>CM022405.1:37570463-39061358 GCA_011833715.1 Carcinoscorpius rotundicauda | reverse complement strand
AAAAAAAACTTACATATTCTAATTTCTCTAGGAAAAAGATCTAAATATCAAAGGATATTACATAAAATTAAAAATTACTTTTAAAATTCACATTCGTGTCCCACAGTGAAAAGTCTGTGGGTTTATAATGTAAAACACAAACAACAACTTTTATCCATCAAAATATCGTTAGTAGGTCATTAAAATGTTCTCGTGATAAACAAACAGACTTTGATGATCTAAGGTTACTATAGAAGGGTGAGTTTCTCATAATTTTTCTTCAGTACAGATGAAGTTCTGTGTGATAGGCCTGATTATGGATTTTTACATCAAATAACAATATCTATTACACAAGGCTTTTGCGCAATGCACTAAAATCAGTTTCACTTGTTACTAACTTCATACTTTCCATAACCAATCAACTGAACGACTCCTGGAGGCCTAGTTTAAGCAACTTAAAGATAGAGAAGTCCTGAAGAAATGTATTTTATGATGTAAGTAGTGTGTCTGCGAACCATATAACAGGAATTCCATTTTTCTCTAACTGATTTCTGTGTCTCAATGATGCTTTAACAAATTCACATTTAGTTCATAGGAGAATAGTATGTCTTTTCGACATAATGATGACAGCACGTTGGTATACACACAGCTGTATTTTTCTCTATTCTCGGAACACTCAATTCACTATGATAACTGTATACTCAAATCACTGTAAAAACATTCCCTGAAGATCTTTTGCAACTTACTCTGTACAATGTTTGAAAAGTTGCAACGTCAGCGGACCCAAATTTTGTTATGCCTAATTAAGTAGATATATGCTTCGTCCAACGTGAGAACATACTTCCTTTTGTAATATTATGGATATTAATCTTACAACTTTTGACAGCTAGTCTGCTGTTCGTTTACAGGATTTGGAAGAAGTTTGTGAAAAGAGCTTATATTTTCTGGCCTAGTTCAAATCTGTGCGAAAATTTCTGTTTGTAGCTTTAAGGGAAGTTACTAGATTTAGTTGTAATAGATGTGTTTTTAAGTTACTTCAGATGATAAGCGTACAACTTTTATTACTACTTCTAGTACCCTGCTAATAGCTGATCTTGGAATAACCTATTTTTCTAAATTGGAATCATGTTGTTGTTTCTTATTATTATTATTTGATCGAAACACTACAAAACAAAATATATCCCTGACTTGCATTATTTTATATCTGTGGAATACAGCAGCATTTCGTTGAAAAGTCTCATAACGTAACTCTCTTAGAAGGACACTCGACTCGTAATATTAGGGTCACGAGTTCGATTCCCCGTCACACTAAACATGCTCGCCCTTACAGCCGTGGGGGCATTATAATGTGATGGTAAAAGAGCAGCCCAAGAGCTGACAGTGGGTGGTAATGACTAGTTGTCTTTCCTCTAGTCTTACACTGCTAAATTAGGGACGGCTAGCACAGATAGCCCTCGAGTAGCTTTGTGCGAAATTCAAAAACAAACAAAAAACAAAATCCTCTAGGTCTTACACTTCTAAATTAGGGACAGCTAGCGCAAATAATCCTCGTGTAGCTTTGCGCGAAATTCAAACAAACCCTTAGAAGAAAGACAGTCAATCTTTGACGACACTTGCGCTTGAGTTCTTCAATTTAAATACCACAAGAGATTCTGTCATATCTACTCGGCAAAATACAGAAATGATTACTATAGATATCATATTACCTGCTAATTACGTTGTACATTGTTTATAATAATACTTAAATAGTTTGTAACAACCTGATAAATATACTATTATTAATATTTGCAAATATTCTGTTTTTATCTCTCATTGGTATAAACTTGCAAAACAATAAAGCATAAAGTTTACATTACTCTTTTTATACAATTTACAATTCGTCAATAACTTTTGATAAACCAATAGAAAATTTGTAGCTTTAAATTGTACTCATTTGAAGTTTTCCCTCGCTAGTACAGCGGTAAGTTTACGAATTTACATCTCTAAAATTAGGGGTTCGAAACCCCACGGTGGACTTAGCAGATAGCCTGATGTGACTTTGCTAAAAGAGAACATGCCCACTATTTTGAAGTCACCTGGTGGTTTGCTAATATATGTGAGTTGGAGGGTGTAACAATATACATATTCCACTCTCAATTCACTTTTGTTGGTTCAACATGGTGACAAATACCGAATTGAATCTATTTGTTTAAAAGGGATTTAGTAGTTGGCCAATAGTCGTGCTAATCATATAATTTGGATATTCACATCTAGTAGTAGTACTGTGGTCCATATGGACCATATTAGATTTTAGAATACATTTCGTTTAACTATTTATGCAAGAAATTCCTTGTGCATCCATGACTTTGTTAGTTTTATTCCGGCAGTGATAGAGTTTCTTATGTTTTTCATTAGAAATAAGGGATTCAAGTTAATTTATTTGGTAAAAATGTTTTGCACAGGGGAAAATGTAAAATTACTCAACAAACATGACCCAGTATGTGGATCCCAGCAGTACTACAGTATGTAAACATATCTGTAATTGTAGAGTTAAAAAATGCCAAACAGCTCTTGCTATGCTTCGCTTTTTTCTTAAGCTGATGAACAACAGTTTCTACGTGTGCTTGTATCTATGGCAATGCTACTAAAGCTATCTAACGTCACACTTAAGTATGAATCTCTGACCAGATGGAAGGCAGCCAGTTAACAACACCCCACTACGCATTATTTTACGGAGAATATTTTGTTGTACTGCATGGATTCGAATTACCACAAGGCCAACCCTCGCCTGTTAATTGTGGGATCTCTAGAAATATTATTAGAACGTTACTATATACTGATAACAAAAAAAAAAAAACTTTCAGAATAATAACAACTAAGGCTGTGTACATGCAAATGACAATCAACTAAATCCATATAAATAACTAAGATTAAAGTAACAAAAAATAGCTTGACGTCCAAAATTTTTAAAGCTTTGGAACTACTAAGAATTTTACTTAAGAACACAACCTCCAAGAGAGCTACTGACGAACTGTCATTTCGGCGAATCTAGTCTGTTGCAGCGAATGTAGAGAATAAGTTAGGCCTCTGCATCATCTTTTCTTCAATGAAATTTACGGTTTGGTGTTCAAAAAGCATTAACAAATAAATAAGATAAATAATCATTACTTCGTGTTTACGCTCCCAGGTCATAAAAGCAAAGTTTGAAGAAAAAAATAGGTCTTTTCCATTTACTTTAGGCATAAGCAATTATGAAATAATACTTTTTGCAAAGAACAAGAAAGAATAAAAAAATTGTTACATAGTGTTATTTGTTACACACATAAACTCACTGCAGCTAGTACCAAAGATTTCCAAACTCAATACGTACTACAGTAAATGAGTTAAAACATAGAGTTTAAGAATATAAATAAAGAATATGTACTTAAGATTCAACAAATTTTAATATTTGCTATTCAACAGAAGACTCAACAAAACGAGTTGTTGTAGGTTTAAAATTATTCCCAGACTAAAGAACTTACTTTACAATACTTCCCTAATGGTGCACGTAACATAATCACCATTAGCTATAAATAAACAACTCGGACAAAAAGTGTATATAATATGGTATTTTAACTCTAATAATTGATGAATATATTATCAAATTATTTTGTAAATATTTCAAATGAGCTTCAACATTGGCTTGAACCTTTTCTTGTTTTGAATAACATTTTAAATTCCGTAACTTCCCAAGAAGATATCCGAGTATTAAAAAATTAATAGGGTGCTACCTGCCAAGCCATATTAAAATATTACTACATCCTGGAACACAGCTTTATCTTAATTTTAAACGTACGTCACCAATCGTCATTTTACGTAAGGGTCAGTGTTGACGTCAAAGAGACAATTTGCGCCTACGCATACTACGCTAACATCTTTCATACGTAGGCCTGACGTTTTATGACGTAAAAGGTTCCGGTTTTTCTTGAACACTTTTAATGCAAGTGTAGCTTCCTCTTTCAGTGAAAAAAAACAAAAATAAATAAATAAATTACTTTAGAATGAACTAACACAAGAGTGGTGTACTTCGCACGAAAATTTATTTATTATTTATGAATCATAATACAGAAAGTGTGGCAGAAAATTTAATTAGTTTTTCGGGTTTTGCTAAAGTTCTGGAATATTAACGCGGGCTTTCATTGATTATGGTATATTTTACGAAAATCATGTCATAAGGATAATTTTCAGGATTTTAAATTAATATATGTATGCATATATTATGTACACCACACACAAATAACGTTGATTTAAGATTAATGTTTCTTTGTTTTAGAATTCTCACACAAAAGGCTATCCACGCGTGGACGTTCCTTAGTTTGAATTAATATACTTGAGTGAAGGCAGCTAATCAACACCACCTACCACTCAACTGTTAATATACTTTTGTGTGATGAAATTAGGATTTGACCGTAATATTTATGACGTACCTATGACCACAAAAGAGGTACATGTTTATAGGGCAAATGACCGCAAACCCAGAAACTTTAGATTCACAAATCAAGCACACTAGCCACACGTTGTCAAGGTCTACATGAATTGTCACTCAAATAAAAAGGATTATCTGTGACAAATATTCCTGTATATTAACAGTATAGTCTGGACACGTTTGTCATAACCGAAGATGTAGACCTCCTCTTGCACATCTGTAAAATACTCATTGAAAAATACCAATTTGTATTATTCTTAAATGCTTGTAATCTTTATCTTAAAGTCCACGTATTTCGTTTTCATTTTTAATGTTCTTTATACCTATGAGCAATTGAACTTAACAAATAGCAGAGAAATCGCCACATGAATGTTCTTGCGAGTTAAAAAATCTACTAGGATAACATGCAAAGAAATATCAATGCACTGGGATAGCATGTAAAGAAGCGTCAATCTTGAAATTATAGCAGTTTCTGGTCTTTCTTATTAAAGAATAATATATTATTTTAAATTACTTGAATCTTTAACACATTTTAAGCTCCAAATCACATATTTTACATGTAAATAAGAAAAAACCAATTTTACCACAATAGAAGAAAGTAAAATACGAGTATACTGATGCGTCTTGAAAGTAGTGTTAAAGAAGAGAGTATTGATAAATCTCACTAACTTTGCTTCCCGAGTTTTTAACTAAAAAAATCAAGTTTTTGTGAGCTATTTCAGTTCTCCAGTGTGTGAAGTCCGGCCCGGTTTCAGTATCGTGTAGTAATGGATTTTTTATACATGTATTTAGACCTACACCAACCACCATTCTTTCCAAAACATCTCTTCCCGGGTACAGTCTGCCTGCATCCTGGAAAGAAGATAAAAGTGTCATGGCTAATTAGAAGCATAAGTGACCTACCATTTGCCAGAATAAAAAAATCGCCTGCACTTCAACCACTGGGGTCAACATTTTGTTAACATTCGGGGCAAAAAGCAAGAACAACAAAGGAATACACTGAACAAAAATATAAACGCCCCATGTGAAATATTGGTATCACATGAAGAGTATCACTCAATTTTAGTGTATACTCCTTCTACTTATACAAAATAAATATTTCTCTTGATTAGTGTCCCAAATTTGAGTCTACCACTGCCTGTGAGCATTTGCTCAGTGACGCGTTAATGTCACTGAGTGCATGGGTGTGATATATCCAGATGCTGCTCAAACAGAATGAGCAGTACTCAGACACTCCTTATGCCGGGGACGGTAAAAGGCCACCCTAAAATGTCAAATTGTGACAAAATCAGTCATGTGGGAACGTGCCATTGGCATGTTGGAAGCAGGAATGTCCACCAGAGGGGTCGCTGTGCAACTGAATGTTCACTATCGGACGAAAGGACGTTTGAGAGTTCGTTTTCAACAGACGGGCAGTACTGCAAATCGACCTCATTCACGTCGGCCACGTGTGACCACCCCAGCATAGGATCGCCACATCCGGCTTGTTCACTTGCGGGACCGTCTAAGACCAGCGACACAGACAGCAGATGAAACCTTTGGTCTGCACAACAGACGCATCACACCGCAAACGGTCCGTAACCGCTTGCGAGATTCTCAACCCCATTGTAGTGCCGTTTGTCCGGCAACTTGTCACCTTCCAACATGACAACGCCCGACCACATGTTGCCAGGATCTGCACCCAGTTCCTTGAAACTGAGCACATTCCAGTTCTGGACTGGCCTGCGTATTCGCCAGACATGTCGTCCATAGAGCATCTTTGGGATGTTCTGGATCGACGTGTTCGGGACCATGTTACAGTTCCGGATAATGTGCGTCAGCTCCGTGTGGCACTCCAGCAAGAATGGAATAACATCCCACAGGCCACCATAGACAACCTGGTGAACTTCATGCAAAGGACATGCTCTGACAGAAGTTTGTTTGTTTTGGAATTTCGCACAAAGCTACTGGAGGGCGATCTGTGCTAGCCGTCCCTAATTTAGTAGTGTAAGACTAGAGGGAAGGCAGCTAGACCACCCACCACCAACTCTTGGGTTACTCTTTTACCAACGAATAGTGGGATTGACTGTAACATTATAACGCCCCCACGGCTGGGAGGGCAAGCATGTTTGGCGCGACGCGGATGCGAACCCGCGACACTCAGATTACGAGTCGCACGTCTTAACACGCTTGGACATGCCGAGCCTTATGACAGAAGCAAATGATGGACACAAAAGATACTGAACAGTAAATTTCTTCAGCCTGACCCCTACCATGTTTGAAGGAGTGACAGTCCTGTTCATATGCCAATATCAAGATGTAATGAACAGTGATTTGAAGATTATTCAATAACAAAATAAATTGTGGTTGATTTCATATATTGCATGTCCCTAATGTTAATAAAAACTAAAAAGTCTGACCTGGGGCGTTTATATTTTTGTTCAGTGTTTTATAAAGAGGAAGACAAGTCTACATGTGATCTACGATTCAAGCGTTTTGTTTTTACTTAGCTAGATAAATACATGGTGGTTTTTATTCCGCTTTATTATCATGTTTTAAGAGTATGCATTGTTTCCGTATATACAGGAATTACAATTTTGTTCAACGATTTCAAGTTCCCTCATTATAAAAACTGTCCCAGCATTAACAGAAAAAACAGATCTGGTTGGTTTAGCCCACCTATGGAATATTAATTTAAAAATACCAGGTAATTTTTATGCGCTAGGAATGCCTAAATCAGTCCAAACTGCAACATTGATGCTCTGAAAATGTTTTTCCGTACTGGGTTACCTTTCAATACTTTCTGTATTTAGCGTTAACAATATCCTAATACGCCCATAGGCTAAGTTGGGGTTAATACTGGTTATTTTATTGGGCTTAAATATTTATTGAATTTTATATTTGCTTAAAATGTTTGTGTATTTATTTTTATGACAATGTTATAAGTTACAATGTGAAAACTCAGCTCTAGCACGATTTGTAGTGTTTCAGTGTTTTATTTTGTTTGTAGTGTTATTGGTGATAATCACAAGCATTAAAGTATAGAATAAATAAATATGTAAAAAGAAAGCAGTGAATTATTTACTAATGTTAAATTAGAAAGAATTATAAAGTTAATTATCAAGTGTTTTTAAATGACTGGTTTTACGTTTAGCGATTATTGTGCACATGCGTAGTTAAACTGCTGTCATAACGTAAACAAACTTTAATTATAGGGTTAAATTCGCCCACGTATACAGCAAAAACTCCTACTATTACTTATAAATAGGATAATAGTTGTTAGAAATAGCATTGAATATAATTACATGACGTAAATGGAACACAGGCTAAGCGCCTGTGCAACTAAACTGGAATTGCTGACGTCTTTAGACGTCACTGCACACACCTTGTTGACCTGACAGATCGGTCATTGATAGGTGGCGCTCAGTTTCCGGACGAGACATTATCCGCAAATCTAGAATTTAGTAGATCTTACTTCTTGTGTATTTATTTTTATGACAATGTTATAAGTTACAATGTGAAAACTCAGCTCTAGCTCGATTTGTAGTGTTTCAGTGTTTTATTTTGTTTGTAGTGTTATTGGTGATAATCACAAGCGTTAAAGTATAGAATAAATAAATATGCAAAAAGAAAGCAGTGAATTATTTACTAATGTGATGAATTATGCGTTAGCGCCAACTAGTAGAGATCAAAATAAGGTTGTTTTTACTTTTTATATATCATTATTATATCATAATAAAGATGTGCAAAAATGTTATACATATTCCTGAAAATGATTTAAAAATTAACCAATGAGAAGTTTCAGATAGAAAAAAAACTTCTTTTGAAAAACTAGTCTTAAATAGTTTACGCCTTAAGTATCTAAATAATATGAATACAAGCTTACCTAAGAATTAAGTTAACCATGTAGTGAAAGATAAAGTGTCGAATTATTTTGTACTATAAACATAAACCTTTAAATAAGATCAGATTCTAATATAAAATAGATTATCCTTGTTCTTACTTTGTGGTGTTATTCATCTAGCGAGTTTTATTTCGGAGATTATATATTACATATACGTAAATCTAGGCTCCCCCAGTGGCTCAGCGGTATGTTTGCGGACTTACACGCTAAAATCCGGGTTTCGATACCCGTGGTGGGCAGAGCACAGATAGCCCATTGTGTAGCTTTGTGCTTAATTCAAAAACAACAACAACGTAAATCTAGGTATTATTAGGTAAATAATTTCTTGATATCCATTCGAATAAGTTCAGGACCGAGTGTGTCTGATGATAAACGTGCTCAGACTCTCAATTAGAGGAAAAACGATTCGAAACTCGTTGTAGCAAAAATGTACTCAGAACTTTAGAACAGGTTAAATCCCGCTATTCAACCAGACAAAACAGCAAAAGAGTTGGCGGTGCGCAATGTTGACCCCCTATCTTCCTTCTAATCTATCGATTTAAAATTAGAAACGGCTATGGGAAGACTAACCTTTATGTGACTTTGCATGATATCGTTTGTTGTCACTTTAACCAAATTTTTTAAAAAGCCTCTTTTCGGGTGTTACAGAAGGTTACCTTTGCCTTAAAGCTCCATGCCAGTTAAGATATCAGCTGAAAAATTGTCTTTGTTGTTACACAATCCGGTATTAGCACATGACGCATTATCCCTTCTCCAACTGTTGAATGCGCAAGTGGTAAAAGTGTACAAATCTCCAGAATGTAAAATAATACCATTGACAATAAAAGTGACCGTTACTTTTAATTTAACTAGGAAGAAAATGAGGCAGTGATAACATTCATATTGTTACATCTTTGTTCAATGTTTAAATGTGTTCCTGCTCAACTGTAAAGCGTATTTGAGCTTATGCATTTTTATATCTTAAGGCAGTTTCTTTCTCAAAGTGTTTAAACAGATTTTCAAAATTACACCACAATATTAGCTTGTTGTTTTTGCATGTGTTACACATGTGTTTTATAGCAATATTAATTACATATTTATTAATTTTTAAACTAGTCTTGTTAATGCTACAAGTTATCGAGATTAATACTTTGTAATTTTGTTTTAAAATTCGCATTTTCACTAAAAATTACTGAGCTTGTGGATATTTAGCTTTTCAATAAAGTACTTGGTAAGCTTAGTTTATTCTCAATTTTCGCGCAAAGCTATTAAAGAAGCGTAAGACTACAAAACTCCACCGTCAACTCTTGAGGAACATCCGTTATTGACCGTCATATTATAACACTCCACGAATGAAAGATCGAGTATGTTAAGTGTGACAGGGGTTGGAACCCACGACCAGCAAATTATGAGTCAAACGCCTTAACCATCTGGTCATGCCAAGAGTAAGCTTAACCCATCTTTTTCATTTTACACGTCCTGTATGGTCAACTTGGTGAAATGCATTAAATTTATAATGTGTTCATGTTATTTTTCACTCGTTCTGATCATATTTCTTTATAGTCATTCTTATAATTAAAAAAGACAACAACAGCAAATAAATCACCCAAAATATAAAACATCAAAGTTCGATAAACGATAAGAAGGCATTTTAAAACACATTACCTAAACTTAAGCAAAGTTGTATTGTCAAACCTCATGACTACTATTGTACTCATATCATATTCAGATAAAGTATTTTAAACGCGCTCAAAAGTCGGTCATTGTATTATAATTATCAAATTCGCTGTAAATGTTGATAAGGAATATCATATGCATGAGAACTTTTATCATAGTTTGATGAACTGTGCTGCATGTCAATAGGAGATAATATATATGATATGAATTTTTTTAAGTTGATGTTTGTATTCATAGCTCGGTACAGTAGCTTAGGAAATATTTAATTATGTAGTGACACAACTAAATTTCACACTAGCTTTATATATACAGTGAAATATATAATACAATTAGGATTTTTTGCTACTAATAAACTTCAAGATGCCAAAACACCACATCTTAGCCATTTCTTTAGTTAACGTTTTTCCCCCTCCCAATAAATTACACATTACAAATTCATTTATAGATATTTTTAACTGTTTGGCTCATCTCCAAAGTTAAATACGTGTCTTTGTGGATTTCTAGTTTTGTAGTGTTATAGAGGGCGCTATAATAGCATAGTTCCTAACAAGTATGAAGTGTTTCACAAATGTTGACAAACTTAACGTAACACTTCCATTCTATACTTATTTCTTGATAGAAGAGGCCAAGTATGGCCTATATTTTAGCGTATTTGGACGGTCAATATGAAGGAGAAAGTTCATGGCCACTTACCCTAGAACCCGTTCTATATTGTCGGTTAGAAAGCAGTAAACAAAAAGTTGGCGGTGGATGTTATGCACTAGCTGTCTTTTTTTTATCCATCACTTTAATATTAGAAGTGGATATGCACAAATTACACTTTTTTCCATTTGGGTATGTAATTTCAAAGAAATTCTCAAAGGAACAGAATATTACAAACCTTAATAAGTTCAAATTCGTTAACACCGTCACTACTACTTCAATAAAAAGTGTTAACTTGTAAAATAAGTTAAGCTTCTAAAACAATTTATTTAAAAAACAAAACCTGTATCCATTTTTCAATGGGTCGGTAGTAGGCTTACGGGATCACAACTCAAAAACTTGAGGTTTGATTGCCCGCAGTGACTGAATAGTATTTATGTATAAAAAGTCACTTGTTCTCACAACTAAAGTTTGGTTTCCCAAAATGAGCTTATCACAACAACAGACTGTTTTTTCAATGTCCAACTGCTACATATGTATCAACAATGCCCATTAGAAAACATAAACTTTATGTTTTTTTCTTATATAATTTTACAAACATTTCACCCATTTACTTATCAATACGCCCCCTGCTAGTACAGCGGTATGTCTAAGGATTTACAACGCTAAAATCGGGGGTTCGATTCCCTTCGGTGGGCTGAGCAGATAGCCCACTATAAGAAAACATACACACACACACACACACTTATCAATAACAATATACGTTGCGCCATTATTTTGTTATTTCCTACATACATTAAATTTAAAACCTTGTTTTTTAATTCTGAATATAAGATCACCATAACAAGAAGAATAACCTATAAACTACAGAACAGAGTCCAGTATTATTAACAAATTAAGTAAAATTCGTATGAATCTTGTAAGCTGCTCAAAGGTAATTTAACATTCACTTTTTTTTACTACAAGTTTTTCTAGGTTTAGTCAGTGAATTATTAAATATCACGAAAAGCAAAGAGAAACAAAAAGTTAATATTTGTTGGATATCTGTAAACCTACAACGAAAAGTCCAGTGTTTCAAGTACAGAAGTGTGTTAGATTCAAGTTTGTTTCTTCTTGCGGCAATTGTCATTTACACGTTCAGAATGATCGTACAGATTTTAGCGCCATCTTTTGGCCACTTTAATGTAGTATGTAACATCACAAATTGGAAATTAATATTAAACAAGATTTCTCAAATCATTTTAAATTTTCACAAATATTATACAGATACGTTTATATAGCTTCATATCTACAAACTAGGTTTGTTTCTCTTTCCAGGTGACAAATGAACATTATGCTATAGGTAGTAATGTATATTGTTCAGTTGCATATTGAAAGTGTTAGCATCAAATGAACTCCTTTAACATTGAAACAACCTCTGAGAACTTCTAAATATGTCATAGTTTCCAAAAGCAGTTTTTAATATTAGTAGAAGGCAAAGTTGTATCAACTTGACATATGTCTTCTATTTAATTACTTTACTTTAAGGTGTTTAAAAGTTTAAGGTAAAACATGCTCCACGCTGGTAGAGTGGTAAGTCTACGGATTTAAAACGCTAAAATCAGTGGGTTCGATTCCCCTCGGTAGACTCAATAGATATCCTGATGTGGCTTTGCTACAAAAAACAGACACACACGTAACAGATGTGTAAGTTATAATTCCAAATTTTGATTTTAACCAAGTATGTTCAATCGCTTATAATTTTAATAAACTCTGTTTTTGCACTGCACTTATCAACAGGCTGTTTGTGATGCATTATTTTCTTTACTGCAGATACGTACTGGACCTGTAAAATAATAGTTTTCAATTCATTTATACCTATAAGAGGTTAATGTCCGTCTGCCCGCATAACTCCTCCCACAGGTTAAGTTCGATTTGGATGAGACCTTGCATGATTTTTCAACATTATGAAGGGAAATTCCTAACAATGTTTCATGACAAGTGAGCCTCTTATAGAAAATACAAATTATTTGGCACATGTGTCCAATTTCTTAATTTCAAGAAATAAATTAATAACTGCTTTGTATCGCACCAAAATGATTTTTTTTATAAAATAGTCCTTCGCCAAGTTAAAAAATAATAGGACCTTATTTTATAACATTGTTTTAGAAATCTTATTATCAATGGAGAAATTCTTTTTTTTTTCCTATTAAATGATATACAATAATTTTTATGCATTTATTGTTATTATTATCAACAAAATTAGTATTTAAATAAAACTTCTAAAATTGTGGTAAAGTGAGTTTAATGCAGAATTTTAAAGTGAATCTTCCTATTGGAGAATCATTTTTATAGTTCAAAAGAAAAGTGACTTTTAATGTTGGAGAATCTAAGAGTACATACACTATGAGTTGAATTGTTTTGTGACAGGAAGAATCGTAAGTTCTCTGTATAAAGTTTGTTATATACAAGCCTGCTTGTAGCATCTCGATCTTCGAAAGTCACACAAGTATGTTTTTACTTCAGTATGAGTACAACGTGATAAAAAACATCAAAAATCATTTTGTCAAAAATTCCAGAGGGCAAAGTGATTTATGAAATCTCTATATACAAGTTACACAAATAAAGATATAGGTTTACTCACTAAGTTATCTAAGTTATGTGGAGAAATCCAGCGAGTAAAAGTCTGGAACAAATTCGATTATTTGAAATACAGAAACACATCATATTGCTCACCAAGATGCAGTTAAAATAAGTCAGAAGTAATTTCGTTGTAGACAAGTATACCGTTCAGCACGCAAAGATCCTAACTAAAGAGAAGCCCGTATCTCAAAGATACTTCTTACAGACTGCCTTGACGTAATTCATATTCATCAGCTCACCATACTCCAACCCTAGTTACTACTCGAGGTCCAAACAAATGTATAAACAGTTTTGAGGTGACAAAGAACTTGATGATGGACAGATGTTCTTCATTAATAGAGAATTTCTGAGTGAAAAACTACAAGCAAATCAATAATTTTATTATTGACCAGAGAGCTCTCCCACCTGTCTCTGACAAACGGTTGTTACTTGTTGCTCTGTTCCTTGACAATATCGTCTGCCACACACAACAATACATCCAAAAAAATTTGGTGGCTCCTTAAAGTTAGGCTCTGATCTTCTTCTAGCTTCAATGATTGTTAGTCCGGTATTCGTTTAGAGAGCATTTATAATGAATGGCCAACTGCTTAAGTTTTGAAATGAATGTGCAAACAAGATGATATTAAGACATGAATGAACGTATTTTATGATTAATAGTAAGTATATTAGGTAATAATATTGTAGGTTTGTATCATGAGACAGCCGACTCTGCAAGTCTTCGCTTTAAATACTTTTTTTCTCATTTGACTGAACTGTACAAATTGCACTGGTGGAATCAACTGCAAACGGAATGCTTTTAGAGATTCTTTATTATAAACAAATTTTATGTGAATACCCATGTGTCCTTGCGAAACCTCACAACCACTATACGTGGAAAATCACGGAAGGTTGAAATTTTTTAGTTAAGAGCGTGACATTTTCTGGAATTTACCATAAAGTCAACGCAGCATGGATGGTTCAAGGTTTGTGACACCATCGTTGCATGGATATAATGATATAGTATTTTCGTTTTCACGCTGGTGTGGAACTGATATTAAAAGTTCGTCGGAAGTTTGTATCATTTGTTTAAATATGTTAAACCATCTATATCCGTATAGTCGTTACTCAAGTTCAGTTTTCCTCCAAAAAATGATTGTTTTCTGGTCTTTATCTCCATACAACATTTTTCGGCAACAAATATTAAAAAGTTTAAACTACAAAGCTTCATTCCTGTTCGTTTATTTTGGCTCGGTAGTTTGTAACGGTTTATAGTGACAAAAGGTATGACAAAGGTATTGAGCCAAGAAAAAATCATTTTCGGTATAAAAAATAATATTTTTCTTAAGAACTTATCGCACATATATATGAATTATATTAACATGTTTATATTACTTTAAAATAAAATACTGAAAAATATATATTGGCCCGGCATGGCCAGGTTGTTAGGGTGCTCAACTCGGAATCTGAGGGCCCGTGGCTCGAATCGCAGTCACACCAAACAAACTCGCCCTTTTAGCCATAGGGGCGTTATAAAATTTGGTCAATCCTACTATTCGTTGCTGAAAGAGTAGCTCTAGAGTTAGCGGTGGGTGGTAATGACTAGCTCTCTTCCTTCTAGTCTTAAAATGCTAAATTAGGGATGGCTAGCGCAGATAGCCGTCGTGTAGCTTTACGTGACATTTAAAAACAAACAAACAAAAATATATAAATTCGGTTTCTTTACAAATAGCAACGCATTGGAAAAATTGTTCGGATTTTTTTTTTAAATAGCTGCTTAGACAAAAGAAACATTTGATGCAATCAATCGTAATGCCACTAAACGTCCTTTTCTACTTATTATATGCTAAAACTGAAACTATAGAAACAATATTTTATGAATTCGTCCATTGTTCTGGCTTAACTTCACAATTTTTATCATTCATACCTAAATTGCTGCTATAATTCAGTAACGTTTACACAACGCAACCGATGCAGGCTCAAATTTTCAAATTCAAGTTAAGTCACTTCTAATTATAGTAACAAGTATTAAAGGGGAACTCTTTAGAAAATTTGTGCAGTTTGAAGATTCCTTGGTAAAAGCGTAATTAAATAATCAACATAAGAAAACAACATATTCCAAATTTTCAGAACTTCTGCCAAGTATTTATTGCTCTGTCGAGTAATTAGTTAAAGACTGCTTAATCTAAGTGAAACTTTCAAACGTTGATTTGATGAAGCTACTGAAGCAGATAAACATATTACATGTACTTCTTAACTTTGCCTTGAAGATTACGTTATTTCCATAGTTTGCTCCCAGTGGCTCAGCTGTATGTCTGCGGACTTACACGCTAAAATTCGAATTTCGATACCCGTGGTGGGCAAATCACAGATAGCCCATTGTGTAGCTTTGTACTTAATTCAAAACAAACAAAAAAAACAAATCCATAGTTTGTGGTAAGCATTACAGATATCAAATGGTGATATTATGAAGGGCTTGAAGATTGCATTGTTTTCATATTCTATAGTAAGCATTTCGTATATCAAATGGTGATACTATGAAGGTCTTGAAGATTGTGTTGTTTTCATATTCTATAGTGAGCATTCCGTATATTAGATGGTGATATTATGAAGGTCTTAAAGATTGCTTTGTTTTCGTGTTTGTTGATTAATATTATGCATATTAAGTTATGATCTTACTATTCTTCAATTATGAAACTTTTTAACGTTAATGCAATGAACGTGTTATTCTTCCAATGGCTTGAGATGGGTCTCTATGTATTACACACACACATAAACAAATGTAAATTACCATCCATATTGTAATTTATTCAAGTAATTACCACGTGGAGCCCCTATATATTTTACATTGAAAATGAGTAATCTATCTTCTCATGTTTTGGTCATTTCTTGACGTTGAGATAAATACATAAGATGAAATAATATGTGGTCTCCGTTTTCTGCAGTTTCTCTTGACGTTTCCATTTCTTTGTGTATATTTCTCGTATATTCCAAAATCAACAAAGCTCGAAAACGTAAAAAAAAAATATCGCAAAACCAAGGGTTGGAATGTATGAGTTTTCTCCTTTGTGGTAAAAGTACGTTATTCGTACGTATATCTAATAAATACGTTTTTTTTAATCATTCAATAACAGATTCATGTGGAAATAATGAAAAATAGGCCATATGAGCATTAAGGTATAAATTCCCAAATTGTATTTATAGTAAAGACTGAAGAATATTTCACGCCTAATGCTGAAAAACCTATTTAATTTTGTAAAACTTACCACAGTCTCAGCGAGGGACAAACGGCGTGATAAAGCTGCAAAAGCGTTTTAACATAACGTACTAAATTCTCTGTAAAATATATCTCAAATTCCAGGGATTATTTCTGCGGTTTATGGTTTTAACCCCCATCGCTATACGTGTTCACCCTTTCAATCGTACGGGAGTTATAACGTTCAGTCAATACCATTTATATTAGCTTAACCCAAACATTGACGGCAAGTAGTTAAGTACCCGCCTTCTTCTTAGCTTATCTTAATTTAGATAAAACTAGAGCATTCAGCCTTCGAATAGATTTAAGCGAAATTGAACAAATAAATGAATAAACAATAAATCGAGAGAATAACAACTATTACACAAACGTGCGTTTTCTGCTTGGTAGAGTACATGGTTTTTGAGAGAGGCTTAAAAAGGTTGAATTTAAAGCAATGCTGTATGATATATAGTTATTTGGTATGCACCATAATCACCCATGGAATATTATTGTTAGTAGGCTTAAGGTCTATCACTTACGACAACATTGGTTTCCTGTAACACACTATTTAATATAGGCGCAGTATTTCAAGAGATGTTACCCAAGAACTCTCTGAGATTTGAAATTCTTGCCAATTGGGACGAGGAGAATTGGTTAATCTATACCAAATGAGCCAAGAAGGTTAAACGAAAAACTAGTACTAGTAAGGTCATTCGAGTTAATAATTATTTCTCTTTTTCTCAACTTGTAAAACCATCCCTTTAGTATCAAAGTTTATTTGTTTTTCTCGCTTGGCACCAATTCAAAATATATAACCAACAATTACTTGTATTTGAAATCAACGTCAAATGAAACAAAAATATTACAAGCGCATTTATCAAAAGAACTAATAGATGATTCTCTGTACGTTCACAAGAAACAAAATATTCAATATTTTACGTTATTTGTATTTTGAGCATAAGAAACTGTTGTTGAACTACGTTTAGGTGAAGAATCTGCTTTTCTTTTATTAGGATGTGCATGTTTATTAATAACAACATACACATAATAATACATCTCATGCACAAGGTATAAGTGCATTTCTAAGCCATCTTGAAATTTCATATTTGTTTAGAATATACTAAACATTTTAGCGCTGTTTTATTATATATGTTATCGATCACCTTACCATACAGTCTCGATAATAATTAATAATATGGTTCACTAACCCTCGTTTTTAACTCGGAGGTACCTTAGTTTCAATATTATAACTGTAACATCTCTTGAGTTACAACTTTAAAGAGTATTGTGGTAAAAACCTGATGATGAAATCACGCTTATCGATACCTTTATCAGAGTTATATAAAGAGATTACGACGATTATGTCGTTGTTTATTGCTCTAACAAATTCAAGTAGATAATGTTAGGTCAAGCGGTTAACAGGTTTTCTGGTGTGTTTTTTTTTCAGATAATGACGCTTGTTGGATTTTTAAGCAGTGACTAATGATATTTAACGATATGAAATTTGGTCAAGAAGCTAGAAAACGTGCAGTTGTAAAAGTATAACCCAACGGCTGGACCTTTCGTACATATCGTCGTTGTAGTTAACTTAGATTTTACCTTTCTGTCCATGTAAGCTGAAGCCATCATGTACGGCTATGACGCCATTTCGCCCATCTCCTCTGAATGCCCTATGTACGATCCTTGTGGCCCGTTTGGGACTACATACCCTTCGATGGACAGTCAAAAATATTTTAAAGAACACGGAGTAAGACCTCATACCCCTGAGGTCCTCACCACGTTAATTGATATGCCTGATCCGACATGTTCTTACTTTCTAACTTCGTCCCCTCAGTCCATCGTAAGTCCGAGTTCTCCTTCCACCAGTTCCTGCAGCATCCCGTCCCCTGTTCTGAGCCGACCGCCCAGTGTCCAAGCTACCATGTCGCTACTTGTTAAAGAAGGGTTAAAAATGGCCATACAGACAAAGAGAAATATCCAAGGCAAGAATCATCTTGTGGTGGAATATCGAGAACCACGCCAGGAAAAGGCAAGTTTACAGTATTGCAACTAAATTAAGAGTAAAGTCATCTTTGCTAACTGTTTCATGTTAGTTACTTCAAGGCTTTAATCCATATAGGTTTAGTAAAAGGATTGTTACTTCAATCCCATATTAAAATTCATTTGACTACTGTTTATTGAATATTTGATATTAGTGTTAAACATTCTTCATAGGTTTACTGAAAATACCACAAAGTAAAACGGTTTCACTGTAAAATGTTCCGGTGGGTTGGCGGTAAAGTTTACGAAGTAAAACCCTAAAACGCAACCCACAGCCCACTGTGTATCTTTGCGTTAAAAATCATTATGAACAAGAACAGTATTAAAACTTGGTATTTGTTATGATTGGGAATGGCCTAGTGGTTAACGTGCACGGATGATGAATGAAGAACGACTTCCGAACTTTTGGATCATCGGTACGCTATAACATTTACCAAGAAATGCGGGCAAATAAGAGTAACACAGCAGTTAGCGGTGGATGTTTTTGATTAGCTACCTTCCTATTAGTGTACCAGAGATGGCTAAGCACACACTGTTGTTTGCGCTAAATTTTTTAAACAAACAAAAATTACATAGTTTAAGTTTAGTTTTCAAGATTGTTCTTCGAGCATTAAAGTCTTATTTTTTGTTAACTTTTGTAAAATATGTTTGCTCCAAGAGTGTTTTTTTCGTACACATATTACAATTTACATTTTACGTAATCCACTACGACTTTTACGTGACATCAGATCAGTGCTTCTCAACTGAGTGAATGATTCACCCAGGAGTTTTTGAGATCAGCAGCAGAGTGAACGAGTAGTATGCATCAAATAGCAAATTAAAGAGTAAAAAATTAATTGGTTATTATTATTTATTCTAAATTTAGTTTGGTTAATACATTTATTTTATGTTATATCCAATCACTGTTCTTCATGTCTCTTACCTATTCATGTATACTGTTCTTCATGTCTCTTACCTGTTCGTGTACACTGTTCTTCATGTCTCTTACCTATTCGGTTACACTGTTCTTCATGTCTCTCACCTGTTCGTGTGCACTGTTCTTCATGTTGCTTACCTATTCGTTTATCTTAACTCCTATCTACCTATTAAGAAGAGAAGTTTCCTTATTTAAATTTTTCGATTTTTTGGAAGATGTAATAAATATACTGAGCTATTGTTTCGTTTTTTTCTTCTGTCTCTTTTAGCTATTGTGTGTAATCTATTTAATAAGACTATATAAAGTAAATTTCGTAGACAAACAGTCTCTTAGTCAGCAGTGTGTTCTACCTTGACCTTTTTCTAGGGGAGAAGGATAAAAGATAACGTTATCTACACGTACTATAACCTTGAGCTTCTAACCTCCTCTTTATCGATGTCACATGGATAAATAAATGTGCTTTTAAGTCACTATTTCATTCCAGATAAATGGATCTGCAATATTAATATGCGCTTGCTTTTTCCCGAGTTCCAAAATCTTCATCGTCAGTCTTTAGCTTTATATAATTATACATACGTAAATTTACATACATACATACGGCATAGCCAGGTTGGTTAAGGCTTTCGACTCGTAATCCGAAGGTCGCGGGTTCAAATCCTCGTTAAATCAAACATGCTCACCCTTTCAACAGTGAGGGCGTTATAATGTGATGGTTAATCCCACTATTCGTTGGTAAAAGAGTAACCCAAGAGTTGATGATGACTAGCTGTCTTCCCTCTAGTCTTACATTGCTAAATTAAGGATGGCTAGCGCAGATAGCCCTCATGTAGTTTTGCGCGAAATTAAAAATAAGCAAACACTTTTTACCCTAGTGGCTGAACGAAAATCCTGCGTGTTTATAACATGTAAATCCGATTTTCGATATCCGTGGTAGACACAGCACTGATAGGTTATTGTGTAACTTTACGCTTATTACAAACAAATAGAAAAAATATATAATCACTTTTGCATAACGTTTTAATATGTTTGGGTTTTTTGATTGTTTCTCGTTAAATATACATTTAAACTACATAAGTCATCTTTAACATGTAAAGTGATGTTATGGAAAGTAAGACACTAAAATCACTGTTATAATTGCAGTTAGTTTTAGAAAGAAAAGTAACTGCTTTACACAATGTTTAACATGAAGACAAAAATGAAAATACGGTTGAAAACTAAAAGAACAGTAACTAGATACTTTAGCAGTTATAAGGGCTGTAAATTTTGGAGCACGCGTAAGAAAGCTCTTCTGGAACAGAAACACGTTAACAACGCTGCAAATAATATACATATTAAGATGTTTACGACAATGTAAACTGTTGATATAACTAAAAACAAATATATAATTAATTAATGGAATAGTATATTTTCGAAAACAATAAAGGATGAAAAATGTATAAAAACATGATCGAATACACACACACACACACATATATATACAGCCTTAGCCAAAGCCCTAATACTTGGAACAATCAGTCTGGAAAATGGATACTTTACGTTCTTATTGGCAAATATTTTTTTGTTTTTATAAGAACATGAAATTCTGTATAGAAGATTCGAGTAATATGTGAAATCAGACCACTAGATGTATAACATAATACACAGAAATATATCGGGCTAGTTCCAAGCATGCGTCGTAATCTGAGGGTCGCGGGCTCCAATCCCCATTACGCCAAACATGTTCGTCCTTTCAACCGTGTGGGAGTTATAATGTTACGGTCAATTCCACTATTCCTTGGTAAAAAAGTAGCTCAAGAGTTAGCGGTGGGTGGTGATGACTAACTGCCTTCCCTCTAGTCTTTCACTGCTAGATTATGGATGACTAGCGCAAATAGCCCTCGTGTAGCTTTACGCGAAATTCAAAACAAACCAAGCATTCGAACTTTGATAAAAATCTACTGAAATTTTGACTTTTCGTTTGTGTATGATAACGTTAGGTGATACAGAGGTTCAATTGTGTTTTTTTCTTTCCTTGGAGCTGTTCTCATCGCTGTAGGTAGAAACCAGTTCGTTACGCTGCTGCCATGCCAACACTTGCCGACTTCACACTTTATGAATTCCGTTAATGAACCATACTGTCTTTTTCAGCAACGTTGTAGTCACCGCTAATCACTAGTTTTAAAGTAAAATTCAAGAGCGAGAAAATCACTTCAAATACGGCAGATCTTTATATACTGAATTGTCATCCTGCATTTAGGTGTGTATATATTTCCTTCCCTCCAGTATTCAAACAAAAAGTGAACTAGATACTCGCGCTTGAAAAAAATAATACCCGACTATTTTTACCACCAGAAGATGTCGCTTTGTCAGCTGAGTGATTAATCTTGTCTTTTCAACGTACCAGGGTGCGCTTATATCGCATGCGGACACTTTCTGTTACTTTTGTGCATTAAAAAAATATATACTTTTTTCTTCTCCCTGGATTTGTCTTACATTTTACCTTCATTATGTTCATGTTACAGTTTGCGGAATAAAAGAGAATAACGATTCACGTACACAAAGCTGATATATACACAAGCACGTGATTTCATAAAACAAATCCATTATCAGCAAGCTACACGTGTTCATATGCCTCACTCCGCTAGTACAGCAGTATGTCTACGGATTTACAACGCTCAAATCAACAGTTCAATTCCACTCGGTGGGCTCAGTAGATAGCCCAATATGGTTTTGCGATAAGAAAAACATACACGTGTTCATATTTGTCTCCTTGGCAACATAACATTTTTAGTCTTCATTACCGCATTATACAAGTCCAGATATGGTATATAAGTGTTTCTTTTATTTAAAAAAACACATAGGATTATTTAATGTGTCTACCGAGGGAAATCAAACGACTGAATTTAGCTTTGTAAATCCATAAACTTGTTGCAGTATCACCGGGGAATTCTACATGGGTAACACTATGTAACAAAATTTTTACTTTATCTTGTTCCTGGGCAGAAAGTGTTATTTCTCAATTGCTTATGTCTAAAGTGAATGGAAAAGACCTATTTTTCTCTTCAAACTTTGCTTTTGTGACCTAGGTAATGAAAATTTCAAATTTACCTATCTTTCAGAACATTCAAGGTAGATTCAGTGCTATGTAGCTGACAAAGAATTTTCTCGAACTTACAAGATAATTCAAGAACTTTCTATAATGTTGTAGAACTTACGAGAATTTTCATGAACCTTTTATAATTTTCTAGAACTTTCCATGGTAATATATATATACAGGGGCTCACCATTCAACACTTTAGTTTAGTTTTAGCTGCCTAAGTGAAAACATAGACCTATTTGATTTTATCGGAGATGGCATCAAAAAGCTGTAAGCATTCTCCAGACGCATTTTGCTTTGTATGTGGCCAATTTATCAAGACAAGAGCGAAAACGTACTCTGTGACAGCATCTACTAAAATGTGTGAAGCCTCCAAGGCATATTTCGGCATGCCTTTTGGGAATCAAGACAAACCCTGAGCACCTCATTTTACTTGCGAGCACTGCAAAAAACTCTAGAAGGTAAGATGGACAATTTTTGCTTCCTTGAATAGTAAAACTTTATATTATACAGATTTTAGACCTTTTAAAATTTAAATATTTTTCGGTGCACCTCAAAGAGGAATACAACAGCGTCAAGATCTTGCTAGAATCCTTGACGTATAATAAGTATGGCCGGGAGGTTATCGGAGACTTAAAATAGTGGCATTCCTGATGGGTCTCCAAGGAGCCTTTACCAAGTTTCCCTTTGGGACAGCAGGGACACCGCAGCGTACTACAACAGGAAGCACTGGTCACAACAGACCGAGTTCTCTGTGGGAAGGCATGATATCAAGTGTTAGCCACTAGTAAACCTCCAGAAGGTGTTGTTCCGACCATTGCTCATAAAATTGGGTCTAACGAAACAATTTGTCACAGCTCTTGATTATGAGCCTGCAGCCTTCAAGTACCTTCAAGATTTCTTCCCTAAGCTGTCTGAGGCAAAGGTCAAAGCTGGAGTCTTTGTCGGACCACAAATAAAGAACATTCTTGGGTGTACAGAATTCCCCAAGAACCTCATTAATAAAAGAAAAAAGCTTGGAGCAGCTTTGTTGCAATGGTTTGGGGCTTCTTGGGCAATCACAAGGGCGAAAATTATGTGGAATTGGTTGAGACTCTGGTGTGAAACTACGGTAAAATGGGCTGCTGGATGTCCCTGAAAGTCCATATCCTTGACGCTCATCTTGATATGTTAAAAGGAAACATGGGAGCACACTCAGAGAAGCAAGGCGAGCGCTTCCACTATATACCAGATATACTGGACTTTTAACGCCGCTACCAAGAAGAGTATAAGAAAACATGATAAGAGACTATATATGGAGACTGATACGTGAAAGTGGTTTATATTACAGTCGCAAATCTCGAAAAACTTCTAAACATTTTTGTATAACTTTAGTTTAAACACATGTAAATCTTGATTCATATGTTGTTTTATTCAGACCTTATGTAAATGAAAATGTGCAAATTTGCCTGTTATTACATAGAATATTGGTTAATTTCTAAATTTCATTATCCATGTAACAAAAGCAAAGTTTGAAGGGAATAATGGCCATTTTATGTAATTTTACAACATAATGAATTAAGTTTGTTTATTTGTTTTTGAAATTCGCACAAAGCTATTCGAGGGCTATCTGTGATAGCCGTCCCTAATTTAGCAGTTTAAGACTAGAAGGAAGGCAACTAGTCATCACCACCCACCGCCAACTCTTGGGCTACTCTTTTACCAACGAATAGTGGGAATGACCGTAACATTATAACGCCCCCACGGCTGAAAGAGCAAGCATGTTTAGCGCGACAGACAGGGATGCGAACTCGCGACCCTCAGATTACGAGTCGCATACCTTAACACGCTTGGCCATGCCAGGTCAGTCAATTAAGAAATAACGCATAGTATGCAAGAACAAAATTTGTGTTACATAGGGTAATGACACTATTTAAAACAACTGTTTAAAGCATCTTTGTTCTACTTGTTGGTATATCTGTTAGATTTAATATCTTGGAGTTTATTTAACATAAATTATAAGTTGTTTAATTGCTTCTTCCAAAGACAGCAAGGTCGCTTCTATTTCATTATAACTGGTCCCACTACTGACAAAGTAAAAGGTCAAACTGTTTCCTGGTTAACGTAGCTTATCTCTTCTATGCTTGTTTTTGTTTTTTTAATTTCACGCAAAGCTACACGAGGGCTGTCTGTGCTAGCCGTTTCTAATTTTACAGTGTAAGACTAGAGGGAAGGCAGTCAGTCATCACTACCTATCGCCAACTCTTGGGCCACTTTTTTACCAACGAATAGTTGGATTGACCGTAACATTATAACACCCTCACGGTTAAAAGGGCTAGCATATTTGGTGCGACGGGCATCCAAACCCGCGACCCTCCGATTACTAGTCGAACGCCTTAACCCACCTGGCCATGCCGGGCCTCTCTTTTCTAAGAGGACTTTTTAGGGTGCTCGAATCGAAATCTACAGGTCGCGGGTTGAAATATCCGTCCCACCAAACTTGCTTGTCCTTTTAACTGTGAGGGCGTTATAAAGTTTGATCAATCCCACTTCGTTTGTAAAAGAGTAGCCAAGAGCTGGCGGTGGATGGCGATGAATAGCTAGCTGCCTTCACTCTAGTCTTACACTGCTAAATTAGCGACAGCTACTGCAGATAGTTCTCGTGTACCTTTGCGCGAAATTTAAAACAAACGAACCTATGTGAAGTTTATTTTTAACTTTCAAGCAAGTCACCTTTTAATAACTTAAATATAAAAAAATACAACTGCATTCAACTAAGAATTTCTTATGATATGACTTGTAGCTTCTTCAGTTCCTTATAAAGATATAACTGCTCCAACCCAACACATTAAATCTTACATTTTGAATTTTTAAAGAAGTAGGTTCAGCGATATAGAAACGATGTTTAGTAATCATTCCAATTCCTTGGGACTAATTACATATTTACAAGTGCTGATTAGTAACTTGCAAGCTCACGTTATGAAAATATTTGTGGACTGGGTAAAATATATAAATATATGTAAATAAATTATATTCACTAATCTTCAGTCTTATCATATGTAGCTTACAGAAGAAGATGAGACAAGGAGGAAGAGAAGAAGAGAGAGGAACAAGATAGCAGCCACTAAATGTAGGAACAAAAAGAAGGAAAGAACACATAAACTAGCTATAGTAAGTAACGTGGGAAATTAGAGTTATAAACTAGCTATAATAAATAACGTGTGAAATTAGAATTATAAACTAGCTATAGTAAGTAACGTGTGAAATTAGAGTTATAAACTAGCTATAATGTAACGTGTAGTTGACTTTTGGGAGAAATTAGAGTTATAAACTAGCTATGGTAAGTAACGTGTGAAATTAGAATTATAAACTAGCTATAATGTAACGTGTAGTTGACTTTTGGGATAAATTAGAGTTATAAACTAGCTATAGTAAGTAACGTGTGAAATTAGAGTTATAAACTAGCTATAGTAAGTAACGTGCGAAATTAGAGTTATAAACTAGCTATAGTAAGTAACGTGTGAAATTAGAGTTATAAACTAGCTATAGTAAGTAACGTGCGAAATTAGAGTTATAAACTAGCTATAATGTAACGTGCGAAATTAGAGTTATAAACTAGCTATAGTAAGTAACGTGCGAAATTAGAGTTATAAACTAGCTATAGTAAGCAACGTGCGAAATTAGAGTTATAAACTAGCTATAATGTAACGTGCGAAATTAGAGTTATAAACTAGCTATAATGTAACGTGTAGTTGACTTTTGGGATAAATTAGAGTTATAAACTAGCTATAGTAAGTAACGTGTGAAATTAGAGTTATAAACTAGCTATAGTAAGTAACGTGTGAAATTAGAGTTATAAACTAGCTATAGTAAGTAACGTGCGAAATTAGAGTTATAAACTAGCTATAGTAAGTAACGTGTGAAATTAGAGTTATAAACTAGCTATAGTAAGTAACGTGCGAAATTAGAGTTATAAACTAGCTATAGTAAGTAACGTGCGAAATTAAAGTTATATACTAGTTATAGTAAGTAACGTGTGAAATTAGAATAAAACCATCACGTATCTGATTCGGCGAACTTTTTTCCTTCTTTTGTAACATGCATGCACGTATACTTATTTTACATGCTCATATAATATTCCAGTTTTCACTTAGTGAACACTATTGTACTTATATATGTTAATGAACTTTTGCACTGGTTGTTTCGTAAAGAGCACTCGCGTAATTTACTTTAATGGACGTTTACATTGTAAATAGTGTTATGTTATACTACCAAACTTTTGCATATTAAATACTGGTGTGATATACCGGTTACTTATTAATGAATACTTGTGCTATACAGATTATTTATTGATAAATATCAGTATATTATATCAGCTTCAACTTAGTGATCTGGTATGCTAAACCGGATTTTGCTCAGCAAATATTGGTATTTGACACCGATTTGCAGGTAGTGAATGCTGAAGTGCTACACAGGTTTATTTTCGATGAATGTTAGTGCACCTTATTGGACTTTTGTGAGTTAGATGTGGATGTGTTCTGCTGATTTCTGCTTATTAAATGTTGATTTTTTTACTTGCTATACGGTTGGTTGAGCTAGTTTCTCCACAGAGAAACATAACTTGCTCTGTCAGTTTCTGCTTGATGAAAATTAGCTTGTCAAACTTTACAGTTCTTTTTTTATATATTTACTTTATATTGTAATGGTTTTTGCCTGATAAAGGCTAACATACTGATTTGTGTATTTTGTTTCTCTGCATACTTTACATTATAACCGTTTCTCCTTAATAAAAGCTAACATATCGAACTGTATATTTTGTTTTTCTGTTACGCAACGGATTATTAGCGCTGTACCCACTACGAGGGTAGAAACCCGGCTTCTATCGTTGTAAGTCAGCAAACATGCCACTGGAGACTTGTTTTTCTGCCTATTATATGGTGTTAAAATTTCTTCCTGATAAAGACTAATCCTCCGATTTGTATATTTTGTTTTTTTTTATTGTAACTGTGTCTGTGTGCTTATTGAAAAACTTTTATCAATTTTTGTCTCAGGAATTACTTAAAGATGTTATGTGTTTTTTGTATATTTGATTTTCTGAAAAAAAGATAGAATATTTTTGGCTCTAGTATGTATGTGTTTTCTTAGAACAAAGCCACATCTGCTTATTTGCTGTGTCGGTAATCGAACCCCTGATTTTAGTATTTGAAATCCGCAGACTTATCGTTGTACCAGCGGGGGATGTTTTTGGCTCCAACTTTATAAATTATGAAAAATATGCATTTTGACTAAATACTTTTATCATCAAAACTTAACTCAGTAATTTCAACTTAATAAAGCTTTAAAACCTTCAGATAACATTTCTGAAACATAGAACCATAATTCTGGAGGAAAAAAGTTCATGCATATAAAAAAAAACAACTTTTGTTTGGTGTCAATACAAATAAGTCTCCCGCTGGGACAACGGTAAGGCTTCTGATTTACGAGCCTAAAATAAATAGTTAGATTCCCCTTGGTGGGCACACCAGATAGCCCAAAACACACATAGAACACATGTACACCTTTTTAAATCTAATTGGTTCTGGGTTTTTTTTCTAGGAATCGGATCATCTTGAGGTAAATAACGTTGCTTTAAGAACGGAAATACACAACTTGGAACTGGAAAGACAAGAACTATTAACATTGCTCACAAACCACCTGCCCCGCTGCTGCCTGCCTTCACAGCAGAATACGTGTGCACAGCCGCACAAGTCTTATCCTTGCCCTATAGTGTGAGCGTATACATCACCCAGAAGAAGAAACCTGGTCTAGAACTTTAAAAGAAAATTTGTCTTTCTATTACTTTTTCATGCTTTGTGATACCTGGTGATGGTATAAAACGGCAAAATCTTTTAAAGTACTTATTAGTTAACTTACTCTGGTGACGGAAAACATGACGAGGGATTTTATCTTTTCTAAACCATGCAACATAGAGAGATGATATGAAGTGACTAATTCTATTAAGGAATTAGATAACTTATTTTGGCGCTTTTGGAAAGGTGACAATAATTTCCCACATAATAAGGCTTTTTGTTCAGTGGGATTTTTATTTCATTTCATTCTGGAAAATAACAAACAAATACCTAAGCCTTTCCTGTAAATGAGCATTAAGAAACTATTGAGTTTGGTATTTTGGTTATATTAAGAACTAAAGAAAACTTAATGCGATTTAATGTATAAGAAACTCAACATGTAAACAAAAGAGAGGAAGCTAGTTTGCAAAGGTATGGACATTGAAATATTAAATCTAACAAGGGAATTCCCTACTTGACTAAATTCAAATATAGTTTGAGGAAAAGGCTTTTAACCGTCTACAGTATTGGCTTGAAAAAACTTGAATTAGTCCAAATATTAGTTTGCTTTGAAAAAGCAATTTTGTTTCTTCAGAAAAAAACATTCAGTTTCAGATTTTAATTTTTTTTATATATGAAATTATTAATTTTATCTTGGTCGTGGAAAAATGGATCTGTTTTGAGCGTTTCCTTTTATATCGTAACTTGTCTTTTTGTAAAAAGTTTCATTCCACGAAAGCATGCTGGGAATTGAAAATGGAGTTGAAGAAATTGTTTTAATTGCTAAGTAAAGTAATTTTTTTTTCTTTGATAGGAAAGGATCTATTTTCTTTTTGAAAGTTGTTTTGGTGAAAGAGATATATGCTTCTTGAAGGCATTTTTTGGAATGTAAGACATATTTTTTTACTTAAGCTGTAGAATGAATATATTTTTTAATTAAGCAAAAAATCCACGGTTATATTCGGATAACTGACTTATAAGCACCTGTAGCAACTCTCATACTTAAAAAAGGATTCTCGGTGAATGGACAGATCTGAGTTTGAACTTGGGTAGAACCTTAGTGTGTGTGTGTGTTGTTTTGTTCTTTTTGTGGTACAAGAACAGTTACGATGGAAATGAGATTTCGAGAGATAAAATTAAAGTTAGTTACGTTTCGTTAAAATGTTTTTTGTTTAACTAATTACGTACCTTATCAGTTATTTCCAAAACTTTTGATTTATTAGCAATGTTCAGCAGAGTTACAAAAATATTTTACAATTTTTATTTTGCTATCTTTGTTAGCAACTGATATTTTGTCTTATTTCTCATCTAAATAATTATTTTTATGTTTTTGGCTAAAGATGTATAACTTTATCCTGTTATGGATGGCTGCTTGCATGTGTGCTACAACAACAACAGGGATGATGCTTCGTTAACCTTTCATCGTCAAATTAGATATACCTATGATCATCTAGTGTTGGAAGATTTCAAAATAGCTGTTTTCGTGACGAACTTCCTGTACGTTTATTAAACCTGAAGATATGTCAAAATTGAGCTGTTGATGTTTTAACGTTTATTTTCAAACCTTATTCAGGTTTTCAGGAAAAATATGCTGTTTTTCTTGGAGGATTTGACTTTTAAGTTGAAACTTTCTTTAGGTTTTTACGTAGCTCTAAGTTAAGTAGACTTTCCTGTCAACGCTTTCAACATCATATTAAAATCTTAACCGGGTTCGAGAAAAGGTTTTCTGGTTTGCTTTTCCTGATGAACTTTGACCTTGATGTTAAGACCATGTTTAGGATCTCACGAAGGCGCTGTTCCTTGATAATGTTTATATTGGAACCTTACTATGATTGTAAAGAAGAAAGAAAAAACAAACGAAACACAAAAACCTTGATAAATTAGTGAAGGCGAATTTACTACAAATAATAAAAATGCTTTAAAAAACTATACCAGCCCAAAGGCTGGTTTGATTAAAACTGAAACGTAGATCTAATATTACACACACATGTCCTAAACCATATTGTTATTTCCAATATATTTAAAAAGAGAGAAACACACACGTAATACTATAAGCATACCTATTCCACTACTTCTTTTAAACTCGATAAATAATTAAACGTCATAATACGATCTAAGAAAATTTGGCTAAAAATTCGTAATTTGAATGCCATGTAGTAAATTCACAATATTTAACCAACCATAAGAAGAAATACATGCACACACACATAAATGTATATATGACAGAAAGTGAACATTAAATTACTTTTGATAGAAAATAACCGGTTTTGAAATCTTCCAAAGGTGTTTTAGGTTGAAAGGAGAACATATACTAATAAAATTAGGTCAAGTAATTCTCATAACATAATTAGAAATATAGGTGCATGTAGTTTAGTTTACTTAATAACAAAAACTAACATAATGTAAGCAATAGTTTTGTTTTATATATCTTTATTTCATATACCAATGTCAGAAATTAGATTATGTGAAGCTATACTTGTCTTCTAGTCTCCAGAAATTATTGGCATAACTGTTATAAATTAAAGAACCATTTAACATTTATATTTCCTTTTCATTTCAATAATAAATTACTTTCAAACTGCGGAGTTCTGTCATAAGAGATATGGACCTGAAATACACTCTAATGTTTCAAACCGTTTCTGCTCGGAAAGTTAAAACTTCATCGCCTGTGATTTGAATAGAATTTTATGTAACGTTCTAGCTCAATGTGACCTGTGTTTTCTGAGTTGTTCTAGTCTCAGGATTTGGTATCCCTGTATGGATGAATATCCACCAGTATCTCGTGGTGAGAGTGTTTTAACGTCGTCGTACCAGACCAACTCCTTATAATGTTTATCTTGGAACAAATAAGTGAAAATAATCATTAATTAGCATTTCGATGAAACTTTTCGTTTCTGCATTATTGACAATACTCAAGTCATTTAAAATAAAGTCAGCGCTTCCTAGTTTCAACTTTGCTACATCAGCAATTGTATGAAAACAGACAAAACAACATGATTAACTGGAGTTTGAAAACAAAAAAGGTACAAATAAATCTTTATGTCTGATGAACCTTCCGTAGTGTCACTACCAGTGTTGACATGAACACGGAGGGAAGTTTGACAAAAATATGATGACCCTTAAGTGCCAAATTGTCAGCAAAACTCTAGTGTTCATTTTACCGTTGACATAAGTTTAATTGAACAACTCGTCACTGACCTACTTACATTAGCGTTAAGAGGATGATCACGTGATGAGGTCTAAAATAGGATAAACACAGTAAATGATGACCCACAGTGGTGAGGCTGATCCGAAGCTAAATAGAAAAAAGAAAGCCGTAGTGATGAGTCAGGGCTAGGTTCAAATTGCTCTGCTCTTGGTTTCACGATGCTCTAGTTAGTCGAGTGTGTTTGCCTTGCCAGCACTATTGCATATTGTTGTGAAATTCACTGTGATAATTTAGACTACAGAAGACGAAGTTGGTCTTCCAACAGGCCTCCGGGATTGGAGTTGAAGATAGAAGACAGAAAGAAAAAAAACGTAAATATAGGAATACGAGGTGGCGCTCAAGCTAGCTACACGTGTGTATGTGTGGTGTAACACCTACTGGGTGGTAATTTTGTGACATATGCTTTGATTTTTGTTTATCAGTATTATTGCCAACTCTGTTGCAAGCGATGTTAATTTTGTCTACTATACGTTATAACACATGCAACTTATAAAGATATTTTGGTAAGTTCAAAAGCTCGAGTATTGGTCGTCTTTATATATTTATTGGTTACATTTCAACATAAATTACTAATCCAAAATATGTACCTGTTAAATTGATTTAATCAGAATTATTTGAAAAAGTATTGTCTTTCTGGTCTTATTGGAATAAATATTGTTTGTTTTTTTGCTATGAAATTATTGCAATGGTGCTCAAAAGTGTTTTTTGTAAAATCACTCCCAGTAAATTTTCACTATAACGAGCGTGTTGCTTCACATGTAAAACGACTCTATAAAAGTACTGATCTTTTAACATGTAAATAATTACAACATTTACCTAAGCTATATATTATTTTACAGCGTTTACTCACTTTGAAAATGTAAAATGCTTCAACAGATGATAAAGAAAACAAGATAAAGAGAACTCGTTTTAGCACAAACCTTTTGTTTGTTCATTGTTAAGCACAAAGTTACACAATTATATCCCAACTACAGGTATCAACATCATACTTTTAGTATTATAAACCTATAGACTTATCGCTAAGTGACTGGGGACACTGCAAACATACCACTGACAATGGGAATAAATTTCGTCAACCAAAAACTGCAACATGAAAATAAAAATAAAAATAAACGCCATCTTGAGACAAAAGTAAATTAAATTACAACGGTGGCTTAGCGGTTAACCTGAAGGTTTACAACGTCAAAATGTGGAATTTGATACATGCAGTGAGCACAGCGCAGGTAACCTATTTGTCAGATTTGTGCTTAACACGTTTTTGCATTTTCGTCAGTTAACTAATTTACGGAGTTTTTAATGTTATTAACCTCAGTTAATTTTGTAAGTTAATCACGTTATTTTTTGTTAATTGTTTTGGAACAGGCATGGTAAAATAGTTCGAAAAACACACTGTTGCTTCCGTAATACTAACAAAGACTAGGTTATTAATATCCTTCATATCTTACAACAGTACCGTTAGTGTTTTTGGATAATTGTACCGAAATTAATTAGCTTTGTACAGATGACAAAATATCATTTTTCTCGTAACTGTCAAGGAAAATTTTTATGAAGAATGGTAAACGTTTGGCCACATCGTAAACGTTAATTAAAGAAAAAAGAAAACAAAAACAACTCCGTGCTAATAACTTTACCTTTGGCATGAGTTCATTACTTTTGTGAATTATTTTAACTCTCTCCATAGATCAGAATAATTATCCGTTTTACGTATGATAAACTAATAACAATTTTGGGTAAATATTTTTAATGGCTAAAACGAAAAAATATGTATATATTTTTAAAATTATATTTTGCCATTATTGAAGAATGTGAAGGAAAATTAGCAAAAATATCTTTTAAAAAAAGAATTATTTGATAAAATAAATAACATCTAGCTTCCGTTGCGAATTTTTATTAGTTCTATTTTATGGTGGAATGTTACGTTTAAAGTTGAATCATAATATAAGTGTGGTAGTAATAAAAGGAAATCTTAATTCCCATACCTATACGATGCAAGAATACTGCATTTTACTTATTTATGTTTGTTTACATAAATAAGAGTGATCAATTGATCACGCACTTTTGATAAGCGCTATTTGGTGTTAATGTACGTATAATGATGTATTTTTATAGATGGTATAAAATGGTGTTGTTTTTAAAAGTTAATGTCTTAACGCACAACTTTGACAACTTATGTGTTTTTATAGTCGTTAGTTATATTATTTGAAGAGTTTAATTTTCCTTCTTTTGTGTCTCTGTGTATAATTTCTCTACTGTTTCATATTGGGACTTAATTGCTTTTTTTAATGAACTCACATTTTCTTTTCACATCTGAAGTTACGTCTTCATAATGTTACTGCATTGTACATAAATACTTGATTAAGTAGTCCTTCCTTTTAAAGATACAAATATTTAATCCCTAAGCGAGCTGCCTCAGAGTGAACATATTAACAATGAGGTTTTCCAAATACTGTTGTTTTATTTTCCTATCTAAGATTCATAACACTGTGTTATTACTTCTTACCCCCACCATAACACTGTAGTATTACCATTTTATCTAAACTTTGTAACCCCTCCTTAACACTGCAGTATTATTTTTCTGTAAAGAATTCTTGACTATGACACATCACTATTGTATTACTTTCCTATCTAGACATCCTGAAAGCACTATATCTCAAACCTACTTGCTGTGGTATTAATGTAACTTCTTAACACTACCTTTGTATCTAGTCTTACTAGTTAGTTCTTTCATACTACTCTGATCTTACTTTTAAAGCAATTTTACCCCACGATCCCTGATTTGGTTTTTGACACATAATACAGCTCTTTTTTTGAAAAAGTGCTTCTAAGTTTAGATTTTGTTTCAGCAAGTTTCGCAGATTTGTAATTATAAATGTTTTTTTGTCGTGTTACAATTTCATATATAGAAATGTTTTTCTTATTTTGTCACTATGAGATACAGAAAACTGTTGTACAGAATGAAAATGAGTGATTCTGGTGTTATCTGAATTCGGAAAGTTAATTAGTTATAAGCATTTCTGTTTCTGCAATATACCAGTGAATTTTACCATGAAAAAATTATAGATTCTAACGTTTCGCTTTATTTTTGTCTTTTTTTTTCTCCACTTATACTCATAAACTATTAATGTAAAAATTAACCACTAGTAAAAGGTACAGTTTTTATTATCGTTGTTTCATTCTCAGTAAAATGTTGCTCTTTTCTAGTTCTTGGGTGAGTTCTCATGCGACTTGTTGCTATTGTTAATGTGAATGAAAACTTTGAATCGATTGGTTATTTACATTTACTTTTTTTTGTACCAGTTTACTGACAACAATATTTTAGTTGCATGTCTTACATATATATATATATATTACGTAATGTAATTTTAAGTTAAAATATTTGTTTTATATTATGCGTATTTTTTCTCGATTAAGTTTTTGTTGATATCCCTGAGTAGTTTATATTTGGTACTTTCAATCTGGACAGTACCTAATGCAACTCATGGGCTAAATGATCAAGTCAGATACCCTAATCAGAAGAAAGACAATAAGTTAGAAGCGCTCTCATTTTCACGGTTCTTATTAACGAAATAACGGCATTAGTTATCACTAGTTATAAAATCCAAACAGCTAAAAGTGTGGAGTATACTCAACGGCATACTGCAAATTAAACCTGGTATCTCGGAACCTCAACTCGACGAGTTAACCAACACAGGCCCGTGATGTTTGAAGGAGTTAGCGCAGTTTGGTGTCTTCTTTCCTTTATTCATGTTATTAATAAAACTCTATCCAGCCGCAAGAACGCACATTGTTCTTAACTCCCTTCTTGTGAATTAAGTGTGATTTGAATTTTGTTGAGTGTAGAATGTTTTTCAAATTATTTGATTTTTTTCGGACCGGTGAGTTTATAGTGTTAAGGACAACTTCACAGTTAAACTTGTCTGATTAAGTTTCCTCTCCACTACTATTTGATACAAAAGTTCTAAACATGTGTATTACTGACTTTATATTAAAACAGTTATAATTATTAGAGCACAATTATACATAAATGTACATAGCAGGATATTTTTATTAACAGAACAACACCATAACTTATACTAATCCTTTTATATGTTAATATAATATTAAAACTTCGAAACGATGTAAATAAAAACAAATATTATACTTACGAATAAAGGTGATGTTGCTACAACCCTTTATTAAACGAAACTCATCAGTGTTCTTTCTTGGCTGAGCAAAATTTTATAGTGTTACTTGGCATTGAAAAGTTGTTTAAAATTAAACACAGCTTGTGGAATGTTAGTAATAAGCAGCCAATTCTTATACTTCAAATTTATTTCTTATTTAGTATGTTAAATATAAGCAAAATTTTTCACAAATAGGTTCATTTACTCGAAACTGGCAGAACAAACTTTTTAGTTGGAAATGTTTCACATGCTAATAAATTAGATAAATATTTTTCTTTTTCACTAATTAGTAATCATTCATTTATTTTTTCACACGAAATCAAAAGCCTTTAAACCCAAACAGTTGTACTCATTTTTTGTAACCTTGTTTAAATTATTCAAAATAATTATAATTAAGAGTTTTTTCAAAAACAACTATTTGTAAATGAGAATATGGCTTAGCTGAAAAAGTATTCTCCAGGAAACATTAGTTAGGTCGTTTTTTTTAGAAAGGCTGTTTACAACAGTTTCATGTACTATTTTCAAAGTCTGGGATGGAAATACATTTTTAGATTTAAAAATATGCATCAGAAACTTGGCTATTTTTTATTCTTTAAATCTCGTGTTGATTCCTTAAATGTCACTTCTTGGAAAATGACCATTTTCACTAAGTTTCCTCTTGATTAACTGTACTAAGTAAGTGAACAAAAAATAATCTGGTTTAATTGTGAAATTTTATTTGATGACCAAAACTGAACAGAAAGTTAAAGACTAAAATAATAGTTTAATGAAATCATGTTGATTGAAATGAGCACTAACACAACAACAAAAGGGTAATTAAAAAGTGAAATAAAATGGTTATTTAATTTTAGGCTTAACGCCCAGGAAAAGTAAAAAAGGAAGCAGCCAAGAATATAGAACTGTTTTGAAGAAACGCTAAAAGTGATAAAATATAACTGAAAAAATGTACTTCTTTACTGTTGGTTTGGATCGGTATACTCAGTTACCGAAATGATAGAAGAAAAATTAAATACATTGCTGGTAAACCTAACATTTTGTAACGTCAGTTTACAAACGAAAACAGTTTTATTTTAATTAAATAGATGACGTCTTGTTTTTTTGATAAAATATAATTAATCATCTCGACGCATCCCCTTTTGTTTGTCTTTTGACTTCTAATGTCTTTTCATTATTTAATTACATCTTGACTACTCTTTAACTTACAATATTTGCGTAACTCTCAACTATAGTTAGTATTCTGAGAGGTTTTTGGTTTTATTATTACTGTTATACTACGTGAATTTTCCTATGGACATGTATAATATATTAATTATTACCATACCTTTTTTCTGTGTTGTTGTTTTTTCTATTTTAATTTGTAGAGTGCTTATACTCTTTAAATTTTACTAAGATATTTTGTTTAATATCAAGATGAAGAACTAAAACTTGCGTTTTTATAGTGATAGTTTTATAAAATGTTTGTTATTTGGGAATAAAGGTTTGTTTTTAAGAATCAAAATAAAATTATGTTTTGAATGTTTTTTACTTATCGAAACGCCCCTTCGCTAAAACAGCGGTATGTCCACGGATTTACAAAGCTACAATCAAGGGTTTGATTCCTCTCGATGAGCTCAGTAGATAGCCCGATATGACTTTGCTATAAGAAAACACACACGCAAACTAATCGAAAAATTAAAATTAAAATTTTACTCTTTTCCCCTCGGCCCGGCATGACCAGGTGGTTAAGGCACTCGACTAGTAATCCGAGGTCGTGAGTTTGAATCCCCGCCACACCAAACATATAAATGTGACGGTTACTCCCACTATTCGTTGGTAAAAGAGTATCCCAAGAGTTGGTGAGGTATGTTAATGACTAGCTGCCTTCCCTCTAGTCTTACAATGCTAAATTAAGGACAGCTAGCGCAGATAGCCCTCGTGTAGCTTTGCGCAAAATTCAAAACAAACTAAACCACCTTCTCCTTCTCCTCCAGTGGCTCGACACTAAATCTTCAGACTTATGACACAAAAAAAGGGTTTGATAGATAATCATAGAGCCTAACAACAAACAAATGTATGTTTTAAAATGCTACTTTTTAAAAGTTTTATTTGTTTGTTGATAAGATGGCTAAAATATTAAACTTCCACGAAGAGCTCTCCGGTGCCCCACAGCTCAGCAGTATGTTTGAGGACTTATAACGGTAAACAGTCAGTAAAAATAGCTTATTTTGTAGCTTAATACCAAAGAAACAAATATGGGAAAGCCAGTTCAAATTAATGTTTTAAGTAACAATGTTTGATGAAATACAGTGTAAAGCAATTTCTCAAACTATGAGTCAATCGGGGAGGTCACAAGCTGTCTGCGCGCTCAATAAATATTTTTCAGATGAACAATGGGATCTGCGGTAAGAAACATCAATATTGATTTCATCTTTATAGAGATAATGGATGGTTGCGACGATCAAAGTCCGGATTCGGGGGTTGTCTGAGAAATACTAGTGTAAAGTATCCTGTGGTGTGTGTTTTTTTTCCAAACGTTAAAGTAAACTTCATCTGTTGGTCTTGCTGCCATAAAATGATATATATTTTACATATTCTTTGTTCTTAAGTTAGGCTTAACACGCAGTCTACAAGTCAATGAGCCACTTTCGAAGGGTTTGATGTCCTATCAGAGCTTTCCAGAACTCTCTCTCTCGTTCTGGTTTTATTATTATTTCTGAATAGAAATTTAAACTCCGTGTGATATCTAGATTCTAAAATGCATATGCGTATAGTTTTGAAAAAGGAAAACCCACACCCGGAAAAAAATTCCACATCATACATGGTAGTAGCTGAACGTGTTACATATCACAAAATTCCTCAGTTCAATGAAACCGTTTTCTTCGTGGTTTTCGCGAGTTATGTCGATAGCGTTGTTGTTTGAAGTTAATCACAAAGCAAAACAATGGGTTATCTGTGCTCTGCCTTCCACAAGTATCGAAACCCGGTTTCTAGCGTTATACGTTTGCAGACATACCGCAGCGCCATTCGGGAGTCGTTAGAGATAATCGAGGAATCTTGCATGTTGTTGTAAGGCTGCTAAGAGCGATACCTTCTGAACATCAACACTTCTACTAATGTATGTAAAAGGAACTCACTCTGGCCATCCCTTAAATTCTTCATTTCCGTGACTGAACACTATTGAGAAGTTAATTCATTTGGGAATAAATTGTGGCTTTCTTTACGTAAACAGATCTGACTCTATATCGGAGTACATTTTCAGTTTGTTTATTTGATTCCAATTTGAATGCCTAAAACTGTGAAACCCTTCTGTAGCATACCGAAGAGGCCCGGCATGGCCAGGTGGTTAAGTCGCTTGATGTCGCACCAAACATGCTCACCCTTTCAGCCGTGGGGACGTTATAATGTTACGGTCAGTCCCAGTATTCCTTGGTAAAAGAGTAGCCAAAGAATTGGCAGTGGGTGATGATGATTAGCTGCCTTTCCTCTAGTCTTACACTGCTAAATTAGGGACGGTTAATGCAGATAGCCCTTGTGTAGCTTTGCACGAAATTCAGAAAACAAGCATACGGAATATTTTTATTTTGCTATCACTGACCCGCAGACTGTGTGTCAATAGTGCAGATTATGATGTGAATTAGAAACCCAGTTGTAAGTAAACCTCGTTTATAACAGTAGAACGATGTTTTTTGTTTCCTAGTAAAAAAGACAAATTTTGATAAAATATCTTACAAAAACCTATCTTGAAAGTACATTACAGCATGTTGATTTACTAAAACACTTTAAATCTGTAGTAATGTATTGCTTAATAGTTCTTTAATTATGCATTTAAATCATTCTGAACTTGCAGTTAAGTGAACTACATGCAGACAGTGGAAGTAACAGATTTTCTTCATCAATTTAACGTTAATATGTCATCACTCGGCTCAGAAGTTCTGAGTGGTAGGGTGATTAGAGAAAATTCTAAGAACTTACGACTGCAAGCAAAGAAAATGTATAACATTATGTCAGACACACTGTATCTACTATATTCAGAGTTGACGAGACCTTTCGTACAATACCAAAGCTCACCAGGCAAGGTGGATACGATAGACATGAAAGTGTATTAAAAGCTATTCATGTTGTCAAAGAGCATGAAGAACAGTTTGTTAAAGTGTAAACAGGAAAAGGTAACTTGTGATTTCCTTTCTGTATCTGTTCTTCTAAATCTACATATGTTATCATAATTAATAAGAAAATACTGTATTTCAAAAGACTGGAGACTTTTTCTCAGTTATTGTATCATGAGTTTGGGAAAGAACAATTAACCAATGAATAGGAAAGAGTTTTTAACCTACTTAACACCTGCATCACCAAGATTTTGTTACATCTTATACTCTCAGTGAAGTACACATATTGCATCATATTGTGTAAGTTCATATTTTTGCCTGTTACAGCATTCAATGTAAACATGTTTCCAACAGTCATTAGTAAAAGTGAGGGGAAAATATGATGGCATTTTTCTTTAAATAGGTTTCGAGTATCTAACTGAGCAATTAATATGTTATTAGGGTCTCTCTGACCAACAAACAATTTGACTAATAAGTGTTTAAAATAAACATGTTTGAAAAACCTATAGGCGTCCCGACCCTGTAGGAAATGTTTTGCGAATCTATTACAAAAAAGGACTGCGATAACTACAACATAACATTGGATAAAAAACAAAATTTCAAAAGTAATTCCAAACTAATTACAATCTATTGCATTTTTAGTTTTTATGTATGTTATGGTACTTGAAAAACATTCGTCATTTGTACCTTTACATTGCATTGTTTCTTCTAGCTATGGCAACGTTTGTTTTTTTAATTTTTACTGTCTAATGAGTATTTAATGATGAAGTTAGAACACCGTGTCTGTGCTAAAAGAGCAGCAAGTTTATGATTTTACAACCCTATAACAAGCAGTTCTATTCTGTTTGGTGTATACAACAAATATGGCTTTACTATAAGAAATCACACAACAGTGTGCTTTGCAACATTTATTTTGCTAGATGGTTATGTTTCCATGGAGAAAATTTTTTCTTGGCGTGCCTTGTATTCTTCTAATTTTGTCAAAAATAGTATTTATAGCACAGTGTATTAAAACTTACTTTATATAATAATGAGCCATCTAGTGTCAGAAATGTAAACCATCAATACCGTATAACGGTATTTATAAAATGTATACAATTAATTCCGATATTACTTTCTTTTTATAATATATACCTCAACTTAGTTTCAAACAAGTCTATGATAATAGCACATTGTAAACTTGAGATTAAAATAAAAAAATATAACTTACAAAAGTTGAGTTCGGTAGTAAAAACACCGAATTATGAACCGTACCTTGTTATTTTTCATTCGGTCGTACAAATATGAACATGATACGTGTAGCTCATTTTAGTTGTTTTTTTAATTTTCAAATCAATCATCAATTAGGAGAAAGGTGATTACTATTTTGATTCATCAGTGTGAGTCATATAAAACGAACCCGTTAAGTACATGTGAGCCTTGCTGTACGCTACTTTTCACCTGCTCGTATAAGCTGGCGACGTAAATTACGATCGTCAATCTTGGAAACTGCACGTGTTTAAAATGCCGTCACCCAAAGCGAAAACAGGCGCTCGAGCATTTCAACTTGTTGCTAAGCAGCGTAATTGAGACGTCTTATAAGGCCTTGATCATTTTATCTATTTTGTTCTAAATATACACTGAATAAGCATTGTTAAAGATACATTCAATATGATATTTTTAATTGCTTAAATGCATTTCTGTTACACCCTTGAATGGCATGGCAAGGTGGGTTAAAGCGTTCGACTCATAATTTAAGGATCGTGGGCTCGAATCCCCATCGCACCAAACATGTTCGCTCTATCAGTCGTGGGGACGTTATAACGTTACAAACAATCCCACTATTCGTTGTTGAAAGTTAAAAGAGTAGACCAAAGGTTGGCGGTGGTGGTGATGACCAGCTGCCTTCCCTCTATTCTTACGCTGTTAAATTAAGGACGGCTAGCGCAGAGAGCCCTCGAGTAGCTTTGCGCGAGATTTAAAACAAACAAATCAAAGCTAGGTTAGGTATAATATCGGCCCATAGTTGCCTTTATAAAACTAAAATTTTGTCATTATACTTGTTTATTTCCGTTTTATTCGCTATAGCCCCCCCAGCGGCTCAGCGGTATGTCTGCGGACTTAGACGCTAAAATCCGGGTTTCGATACCCGTGGTGAGCAGAGCACAGATAGCCCATTGTGTAGCTTTGTGCTTAATTCAAAACAAAAACAATTATTCGCTATATTTTTGTGCACCAGCAATATCAAGCGTGGGACGTGCAATACCCGATTCGATTTTATAACTCTGTTTTGAAAGTTCGCGCTAAGGTACACGAGAACTATCTGCGATAGCCGTCCATAACTTAGCAGTGTAAGACTAGAGAAGAAGCAGCTAGTCATCACCACCCACCGCCAACTCTTGGGCTACTCTTTTAACAGCGGTGGGTGCTGAAATGGCGAACATGTTTGGTGCAAAGAGGATTTGAACCCACGACTCTTTAATTACGAGTTGAATACCTTAACCATCTGACCATGCCGCGTCATATTATAACTTATCAGGACCTCCAGTAACTTACCATTAGCCAGTATTGTGAAATAGTCGTTATTAATATGCAGACAATTTAAACGTGCTTTTAAAGGGGTGATTTTTATGGCAGCTGTTTTCTTTCATCATGATTCCTATCACTAACGTACTTAGTGATGCTCAAAGTAGCGCATCACCAGTTTTATTTATATATATATATAATAATATATATATGTTATGAAAATAAATACATTTTAATAAAGTTAAATTATAAAATAAGTTTTGTTTGTTTAGAATTAAGCACAAAGCTACTCAATGGGCTATCTGTGCTCTGCCCACCACGGGTATCGAAACCTGGTTTTTAGTGTCCAAGTCCGCAGATATACCACTGTGCCACTGACGTGCTGTAAGATAAGTGAAAATCATAAGGAAGAACTGCGTTAAAAACGGCAAGTCCAAACCTATGACTAATTATATTACTTTGTTATAACTTAGAAACAATTAAACAGTTGATACAGTTTTTTGTTTAATTTGTGTTTGTTAACGTCTGTTTTGGGGTGCTAACAAAATAATATATATATATATACTCGTACTCTTTTCAGAACATAAAATGAATCCTTGGGACACTAGAATAAAGAGTTCAGTCAGATAATTAGAGAGATAAAGTTCGGCTCTTTTTGTACGCTTTTCTGAGAAAGTAATTTACTTCTTTACATGAAAATTTGACGAAACAGTGAAGTTTTGATTCATTTCATAAATATATATATATAGCGATTTAAACGGCTTTATAAGTACAATAATCTTTAGTTTTGTTCAGCCATTTTATATTAGGTGATTTTAAGCAGACGATTTTTTTATGGGCGTGGGGCCCGGCATGGCCTAGCGCGTTAAGGCGTGCGCTTCGTAATCTGAGGGTCGCGGGTTCGCACCCGAGTCGCGCCAAACATGCTCGCCCTCCCAGCCGTGAGGGCGTTATAATGTGACGGTCAATACCACTATTCGTTGGTACAAGAGTAACCCAAGAGTTGGCGGTGGATGGTGATGACTAGCTGCCTTTCCTCTAGTCTTACACTGCTAAATTAGCCCTCGAGTAGCTTTGTGCGAAATTCAAAAACAAACAATTTCTGGGCGCCATTTTGTTTAATGACGAATCTTACTATTAAGTAATAAAGACCAAATTCTACAAAGCAAAATGCTCATTTCATTGATCAGGAAATATGTTTACTGTTGAGATAATGTCAGGTCTCTGGATTTGTTTCGCTGGTATTAACTTTTGTAAAGAACATGCAAGCTGTTTGAAACCAATTAACAGAAGCTTAAGTTTGCAGAGTCGTAATATTGTTCCAGGAAAGCCCGCCTGGGCTGGGATAGCACAGGTCAGGAATGTTTTACAATATGTGATCAAAATATTGTGGCGCAAACATCAGGTCACAAGGGGATACACCGGAAAACTAGGGTCGAAGAAGGGCTAGAGGTGCTATAAACAATCGATAACCACAAAAATTAGTTCTTAGAAAATACAACTGGCAGCGCTAAGAACCTCAGTAACAAATTTCAGCAAGCCACTGCGGTTAGTATATCGTAGTCAACCGTTCGGGTACCGCTTACAACCGGTGTACCACCATCAGGGCGTCAAACAACATGGCTGGCGATTGTTCAGGAGCATGTCACCTGAACTCTTCAGCATTAGACTCCTGAATTATTTACAGATGAGAGCAGGTTCTGTGTGAGGGTCTGAAAATGTGAAGAGGAGCGATATTTGACTTGTAACGTTGTCCACCATGATGTCTTTGGGAGTGGCTCAATTATGGTATAGGATGGCATCGAAATACAAGATCGTACAGATGGCACATGGTAGATCCCTGACAGCAAGACATTACATGGATGGAATTCGGATAATCATTATTTGCCCTTTTGCTAGTGCTGTTGGAGATGAGTTTGTGTATCAGCAGTTTAACACCTGTCCTCACACTGCCAGGATCATATAACAGTTTTTCAGAGAGAAGAAAATGAGGTAGTGAATCGGCTTGCTAAGCCACCGGACCTAAATCTGATTGAGCATGCGTAGGACTTGCCAGAGAGAGCGGTTAGAAAGAGACAACCTACTCTTTTCAGTCTCTATCAGCTCATAGCTGTACTCAGCAAGGAGTAAGCGCATTGTGCTGTCCCAGCACGTTAGAGCTCTGGATTTAGGGGCTAACGAGCCGGATTTGCATCTATGGGATACTCTAAAATATTTAATTAACTTTAAATTGAGGATGTGTTACAAGAATGACAATCAATCTCTTAACATGGGTACCAACTGTCTTTCTTCTGATCAGTAGTTCATTATTAAGGATTAAGCCAGATAGCCTTTGTATCTTTACCGTAAATACGATTAACATCGTACATTGTGAATTAATTTAAGTGACACATAGTCCACTGAGTTACTTTAAAAACATTTTATATTCTGAATTATTTAGAGTTCGTTTTCTGGACACATGATTTACATGTATATATCTTTGCCAACAGTTTGAAGATGTCATTGTTGTCATTCGACCTTTAGCTTTACATTTTTCAGCTTAATACCTCGTACTCATAGAATATGGATGTGCAAATACAAATTATCATTAGCTATTTCAGTCAATGTACAAATTTGTTTAAGCAAACACGGTGACTGTAGCAAACAAACTTTAATATGCCAACAGTTCATTCATCAGTAAATCAAGTTGTCTTAGAAATTGTTTCGAATATTAATATTTTCAATAAAGAAACGAGTGCAAAGTATCTACATAACCAATTTGTTCCTTTTCACGTTTAATACATAATTTTTAGAGGAAAAATACATTAGTTCAAAAATAATTTCAGCTGAATATATTTCTCCTTGAGTGTTCGCATGTGTTCACAGTTTGAAGATAAAGACTGATGACCCTAATATTTTACAGCGTTCTCCTCGTAACATCGTAGATCTAGCCTAACTAAACAGTGCTCACCGCAGGCTCACGATTGGAAGCTAAATCACTCCGTGACGCCTGTTACCAGATATAAAATGACACGTCACACTGTAACTTTAATAAAGTTCGCGGTTAACCGCCCCGACCGCCGCCGCCTAACTGTAACACCTCTCACATATTTGCCGACCACGACGCATTCGTAAAAACTGTCAGCAGAATGTTCGTGAATACTCATTTAAAGTAAAGGGAATGAGAGAGATGGACAAGGAAATTTTTTTTATTATTTCTTATTTTACTTCAGGACTCTTCTTAAAAGCTGTTTTTCGGTTTCTCACTTTTCTGGTAGTCGATGGAATTCTTGTTGTCACAAACCAGAATTGGACATGAGTCTGAGAAAAAGAAGACAAAAACAGTGGAGTGACTCATGGGCCGTCGTGGGGGGTCAATCTGTCTCCTTTTATTTCTCTATTAGACCATAAGGAAGACCCGACGGAGCCAGCAATGCACACTGAAAAAAAAAAAAAGAAGTTTTAACTCAAAACAGTCGGTAGGCGAAGTTGGCACTAGTGGCCTGTACCCCACATAGTAGCAGTAGTGGGTGGTCTACCTGAGTGGGGCTACAGTTAATAGGATTGATATAGTAACAGACAAAACGATTAAGATTCCATCCCTCAGTTTTGTTAGCTATTTGAGCCGATTGTTCCCCGAGATATTAGTTTAAAACTCCGACATCACTAGAAAAACTTGAAAGAGACATACATCGGTGTTCTTTACACTTGCAAAAGACAAGCAGTAGTGGTTCAAATATAATCTTCACAAAAATCTCATGTGTGGACAGATATTCCGCTGTTTCTCCAGTAATATGACTCATTAACAAAATACTTATTTTTGCTTGCTTACATAACATAGAACAAATCACAATAACAATAAATCAGCCCTCTTAAGTGTACTCGCGTAAATAATTAGCATGTCTGTGAATAAGGTATTATTTTCGTGAATGTTTTTATCTTAAAATATTTGCTTGCTAGTTTCACTTAGAATCGTGCAGGGATTGCTGTGACAGTAGACCAATAATATTCTAATTAGAAAACCATTTATAAATTTTGATAATGAACAAGATCATTGAAAACTGTTGCTGAAATGCACGCCGCTTGGTGAATAGACAATATGATGTTTTGATTTACTTCATTTATCTTCGTTAGACTTGATGCTGCTTTTAAGTTCTTTAAATTAATAGACAAACACGTAAGTATGACGCCTGATTTATTACCATCAGGCCTAATGAAGATATACAAGGAAACATTTAAGATACTTCATCTGATCATCATGGAAACTTTCAGATGATCTATTTTATTATCATCAGACCTGATGAAGCTACCAGATGGAAAAGGTTCAAATACTTCGTCTGATAATCAGTTTGTAAGTTTTAACAACAACTCTCAACTGTTTCCTATCTATGTACACCATTTACCGATTTGTTTTCTGGTTGAATGGCGTAGCTGAGTGTAACCAACAATTACACAATAAAGATTCGAGTGTTATGTAGCAGATTACTGACCAATGATCTGAATACTAGTAGCATTACTTTAGTTTTACCTTATCTATATAAAAGCGAGTGTGTGTCTAGTCACGACTGATTTTTCGAAATGGGAGGAGTCATAAAATCCAAAATACATTTATCTGAATAGACTGGTTGATTGTTTTGAATTTCGCTCAAAGCTACTCTAGGGCTATCTGCAATGTAAGACTAGAGGGAAGGCAGCTAGTCATCACCACTCACCGCCAACTCTTTTACCAACTGAAAGGGCGAGTATGTTTGGTGCGACGGGGATTCGAACCCGCGACCCTCGGATTATGAGTCGAACACCTTAACGCACTTGGTCATACCGGGCCCTATTTGAATAGAATAGTTCGATTACTGTCTGTCTGTTGCGATTTCAGTGACAGAGATGCAAGAGAGACGTGAGGGAGGGATGCCTTGAAACCTTATAAAGGTACTAAGTGTTGCTATGTAGGCTTAAAAGTAAAGACATAGTTTGGAACCATCTAGCCTAGAGCAACGTGCATAAAATTTTTGATGAAAGTAAAAATATCGATTCAGTTTTAAACATAAATCCCTCCTGAATTACGCTATTTTCTGTTATATCATTAAGGTGCTTAATTAAAAAACAACAATTTTTTAATCAGTGGGGACTAAATTATGAAATCAACACAGACAGTTCTTGTCTATAAAAAACTATTGTTTTATTTGTCATATGTCCTACACTCTAATATTTCAATAAGTGTTTAGTTTTTAACAGTTTTGGATATCGTAACATGGAGACTTACGGGTGTATTTTTTTTTAAAGAATGAAGCAAGTAAGTAATTTGCAATACCGATCAAGTATTATGGCGATAAAAATATCGCGAATATGAAATAATGTAAATCATGTCACAGTTGTCCATACTGAACTTCCATTAAAGTTTATATGGTTGTACGTTAAAAGCTCTGTAAACCAGCAAGACACTTTTAAAACTCCTGTGTTAAAGTAAGTGAATATGAATGTGGGGTTTAATGGAGTTAATTAACGCGAACCTATGAAACACCCTATTTATATCGATCTTTGTGAATTTTTAACATTGATATTGTAATGAAAAATGTCTTACTGATTCAAAAAGGATTTAACATACATCTTAGTAAGTTTTAACACAACAAAAATTTCGGAGTTAACTACTGAGTTATCATATATTTACTGTATTACGTATTCGCGACATATTTATTACTCTAATGCTTAATCATTTTCGTTAAATTATTTACTCGCTTCATTTATTTTCGAAAATTTATTGTTAATTGAACGGTGCAAAGCGGTCAGGGTTGGACAAGAGGTTAGAAAGCCTGGCAACAAATCTGAAAGTCCAAGGTTCTAACTGCAATATGTCGCTGAACATGCTCCGGATTTTTAGCTGTATAGGAATACAATGAAAGTGGCAGTCACTTACTTCTACTATTCAACTAAAATTAAACGTGTAGGCGGTGGGTGCTGCTAATTGGTTGTCTTCCTTCAGATCAGTAGTTCTAAGTTACAGATGGCTATGTCTGAACCTTAAGTGCCTCTGACCCAGCAGCTTTCGCGTATAAGGTGCTGTTCTGGCTAAACGTATTTAATATTATAGACGAATAAAACAACATAAAAAATCATCCAGAACGAAAGAACAGCGTAATCATTATAAATTAGCAGCACCTAATAGCCAACACGGCTATTATTAAGGGAATAGCAGAGCTGTATAAATAGACTGACTGGCACTTTTATAACGCTCTTACAGCAGTTAAATATGTATGTATTTTATTAGATAATATTATTGTAGTAGTCAGTTTGAATAGCTAAAACTGTCTTACTGTAAGTATTTAGTGGATAAACCTCGTAATGCAGTTGATAGGAGTCTTAGTTTGTCAGTTATCTCTCAAATCGAATTCTCTTTTTATAAGTACTGAGACAGTACATCTTCTAAAAGAAAATAGTATGTTCACGCACTGATAATTTATACGAAAAACGAAAAATTAATAAAAGTAATAGGTACTTATTATAGGGTGCTGTTGACGACTATCCTACACTTTCCCTGTCTGGTTATTTTATTGTTTTTAATGCACTTAATGATATCTAAACTCGTCAAATCTTTAACAAACGTTAGCACTAAGATTTGACTAATAATTTTCTCCCATTTTTAAGTTGTTCTCATAAGGAGTGTTTGTGGGGTTCGAAGCTAGGAGCTTAGCAACAACCCAGTCCGGTCAATAGCACTTCCGTCTCCTGTTTCTTCGGAGAATACCATTGTTTACGGTACTTCCCTTATTATGTTCACGTGTAATGTCGTAAGTTATACAAATAACGACATAACGTACAACAGGAATATGGAATAATTGTTTATTACTGTTTCAATAAATAATACATTTATATAGCATGAAAAACTAACACTTTTAAAATATTCTATGGAAAAACGTGCTTTAAGAGGAGTGAAAATGGTAGCAAATACTTATTTATATTCTGTTGTGAAAAGACTAACTCCAAACCCATATTTTGTTTGAGCCCCATCTAGTATGAATATGTAAAATTCACACCTTCTCAAATCGACGAGAGAAAATACTCGTTTTTGAATAATTTAAGAACATTCATGACTTTAAATCGTTAAAGCAAAATCTCACCTCATTTTACTAGCCAATTACACCATCCATTAGCCTTTTAAACGTAAGTTTTCTGATCGATAACACAACGTAAGAATAAAATTAGATACGGAATTGATGCACAGGAGAAATAAATTAATAATCTTTATTAGAAGACATCTTTGATAAACATTTATTTTCACACGTTGTTGTTGGATTTAATTAAAGGCTTACCTTCGAAAATCAATATATGTTGAGTCCAATATTTTATTGTCATGTATAATCAACATACGTTAGCGACGTTTTAATTATAAACATCAGTGTAATTATTACGTGTTCGTGTGAAATAAAACCTTGTCCTTTTTTGAATTGTTTGAAATATTGATATACAGTAATTATAATGAAGCATTTTAGCTGGCTTTTATGATATTTAATAGTCACTTTGTATCTTTCATAAAATGTAGGATTTTGCAACCATACCATTAAGGTTTATTCACATAGGTTTTGAAATTTTCTCCGAGAAACCTAATATTCATAAAGTACTACATTTCATGATCATTTTAAAATAATCGATTTTCATTTTTCATCTTCTCGTGAATACAGCAACATGTTTTAAAATTTCTTTCGTTCAACATAACAATTTAACTGACCAGTTTGTGTATGTTTACACTTTAAAAAATAAAATAGCTCAAATAAGCATCGAAAACATATTTTTGTAAGACACTACTCTGTAAAATGTATCAACTGTGCAGTGTAAAAACATTTATGATTTAATACATATCACTTCAGCCTTCTTAGTAGTAATCCTCAATATTTAAGAATGGACTCGCACTTGATTGCCTCAGTTGTTTATATTTAATTAGTGTATATCACAGCCACACAAGGAAAATGTAACCTAAGTTATGACTTTCTCAGTTACTCGAAAATCTCACTAGTTCACAGGTAGTGTTTGAGCATAGAATTTAAGTAGGAACTCTTCCATAAGTGTATTAAGTCAGATTAACTTCCATTCATGCAAATATTAGAAACTATTTATTAGAATCTTATTCAAGTGCAATAAGTTGACTTAACTTTAACCCAAGCAAATATTTAAAGTTATCGGAATCTCCTTCAAGTGAAGTAAGTCGGCGAAACAAACCTTCATCGAAGGAAATATTACAAGTTTTCATGATTGGCTGAAGTGCAGTAAGTAGTCTTAGCTTTCAATCCAGGCAAATGCTGAAGTTATAGGGGCTTTGCTGAAGCGCAGAAAGTAGGTTTAACTTTCAATTCAAGCAAATGCTAGAAATTATCGGGACCTTGCAGCAGTGAAATAAATAGGCTTAACTTTCAATTCAGGCAAATGCTATAAGTTATCGGGGCCTTGCTGCACAGCAGTAAGATGTGTTAATAAGGTGCATTTATCCTGAACATGAATATATGTAAATTAATATCAAAGGTTACTTCTTCAGTTAAAAAAATATCACTGTTATTAGATGCCAGATATTTTAATTTTCAGCTATACTTATGTACATCCTCAGTATCCTGTAAACTCTTCTTGATAGTTAAAACGTGATTTCGGAGAGTACAAATAACTTTCAAAGGATAGTTTACACCTGATTAAAAATTCTAAAATCAACGCTTAAAATGAAAAATCCAACACAGTTTCAATAAAAATGTACGCAGCAAATTTAATCGTAAGTACAGTAGATTTCTGTAATAAGCAACTCTTGTTCACTTCGTAGCCGGTAATAATGGTTTGACTTAATAACTTTAGAAGATGTGTGTTTCAGAAGCATTAATAAAAGTAATTATAACTTTACTTATCATAAAGTTATTCAGCTTATAGTCCACTTGTTTACAATCATGTTTGCTAAGTATTTTGTGGTTAATATTTTAAAGTTAGAAATAGTGAAATATTTTAATTACGATAAAAACAGCTCTACGTGCTTTCCGCATATTATGCTTGTTTTTGGTACCTACAAATATTTTTTTTATTCTAGTCATTTTTAGCAAAAGCCACGCCATAACGTAATATATAGAATATAATGTATAATTAACAGTTTAAAGAAGAAATATACAAATAAATTTCATAAAATGTATTATATTACTCTTAAAAACAGTTTTCAATCCACATAACAACAAAATCATATTACTATTCATTTTCGTGGAGATTTCGTTCATACGAAGTATACAGACTCAGTTCTCTGTAGAAAGCACCACAATACATAATTCTGAATTTGGACAATTATGCTGCAGTTGATATTGAAGGCAAACCGAAAGGATTTTGGAGTTGATAGATTTTTCAGGTTCTCATACAGTCTTCATGTTGTAGTTTAACCAAGGCCTACATTGGTGATGAAATTCTAGTGAGAACCTTGCAACTTTGTGTGCATATTGCGGTGCAACTTTCTATTCCTGGCTACTGGGAAGAAGGGTCTCAACTGCGACCTAAATAAAAGAATTAAAGTCTGTCTTAAAAGTTATTTTTTCCTTTTTGATACGTTCTGATGGAAAGTCATAAAACTCAACTATTTAAAGCTTATTTGTCTTTCTAAAAGTTAAAGCACCAAGAATGAAAATAGGACCGAAGTCAACTAATTTTTAAGAGCTCCACACTAGGTACTAAATACTAATAATGAAAGAAGTGGAGATATACATAAAAAATAGGATAGTAATAAGAATATTCAAGATACATATATGTATGCTACTGAGGAAATAAAGGTATCGGCATAGGATCAAAAATGTTTAAATCCAGTTAGTCATTTCATTATTCATAACAGTATTCTATTTAAATATGTTTTCATATAAATCTAATTAGTCATTTCATTATTCATAACAGTATTCTATTTAAATATGTTTTCATGTGAAATTTTAGTTGATTGTATTGTACATAAATTGTTTAATAACTAATTGTTAGGCTCTGAGCTGCTGATCAACTCATTACTTAAAACTTAAATAAAGTCCTCGCTTTTTATGTATACGCCATGTTAGTAAGGTTAGTTCCGCCTTCGTAACATGTCGTTTACAAAGAATTCTGAAGTTCGTTCAAATTCCATAGTTAGTTGCATCCTAACTTCCAAAAGGTAAAGTAAATCCATCTTAAATATATATTTATGTAATATTTTGAAAATCAGATGCATCCCATTTGTAAAAATCAGTTATGTCCCAACTTTTTAAAACCACTTCTTTTCCTTCCTACCTGTAACCAGATGATACAACAACACTAACCACATTAATTCTTAATGACGAGAAACCCACTTGAAATAAAAATGTATCTCAGAACGGCTGGTATGGATATTAACACTTTTATTGATACGGAGAGAACAATGTTTCGACCTTCTTAGGTCATCTTCAGTTTAACATGAGTAGCTTTTACTATCATGAAAAGAGACTGCAGACTTCTCTTAACAAACAAATTAACAGAGAAAGCAGACGTACAAGTTCTGCGTCATAAAACTACTAGAGGAAACAGACAAGCAAATTCTACTCCATAACAAACAATAAGATGAAACAAAGAAGTTTTACTCAAAAACAAACTACCAGAGAAATATAGAAGCAAGTTCTACTCCATTAACACACAGACACAGGGAAAAAAGACACAGGAGAAACAGACAATGGGGAAACAGACACAGGAGAAACAGACAATGGGGAAACAGACACAGGAGAAACAGTTTTTTTACTTATAACAAATCAATGAAAGAACACAAAAGTTCTGATGTCTAGCGAACCAATTTGTTTCGTTATATAACAAATTACTGTAGGAAACATTAAGTTTAACTTAAAACTAAAGAAAACTAATCGAAAAGTTTAAAAATATGTTATTCATTCTTGACTCAAGCTAAGCGAAATATATAAAATCATATAATGTTATTTATTTCATTCGCCTTAGCTAGACGATCTCGTTAACTAGTTTTGAATCATTGAAAACGAAGAACTGGGATTTAATCATTTCTGTGGTTGACATTAAGACCGTTAAGAAAAAATTCTGACAACAAAACAAAAATGTCTGCTTAGTACAGAAAAAACAATACATGTACACACTTATATATATATATATAGCTTTCTATTTCAGAAAGCTTATGAAATTATAAACTCAGAAAAAATACCGTTTCAGAAAATTCCTTCTGTTCCTCATCTTTCTGCCCTTGAGGTAGTATATCATTACCGTCTAAATCCTTAGACGTAAGAATGGTCTGTGGTTGCTCTTCTAGCCGCTAAGGGATTTGAAAGTAAAATGTCACAATATTGATAAATCGTCAATAAAACTTACAAATATATAGATTAACAGAAAATGTACTTAGTTGCTACCTACGTGTCTTTCAACCATTCTTACACCAAAATTTTATTAGATGTTTTTGGCCTTTTTTAGCCTTAGTCGTCTTCTTAGTATGGTAAGTATATTTACCGAAACGTATCTAATCTTGCAAAAGTTTTATCGTTTTTTTCTTATATGATACTAAAAAATACCAACAAGGAAAGAAGAGTCATTTATTAAAACTACCAAATGAAGAACAGTACAAATCCTCCATTGTTGAACTCTTTGTCCATTTTTGTCAAAACGTATTTTAAAAAGCTACCTATAAACGTCTTTAGTAAAACCCGCTAATAAAGAACCTATTTTTACTTTTCAGTAAAACCTGCTTATAAAGATCTAATCTGTAACATTTTAGTATAACTCATTTATAAAATCCTTAACTGGAACTTTTTAGTAATATCTACTTATGAAGACATTACCTGTAACTTTTTAATAAAACCTACTCAAAAGAACTTACCATCAACTTTTTAGTAAAATTAACTCATGAAAAACTTACCACCAACATTTTAGTAAAAGGTACTCATGAAGAAATTACCAGTAACTTCTTAGTAAAAGCTACTTAAGAACTTACATATAACTTTTAGTAGAAACATTTTAGTAAAACCGACTGATGAATAACTCACCAGTAACTTTTAGTAAAAGCTACTTATTAAGAACTTACCAGTAACTTATTAGTAAAGCCAACTGATGAAGAACTTACCAGTAACTTATTAGTAAAACCTACTCATGAAGAACTTGCAACTAACATTTTAGTAAAACGTACTCATGAAGAACTTACCAGTAACATTTTAATAAAATCTATTCATAAAATCTTACAAGTTACTTTTTAGTAGAAACTACTAAAAAAACTTGTCACAAACATTTTAGTAAAACATACTCATGAAGAAATTGCCGTAACTTGTTAGTAAAAACGACTGATGAAGAACTTACCAGTAACTTTTTAGTAAAAGGTACTAATTAAGAACTTACCAGTAACTTTTAGTAAAAGCTACTTATTAAGAACTTACCAGTAACTTGTTAGTAAAACCGACTCATGAAGAACTTACAACCAACATTTTAGTAAAACGTACTCAAGGAAAACTTACCAAAAACATTTTAGTGAAATCGACTCATGAAGAACTTGCAAGTAACTTTTCGGTAAAACCTACTCACAAAAAACTTACCAGTAACTTTTTAGTAAAACCGACTCATGAAAAATTTACCAGTAACTTTTTACTAAAAGGTACTTATTAAGAACTTACCAGTAACTTGTAAGTAAAATAGACTCATGAAGAACTTACCAGTAACTTTTTAGTAGAAACTACTCAAAAGAACTTACCATTAAATTGTTAGTAAAACTGACTCATGAAGAACTTACCATTAAATTGTTAGTAAAACTGACTCATGAAGAACTTACCATCAAATTGTTAGTAAAACTGACTCATGAAGAACTTACCATCAAATTGTTAGTAAAACCTACTCATGATGAACTTACCTGCAATCTCTTCGGAGGATGTTTCTTAACGATACTTTCACTTTCTTCTGCTGGGGCCTCCGGTTCATCAGATGTAACAACTAAAATTATTGAACATTTTTTTAGAAATATATATATATTATACTTTCTCTAAAAACTCGAGAACAGGGAGCACGAAATAAAAAAAAACAAAAAAGATATCAACTCCTGTTAGATAATAAAACGTATACCACGATTGGCTGAAAACCATAATTTACAGTGATATCATTGTCACCAAGCAGAGATGTTATAGTTCTTTAGGAAAACAAAGGATTTCCTTGATCTTTAATTCTGAAAGGAGCTGCCCCCATTGTACATTGAAATATCTGAAAGTTCATAACAAACGACTTTCAACATGCGTGGTGAGCACGACACAGATAGCCTGCTGTTTAACTTAACAACAACAAAATAAATAAACTGAAATAGATTAAGTGTTAAGCTTTCCAATTAAATTTAACTTAGCTTTTCTTCAAGTCTTGTTATTAGAATCATAAAAAACAAAATGAAAAATAAACTCCTAGTAAGTTGCAGCCAGCCTTTCGGAATAAAAATACAGGTATGTGTAAAAACTATACCAACTATATATATGTAAATTATATTTTATGTAGTCTCACGCACACAATCATTTAATGATGCTTTGATCCCGATTTCAGATATAAAATTATATTACCTTGCACTTTTCCCAAGGAGTTTTATTATTTTGCCAATCATAAATAACGTTTAGATACTGTTTTAATAAACATTTTGAATAACCCATACTTTTCATGGTGCAACTCTCTCGCAAGGAAATATATTTATGAATTACGGTTACAAATAATATTTGTTCGTGTTTCTCTAGTACGTGTATATCAGAACTGTCGAATGCCATTTTTAAAGACTTTCTTTCAGAACGATAACCATACGAAGAAAGTAGACAGAAACGACAACAAATCGATGTGGTTACTAGGATACCACATGTAACAAATATTTAGTTAGCAAGTGAAAACTCATGTCTTATGGTAGACTGGATATAGTTCATTTCAATGCTCAAAAATCATTCACTATCCTTCGAGCTATAATTTAAATTTCGTCACCGTGTCGTCTTTTTTGTACGAGGCCTAAATAAAGCTCTACTGTGCACATCATAGGATGGATCGTACAGATAAATTATTACACACCAACCAACGACGGTGTAACAGATTATATAATGTGTTTTTATTTAAGTTTTAAATTTTTAAATGTACTTCAGATATGGGAAATTTAATTATTTATATATTTATAAATATTATACGCGCTGTAATACACAATACAATAATAAAGTAATTGGAAATTTAACTATGTCAGCTCAAATTAAGGGTGAGAAGCATAATTGTACTCTAATACGAAGAACATTCATTATATAATCCTTCATTTTGCTTAACTTTACTGTCACAAGTTATTTAAAAATCATAATTTTTCTCCTCTTAATTACCGTTCAGTCTTCCTTCAATGTTGTTCTTTACCACACTATCTGTTCTTAAACGTAATATTTTGCCATTTTATTTGTTGTTTTTCAATGTTTTAGTTTATCATATTATCTGGTTTCAACAGTTAGATTAATTTCGTTTCCTTATCTTATCTTCTTTCTCTAATCCCTAATATCAAGTTAGATTAATTTCGTTTCCTTATCTTTTTTCTGTAATCCCTAAAATAAACTCTTTACTCCTTTAGTTATTCTCTTTTCACCACCCTTTTCTTTCATTTATTCGGTCAAGAGTGGCCTAGTGGATATATAGAATCAGTTTGTGAATCTAAAAATTTTTGGTTTGAAATCCGTTGCAGCAGACGCATGATCCTAAAATTAGAGTCAAGAGTGCGCTATAAGAGTGACAGCCAAATCTCAGTATTCGATCAGACGAGATTAACCCAAGAAGTGGAAGTAGGTGCTTTCACTCTAGTTTATCAGGTAAAAGTTAGGAGAGGCTATGCAAAGATAACTTTTCCTGTAGTTTCGTACACAAATTCTTAAAGAAATATTCTTTAATATCCTTTGTTTTTCAGTTGCTCATCCTTTTTGCTTTCTTCTTATATACTCTGTACCACACCTATTCTATTTTGAATTTTAAACTGTAGCTGTATCTATCAATTATGTGACTCAACTCATAGTAGTAGCACGAAATCAAAATAGAAACAAATAAAACAAAAATCTGAAAAATAATAAGTTGTAAAAAACACTTAATATAAATACATGTAGATAGTACACATATGCTGAAACACATAGAAATGAAATTATAACATATAGGAAAGCAGTCATTTAAAAGTATAGTCAGTGTGAATATTTATTTTATAACTCCATTCATGTAAGTTTTTTGTTTAAAAATATATACATCTCTTATGATCTGCATCACCTTTTATAGTTTTAAGTTTATGTTTACAATCATTGCTAACTGTTAATCCATTATCGTATTTATCTATTTGTAAAATTTACACGTTACTTGATTTTAAGATGAAATAACTAACTTCACTTACGCTCTTCTTGTTGTTCTGAGGTTTCTTTATCACCCGCAGAGGGCGCTGTATCTGGATTTATCTCGGTAGTTTTTGATGCTGCACAACCCATAACTGTAAAATATAAAATATATGTATATATATATATATATATAAACAGTTATTCAATAAAGTTATGTTATTTGGGCGAATCCGACACCAATATAAATGTCTATTTTGTGGTATAATATTTAATGTATAGCTTTTATTTCGGTTAATGAATCCTATTTCCTGAACTTAAAGAGTAATAGTTATTCTAAACTTAAGAAAGTTTTTTATCGTCTAATACTTAAATATTAAAAAATAGATCTTATTTACACTTATTCCTTTACTTATAACAAAAGGAGCAAGTTTTGTTGATTTTTATTAAAATTATCACATTAACTAAATGTAGTAATAACTCCTTTTACAAAACATGCACAAACGTTGTTCTTGCAAAAACAGGAAATGACCTACTGTTTGTAAATATAAACGAATAACATGTTGTAAACGCAATATCATAGTATCATTCTTTATATGGCAGACGTTTTTCTTAAATTATACAAAGCTGTAGTGACGAAACAATTTCTTCCTTCAAGAAGTTTTTCCATTCAGGCTTCTGTGGTCATAGTAAAAGAAGCTGTTCATAAAACCAAAACGACATGTTTGGTATAACTGTAACAGATGGAATTTGGTGTTAACTTCAATCAGAATTACACTTTATACGGCCCAAATAAAAAAAAAACCCATAGACATATCTAACTTAAAATTGCCTATCAGAAAGAGAGCAACCTGTCAGAAGTATCAGCTGCCAAACAGCGGGACCGACTATATATCACAATTATAACGCCCCCATCCCTCACATACGTACACTGAAAATGTAAAACATGTCAGGTATATATATCGCGTCTGTAGCCTCGAACCTCTAGACTAGACCCCTAGTCCACTAGTTCCTGTAGCACACAGTTTGAATACATTGTTCATAATAACTGGTTTCTTTGGAGAAATGATACAACCGGTACTTTTTATCTGTTTGTCATAACAAGATTAATGTTTCCACAATACTTATAAAAAAACATAATCATTTGCAACATTTTTGTGACTGCAATTCTTCATATAAAAGTGAGTTTTAATATGGTTGACATTGTAAAACGTTTAGAACTGTGGTGTAGAAATACCTACGATAACGTTAAAAAGAGATTTTACGTGAAATATAATTAAACACATCATTGAGATTAATTCACTTTTTGGCTTGACGTGGTCTAGCTCTCAGTGTAAACGAACTGTTAATTCAAAGGTACACGATTCGCGTCATACTTCAATACGTGTTAACAAGCATAGAAAACCTGAACTTTCAGCCGATTCTAAGTGGTTCTAAATTTAAACTTATTACTTTCTTTCACAGAAAACGTAGTTAATTACACATCTAATGTCAGCCTGTATACTCCATTTAATTATTAGCAGCATTGCCGTTTTATTCTTATATTTATTTATATTTTATTGATTCTATTTTTAAAAGTTTTTCGTAATATGTTTCGTTAAACTAATTAGTGTGTTTCTTTTTCCTTCCGTTGCAAAGCTATTCGTGTGACATCGACTTCTTGTTAATTTATAACAATCACATATAGTTTCCGCAGTTCATTGTTAGAAATTCTTAATGTGTCGTAGAGCGCAAGGCTAATGGAGTTTACTTTCAATTTCGAGATTTGGTTATTATTCACTTAATTAAATATTACTATTGGTCTCACTTACTAATATAATTGACTGATAACGTCACGACAACTATAATTTAAATTGTCAACTAAATTACTTAACTTAGTATGTGTACGTATATAGATAGATAAGTGCAATGAAAATGTGACATCAGCTTACTATATAGAGATCAGGCACTTCCGGTGTGAGCCAGAAAGTACACACAGAATAAAAGAAATTCAAAAAAGGCAGCAAGTTTATATACAGACGTTCATATATTCTAACATACATACGTAAAAAAATAAAAAATACACGTTAAGAAAAGTTGCAGTTTCTGCTATAAATAAGTACAGGATGAAACAGTTTATTAAATATTATCTGCTTTGCAGATTTATTAGGTAGTAACTAAAATATCCAGTATTCAGTTTCGTTGGTTAATTTAAAAAACTAGTTAGGAGTTTAGTTCGTATAAAAGTTACTCATTACCAAAAATGAAAAATATCTTTTTTATTTTCTTCCTTTGATAATATTGTTATCTAATGAAATATTATTTTTATTTCTCGTTTCACGTTTCCACATCTTGATCCAACGTTTATAACCATTTTCGCCTAACATTTAAAAGTTAGGAGGTTCAGGTTCGTAAGAATGGAAATTTTCGACGTTTCATTGTGGTATCATAACAGTTTTCTATTCTAATTTTTTTTTCAAGACATTTACTAGAGATTCAGGGCACATTAATCACTTTAAAAGCTAATAGTTCATCAGTGAATTTTCAAATAGGTTCTCGTAGTTTCGTTGATGGCGACTGGCAATATTTTTCAACCTTCAAGAAACATTCACGTTCCAGTTTTATCCAGTGTATGTGTATAATGAGGAGAAAAATCCTGTTGCTGTTATACATTATAAAAAGTCTTTAATTTTTGTACAAACTTATGTTCATGCCTGATATATAAATTTACCTTTACTTTTGCTATATTACTTCATTTTCAAATGAATAAAATAGTAAAATAATAAAAATACAAAACATTATTATTAAAACAATAGTATGTTTGTGTTTTGGTACAGAATGCATTCGAAATCCAAAAACCGAGAAGAAATTATAACATATAGGAAAGCAATCATTTAAAAGTACAGCCAGTGAGATTATTTACTTTATAACTCTATTCAAGTAGCTTTTTTCGTTTAAAAATATATGCATCTCTTATGGTCTGCATCGTGTAACTCAGCAATGGCATCAGTTTGTCCAGTTATCCATCAATGCCATCTGTATTAAAGTATCTGTTAATACTGGATTGTTCAAAACTAATATTACTATTGAATCTTTCTAAAAGTACTGTAAAACACTGTTACCCATCAACCACTATCCTATACTAAAGTATCCGCTATACTGAATTAATAAAATCTAACCGTATTAGCATAACATCTTTTCTTCTTATATTTGAAAAAATTCTAAAAATAGACCAACACGCAACGATTTTTTAAATTTCTTTCAAATTAATATATTTTGCGAATACTTGGAGCTCAATTAGTTCAAATAGCATAAGAAAGAAAATAGCTTTCAGTTTAGAATAGGATCACTGCTTTACATAATTTAACCACAAGTATTTAGTTACACTTTATTACTCGTACAGTGCAACCTTCTAAACCTAACAAGACCACATGTTTCGCATAATATAACCACAGACACTCAGCTTAACCACGCACTGTCTTTTCAAAACAAGTCAACCATGGGAACTATGTAAGTCAGAGAAGGTTTATAAATTGTCCGGTAGAATTAGTTAAAATTACTTATGTAATATGTGACAAGCTGGTGTGTATTTTTAAACACGATGACTTTAAAATGACTAGCAATAGTATCAGTAAAAACTGTTTAAAGAACATTTGTTTTTCGACAGTTTAGCTTGGTCTCGACAATTAGGAATGAATCAGAGAAAAGCATACCTCCAAAACTGGCTGGAGTCCAATACAGAGCGTTGCTTGATTAAAGATAACTAAATAAAAAACCTGTAAGCCTCTCCCACATCACTCGTTGTCACTCCGATGAGAAACAAAAGAAATTATTCTTCCCTCGAGTAAAACGAGCCTACGAGCGAGTTTAAGCTATGCGTTACCATGACACCACAAACCGGAATGCGTAAACAAAGACTAAATAGACTCTCTAAATATTCTGGCAAACAACTACCGTTGTTCTCAGATAAACCACATCGACATATAAATTTAAACTTTTTAAAATATTATATCAAAAGTTAGTAAGTAAAATTTGAACAATAACACGATGCCACAGTTTTTATGAATTTTTTTATAGTTTATCTCATTAGTCACGGTATTTAAATACATCTGTTCAATAAAAATTATGTGGCCGACATCTAATTACACTGGTTTACAAAAAATATTTTTTGTCTGAGGCAAGAATGTGAATAGGTGTTTTTTACTAATTTGGGTGTGCTGAATTCAAATTTATAAACAGTTTTGCTCTATCACCTCTAGTTTTCTGGCTTTTAAATAGTCTCATTTTAGTATATACAGAGTATATACGTGCTTATTTCAAAAGTTGCAGCAGCTTATTACAGATAAAACAGGATAGATAAAGAACATTGACGGAATAAATATACTTGGATGACACAATGCACACAATTCATAGTACCGCAGACAGTTGGAAGTGTGTTTTCTTAGATGATCTGGTGTATTTTGCCTCCGGGATGTCACGCAAGAGCATCCAGCAGAAGTCTCCCATCATGCTGGGGTTCCACTTGCCTTGGTAGTTGCTCTCCATCTTCGTAATGTCTTGGTGGATGTCGTAATGTATCCGTGCTCATCACTCACTGCTCCAAGGTTTGGAGGGAAGAAGTTGAGGTGGGATTGGAGAAAATGAATTTTGAGTGACATTCGGCATCCCATATCCTCATAAGTCTTTAGCAACTTCTCAATACAGGCTTGGTAATTTGGTACGCGTGTGTTACCAAGGAAGCCACTACAGACTGACTTAAATGCTTCCCATGCTCTCAGTTCCTTTAAGGTAAGAAGCTCCTTAAAATCAGTATCCTTCAGCACTTCTCGGATTTGAGGTCCGGCAAAGATGCCCTCTTTGAGCTTAGCAGCACTGAACCTGGAAACACAGTAGACAAGTGTTGGAAGACAGCACCATTTTTGTCCATGGCCTTCACGAAATTCTTGATCAAACCAAGCTTGATGTGAAGAGGAGGAAGAAGCACCTTCTTCATGTCAACCAGAGGATTTTCTTTGACGCTGTGTTCGCCAGGAACGAAAGTGCTTCTAGACCCCCAGTCTTTCTGCTTGCAATGCTGGGATACAGCTCGACTATCCCAAAGACAGAGAAAGCAACAGTACTTTGTGAAGCCCGCTTGCATACCCATAAGAAGACCAATGACCTTGAGGTCCCCACACAGACTCCACTGGTACTGGTTGTACTAAACAGCTTCTAAAAGAAGCTCCATATTGTCATAGGACTCCTTTAGATGGACAGAGTGTGCAGTGGGAATGCTGGGATATTTATTCCCGTTGTGCAGAAGCACAGCCTTGAGACTTCGCTTGGAAGAGTCTATAAAAAGACGCCAGTCTGAAGGATTATGTGACAAACCAAGGAAAGTGAACAAGCCAGGTACATTTGTGCAGTAGCACAACTTGTTTTCCATGTCGAAAAATGAAGCAAGGTCTTTGTTCCGATTTCTGAAACTGGTGATCCGTCTTGATATATAGATATGTATAATGTAATGCTATCACTTAAATTTATTGCATAATAACTAAAAAAGAAGACATAAGTCACACAATATTAGAAATTAACCCTGAATGCATACACGCCTTTATGTACAGTATGTGTACAAAATGTACAGTATGCATATCTAAAAAACTAGAGGTGATGAGTAAAAACGGATTTCAAATCTGAATTCAGTACACCCAAATTAGGTTAAAACAGCTATTTTTGTGCTTGCCTCAATTTCTTTGTAAACCAGTGTTATTGTTAAACAGCTGTAATGAAATACACAAAACAGCTTCATAGTGTTGTAGTCATTAATGATAACTATGGTATGATACATCTGTTTCATGAAGAAAACCTTACAGTATTTGGGTATTCACAATAGTCAGTAAATTAAATAAGATTCGTCACAATAGTCACTGTAATAGACGAGTTTCGTCACGACAATTCTACAATGTTTTATTTAATTACAACATAATCACTTTTATTGGTAGCAATAACCAAACTTTTTCTGAATCCCGGAATATCAGGACTTTAATGGTTAAAATACGGGATTCAGCCCTGGTTCTAATTATTTCCGTTCTATCAAAAATAGTTAAACTATCAGCGTTCCTTATCTAATTTAAATAATCAAACAATAAGGAAAGCACAGGAAATAGGTAACACTTTAAGCATTTGCTCAAATAGTTTTGTTCAAACTTAATTTACCTCATGAATGTTTTAACTCAGATTTATTTTGTACGTGTGTCTCACTGAACCACCATCATCTATCACAAAGGGTTGCTTTGTACACACAGTGTAAACATTTAAACTTTAATAAAGACAGCTAGTTTTCTATTAGCTTTTAATAACGTTTAACCAAGAAACTGTATTAAGCTGTTTAAACGCGGACAGAGCAGCAAAAACCACAGAAAAAGAGAACTGTTCTTACGCTGTTTTCTTCGAATAAGGAACATAAAAACACATTCAATGAAAATTTTTGCAGAATTTTCTGAATTTAAAAGTATTAACTGTAATTTCGAAACCTAAAAATAACAAAAATACTTTAACAAAGCATGCAAATTTTTAAGCTGAAACTGGATTCAATTCAGTGAGCTTATTCCCCAGTGACACAACACTAAAACAAAACAAGTTTTGATACCCATGGCGGTCAAAGCACAGATAGCCCAATGTGTAGCTTTGTGCTTTGATACAAACAAATACAAAACTGGTAACTTTATCTTAAGTTTCATGCAACTCGATTAATTAAGAATCGCCATTGTGTGAAAAAGATAAAATATTTCAATGACGTTCCCTTAGTCCGGAAGAAGTTAATACTTTCCGAAAATGTGAGGAACATCATTAATACACGGTATCCCGGAATTGCAATTTCTGTAATGCATATGATTTGTAACGACAATTTTTTGGAGTTCAAGCTAATTACCACAGAATCCGTATAATAAATTTGTTTCGTCACGATAATTTTCTACTTTTAATTAGTCACCACAGAATCCGTATAATAAATTTGTTTTGTCATGACAGTTTTCTACTTTTAACTAGTCACCATAGAAAGACGTAATTGTCTTTTCTTTATAATCTATCAACTAAAAATTATGGACAGTTAAGCACATGTTACCCTTGCAAAGCTTTGTGCGAAATTCCGAAACAAGTAATCTAGCAGTATTTTAATTTGTTTTTATTAATTACTAACTGTTTATGTATATTCAACAGAAATTTCAGAATAAATTCGTTTTCAACATTAATACGAACTTCCGATTAGAGCACGCGAAACTAAAGATCAACATGGCAATGATGGTAATAAATTAAACATTAAATATAACTTTTATTACGTACTTCTAAGAACAGGGGTTCGATTACCGTCAGCGGACTCAGCAGAGAGCCGGCCCGTCATGGCCAGGTGGGCTAAGGCGTTCGACTCGTAATCCGAGGGTCGCGAGCTCGAATCCCCATTGTACCAAACATGTTCGCCCTTTCAGCTGTGGGGGCGTTATAATGTTACGATCAATCCCACTATTCGTTAGGAAAAAAGCAGCTCAAGAGTTGGCGGTGGGTGGCGATGACTAGCTGCCTTCTCTCTAGTCTTGCACTACTAAATTAAGGACGGCTAGCGCAGATAGCCCTCGAGTAGTTTTGCGCAAAATTCAAAAACAAAACAGCAAGATAGCCCAGTGTGGCTTTGCTGTAACGAAACATTCACACACACTTATAAGGATTAGAATACATTGTTTCCCTACTTATACATACCCGCTGTAAAGGACATTTTCAGCCGTAAACTAATAAGAAGCCGAGTTCGTTTTAAAACACTACTTTGGGTTTTACAAAACACTAATTTAAACTTTTCGTTGAGATCATTGATGCCTTGATAACGGAATCTTCTTTTCTAGCCTAAAAGTCACATGGTTTTAATATTAAAAACTTTGAAACTTGTATAATAATCACATATCGTACGGTATGTCACGCGCTCATATCATTCGTAATACTTGACAATGATTTCCCACATACCTTGTTACATGGTGCGTAGAAAAGTGATACTGGAATACTAATATAATTTAAACCAATTTTATGGCGTCTCCTTATACTTATAAAGATACCCATTCACATTTTGCCTTGATATTACTTGGTGTTTAGGGCAATTGACTCGTATTCTGCGTGTCGCGGACTCAAAACCCATTCCCGAACATGTTTGGTTTTTCAACCACGGTGGCGCTATCATCTAATATTTAATCTCCCTGTTCGTAACTTAAAAGTTGGCTGTAGGTAGTGTTGACTAGTTTCCTTCACCATAGTCTATAATTTAAACATTAGGGTTGACTATAGCAGTTAAGTGGGTTTGCACAAAATTCAACAAGTAAACAAAATTTAATTATTTAAAAACTATTAAATCTGAGCTTAGTTGATGGAAATATGATTAGAAGTATCCCGAATTCCCAGTTGGTCTCTTGAGAAATCAGAACATGAAGTTATGATCGCTATCATACTGATTTGCTTAAAAATTCCCGCGCTTATGGGCTCGAGTCCCGAATATTTTAAGTATATGATTAGAGGTACTCTTCTGTTTTAGCAAATAATTTGTTTGGCTCTACAGGTTTTGATGATATATAACTTTATACACTTTGACTTTAAACTCATTTCAGTACTTCCCCTTCCGTTTGTTTCACTTTTGGTTGTCATCTTGACAGAAATGTAATGAATTAAACCTAAATCAAAGATTGCTGTGGTTAGCGACCATAATAATTTTTGTTTTTTGTAGAATAACTTACACAGTATTTGTTTGTTTGTTTTGAAGATGATCATAAAGCTACACAATGTGTTATCTGCACTATGCCCATCACGGGTAACAAAACCTGGATTCTAGCATTTTGATTCCAAAGACATACCTCTGTGCCACAGGGTACTTTTCTAATTAGTTCGAAATGTAATAAACTAAGAAAAAAAGTTGTTCTAAAAAGTTTTGCATATCAAATTTAAGCTCATAGAGCGCAAAAATTTAATTTTTTAATAAAATTTACTGTTACCCAAAAAATGGAACTAGTTCTAAACAGAATGAAATCAGTTTTATTAAAAATTCTAGACATACCTTTCCCTTTGCTTGTTAGACAGGACGGTTACAAGTGTTATGATTGATATAAAAAAAAGTGTCACATATCATACATACCCAAACAAATGTACAAATTTGTACAAATGTTTACAGACTGCTTCTTTATTCGATAATCGATAAAACAAATTACATGCGTGGTATAAATGAGTGAAACTGGAATTTTTTTAATGTCCAAGATGTAATATTTTATGAAAATTTGAGCGAACTCGTTTTTCCATTGTTTTCACAATATAATTTTTTTCGACAGTAACATTTGTAAATTAATGTAATATAATTGTATATGATGAACGCGCTTAATAAATTTATTTTCGACAGATTTCTACGAGAGGGCAGCACTATTCTCCTTCCTTCTAATCTCACCAGCGATGGCATGTTGAGAGAGACCTTACTTTTGCAGCTCGAGGCCCGAAAAGTGGGATTGACCGTCACATTATACACCTCCACGGCTGGGAGGGCGAGCATGTTTGGCGCGGCTCGGGCGAGAACCCGCGACCCTCACATCACAAAGCGCACGCCTTAACGCGCTAGGCCATGCCAGGCCCAATTATTCACAGAGAATTCGCTTCATAATTCGTAATCGACCGTAGTCCACTTATCTTTCCGGGTATATTAAATACAACATACGCATTTATGAAGAAATGATCATCACCGGTTTGTGAGCACAGATTGATCAACAAAGTATGCTGATCAACAAGATTACTATTAGCCGAAACATTGTACACGATTTTAACTTTCAAATATTGTGGAAACGCTGTTGGTACAAAACGATGCAATAGAACAGAATAACCTTCAAATCTATTGTATATGAAATAGGTCCTAACCATTTCATCTGTTTATCAAGTTTCAAAATTCTTGTTCGTTCCTAATTAATAATATTTCTACATTTCCTCTCCTCTCCACTGGCACAGCGGTATGTCTAAAGGCTGACTGGACTTAAACACTTAAAAATTGGTATTAACATACAAGAAGCTGTCCGAAACAATAATTTAATTTTAAATTTTGGACTTTTTAAACTGGAGCTCTCACATACAGGAGTTAAAGGGGGTCTCAAAGCTACACCCCCAGATTTACACGAAAATTACCATCGGTAAATAAGAGATAAATTGAAACAATTCCTAATTTTATATTTTCGAAATTTTATACTGATGACTCCAAAGGAAATTACGAAGATTCTAAGGCCTATTATAATTTGTTTCATGAATTTACTAAAGAAATGGCAAAGATACTGTCGTTGAAAACAATAATCAGTTTTTCGATTATGAATTTATTTCGCTTTATATTCAAAGAAGTTAAGAGGACTTTCAATACTGACTACAGGGAATTATTTCAAGGCTGTCAAGACCGTATAAATGGTCATTAAAAAGAATATTTATACATTGTTACTTCTGAGAGCATAGTTTCATCTCCCGCGAGTTTTCACGGGAGACTTTTTGGCATACCGAATAGCATACATTTAAAGTTAACGTAGCCCATGTATTTTCGTCTTGCCTTTCATTCCACAAACAAAACCAGTTTTTGTAATTAATATGGCTTGATCAAAGAAACCTACAATGTTTTACTTATTTGTATGGTTTGAATTTCGCGCAACGCTACACAATGGTTATCTGTTCCTAATTTAACAACTAAGACTAAAGGGAAAGCAAGAAGTCATCATCCTCCAAAGCCATCTCTTGGTTTACAACGAATAGTGGGGTTGATAAAGCATAGTAGCGATCCAACGGGTGAAAGGGAGAGTATGTTTGGTTGGACGGGGATTCGAAGCTGCTACCCTCAGATTGCAATTCCATTGTCCTAACCACCTGACAACCCTGGGCCCAGAGACGTATTTAGGATTTCGGCGTCCCTAGGTACAAGGTTAGGTTGATACTTTTGCCGCCCCCCTCCGTGCCACAACTTGCACCAAGCATCACCATCACAACAACAGACAAACACAGTTGTTATCATTCAAAATCAACACAACGTTTATTTTCCAACACAATACAAATTGAAACATCAAAATCAATTATCACTAAATATTATTCTGCGGCTGAATATACAGGCTTTCTCCTGGCCTTCTGTTCCAAAAACATGTTTATTGCATCGTCATAGTTTATTCTACAAACAATATCACTTTCAATGGCGAGGAGTGACAGGACATTTAGTTTATCTTCTGCCATTCTTGATCTCAAGTAATTTTTCACACGTTTGAGAGCCGAGGAAGATCTCTCTGATGTACAATTAGCTGCTGGAAGGCACAGAAACATGCGCATAGCAATATCCAGGTTTGGATATACAGTTTGAAGTCCTTTAGCTCGCAGATTTCTGTATACTGCTAACGCAGAAGAGTCATCATTTTGCACTTTCATACTCACAAGATGTGCGCGGAAATGTAGACATTCATCTATGAAGCTCACTTCCAAATCAATGGGGTAGAGTTTCAACAGTGTTCCAGCTTGACTGATGACATCAGTGGGTTCAAGATTTGTTATCTTGAACAAATATCCAAACCTTGCGTGGATTCCTACATAACCGGTTTGTCTTCGCTGTAGTTCTGAGCAAAGTCTGTCAATGATCACATTGAAAACATTTACTCTAAATGCCTCTCTGCCTTCTTCCACTGCCTCGGTGTCACCATCTGACAATTTTTGCTTCCTTTTTTGCTTAATTTTGTACGTCTTCATGCTGGACTTCAACATCGCTTTGTCTTCAAAATGATCGAACAGTTCTCTTGAATCTTTCACAAACTGCAGCAAGGAAGCATAAAGCTCGACTACAAGTATGATGTCCATATCAGCACTTTACAACTTTTTACCGGCAGCATTGAATCTTTCCAGTATTGTTCCCCAAACTGTGGACAAAATAGCTGTTTCTAGCGTTCCTAATTTGGAAAGAAGTCCAGCGGCCTCATTCCTAGCGGCTGGTTTTTCCATAGCATTTCCCTCCATGGTGGTGAGGGCATCAAACATTTGTTGCCAGTTTCTGTTGAGGCTTTGAAAATCATCTTCACGAGCGGACCACCGAGTGTCACTGAGTTTCTTCAAAGAGAGACTTTCTTTATTTGCGGACAGGTGTTTTTGTAGAATTTTCCAACGATGGGTTGAAGCATTGAAGAAAACATAGAGACTTTGTAAGAGTTAGAAGAATGAACATGCTTCTCTGCAACATTCAGCAGCACACGTTCCTAGAAGATTTAATGAATGTGCTGAACATGGGATATACACAGCTAAAGGATTTTTCTCCATGATACGAGCCTGGAGACCACTGTACAGACCAGACATGTTGCTGGCGTTGTCGTAAGACTGTCCACGACATTCAGAAATGTCAAGCTCATATGACTGAAGCAGGCTAAGTACAACTTCTGCCAGCTGTTCAGCTTTGTGGCCCGGATTGGGTATAAAAGTCAGGAAACGTTCTATAGGTGAACCATCACTGTTCACGTACCTGATTATGAATGCCAACTGGTCAACATGGGATATATCTGGCGTCGAGTCCACGCTGATTGAGAAATATTTTGCAGTTTTGACGTCCTTTAAAATGTTCTTTAGAACAAGGTCTGCCATAAGCTGGATGAATTCGTCGCAAGTACTGAAAGACAGGCAAGACGTGGATCCCTTGCCAGCATTGCCATATCGGTGAATGTGATCAGCGAGGAAGGGGTCAAACTCCGCAACTAATTCTAACGACATCATAAAGTTGCCGTTGTGTACTGAGCCAAACTTATCATCCCGACCTCTGAACGGAAGCCCACGTGAAGCCAATCTTTTCGCTACAGCAACCACACGAGTGAGTACATTTCTCCAGTATTTGATTTCGTCGTGCAGCTGTATGGCCATCTGGAGATCTACACGTCCCAACATGTTGCCCCTTGCTACTAGAGATAAAACTGAAGACCGATGCTCAGGAGTGTTTTCATGCTCATTCAGCCAGACAGTAGCATTTTTCCAGTCATCATCCTTCGTCAGCCAGTTTGGATTTTTTCCAAAATCAAATAAACGACAAGAAGCACAAAACAGTCTACATTTGCTCTCTGAATAAACCAAATATGTCCGCTTACTTTTTTCGCCATTTTGCAGTTTTCTTTCAAACATGCCTTTGATTGCAGATCTGATTTTCTCCCCGTCCTTTTTCACAGAGTTCTTGAAATCCGAGTCATCGTTTTGAAGGATGGCATGTGTGGCAATATAATCTTTTGTGTAATCATCTATTATCCACTCTGCTTGATCTGAACGTACTTTGTCTAAAAAACTTGCTGGAACCATTGACGTTTCAGGCACGCAACCGGCAGATCTTACTAGGCCTGCTGATGATGACGTCACTTGTTCAATCTGCATGCAGTTCGATATGTTCGGGTCGTTCAGATTGTTCAAAACTGCTACTGCTAGGCCCGTCATGTGTATTCCCTCCATCACTGTTGGTTTGAACATCATCGCTAGTGGGCTGTTTTTGCCTTTGTTTAGCAAAAAAGGCCTCCATCGTCGGTGTCTTATCCAAAACATCACGTGTGTTTTCATTTTTTAACTTTTCTATCTTCCTATAAGCTGCTCCACTCAATTTTCGGCGTATGTTACTCATGACGATATCACTAGAATCCACTGATCGTATATTGAGTATTGACAGTGAATTTGTTACTTTCACATCTCAGATCATCAGGATCTGAGTCATTTTCGTGGGATCGAGCTATATATGGCAGCCGCACGAACCTCACAGAGATCCGTGAGCCGTTTGACCCCCAGTGACCCTCGCCCTCATAAGAATTGTGCTTCTTGTGGAGGTTTGGACACTGACAACACGATATAACTTACAGTAAGATACTGGGTGACGGAGGAATAAGTAAAAGCATAACAAACTCTACATTTTGATACCAATATCGCTTACCACGTTATTATCTATATTGTCGATTATATTGTAAATATGTTGGTGAACCATATATTCGTCCGGCAGATAATGAGTTTTATGGTAGTTAGTAAAACAATTATCGACTTGTAACCATAAGTCCATAACAAAATATACACGAAAAAGGGGAGCTTCTGCACTACTGATTTATATTACTGCCGATGCATCCATGTTAACGGGTGCTGGGCTATTGACAATCAAATTATAAATTCTAACAGACTTTACTATTTCAAATTCTATACTACCAGTAACAAATACCTGTATCGCCCAAAACTATCCAGACCTCGTGCGGTACAACCGCGTCCCCTGGGAGTCAACTTCATTGATAGAGCACGGTCGGTGGCCTGGAAAACGATTATGTGTGACACCCGCAGCCGATTCCGCCGACGCTCACCTGCTCCAGTGACTGTAAGCCTTTCTGTTCTGGTATTCTGGAGTCTGCCACTACCCCTTCTTTATTCTGACAAATGCCTATAATTGCTAGGGAATTTGAAGGAACTATTCTGTAAGGACTACATTGAAATCTAGACAAGCGCATATTCAATCAATCAATTAAAAATAATCAATTAAGCTAAACTGTGAATGATTAGGAAGAATAATTCAAAATATATTTTTCCAGATAATAGCCTGAAGCTGTTGTTGTTGTTGTTTTGAATTAAGCACAAAGCTACACAATGGGCTATCTGTGCTCTGCCCACCACGGGTATCGAAACCCGGATTTTAGCGTGTAAGTCCGCAGACTAGCCTGAAGCAACTGAAAATCCGAATTTTCGTATACGCAATTTCACAAAACAAAATACGTTATTAGGCCATGATAAAATATTTTTTTTGTGTGTGTAGGCGTAGCACACTGAGTAGCAGGTAATTCATTGTTTGGTGTGTCAATATCAGTAAAAAACATGTTGGGGGTTTTGAAAAACACAAATAAATAACTGAGGTGGGGACGGATGGGTTGATGATGTGGGGGGGCGAGGCGTATTAGGTGGGACTCAGGGAGGGAAGGTTAGAAATCTTTTAAACTTGAAGCGACCGACCCGACGGTGTGGTGGAATAGTGTGTGTGTGTGTGGGGGGGGTCCAGATTCAAAAGGTTATTGGGGCGGCATAAATGGCAGGGGGAATTAATAACCAGGAACTACATTTTAAAATGGTGTCCATTCTTTTTCTTTTTGGTCAAAATTTGCCACCCCAGGCACGTCCCTCGTGTGCCTATGCGTTAATACATCCCTGTCTGGGCCACGTTTTACTGATTTGAATATTAATCTTGTTGTCTGTGCATAAATGAGGGATATAAGTTTGTTATTGTCCTTTTTTTATACTTTCACCACCGGTTGGTTTTCAAGAGATGTTTTTATTAACTACACGATTTCACACATTCAAGAAACACTCGTGAAAGAAAGAAACCCTTTAACAAAACACCTTTTTTGTTGTTTTCTTTTCTCTACAATCTAGTAGAGAGATGTCGCAGTCAAAACGAGTTGTTTCAAAGCTGTAAGCTCAGACCAAATTTTTAGTTTAAGGTGGTGGTAAATATGAAGAACCCTTAATGTTATCTCATTACTACCAATATCAGGTTATATTCTTGATTTTGCTACGGTAAACAGAGTAGGCTATTTTACACATGAACGATTAGAAAGAGATTAATCTGGGTTGAAATTATTTCTCTTTTCTGTTCATGAGAAATTAAATGGTTGGCTTATTGTGTAGCAACGAAGGAAGAAATATTATTTTCTTCACAGTCAAAGTAAATATTGTAGAATGTTGCATATTTCATTAAAACGAAAGAATTTTAGCGATCGACATTTTAAATACAGTACTTATTCGTGATTGCATTTAATTTTTATTGACCAAATTTAAGTTCGTCTTAAAGTTTACGTAAATAATTATAAGTTTTTATTTCCAAAGTCTTTAAAGTCTAGGCCTGGCATGGCCGAGCGCGTTAAGGCGTGCACTCGTAATCCGAGGGTCGCGGGTTCGCGCCCGCGTCGCGCTAAACATGCTCGCCCTCCCAGCCGTGGGGGTGTATAATGTGACGGTCAATCCCACTATTCGTTTGGTAAAAGAGTAGCCCAAGAGTTGGCGGTGGGTGGTGATGACTAGCTGCCTTCCCTCTAGTCTTACACTGCTAAATTAGGGACGGCTAGCACAGATAGCCCTCGAGTAGCTTTGTGCGAAATTCCAAAACAAACAAACAAACAAAAACTTTAAAGTCTAAGATGAGTAAAATCGGTCAAGTTTTGACGAATTTTTTTTATCTTATTTCGATTATATTTATCAATGGTATAAGTTCCAGGAATTGTATTAATTTTTACTGGTTCCATTCATTTGTTAACTAGATTTCAAATGTAGACTTATATATAAAAGAGGTTTTTTTCAGTGAACAAAAGTGATTCATTGACAAGAATTGTTCTAACATAATTAGAATCAACAAGCATCTTGCGACTCACCCCTTATCCAAATAATGTAGCGTCCGGAAATAATTAGAATTCCAAAACGCTATTCATTCTGGCTGGTTTTGATCGTGATGTTTATAATGTTAAATAGTTCTTTAGTTTAAGCATTTCCACAGGGTGAGGGGCATATATATAGAGATAATTGCGATAAACAGTTTACGTTCTTAATCATCACAATACCGTAAATTTTTCACCGGATACGAACCTGTACAGACAGCCATTTTTATTCATGAGCAACAACACATGAATCAAGTTCTCGGTGATGTTATTAAACTATTCTCATGTTCCTTTAAAATAAAATCTGTAAATAACAATAACAGTTCAAAATTCTTTTTCTTAAATAATACCCATAGTGCCACCTATTATAACATATCACTTTTTATTTTATTTTTCTTGATGTTAAAAACTATTTATCACTATGTTTATGCATCTCCTTAAAGTACAATGACTGGTTGGCTGAATTCAGAGAGTCTGTTTACACTTACTTGCGAAGCTTACCTTTTGGATTAAAAACATATCTTGTTTGATGTTCTTGAAACACTGCTCTACAAAAATCAGTTTAGAAAAGAGCATATTACTACGGTTAATCCAAATGAAAGTAACACTTTGTAAAAGTAAAACGATTTATTCGAATACTTATTTTTTCACAAAGTAATAATGTGTACTTAAATAACGTCATCTATTAGAACATTTCTTCCAGGTATAATAATAAAAGATAATCACCACATCTACTTTATAAACATACAATCCACTTAGAAGTGAATACCTTCTTTCAGAACAGTCTTTATACTTGCTCGGAAGATGTTAACAGCTCATTCTTTGTTTAGTCATAAAGCAGAAACACCATATAATTACAGATGATGTAAAAATCCGAATAAATAGAAAAATCTATATTTTTGACCTTACATTTTTCTTTCTATCTTCTTTTGTGTTTCTTTCTGTGCATATTGACAGCTAAATAAATTTGCTAACAATAAAACTTGCTATTAATTTGCCATCAGTTTTACTTGTTTTATTTTCTTACTTTCATATTATTTCTTACATAATATATTGTTCTACTATATTAATGGGGAATATTTCTCTCCGAAAATGTTATCTAGTTCTAGAGGATAATAATTTGTCTTATAATTAAATACAAAGAATGTTTCATATTAGCATATAGGTGCTTTCTAGTTTATTAACCCATCAGTACGTTCCCTTGCCCAACAGTCAGAAAGACTTCAGTTTTGCAGTGTTATGTAGCTTCTTATTTAAAAATTTTGGAAATTTCAAGATGTCATTCTCTAGTTTCACAATTAGGAAAGTTTTGAAGTTTTCAAAATATCCTTTAGCTCCATAAATAAGAAAGTTTTGTTAATTTCAACGTCTTTAGCTTCATAACTAGGAATGTTTCGATTCTCTCAACATGTTCTCCAGCTTCATAACTAAGAAGGTTTAATCTGCCAATCTCTTTTTTATATAATTCGTAGGGTTTGGTTCTCGACCATTTATTCTCCAGTTGTATAATCAGAAATGTTTTGGTTCTTGATACGTAACCTAAATTTGTGGCAAATTCTCGAATGTAAAAATAAATATGTTTAACGAAAGGGTCAGCTGAACGTTTGAAAACCTTATCTTAAACTTTATAAATCAACGTGCCAAGAGACAATTTAATATTGTTGGTTTTCTGCAGTCAATATCCTGTAAATATCAGAAGCTACAGTTACAAGAGATAGCGTTTGTACCCCTTCTATTAGCCTACTGTTGATACTTTTTAAGTTATGAGAAAACAACCACTCGGGACACAGGGGGTATGAACACTATCAGTCAAAACTGTGTGTAATTTTGTACATCATATATACGTTGTACAGGTTCAGCTGGCACGTCAGATTCTGAAACGTGTGAATATTGTCAGTGACACTTGTAGAGAAATAATTAAAAAAGAACTAGTCTGATTTTGAAATGAAGATTAATGCTAAATTCTGTAAATTTTGAAATAACAAAATATGGTTTATTGTAAAAATTTACTAAAATAGAGATGCAATCTTTTTTCTATAAACCCTACATTGTATATGTTTCTTAACATGTATACATTGCGATTTTGTCTTGCCTACAGTGGTACTATTACAACAGGTATTGTGATTTTGTTATGTATACAGTAGTAACATTACGTGTGTGTCATTTTGCCTACATATCTTAGTAATACGATACGTAAAATTCAAAAGAGTTTGTAGCTTTGTATAGTATTTAAGAGACGTTACTATTAAATTCGTTAGGTTTCAGAATATTATTTTGTTTATGTAACAAAATATAAATGTTTGTAATCCAATAAGTTTGATAAACTAAACAATTACTAGATTAGCTTTTAATACTGTAGAAAATAGAACTGTCAGAATGGGAATGAAACCAAGAAAATGTTGGTTTTTATAATACACAGTTTAAAACAGTGGTGTTGATTATGCACCACAGTATACAGAAAAAATAATATAATTCATACTCAACTATAAATTTGGATATTTACTGTTGAAAAGCTAAAAGTTCATTACTTCATTATATTCATTTTCAAAACAAAAATCATAACTTTGTCATCGACATAGCATATCTAATAATTTGGCCTGAAACAATGTTGTTGTTGTTGTTGTTTTGAATTAAGCACAAAGCTATACAATGGGCTATCTGTGCTCTGCCCACCACGTGTATCGAAACCCGGATTTTAGCGTGTAAGTCCGCAGACATACCGCTGAGCCACTGGGGGGCGGCTTGAAACTAATTGTGTATTTTTTTACCATTAGGTTCTACGGTAGGTAATCAAGACAGCCATACCACTTGCAAGTTTGATTCTATACTAACTCCATCAGTTTAATCAAAAATAAATTTAAAAAAATACTATGATTATATCCAAAGTTGAAAAAAAACGTAAAACTAAATACGGTTTGGTTTGAATTTCGCACAAAGCTATATGAGTGCTATTTGCACTAGCCGTCGCAAATTTAGCAGTGTGAGACTAGAGGGAAGGCGGCTAGTCGTCACTACCCACTGCCAACTTTTGGGCTACTCTTTTATCAACAAATAGTGGACTGACTGTCACGTTATAACACCCCTATAGCTGAAAAAGTGAGCATGTTTAGTGTAAAGGGAATTCAAACTTGAATTAAATATGGATAGTTGTTTTTGTAATGAAATATCTGGATAAAAAGATTTAACCTCTCTTGAGTATAATAGAACAGTAATACAAAAACTTAAATCTCATTCATAACATTCTCAGGAATTTTATATTTTTTCAAAGATCAACTTGTACCTTGCTTTTATAAGAAAATATAATAAGGAAACTTAGCATATTTAAAAATAATCGTGTTTAAATACATTTGAGTTCAAGAGAATTACATTTGTTATTCATAACTCTAAAGACAATGCATCTTCAAATGATACTGTAAATAAAAATTGCTCATAAAAAGTTCATTTTTTACTTACTAAAATTTTAGATATCATGATTTGTGAAAATAGATAATTTTCCAGAATTGTCCTTACTTGAAATATAGGTTGCATGATTTATGAAAATGGATGATTTTCTAGAATTGTACTTTCTAAAAATATAGATAGCATGAGTTGATGATTTTCCTGAATTGTATTTACAAATAATACAGTTATGAGGATTTGTGAGAATTAATTATTTGTACAGATAAAATTAAATGTATAAAACAGGCTTTGTAATAAACGTTAAAATATTCAAGAAATTAATTATATTTTTCTCCATTATTCAAGACACTTGATGGAGAAGAAGACATTTTTTGAGAGATGACAAAAAAGGTGAAGATGGTGAAGCACAATCATGACATCAATGACTTAAAATCTCCAAACAGTCTTATGCTGTTTTGAATTATTAACAAATTTGGTACATTTTTATCAAAATTAACCGTCTTTGTAACCCTGTTGCTTTTATAAAATTTTAACCAGACTCAAATTTTTATTTAAAGTTTATATTTAATGTAATTTACTTTTTTTATTCTTTCTGAACAACCAGGTCTCTGCAAAACACAAAAAACTACTGATATGTAAATTAACAAAAATAAACATTATTTGAACCTGTAAACAAACTTCTTAAAGGAAGAGAAAGTTAACTGATATTTTTGAAATAAATATTGTTACTGCTTTAAGAGAATGCAATAAAAGCTGAGAAAAAGGATTGTGTTTTGTGTGGTACTTCATTAAAAAATTAGCATTTTAAAGTGTTTTGTAAAAAAAATGCCAAGTTTTAATTTGTTATTATCAACTGAACCCTTACACATCTTTTTCGGATCTGTTTATCCATGTTTTGTTTCATTATGAGCAAAGTGTGTACTTAATTTATATATTAATTATAAAACATTTGAACTTACAATTAGAAACAAAATGGCAAAGCCATTTTCTTTTTGTTGGTGGTTGTGAATATCTGTTGTAAAATAATTTAAACTATGGATCTGTATGTTGCAAAAATATAAAAATAATCCCCTGAAAACATTATCACAAAAAAGAATGTACAATAAAGAATTTAATGAAAAAAGTGATAAAATTAAAAATATATAGTAGTGACATTACCACAGTAATATTTTCCACATGAAAAGAATCTTTTTGGAGTATATGAGGAACAAAAAAATATAGTAAAAAGATTGTGAGTAATGAAGTACTTGGTTTAAATAACTGTGGTAATTAATGTTTGTATGTTAAGTGTATATTCAAGTGCTTAAAATTGTTAATAGTTACATACACGTATACAAGTGTATACATACTTTTTTTGTTACTACTTGTGAGAAAAAATTCAGTTACAAGTTCAATTTTATGCTATTTATATTAACCAATTTCTTATACTCTGAAACTACTACTGAACAAAAGTTTTACAGTCTGTAAGATACTACTGTACAACCTTTAGTAATCTGAAAATTGCTTCTGTATCAAACTTTCTTATAACCTGAAAACTACTGTTATACAATCCTTTGCTTACATGATTGTATACTGTCCTGTAAACTGTGAACTTGTGTATTCTCACTTTATAGAATGAATTTTGTGCTCCAGTATGTTTGTGTTCTTTGTTTTTGAAAGAATGGACTATCATGCAGAGTTTAAGTTGATGTGTGTGTTTTGTTTTTAAAAGAATGGACTATCCTGCAGAGTTTAAGTTGATGTGTGTGTTTTGCTTTTGAAAGAATGCACTATCATGCAGTGTTTAAGATAATAGTTGTTTTTATTCTAAAAGACCAAACCATCCTGCAGAGTGCAAGCTCTTTTGAACATTATGATTTCAGTAACAGATATTTATATTATAGTGTAAGTTATGTTTATTTTATGCTTCAAGAAGAAAGATTATTGAGCAAGTTGTAACTTTTGCTTTCTCAGAGTAGACTGCACTGTGTAGAAGTGTAATCATGAAGGAAGCAGAAGCATCACCATGTTGTAGGACATCAGAACCTTTTACCATTGTGTTAATCATTCATACCAGTTAAACTGTAACTAAATATAGAGAATGGTGGACAGCCACAAACAATTTGTTTCTATTGATATATTTTCATTGTAAATGTGAATTGTTTACATCCAGGAACAAAACAGAATGATGTATTGGCAGTAGTACTCATAGTTGGCAGCTTCATGACTTGCATTGTACTGTATCTTTATTAATAAAGATATCATACTCGTCACACATTGTTCAGTGGAGAGGTGTATCTGAGTGAAGACGTTTTAAAACACTGGCATTACCTAACTCGATAACACCAGCTTAGTCCAAACTGCAACAACCTTCGTCAAGCTGGACACTTTCTTTTTAAACTTACAGCTAGAACACTCATTTATAAAATACACAAAACAAACAAAACTGATTGAATATTTCAATCTTTCCAAGAACAAATCACTATTTATGCGCCAATTGTGATGTAACTAATAATGACGTTGCTATCAGGATACGGAAAATTTATTAAACAAAAGTTCCATAGAATAATAAATAATAAGAGTAGTTATGCAGAAGTTTGTAAACACAAACAGTTGTTAATATGAAAACAATGTTAAAAAAAACACCAGGAAAAAAACTATTTCATAGATTTATTTACAATAATAATACTAGACACTTATCACGAAAATAACGTTAAATCACAAATACCGTATTTTCCGTTTAATAAGCCGAATTTCTGGCCCTAAATTTTGGACCTGATTATTGGGGGTCGGCTGATTGGCCGATCACCAGCTTTGGACCAAAATCATACCTTTGATCTCACAGTTACGGCAGAGTTATTTCAGTTGAATAAACTTTATCTATTAATAGAAAAAGGTCTGTACATTACGAATGACATGTATTCGTAGAAATAACAAAATTCACAAAAAAAATATACACTTTAATCTCAGAAATTTATTAAAATTCATCATCTTCATCGTCAGAAGCACCAAATAATAGATTCCAATCCTCGGCAGAGACCTGGTCGTCGTACGGGTCATTCTCTGGTGTTATTAGCTGAGTGAGTGGAATGTTATCTTCCTCGTCGTCGTCCAACCACAACATATCATCTCCTGTTCCATCCATTGCATTTGAGATGCTGAATTTTTTAAATGACATCTCTACAGTTTCAACACTAATATCGTCCCACGATTTCACGACCCACTCACAGACGGTAGCGAGTGATGCAGCGCGCATATTTCCGGCAGCAGTACGGACCTGTTTTTCATTCACACAGTAATGGCGAGCGGCATTCATATTTGAGGTTTTTAAGGCTAGCTCTACTACTTTCAGTTTAAAAGCAGCATCATAACGCATTCTATTTTTTGCAGGTGTAGACATCTTTTGCTTTTGACGGTACAATGATAAACTCCCACTACATACCCCTCGCCTTATTGGGCGGTAATAAGCAAAAACCCTCATTTTCAGAGCTGAAAATTGGCCTCGGCATAGTAACCGGAAAATACGGTATGTCAGGAACGCGTTTTAAAAAAATTATTATTCTAGTCATTACAATTTCTCAAATCTCTAACCTATCAGCTCTCTTTCATGCGTTATCTTCATCATTCCGGTGACACGTCTCAAGCGTTTTTTCTTCCCAGACAAAGAGATTACACATCACGTGATAAACTATTTAATATTTGTTTTATATAACACTACACAACAATTTTTTTCAAAAGTTTTGCATTCTGAAACATTTTTGCTGATTGTGACAGGTACCTGGAGGGTATGCACAAATATAGTTTTGGGTTTGCTTCATCACGTAAGAACGCTGAAAAATAGGCAGTTTACTGTTCACCGACAATAACGTATTTAATTGCGTTTATATTTCTAATACACTATTAAGTTCAACATAATTAAAAGTGTTTTGCTCCTGATTTTCGTTTGTATTCAATGTTTGGTGCATCACGTCACAGTGTCCAACAGTAGTCAGCAAGCATTGACGGATTCCAGTTGTCCTGGTATCATTTTTACATTTTAGCAATGTCCTGGTGAAACCTTTTACCTTGTTCATCACTGACAGAACCGAGATATATAGGAAAGAAGTCCAAGTGTGAGTGGAGGAAATGAATCTTGTGTGGCATGTTGCACTTCATCGATTTGTATGCTTTGAAAAGTTTGTCTGCCAACTGAATGTAATGTGGGGCTCTGTAATTGCCGAAAAAAATGTTAACAACGTCTTTGAAGGCTTTCCAGAAAATCTTTTCCAGCCCAACTAACAGATCTTCAAACCGCTTGTCATTCGTAACATGTCTGATCTGAGGGACAACATAAATGCTCTCTTTGATCTTGGCCTCAATTATTCTAAGGAACACTTGTCTTAAATAACGAAAACCTTTGCCTTCTTTGTTCATTGCTGTCACAAAATTTTTCATAAGTCCCAATTTTATGTGAAGAGAAGGTAAAACAATCTTTGCCGGGTCGACAAGCGGTTCGTGCGTCACATTTTTCTGTCCTGCAATTAACTTTTTACGGAGTGGCCAGCTCTGTCTAGAATAATGTGACTCGTTGGCACGAATGTCCCATTCACAGATGAAACAACAGTACTTTGTATAGCCAAGCTGCAGTCCCAGTAATACAGCAACGACTTTCACATCTCCACAGATATTCCAGTTGTACTTGCTGTACTGGATGTGCTTTAGCAACATTTCCATGTTCTCGTAGATTTCTTTCATGTGTGCTGCATAGCCATCAGGCATTGAAGGGTGAACGTTGTCATTGTGTAACAGATCAGCTTTGAGGCTTAACTTTGATGAATCAATAAAGAGACGCCACTCTTGCGGGTCATGGTCACAACCCAAAGCAGATAACAATCCTTCGATGTCAACACAGAAACAGAGACTGTCAACTTGTTCAAAAAAATTGGTTATATCGTCTTGGCGGCTTCGAAAAACAGAAATTTTCGTACCTGGTGACAGCAAACACCATTCCTGCAGTCTCGAACCCAAAAATTCGGCTTTTGCTATTAACAGACCCAAATATCTGACAAAATCGTTTAATTCTGGCTGTATTATGAGATGTTGATTTCCTAAAAGCACGGTTCAAAATCCGGATCAATGTCACTGCCATTTCCCTGCATTGCGGTTTCTTCATCTGTTTCTTCTAAGGTCCATTCCTCTGGTGGTTTCGGAATTAGAAGACTGTCGTCAGGTGGCAGAAAGACAGCACATGTCGCACAACAAATGTGAGGCGCTCATTCCTGGTCTTGATCACCAATTTTACAGCCGGAGTACAGATGATATACTTTTTTCACAAGAGCAGTCATTGAGCGTCTCTGATGAACAAGCGTATACTCGCCAAAAATATAGCAGAATGTATCGCGGCTGTTACGACATTGACGAGACATATTGGCCGAGACACCATCGTCCTATAAAACGTCAATAACATCTAACTTACTTGTTACGGTGTTACTGAGGTAATGCTGTGTTTTGAAACAATATGAAAACACTATGAGGTCTATATTAATCCAATGAGCAGCATCTTTCTATGCAAGCCACTTTTATAGCCTGTTGAGGCAGTGTCAAGCTGGTTACTACCTGCCCGGGCTGCATACTTCCACAAAACACCTTCCAATCTGGCCCGATTTCATGCCTGGACATGCCCAGCCTGTACAAAACATCGATCATAGGCCTTTTACAGAAACGAAAATTTTTGGACACAAATATGAGAAAAAACATGACAAAACTGAAGATTTCGATGAAACGATACGTGATGGGCAAATTTGGATGTGATTTTCGTGATCAACACTCAAAAATCTATAAAGAACACTCAACAGTGTTAAAGAAGCAAAAACTTTAGGGTGCAGTGTAATTAATTACAAACTCTGTACTCTTACATTATCAGTAAGGAAAACTCCAGCAGTAACACATGTTGGTGTCCTGACATAAAAATTAACGATTTAACATTTACTATAGACTGTATGTCAGGTAAGTTGACGGCGTTTAATGTAAATACAAATACAGCTGAATTAAGTCACAGAGGTAAAATACATAAACAGAAAACAAAATAAAAATAAAACGAGAAGCTTCCACATCATGGTCATTGTCTTCAGATAAAACTTGCTCTGCCCGTGGTGAATGTGGTGAGTTCGACAGAAATAGCTTGCAGTTGTAGGTTTGTTTGTTTTTTTAATTTCGCGCAAATCTAAATTTTGTCTACTCTTGGGCTAAAATAGTGTGATTGACCGTCAATTTATAACGCTCCAACGACTGAAATGGTAAGCATGTTTGATGTAATGGGAATTTGACCGCATTACAAGTCGAATGCCTTAACCATTTGGCTACGCCAGGTCCTTAAAAAACTGAAATAGGCCAACATTAGCGGGCAAATCAACATGTCTCCGCGACGAAAACCCAAAGAGAGCCAATTGTGATACCAGAAAATTTCTGTAAAATACAAAAAAATCAAAATCTGTGTACACAACTGGTTTGGACCTGCAAAAACATATCTTTATATCAACTTCCATGTAAGATGATTAATATACACATTTACAGTTTACAAAAACTCAAAATTATCATTTCTTCGAGGAAAAATTGAGCAAAAAGTGTTTATGTATCTGAGACCATAAAAAGCATCTTATTTTAGAAAGTTCCACGTAAACTGATAAAATCAAAGCTAAGTACCTGATCAAAACATAAATAATTATTGATCCATTGAACCTCCAGTCTCCCTTCTTTAAAATGGTCAGAAATGGATATATCCCACATGTTGGTATGTATGGGATATGTATAAAAAGTCTCATTGTCTCAAGTGCTATATAAACTGACCGAAAAACGGCAGTTAATTGAAAAGAAACCCTGAAATTATGTTTTTGTGACATCTTTACCCCCCACCAAAAATAACTAAAAATGAACAAATCCGTGAAATACATGAAAAGTCCTTGATTTAAAAAATTATAGGTTTTTGAGCGTATTGGAACAAGATATAACCATAAGAAGTTTCAAGCCAATTCGCCAAGAAGTGAATGAACTGTGGCTGATTTAATAAGAGTTAAAAAAAAAGAAACAATAGAACACAGTGTCTCTCTGCAGTAACATAATTAACACGTATTTATATAACAGACGCTCATACTAAGCCTACGTCTATATATATATATATATATATATATATTTGTTTTTAAGTACAGACAGATGTATTTTCCCAAATAATATTCCGTTTGTAAAACGCATCGAAATTCATATCTAGAGTTATGGTATTTTTACCTGTGGTCTAAAACTAAAGTTTCAAATACATATTATTTTAAAATTCCCATTTTAAACAATATTTTAATACTTGCAGCTTCATGAAATTGGTCAAGATAAACAAATTCGTTCAGCTAAGTGCAATCCCAAAGGACAGGTGTCGTTTTCCATAATTATATTATTATATTAATGTATGTATTTTAGACTATTTATTATTATTTGAATTTATTGGTTTATTAGTTGAATTAAAGACCTTGCATCATAGGTTAATCTTGGAAATATAACAATATCAGTAGTTTGGTACAAAAATACTTTATCATTACGTTGACAAATTTAAATGTAAAAACGTATTAGGTTAAATAATAGTCCGGTACTCTTTTTTTTCCTCAATATTAAACAAACAGCAACACAATCCAATTGTTTTAAAACGGTGTATTAAAAAAAGTTAAACGTATATAAAAATATCGATTATCCCATTTGCATCCAGACTCATAATATTGTCTCTCTCTCATTTACTTTCGAACACAAATGACAAGACAAATTATTATTGCTTACTCCGTTATCACTGTAACGTGATAATTTCACTCAGCAAATCTTCACTATATTCGCTTCAATGCTAAGCTCACAGTCTTTCGGTTTAGATCTAATTATGTATATCTTGAATACTTTTTGTACGTCTATTTACAGACCGACAGAGGCCATACGTTACAAAATATTATGATGTAATAACCCCAATAGGAAACATGAAAAAAATCAACTTCTAGTAAGAGTGTAACAATAAAATAAACACACCAGTTCACAACAATTGAACAATAAAACTTGTGATTCATGAACAGTTACGTACCTGTAAACAACCCTGAGATAAACTATCGCTTCTAAAAATATTTATTTAATACACACGCTGTACTTAAACTATCTACAATGAAACATTCTCGTCAACTCAAACAGTCGTGTATATCTCACTCAAAGTCCTTTTGAATGGCATGTTGTTGTCGTCTGTGAGTGGCAGAACTTAGACCATCCGTTCGACCTTAAAACGTTCATCCTTTGTACTTTTATTACATAAGTGCCTATCACTCTTGAGATAATTAACAAGCCAGTTTGTGTAATTGTGGATTTTTTAAAGGATAACTTCGAGATAAGAAAATTGTTGTTATGGAATGGCCAGATCAGTCGCCTTAGCATGAAACTTAAACCGATTAATAAAAGATCACAAGCCAAACACGGGAGAAGAACTTTCTGAAGTACTCAAATAAGAATGGCGGTCAATATTTGCACAAACTCATTAAAAGCATGCCACGTCGATGTTAAGCAGTATTGAAATCCAAAATCAAGAAAATGCCGAATAAATATTAACTTGTGAAACTCTTTTCTATTGCTTTGAACTTCATTTTCATGTTCGCAAAATTACACGAAGTGTATGTGCGCTAGCCGTCCCTAATTTAGCAGTGTAAGATAAGAGGAAAGGCAGATAGTTATCACCAACTCTTGGGCTGCTCTTTTACCATAACATTATAACGCCCCCACGGCTGGAAAGGCGAGCATATTTAATGCGACGGGGATTCGAATCCGTGATCTTCAGATTACGAGTTGAACGGTTTAACCCACCTGGCCACGCCGGGCCCATTCACATTTGAAATGAGGGGTACATACATGAATAATATTGATGCCAAATTTTATTTTGCAAGCTAGATATTTCGCTAGCCCGGCATGGCCAAGTGTGTTGAGGCGTGCGACTCGTAATCTGAGGGTCGCGAGTTCGATTCCCCGTCGCGCCAAACAGGTATTACATTTCTGTTACTGGAACGACCATTCTCAAGTACACAAGTTTAACGGAAAAGAACGTCTCAGTATTTAAATCGACACAACAAACTAAAATTGTTAGATAAGGCTCAACTGTTGATTCGAACACCGGAACGTTCTTTACCGTTGCAACTTGTATGCTTGAGAATGATCGCTCCAATCTAAAATTAACAATTATAGATACAAAAATAGGTTTGTTTTATTTTCCGTAATATCGCAGAACCACAATAAAGATTAAAATTACGTAATAATACTAAGCTTGATTATTTATACTAAACCTTATTTTTTATTTTTATTTTTTTTTATCTAAGAACAATAAGTAACATAATTCGAAAGCATCTCAGTTAATATAAGTGCCTGTCTTGAAAGTATATATATATATATGTCATGTAGTACAAGACGACAGTGGTACCTAGGTTCTCGAGCTTAATCCGTTCCAGAAGGCTGTTCGAAAACCGAATCAATTTTTCACATAAGAAACACTATAAATTAAATTAATCCGTAACAGACCTCCAAAAATTACGCATTTTAATTAAAAATATTGCTTATTCATTCCTGTATAAAAATATTTACATGTACAAAGTCAACCACAAAAACTATAAATACAATAAATGAAAATTTAACTGCATTTTACCTGTGCTGAGGAGAGCTGATGACGTAAGTGAAAGGTGGTGAGGAACCTGAAGAGTAGGAGGGTTATTATTGTTTGGAAGGGAAGTCACCTTCCATAAAAACGTCAGGTAACTCTTCTTCTGAGGTTCTTTCTCTTTTCACTGCTACATTCTGCTTGAGACACACTAAAAACTTGTCCAATGAGATTTGTTTCTGCCTTGCACCCTCCCGATGTCTTTCCACATAATGTTTGTCACTTATATATGCAAAAACGGCTCGTTTTTGCATATATAATTCTCAACAAGTGGGTTTCTCGACATCACTGAATGTTTGTCACTTCTCTTCCTAAATTTTTCAAACCACTCCCTGCTAGTCTGAAAGGCATCACTTGAATCAGCACTCGTTTCAGGGGTGTTTTTCAGGAGGTCAGCATGCAACTGCTTTGCTTTCTAACAAATGATGGCCTCAAAAATGCTATCGCCAGCTAACTATTTTTCGTTTACCCAAATCAACAACAGTTTTCTACCTCATCCTTGGTTGTGAGCTTTGTTTCGTAAGCACTGTCACTCCGTTTGCAACATCAGCTCCTTTGATGACCTCTTTATTTTTCAGTATGGGGCAGGCTGTAGACTTCGCCACACCGAACTGTGTAACAAGATCAGACACGCCAACACCACTTATACTTCGCTATGAGATCTTTTTTCACCTCTATTGTGACTCTAACAACTTTTATTTTTGGTTTGCTGCTTTCATTATTCTTCTTTGACCCCATGGTGGCTTATTTAATCAGAATATTTAGAAAACAAAAAGAAAAACGAGAACGTTCACAACAGATTTTTGCGGGGGTGTGATCTGAGCGACAGGTGTGGGTAAAATGTTTTGGGCAAGCTTGACGTGGGCCAAAAATGGTCGAAGGGTCGATCGGGTTATTTCGAGGGTTCGGGCCACGACAGCTTGGTTCGGGAACCGAGTTTATGTTCGACAACCGAAACATTTTTTTCTCAAACAATTTGTTCGAAAACCGAATTGTTCGAGAAGGGAGCGTGTGTTATGTATAAAACTTTAAAATTCCATGTTGTTGTTTATATTATTGTTTCAAAGTTTAAACCAATAAAATATATTGTTATTCATCTAAAATAACATTTAGAAATTTCTAGAATTAGGTAAATCAAATATATGACTATAAATGGAAATGTTTGGCGACCTAGTGTCTAGACGATAAGTCTCGTGCAAAAACAGCCATGCGCAGATTACTCTGGAACTCTGTGGAAGTTACGGCGAATGTTCGAGAAAAGTAAGCCTACTAGTATAAAAAGACGGTGACACGAGGAGAAAAGAAGAGAGAAGAATCAGTCATTATTATTTATTTCGATTCAAGAGATATTGTCTTTGTTCGAGAAGTTTTCAACGTTTGCTGTGTGTTTATTCAACTTGAATTTGTGACTAGAACTAGATCTACAGAAGCTGTGATTTTGTTTCGTCAGTCTTTGCAATTCATTCGAATTACTGGTTGTGTTGAGGGTCAGCAAGTACGGGACTGTTTAAGAGAAACCGAGGCAAATTGGAAAACAACAAATTTGAGACATTGTCGAAAACATCGTAAAAGGAACTTCATCAAATTTATCGAACTGTGAATTGTTTCTGAACTTCTCCATTCAAACTTCGGAATTTCTTCGTGGGACCAAATTCACCTCCTAGACTAGAATTTTAGATTTCTGATCTGAACTTTTGGACTTTCACTCTAAATCATTATATTGGACACAGGCCAGTACCATTTTGTAATGTAATTAATTTTGAATGTTGAAACTTAATATTTGTCATTGTTAATATATAATTTACGTTATATCTGTTACTTATATAATAGTTTATTGTAATAAATTATACAAGCTGTTTTCTGTGTCTTTCTGTTGCGTTCAGTCTACATAAAACATACAAAAACGTAACAGCGTGCGAGTGTCACGAGTGTCGCGGGTTCGCATCCCGGTCGCGCCAAACATGCCCGCCCTCCCAACCGTGGGGGTGTTATAATGTTACGGTCAATCAAACTATTCGTTGGTAAAAGAGTAGCCCAAGAGTTGGCGGTGGGTGGTGATGACTATCTGCCTTCCTTCTAGTCTTACACCGCTAAATTAGGAATGGCTAACACAGATAGCCCTCGAGTAGCTTTGGGCAAAATTCAAAAACAAATCGAGAGAAGAGTCGTTCGAGAACCGAGGTACCACTGTATTTGTCTATTTTTGTGCTGCAGCTAACATTTTCAAATCGTTTCAAACTCAAACACATTGCATATAAAACATCGAAAAACAAAAGCGTTGTTTGAATTACTACATGGGATAAGTGAGGTGTCTTCAGAAGTACGACCCACAAGTTAGTGGGAAATATCATGTGTGATGGTTAATAACTGCTGTTCACAGCACAGAAATGGTCAGGTGGGTTAAGGCTTTCGACTCGTAATCCAAAAGTTGCGGGTGCGAATCTCCGTTGCACTAAACATGTTCGCCCCTTTCAGTTGTGGGGAGCATTATCATGTGATGGTCAATCCCACTGTTTGTTGATGAAAGAGTAGCCCAAGCGTTGGCAGTGAGTGGTGATGACTAGCTACCTTCCCTCTCGTCTTGGGGGGAAAGACATTGTCTATAAATAATACTGAAGGTTTGTTCTCATCAGTAAATCAGTTTTTCAATGTGCAGAAGAAGGCTGTATTTTGGGACATTTGATAACCATTCTCGTGTCATTGTACCACTGAATCACCATGTTAACAGATAATTACAAAGAGCACAGGCTATGAAATACCGAGAGTGGAGCGTGACGCCAAACTAAAGAACTCGATAGTCCTCGGTGTTTGGTTCCAACAGTGAAAATTTGGTGTTTCCATAATGGTGTGGGGTGCATTTTCCTAGCATGGTTTAGGTTTTCATACCCTTAGAAAGCAAGGTTAGTGCCAATTGTACTGAGTTATCATTTTCACCCAATATTATAGCATTTTTGTGTTCCAGAGAGGGGTGCCATTCAAGATGACAATGTCCCCATCGACAAAGCACCATTAGGTGCCTAATAGTTTGAGGAGCGTGACCCTTGCATTATCCATATGTCATGGCATTCTCACTCATTAGATCTGAACCAAATCGAACGTATATATTGGATATTATGGAACAATGCTTGAAACAGTACTTTCCACATTCATCAACTAGGCACGAGTTGACTGACTTTATCCTGAAAGAGTGGTGCTGCATTTCCCCTGAATAATTTCAGACACTGGTAGATTCTATGTCACGGAGCATTCAAGACCAACATTATTGCCTAACATCATATTAAGTGACTTTACTTAGACGTTTTAATTTGTTGGCTACTATCTATATGCCCCATTTATTAAACAAAGGTTTTATATTTTTCTATATCTTGTCTAGTTCTTCAGCGTTCATAATTATCATCGGCAATGCATCAACATAGGCTTTTATACGGCATAAACAAGTGAAGTTATTCAGCTCTATTTCCTGCAAAAACGTTTAGTTCGCTTGTAGCTCTTGTTAACATTGTGTTAATATGTCCAGTGAAGTTTAATTGGGTGTTGAAGATTCTTGCCATCCCAAATGTTTCTTCTGGGGGAAGGCATTCTTTATAAATAACACTAAAGGCTTGTAATCACCAGTTTATTTCTTGTTAAATGTGCAGAACAAGGCCGTATTGTGGAATAACTGATAACCATTCTCATGTCATTGCACCACTGAATCACCATGTTAAGAGTTAATCGTATCTTGCTTTTATTGCTGATTTTATTGGTGCTCTGCTATACTGGAATGCTCACAGTAAAGGTTAAAAAACAACTATCTGGCTGGAAATTTAGGGACGATGTGTCAAATAGAACTAGGAAAAGTGGTTATACTTGAAGCAAACTGGTGATAATGATGAACCAATCTGACTTACTGCTTCTGTTCTTCATGATTCATCTTTTGACATGTGGTACTGCTAAAACCTATATTTCACATGTTGTACTAACACTTGTTTTGAGTTCTTTGTCAAAACGAATGGACTACTCAGCTCTATTATAGGGATTTTATAGCTCTAAAGCTACTTCCAAAGTGTTATGACCCACTTGAAAGTCTTATTATGTATCGACGCCAAATTCAGCAGCATTGATTTTGGTTTCTTGTCTACCATGTTAACCATCTGGTAATGATAATGCCAGTAGAGGTTTAGTTTCACGGATAATCCTTCCAGCTACAGTTTTCTCTGCGTTCTTACCAATTACGTTTAGTAATGATGAATCGACAATCGTCACAAGTTTCACATTGACAATACTCCCATTTTGACAAAAGCTCACAAAAGAAACATGTTTTCATCCATTTGTCGAAGATGTTTATTCCTAATAACGTAGCAAGGCGAGAATGGTTAAAAGTAACTAAGAGAGCAAATTATTATGTACAACAGACCTACAGCAGGTGACGAAAAATCTTCTCAAGTTTGCATTCAAGCTCAATAATAATCTCATAATGTGTAAGCAATAAGAGAAATATATCTTGATCACTTATTGATAATACTTAAAGAAAGATTAAGAATTTATTTAATTAGTGTCACGACTACTTTTAATTTACAGAACATTGCTCTATTCTCTTCAGTAATTGTGCCCGTCATGGCCAGATGGTTAAGGAGCTCGACTCGTAATCCGAGGGTCGCGAGTTCGAATCACCGTCACAAAAAATACGCTAACCTTTTCAGTCGTGGGGGCGTTGTAATGTCTGGTCAATACCACTTTTGTTGGTAAAAGAGTAGCTCAAGATATGGCAGAAGGTGGCGATGACTTGCTGCCTTCCCTTTAGTCTTACACTGCAAAATTGGGATCAGTTAGCGCAGATAGCCCTCGTGTGGCTTTGCAACAAATTCAAAAACAAAGAAGCATTATAAGGGATATTTTAACAACGTCAAATACACATAAAGAGAATGCAAGCCAATAAGTCTATGGTTGTGTAATCTTAACAAGATATGGCTGAGTTGTTACTAAACAATGTGATTTTTCAAAGTCTACGTTACTGTGTTGTAAATTTAACTCCTGTCCCACACAAACAAAGTGGTAACTAAAAATATGATGAGAATTATACAATAAAAACGAATCAAAATTATCTGAGAACAGTAGATAAACTAAACTTTTGTTCTATGTGATGTACATCTAGGAAAACGAGACCAGTGTCCGAAGTGGAGCTGGAACGGAAGTGGCCGGCTCGAGGAGTTTACAATTATCACCCGATGAAAGAAGTAGACAGTATAAGTAATAGTTGTTAACTTATATATCGGTCCCTAGCTACGATAGGTGACTTCTAACGGCTAGGATAAAAATCATCTTTCTAAAGTGTACGTTACATTAAAACTATTTTGGAGCCTCGCTATGTCTTTCATGCTGCTATGTTCCATTATGTGAAATCTGGTGTTCGTGTAAACTGATAGTGTAGTTTCCACTGCAACATGTTCCATCATAAAGGAGTCACGAAAAGAACAAATTCGAACTTTTGTGCTTTCCGTATTCAGTCTTAGTGTATAAAGACGATGATTCTCGATCGCTGTTTCTGAAGTCTGATTCCAAGGATGAATTAATTGGTATGTCTTCGTACGAAAGAGCAGAAATACTCATTTCTTTCTCCGTATGTTTGAGACTTACGGTGATGGAACCACTTACACAGTGGAATCATAATTTGTACACGTGAAGACAGTCGTTTATACAGATGGAATAATATTTTGGTTCATAACATACTCAACCCTCTGTACATTATAGTTTCTGATTTATAACGTACCCAAACATCTGTATACTTTGATGTTTCATTTATAACATATCCAACCCTCTTTACAAGATACAAATGCCCAGTTTATAACATACCCAATGTTGTGTATACTGTATGGTTTATAATTACCCTCTCCTCTGTATACATAAACGTTTGATTTATCAAATTAGTCAAATATTGGATAAAACTAAAGGTAAAATTAAATTGATGGAAAAAATGGGTACTGATAAAATAGAATGTGATTTGTACATTCTCCACACACTGAGTATAATGCACCCAACCCAATACTGTAATGGGTGGTTAAAAACATAAATAATGAATGCAATTGTATATACATTGGCTAAACTAGCAAATAATTCTGGTCTTGAAATATAGTTGGAAAAATATTTTAATTTGGCTCAACCAAATAACACAAAGGCTAGAAAGATAAGAGCAACTACAAATTCATAATATTTTAAAAGGTCAGAGAGGAGCATCTTAACCCATCAAGGATTCTATACTTTTCAGAAAGGTCTTCATATCCATCTTTCCCTACATAATTAACCTCAACATGTCCCATAAAATGTGCATTTTATGAAACACAGTAAAAATAATTGTATCTTAAGTAAAGATGAAGGGTTGGAATATAATATGGTACGTACTTGACATTATTGTTTTTATTTATGTAAACTAAACAGTTACATGACAAATAGAGCACATGTAACCCCATGTTTAACTTTGTGTTTAATAACAAACAAAAGAAAACATTTATTGTTTGAGTATTTTAAATATTTTAATAAGTTCCTTGTTATTGTAGATTTGTGTGATGAAGCCACCAATAAAAATTTATTTTTCACCAATAGAGAAAAAGGGATTGATTAATCATGAATAAAAGTTTTTATAGTAATGGTAAATAAAATATTTGATTCTTAGTTTAAACAGTATTTTTTAGTTTATTAATTTACATTTTCTTCAAATGAAATGTTCTAGTAACTGTATTTTCACAATTGCAGGAGAACTTGGTTTGTGAATCAATGAGTAAAAGATATTTCAACATTAATTTTAATCTAATCATGATAATATACATTTGAATGCCCATGTCATGTTTACATATTCTTTCACAGTTTTACATTTATTGGAGAGGTCATCTTTATTTGTAAACTTCATATGTAAAGACAACTATGTGGTTGTTGTTATTCTTTGTTTGGTTGGCCAATACTGAACAGAGTTAATCTTAAATGGGTCAAAGAATTCTCTCTGTTGGTAATGTGAATCCAAGGAAATCCATCTTTACACTATGTAAAATTTTTGCCTCTCAGAATCCACTTTAAATATCTCTTTCCCCAAATGAATGAAAAATTTCCTTAACCCTTCATAAAATTGATGAGATGTTTTACCATGTACAATTATGTCGTCAAATTTGATAAATATGACATTTCAGGCCATATGACAACCACATGAATAATATTCTGACATATTACAGTTAATACTTTCTTTTATGCAATTCACTTTAATTCTTTAACTACATTAGTCGATTGAGAGATGTTGCAAGTTAACTTACAAACAACTTCAATGTCTTAAACTTTGAGAAACTCTGTTGAGAAAATTTCAAGCACTGAGACAGTCTCTACTTTCAGCCCAGAAAGAACTCATGTTCAGCTCCAAATATGAGTTTCTAAGTGATATTTCCTCAGTATTCTTATGAATTTCCAAGTACTGTGCATTACAACTCACAAGTGGTTCTGATGCTTCATTGTTTTAATTCTGCAACTCAAACTTTTCAAGAACCAAAAAACATACCTTATTGATTGGTTCATATCTTAATGAGTAAATTGACCACTGTTCACTTGTATCACTAAAAGATTCCTAAACAGTTTGTAGAAGAAAAATAAAAAGTGTTATATATTCCACTGACAGTTTATTAGTTTCATTTATAATATACACAAAAAAGTAAAAAATATACAGCCATGATACACTCAAAACTCTTTAGATAGCATTTTTCCAGAGTTTAAAATATGCATTTCCAATATTCACATACTTCAAAACAAAAGTCCCTACTTCTGTAACATCTGTTTAACAACTGGTAGGCAAACAAAAATTTAAGTACAAGGAAGTTTTATTGATAATGGAACATATTACATGTTTTGACGAAACACTGATCTTCCCTGTTCACAAGTAAAAGACCAATGTTTTGCAGAAATATTTGGTATCTTCCACCATCAATAAAACTTTTGTAAGCAAGTAAATCACTGTATGCCTACCAGTTGTTATATAACATGTGCTTCCTTACTAAAATATTTGTTTAAAATGTTATTTGCCAGCTAAGAGCATTATTGCATATTGCCCACTAGTGGTCACATCCTTTTGCAGTTTTTACATATTTACTCTTTCTCTAAAATCCAAATAATGGCAAACTAAAAGTAATTGAAGCTTAAAACTAGAAGTGGTAAAGATTCTTATTTTCCATGAGAAGATGGAGGGAAGTTACATAGGGGAATTTGGTCAAATGAAACACTGGAAACAGAGCAATGGGTGTCTGCAATTGCTAATTTTAAAGAGCACAGTAGTGAATAAGTGTGTGCTGAGAAATAACAGGAGGAAGATGAAGGCCACCCAAGAAAAACACAGCTACATTGTGCAGATAATATGCAACAAATTTACTGGAATTTGTCCACAAACCACACTGAATGATCTCTTCCAAAGGACAGCAGTTTTGACTAGCTAAAGATATAATAAGATGACAAAGCTGGTACAAAGAAACATAATGTAGAGAGGCACTGTCCTCAATCACATAAGGTTATGCCAGTTGTATGAGTTTACAAGCTCAGCAAGTTAGTATAATAGGTGAAATATCACAGGAATCAGGGAGATACCATGGGATAAATAGAGGAATGATAACCATGAAAAGAGGCAGCACAAGCCATGTAACACACCAGGAAAAACCAAACAAATTGCCTCACATACACCTGTATAGGAGCACAAGGGGAAAATGGAAGCTGTGGAAATGGGATGAAAGGTTAAACAACCTTTCTAGCTGACCAATATCCATGAAAAGAAGTCTTGATTTAGAATGGTAGAACATGTAGGAAACATTAATGATATTGGTATTGGAGTGATAATGACCACATGCTAGAAAGGGAAAGATATAGATATAAATGGAAAGACAGAAGAAAGAATACACTGGAATGAGTGAAGTGGGTATAGCATAAAAAACAACACTGATATCCCAATCCAACAGACCAAAGGACATGGTGGATGGACTAGATGAAAGGAATGAAAAAGGTGGGAAATAAATGTGGAAGAGAAGGCTTTCTGAAAATGGTAAACTGGAAGGTGTTCAACATGGCAGCTCTATAATGAGCAACAGTAGAAACAGACTAAACCTGATAAAATAATCAGCTGTAAAACTGGGATGGGATGGTAAAAAACGACAGTGAACAGACCAAATTTTGAAATAAAACCAATGTCTCTGGTACTTAGACGAGAGGAACTACAAGTGGTATGGGCAAGGAAATGTGCCATATGATGGTTGAGTCCCTAAGCCTCTGGATGAAATACATTCTTTCAAGGTTATTGGAAGAATCGGGAAGAGGAAATAGCAGAGGTTGTTGTTCCAGTAAAGGCCAGAGCAGATGGAATCATACCTGAGCCTGCTAATATGGAGCAACCAGCAGATCATGAAAAGGATTTATCAGGATAAAGAAAATGACTCTGTAGGAGAGTCTGACTGAAGGGAAGGCATATAAGTAAAGACCCCTCCAATCTCAGCTGAGGGCATTCATACCCAAAGCTCAGGAGAAAGAATATGACACACAGCCCGATGAACAGCCTAAAATTCCAGGATGTTGATATCAAGAGTAGCCTCCTCAACTGATTACGAACTCCAAAATTTCTTATAAATTGAAGAACCTCCCAATCAACCATGGAAGCATCTGAATATATGAGAGTCATAATGAAAAAAACACACAAAAATAATGAATCAACACAACCACAAAATTAGCCAATGGTAACAATTACCTACATCAGGAATGACAAACCTTTCTGAGAGTGTGTGCCCAAATTGGAGACAATATTCTGAAATAATTATCTTGTGTGCTCACAGTAACTTTTAGCAGCAGATTGCAATTGATCATCATTGTGAATTATTTTAACTGAAACACCTTTAGAAGTTATGTTATTAATAACTATAGTAATTTACAAAAATAAAGTTAATGTATTAGTAACAATAATAATGGACTTTTTCAATGAAAAAGTCCTCGTGCTTATTTACATTTATTTATCATTGTACTATTAACAGAAAGCATTTTGTTATGTGATAAGCTTTGGTTCATATTATGTAACATAAAGAAACAAAAAACAAGGAGAGGAAAATAAGCATATTTTACTTGGTGAGACTTTTGCTACTGCACCACTGATGACAGATAATTTATATCAGACTTCCATTTGGTTGTTTTGAGAGGTATGCAGTTTCATCAGCAAGCATATTCCTATAATTACATGTTTAAAAGTTTATCACTGAAAATAATGACTCATAAATATTCTAACATTATTTTGACAGTCAAAAGTTCCAGGAATGGAATTCCAAAGTTTCAGAACCTCATTTTTTGCAGTTTTGTGCATTATTCTAGTCATTAACCAATCTCTTAATATTTTCTTGTTCAGCTCTTAAGTCGATAAATTTTTGCTTTGAAGTTGAGCTGTTATGCAAATTAAACAGTTGCATCTCAAAATTATCCTGATCAATCTACTGTAGCATTTCCAAATACAGTTTGTTTAACATTACACTGTCTACATACTTTACCAATTTTGTAGATTCTTCAAATAACCTGAACTTATTGAATCTCAAAAGAAAATTGTTCAAAAGTTGAATTAATGATATTTCAAAATTGCATTTGCAATCTCCATACGTATATTTTCTCATGAATTTCAAAATCTGACACGTTTTTTTAGGTTTTGAAAATATTTAAAAGTGCCATTGTAAACCTACATTTAATAATTTTCAGTTTGATTTCAAAAGCTTTTATGTTAATGAACATAACATCAAATGTTTTGCCAGATTTATGCAATTTGGTGTTCAAGTCATGTAAATGTGAAGAAAAATATGTAAAAAATCAAACTGCAATTCCACACAATATCAGAAAATTCTTGACAAGAAATTTTTCACATGCAGAAACTGCCAAATTTCTTCCAAACACTGATTAAATCATTTAAAAGACATATACTCAGCCAATGAACATTGTTGTGCACAAGTAGTCCTGTGTACACGGGCTTCAAAACATGTGTAGAAGTTAAATCATTTCCCTTTGTTGCAATGTTTCAAGCTCCTCAAGGCCAGCTTTTACACATAAAGTCTCCTCATGAATAACACAATGAAAGCTTACCGGTTGATATCAAATATATTTTGCAAATAGATTTACAAAACCTGTTTATTTACCAATCATGTTGGGTGCACCATCAGTTGCCACAGAAAGTATTTTTGAAAGGTCAACCTGTTGATTGGATAATTCGTTTACAACTGATCCCAGGGTGATGGCATGACCAAGAGATTGAGGAAGAAGTGCCACTGGTCAAGAAGCATTCAATAAAGGGAATGCATGTGTACGTGACCTAAGACTTCCGAAAAGAGATAAAATCTCTCATATAAATATAGAAGAATGCAGAGCCCTAATGACTCCCAACTTAATATGATAAAGCCCAAGTAGAAATGACTGGGCCTGACCAAGATGGGAATTGAACAGAACACCAAGTGTAAAATATACTGCATTAGTTTGTGAACAAAATCCACTCAAGCAGCTTCTTCAAGAAGTAAGTGAAAGTGAGTAACTAACATGGCACAGAAAGAGGCAAGCAGTAGGCAGTTGGTCATGTAACCAGTGAGTGAAAATGACATGCATAAAGAGTGTAATTTTTGGCAAAACAGAGCTGAAGGAAGGTCAAATGGTAGTGCTCAGATCTGAATGATAGAACCCTCATGGTTAAACCAAAACAAATGATGTGATACTGCAATTGGAATATGAAGTCAGGTAGCCCAAAAAGTTAACCTGGCCATCCAAAATTTCAAGAAAGATACCTACTGAAATGAGAGATAGAACTCCATGGTGAAGCGAGATGTCTCCAAAGGGGTTTACAACCAAGAAAGATATATGATTGGTTTCTAATATTCCATATTTGTGAAACATTTTTATTATATTATTATTACTATTTATTTTACCTACTCTAATCATAACTAACCTAAACATATCCCTATTTTATACATTTCAGTTCCTTTTGTGGAAAACAAGAAATAAAGTACTATCTCAATCTTCTTTTTTCTTGCTGCAAAATGCTGAGGTTACTTAAGCCTATTTTTTATAATAACAGTAATACACTCAATTTTTGTTAATTAAATAAAACACCAAAAAACACACACTAATTACAACCAAAAGGCAGACAGTTTTCTCAAATAATTACAAGTTTTCTAACTTTCTAACCATGCAACAAAAGCTGTTACCAGTTCATCCAAACTAACTGTCATGATTTCCATGGACACCAAAGTTGTATTATAAGTTATACTGACACTTGTATGTTCAGACATAACTTAATAATAAATGTCATTAAATAGCTCATATCTTGATTTTCTATTAGTTATAGGTAACATGCAATTAAAATGTAAAAGTTAACTAATTAAAAAATCCTGAAAAAAAGGAAGTGACAAGTTGGTATAGCAAGAGGGATATGATTTTCTATTTGACAGCCCTGTAAACATGCAAAATTTAACAAAAATTATGTTTTGTCTCAGCAATCACAACTTTATAGTGAGTAACTTTAATATAATTCGTAATTTTTGAAGAGGTGATGAATAAAACAGAGAAGATGCTTAGAAAAAGTGTCACACTTGGAGAACTTCAAAATTTTTTAAAAACTGCATTGTACATTTAACATCTTATGACTCAAACTTTCAAAATGTAGGTTATTAGTTGAAACTTTATGCTATGCTGTTTGGTTTAATATAGCCAAAAAGTAATTTAATAAATTTGGAACAAAAGATGTTAAAACTTTGTGTCATTCACAGTAAAGGTTAAATCTCAAATTCATATGAAAATTAAAAAAAACAAATATGTTTAAAACAAACAAGTATAAACAATAGAAATCAAATGCAAGAAGTAAAAACTGATATAAATTTTGTGACATGAAGAATGATTTAAAACACATGCCTATAGATACAACAAAATGCCAACTGAGAAAGTGAAAATAGTGCGAGAGTAGTAAAAGAAGCTAGCAACACTTGTTACAGATGATACAGTTTTGAGGGTAGTCACATGATCAGCATGTGTTCAGAAATTGTGAGAAAATGAAGTGGTATAAAAAGTGGTGCATTGATAGCAAACATTTTTATGGCAATGCTTTGAGGGTAAACCAGAATCAAAATAGATTTCAGTGAGATGAACTAGTACTGTTTTGGGAAAAAAAACATCAGAAGAAAAAGACGTTGCAATGGTCTAAAGTAACTTGACACTACAACCAGTGTAGAACAAAAAAAATAATTAATACTTTCACAACCACACAAATCAAAAGGATTGATTGATTGATTTAGTGTTTTATGGCACAAAGCAACGAGGCTATCTGCGCCAAACAACCGGTAAAAATGTAGTAAAAGACATAAATGGAAATGAAGGTAAAACAAAAAAAGTATAAAACCAGTGTTGACACCTAGTCTACAAGGTTAAGATAGAAGGCAAAGTGTAAAAAGTGGTAAGGTAGGTATTCTATCAAAAAGGTATAATCATAACCCGCCAGGAAGACTAACAGGCAGGTACAAGACCCACCGTCAGTCACCTGAAGTTGGTCTTTCCAGTCCTGATTCTGGGTTATGTGTCATAGCAACTAGTATCAAAATGTAAAAGAATAGAAGTATTAAAAAACACACAGCAAAAGCGCAACAATGAGTAACCAAATGTTCAGTAAAATGAGAAAAGTCACATAAATGGAGTAAAATTTGTAAAGGAAAATGAAGGTAAAAACAAAACAGCAATTAAAACAGAAAATGGTGTAAAAACCAATGGTGACACCCAGTCTTCAAAGTTATAAACTATTTACTCTAGCATAATAATAATGATCATAACCCGCAAGGAAGACTAACGAACAAGTTCAAGAACCACCGTCAGTCACCTGAAGTTGGCCTTTCCAGTCCTGGTTCTTGGTTATGTGTCATAGTAGCTATTATCAAAATGTAATGGAATAAAAGTTTAAAAAGACACTCAGCAAAATCATAATAAAGAGTAGCCAAATGTCCAGTAAAAAGATAAAAGTCAAGTAAATGGAGTAAAATGTGTAAAGGTAATTGAAGATAAAAACAAAATGGCAATTAAAACAGGAAATGGTGCAAAAACCAATGACGACATCCAGTCAACAAAGTTGTAAAGGCCAACCTGTAGCAGAATGGGAATGATCATAACCCGCCAGGAAGACTAACAGGTAGTATATAAACCACCGTCAGCCACCTGAAGTTGGTCTTTCCGTCCTGGTTCCGGGTTATGAGTCAATATGGCCAGTACAAAAAGGTTGTAAAAGTACGAAATGATATGCAGCGAAAGTATAACAGTAACTCGCCAGGAAGACTAACGAGTAGTTCAAACAGACAGTTCAAACAGAAGCGTTAGTCACCTGAAGTTGGCCTTTCCAGTCCTGGTGTCGAGTTATTTAATGTTCTGGCCATTGTTTAATGTCGCATTGAATGAGAGAGAATAAAACTTTAAAAAGGAGCCACAATTAAAAAGGTGTAATAAATAAATATACCACACTTAAATGAGATTAAAAAGATTAATGGCCATTAAAAAATTAAAAACGTTATTAAGGTGGACATAGTCACCATCACCAATAACTCTGTCCAATGTTACAGATTGACGCTGGGAAAAAATATGTTTAAAGTATTGCCGTCGTTGAGGATTGTAACGATGGCATGAAAGTAAAACATGGCTGATAGTGATTTGAGTGTTACACAAACTACACATTGGTGCATCAGTTCCAGATAAAAGAAAATGATGAGTTAAAAAACTGTGACCAATGCGTAGCCTAGTGAGAACAACTTCTTCCCTCCGAACTTTACGGAAGCTAGATGGCCAAACTCCAATTTTGGGTTTAATTTGAAAAAGTTTATTGTCGCGTTGTTCACTCCAAGTGGACTGCCAACTGGCACGGAGCCAAGCTTTGAAGACAACACCATAGTCCATGTACGGAATAGGCATAGGGGTGATGGAGCTGAGGCATACATATTTAGCTGCCATGTCTGCAAGCTCGTTCCCATGAATACCAACATGGCCTGGTATCCAGAAAAACTGAATTGAAGTAGCTGCTAATGAGAAATGGGCCAGTCGGTTTCGAATATCTGCTAGAATAGGATGTGAGCTAATGTGAAGTGATTCTAAGGCAAGAATAGAACTAAGCGAGTCAGTATAAATAGTGCAGTTGGAGTACTGCTCAGCTGCAATATGATCAAGGGCAAGAGATATTGTATACAGTTCAGCAGTGAACACAGAAGCTGTAGAGGGGATTCTGTGTGCAACTACTGACCCACAGCAAACCATAGCAGAGCCCACTGAATTTCCTGATTTGGAACCATCTGTATAAGTGGGAACTGAATGATTGTTTGAAAGATATTCATTGAATAAAAGACGGTACTTCCAGTCTGGAGTATCCGCCTTTTTTAGGTGATTGAAAGAAAGGTCACACTTGGGGGCTGTAATAAGCCATGGTGGGATGCGTCGACATGTGGAATCTGCAATATTATCCAAGGACAGACCCAATTCATCCAATTGCGCCTGGATGCGAAGGCCAAACGGAGCAATGACAGATCGTCTGTTCTGAAAAAGTACTGCCCACCGAGGAAGGAAAACACATCCCCAGGTGGGATGCTTTGGTAAGGAACGAAGTTTCGAAGTATATTGTAAAGACAGTTGCAAACGGCGAAGGTGTAGAGGAGGTTCATGAGATTCAATGTATATGCTTTGAACTGGAGAGGTACGGAAAGCTCCGGTGCAGAGTCGAAGACCTTGGTGATGAATGGGGTCCAGTATCTTTAAGGCCGAGGGTCTGGCAGAGCCATAGACCATTGATCCATAGTCAAGTTTCGATCTAATAAGAGCACGATATATCTTTAACATTGAACGGCGATCTGCCCCCCAACTGGTAGAAGAGAGGACACGAAGGATGTTCAGTGTTCTTGTGCATTTGACCCGAAGCTGCTTTAAGTGTGGTATAAAGGTCAATTTACGATCAAAGATAAGCCCCAAGAACTTTGTCTCTGGGACCACTGGCAGCAAAACTTCACCAGTATGAAGTTCAGGATCAGGGTGAATACCTCGTCGGCAGCAAAAGTGCATGCATACAGTTTTGGAAAGAGAGAAATTAAAGCCATTCGCAAGAGTCCACTTCTGTACACGATTGAGGGCAGTTTGTAGTTGCCGCTCAATATATCTCATGTTTGATGACTGACATGAGATGTGAAAGTCGTCAACATATAGCCCATTCATAACGGTGAGAGGGAGTTGTTCAGTGATGGCATTTATCTTTATACTGAAAAGTGTGACACTCAATATACAGCCTTGAGGGACTCCAAGTTCCTTTACAAAAGAACGTGAAAGTGCCGAACCTACACGAACTTGGAATCTCCTGTCCATTAAAATTTTTTTAATAAACATGGGTAGATGGCCACGTAACCCATATGTATGGAGGTCTCGCAACACGCCATACCTCCATGTTGTGTCGTAAGCCTTCTCTATGTCAAAGAATATCGATACAAGGTGTTGGCGGTTGAGAAAGACCTCTCTGATAGATGTTTCAAGACGAATTAGGTGGTCTATGGTGGAGTGCTGTCGACGGAACCCACACTGGGTGGGTGAGAGGAGGTTGTTTGATTCAAGGAACCAAACAAGACGAGCATTAACCATCCTCACTAAGGTCTTACAGAGACAGCTCGTCAGAGCAATTGGACGATAGTTTGAAGGAATCTTCGGATCTTTCCCTGGCTTAGAGAAAGGTAAAATAATAGCCTGGCGCCAGGCATCAGGAAAAACATTCTCCTGCCAAATCCGGTTGAAGATAGTCAGAAGGACATCAAGAGAATCAGGAGAGAGATGGTGTAGCATGTCATAATGAATATCATCAGGTCCAACAGATGTACTGGCAGACCGATGAAGGGACATTTTTAGTTCCACCAGGGTAAAGGGACTATTATAGTCAAAGAAACAGTCAGTTTGAAAGGAAAGAGGTGATCGCTCTGCCCGAGTCTTGATGGCCAGGAAGGTGGAGGAACAAGCAGAAGTGCTAGATACCCGGCAAAAGCTTTCACCTAGAGTGTTAGCGATGTTTCGGACATCAGTCACCTCCTGACCATCAGAGAGTAAGATCGAGAGGGGAACAGAAGTGTAGTGCCCATTAACCTTTCGAATCTTGTCCCATACGATCTTGGAACTGGTGGTAGAAGATATGCTGGTTGTGAACTTAATCCAAGATTCCTTCTGGCTTTGACGTCTTACCCACCTAGCATGTGCTCGGGCCCGCTGGAAAGCAACCCGATTTGAAAGTGTGGGATATCTGCGAAAAGTGTCCCAGGCCCGTTTTTGAGCCTTCCGTGCTAAGTTGCAAGCAGAATTCCACCATGGACGAGGATATCGTGGGAAACGTGTCGAGGTTTTAGGAATACACTGAGCAGCTGCATGTATAATACAATCAGTTACCGCTGCAACACAGTTGTCTATTGATGGCTGATTTACGATGACAGGATCAAGTTCTGCGAGAGCAGTGAAAGTGGACCAGTCTGCCTGATCCAGCTTCCACCGGGGCACGCGGGTAGGGTGGCATCGACCACGGCCAGTCTCTCTCAAAATGATCGGAAAATGATCACTGCCTAGTGGATTACTGTCAATCCTCCATGAAAAATGGGAGAATAATGAAGGGGAGCAAACTGAGAGATCAATGGCAGTGAATGACTGACTTGGTGCATGAAAGTAAGTGGAAGAACCAGTATTGAAAAGAGAAAGATCGTGATCAGAGAGCATCTGCTCTACAGATCGACCCCTCCCATCAATAACAGCACTTCCTCAGAGGGGATGGTGTCCATTAAAATCCCCCAGGATTAGAAATGGAGATGGTAACTGTTCAACGAGAGCATCCAGGTCTGATTGATCATATGTCTCTCCAGGGGACAGGTACAGAGAACAAATAGTGATGGTACGACCCAAGGAAATACGGATGGCTACGGCCTCCAAGGGTGTATTGAGTGACAAAGACAGGGTGGGCACATGTTGATCAACCAAAAGTGCCACCCCTCCATGTACTCGACCATCACACAACTTGTCATTTCTGTACAGAGAAAACTGCCGAATGGAGACTGTATCAGAAGATTTGAGAAATGTTTCTTGTAGAGAAAGACAAACAGGATGGTAGGAAGCAATCAGCGTTTTGATATAATCCAGATTAGAACGTAAACCTCGACAGTTCCATTGTATCAAGGTGGCCATTTTTAAGGACGGGCAGGTGAAGTGGTTGGAGAACCCTTCGGTTTACGACCTCGTCTTTTGTCTTTACTGTCTTTCTTCAGAGGAGGTCTATCAACCTCCATGGATCCTACTCTGGGTCGAGTGGGCAGGTTTTTGTTATTGGAAGAGGAATCAAGTGACTGAGGACGCGGACGAATAATTATTTTGTTTATTGTGGTGGGAGAAAATTATGTATCAGAAGAAATGCCTGTATTTGAAACTGAAGGACATGGATCTTGAGGTTTGTTGGAAGTTATGGGAGGAACAGAGATGGGTGTGGAAGTCGATTCATCTACTGTTTTAACCACGGAGGTCAAAAGGCTTTTCATTTGTTTTGAAAACGATTCTTTTGGAGGCACAGAGAGATCTGTCTGCACTTCCACTGTAGTTGTGGAATGGAGTGCAGCAGCATATGTCCGAGATGGGATTGTGGACATCAATTTCCGAGCCTCAGGATAACTAATGTTATGTGTCGTTTTCAAACGCTGCACCTCTTTTTCCTCCAACCATTTTGGACAAGAATGAAAGTAAGAGGGGTGAGAACCATTGCAGTTGACGCAATGTGGGTTTATGTCACAATCATAGGCATCGCGGTCCTTGCCTCCACAACGAGCACATGTCAGGAAACCACGACAAGGTGTCTTTAAATGGCCGAATCTCTGACATTGAAAACATCGAAGAGGGTTTGGAATGTATGGCCGAACCCTGCAAATGAGATAACCTGCTTTGATGGTGGCGGGTGCTCGTGGTGAAGTAAATGTTAAAACAAGGGTATTTGTTGGCAGTGTAACTCCATCTTTGCGAGTGGAGATGCGCCTCACTGCAGAAACTCCTTGAGTGGAAAGACCGGCGAGAATCTCCGATTCAGGAACATTCTTCAAATCCCTTTCAACAATAACTCCTCGTGAAGTATTCAAAGTAGCATGGGATGTAACCTCAATAGGTATATCGCCAATTACCTTTGATTTCAAGAGGAGTTCACTGTGTTGGGATGTGGATGTTTCAACCAATATGTCACCAGATCGAAGCTTCTTTACTGACTTCGGAGAGCCAGCAAGTCCCTCTAGCCCCTTTTGAATAAAAAAAGGGGACATTTGCCCTAAAGGTTTTTCTGAAAGAGAATGCAATATCAGAAAATGAGGTACGTGTGTTACTGATGTTGGAGATTGCTGTTCTGAGTATTCAAGACGTGGTCGCTTACCCATTGACTGTTTTTTTACAATTTTATTTAAATTTTTTGAAGGATCCATAGGAAAGAGAAAAGTTTCGGTACTCACTGACCCCACCCACCGTGGAGCCCTACAAGGGGACGCACTACAAAGTCATGCAAGGACAATGCAGCAACGCCAGGGTTTCGTGAGCACTATACCCAAACACCAGCATCAGGCACAATGTCCACAACACCCGTTGAGAACTTCCAACACTGGTACTTGGTTGGCTCTAGCCCAGGTGGACCAGCCGATTGACCCAAGGGGGGCCACCCAAGGGCCGCCCGTCTATAGGAATTCGAGGCCAAAGTGGTGTGTTAGGGTTGGACCCCTCAACCACCAGGATCCTCTCCTCCCCTTCACGGGTCGCCACGCACGGCAAACACGTGGGTGGATGTTTAGATCCCAGAGAAGGTAACCAGACAGAACAGAACCTTCCCTGGGAGGTCCCCTCACCACGTACAGGAATCCACTCCGAGGGGCAAATCAAAAGGAATACTTCAAATTACTGAAATACAAAGTTGATAACTTATCACATAGTAAATAAATATGTGCTGGGCCAGGACATGAAATTAATGATAATGAACAATACAATATTTATAAATCCAGGTTAATAAGTATTCCAATAACTACTGAATTGCAAATAAATATCTTAATTGAAGAATAATACTGTTCTATATATTTAAACTAAAAAATCACAAACATTTAGTAATAATCAAGAATAATATTATTCGGCTACGTCTCGTGAACTAACTTGTTAAAACTCAGTGTAGGGTTTTCATTCATACAACTTTAATTATATCTGTACATCACCACCAGGGGAACTAACACCAGTTTCTTAATACATGCATATGTTCTCAAAATAAACATGATCATTTAGAAGGTGAGCTGGCATTTTAATGCAACTAAAAATTCACAGATTAACCAAATGATAAGAGGAATAGCAAATGAATGTTAAACAAAACTATAACCAAATACATAATTTATTTCATAATCTGTGCGTTTAGACTGCATCAATCATTTGTTGGTGTTGCCTCTTTTATGTACTTTTGATATTTACATAGTTGAAATTATGTCACATAAATAACAATGTAAAAAAAAGCCATGTGACAAATTCACCAAATCATCCTCTTGAACCACCAAATCATTTGTAGGTGGATGTTATGAAATTCATAATGATTTACTACATTCATATTCAGATATTTTATAACTAATCTCAATAACCTCTTTGTACCTATTTAAAATATTTTTAGTTTTCATACTTCCAATTTGCAATGTAACGTGTAAACCTTCACAACATATAGCAGTCTTTCAGTTAATATTATGTTTTAACACATAAAAACTCATAGGATGCTAAGCCTTTTGCATGTGGAGGATATCAAACAAAATTTATTTTAGGTTTTATATATTTGCAGTTGATTAACCTAAAAATTATAAATAACTACATTAATACTTTGGTATTCCACTATAATTTAATAAGCTTAATAAGTAAGGTTTATTTAAATTTTAAAGAATATGAACTTTGAGCATACTAAACACACAACCCATCTCCTTGAAAACTTGGATTGAAAAACTCAGTAGCTTTTACAAAGATAAAGTCTGAGAAAATCACTTCATGGACATACTAAGCTGCTGATTTTCTGTTCAAGTCATATACTACAGTTAGAGTATGTAAGGGACCATTTAAAAATTAGAAAGGGTTGAAAGGGGGCCACCAATTTTGATTCAATATATAAGCCATATCTCAGCAATATAAAAAGATAAGGTTTTTATTTTATATTCTAGCTTGTCAATATTAGTCATGTGAGTTACTAATTTATATAAAATTATAGACTTCGTATTTTGACCTCAGAAATGTCTAATTTTAAACTGATGCATTAAACATACCACGTGACTCACTAAAATATATTTTTAAATGTGTTATTTTAATATTTACTTTTAAATTAAAAAAATTAACTCATACATAACATTGAAGTTTGTATTATAATTTACAAGTTGATTCCAAATTTGCTGACAAATTCATGAAATAGTAGTGCAATAAAATTTTTAATGCAAGTCAACAAGCATGATGACACGGCATTTGAACCCTGATTCATTGCAAAAGAGGTAATAAAATAAAAATTTGTCCATTAATATAATGAGTACTTGTTTTGACTAATCTGTGTGCAAAATCATTTCCACGTTAAAAAAAAACAAAAAACATTCCTCATTTCAAAATTTGTAAATTTCCTTTGTGTAACCCCTGATATTTCCTAAATGCAATTTAAGCATTTTTAAAAATAGAACTTTATACTTTATCTGTTACTTTATCTATACCATCACAAAATGATATTGGTCAATTTGATGGACCCCATAACCACCAAAAAGATTGAAATAAATCTATATTACCCTTTTTTTCTTTCTAGAATAACTTTAAACTGTAACATAACTATAATTGTTTATCCCAAGTAGCTTGTAACAGGATACATCTATTTATAACTAAGTTTTACTGTTTTATTGTCCTTTAACCATGTTTAACCATGGTCCACACCATTTTAAGTTGTAAATCATTTAGGGCAATATGTAGCTCATGTTATGCCATTGAATTATGTCATCCATGTTTCAGATGAAATAGCACACTAAAACATTTTTATTAAATGCCGTTATTTATTTGATTTAATCTCATTTTAACTAATCTTAAAAGGTCCATATTTTAACATTTTAGTAACTTCTGTAATTATACATGAATAATAAGAATGAAAAACAAGGAAGAAAGAGCATACTTACCCAATCTTCATTTTTCTTGCTCTCAACTGTTGGAGGGTGTTAACCCTAATTTTTTACACTGTTCATAGCATTGCCCTTAATTTTATTTTATTAAATAATGCACCAAATGATATAGATTAATGACATGCAAATAATAAAAAATTCCCTTATCTCTCAAAACCTTTTTGACTTTCTCATCCTGCAACAAGAGTAATTACAAATTCATCCAAGCTCGTCATTAACATTCTCACAGTAATGATGCTTGTACTCTAATGAGTGAAATTGACATTTAACTGTTCAGAAGGTAACTTTATAGTTATTTCTCAGACAAAAATTGTGAATTTCTAATGGCTACATGTGATATATATACAGGGGGTGGACAGAAGAAAAGATTCTCCTCTTAAAAATGTTAATTTGTTAAATCGTTTATTAGATAACAGAAAAAAATACACAAAACTACATGTTTTTAGAATGCACTCAAAGAAGCCTGTTCAAATATGATCTCAAATCCCAAATTTAACACCAACAATTATAAATACCTGAACTTTTCATGATTTTAGTTACATTTTCTCATAAAATTGTTGTGCACCTGTTGTAGTTTCTCAGATCTTCTTATTTTGCTTAGCTTATTCATCAGCTGGTAACAGCTGATTAATGTGTAATATTTGTTTAACAGTAATTGTTTGTTAGAAGTAGTACAAACTGTATGTCTGAAGTTTGTAAAACAAAAACTGGTGCACTTATTTTGTTCAAAGTAAGTCCACTTTTTGATGTTAGTAATTTTTCATTATTACCTAAATATTCAAGTAAGCTTTATGAATCAGATTTTTAAAACAATTTTGAACAGTTTGTCACTTCAGATCAGGAATGAATACACAAATTACTATAGCTATTTACTTCTTCATATGCATATAAAAATTTACACAAATACATACGCACTTCTCTGTGTAGTAACTACCATAGTTGAATGTTTCCAGTACATTAACTCATTTATGTAAAAATATTCCATATCAGCTCGAGTCAGTGAAAACCCAAAAATGTACCTTTCCTCTTTTCTAACTTAATGCTTTCATCATTATCTTCAACTTTTGTAGTTAAATCCAATTTCATGTTATGCCTTGCCTGATGACAATGAGAATTTTAACCATTTTACTCTTTCCTTATTTGAGTGAAACAGATTAAAAATGAGAATAGTACACAATATATCTTCACTTGTGGTGAAATTTAGGAAAATGTTTCAAAATAGGATTTAAATACAACAAAGAATTTTGCACTGAAGTGTTAAATTTTACTCAAAAGAGTTACACTCAAATGACCAAACAATTAATAATCTTGATGAAATTTTGTAGAACGGATGGCAACTGCCTCTTGTAGAGACACCTGTGAAGAGAATGACATTTCGAAAGTCTTCCACATTTTAAAACGTTGTCACCTACATTGTTTCTCTTCAACAGGCAAGTACTGTCCATTCCACAAAATTTCATCATGAATACAGCTAATATAGTCTATCAAAGAATTCATGATTTTATTAAAAATAACAAGTTAAAACCCATTACAACAATGTTTTGTGAAGTCGATATATATATATATAAATATAATATATAGAGTTCTTAAAGAGAACTTACAATATTCATAACATTTGTAAATATAATTTAATTTTAATAACTTCAAGAAGCTGAATTGATTTTTTTACCACGCTTAGCAATAGTTAAAAATATCTAAGTCTAGAAAGGGTAGCCTTGATATTTTAATTACTTCCACATGGCTTCAGCACATGCTGATATGAAAAGCACTACAAGTAGTAAATTATACTACAAATAAATACATGAAGCAGTGATGTACCAAATTATCATGACATTTTCACAATAGTTCATCTACTTAAACTTCTTTCATTCAGACTGCTGATATTGAATTAAAATGTAAAAGTCTATTTATCTTACATAAGATGCAAGACATTTATGGTAATGTTCTCACAATGACTCATTATCATACACAATTTTGTTATTTTAGCTATTCTTATTCACACTGTTAAATATGTAAAGTTTGTTATTAGAAAATGATGTCTCGGTTTTGTACCAGTTGTTTAGTATGTCTCATATTTATTTAAAAGAAATAAAGCTTAGTTGCATAGAATTTTTATCTTCTCAAGATTGTACAACATGAACAAATGTTTAAACTTGGTTAAAACTGTGTAACATATCTATAGGCTTTTGTATATAAATTGACATTTTGTTATATTACTTTTAACCTCGTAACCACCTGATAATAGGGTTAAACATGATGTATTTCTAAGTTCCTGTTGAATAGTCCAGCATATTCCTGATTATTCAACAGGAACTGATATAAAAATATGCTGTTTAATCCTGTCAATGGATAGTTACAGTTAATTAGCATGTCCAAACATAGTTCAATAGAAAGTAACATAACAATACTAAATTATCAATAACAAATAGTTACACACACCATTATTTTTTTTTACAATGTCATATATAGAGATTCTTTTTCAACTCTCCTTTCATTAAACATCAAAGGAGTTAATACTATTAGGAAAACCATTCTCAGCTGCACAATTCAGATGTTTTTTGAGTCTAAAAAATCTGAACATTAATAAATAATGGTTTGAAATTTCTTCTAGTGTAATGTTTTTACAATTATATGATGTTCAGAACACTGGGTGAGACCTCCTTTTTCTATTTTATGAAAAGATTAAGGTGTCTTATTTTACTTGCAATTCAGGTTTCTTTGAAGAGCTAATTAGAATGTCAATTTGCAATTTATAAAATAACTACTTTAGAGGACATTACATTATATTTACTGCTGGAAAACTAGCATGTTGTTAATACAAAGTTATCAATAATAAAAATTTATTTAAAATAAATTTAAAAAATATAAGTTGTTACATGTGAAACACAAGAAGCATATATCAATACAACTTACTTTCAAACACTCTCTCTTCCTGAACATCTTTGTACAGTTCTAAACATCTTTCTTCCTCACACTGTTCTTCTACTATTTTCTCAGCCTCTGTTAAATCTTTAAGGAGATCAATATAAGGTTTAGGTTCACACTTTTTTAAGTCATACAAGTATCCATGAGCATCATATCTGTCAACAAAACAGAGAGAAACAAACAATTCATATTAGACATTATCAAAAAAATAAAAGTTTAAAGTTTTAACTTGAATCTATAAAATTTCTATTCCTGATTAACTCTGCTAGATAAAAAGCAAACAAGTCACATCATGGCTACACATATAGATATCCAGTTACAAAAAAGACATTATCATAAAACAAGTATATAATATTTATGTTTTTAAATAAGACCAGACTTCTGATGAATATATATTTTTGGTATGTACTGTATATAAATTTAAGCATACTTCAAAGCTTATTTCAGATAAAGAATTCAAAAATTAATTAACAGTGTTCTATTAAGTAGTATATAATGTCGTCTAATCATTACAGTTTTTAGAATGAAGGATATTCTAAGTCATAGAATAAGTTATGACTTATTGACAAATTGACAATTATATGATGTTCAGAACACCTGGGTGAGATCAAAGGATGTATATCAAAATATAAGGAGAAAAAATTAAATATGAAAAGAATTAAACATTCTACTACAAAATAATGTAACATATTATATGATTCAAATGAGTAAATACATACCAATGTTAAACCTTTGAACTTCTTCACTGTTGTATTTGTAACAAGAATTTAAAATGTTTTTATATGACTAACTCAAAAAATGTGAAAACGACTTCACTATTTGCTGTGGTTGCACAGCTGTCTTTGGCACAATGTAAGAGAGCAAGAATCAAAGATATCTGTTTAATGCAAATTCTAGCTCATTTTCTAACAACATTGTTTAAACTTCGTGAAATTTTTGTAAGTCATATAAGGTCAACTAGCTGAGAGACAGTAATAGAAGAACATTATTGAGCATCTACAGTCAGTGTGTTATATACTTTGGAAGCCATAATTGTGTTTAACACCTATTAATCAAAAAACTACAGAATGTGATCAAGAATGTTTATAAATTTCAAACATTACAAATTTTTAAAATTTAGTGAATTACCTTTGCAATATCGTATTTCTTTCTCAGTGAAAAGTCAGCTAGCTTGAGCAAGGCATGACAATATTAACTCAGAACTGATTTGCTCATCAATAAAATATTAAGTTCTAGACTGGATATAGAACTTAGTGTTGTTTCTGAGTTTGTAAAACTGTTGTGTACAAACAACCATTTGCAGCAATTTCATTGAGGTTTGGCATTTAAAAGGCTATTCATTAAATCACCAAGTTAATGCATTTTTCAACTGTTATATTCCAGCTCCATATCAACCAAACACTAGTGCTTAAATTATGCATCAGGTGATAGTGATGGTTGGACAATATTAAATATATCTGCTTTGGCATAAATTTATATTTTTGAGATCATATATAACTGTAGAAAGAGTGTATTGTTTCAAAGTGAATTTTATGCAGAAACAATTGTTTTTAGATAAATACTGTATATACATATTTGTACACATTCAATTTGATGAAGTATTTTACAAAAAACTACCAATGAAAATCAGTAATTAAGGTTTCAAAAATGTTATATATCCAGTCCAGTGGATGGAATGGATGGCATGCTATGAGAGTCAGATAAGGATGAAGCAAAGGTTCAAGGATGCAAATCTAATGAAATCACTGAATCTGGTAGAAGCAACATTTCTGGTAATGACAAATACTCATGTGAAGATGAATGACTAGTATATCCTAGCATATTAACTTTTGTAAAATTGACACTTAAAATTTCAGTGAAAGATGTCCAAAAATATAATTCCTCAATAGTTGTTTCATGTATTTAGAAACTGTTCAATACAATATTTACAACTGAAGTGTAAAAGACATATTTTATTCAGTTTAATATTTCAAAATTCGACGAATATTATATTTGGCCACATTATTCAGTTAAAAGGGCATGTTTAGTGTATAAACCTTGACAATACTGGTGATAAGGTATTTTGCATTGTACAAAATAATTGTTTTATTAATCAGTGATGATGAGAAAACCCACTAGCAGAGAAGAATCTAAACACGCCCTCTACATTTCCACACTCAATTACACAACCCATTCAAATGTGTGGTCGGCTATCAGTCAGTTGTATTTTTTTTTCTTTGTTAACCTGAGGATGACTGAGGAAGGTCGAAACGTTGTTTGGTCCTCTATATAAACATCTTCTCAACCCATGCCAGCCATTTTTACAAATATAAATTGTTGTGTTAATAGACCCATGCACTGGGTCTTCAATCAAAAGTTTGTACGTGGAGTCCCATGAACCCCCTTTCTATGTTTGTCGTTGCAACTGTCTCTTATGTATGCTTCCAAACTTTGCTCTTTACCACAGGATCTTTGTGTTTTTTATTCTCAGTGGACCACACCTTTTTTATAGCAGAAAATCTGCCATAGTTCTTTTTAACCTTCATTTCCAGGCACAATCAGGAAAATTGGATTTGTCTTTGAACAACAGTATCTGTAAATCGCCCCCTTCTACCATGGCTAATTACTATCACTAACTGTGGCCTATCTTTGAGTCATATGAGGAAGGCAGATACTCCTGATTGGAAATATCACTCTTTATTTGCTGAACATCTTTCAAACAATCATCCATTCCCATACATACAGATGGTCTTTCAAGCCTGAATATGCACACACACCCTTGAAAAAAATATTTTGGACATAACTTTTACTTTTTAGTAACTTATAGATTCCAATCTAAAACTCTACCAAAGTACTATTGTCAATGACAGCTTAATCCACAATTCATATTACACTTTTAAAAAATATGAGTGTTTTAACTCAGCCTAGCTAGTCTTTTCCAATTTTTAAACTTTTGACTTGTTGTGGAATTAGCTTAAAATATATCAGTGGAATTAGATGGTTTTTATTTTGTTTATCACCCAAATAATCTTATTAGCTTCAATAAGACTACTTCTTGCTCTTTTGAAAAGAAAACAGATCTTAATCTGTTCCTATGAAATCATGTTAGTAGCTGTTCTCTGTGCTATTTTCAGTAAGTCGGTATTATTTTAAGTAAGGATACCAAAAGACAAAACATTCCAAATGTAACTTCTTATTAATATGTAAATATACACCCTAATTTTGTAAAAGTTAAGTGAAAAGAAACAAGGCAATGCTTTAATGACTTGAGGCACTGATCCATATATATACCAAGATCCTTTTGTTCAGTTATAGTTCCATCCAAAGATTATGTATTTAAATAAAAATCAAAGGTCCAAGTTCTGATCAGAGTTTCATTCTGTATTCTGATTTTCAGTTAAGGGCCGTTCACAGATTTGTAACGTTACAAATCATTTAACTTTAACAGATTCTTGATGGTACAGATTCATCATTGTATGTTTATAAAATTACAACTTCAGAGGTGGATAATTTGCTGTGTGGGCTGCTGGATAAGAAAGAACAGAAAGTTAAGTAAATATTTGAGAAAGAAAAATAATATTTTTATTTTTTTTAATTAATTGCCACCTGCTGATTATAACAGTGACATGTGGTTAACTTTTGGTAATAAGTGAAAATTTGTTCTTTTTTACTGTAAATGTTTGTGCTTATGTTAAACTAGAAATGTTGTAGCATTCATGTATTTCCAAAACAAAGAATACTTTGTGTACTAGCTAAAATGGCTTATTTAAGAAACCTCTTATTTACATCTATACATAGGTCATCACTAGCCTATGAATATTGAAGGGTTTAATCTGAGAAACTTCTTTTTTAGCATAACATTCAAGGAGGGTACATCTTTAATAAAAGCTATGAACATTTAGTACAGCAAACAGTGGGTTTAATGTGTGAAAAAAAAGAAGGCAAATATGTTTATAAAAACTATAAACATTTAGTACAGCAAACAGTGGGTTTAATGTGTGAAAAAAAGAAAGCATATATGGTGTGTATACCAACTTCCTTCTAAATCCTTTATATATTATAAAATTTAAGGGGTAAAACTATTTTGGGATACTCATTCTCTGAATATTGTTTAAGGGCTTAATCCCACAACACATATACAAATCAATAAAATTTTTCGATAAAAATGATTGCCAGATCTTCAAAAATACATTTTTTTCTAAATTTTACAATTAAACATCTAAACATGAGATTTGATGTAAATGTTATTATGCCTTTTAATGTGATTTAAAAACATTTCCTTACTCTGTGCCAGGATTTATTGCATCACTAAGAAATAAATTAAAACACAACTTCTTTCTAAAGCTATATATTTAATGTGAAATTCAAGGGGTGAAATTATTTCGGGCCATTTCTCTCTCTTCCTGTACTCAAATTACCTGAACCACTTAAGCCTAACCCCAGGCAACTTAATACTTTTAATAATAGGTAAAAAACAGGTAAAGGTGGTTCATATATCAAATTCCCTCAGAAATTTATGTAGTTATTGTGGAATTAAATGGCTTAAATTATTTGGGAACACTTGTTTCTTCACACTTTCTGTCAGGGCCACATTCATGTACTTTGTATGCTGTTGTAAGTAATAAGTTTGGATCTGTTTGTAAGTAATTTTTAACTTGTTTAGGCACTGTGTTAATCCATTTTAAACATGTTTTATCCTGATGTTTATCCATAACGTCAGACAATGTTAGTGGTTATGGTGACACTGTCCACTTTAGAAATTCTTTAGTGTTTTAAAGGCCATTAATCTTTGTTATGCTATTTAAGTTTTTTAATTTATATGTTAGACTTTTTTTTAACGTGATTTCCTTTTAAGAATCAAAGTACATCTAGTTTGATTTGATACTTGAAAATTGCCATAATGTCAAATAACTCAAAACCAGGACTGGAAAGGCCAACTCCAGGTGATTAATGCTGTTGTTTGAAAAAATCGTTTGTCATTTTGGTAATTTATAATTAAAATTTTGCTCCAAGTCTTTTAAACCCTTTTTATTGCTTTACTTTCTGAAAGCGGCCATAACGTCAAATAACTTGGAACCAGGACTGGAAAAGCCAAATTCAGGTAGCTGATGGTGGTTTTTGAACTTAGCTGTTAGTCTTCCTGGTGAGTTATTAATTACAATTATGCTACAGAGAGTCCTTTACAACTTGTACAGTTAATTTACAGTTGGTATTTTCATTTTCTTGATTATATGACTCTTGCTTTCTGCATGATATGTTGATTTGACCAACAATATTAACAATTTCTGACCAACCCCAGAAATATCTCATTTACCACTTTTGGGACACCTGCTTTAGACTACAGCTAGATTATATCTATAGACAAGATATCCACATTTTTGTTTAAATATTTCATCTGCATGAACATCCATACATTTTATTGTGTTACCCAAGATCTTAAAGGAGGCTACTGTATTGGAATGTGCTTGAAAAATTGAGTTTAGCACTGCATGTTTTCACACAAAATTAAATTTGAACAAAATGGAGAATCCAAAGAAATGTTTAAAAATAGAAAAAAAACATTGCAGGTGTTAAAATTGTTTTGGAATTGAACTCTATTTGAAATGTTTTTCTATTAATTAGTTTTTAATTTTAAACTTCACAGCTGTTGGAAAATATTGATTCTACTGAACCATCTCTTACCTATAGGTACAAGAAACTGGAAATATTTTGTCTGTTGAAAATGACCATCTTGGGGGTATCAAAACTGGTCATTTTGTTGTCTTGAGAATTAATCACATTTGCATTATTAATCTCATATTATTACTGTGCTTACTAATAAAATTTGGTATTATTGCATTATTTTTTTTATTTTTTATTGGTGCACAAAGTTACACAATTCTTTTTCAGTTGGATGTATCAAAACATAATTTTTTGTTATAAGCCATCAACGTACCACTGAATTATCAGGGGCTAGTTATTACTTGTACAGTAAACATTACTGTAATAAATCAATATATCAAAGTAACAACTTAGTTATGAAAATGGTCTTATTTATGTTTTAAACTTTAAAGTCAGAGTACTTTTGAAAATTCACAATGTCGGATTAGAATAGGTTGTCCAACAACTACTTCATAATATTATCATTTGATTATGGAAGAAGATAAAATTCTCAACTAAACATGTTTTGTGCAAGTTTACTTGCATCCTAATAGCTATCATAGCTCATGTATGGTGTTGATATTATATATGATTTAATTTAAGCTTCTCTTAAAGTGTCTACAACTGAATTATGGTAAAGTGGCTTCCCTTTGATTGTGATATTTGTAAGTGATACGGTACTTTTAACATTAAACTAAAGTGGCAACAAATCTTCTTGCTGAATTTTCGACTGTTTATGGAATTATATTCTTTATTTTAAAGTTATGATGCATGAGTGACGAAATACCAGTTCAAGTTTGTTACATTACTCCTGATATACATCAAAAATAGTATACTTATTAATTATATTCTAATTAGTATCTGAAATTAGTATATCAACTGAAACGTTCTATGAAGACATTTTACAGAGAAAAGTCAGATTTAATTTTAGTTACTTATTGATCTTTTTTAGGTGTTTTTTGCAAATATCTAAGTTAATTTCCAAGAAACTTTTATTTTACTTTGTATTTTTTATTTTAATTGTTTTTATGAATTTTAATATAGGCTAATGTATTAATGATTTTTGAAAAAAAAACTTATTATTTGTGTTAAAAGAATGGAAATATATTCTCGTATATTGTTTACTTTCAACTTTATTTTATTTTATCATCTAGAACTATAAAGAGCTGCCAGTAAGTGTATAAATATGTACTTTTTGTTGTTGTTTTGAATTAAGCACAAAGCTACACAATGGGCTATCTGTGCTCTGCCCACCACGAAACCCGGATTTTAGCGTGTAAGTCCGCAGACATACCGCTGAGCCACTGGGGGGCAAATATGTACTTAGGAGATAAGAAGGGTGTTTAATGATGTATACATTGTTTGAAATATTCATACAAATGGTTGTGAATATATTGTTTTAAAATATTGTAAGGCATTTTGTACATTTAAAATGCTTCAGGTATTGAATATTTATGGAAAATTGAAGTATATATATGTGTGTGTGTGTGTACACATATGAAGATATAAAATAAGCTGTATCGTGATGCTTGTTTCGAAGGAGAACGTGTTAGGACATTTTGTGCTGAAATGTTTATACTGCCACAAGATGGTACTAATCAAGGTCATAAAGAGGTATGGGAGAGTACGAAGGCCTCATTAGCAAGATGGATCTATGAAATTGTTCAGTATCTTGGAGATGCCATAGCATGGGAGAATGTTAAGATTGATTCATAACTATCAAGTATAAAACTATCAGAGAAGGAAGAGAGTTGGCTCTTTGATGAAGGATCAATAACAAGGATGTGTGCATAGATACATGAGAATATGCTGCCGATTTATAGGCTCCATCTGCAGCCAGTGAATAAGTAGTTTTATTTCTGCTTGTTGTTATTGCATCACGATTGTAAGAGAAATGGCGAGTTTAGTGTTGGAACTACTTTAGGGTAGTTGTATATACTATTTGACAGATCGCAAGAACACTACAGAAAAATCAAGTAAAAACTTGTGTAATGAGTGGAAAAATCAACACCGTGATGAATACTGCCACTACAAGTCCTTTGGTTCTATTGTGATGTAGCTCTCTGTATGTAGTTTATTGATACCTTTTTCAGCATTGGGGAATATAGTAAAGAAAAGTTAACTTGAATGTACAAGAAATTTTGTTATAAAAGTGTTTGCTTAACAAACACTATGAGAAGTTAATCATAAACTTTTGAGAAGTTTGAGAAAACCTAATAAAGTGCTTATGTTTGGAATCTTGGTCTCTGAGTCAAATTCTTTGTTTTAACTGTAAAGCCTCGAGTTAGTGCCTTTGTGCTCCATTTGCCCACTGCAACACTGCTTAAATAAATGTGTACCAGGTAGTATTAGTTGAAGCTCCAAAAGCAAAGCTGAAACACAACTCGGTCTGCTTGCATTACTACAGTTTTTTGATATGCTTGAAAGACTGAATGTGAATATACTGTGAATGTCTCTGTGGTTTGCCATAAGTAATATCCAAACTACATGCAAGTTTATAATTTTATTAGATAGTTAACGTTAGTTCACTTGGGGAAACATTTTGCCTTACAAATTCTTTGATATACTTTGAAAAGGTTACTACTTCTATAGATGAGGGTGAACATGTAGATTTGGTGCACCTGGATTTTTAGAAAACATTTGAAAAGGACTTGCATAAAAAGCTTGTAAAATTTCTCTATTGTTGTGATGGGATAAGTTAGTAAATTGGATGAAAGGGTGGGTTGTTAGAAAAAAAGCAGAAGGTTGTTACAAATGGAATTCTTTCAAACTATATTAATGTCATAAGTAATGGACCTCATGTCTTAGGACCTTTCATCTTTTTTATTTACATCAGTGAAATAGAGGAAAGAACAGTCAATAAATTACTTAAATGTGCAGGAGTTATTAAGTATTGTATGTTACTAAGTGTGAAGAGGATGCTGCTGATTTGCTAAAGAATTTAGATCATTTATTGAGTTGGACAAATAACAGAAAGATGAGTTTTAATTATAATACATGAAAAGTAATGCTTGTACAGATATGTAGATGACACGATTGCGGGATTCGAATCTACAGAACACATACTTAACTTTTTCACTCACATTAACTCTATACATCCCAACATTAACTTCACATGTGAACAGGAAGAAAGCAATCAAATATCATTTCTTAACCTCAAAATTATAAGAACCGACACACAATTCAAAACAGAAATCCACCGAAAAATCACCCATACTGGACTATACATTCCTTGGGACTCAGCACATGAAACAAAACAAAAACTCAACATACTAAGAAACCAGATAAACACAGCCATAAAACTATGCTCACCAGATAAAATTAACGATGAATTAGATAAAATAAAACAACACTTCATCAACATTAATAAGTTTCCTCCACAAACCGTAGAAAACATTATACGCACACACCTAGACAGAAAGCAAAATCAACCAACAAAAGTAAATATATCTCACGAATCAAAAAATCACGAAACCATATACTGCTGTATACCATATATTCCTGACATCAGCAAACAAATAACCAACATTTGGCAAAAACTAGTAACAAAATATAACATTCCAGTTAACACTAAATTTATTCAAAAACCAGGCACAAAACTAAGGTCTATACTATGTAAGAACTACACTGACAAACACCACACCAACATTATTTATAAAATACAATGTGATAACTGCCACGACTTCTATATAGGAGAAACAAGTAGAAAAATGGAAACCAGATTCAAAGAACATAAAAAGTCACCTTCACACGTTTTCGAACACTGCAAGTCAAATGGACACAACATAACCATAGAAAACACTAAAATACTAAATAAAGAAACAAACATAAACAAACGAAAAATTAAAGAAGCCTTACTTATACAACAACTCAAACCCAAAATAAACCAATATAAAGGAACACCATTATACCTATATTAATATTTTAGACAAAATTATATATTCAAACCGCGCCCTCTACATTGCAACACTCAATTATACAACCCCTCTCAAACATGTGGTCAGCTTCCGACCAGTAACCCTTTCTTTGTGAACCTGACGATGACCGTAGAAGGTCGAAACGTTGTTCGCTCTTCTATTTGAAGTGTTTTCTGGGCCCAGAACAGCCGTTTTTGCATATAAAAATGTATTGATACTTGCTTTTGATGATTTTCTATAGTTTTAGCCATGTGACATAATTACAGCCTTGTGACTTGTATAATAAAGTTACTTGGAAGAGGCTACCACAACATGTGATTGATGCAATATGAACACGCACATCATGAGATGATAAATTATGTTTTTATATTTGATTATAGTTTTATTTAGCATTCATTTATTATTCCTTCTCTTATTTAGTTTGTCTGTGAATTTGTAGTTAAAGTGCTTGCTCACCTTCTAAATTATCATGTTTATTTTGAGTGAATATGCATGTATTATGAAATTGGCATCAGTTTCCTTTGGTGGTGATGTATGAAAATTTCAGTCACATGATTTGTATTCTTGTAATCCAACACTTGAATGAAAAATGTGATGAAGAATGATATATAAAACTGTACAAGGATATTCAGGAAGATGAAGTGTATGAGGGTAGGCTGTATTGATATTTGCTTTTGATGTTTTATATGTAATAACCTATTTTTCATTTATTTTTACTAATTTTTTATCACTGACAACTTTATGTTTTTAATATGCTAGTGATCTTGTTCAACTTTTTCCATTTTTGTAACAGCCTCTTACTTATTCTTACTACAGTATATGATGTGAATAACCAGTTAAAAGCTTAGAATGTCCCAGTATGGTTTTATCGGTCATTATAAACCACTGCGTTCTTTCGATCCAAGATTTCAATATGGTGCATTATGTCCTTAGTCTGCTCAGAGTTTCATATTTTTTAAAATCTAAATAAAACTTATTAATATGCTTAATAAATAAAAGTGGAATTCTTTGGTATTAGTGTTGCTATTTATAGTATTTTTGGTTGTTCAAATATGTGTGTATATATATATATATAAAACATAAAAAAAAATTGTTTGATACCTTCCATGTGCAAAATGTGATTTTTTATATGTTAAAACATAATATTAACTGAAAAACTACCAAATGTTCTGAAGGTATATACACTATATCCAAAGTTGAAAGTGTTAAATCTAAAAATTCTTTAAATGACCACAAACATATCATGTAGTTTGGTCACATCAACTGAGCTCATATTGAGAGATTTTGTAAAAGAATCTGAACATGAATGCAATAAATTATTGTGAATTTTATAATAACATCCTACAAATTATTTGGTGGTTTTAGAGGATGACTTGTTGAATTTGCCACATGAATTTTATTAACAGTTTTAGCCATGTGACATAATTACAACCTTGTGACTTGTATAATAAAATTACATGGAAGAGGCTACACCAGCAGATGATTGATGCAATCTGAACACACACTTAGTGAGATAATAAATTATGTTTTATATTTGATTGTGGTTTTATTTAGCATTCATTTATTATTCCTTCTCTTATTTAGTTTATTTATGACTTTGTAGTTAAAGTTCTTGCTCACCTTCTAAATTATCATGTTTGTTTTGAATAAATATGCATGTATTATGAAACTGGCATCAGTTTCCCTAATTTGTGATGTATGAAAATTACAATCACATGATTTGTACTCTTGTAATCTAACACTTGAATGAAAACCCAACATTGACTTTAACAAGTTACAGCTAAAGAATACTATTATTGATTATTACTAAAAGTTAATGATTTTGTAGCTTAAATATATGAGACAGTGTTATTTTTTATTTATTTTTTCTGATTCATTTGTTAATGTAGATTAATATATACTGTGCTATTCATTAACATTAATTTCAAGTCCTTGCCTGGCACATATTTATATACTGTGTGAAAAGTTATTAACTTTGTATTTCAGTTATTTGAAATCCACTCTTTATTTTTCTGTGGTTTTCAATGTATTATTAATTTTTTGTTTTACTCCAGTTGAAGAGGTAAGTTAATTTAAACCATTGCAGCATCTTTTACTTCTGATGCCTTTACTGGGTATCCTTTACTGTGCATGACACAAAGTCATGCTAAGTGTTAATTAGCACTTGCATTTTAATTGTATGTTACCTACAACTAACAGAAAATCATGGTGTGAGCTGTTCAATGACATTTAGCATTAAGTTATGTCTGAATAGACAAGTGTCAGTTTCACATAAAACACAACTTTGGTGTCCATGGGAATCATAACAGCTAGTTTGGATGAACGTAGCTGAATAATATTATTCTTGATTATTGTTAAATGTTTGTGATTTTGTAGTTTAAATATATAGAATGGTATTATTCTTCAATTAAGATATTTATTTGCAATTCAGTAGTTATTGGAATACTTATTAACCTGGATTTATAAATATTGTACTGTTCATTATCATTAATTTCAAGTCCTGGCCCAGTACATATTTATTTACTATGTGATAAGTTATCAACTTTGTATTTCAGTAATTTGAAGTATTCCTTTTGATTTGTGTGGTTGTGAAAGTATTAATTATTTTTTTTGTTCTACACTGGTTGTAGTGTCAAGTTACTTTAGACCATTGCAACGTCTTTTTCTTCTGATGTTTTTTTTCCCAAAACAGTACTAGTTCATCTCACTGAAATCTATTTTGTTTCTGGTTTACCCTCAAAGCATTGCCATAAAAATGTTTGCTATCAATGCACCACTTTTTCTACCACTTCATTTTCTCACAATTTCTGAACACATGCTGATGACTACCCTCAAAACTGTATCATCTGTAACAAGTGTTGCTAGCTTCTTTTACTACTCTCGCACTATTTTCACTTTCTCAGTTGGAATTTTGTTGTATCTTTAGCATAATTGGTAAATAAGCAGGTTTTGTAAATCTTTTTGCAAAATATATTTGACATCGACTGGTAAGCTTTCATTGTGTTATTCATGATGAGACTTTATGTGCAAAAGCTGGCCTTAAGGTATATGATTTTACTTCTACACATGCTTTGAAAAAAGACTATCAGAATATAATGGGAGAAGTGAAGTCCATGTACACATGACTACTCGTGCACAACAATGTTCATTGGCTGAGTATATGTTTTTTAAATGATTTAATCAGTGTTTGGAAAAAATTTGTCAGTTTCTGCATGTGAAAAATTTTCTTGTCAAGAATTTTCTGATATTGTGTGGAATTGCAGTTTGATTTTTTACATATTTTTCTTCACATTTACATGACTTGAACATCAAATTGCATAAATCTGGTAAAACATTTGATGTTATGTTCATTAACATAAAAGCTTTTGAAATCAAACTGAAAATTATTAAATGTATGTTTACAATGGCACTTTTAAATATTTTCAAAACCTAAAAAAATGTGTCAGATTTTGAAATTCATGAGAAAATATACATATGGAGAATGCAAATGCAATTTTGAAATATCATTAATTCAACTTTTGAACAATTTTCTTTTGAAATTTAATAAGTTCAGGTTATTTGAAGAATCTACAAAATTGGTAAAGTATGCAGACAGTGTAATGTTAAACAAACTGTATTTGGAAATGCTACAGTAGATTGATCAGGATAATTTTGAGATGCAACTGTTTAATTTGCATAACAGCTCAACTTCAAAGCAAAAATTTATCGACTTAAGAGCTGAACAAGAAAATATTAAAAGAGATTGGTTAATGACTAGAATAATGCACAAAACTGCAAAAAATGAGGTTCTGAAACTTTGGAATTCCATTCCTGGAACTTTTGACTGTCAAAATAATGTCAGTATATTTATGAGTCATTATTTTCAGTGATAAACTTTTAAACACGTAATTATAGGAATATGCTTGCTGATGAAACTAGTACTGCATACCTCTCAAAACAACCAAATAGAAGTCTGATATAAATTATCTGTCATCAGTAGTGCTGTAGCAAAAGTCTCATCGAGTAAAATATGCTTATTTTCCTCTCCTTGTTTTTTGTTTCTTTATGTTACATAATATGAACCAAAGCTTATCACATTACAAAATGCTTTCTGTTAATAGTACAATGATAAATAAATGTAAATAAGCACGAGGACTCATTCTTTTTCATTGAAAAAGTTCATTATTATTGTTACTAATACATTAACTTTATTTTTTGTCAATTACTATAATTATTAATAACACAACTTCTAAAGGTGTTTCAGTTAAAATAATTCAGAATAATAATAAATGGCAAACTGCTGCTAAAAGTTACTTTGAGCACACAAGATAATTATTTCAGAATATTGTCTCCAATTTGGGCACACACTCTCAGATAAGGTTTGTCATTCCTGATGTAGGTAATTGTTACTGTTGGCTTATTTTGTGGGTGTGTTGATTCATTATTTTTGGTTTTTTTTCATTATGACTCTCATATATTCAGATGTTTCCTTGGTTGATTGGGAAGTTCTTCAATTTATAAGAAATTTTGGAGTTTGTAATCAGTTGAGGAGGCTACTTTTGATATCAACATCCTGGAATTTTAGGCTGTTCATCGGGCTGTGTGTCATATTTTGTGGGTGTGTTGATTCATTACTTTTGTTTATTTTCTCATTATGTGTCCCATATATTAAGATTGGAGGGGTCTTATATGCCTACCCTCCATTCAGACTCTCCCACAGAGTCATTTTCTTTATCCTGATAAATCCTTTTCATGATCTGCTGGTTGCTCCATATTAGCAGGCTCAGATATGATTCCATCTGCTCTGGCCTTTACTGGAACAACAACCTCTGCTATTACCTCTTTCTGATTCTTCCAACAACCTTGAAAGAATGTATTTCATCCAGGGGCTTAGGGACTCATCACTCATATAGCACATTTCCTTGCCCATACCACTTCTTGTTCCTCTTGTTCATGTACCAAAGACATTGGTTTTATTTCAAAATTTGGTCTGTCCACTGTCATTTTTGACCATCCTGTCCCAGTTTTACGGCTGATTATTCGATCAGGTTTAGTCTGTTTCAACTATTACTCATTAATGAGCTGCCCTGTTAAACACCTTCCAGTTTATCATTTTCAGAAAGCCTTCTCTTCCACATTAATTTCTCACCTTTTTCATTCCTTTCATCTTGTCTATCCACCATGTCCTTTTGGCCTGTTGAATTGGGATCTTAGTGTTGTTTTATGCTGTACCTGCTTCACCCATTCCAGTGTACTCTTTGCACTGTCTTTCTCTTAATATCTGTATCTTTCCCTTTCTAGCACATGGTCATTGTCACTCCAATACCAATATCATTAATGTTTCCTACATGTTCTACCATTCTAAATCAAGACTTCTTTTCATGGATATTGGTCAGCTAGAAAGGTTGTTTAACCTTTCATCCCATTTCCACAGCTTCCATTTACCCCTTGTGCTCCTATACAGGTGTGTGTGAGGCAATTTGTTTGGTTTTTCCTGGTATGTTACATGGCTTGTGCTGCCTCTTTTCATGGTTATCATTCCTCTATTTATCCCATGGTATCTCCCTGATTCCTGTGATATTTCACCTGTTATACTAACTTGCTGAGCTTGTAAACTCATACAACTGGCATAACCTTATGTGACTGAGGACAGTGCCTTTCTACATTATTTTCCTTTGTACCAGCTTTGTCATCTTATTATATCTTTAGCTAGTAAAAACTGCTGCCCTTTGGAAGAGATCATTCAGGGTGGTTTGTGGATAAATCCCAGTAAATTTGTTGCATATTATCTGCACAATGTAGCTGTGTTTTTCTTGGGTGGCCTTCATCTTCCTCCTGTTATTTCTCAGCACACACTTGTTCACTACTGTGCTCTTTAAAATTAGTAATTGCAGACACACATTGCTCTGTTTCCAGTGTTTCATTTGACCAAATTCCCCTATGTAACTTCCCTCCATCTTCTCATGGAAAATAAGAATCTTTACCACTTCTAGTTTTAAGCTTCAATTACTTTTAGTTTGCCATTATTTGGATTTTAGAGAAAGAGTAAATATGTAAAAACTACAAAAGGATGTGACCACTAGTGGGCAATATGCAATAATGCTCTTAGCTGGCAAATAACATTTTAAACAAATATTTTAGTAAGGAAGCACATGTTATATAACAACTGGTAGGCATACAGTGATTTACTTGCTTACAAAAGTTTTATTGATGGTGGAAGATACCAAATATTTCTGCAAAACATTGGTCTTTTACTTGTGAACAGGGAAGATCAGTGTTTCGTCAAAATATGTAATATGTTCCATTATCAATAAAACTTCCTTGTACTTAAATTTTTGTTTGCCTACCAGTTGTTAAACAGATGTTACAGAAGTAGGGACTTTTGTTTTGAAGTATGTGAATATTGGAAATGCATATTTTAAACTCTGGAAAAATGCTATCTAAAGAGTTTTGAGTGTATCATGGCTGTATATTTTTTACTTTTTTGTGTATATTATAAATGAAACTAATAAACTGTCAGTGGAATATATAACACTTTTTATTTTTCTTCTACAAACTGTTTAGGAATCTTTTAGTGATACAAGTGAACAGTGGTCAATTTACTCATTAAGATATGAACCAATCAATAAGGTATGTTTTTTGGTTCTTGAAAAGTTTGAGTTGCAGAATTAAAACAATGAAGCATCAGAACCACTTGTGAGTTGTAATGCACAGTACTTGGAAATTCATAAGAATACTGAGGAAATATCACTTAGAAACTCATATTTGGAGCTGAACATGAGTTCTTTCTGGGCTGAAAGTAGAGACTGTCTCAGTGCTTGAAATTTTCTCAACAGAGTTTCTCAAAGTTTAAGACATTGAAGTTGTTTGTAAGTTAACTTGCAACATCTCTCAATCGACTAATGTAGTTAAAGAATTAAAGTGAATTGCATAAAAGAAAGTATTAACTGTAATATGTCAGAATATTATTCATGTGGTTGTCACATGGCCTGAAATGTCACATTGAATACAATCACATTCAATTATTTATGCTATAAACCATCGAGTTAACTGTTGATGGGAATGGAACGCTGATTTTAGCGTTGTGAATCCATAGGGGTGTGAGATCTGCTGGAGAACTAAAAATCTTGAACTAACTTCCTCCAGCAAGTATTATTTCAATTATTTTTTCATACGTCTGTAGGGTATGTGTGGTAACAGTAACAATTTATGAGCGCTCGATGTTATATAAGAAACAGTGCTTACTTCAAACTAGGGCTGTGACGATTACACGATTCACCGGTTACGGATTTCCTAACCGGTTAATCTAAGATTTTTTCCGAGAAAAATAAACGAAGGAAAACAATACGATTATCGACATGTAAATATTCCATTATTTGAGCTTGACATTGGTATGTTTGCCTATCGCGATTTTACGAACTGCATGCCTTTTTGTTTTGATGAATTTTCGTTGTTGTTGTTGAAAGCCTTTAGAGTTTTTGTTAATGTTCGGTGCGGTCGTCACGTGCAAATTCCTCTTTTGATATCTGATTACTAGAACAGTTAATGAACAGCACGATGTCACCTAGCAAAAAAAAGTGGTCGCAGATCTGTTATCTGGGATCATTTTGACTTGACAGATGGCAAGAAAAAACTGTGTGCAGATTGTGCAAAGCTGCTTCGTCCTACAGTGGTGGCACATCCGCAATGTGCACAAATGTTTAGATTTGAGTGAAAAAGTTGGGCCTGTGGCTAAAAAACGAAAAACGTCTTTAAAAGGCTGGCATACATCCGTGAGAGCTCTGGGCAAGGAGAAGGTGGAAGAAATTACAAGGGCTTTAGCTCTCATGTGTGCAATAGATATTAGACCAACAAGCATCGTAGAAGGTGAAGGTTTTGGGAATTTTTGTTCAAAAATGAACAGCCAGTACCATGTGCCTAGTTGAAAGACAATAAGTAGCTACTTAGCCTCAGCATATCAAGAGTGCAAAGCAGAAGTTGTGGAAGAAATGTTTGAGAAAACAGTTGCTATAACAACTGACCTGTGAACCAACTTGAAGATGAAGCTGTTCATTACGCTTACTTGCCATCTGTTGACTGCGGAGTGGGAACTCAAGACCAAAGTTGTTGCTACTCGGGCAATAGATGACCACCATACAGGGGTGAACATAGCACAGTATGTCACAGATATTGCTGCAGAGTTTGTGCTTGATGCTATCTCTGCCATAGTCACGGACAATGCGTCCAAAATAAAAGTCGCTCCAAAGGAGACCAAATTGGAACATATGTTTTGTTTCTCACATAGCTTACAGCTGGCTATCACTGATGCTCTTAAGGAACTCAACATCGCCAAAGTTTTTGCTGTAGCCAGACATTGTGTAAACCACTTTGACCGGTTCACTATAGCTACCCAAGCCTTGCATGACCACCAAAAAAAATCTGTTTTGAACCTCGTATGCTCATACAAGAAGTTGCCACAAGGTGGAATTCCACATATCAGATGTTAACGCGACTTATTCACCTCCGTGTGTCTGTTATGGCAGTGCTCTACGATGAAAGCATAACAAAAACAAAAGATCATGCCAGCTTGGTGTTTGATGATGCCATGTGGAGTGTGATGAAATGGGGCAGTAGAGGTTCTCAAGCCTCTTGCGCAGGCGACCGAGCTACTGACAAAGGAGAAAGATCCCATATCGAGCAGCATTTACACTGTACTCAAGCATATACTGACCAGGTTACATAAAGGTTAGGGTTCTCAGGGACTTCAAGAAATGGATGGCAAGGATGCAGATGGGCTGACAACTCTGAAAGCATGAATCTTGCAGGGAATGATGTCACTCGATTTCAGGTAGTCAACTCCAGGGTTCCCACCACTGAACCAGGATTATGGTCCCTTGCTGCAATATTGGACCCTTGCTACAAACGGCTGAGTTTCTTTTCTTATGCCCTGAGAGAGAGGGTAGAGGATTATCTAAAGAAACAACTACTCCGTGACAGCATATCAGAGCAAAAACCCACTTACGAACAGGAAAGCCCAAACATTTTGCTCACACAAGAACCAGTGGAGCCACACTCTGCAGAGAGCCTGTTTAACTGTATCCAAGGTGATATAGCCTAATCACCATCCAATCGCCCTTATGCATCCACTGAGCTCGAATTGGAAGCATATCTTTCTGAGCCGATCTCCACCTCTGATCCACTAGGCTGGTGGAGGTTTCAAGAAAACAAATTTCCGAGGTTAGCTGCATTAGCTAAGAAGATTTTGTGTATCCCGGCGACTGAAGTTTCATCCGAGAGGGCATTCTATGCTGCAGGACTAACAATGTCAAAACTAAGATGCAGTCTGGACCAGACAATCTGGATAAAATAACTTTTCTGCACAAGAACTTTCCCAGAAAGACCAGCTCGGCCTCTGGCTGCCGCCCTTAGTGGGTCTACTACCGTGGAAGCTGACAATCTGAAAACAGCCCGGAACTCTTATGACAATAATTCAAGTTGCAGTGATGAGCATAATTATTTTTTTTTGTTCTAAATGTTCATGGCAATTGCTGAGTTTATGTCAGCCGACTGTTGCTGTTTTATTATTTTATTTTTTCAGGAACGTTTTCAATTAATATTCATAGGACTTGTTTGAGTTTGCTTGGTTTGAAATAGCCAGTCATATCGGTAATTCAGAATATAAACTTTTGGTGTAAAAGCAAAATTGCTTCCATGCAAGGTCTACATTAGTTTTCTGAAAGTAATTCATATTGGTTCCTTTGGTTGATATGATTGTACAATAATGAATATCCTGTTTGTTTGTTGTTTGTTTAATAAAATTTGTGTTTTTTGAATAGTTGCTGTATTATAATTTCGAACATGAATAACAGCTTTCAATGACCATCTGTGGGTAGTCTGCCACATGGTCAGAACACTGAGGACAGTCCAGCAAAAATGTTCATGGATCTGCAGTTCGCAATTTCGCATAATACACAGCAAACTTCAGGTGGGGGGATCATCTGGGTCTCTCCTCTTCTGTTGGTGTCAGAAAAATCGTTCTTTTTCCAAGACTTTTGAGGGCTGGGCAATATAGTGCGATTAACCGGTTATGGTTCGGTTCCAAGACAAAGATTAACCGGTAACTTGTTGTTGTTGTTGTTTTGAATTAAGCACAAAGCTACACAATGGGCTATCTGTGCTCTGCCCACCACGGGTATCGAAACCCGGATTGTAGCGTGTAAGTCCGCAGACATACCGCTGAGCCACTGGGGGGCTAACCGGTAACAAAAGTCCGTAATCGTCGCAGCCCTACTTCAAACCGTGTCTGGTGTAACGTTTTAACTCTTAGTTGTTTCACAATAAGAACATAATCAAATATGCCTCAGCAGATGTTCTGGGAAAACCTTTCTTGCAGAACGAAATTAGTTTTTTTTATATAAACTCATGCGGCTATGTACGTAATGCACCCAAAAACTCATGATGAGATGTGATCAGGTTTCTAAAATTTTGATAGTCACAAACTGTCCCGAAATTTGGTAAAGAAAAACAAAAAGAAATGTTGAAGCGTTTTTGTTTTGTTTTCTAGAATTACTAGTATTTCAACTATAGTCAACACGTGTGTCCTTCATTAGGAAGTCAGTGTTATAGCGTATTATGTTCATATTTCAGATTCAGAAAGTCCATCCAATATTGAGACTTTAATGTATGTAACTGTAGACAAACTTTCTTCTGACGATAGGTTGTGAAAAATCGTCATGTGATAGAATTATCTTTGCAGCCGGTGTTCTATAGATTTTGTACTGATTTAACATTGCTTTGCATATGATGCTGTAATTCCATCATCTGTAGCAGATGATGATTAAAACCTAAAATACATAAGCTATTGTAATCAATAACCTTTGTACATTGAAAGTACATATATAGTTACGTCTTGGTTTATATAGTAGTTGAACTGTAAAAAATCCTGAGAACACGACAGGTGGTAGAGAAGCTGAACCTGTAATGTCTGTTCGTGTTTGTTAGTTGAAGATATGATAACATTTCCAAACGCACAATATCACACAAGAACATGGGGCTACAAGGACTTCGCAGAAACTGTAGGGTAGGTACTGTTTCGAATTACACGATGAAATGTTTTTGTTTCAGTTCAGGTGATTTAAAGTATTTTTCTCAAAGACGAGTTGGAAAATACAACTCGAATGACTATCAAATAGCTCTGATCTCAAGTTTCTGCTGTAAACATAATATTAAATAATAAAAAAGTAGATAATTAGATTAGCATAAACTATAACCCGTAGCTACTATTGCAAAATTCCCTTAGAAGCAGAACAATTTAACAAATATCATCCTGCATAACTATCGCCTCTACTTTCTGTTATACGTACTATTTAACCAATAACACGGTTATAGTATCTGCTCAGACTCAGTTCACATCTTTAGACAAGTTCTCACCTTTAAATTCGCCTGTGTATTATATGAAACACCAATTTTAGGACAAACCATTGTTTAATCTGGCGAACTACAGCTGAACAAAATATAGTAAGTGGCGAATTTTATAGTATGTATTTGTGTAGTAACTAATGATATTCCTAGAAAATTAGAGAATAACACGATATGAAATAAATTGTTAACATGGAGTTGTAAATTGGGAGTCTGGTTGAATAAAGTAGTGAATTTTATTCAAGTAATGCTTCCATAGAAGAATGCATAAATCATAAACATGAAACATGTTTAACAAAGTAAATTCGTAAAGCCGTGAACCTGGAGTAGATAAGAGTTGCTTGTTACATAATATGCGATGAATATGATGAATCTCTATTGCACTAAACTACAACTGTAAAATATAATTCTGTGCGAGTTTCACAAACAGATATGGTCCATACGAACAAAATTATAGTATCGTGTAACAAAGGGCTTACAAACCACAAACAGCGAACTTCTTTATTTAATAAAATTATTTACTTGCTGTTAAGTAAACAGAAAAGTAATGAGTTATTGAACAGTTCAGTACCAAAAATGTCTACCAGTGTGTTTCCAATTGTTGGATGATGCATGTTTAAACTAGCATTTTATCTGAAACGTTTCACTGCAATATATCTGTTTCTAAAGATTCTTAGCCTTGTGAAGATTGTTGTCCTCGTGACAGTTTTGTGGATTGGTTTCGACAGTATTATGCAAGGGTCTATGTTCTGCAAAAAAGAAAGGGCAAAGAAACAAGTGGTGGCCAGTCCTATCGAAGAACAAAGTACTTTGAACAGCATTGTAGATTATCTCAAGTTAGTAGTGATGGTTTCGTAAATCCATTTCTTTGTGTGTTTTAAGACATTAAAATGAATGTAAGTTTTCGTGTATTTTCGTTTTCACATTGACGTCAAGTATATTTTGTGATTTCCAGTTTTAAGAAGCAGTTTGGAACTTTGTTATGAAAACAGAAAGTCACCAGAAGTTCTTTAAAGTACAGCTCACTTGAAACTTTCTCAAACATTTCATAACACTTTCACTGAAAAAAATTAAAACTAATATATTTTTTTTATTCTAAGCAATTTACTGTTGGTGGAAATTTAAACAGTTTCCTAAAGATGTAAGTTCAAAATATCTCATCAATGTTTGTTCTTAGTAGATTACGTCATTTAACGAGTAATACAAAATCGAACGATTTCACTGAAACTCTGGTAAAAGTCAATATCAGAGAAACTTGATCTGAAATCTACAAGTTACGAATTCATAATTGTAATAAATAGACCGAAAATATAATTCTATGAAACAAAACTCAACCAAAACTGCAATAATATTATAAGATATATAATTAATATGTCCTATTTAACAAAAAACTTGTTAACATAAAGCCAAAATCTCTTAAAGCACCAACAATAACAACTGCGCATTATTTTAATAAACTCAGATAATAAATTTGAGCAATCATATATTAAACTGGGAGCGATTTAAGATATTGTCGCTAAAATCAATTGGGTGTGTGTGTTTGTGTGGTTTTACTACATCAAAGTATTTGCTGTGTCCACCGAAGGAAACCGAATCCCTGATTTTAGCGTTGTAAATCTGAAGACTTACCGTTATCTCTGCGAGGGACAATATTAATCGGAAAACAATGTTCGGTGTAAAGGAAGTAGCTTTTCTAAACGCAAAACGACTCATATCTCTGTTGACAGACCCAACGCTTTATCTAAGATGCATCGGTTATGTACAAAAGGTTCAAATCTTGCTAAAGGTAATAAAAGACATAGGCCAAACATTAAAATTAACTTCTTTTATGGGCTTCTCTAAAAGAGGGGACCCTGTTGACGACATTGAAAGTTAGATTTCAATGGATTTGTTAAAAGGCTGACCTGAGAATACGTCCACTTCAAGGCATTTAGATGTATTGTTTGCTAGAATGAACACTGGATTATGAATTCTTGGGCGTTAGTCGGCGTTACTTTAAGAACTGTTAGTTGCCTTCATGTGATACTTTTCATTTTCCACTTATACTGTTTGAAGTTTAAGAAAGTTAAGTTGAGGTTTCTGGCGAAATACGGCCTTACATGATCAGATGGCTAGGGCACTCGACTGGCAATCTGAGTGGCGCGGATTCGAATCCCTCTATCACCAAACATGCTTGCCATTTCAGCCGGAGGACGATATAATATGACGGTTGATCCCAATATTTGTTGGTAAAAGGTAGCCCAAGAATTGATGATGACAAGCTGCCTTCCCTCTAGTCTTACACTGCTAAATTAGCGACGGCTAGCGCAGATAGCTCTCGAATAGCTTTGCGTGAAATTCAAAACAAACAAACAAACAAATCGTGAATGGATTAAATTAAAAAGCGTTAGGATTAAATGTTTGCAGAGGTGTCGCTAAGCACTGGCGCGCAGAGTACCTTGAATTCACAGTTGAAATCTTAAAAACTTAGATTAGAAAGCCGTGATCGATATTATACTGAAACGCCGAAAATTCTCACACCTACCGGCCTGATCCATGAATCTTTTAAGCACCTAGCGACGCCTCCAAGTATTAATAAAGGTTTTCTTAAGTTAGTGTGAAACAATGGATATTATTTTGTTAAAATCTTTGTAAAGAAAATTCTAATTTAATAATATATTTATGTTTACATACTTTACGTTTCTTTTCTATTTATTTGTTATAGAGTTCTAGTCTCATCTGAAGGTAAGCTAACGGAAGAAGAATTTAAAGAACTTAACAAAACATTAACAAGTATAAGTAAACTTACGAGGAATTTACAAGAAAAACACGAAGAACAAGTATTTACCTACACAAAAGGTAAATATCACGAATATTAGGCCCATTTCTTTTCAATTATTACTAGTTTTCGACCTGTAAAACTGTAAATTTAAGTGATAATTTTAATAGTGACGCTTAAAAGCATCTTTTCAATTCTTGTTAATGAAAGAACCTTATTTTCTTTATATTCTTAAAACATTTCTATTCAGGATTTCAAGTATGGTTTATTAAAACCGTTACAGTTTAAACTGATGTTGTGGAATATTTTGTTGTTTTTTTCAGAACTTATAGTGCGTATTGTAGTGAATTACACGTTTTGGTAATAAAATCAAATAATACCTTTACTCTTGAGATAATAATAAATAAAATATTTCTTCCGACATATTACCACTGCGGTTTTATTATAACTAGTAGTACAAGTTTTTCTAGTACTAGTATTGTTGAAACCATTCCAAAAATTGTTCGAAGAAATAAAATGTTCATTGTTATTATCTGAAGAACAAAGCTTGTTTTTTATTGTAAAAACGTTCGGAAATATTATTGTTTAATGCAGATGTTTATCTGTTATATCAGTGTCAGATCAAAAGGTACCTACTACAGAATACGAACGCACAAGAAAAAAGGTGGAGGAAGATGTCATTGACATGTGGTACTACCTTCGTTCGAACATTAAAAAATTAAACGAGATGATGAAGTCAGGCAAGATAATTACAAATACGTTAAACATTCTCTTGGAAGATACAGATCAGCGTACAGGGTAAATAAAGTTACGGTTCGAAGGTATATCTGCATTTCTACCATTGAAGAGAAACCATGTTGAAAAATTACTGTTTAAGTGCAGGAAAGCATTACAGTTGTACTTAAGTAACGATTTTGTGGCTGAACAATCAGGCTTTACTGATCTATACTTTCTTTAATTCTACACCAAAACAATTGTAAATTATTCTCTGCTGTGGCTCAGCGATAAACCGAAAGGTTTCTAGAGCTAAACGACAAACAGTTAGTTTCATAAAAGGGTTTCTTTCATATTTATTTATTTATTGGTTATCGCACAGGTACATAATGGGCTGTCTGTGCTGTGCCAACCACGAGTTTCGAAACTCTGTTTTTAGTACCCCTTCAATGGCACAGCGGTATGTCTATGGGCTTACAATACTGAAAAACCGGGTTTCAATACCTATGGTTGGCAGAGTACAGATAGCCCATTGTGTAGCTTTGTGCTTAACTTCAAACAAACCAATTGTTTTTAGCAGGAAGACTTATTCCTTCTGAACCATTAAAATATTTTAATCAAAGTTGGAATATTTACATTAACAGCATTAAAATTAAGAACTTTATCCTTGTTATTCTACAAGAACTTATTTATTGGAAACAGTAACATGTCACAGAATAAAAACACTTTAACGCAAATAACATCATAATGTATAAAATTAATCAGATCCAAGTCTTCATTTCTAAGATCTAGGTCTTCTATTTTAAAGAAATATAATAAAAATTACTTATTTTAGATTGGAGATGTACGAGAAATGAAGAAAATGTAAATTGTTCAGTGAGTTTACTCCCTCCATATTGTTTTTTGTAAACGAATTTTACGATATCGGATAGACACGTGGATACTAACACATTAATTTGATCAGTGTTTTGCGTTTTCATGTTATGCTTTCTTCTTTTTTGTATTTACTATTTTAATCAACCAATTTGAAATAATGTAATTGGTTAAGTAAAACAAAAAACAAAAACACGTTTACTCGATACACCAGTCAAACGAACCACCTAACAGAACAAAGTGACCTGGTGTATTTTGTTTAAACACTTCGAACTACAGTATATAGGTATATAGAACAATACAACATAAGAACAAAAACTTTGTACTCCATGAAAATGACTATTTCTGTATCTTTTTTTTATTGCGAATGACCTTAAACAACAACAACAAAGTTAGACTTAAGTGTTAACAAAATTCTTCTGAAGATAACATGAAGCACATTTTATTTTTTGGTTTCAAATTTTGATAAATAAAAATAACATTTGAATGGTATATTAATGTTGATATGTATAGCAGCTAGAAGCAGCGTTTTTCAGTCCACTAGAAACTAGTGAGCTACCATATTCGATTTTGTAACGATACGCCATCTTTTTTGTAGGTCTCTTATGTTTAACTTAAAAAAACTCCAACAAGTAGACGGCATGGAAAGATGGAGACAAAAAGAATCCCAAGAACTTAGTGATCTAGTCCAGCGGAGACTTACATATCTGCAGGTATGTTCCGTATTTAATATGCTAAATGAAGAACATCAGTAAGAATAATTTATATCATAGGTTTTTTTTACAAATACAGGAAGTTTTCAAATAAATATCAATTTAAACATCTCTAGACATCTTCGAGAAACAATAAATGAACTATATATGTTCGAAAAATCACAACTTTACAAATGAAAAACAAAATTGCTTTCAACTTACAAAAGAAAATGTTAAATGGAATTTAAGGATCACGTAAATAGTTAATTCTACTACAGTAAAACCTGTCTGAGGCGGAATTCCACGGGACCGAGCAAAATTTCCGGATTAAGCAGGTTTTTCTGGCTTAGATAGTGAACCTGAATTTCGTTAATTATATATAATTTTTGAGCGGGACGTTATAGTTGCTTGACTCAAGAGAAGTAAGGCTTTTGGGAATAAATTATTGTACTGTTTATGGTGTATTTAATACAATAAGAACAAAAATAGACATTCAAAATATATATAAGTACGCAAAATCTTAATCAAATTTATTTGAAGAAATTGCCCAGTTTCAACCGTTTCGTTTTTGTTTTTTTTCTAATGGGCTTTCTCATGTGGTTAAAAGGGAACTCCAATTCTACGGCCTTTTCATGAAGTTCATTTTCCCCTTTCATTCTTGTATACAATTTGTTAGTATTAATATAACTTAAGTCTAATATATTAGTTCAGGATAATTTCAATTCATGACAAAATAAAATTCGTCATCAAGCTTTATTTAAAGGGTAAGATCAAAGGCATCGCTAGGTACTTAACAGATTCGGGGCTAGAGCCCAAAAGCGCAAGAATGTTCGGCGTGTTAGTGCAAAATATCATGGTTCTTAATTCTGATTTTGTTTAAGACATCAACTGAGAATTTGGGGCACTTTTAAATATAACCATGTGCCATCACCTAGCGACGCGTTTGAATGAGACTAACTCATTCAGTTATTTATTTATTTTTCTTACCACTATGTTTACTATAGCACAGATAAATAGAAAATAGACACCGTTGTTAATGCAAATTGCTATATTTAAGTTCTGAAAGTACTTCCATCACAGTTGCTGGTAAGGATAGCAATGTTAAAAGGCTTCGGCCTATCCCTAAATAGCAGATAATTGGTTAGTATTCCAGTTCTATGAATTATCTTTCAGTATTTGTCAGATAAAATTGATTTTAGCTTCATCAGTTTGTATCATGAAATAAAATAAAACATTAGTTTATTTGGGCTTTAACTCGCAGAAAACAAATATAAGATCGAATTTTTGCATTATGGTATAGTCACTGCTTTGAATTTTAAAATAAATTTAGGAGTACAGTGTGCATCGTAATATCTTGGTACTCTTTATAAACCAGTACACAGACTTAACGAAACTCATTTTGTTATTGTGTGGAACCATCAGTCTTGTGGACGTTTTCTTCTTCTCTAACCTTATTTTAATTTATAAAAATTCATAGTGGTTTTATAATAGTTAATGCTGTAAAGGTTCTTTATGTTTCTACATTTAGAATCCCAAGGATTGCAGCAAGACTAATAAGTTAGTGTGTGACATCGATAAAAACTGTGGTTTCGGCTGCCAGGTTCATCATGTCGTGTACTGTTTTATTGTAGCATATGGAACTCAGCGTACCTTAATTTTGCGATCTAAAAACTGGAGATACTCAAAAGAAGGCTGGGAAACTATGTTTAAGCCAATCAGTATCAACTGTATTGACGAATACGGGATTTCTCGAGCTAACTGGTCAGGTATAAACTCAGTCTGTATATATCTATGAAAAAATCCAAATGAAAGATCTGATTATTACCTAAACTAAATTTTTTGTGCTAAAGATACATCAGCATAAGCTATAACCATATTCCAATCTTTACTATAGATGTCGACATTGTGACCTATAATAGTATGCCAATTTTGTACTAAAGGTGCTGACATCACGAGTTAAAGCCGGATGCCAGTTTGGTACGAAGGATGTCAACATCACGTGCTGTCGTCGTGTGCCATTATTATGAGCCATAAAAATTTGAGAGTTTTGTTTTTCTTGAAATGTTTTATAGCCACTAGCTGATGAAAATCATTCATTTACTGTTACCACCTTTCTCTGAAGAAGTTTGTTAAGTACAGTTAATCAAATTCAGCTGAAAAGTACATGATAAGATAATTCAATGAGAACTGTATAATATATAGTCTCTCCAGTGACTCAACGGAAAGAATGCAGGCTTATATTACTAAAAATTGGATATATAACTCTAATTAAGCTAAACTGTTGCGATAGGATATAGTTAAACGTAATATAATAAGATAGAATTACAGAAAACAACTATTTTTATCTCTTAATTACATTTTTATAGAAATTTTAAACATATAGGTTTAAGCCCATCATAGAAACAATGTTCAAATGTTTTGAAGTTTGAATTATCCGAATGTGATTTCAACAGCAATACAGAGGTGCTGAGTGTTTACTTGGTTCAGTTGTTGGTGACTACAGTTTGACATCTTAGACCAATAGCCTAATCTTATGTTCAGTAAAAGATACGATACATTTTCCTTGTTTTCTATTAGTAGTGTTAACTCCTATTCGTACATAAGGCTCAAGGAGGATCACAAATATTTAGTTTCTAAATGATCGGTATCAAGATTTTTGGAGAAGAAACTAGGAAGATTTTAAGTTGTTTCGGTCGGTACGTAAAATTCTCATGTGGTACATTAATAACTTAATCCAAGCACAATTGTTTTTTTAAAGACTGACTTTTTATTGACTGAATTCCTGTATTGTCCGAAAACATATCATCAATACATGCATGTGTTTGTGTCTTCTTTCAGAGTCAAATGACGCCCAAGTGATTTATCTACCGATTCTGGACGAAGTCCATCCACGTCCTCCTTACCTTCCTCCCTTCATTCCTAAAGACCTGTCTGATAGACTGATCCGTCTCCATAGCAGCCCTATCGTGTGGTGGATTGGTCAGTTTTTGAAATATCTTCTTCGTCCTCAAGGAAGCTTATCAAAGTTCATTAAAGAAGCAGAAAAAAAAGTGGATTTTAACCTTCCAGTGGTGGGGTGCGCATTTAGGTGCTATTTAATCAGAGGTTAAATAAAATTATATATTAAACGTTTAATCAAAAACGCATATGTGGGAGGAAATGCATACTTTTTATATATTCGTTTTTTAAAAGCTAAATAGGTAGTAAAACTCGATTTTTAAGATTATTATCTTATTTTCCTTGGAGTTGTATAGTGAAAAAAAGAGAAGTATATTGCTTATTCTGGGAAGAGTTGTTCTTATAGTACAGTACAATTACTCCAAAGAGAATTTTAACCTTCAACTGGTTGCTTTAAATCTAATTTTTTAACTGTTTTGGAATCTCAAACCATATGTCAACAACACTTTAAAGGTCGAGGAAAATCTAAACTTGGAACTATTTTTTCTACTGTATTTTCTAAAAAACGCATTTTCAAATACAATGAAACATTTTTATGAAAATCGTGAAGTAAAAAGGCTTACCTTTATTGATAGTCACCAGAGCTTTCTTTTGAATCTATTGATGCTTCCGCTATTTTGTTAGCAATATGACTATAATTCTGTGAAAGATTTGTTTGTTTAGAATTAAGCGCAAAACTACACAATGGACTATCTGTGCTCTACCCACCACGGGAATTGAAACCCGGTTTATTGTGTGTAAGTCCGTAGACAATACCACTGTGTAGCCGGAGGCTCTGTAAAATGAAATCAAGTTATGATACACCCAACTGACGAAATTTGAATGCAGGTAAAACAGGGTTTCCCATTCGAGATTCTTCTAGATTTTTAGTACTTTGTTCAATGTAGTTGTATCTACTAGTTCACGGGAAAAATATTAAAGTTTGTTTGTTTGTTTATTTAGAATTAAGCACAAAGCTACACAATGGGCTATCTGTGCTCTGCCCACCACGGGTATCGAAACCCGGTTTTTAGTGTGTAAATCCGCAGGCATATCACTGTGCCACTGGGGGGCGAAAAATATTAAAGCAATTAGTTGCAAGCTAAAACAATTTTTTTTTTCTATTAATCATTTATGTTGTAATCTAATAGTAAGGGTTGATTAGGAAATTGAACCACTTGTTGCTAAAATATCAAAGAAATATATAGCCAACATGACTTATAAATTCCTCGATTAATTATTCTAAGTAATACCTCTGGAATATGTAGGAAAATAATAAAATGTTTAAGTGTTAGTTAATAAAGCGTGAGACTTACACTCGTATAAGTAAAACAGTGTAGCCTGATGCCTTATTTAGGCTTACTAGGGAAATTTTAAGTCGTTGTTATTGTTCGTTATTGCACTCAAGCAGTTTTATTTTTATTGCTTGACTTATACGTTTTAATTTCTAGAATCCACGTGCGACGAACAGACAAGCTGTGGTCTGAAGCAGCTTTTCACAAACTAGAGGAGTACATGAAACATGTAGAAATCTTTTATAAACAGCTGGAATTGAAGCAGACAGTCCTAAAACGACAAGTGTACATTGCTACGGATGATCCTAATTTACTGGAAGAATGCTGGAATAAGTAAGTGCTACTGTCAAGTTTGAACATCCCTTGTAAATACTTCATATATATCTCTAGATATGAGCGCAATCCGAAAAATTAATAATTGCTTAAATGTTTCCTTTTGTGAATGCATCACAGAAATTATTTACTAAAGATAATGTATCAGATTCTTTTTTTTTAATTAAGATAGTTACACTAAACTTAGTGTTTTGAGAAAACAATTTTGACGCTTGATTGAACTACCAAAAGTTCTAAGACATTTCTGAATGAGAAGTTACAGGCCTTCCTTGAACTTTAACACAGCGAAATACTTCGGGTAAAATTAGTAAAGTATTGGATCTATGATTTAAGAAATATTTTCAATGATTGAATTTTAAAATAAAATTTACAAAATTACTTGTTGCACCCAATAAAAATCTGTTGCTGTTTTTATATCATTAATTAGAAAGTAGTGAAAAATGTCACGTAGAAAAATAAACTGTCACGTAGACTACTAAGAATAAACTAAAAAGTTTTTTTTATTGTTCTTTGTAGCAAATTTGTGATAGATGTTTACTTTTAGACCCAAAACAACACTCTCTCTATCCAAGGTCTGATACTGACTTTTAAGACAAAGTAATCAAATGTAACGTTTCAACATTTATTTTTGTAAATAGTGATATGGTTTCAGTTGTGACATTTCGAAAACCGTTGGCTATCGTCCATGCGGTAATATTCTGGTAGGTTGTTACCTATTTTTTCCAAGAGGTAACGTGGAGAGGCTGCTTTCCCTCTGGTCGATATGCGAAAAAAAAATTTATGTAGCTTTTCTGCGAAACTTTTATTTTACTGAAAATATAAGCTAATCTCAAAATAAGAAAAAAAAAACTTTTCAACTGTAATTCAAAACAACATGTAAAGATTAACAGTTGTCCGACGCTAAAATCAGCAGATCTGTTTCCTGCAGTGGTCACAGCAGATCGCCCAATGTGACTTTGTTATAAGGAAACAAATAACACGAATACGCTAACCTTTCAAATCTTTTTCGTCATTTCATTAAAGATATTCTTAATCTATTTCTTTTGAGTTTACTTACTGATAAAGCATATTTGATTACATTTTACAGTAAGTAAGATTAATTTTTAGAACATGTACAACATTCCGAACATTGCGATCATTATGAAGAATAACATAATGTAAAATTAACATATTTTAATACAATTTTACACTTAATAATAATTGCACTAGTGTTCCAAAAGTCGCAATTGTTCTAAAAACTAATCTTACTCACTGCAAAAGCTGTAAGTCGCAATAAAATATTCTTAGTCGGCGTTACTTTAAGAACTGTTCGTTGCCTTCCTGTGATACTTTTCATTTTCCACTTATCCTTTTTGAAGTTTAAGAGAGTTAAGTTGAGATTTCTTGCGAAATACGGCCTGACATGACCAGATGGCTTGGGCACTCGACTGGCAATCTGAGAGGCGCGGATTCGAATCCCTCTATCACCAAACATGCTTGCCATTTCAGCCGGAGGACATTATAATGTGACGGTTGATCCCAATATTTGTTGGGAAAAGATAGCCCAAGAATTGATGATGACAAGCTGCCTTCCCTCTTGTCTTACACTGCTAAATTAAAGAGGGCTAACGCAGAGAACACCCAGGTAACTTTGCATGAAATTCAAACAAACAAATGAAACTGTTCTGACTAGAAAGTTTTCAACTTGCGATAGTCGCGCCTCAGATAAATTTCACTGGCTACGACATCGCCTCTACACAACAAAACATCTTACCAGACCCATCACAGTAACAAAAATACAATGGAACATAAAACTTTTCAAAAACAAAGCACCAGAACAAAACAAAACTCAAAATATATTACTCAAAGGGCTTTTGGGATTATTAGAATACCTCACATCTTTTTATAATTTATCTCTAAAACCAGGATACGTACCGACCGCTTGGAAATAGACTGATGTTATGTCCCAGAAGGAAGTAAAATCAGTAAATAGCGCTAAAAGTTACTTAAATTCAACAAGCAAACTAGAAAAATTACTCGAAAAAATAATAAATAGTAGACTCATAAATTACCTTTAATCTAAATCAACACTCCTAGAAATACAAAATTGGTTCCGAAAAGCAAGACAAACAACAGATCATCTTATAAAATTAACAGAAGAAATAATACACGAATTTAAATGTAAAGTCGCATACTTCCACGATGTTGAAAGAGCATTTGATAAAGTTTGGCACAACGTACTCAAATAAAAACTGTCCAAACTGGGACTCCCCATAGAAATTATTGGCTGGGTTTTTAAAGTACCTTGACGATAGGAGTATCAAAGTGAATATTAAGGGTATCTATTCCGTCAGCCGTGGGGGCGTTATAATGTGACGGTCAATTCCACCTTTCGTTGGTAAAAGAGTAGCCCAAGAGTTGGCGGTGGGTGGTGATGACTAGCTGCCTTTCCTCTTGTCTTACACTGCTAAACTAGGGACGGCTAGCACAGATAGCCCTCGAGTAGCTTTGTGCGAAATTCCAAAACAAACAAACAAATCTATTCCGAGTCCTGCACTCTGGAGACGAGTGTATCTCAAGAAGGAACACTTAGTTCTACCCTATTTATCATGTATGTCATTGACACGCTTCTCAAAGGTCCAAACCACACTTTTTGCTCACACTTTGATGATGATTTTGCAGTCTGGAAGGATGCTCCAAGCCTAACAATAAACATATGCATTATACAACCACAACTAAATGAAATAGAATTGTATTACAATAAGTGTAGAATTAAAATAAATGCGCACAAAACAAAACTATACTACAGGGTGGTCGCTAGAAAAGCGGAAAATTTGTCAAACAGCTATTTATTTTTACAAAGAATAACTTTTACAAAGTTTTTTTTAAAGGCATATGTTATATTACACTCATAGATGCTCAAAATGCATTTTATGATATTAAAATCATGCATTTTATTCATGATGTAAAGAAATCAAAATAGAAATGAGTAAGCACGCATTTTATTCATGATCTCATCTGACCCTCAAATTTTCCGCTTTTTTAGCGACCACCCTGTATTTACATAATCGTACAACACAAGATAATTAAAACTACAGTTACAACTAGAATGGACTCTTTTACAGATTGCAACATCAGCAAAATTATTGGAGATTACATTTGACTTAAAATTTACCTGGAAACTACAAATTAACTGCATACAAATCAGAATTTGGAAAAAAGCTAGTTACCTCAGGAACCTGGGTAACAACAACAAGGAGCTTCACCATAAAACATTAAAATTTAAAGAACATAAGACTAATCATAAAGTATGCCTATATAACATGGATAAATGCGTCAGAAACACACTTTAACAAACTGCAGCAAACACAAAATTATTTTAATGAAAACGTGTAGAGTCCCATGATCAATAAACCGAATATTTCCACACAACTATTCAAACAAGCCAACACTATTAGACAGACTCCTGAATAATTCGTTTGTACATTATTACTAAAATAGTAATAAAAATAAACTGATGAACAAACTACAGAATTATATAATACATGGTGAACCAAGCCCTAAGTACCTCTTCTCTCTAAATGTTATAAATAAGAATCTCACAGGCCAAACAGCATCAGGCTAATTGAATCCTAGACACAAATTTAGCTCTATTTTTAAAAGGGTTTTGTATATAAAAATAGGATTGAGTGTGTGTGACTGTCAAGTCTATTGTGATCATGGACTAATAGTGCGATCATACATAAGTGAAGCTGGTAAAAATATACGAGTTAACATTATCTTATAAATTTGACATTGCACAAAAAGTGCATGTTAATTAAAACTGTAGACAATGGGCAAAATTTAACATATTGCGAGTAATGTAACAACGTAAAAAGGGTTATTACCTAGGATTCAGTTACACTGCAAATAAAATAATTCCTGAGGGAGGAAGAGGTCAAACATAGAACGAACTCCGTTGATTTCTTTGTTTATTCTCAAAGGAAAACACAAAGCTATATAATAAACTATCTGTGCTCTACCAACCATGGGTATCAAAACCCACTTTCAGGCGTTGTAAGTTTGCGGACAAACCGCTGTGCCACTAGGGGACTAATTCTGTTTTTGTTATCTTTTTTTTTTCTTCTATATTTGAGAGTATTATGATATGATACACAAGATGTTCCATAACTTAAAAAACAAGTCATTAAACTGAATTGAAAACAAATATTTTCTATATTGGTTTGTATCTTTCGATTTTAAAATACGATCTAAGCAAACTATGCCTTCCTTTATGGCTTCAGATGAAGACCTTAAAAACGAAACAACTAAATATACGGTTTATCAGTACTAGTATACAAAACAACATTTTTGTCGTTATTTTTTTGAGGTTTCCTGACTACACTTTCATTGGAGAACGAGATACAGCTAAAGTAGCAGCCGTCACTGATACACGTTATTCTCCTGAAGCGCTGAAAGGTGTTGTGAAAGATATCTACATGTTATCGAAGACTGACTTATTGATCTGCACCTTTTCGTCACAAGTGGGTATTAATTCATTAAAAACATTCTGAATTAAGTTTTACTGCTAACACTGTGTTATTTTTCATTTTATTCTTATACTATTTGAAATTAGTAGTGTGAGATGTACATTTGTATTTGTCTTCTTAACTCAAAATATTGTGAAGGAAATTTTTTAGTATTTTGATACATAATACTAAGTTCGTAAAGCTAACTTTAGACCTCACTAGAACTAATATTGCCCAGATATTAACCGGTCACAAAAAAACTGACCTCACTAGGCATCTCGACAAATTTTGGAATATTATATCCCAGAAGACACTGATTGGTAGAAATAAACTACTTGACCACCGCATGGAGTCGAGCCTCGAATTTTAGCGTTATAAGTTCCTAAATTTAATGCTGTCACACAGAAGGATATTTCTTATGTTAAGTGTAATTATAACAACACTTCACCAACTTGTAAACATCGTTCACACCATAACAACTGTTATCGTACAATGTTATAATCTAGTTTTTAATTTTTGAGAAATGAGATTTGCAGGTATAAGTGTTAAAACGTTTAGCTACTGATCCATTAACATTTTAATTTGATTTTTCATTGATCTCTCTCAGATGGGGCGTTTGGCTTACGAAATTATGCAGACTAACCATCCTGACGCTTCAAGCAGCTTTCGCTCACTGGATGACACACACTACTATGGTGAACAAGGATCTCCATATCAGGTGGTTATCTATGACCATCATCCTCGCACGTCAGAAGAAATCGAACTCAAGAAAGGAGACATAGTAATCCCCCGTACAAACCTTTGGAATGGATTTTCCACTGGAATGTCAGTGCGCAACAATAAATCTGGAGTTTATCCTTCCTACAAAGTAGTGGATCAGATCCAAGTTCAAGACTTTCCACTTTATGAAGAAGTTGACAACACTAATTCTTAATAAAGCACAACATTAATGACTTATGATACAAGCGATAGAACTTTAAAACATTTTGTCTTCATTATACTATGAACTGTTTACATACCCTGCTATCTAACTGGAGTAAATACTAAAGTGAAATCAATAACAAGAGGTGAAAATTGTTTATGAAACACCTATGTCCTACTATTGTTTACTGTATGTTTAAGTCCCAAATTTGATCGACTCTTTCACCCATGGCCTTGAAAACCTACTCAGATCTAGCAATGTATGAAGTACATGCATACAAGTTTCTTCACTATCCATTCATCCTGTACTGAAATATCATGCTCACAAAGGAATCGAGTCCCAGATTTCAGTGTTAAATTCTAAACTTTCTGCTGGTCCATTTGGGAACAGTGGTGGTTGAAAGATTGTATGTATCAAAAGGGTAATAATTACCACACTACCATATACCCTCACAATACTTTTAGTAAGTTCTTGGCCTTCCATAAAAACTTTATAAAATCCTGTGTTTATTTACATAAATTGAATTGGATGTAATCTTCAGAATACGTGATTTTTTTTGTTTGACATCACAGACCGAACATGATTAAGATATGTCAACCCACTCTGAACGTTGCGACTGAAAAGTTTCCTAAGCAGTCAGAATTTACAATTTCTTGTTAAAATTAACATACTAGCCAGCTTTTAAAGGCATTTCGTCATATACAAATTTGTATATTACCCAGGAAGTATACAGATTCAAAAATAGCAGCTCATAACAGTGGTTGACCTTTAAAAATCACCCACTATGTTATCTGCATTGCTTGTATTTTCCTTTATACACATATAAACACTCACACACACATAAACTGACAATTTGAATAAAATAAGTTAATGTGAAAGATATTTCAATTATTTGTATACATAACAGATTATGGTTGTAGTTCAGGAGTTCCCAACCGGTGGGTCGCGAAGCCTTGGCAGGGAAATCGCGTACCCTTGTTAGAAGTAACTTGGGATAACATTAATTTCATTTCATCAATTACATGTTCATGCTCTTACATTTTTTTGTTTCGGCGCAAAGCAAAACGTGTGCTACGTTAGTTCAATGTCATTAGGTGATATAATGAGTGTATGTATGTGTGCCTCTGTACGTATGTGTGTACTAGTGAGTAGCGAGTGCACGCGCATGTACGTATGCTTGTGTGTCTGTTTAGCTGTGATTAAGTGTGTGTGTGCTCGATGTCGACACGTGAGTCACACGTCCGTTGCTGATTGGTGAATGACGAATCGCGCGACTGGCCACGCTCCCTTCCTTCCCAATACTTACCCCATCATTACTCTACCTGCACCCCCCACAAGTAGTCAGTGTAAGATCTACAGTTGCCAAAGCGTTCATTATTCAACATTTTTATTTTATTTTAACAAGGAGATAAGTAAGCAGTAGAGGTGAGTTGTGTCCATGGCTAAACGGCGCAGATATTCAAAATGCAACCTCAACATTGGCTTTACCACTGTGCTCGCCAACGACGACATCGAGAAACCACAGTGTGTTTTGTGCCAAGCTGTCCTGAGTGCAGAGTCAATGAAACCATCAAAACTCAAGCGTCATCTCGAGACGAAACATCTAGGACACGCAAAGAAGGGTTTGGATTTCTTCAAACGGCATGAACGGTGTCTTAAAAGCCAAAGAATCAATAGAAGTGGGTCGTTTAAGCAGCAGAGTGCAGCCGTAGTGGAAGCTTCATGATTGCATTCGAAATTGCTAAACAAAGAAAGCCTCACACGATTGGAGAAAAAATTCTTAAACCCTGCATGATGAAAGCAGTAAATCTTATTCTTGGAGAAGCCAGTGCAAAGAAGATGCAACAAGTATCCCTGTCAAATAATACTATACAGAGGCGCATTTCTAAAATGTCTATGGATGTGAAGGAACAGGTTTAGACTGAAATCAAGGGTTCTCCTTTCAGGTAGACGAGTCAACAGATGTAAGTTAATGTTCTCAGTTGCTTGTCTTTGTGAGATACATTAATTCAGGTGACATCAAAGACGAATTCTTATTCTGCAGTGCACTTGAAACCACAACAAAAGCTAATGATGTCATGGAAAAAGTTTCAACTTTTTTTTCAAGACGAAGATCTTCAATGGGAAAACGTGTGTGGGGTTTGTACGGATGGGGCACCGGCTATGCTGGGATCGAATTCATGATTCCAGTCGAGAGTGAAGAAGTTAGCACCTCAAGCAAAGGGCATCCACTGCATGATTCACCGATATGCTCTCGCCAGTAAGACTCTTCCTGCCTCTCTGCAAGAAGTGCTTGAATCTGTAATCAAAATTGTAAATTATGTGAAGACTCAAGCACTCAACACTCACCTATTCAAAGAACTATACAAAGACATGAATGCTGACCACAAAGTCCTTCTCTTCTACACAGCAGTATGTTGGTTGTTGAAAGGAAACGTTATTAATCGTGTCTTTGAAATGAAAGATGAAATAAAGCTATTCCTGGAGACTCAAGAAAGGAAAGATCTTGAAGCTCACTTCGAAGATGAAGCATGGAATAAACGGGTTACATCCCTAGCCGACATTTCTGACCAGCTGAACAAGCTCAATTTGAAGCTTTAAGGAAGGGAAACACATGTTCTCCTTTTTCACGATAGTCTTTGGGCCTTTGTTTTCAAACTGCAGAACTGGTGTTGGAAAACCAATCTTGGAAACATTGCTATGTTTGAAAAACTTTGTGGAGTGACGGATGAGTCTCAGATTCAACTGGATCAGTTCCTCAAGGATGAGATTACCGAACATCTTCAGTCTCTAGAAAAGTCGAGTGTTACTTCCCTGAACTATCACAGGAACAGGAGGCCCTGGTAAGGAACCTATTTTGTACTGAACTTAATGTATCCAGCATCCCAAATGATATCCAAGATGAATTTCTGGATCTAAGGAATGATTCTTCAGCTCGTGATCTCTTCAAGGTGAAATCCATGACTCAGTTCTGGTGCACTATGTATCAGTCATAGTCCAAAGTCAGCATGATAGCTTTACCTGTCCTTGTTCCATTTGCTTCTACCTACTTGTGTGAGGCAGGATTTTCCACTCTTGTCAATATAAAAACAAAGAATAGGAACAGATTGGATGTTGGAGATGACATGAGACTGGCTCTAACAAACGCTTGGCCACGAATTTCAAAACTTGCTGCTGAAATGCAACATCAGGCATCTCACTAGCTGGGTTGGATATCTGTTCAAACCTATGTTAATATTATTTTAAGAAATGTATGTTCTTTTTGTGAATTCAGGTTGGTCCAATGTGATTTAATTTGGTAATAAATAATTACAGAATTTGTAAATATTTTTTTAGAGGTTTCTTTCCCTCTCCTTCACAGAAAATAAAAGAAAAATTAAGCTGCTGATAGTAAGCCCTAAGTAGGGAATCACATGGGTTTCAAACTTTTAGGTAAGGGAATGAGAGTGCCAAAATGTTGGGAACCTCTGTATTGTAGTAACTTCAACTGGGAATATGTTGAATGGTGGAAAAACATATCAAACATCTTTTTTACGAGTTCTTGAAAAACCCTTAGCAATGACCAATCTTTTATAAATAAAGGATACAATTGTTATCATATCTCTGGTGAAATTTTGTTCTTCTGCGATAAATAGTTCAAAAAATATAACACAGAATAATTTTTATAATCATGGTGTATCAAAAATGTGTGTTAACAAGAATATTCACAGGATAATTTACACCCTAAATATTAGTAACTTTAAAGGTTTTGTCTTTTAAAATTTTTACCTTTAAAGATATCTGGAAGGATGTAAAGATGAGGATGCATTAACTGATTAAACATCCACAAATTTTCAGAGGTTTCTATGCTTGTTTATAGAAATTACCACTTTTCTTTTTACACTTAATGATCAGTCAAGACTAAAATACAATAATTTTTAAATGCTAAGTCAAACAACTTAAGTCTATGTTTACATGAATGTAACAGGTATCTAACTTTTAATATTCAGAATATCGACATACTAAACATTTCTAAGTTTGGAATAAATGATGGTTGAGGCATGTGGAAAGAATAAAAAATACATTGCAAATTCATACTTTTTTTTTCTCATGGAAAGAAAAAAAACAACACATAAATGCTACACTGAAACGTGCTAAAGAATAAAATGTGTACATATGAATGGTAATATAATACATTAACATTTATGTTCGCCTAAAAACATCAAGATTTTTCATGGTATACACCTATAAAAAAAAATTACAGTTTGAATTGAGACAACAGTGAGTTAATGATTACTACTGGAAGTTACGTTATAATTTGCAAGCCATATGCAATGTGTAATTCATGTTTCTACTCCAATATATTAAATAAGTGTATCATGGTAATACAGAAGTACAATAACTTTATTCTGTTGTACAGTGTAAGCACAAAGTGGGCTGTGCATACTATGCCCACCATACATGTCAATACTCAATTTTAGTGTTATAAACTCCAAGGGTTACTGCTGACCCAAAGATACATTTTGAAATTGAATAATTATATAACTAATCCAAATACAAATTGGGTATCTGATACCAAAGAATGGTATAAAAAGAAATTTGACAAATCTGCTGGGAAAACAGTCAACTTAGTCTAAGATTTAGAACAGATTTATGATATTGTACAGTCTAAACTATATTGACCTTTAAGAATATTAGTACTAAAATAGAAACACCAGTATTCAATTTAAAAGAAAAAGCATCAGTTTTAATGATAAAGCTATTAGCTGTCTTAACAGGAAAGTCAGTAGCTCAGAAATTATACATATTGTAAACATGTTTAAAAGTAAGTAGTGAAACATTCTTTAAACTATCTTAAAATCAACAAACTAGATGGCTTGGCAAATACTGATCAAAACCAAGCACTCCCCCAGAAAATATACATTAAAAGCATTTTTAATATCTTAAAAAAAAATGTTAAATATCCAACAGTTGGTGATAGTGGTGAAAACAAAGCTTATCTCAAAAATGGTACGAGGTCAACAGATCTAATAAAACTTGTATTCAAATAATAAAAATCTCTGTAAAAATGTGGAGGGAAACTTTCTGAGATTTAAACTGACATACAGGTCACATGATACAGCTAAGAAATAAATAAATATGACATTTGTACCTCACAAGTTCACTCCTGTTGATGACATGGTAAATATTGAAACATGTAGTCCACACCTTGGAGGTCACAGATTGGCCCGAATTAAAAATATTTTTAATGATACATCTATTTTCATGTGTGTTATTTATTACTTTAACTAGATTAAAAGTTGTAAAAAGAATTGTGGTATCTTAAAAGTGGTACTTGATCTGCAGTTTTGACAAAAGTTAAAGACTATCTTAAAATGTTGAAAGCTGAGTTTATGATTTTTGTCACATCTGCTATCTTTAAAATAGTACAAGACTGCCATTTTTACAAAATTATTATAAATAGGCTTAAATTTATATCTGTTAAGTAAAATATGTACATTTGCTGAACAAGCAGACATAGAATAAAAAGTGTAGATTTTTACTGTGACACCAGATGTGATGTTAGCAGCTACAAAGATGTAAAATATCATATAAAAGTGGTACCACTTATTCACAAGTTAATCATAGTTCTTAGTTGTTTTACAAAAATATTACATGCCTTTCACAAAAAAATTCCTGAAATACCAGCCAAATGCTTGAAAATGAATTCTCTGGATAAGATTAAATGGTTTTACTTTACTTAGTTTTTCAACATTATTTAGTGAACACCAATAAGTTACCTACGAATTTCCTCTTCAACATTTCCAACAACAAGGCATACATTAACAATCTAATATTACATCAACGTACTGTCCCCTAGGTAGAGCAGTGGCAGCTATTTTTATTTTTTTTCTCTTTGCAGCTACAGTTGACTTACTTTACTAGAGTTTCTATTTGCAAACCATACCTACATATCCAGTTTCCACTGTCTATATTTATATTACACTTATAAGATTATTCAGTTTCACAATTATGAAGTTAAAAATTGTTCATTTAAGAATTAATTTCATTAAGTATATAACCAATAACAAAAGAGAATGACAAACATATTTTAAAAGAAATGCATTCATTAACTTTTCACCAGTGCTTAAAGATTTAATATTAATTTCACTATTTTACTGAAAGAAAATATTTTACTCTACTTTAGTTAGAATTTTGAGCTGGTATTAATACAACCAGTTATCAACTTTGAGTAAATTCATATTGAATTTAATATGATACTCAATTAAGTATCATAGTAGTAAAGTAAGTCAATATTTCAGGTATGAAACAAAAATCTGAAAGGCAAATATATCTATACCTTCAACAAAGTATGCTGGTGTAAAACCCCATCTCAACAGCAAGTGCTGAGCAGGGGTAGATGGGATTAACATTGTCTGTTATCCTATACTTGATGCTGATTTTGGGTGTGAGAAGTATTTCCTGTGAAGCCACACAAGTAATGTGGCAGCTTCAGTAGTTACCTCCAGATACACAAACACAATAAAGTGATTGGGTTGGCTGCAAAATATATCAACAGCTCATCTCTTTAGAATCTGTAAAAACAAGGAAATGTCAATTGCAGAGAGATGAAAATCAGTGACAGAAAAAACCACACTGTGGTGTAAATAATGTGACATAAAGGTCTTAGGAATCACCCAAATCCCAGCTGCAAGATTTTATCTTGGGAGGAAGAAGCAAAAAAATTTGGTGATAAATCACATGATAATGGCAAACAGCATCCTCAGGGATGAACTAGCAGGAAGAGCTGTTTAACCTAATCCAGTAAAAGGAACAAAAAGTCACAAAAGGATGAGAAATTACACTATAAAAAAAAGTGTCAATTGCTTCAAAAAGAAGTATGACAGGCAGGCAAAATAAAAATGAATGAGCTGCCAATGCATGAAAAAGGAGACAACTGTATAAAGAAAAAACAAATGGAGCAAGATCTGGAAACAAGATCAACCTGTTTGTGTGGTAAAGAATGTATAAAGCATTAAAGACAAAATTTTCTGAGCAAGGTCACACATAACTCAGAAATACATATCAGAGAAAACTGGTATAGGAAACAAATAAAAGTTCATACATTGTAATATGGGAGTCCTAATTACTAAACAAAAAGAGTCAGATGAAGAGAGACTATAAAAGAGGTTTATAAGAACCAGAAGAAAATTTTTTAAAAATGTCTGATTAAAAACAGAAGGAAGGTCATTCACAGACATACAGAGAAGGACTGAACCAATCCTTTTCATAGCATCCAAACCAGAGATGCAGAGTTCTGGACAGGTGATGAAAAAAGTTGATACTTTGTAGTGAAGAAAGTTATAAAGGTGGCAATGAAAATACTTCCAAAGTAGCAACAAACATGCCAAGACACCAGAGGATATAAAGACTACTCTGTGGGAAGTCTGAAGGAAATAGACAGGTAAAAAATCAAACGTGATGTTTATATATACACACAAAAAACAACAACTTTGAGTTGGAGAGTAAAGGTCCAAAAAGCTAATGCTCTGTGTCAAATGATGTAAGAAATAACAGAATTGTTTGGATGGATCATAACAAACTGACCAGATAAAAGATGATGGCAAGCAACAACTTGAGGATGTTGGTATAGAGAAACCATTCTGCAGACCTCTGAATAAAGGTATCTGTGAATGGAAGTAGCTCCAGGTATGATGGGAGAGAAAGAATGTATAGAGTCATGTGGTACTGATTGAATCACCACAATAGTGAAAAGTGAAGAAAAGGATGAAGATACACAAGAAAAAACAGAAGCTCTCTAGCTATACTCCAGCCAGAGTCCAATTAAAATAATGCATAATGGCATGTTCAAGAGGAATAAGGAACATGAGAGAAATCAGAATTTCCAAAAGACAAAACTTTTCATTCAGGAAGAAAAGGAGATGTGTGTGATCTGGTAACACAAAGATACAGTATGCCCTGCAAACGGGTTGAAAAAGACTCAAGTGAATTTGATACTAAGTGGGGGTCAAGACTGATTTAGAGAGTTTGAACTCTTCCCTCCAAAACAAAAAGTAATAAAAAATCTTAAAGATAAAGGGAGGATGCTTATTTGGATGGAATGAGAAGTCATTGTACACAACAGTGGAAGAGTAGGCCAACAAATGCATTGTTCATGCAAGTATCCTCATAACCTAATTAAGAACATTCAAGGCCATAGCCAACCTACAAGAAGAACCTACAAATTAAAGTTCCAACTGCAGCAAATGAACTGGAAGAAAATGATGGGGAGTTTGACAAACTAGAATGTGAATATGAGCATCCTAAATAATATCCTTGGTTATTCATGGACTGCAAGAAAACACGCAACTAAGATTAAGAACCAAATACAAGAAATTAGTTCAAGAATAACAGATTTGTGATAGGTCACTAATTTTCATCTTCTTTTGAATGACAAAAAAAATGTTAAGAGTCAAACCCTAGAATGGGTTTGAGGGCTTGTTGCATGGCATTCATAACCTAGAGAAAAAATAGTCTCTTCCAGGCAACAAGGGAGAACTAAGCTTATTGCAGACCAGAAAGAAGGGGCAATTTCACAATCTATGGCAGGCAGCCCTCTAAGAGGGATGATGTCCTAAAATGATAAGTGGAATAGGAGCAGAAGAGAAAGATAATATTACAAGGCTCAAAATGACAAGAAACCTGTTGCGAATACCTTAAGTAAGCAAAGATTAATGCTGATAAGCTGCCTCAGTTCAAGTTGCAAATGCATAAAGGAATACCCCCAAAACCTCATTTCACAGAGGTCCCTGATATTAGAGTGAAAGAGGAAAGTTACAAAAAGCCAAACATTCCAACCAAGTAACTCCCCAAAACAAAGTGGGACTGCAAATGAAGAAATCAAGACTATAGTGGAGCACAAGGATGTGTAAATGCTCCCAGTGAAGCTGTCAGGATCAGAGAAGAACCCCCAAAAGAAGCTGAAGCATGGACAAATAATGAAGAAGATGACAAGACTAAAATAAGAAGAGTGAAGGCAAGAGAAAGACAAAGAAGGAGGAAATCACTAAGCTAACAAAACAAATTCACAGTAGTGAACCCGAAAGTAAAAAGCAAAAGTAGCCTGAGATTTAAAAAAAACAATGAAGAAAGAGGAAGAATACCACAGAAATAAATCAAATAAATGAAAGAAAATATAATAATTAAATTTCAAACTTTTAACTAAAATGTTTGAAATTTTGTATCTTATTTCTCCAAACAAGAAATAAAGGGAAGAAACATAAGAAATTTGAATAATAACTTCCAGTTTAAAATAATAAGCAAAACATTTTGGGAGCAACAGTAAAAACAAAGGTCTCAAACCAAGCAATACAAATGATAAAATGAGCCTTTAGTATGCACTGTGTGCTCACAAGGCATTCTGGACATGGAAGATATGCTGCTCTACTATTGGTGGAAGGCTATAGTTTAATGTTAATTGCATCACAGTCTGGCACAGTATATATTAATGTGTACGTGGTGCAAGTTTTATTCAAGGCTTAGAACATGTGCAAAAATCTTTTAAGATGAGTGTGCAGTAATAGCTCTCTTTCTGTGGAAAAATGAGGTGCATTCCTTAACTATCTTCCATTACAATTCTGCTTATAATAAAATCATTGGTCTAACTGCCTAAGCAAGATAGTTGTTTCAAAACCAAAGCAACATGCAGGAAACAGATATAAAAGTATGCTCAACAGCAAGGATATCACTTAGTTTTACCTAAATAGAACAAAATTTGTGTGTAAATCCATGATACATAAATAGTATATTATATTCAAAATTAATCTGAAGAGCAAAGCTTTAAATGTACATGAAACACTCATTTACTTGAAGTTATATTTACTATAATGTAAAAACAAAAGAAGTTTGAAATGTTTCAACACATTTTTCATTCCCAAAGCAGGCACGCACATCATGTTCTAAATTATCGTGTGTGTATAGAAAGAGAGAGAGACAATGCAAATGCAGAAAAGAATTTCATTCATTAAGATTCTATTAGAACAATAATACATCTATGGTTGAACATACATGTAGAGATAAAAAATGGCATTAGGAAAACAGTACTAACTTAAGAGAGTTCAAAACATCATGGAGTGCAATGTTTTGTTCTTTTAAAACATCCAGCTCCTCCACAGATCGAGTGAAACATGCAAAAACTTCATCAGGTTCTGTGTTGTAAAACAGAGGTCCACTAATGACAATAACAACAATAATAATAATATGCCAGATAAACAGCAAACCAAGAATGACCATACCAATACTAATTCCCATTCTCACAAATGGAACCTATTTAACAAAACAACATTAAACAGAACTTTAAGAAAAGTTCTATGGAACAGTGTATTTTATAGAACAAGATATCTCTTTAAACAATAAGTCCTAACAATTAAAATACACATAAAGATGTAAATGCCATCCTAGTACAAAATGTAATTTGATATGTTGTGATAGGACACATAAGAAAACGATTCCATTCATGCCTGAAAGTGTTTTCCTTCTTTTTCTACAAAATCAAGACTTGATATTTTTTGATATCATGACAATAAACATATATATAAATGTTTATGTATCATTAATTTGAGAAACAACTACATAATGTATTGGATAAACCTCAGAGATAAATGAAAAATGTGAAAATGTTTAAAGGATTCAATATAAAGCTATACAATTAAGCTTATGATAAAGTATACTGAACAGCAGTCTAATCAATTGTAAATTTTCCACAATATAATCTTTTAAACAGTAACAGTCTGAAGTTTGCAAAACAATAATGTTACAGCATCTTCCATTTTGTTTTTCTTACCTTTTGTATGCTTTCCCCTACGAATTGACGAGATACAATAAAACCTTCACAATGTTAAAAATGCATAACAGTTTACTAAAAAAGACTCCAAGTTCACTAGACTATTACATGTTTAGATGGTACTACTACACCATCACTGGTAAAGTTGTCCAACTTTGTATTGTTAGTTTATTCAGTTAATATAATTTGAAAAACATATGAACAATAAGAAAAATAAACTAAACTTTCTTGATGACAGTGTAGTAGTGTTACCTAAATTTGAGGAATTACTAAAGAGCCTGGTGTCATTGTTAATAAACTAATGATCACTTTTTAATTATATTGTTTGCAGTTTGTTTATAGCATTTTTAGCTTATTTAATTTATTGACATATACTTTTTTCCATCCTTGTATTAATCACTTTTATCATCAATTAGGATCCAAATGCATTGGATGTTTCATGTTCATGTGTGATGCATCAAGTTGGTAAACCAACCAAATCAGTGTGTGTGTGTATTTACTAGTAAATTTACTTTAAATACAATATATAAATAATCAGAACTGCAGCAGTATCTCCATACAAGTAAAACTATTCGGAACTAAAAACTTAAACCTTTCAAATAAGCACCATAATAAATGTCTATGATGAAAGAGATGATTTATACAGTAGAACACTTAATTTGAATTTACAAATAGATGTAAAAGTAATTAATTTTAAAACTACTAATATTTAACTTATAAAATGTTCATATCCATAATACTTCATGATATTAAATTAAAAAAAAAGTGTTATACAAGTATATATTTTTCAAAACCCAAAGAAATTTACAGTATCTTACACTCTTAACCTACATGGAGCAAGAACTATACTTCATATGCATATTCCTATAATGTGACAATTCAGTAAATTCCTACAGGGTTATTTATAATAGTTTTATATCTTTAACAATATTTATATCTCAGGTATATACATCTTGTACACAAACTGAAATATTATAAAAGTACTAAATGTCACATGATGAAAGCTGACGTCTTTTCAAACATGTGCCTTACTCTTTTTTGTCTGTCTCGTAATTCAATAATGGTTTTATGTGAAGAATAAATAGACCAATGTTAGAAATGATTGTTACACACATACACTATCTGCATATATAGTAAATACTAGTAGTACTTTCATTTCAGCCAAAAATATTGTTTTTGAATAAATCTTAATGAACTGACTGACAGTTTGTCAACATTTATCTAAAACAATATCAGGTTTAAAAGTTGTTTTTTATACAAGTTAGTTAAATCTAGAGTAACAGAATTATCCATCATTATTTATTTTTAATCAATATTTCTAAAGTTACTAATTAAGTCAATGTTGGTTATTAACTTCTTAAAATATCTTTTATGTTCTAGTTGCAACATTGACTAATTTAAGAGCAACTAGATTATATTCATAATTAATTCTAACTTTTATGAAATACAAATAAACTGTAATGTAACAATCTGCATAAACCTTTGTTTTAGATTGGTTTGAATTCCATGCAAAGCTACACAAGAGCTATCTGTGGTAGCCATCCCTAACTTAACAGAGAAAGACTTGATGGAAAGCACTTAGTTCACCCAACCTACTGTCAACTCTTGGGCTACTCTTTTACCAATTAATACCATCTCACTGCTGAAAACACTTGCGAGAATTTGACAGAAACTCCAAGACGTTACAGTAACATGGTACATTTACATCCATAATAACTACAGTGTAAAAGATTTTAATATACAAATATATTCATCTTAAGAAACAACAAAACTTACACATGTAAAAACTGGTTTATTACCATCAAGATCAACACACAAGTCTATAAACAACTATATAAATATTGGTACACAGAAATAGAGAAGAATCTTAATAGTAATAAACTAGCAATGGGGGGGTCAAAAAATTTCATGAAAATTGTATCAATTTTAAAGCCATTGATGTAAGAACAATAATACTTTTTAAATTTTAAAAAAAATATTAAATAATAAAAAAGCTATGACAAAAAGAGTGTCATGTTCACAGATAGGATTTGAGAACAGATTAGTATAGATAATTCAGGCTTATTTTGCGGCCGCACATTTTTAAAAATTCCGCTCATATTTTATTATATTTTCCACATTTTTCATAATATTTATTTTAAACTTTCCATTTTTACGTAATTTGAGCCATATAATTCAAATTTGGAATTAAAAAGACATATAATGAACCACATTTAACATAGATATTTATTCAAAGAAATATAGTCAACAAATTCTGAGATGAACTTGTGAAAAAGCATGATCAATGTACCATTTAAAACAATGAAAAGAAAGATATGCTTTTCAGAAATGTTATTGATGATAATAAACAATCATTATATGCTTTTACACATGCTTTAATAATAATTACAATATATCTTTCAAAACTTATAAAAAATTAAATATGAACATTGTTGTGTATTATCTTCCTATCATGTACCAATGACTAAATGTCAGTACTCAATAAAAATCATGCCATTAAATATCACTTTGTATATATCAAGTTTAGTGTCACTTTCCAACTTTGTTACATTATATCTGACAAAAAGAAGGCCTATATCAACCTCAATGGTATTTAATGTTCAGAAGTAAACTTCGGTATAAATTTTGTAAACATTGTCTATGCTGGTAGATGACTTTGTGGTCCACATCCGCCCTCCTGAGACTGGTTCCATTCCTAGATCAACTGAAAGTACAAACTTTTTTTACACCCATTGAATGTCTTTCCCTGTAGGCCATTTGAAGTGGGTTGCATTTCCTGTACGGGCAGAGAAATTTACTTGAACCCTTCCTGCATCATGTTGTAGCACGAGACCTGAAAGAATATATATATATAATTTACATATGTGTGTGTGTTATTTACAAGGTATATAAACATGTAAGGTATATATATATTCTCCATTCTCACACAATGTAGGTTTTATTTAAGAATACTATTGAAATGATGTATCATATTTATAACAATATGATGCATCACTGTTAAATTGTAGCTATAGATTAACTAAGCCTACATTGTTTAATACTCTGATCACTGGATAAAAACACGGGACACAAAAAACACATTCTATATATATATATTTACTATATATAAATTAAACAACCTTTGCTATGTAACGTCAACTGTCCGCAATGGTACACCGTACAAGCTTATCACGGGGGGAGCAACTTATTTTTTAAAATAACATTCCTTCCACTGACAACAAATTTATCAACAAAAACGTGTGTAATTTCCTATTACCATTTCTTATGAAACATATCTTAATATCATAGATAAAGTAAGTTTATTTGTTTTTCATCAGCTACTATAATCTTCTACCTAAAATATCGCTCCCCTACATATAATTGACTCGCCCTGATCATTCCTGCTCTCGCCAGCCTTAGCTGGCTAGTCAAGAAAGGGGCCAGAGTGCTGGCCTCGCACGATCAAAACACAGAAATCGCATCGGTTTAGAGATCGATGCCGCATAGAAAATATACTCTAAACAACATCAAACTTGGTCAATATATTCTATGATAGATAACCTATCGAATGATATTCGTTGCTTACCTCTAATATTCCCCAAAGGGGACGAATTCGAATGCAGACTTTCTGTGATTCTTTGTTTATGTTTTTTATCGAGATATGCAGAAACCACAAACATTCACGTGATCGCAAATCTGTGCTCTGATTGGTTAATATCAATTCAGGTCAACACGTTCCGGTTTTCTTCGCGCCAAAACAACACAAAGAGGGGTTGATCTGAAAAATTGCGCTCCATGCGCCACGAGCAGCCGCACAACTTATTCCAGTGATCGGCGTTTTTATCGGTTGCCTGCTTATATAGTGCGCATGCAACAAATAATTTCTTTTGTTATAAACAACAATAAACATTTGTAGATTAAATTTAAACCAAACACATATATCTGAAAGTCACAACATGGTCGTAAAACGAACTTTTATTTAGATACCAAGTTCAGCGTATTTGCAGCAGGCTAGCATTAAAGTGGTCGTACATCGCGTGCGCGGCCGCCAGCGTTGCATAATAAACATGCACTTGATTTACCTGTCATTTATGAAAATCTGATATGCCTAATGACAGAAATACTCAGTACTAATATACTTGTCTCACATTTTTTATAATAAACTAGCTTTCACAAACACTACTAATCACCTCTTGCACAGTTCCTTCTTAAAATTAAAAAAATCTGAGAAGTACCTCAATACTAAAATACTAAAGGAATACAGTTTCAGGTTAACATTTTATAATAATAGTCAATATATCTGCATTATCCTTCCTTGAAAATGCACCACAGCAAATCCCTAACTAAGAGTAAAGGTTAAATCTTTTTTTTTTTGCAACTTAATACTTATTAATAATTAGAATATGCACAAGTTTAGTAAAATTGGCTTTAAAACCTATTTCCTCAAACCTCTAGTAAAAGTTTTATATCTCATTTTTAACATCATTCTAATAACTATGACTGATATAAAAAACAAATTATGATCTGACCATTCGTTATTCAAATTCAAAGAATGATTCATATAGCCAAGATTTTTAATAAGCATGTTGCATATCTGAGAAATATTTACAACTAGTTAAGAGAAAACGAATTTGTTTCATTCAGAAATGCACAACCTTTTACTGCAACATAAATAAAACGTTATGTTTTGTACAAATATTAGTAAAACAAAACAAAGAAAATCTAGCCATAGTTATTCTTTTAAAATATTAACAATTAACAAGAAATTCTTCACTTAATACAATCTTTATTTTTAATACACAATCACAGGTGATTTTGCGATTTTGAAATGTTTGCATTGTAAACAATTTGAGAATTTTGTTTTTAGATTCTCAACTTCTGCCTAAGATAATTTGCACTCTACTGAGTTCACTCTATACACTATAGTAAGTAGGAAATAATAACAGCTTGTAGTTGGAGTTGTGCTTTATAAATATTGGTTTAACTAATACGGTTACTGTTTTGGCTTGGCTTATTATTAGTAGTATTGGTAATTTTAATCTTGAAGCCGATGTTTATGAGAGTTGACTAAGTTAAACTAAAATTAACCATAAACAATACATTTTACATCAAAGTGATAACTTAATTACGAAATAGAGCAAACATTTAGACTTTAAAAATGTACATTTCGAATTAAATTTAGAAACAGTAACAAGTCTACTATCTGTAATAACAATAATACAAAAATTCTTGATTCAGTAATACAATAAAATAAATCATTGACAAGACCTTAACTTCGACTATAAATAACAATGCTGTATACCACAATATTTAGTAGGAGTTTAAAACAACCGCTACGGTAAATAAAACTTTTCTCTTCTCGTTTTACTAGTGCCATCACAGATATAAATACTTATTAACAGCCTGAACTCTATATTACTCAATTTTATTGTAACAAAGCCACATCCGACTCACCGCTAGCCCTATCACGAATATTCAGCACTCATTACGTGAAAACAATCAGTGGCGTATTTAGGTAGGGGCCACTGGGGAGGAAGCCCTAGAGCCCATGGTCTTAATGGGGACTCATTGATCACTTTATTCAATGTAAAATTACATGGGATGTAGAGCCCACATAACTTTAAATCCGCCACTGACAACAAGAACAGATTTTTAGTTATATTTCTTGCAAAAAAGCAAGACGAAAATATGATTAATATTATAATTTTCATACACTTATGCTTCTGCCTCCCAGTGGCTCAGCGGTATGTCTGCGGACTTACACGCTAAAATCCGGGTTTCGATACCCGTGGTGGGCAGAGTACAGATAGCCCATTGTGTAGCTTTGTGCTTAATCGAAAACAACAACAACAACAAATTATGCTTCTATATTATAAATATAAAAAAAATGAAATAATCAACCGTAAGTATAAAACAGTTCGATCAATTCGCGATACATTTCTTGAAACATCCACAACACTATCTTATCCGAGTCTTTTCGGTATTAGAGTATATATATAAAGCTCTCTTAGAGGCTATGTTCAGTTTCTACAACAATACACTCATAAAACAAACACATTTAAACCACGTAAAAAGATAAGGTCGTCAATGATATAATTTATTCTACTTTCATTTATAAGTTATCGTAATATTATGCATTACTGTTTATGGCTGTTTTTTTATTCAATAAATGACGAATTCGCTTATAAAATTTCACTGAAGTCTGGTTGGAGTATTAGTTATTGATGTTCAGATCATTTTCATTTTTTTAAACATGTGACGGTTTTCTATTATACATATTTTTTTATATTTATGTTTGTTTTAGCTAAATATAAATTCATAACTGCATGTAACTAATACCGTTAAATGTGTATTGCAAAATTTCCGCCTCGAGTATAAGATTAAAAAATGTATATATATATATATATATATATGAATGTAGATACTATAATTGTTGCCACTGAAATTTCGAGAACATCGCATAAAGTTTACAAATCGACGGACCAAAAGACAGGATACTGTTACTGGTTTGCTACATTTGAAAGGCTATAAACCTTGGAAGCTGCAACTCTGACTAACGCTTATTAATCGCGAAACAACAAATACTTGACCAAGAAGGTCAATAGATTTCGAACATTACAAACTGTTTAACTTCATCAGATTAACTTCAGACTTTCATACTTTTACAAAGACATAGCTTCAATAGTGAACGTTTCAACCTGTGATAAACGAAACTGAAGAATGTAAAGCTGTCTTGCCGTTCAGTAAACTAAACCGTACCGATATTAACTCGAAATTTAGTCTCTCATCGTGAACCATCCATAAAATATTCAGTTCTAGACCGGATAGAAAATTTGATATTGTCTGTAAGTTACAACTTTTGTACACAAGTCACTATTAGTAGTAACTATTTGTAAGAACTTTTATTATAAATTGTATTATTGTTTGTATATTAAAGTATATTTGTGTTAAAAAAGAAAACTTTATAAATGTTGTCGGCAAATAACACAAATTTCACACATGTCAACATTTAATTAACTTCTATATTTAAAGTAAAATGTAAACTAGTTTTACACTATTTTAAATTATAAATATGTGTAACATTAAATTGGGGGCGTGTCTGTAATCTGAATCAGAGAAAAAATTCAATCTATATTAGAATTCAAATCTTAGTTCAATTTATATTTATCAGTGTCAACAAGAGTTGTTCATGTCTAGTTATCAATGTTTTAATCGCTTTCCCTAGAGAAACCAGAAAGATATAACAAAAATAAACTGCTTGAAATTGCCAAAATTTTCGAAGTTAAGAAATAATAATAAAAAATAAACTGAAAAGGCATATCACTGAAATACAAGTTGATGATGATTCATTGTATGAGGACACATTAGGGTAATACTATTGTATCTCCATTAGCCAATCTGAGTTAAGTGATATATACTAATCAGAGATCCAGTTAAAAGCCGAGAAATTAGTTTGAAAGAAATGGAAGACTCGACTTTTATCAGTCAAGGCAAAATAATAACTTTGAACTTAATCGATATGTTAAAGTACCACAATTCGATGAAAATTGATAAATATTTCCAGTCTTTTGAAAAAGATAGCTAAACTATAAAATGACTCATGAAAAAATGGTCATTATTATTACATAAGGTTTTTAACTGGTAGAGCACAAAAAGCTTATGCTGCTCTCTCTTCGGAATATTATACCAATTATGATAAGGTTAAAGCAGCTATTCTTTAGCATACGAGTTAGGAGGTTAACAGGAGGTTAAAAGCCCAAAGTTTCAAGGTCATCGGAATATAATCAAACATATATAAAAGTTACCCACGAAAAAAAGAGGTTTATTTTGATCGACGATGCAATTCTATGTATATTAGCAATAGGTTTCCACAAGCTAAGATAATTCGGTCTAACTAAGATATTTAAATGTTGCACAACTTATGACTTCAAACCTCACTTGGATGAAAAGAAAGTTGAAACAATGCAGAAAGCAAATACTCTTTCCGATGATTACACTTTAACACTTGAAAAACTTTGCATAAAAAAGAAATTCCTGCCATCTCTGTGCAACCCACTAACATTTAGGATTATTTTTAAAAATTCAGCTCCTCTGGTTCAAAATCTTCTGACATTAGGGATAATATTTCACAAAACACAACAAAGCCTGTCTGCTAATTTTTTAATAACCTGGTCATGTTGTGTTTGATTGTTGGTGAAAAATAAAAAGAAAGGGAAACAAAAACTAGTGCATTCGTGTTCATACATGGATGTAGTTTCACCAGATCACCCGAAGTTGTCGATTTGGTTAATGTTATTACAGTTGATGTAGTCAGAGAAGAATTTAGACCTTTTATGTCTATTGGTTCTGTGTCTTTGACAAATGACACAGCTAATCACATACCCACACGTATGGCACGGGGTACTGGGGCGACTCATTCATTGTTGTTAGAAGGCGTATTCTCATTAGAATTCAGTTCTGCCATTCACTGGTGAGTGTTCCATTGCTTAAGGTAGAGAGAATGGCTTTATTAATATTCCTCTTCATAACACTTATTTAGCATCAGACCGAAATGTGGGACCAGTTGTTGATTGAGTAAGGCTTGCTCTGTCAATTAGTGTACCATTATTGTTGGGAAACGATTTGGTTGGGGAAAGAGTTGTTGCTGAACCCAAAATGGTTAGAGAGCTGATAACTGTTGGATCTAAGGATGATGTTGTCGAGGAAAATCCGGATATGTTTCCCTTGTCTTTTGTGACTAGAACTCAGGCTAAAAAATAATCCAAAAACAAATTAGAAACTCGTATTCAGATGATGATATTATAAGATACGTCTAAGACAATTTCGGATTCGATGTGGATCTTATGAATAATTGTCCAACTGACAATGATAAACATGAATAATCTATTTTACCTAGTGAAGTTCCATTTGAATGAAGTAAACTAATTACCAAACAAGAAAATGATCCACATAAATTTTCATATTTTAAACATGCACACCCAAAGAATGAACTGGAGAAAGTTACAAACGTTTTTAGCTTTTCTTTTTCAAAAATGACGTACTTATGAGAAAACAGAGCCCATCTCATATACCAGCTACAGAAGACTGGATTGTAGTTTATCAAATCTTTGTTCCGAACGCACATCGCTCTGAAATATTTAAAGTTACCAATAAACTCCCCATGGGAGGTCATTTAGGTACTAACAAGACATTTGACAAAATCATGAGACATTTCTCTTAAACAAAAATTTGGCAAGATGTTTCTCAGTTTTGTAAAACTTGTCATACCTCTCGATTATTTGAACACCTAACAAAGTTTGGTTTGTTTTGTATTTCGTCCAGAGCTACAAAAGAGATATCTGCGCTAGCCATCCCTAGTTTAGCAGTGTAAGACTAAAGGGAAGGAAGCTAGTCATCACTACCCACCACAAACTCTTGGGCTACTCTTTTACTAACGAATAGTGGGATTAACCGTAACATTATAACGCCCCCACGGCTGAGAGGGCGAGCATGTTTGGTGTGGCTGGGATTCGAATCCACGATCCTCAGATTACGATCGAGCGCCTTAACTACCTGGCCATAAACCTAAAAAGATAATTTTTATTGCTCCTTTGAAATTTATCCCACCTTCCCAAAAAACCTGTTATTGGTGTGATTACTGATTATGTTGGGTTTTTACCAAAAAATATTTGTGTTAATAAGCTTTCATGTGCAAAGTAATTTTATGACCATTAAGTTATTTGTATTGATTGTCACTTTTTAAATATTGTATTGTTTGCTTTGGATATGTATATTTAATATCCCAGTTAAAAACTAGCGTTATACATGTTTAGGCAAAGTAATTCTAAATAATAATAAATCATTTATACAACAGGATGAAAACGTCCAGATTACAAAAAAATTTTAAAATACATATTCGTAACAATATGAATAATCTAAAACTTTTGATTAATATTCAGTATTACATACTTAGAATTATTTTTTAATTAGGTGTTGTGAATGTTTTCGTAACTTCTAACTGGATGATTAATTACTTCTACCTTCTTATAAATTGTTTGTTTGTTTGTTTGTTTGTTTGTTTTGGAATTTCGCACAAAGCTACTCGAGGGCTATCTGTGCTAGCCGTCCCTAATTTAGCAGTGTAAGACTAGAGGGAAGGCAGCTAGTCATCACCACCCACCGCCAACTCTTGGGCTACTCTTTTACCAACGAATAGTGGGATTGACCGTCACATTATACGCCCCCACGGCTGGGAGGGCGAGCATGTTTTAGCGCGACTCGGGCGCGAACCCGCGACCCTCGGATTACGAGCGCACGCCTTAACGCGCTCGGCCATGCCAGGCCTCCTTCTTATAAAATCGTGTATTTATGAGCAGTGAAAATTCTTTCCCCATTTTCGATAGTATCACACAAATAGCACATATTTTGTTTTAGCTTATTGTTTTATTTTATTATTATGAAAGTGTTTTTAAGGGTAGTATAAGAACTACTAATAACAAATTAAAAACAAATACTATAAAGATTGTGTGTTGATGTGGAATTCTGCGTGTTCTGATTTTGATGTATCAACCAGAATGCTTCCAGATCTTAATTTCCGGACAGATCTGGGAGAGTAAGGGCGCCCTAAATATCTCTTCTAAATAAAAGATGGAGACTTTTTAGATAGTAAGTGTACAATGAGGAATCCCAGTATATTATCAACTGTAGCTTGGGGCCAAGTAATAAAGCTCGCCAAGCGTGATCACTTACCAGTCAAGGATTGTTTAACCTCAGCAGTAACTCGATGATAGGTGTGAAAAGCCACGAGAAGGAGAAAAGTTTGATTTCCATTGATCCCTACCCATAATGAAACTCTACAAGGGAAAGCAAAAGGCTCTGTAACAAATACAAGGTTTTGTGGGCATTATACTCAAACACCAACATCAGACATAAGGTCCAAAATACCTGTTGAAAACGTTCAATACTGGTATTCAGTTAACCCTAGCTTCTGGGGCCACGCATCTACACGATTTTAAGAACAAAGTGGTATACTGGAGTTAGAGCATTTAACCATCAGGATCCTCTACTCGCCTTGACGTGTTGGTCGTCATGTGTGGCAAATACGTTTAGATCCAAGAAGAGGTAAACTGAAAAGATAGAATCTTCTATCGGAGTTCCACTCACCACGTACAGGCATCCACATCGAAGGTATCCAGACAGGAGTTGAAAATATAACCAGCAGAATTGAGTGCTAGCCGCAATGCAGTTTTTGTAGTGCATTAAGGGGTTGCTAATGTAAGGAAAAGTAGACCAGAAAAGCTTATTGTTAAACACATTTTGATGCCTTTAAAGATAAGGGTCATAATAACTTAATTCTGTCAGGGATACTTCAAAGACTTAAGCATCGGCATTAAAATATAAGTAGGTTACTGAAGCTGAGTGCTAACTTTGAGTTAACAATTGAAAAGTAAATTGGTTGGATTTATGGGTTGTTGTTGTTTAGAATTAAGCACAAAGCTGCACAATGGGCTATCTGTGCTCTGCCCACCACGGGTATCGAAACCCGGATTTTAGCGTGTAAGTCCGCAGACATACCGCTGAGCCACTGGGGGGCAGGATTTATGGGACAAGGGAGTTTATGGAATAGATGGTTTACATTAACATAGATAGGTGCTGACTTGTTTGGAAGAACTATTAATTGACTTGTAAAGATACATGTGAAGTAAGGTGGGACAGTGAATAGGGCCAAGATAATTAAAATAATTATGATGTAGAGAACTGTATAGTGTAGGAACAACGTACAAAGGTAATTTTAGTGGTAGGCTAAACTGTTATTGTTGTAATGCTAGAAGTATAAGAAATAAAATGGATGACTTCAGAGTATTGGTTAAAACAGAAGATTTTGATGTGAAGGAAATAACTGAGACCTGCCTAAATAGAGAAAAATCTTGATGACAAAAATATATGAACTATAAGATTGGAAGCTGTTTAATATACAATAATAAAAAGGGGTGGTTTTATTTATACAACGTGAAATATAACATATTGAAGTTGAGGATAGGAAAGTTAACAACAATAAGGATGAACCTGTTTTGGTTTCTATAAGGGGTGAATGCTTTTTAGTATTTTTTAGAGACTACCAGATGAAAGTGATTAAATTGATGAATTGAACAGTTAATGAGGTTTAATTATAGGAGGTTTTAATTTTATACATATATCAGGTCATCCCTTAAATAATGCTCGATCTTAGGTTCAGAAAAAGAGAAAGGATTTCAAACGCTTTTGATGTTATTTAATTAATAATGTATGTTTCATTATTATTAATTACTTTCTGCCAACGATTTAAGCTTCTGAATGTCACTTCAATAAGATTCTTGGGGTTTGGAGGAAAAGAATGTAGAGATCGTAGTTCTGATATCTTCATATGTTTAAACCTCTTTTCCATCAAGATACTTCTGTAAACTTCGAAATAGATGATAATCATATGGGTCAAGATCTGGAGAACAATGAGGATGATTAAGATTTCCTAGTCTAGCTTTTCGATCTTTGCTGTATGGGGTCGAACATTATCCTGGTGTAACACAACACCTTTACAATTGATCAGAGCAGGCCTCTTTTCTTTCAGCACAATATTCAAGTGCTCTAACTGTTCATAATAGAAGTCGATACCCGTGGTGTGCAGAGCACAGATAGCTCATTGTGTAGCTTTGTGCTTAATTCAAAACAACAACAACAGCAGCACATTCCTCAAAGAAAATTAACCCTCATGCAGTTAAACAACTAAGTTAGCTCTATATCCCTGAGACAAAGTAGAGAAGAGTAAGCCACACAAAGATTGGAATATAAAATTAGCAACAATGGAATAAGATATTAAGTTGGGTTAAGAATGAAGTTTTTTCCAATTTAATAAGAAAATCTCACTCGATTAACTTTCTAAAGAAGTAAGTACGTGTGACTGATCAACGAGGAATGAGAAGAGGCAAACAGGATCTAATCGTCCATGGCAACAAAACTCTGAAGATACAAGTAAACATGACAGGCAAAAGAGCATATCACTCGACAAAACACGTGTAGTCAAAGGCGGTCTGAGTACCAAAAATTGGGAGACATGACCTTCATGGATGAACCAAATAAAACAACGTGGCACTGTAACGCTAAGAATAGGAAAAGACAACTGTCACGATGATTTGGTCATCCAGAGTTCCAGTGAGTGGTAGGATTCATGGAGAAACAAGGTTGCTACAGATAAAAATACAACCAGAACAGGTCTCCAATCTTCATTCTTTTGAGAGACAACAAATTGCTGTGACTAAAATCTTAGTAATAGGTCTTAAACAGACGAGGCAAGGTGATTGGAAAACTGTGATCCCGAAAATCAGGGAAGGAGACAAGGGTAAGTGGAACTGAAGGCAGAAACCTACAGACAATATCCATAAAACTCATGGAACTGTTGTTAAAATAGTCAAACACATATAAATGAAACATAACTAGAGAAAGTACACAATGTAAATGAACTAGCAAAACCTAATAATTTTAGAGTCTACAAATTACATAAAAATAATGAACTTCCAAAACTATAAAACTGGATCTAAAACAATAAGCAACACCTAAAATACAAAACCACTGAAGAAACTTAAACTTAGAAGATAAAATACATGTAAATATCAAACTGAAAATCCACTCAAATGATAAAAAACTAAGCACTCGAAGTATTCTTTCACAAAATAAACTGATTAGTAATATTTACACTAAACAGTCTTTTATATCATAATATAAACCCCTCATCAAGAGAAATATTTATAATATTTTGTCATTATATACAAAGACTGTTTTCAGCTGATATACATGTTCTTTGTCTCTCCTAGGGTAGGGGGTCTACAGTATGGTTCTTCTTTGACAGGATCTCTTTATTCATCTTGACCTTATGTTTGTGTTGCCCGAGGTCTGTATTTTCTGATTTATTCACATACTGACAGTAGATTTTGCTCATCTTCCTTCTTGTCAGTCAGTTTGACATTTTCAAAGACGTTTTGGTATGTTTCATCCCTATTCAGTGCTCTTAGACTTAGTTGGTCCTTGTCTTCTACAGCGAAGTCACTGTTTTCAGAATTTGCTTCTATGACAACTGGATTTATCATGTGTACATGTACATCAATAACTACACTAACAAGGTCTTCTTCCCTCTCTAAGTACCTTTTCAACAGGTTGGCATGGCAGACCTTAGTCATTTCATTCACTTTCACTTTATATTGCATCCTACAGACGACTTCCTATACTATGAAAGGTCCTTTCCACTGCTGAGTAAGTTTGTTAAGTGTGTTCATTAAGTCTGGCTCTTCTTCTGAGTTTCTAGGCCAGTCCAGCACCTTTATTCGCGTTGTAGTAATAAAATTCTTCACAAGTTTCGATGTGTGACACGGAGCCAGATCCATCTGGAAATCTCTTTTTCAATTCTGCGACGACTCTTCCCTGCAAAACTTCGATGTATTGTGGTCCTCACATCACACCTTCTACAATATGTAAGCCTCCGACGCCATAGTAGCTGAAAAAGCCCCAAAACATCTTCTTCAAGGGATGTTTTACGAACTGACTGATGTGAGATTCTCGAAGTTTCTCATCTGGAGATCTGCGAACATGCAGACTTCTTTAACCCTGTACGAAGAAATGAGTCTCGTCGCTAAATAACACCTTCCTCCATTGTTCTTGCGTCCAGTTCTTGTATTTCAGGTCCCATTGATACCGTTTTTTCTTTATTGAGTTGGTAAGTTGTTTTTTGACTGGTTTCCTTGCCATTGTAACGTAATTTCGAATGACATAATATTCCTCAAAATTTCATATCTCAAAAATCGATCGGCCGTACTACAAAACACAGCTAACGACGCAGTCTGCGTGAAAAAAAATACAGTTAAAGGAAATCAGCGCGTCCAGCGAACCTACAGTGGCTGTCATGCTGAAAATGTTGTAAAATGACCATTTGTTTCATTTAAATTGCACAAGAGTGTACAAGGTCAAGTTAGGATATCTGAACTTGTTTTCTCTCGAGAAATGCGAGAGGTGTGCTGATTGAGGTATTTTAAATTAAGAGAATTAATAGTGTTTACGTATTATATTCAATGGGAAGAATAAGACCAAGAGACACAAATATACACTTTGGCAGGGTAGATGTCATTGTCAGCTGTGATAACATTATTTTTCTAACAGGGTGGTTGCCTTCAGATGTGGCAGATGCAATTAATTTAAGGGAAAGTTCGATAAATATTTGAATGATGAGGATTTGCTTTCAGCTAATTCTTCTACTTTTTAATTTAATTTAGTAGATCGACGAAAATTTTCTTTATCGTTTAACGTTACATTGTGTTAAAATTACCAGACTGCCATCCATTTCTGTATTAATAAGAGAAAAGGGGACAAATCTATTCTATATGAACAAGAAAGTATTGAAAAGAGAAATTGTATTAACATATATTTTCAATTAAAATTTAAAATTACAGAAGCGTTTTATGGACAGTTTTCCTGAAAAGAGGGGCAGTTGCCAAAAAAGAAAGACAATAACAGATACTACAGAAGAAAGATGTGCAGGCAATATAACATAGAAGAGCATTATAAGACATAGAAAAAAATTTGGATCAAAATGAGGATAAACAAAGGTGTGAAACTGAAGGGAGAAAACATCTAAATGGAGGAATTATCCTGATAAGCTGCTGAAGTGTACGAGAGGAAGAGCAATCTGAAGAAAGGAGAAAATATGTTAAAGGATAGAGTATGTGAAACAAACAGATGGCAAACAAATAAATAAAAAACATACACATGCATAGGAAGTAGAGGAAGAAATGGGTGATAGAGCAGCTACAAAAACAACTGCGACAGCCAGAAAAGAGCTATCTGGAAGAACTAAATATGGACTGTCATGACTGAAGTAAGTCATCCACAAAAGGAGAATGGGGTGGAAAAAAAAGAGACAAATATGGATGTCCAATCCTGGCTGAAAACGTAAACAGAAATCTGAAATAAATAAAAAGTGGATTTTACAAAAAGCTTTAAAGTGAGGAGTACCTCACTGAAGTCAAAATTACTGGAAAACAAAAAGATCAAGAGACTACTCTGTCAGATAAATGTTGTGTGAACAGAAATCTGTGACAACAGTAAAAGAATCTGGAACATGATACACAATGATAGGAATGTCAAGCATGCAGGCCCCAAAAGAAAATCCAATAAAAATGTGTGCCACTCTGATGAACAACCACTGAAGAAAGTCGAAATGAATCATTATTAGAAAACTTCTGGCCAGATGGAGAAGGTGGATCAAAACATGACCTCTGGGTTAGAGGCACCCGGATGTTGGTAATGATAAGACTTCTCAGCTGCAGACCAAAATCCCCAAATTTTCCAGATGATCAGTTCAAGTCCCCATCCCTGAAGGGATATATCCATAAAATGTAAGAAACTGAATGAGGAAAATAAAGTGGGACGTTGTTGATGGGTGAATCATATTTAACCACCGATACTGCTCAATGATAAGGATAAGAGGAAGGGTAATAAGAGCCAACAAGGGATCCCTACAAAATTCTGCAGGTCATGAAAAGCCCACAAAAAGAGTGTGCATAAGAGACTAACCTAAGGTGATAAGGGATTCTAAGGAAAATCACCTTCCCAAGAGTGAAAGAATTTTGTGAGCTGTAATTGAACTGAAAATCCATCAAACAACTGATGTGTGTAGAAAAACAAACACCCAAATGAATGGGTCATAATAAGGACTTCTACAACTTAATTAAAAGCTTATTAGTGCTGTATCCAGGAGTGGCTGATGAGGATAACAGGCAGACTCCTATTCAAAAGGAGCAAACAGTAACCAGTTGACCAAACAAAGAGGAAAGGATCCAGCGTTAACACATGAATTACATGAGCTTACAAAGTTAGATACATGGTCACAAATATGTCACTGGAGAAAAAATTCAGAAATCCCAAAAATAAAGCAGCAACAAATGTACCTTGGACGAGGTCGCATTGCAATCCAGAAAATCCTAACTACAATGAAGCCACACACAAAAAATGCCAAAGATGACAAACAAGCCAACATGGATGTAATGACGAATTATAAGAAAATGAGGAATCATGTTGAAAAATGGCATATTTAGCTTAGCTGAATTTGCATGAGGTGTAGGGAATATATGGCAAAATCTGGTGTAAAAAGGCTATCAAATTTTCATTGGTCTGAACAGGTTCAGCTTGTTCAGGAAATTAATAGGGCAAGTGTGAATGAAGTGGGTTTACCCATATAATGCTTAATCTCATAATGGATAACAGCAAAGAAATCCAATAACAGGTCTCCCTCATCTACAACCAATGAAAATAGTGCCAGTTGTGTATCATCTGAAATGGGAGCATGAGCCACCAGAATTCATGGTATATAAATTAGACAAGTGTTTAATGTAAAATATGTAAGTGTGAGAAAAAATAGTCTGTTAAATTAAAAGATATGTTCAATATAAAAAAAAACAATAACGAAGTAACCCTACTTCTGGAATTAAATTATTAAAACCATGATTCACACCGAGTGCTAAAAGAAAAGAATATTTAAACACGAGTACTGTCAAATGAGCAGTGACAGTTCAATGGAATTGAATAAAGAGTCACACATGCCATGAGAGTATATCACTCTTGTTGGTGTGTGGTTGACATATGATGATTTGCATGAAAGATACATTGGAAACACTCAATTCCAATGGAGGGGAGATAGAAGGCTTGTGGCATGAACAGATTTTTTTCATATAGAGAGCAATACTGAATGAAAATAGAGATGTAAGAATACGTAGTGTACTATATTAGAAGCTAAAATTAGGATGATATTTTGATTCAAGCATGGCTTGCAAGCTCTATCACAGAGCAAGCCTATATTACATTACATAGCTGTACACAATGTAACAATACATGAAAAAAAATGTTCATCACTCATGAACCATACAACGAATTACCACTTCTGTTTGGTTTAAAGTTCAAACTATGTTATGGTCACCTGTTAGAGGAACTTTTAATATTGGTTCTTCTTTCTCCATTTATGAAAAACTGTTTCAGCAAATTTGCCGAAGTGTAGTTCAGATATCGTGGAGCTGCCCATAATTTTAGAGGTGCAGTGGAAGGAAGAAGCCCATTACTATTTTTTACATGTCATTTGTTAAATAATTTATTTTACTTTTTATTTAAAGAAAGTGGATATAAAGGTTTTTAATTGCTGCTAGACACTATACCAACAGGGCAAACAAATAAACAAAAGGAACTGAAAATGGTCTGCATATATGGTTCAGTGTCACTGGAGAATTGTTACTTGTCAAACATGATTAACAGCAGATGAAAAACACTGAAAATGCATTTTGAAATGATAATGTTTCAACAAAAGCTCTTAATCAGATAATGCCTAAAACCAAATAATTAAATCAAACACAACCTTGCATTAACAAGCTCATATACAATTGCAAAAATCAAATAAACTAATTTATCTTCAAAATAAAGTGAAATTACAAATTATATAAAATTTGTTACTATAATTTGTTCTGAAATGCTCATATTTTTCACTATTTGATAATCAACTAAATTTTCTACTTGCTAAATCTAAAAAACAACGTTCATACATTAAATTTTTGAAAAACTATACATCTACCTAAAATGAAAGGATGAGCTTCATCATGGGGTAAAAGTGACAATACACAACTATTTGAATTAAGATGGTTCAGTTATCAATAATATAATTTACTATCCATCATAATGCACAGAATGATACATACACTCAAACTAACAGCATGTTCAAATTAGAATTAAAGCACCAAAAGAAAAAAAATATACAAACACAAGTAGTGCCAAATGAGCAGTGATAGTTTGGTAAAAATGAATTGAGGGAGTTGCACCCATCATGAGAGTATGTCTCACCACTTTTGATGAAGGGTTGACACATGTTGCTTATCATGAGAGATGCAATTGGAAGAGTCAATTCTAATGGAGGGGAAATAGAAGGCTTGTGGTATGCACATTTTTGTCATATATAGAGGACAAAACTGAATGGGAATAGCTGTTTATGTAAGAATATATAATGTACTGTATTGGAAGTTAATATCAGAAAGGTATTTTGTGGTATCTTACTGATTCAAGTCTGGCTTGTAACCTCTATTACAAAGCAAACTTTGGTCCATTTTACATTACTTAACTGTACATAATGTGTGGTCATTTCATTTGAGTCACGTTTTGGCAATACCTTTCATAAGACATTACACTTTTATATATTTTCTTTATTTTTTGTGAAAATAGAATATGACTGAAAGTTATCATTAATTGCAATTTTTAGATTTCACATTATTTGCTTTATCAAGTTTCAACAGGATATATAAATTTATATGTTTTTCCCACTAATCAAAATTAGAAAAACAAAGATAAACTTTATTTATCTTTAAAAAGTCATACACTATTACAGTAATCACAAAATTTTACTGTAGTAAAACAAACAAATACAGCACTCAGTTTCAAAAATTATCCATCAATTACATATTCCTTACAATTCTTCACAACACCAGCAGACTAATTTTCCACTTTAAACTCAAGACAAGATGATGATAAAGTAGCCCATTTCAATCTAGAATCACTCCTAACCTTTATTCAAAAGATTACAATCTGAACACTCTCAGATAATAGTTTTCAATTTATCTACGTTATTTGCAGAAAAATACAATATGATACAAAAGGGTTCACTTGGCTAATAGGCCAGACTCAAGACAATGAGTACTCAGATGCTGAAACAATATAATGAAGAATCTCCATGTGTGGACAGGATAATGAACTTTATCTTTGTTACTAAAAGAAAATGGAAAATATATTCTGGGAATGTCAGCAGATATTAAGCAAATTATAATGTTCAGGCAGACGTAGCTATGAATTCCAAGTTTTTATGTTATTTTTCAAGTGATCTTCGAGTTCTTCAGATGATCCCTTTTGGATAATATCTACTATGTGTTCTTCATGACTCCATGATAAACCTCTTGGTATATGTATTATCATATTTTCCCAGAAAAAACTTCTCTTTTCCTCACTGTGTTAAGAGCTTGAATTGTAGGGATTACAAGTGAAATACATGGTCTCAGGGACTAGCTAGATTTAGATAGCTTACAAGTCTTAACTTAGTACTACATGCACCAATATAAAGAAGTAATGAGAATATGAGAAGCAGTATTATTATCAGTGAAACATTCCCTATATATATTTTTAAACAGTTCCCCTTTTGATATACACAGCTGGATCTTGTTCTGACCTTTATTTTAAATAATAATGATGATGGGAAAAATAACCAAGAAGTAACAGAAAGATTCACAAATGGTTCAAAACTTCTTTTCAATGAAACAATCTGCAATAACTTTGTTGCATAAAAGACAGGTATCAATTAATTTGTCCTCAATAATTAACCTCATACTAATTATTCTACTTATCACTTCAACTTTAGTTCACCTCATTTTTATCCATCATGCTTTCAAACTTACTATAAGGATCATCTTTTTTTATAGTAGGGATCTTCTAAAAAAAACAAAAAGAGAGAGAGAGAGATTAAAGCATTTTGTTTAATAAAGGCACGTAATGAATCTTTCAACAACAAAAAAAAAGTCTACTACTTTTGGAAAATAGACCTTGACATTTCAATTTGTTATACTGAATCTGAATAAGATAAAAATGCTAAAAATATATTAAAATTCCTTAATTCAAAATTTCATTTTATTTTCAAACACCAATTTCCTAAACAATTTTTTATTATTTATAAAATTCCAGTAATTTCCATTCAAAATGCATAAAATAAGATAAGCAATGAAACAAAAAATATTTCAGATGCAAAATGGGTTGTTTAGTGAGTTCATTTATTTTGTAAATGATTTAAAATGCTAGAAATAAAAAGTTTAGGATAGAAATGTTTCAATTTGATTTTGCATTATTCATAAACACACACACAAACCAACTACAGTTTCTAAATGTATTAAGAATTCAAGAGAAAAAGCAAACTATAATGACTGAAAAAAAAAGAAAAGGGAGTATACAAAATTAAAATAAAACATGACCCATAAGAATAAGACAGATTAACTTTAATAAAAAACAATTAAACAAAATTCAGTGAATCTCCCATGAACTTTTTTTATGACAAAAGTTGTTCAAGAGACTAGTGGTAGATATTTTGTATCACATTTATTAGTTTTTCTTTTCAGATTCTTTCATTAAAAACAAGAAATTTAAATTATTTTATCCATTTCATTTATTTTCTCTTTTTTTGGCCACAGTATTTTGTATGTAGCTGTTCAAACCTTCTTCACTTTAAATAATTTTTTATTACCATGATAAGCTTGTGCATTGGAGAAATAGATAATTAATTAAATTACTTTTACTATGGTAATAACGAAACAAAAACTGACATAAGTCTTGTTTTTTGGAATGCATTTGTACATATGTTCAACACCCAATTCTGTGATTCATTTCAAATATTTAAAGTTAGTAAAAAGTACACATTTACAAACACTAGAAACAAAAAATACCATGATTTGAAATTTTTAATAAAAATACAGACATCTGTAAGGAACATTTAAACACACTATCAACATCTCATTGAAATTTAAAAAAAACTTTTAATATGTTATTTTATACACATCTTCTAATATGAAGAGATATGATAACTCAAGAATTAACAAGATAAAATTCAAACCTGTTCATTTGAAAAAACAAACTTTCTTACCATACTGTCATCAGGTATCACTATAGCAGGTTTTAAGACACCTTTCAGAGATTGTCCTCATCTTCTACACCAGATAACTAAAACACATGGAAAAAAAACACACAAAGCTATAAACATTAATGCAATTCACAACTTTCAGTTACAATGGTTTTATAGGTAGGAGATGTATTCACTTTTCAAAATTTTTGACAAAATAAGTAGCCATAACATTCTAAAAGCAGTACAAAGGCCAGCTAAAACATACAATTAAGATAAAAGTCATAATCAGAATAAGTACTCAGAGAATACTCATTCTAACTCTGGTGTAAGATTAATTGAACTCGCAGATAAATAAAAAATATTTATAATAATATTGGAAGAACTTCAATGGAAAACAATTCCTGTTTTCTAAAAGATACAGAGGATGTTTATAACACATTATCTCTCTATAGAAGTATGACACATGTAAAAAGAATGATGCTCAATAAATCTCCAGACTTGAGAATACCACTGTCAAGCAGTGTAGAATAGTACCACCAACCTCATTTAAACCATTGTTTATATTAGAAGAGCCCATGCTTGTATCAGCAAATTCCTCTACAAAACTTTCCCTCGACTGTGTAGAAGTATTAAGATTGCTTCCAGAAACAGATTTTGTTTCTAATCCACTTATCTAAAGGATGAAACAAATCTTACTATGTTAGTTAGAAAGAATAACATTACTTATAATAGAATAAGCAGTTAGGGTTAATAATATAAACAACATAATTGCAAAATCATCATTAACCTACTAAAAGTATACTAAAGTTTTTCCAATAAATAAAAACTGTATATAAAACAAGCTCAACTTTGCTCATTACCTTTTTCCTCATAACATGATATTAATAACATAATAAATAATATAATATTCACAATTAAAACTCTTGGTGTGTTTAAAAACATCTTACCTGGAAGTTTTTAGGGCTTTCTTCAGGTGTATTATTATATTTTTCCAAAAACTGTACACAGGAACCCTGGCAATCATTTAAGTATTCACTGTGAAATCTTTTCATTTCAGAGTTTAAATCTGAAGATTCTACAGATCTTTTCAGTCCTGAGGTAACTGAAGAACTAACAAAGTCTGGCACATCCATCTGCAATATGGACCAATTTTTCATACTTCAACATTCCACAACGTATATTATAAACCACGAATATGTCTTTTAATATACTTCTCAGAATATACAAGGCCATAAATGATTAGCAAGAGATTCAGTTTTTTTTCATTAATTCTTCTGAATGTTATGTTTTATCCACATAAAAAGATTCCTGGGTTTTAAGTTTATAAAGACACCATGTGTATAAATAACTATTTTAAAATAGTTATACAAAACTACAAAAGGGGCTACATGACTTAAATTTTGAGCTAGCAGACTAAAAGAAAAACAGCTAATCTACAGCATCAATGCCAGTTATAACTAAATGTGGGACCTAACTGTCACTGTTATAGTTGCACATGCAGCCCCAAACTGCAGAGCCTTGAACCACATTTATTTTTACAATTCAGGTTATGCAAGACATTGTATTTTTCTCTTTGATTATCAGTAACTTTTTTTAGCTGTTTATCAGTCATTTTCTGTGTGCAAACATATCATGAATCATATTTCTACTTTAAACTAATTTATGTTAACAAAGGTATAAATGTGTCAACTTAAAACAATATCTATTTACCCAAAAATAATCTATTACAGGAACATACCATTCATGAAGAGTGTACTGCTATCATGAAACAATTTCTTAGTACAACTGAATGATACAAAAATTTATTTTATTTACACAGTTTTTGAAAGTGAAGGTCACTAAATCTTTCAATTTTTTACTTTGGTTGACCTACTTAGAATGAGATTGGTTTAATATTTTTTAAACATCTTTTACTGGGATTAAATTATTTCTGGATTTTTTTTTAAAAAAATTATTCATAATTACTACATGAAAAAGCTCCAGCAGATAAAATAATTTTGTCTTTTATTTGAGTACATATTAATCTGATAGGAATAGAATTTTGTAGTAGACAAAAGCATTTTTCCCTTCCAGAGAATGAAATGCATTTCTCACTAGACACCTTGTAATATTAAGAAAAGATAATTTGTGTTTTGAGCATAAAGATAGGTCTTTCTTACCCACCATTTACAAAAGAAAAAATAACTACTGTATACCATTCTCACAGAAGTAAAAGAACTGTCTACAAAGTATACAACAAAAGCTGTTCAAGAAAGAAACCACTTTTCAAGGTAGCATGATGAAATATTACAATAAGAACTTCTAAGAAATTTTAAAAAATTAAGTTTATAATGACGTTCCAGCATATTTTTAGACTAAAAAGAACTCATCATTGCTGATTGACAGAGACAATGACTAAGGTATGTTTTTTTATTCATTATCAATTACATAAGATCAGAAAAAGCAAGACAAAATTGCTGCATGAGAAAAGAACATTATTTTACATATTTATTTACAAAAAAACCAACAAAATCCCTGTATATTATAAATATTTTTCACACTGCCTCTTTAACATATGAATACATACAAAAATAAAGTGTTTTTTTTTTTATAAAAAACCCACACTCGATCTGTTATGCATTTTAACTGATGTTGTTTTGGTATCCAATGTGTGAGCAAAATCTGAAACAGACTGATTCTGTTGAGATGTTTTATTGGAGTCTTCACTAAATTCTGTTATAGGGGTGGTCTTCAGGTTGTTCTCAGGCGGCGTGTTAGTAAACAATGGCTAAATAACAAATAATTGATTCAGTTTTGTCACAAATAAATGTGTTCTTTTATTTCTTCCACATAACAGTGACTTTAAAGCTAATTTCAAATTGATGATATAACTTTAGTAAAGCATCATTTAGAATTTTTAAAATAAGAATTCATTTTTTCAAACAAAAAAACACTTGAACTCCAAAAAGTTGGAAAAAAAAAAAGGAAATAACACTGAATTACAGACTCAAATATGAAAGTCATTAAAACAAGTAAAATCAAAGAGCAGGATTTCTTAAAATAAGCAGTCTTTTCTCCAAAAAGAAAAAAAAAAGATTGTGCTAAAATAATTAGATAATAGTATGGTGAGACAAATAAACTTAAATAGTTGTGTAATAATAAGTTAATGTTCTTAAAGCCTAATCTAATGAAAAATTAAATGGCATATTTATCCATAAAATACATTAGAACCCTCTACACAGAAAATCAACTTACACTATTAACAGTATAAGTTATATAATTAAATATTTTCATCAAATCTTTAACATATAAAAATAATAATAATCCTTATTAAATACATTAAAAAATTACCAAAAAGTTTTGACATTTCACTACACTATCAAAATTTTCTAAATGTCATGAGATAACTTTAAAACTTGAAAAGAAAATTTCTTTTTTTTTAATGACACAAAGATTTGAAAGTTAAATACTTAATAATAGTATTCCACCAACACATTTTATAAATTGTTGTCATTTATTAAATGATTTAGCAAGCTTCAGAGAAATACAAGCTTTCAACTAATTTCATAAGTTCACACCTTTTAAGTAAAATAAAAACACAGCAGAGAATGCATTAAAAATATCTATACTTAAATTCATAAACTTAGACTTCTCCCAAATTACCATGTTGTTGGTCTTCTTTTGTTTGACTAAAATACTTGAAGGCAGATATCTGCTCAATTCTTTCCTAAAAACACAAAAGATTATGCATCATTTGTACAGCTTTCAATTTTAATTGCAAAAGTTTTTAGTTTTATTATTACCATATTGGTGTAAGTTCTCAAATTTTGTATATGTACATCAATAACAAATAAAAACTTTGACTATGAAAAACACTCAACAAAGTGTGAGCTAAAAACTTCATTTAATATACATAAAAATAAATGAAATCGCTTGAAATAAAATTAAATAAGTGGAAATTGGAAACTCAACTTGTTACAACTGATAAATCAAAAAAATATATTTGCCATAACAATTATTTGATGAAGCTACTCTGCAAGTGAAGCTTAAAAATGTCAAAGCTTTAATATTGAATCAACTATTTCTTAATGGTCAGTTAACTTTAGCACACATGTTAGAATTAAATGTTATTATATCAAAAAATGATATAAAACCAACTTAATGAGTTTGTACTTTTCTCACTTTCAAATATCTAAATGGGTGAAATTTTGATTCTTGCTTGTTCTTCATTAAATTATCAACATTAGAGTTGGAAGCTCACCAAAAATACATTTGAGTTAAAGATAGGTCCAAAAACCTCTACTTCATAACTTAAATAATCAATAGACTCATGCTAGCTAACCTCAGTTATACTAACTGTATTGAAAGTTTTGTTAAGATTATCTTCCTACTATGCTCTTCATTGGTCAGAGTACCTTAATTTTGAAGTAACTAGCTATTAAAGAAAGGGGTTTTATTGTTACCATTTTGTTCCAGCTAGTAGTTTAACATTAGTCCACAACCAAAGACAAAAGTAATTTGAGAAATTTAAATTTAGTGTTTGTTTTAAAGCAAAGCCATGGTGGACTACCTATTATGTTTACTATGGGGAATCAAACCTACAATTTTACTGTAAACTGAATGAAATGCATGTTTGTAAAAGAAAAAAAATACATATGTAAAAGAAAAATGGTTCAGACAATTTTAAGTGTGATTTGTAACAATATTAAAACAAAAGACAGTCTCAAATTTCCAGCTTTATAGCTATCATAAAATGTCACTATCATTATATTAAATAACCTCAATGGTACCCCTGAGTTCATTTTTATGCAAACCAAGCATCAAGTAATCACTACTGGAGCCAATGTCAGCAAGTGGTCAGTTGATACTGCATTGTAACCCACCAAATAATCAGAAAATGATTAGTATGAAAAATGACCACCTCAAACATTAATGCAGGTTACACATCAAGGTGATATGTTTATGAGTGAATCTGAGCATTTATAAAAGTTTAGTCAGATTCGTTCAATGAGCATGATGGTTAGTTCAAACACTTATTCCAGAAAATTACCTCATTGGAGTTGAATTATCATTCATCCACTAAAAGCAAGTTTCGACCAACTACATCCTCATGTGGCAACACAAATGTCTTTTTAAGATTGCATATCAATGCCATAAGGCATTCATAGTTCTATGTCATAGCACACACATGTCAATGTACCCATCAATAATGATTCCTGTTCACAAAATTGTTATCTTTGCCAAATACTTGTTTTATCTCCATTAGAGTTGGATGGAATTCCAGCCACTATTTAAATGTGTACATACCTTATATCTGTTTGAAATGTGAAACATGATTCAGCTGTGAACAAAACATTTGTTTGAATAATTTGGCCAATTTACCACCCTTGGCACAGCTGAAGACTACTTGGTTAAAGAATCTATATTCCAGTATGCATACCAAAAACTTGTGGTATAATATACTGGCAAAAATAAAATACAAACACTAAATTTTGTACTTCTGCAGAGCATCCTACATGTGCTTTTTTAGCTTCACACAAAAATACAACTTGCATTAGTGTCTGTACAATTATAAAGTATGCATGTTTCACCTCAGGTCACTGGCCTTGTTCTTTAGAAACAACCAATGAAGTGCAAATATTGAAGTCTATAGTTAGTAGTCTGACACTTATTCTGGATAAAAGGAAAACTCTAATGAAATTTACTATGCCTTATTACAGCTAAAATATAGATAACTCTGATGATTACTTTGAGCGATGCATCTTATACATTTAGTAGATTTTATGATCAGCATGCATTTCTTCCTCAGAGCATTTAATACAATTTTAAGCATAAAGGATTTTGTTTTTATTTTTACCGTTTCACGTGTTTAGCTTCTATCCTCATTCCAGTCTTGTACAGGTTTATCTGTGCTGCTTGTCGCATGACTGAAACAAACAATACTAATTGCAATTTCATATTAACCATAACACTAGTATGATAACAATGTTGAAAGAATTTTAAGTTTATGATACAAATATTAAAAACAACTAAAAACTGGAAAAACTTTCCAAAATATCTCAATGAAAGTGAAACAGTCCATAAATATAATAAAACAAATCTTTTGTTCATGTAGAAGAAATGGTTGAATGATGAAACAAATACTAAAACAATATGGGGATAAAATTAACAACACTGGTAAATTATAATTACAAAACAAACCATATAAACAATAAAAAACTAAGGACTCTTTTCATCAAATCCCATCAACTTATAACACACCAAGGCCAGGGGAGTGGGTTCAAAATGAATTAGGATTTATTGACACCCTAAAATGCTTTTTATTACATTTATGCAGCAATTTTTCAGTTATATACTTCAGTTCCAAAAGTCAATTTCTGGCATAAAAAAAAAATCTTTAATAAATCTTCAAGCCATCCAATGATGTTACTATTTTTCTACAACGATTAAGATTTTAGTCAACATTTAGGTTAAAAACAAATGAACTAACTGACAGTATAAATTCAAAATTTAACATTGTGTTTGAATGCTAAATAAAAACTTAAGATCCTTTTATGCCCATGAATGTCAATCTTTTCTTTTTATTCAAAATATTAAGATGAGTTATAACCTGATTTAAGACCTGTTCTTTAAATGGTCTTGAAGCACAACACATCAGCATGTATGAAAGTCAATTCTTTGTGCACAGATGTCAAAGGGCTGTGCAGACTCCATTTTTATCCACTGCAAGTCACTTGGTTACTCTACAGAAATTTTCTTGTTCACAGGGTATGTATGATTGGGTGCTTTGTAATGAGATAATCAGTTACTACCGCTGCACATCACTATGTAATTTTTATGTTTTGCTGTTGTCTATTCTTAAAGTTTTACGTTGTATGAAATTTATACAACTTTTACAATTAACAAAACTGTGTAGTTGAATGTTTTAGGAAAAGATTTTAGTGGATTAAAAAATAGTTTTAATTCATTATGTTATATACATTGAAACTTTTTAAAGACATGCAAGTTAAAACAAATTAAAACTTCAGAAAAATGCTAATCCATGGAAAAGTCTGTTAGTTTCAGAAATTAAAGAACACAAGCATTAACTGTCTTCATCAAAACTTTACATACACATCTGGTCAAAGCAACAAATCCACAGTTAAAAGGAATCTTGGGATCTTTTCCTTGCTTACTAATAGAGACAACAATATCTCAAAGCTATACATTGAAAAGCTCCTCTTTGTGTCAAACCCAGTTAAAAAGATTAAAAAGAACCAGAACAAGATGTAGAAGCAGGATAGGGATGATATAGCATCTCAAAATGTATATCATCTGTTCCAAATGATGTTCTACCACAGTGGTAAAGAGGATTCTCAAGTTCCACCACAGTAAGCACAGACAAAACAGCCAAAAGAAGATATTTTGGAGTATATAAACAACTGATTGTGAAAAAAATCAAAGGAGGTTTGGAATACATGGCCTGACTCTTCAAATCAAATTAACCTGCCTTTGGATTGTTAGGTGGACACACTGATGTTAATTTCAAAATGAAAAAGCTAGTTAGCTCTGTATAACATGAATGGTTAAAAGAGTAATAGAGGCCAAAGCAAATGGGCATCTAAATGTCACATCCAAGGTGTAGTCCAATGAAGGAGTGAGGAATGATACTGAAGCTCCTGCATTTTCCACAAATTACAAAAAACTTGAATAAATTAGAACAAAAAACTTAATATTCTTTACCCCATGCATACATCTGAGGCTGACACATGTTCAGAGCAAAATAATTAAAGCTTAAAAGTATTCTAATACCTGTTGAATATTCCACTGTTTTTTCAAGCAATACATACTGAGTGATATTTTTACCCTTGTCAACTTCTTTGATTCCAGCTTCATTATTTCTTTTTATAAGTTCTGTCATCAATTTTTCTTATTTTGTCACTTAAAATGTACATTTTCTTACTACCACTAAAACAATAAAAGCATTGACTATATTTGTAAAAATGACATCGGGTAATGCCACTAGAAACAACAAAACAGGTTTCATTTTACTGACAGTTAACTATCTTAACCTCCTTTATTATTGGACAGATATTCTGACAATTGATCAAATATAAGTGTGGTACATTGAGAAGGTAGAAAGAACAAAACAATCCAGATTTGACTAACATGTTCTACTTAGAAATTTGGCAGTCTACATTATGACACTCCTCTACCAAATTTTCTCCTCAATTTCACATGGATCACAAATCCACACCAAATAGTTAAAAGGCAGACATTATTGATGGAAAATTACCACACTTGAATATGTATACCATATTTCCAAATGGAGATTTGCTTAGTAACTGGAATATCCTGACCAAATAAGGATATCCATCATGATCTGGGGTGTTTTCTCCTTCCATGGAACAACGGAGCTTCAGGATATACAGGGGCATCAAACAGCAGTTGGCTACACCGGCATGTTGGAGAGAGCATCCAAATTGACTGAAGGCCTCACTTGTGTTGAAATGACTGGAGTTTTCAGCAGGGCAACACTGTAATCCACAATACCTGCAGGACAAAGGGCTTTTTCATGGCAAATAACGTGTTTGTCCAAACTTAACTCCATTGAAAATGTTTGGGAGTGGATGGAAAGGGAAGTATATAGAAATGGACGTCAATTTCAATCACTGCATGATCTTCGTAAAGCCATCTTCACCACTAGGAATAACACTCCAATCAGCCTTCTGCAAATACTTATATCAACCATGCCAAAGTGCATGTTTGCAGTTATTTGCAATGACGGCTGTGCAACTCACTACTGTTTAGGACATCTTTTTTGGTATGGTCTTAAACTTTTAATCAGCTAGTATTTAGGCTAATTTAATAGTGTTCACATTTTCCCTATTAAATGCTAAAAAAGTTGTTTTTTTTTATTTACCCTTTTCTTATTTTCATCTTTCAAAGCTCTACTCAAATAAGTGGTTGAGTTTAACAATGCAAAATGTAAATTTTTTTCTTTATGTTTACTGGCCTCATGATTTTGGCCAGCAATGTATATATATTGTCATTTAGTAGTTTTTTTTCTTATCATTTGAGCTATAAGAAAAAATATAAATTCAGTAGTCACTGACTTTTGGTACCATGAAGTCCAAGGGATATACATTCTAAGATTTCACAGGCATAATATCTAATCATCAGGACCAAATATCTGATACAGAAACTCAGATCACACTAGCCACAATTAACTAACTGTTTCTGGTAAGGAGTGTATGTGCCATGCCAAGGAATTTTCTATCTGTAGGTGTCAAAATTCTCTTTTTCATTATATAGGATGACAAAAAAATGGCAAATATGGCTGGAGGTTTGGGTCCCAAAGAAAGTAAGCTCTAGAAGACCCTACTACCACAAACATGAATCCATATCCTGAAAACAGTTAAAAATATTTAGTAGGTGTGGTTCTCATACAAACAAATAATGAACTGTGAATATCACCTTAGTGTTGAATATTATGCCTTTAGTCATAGTTAGAATTTGAAAAAAGTTCTTTTATTGGTGAAATATTCTGCTAAAACTATTAACATTTTATTATATAAAACACACTTTCCAGAATAGTAGCAGATTTTAATCAAAGCATTATACAAAATAAGAAACTGTTCAGGGTTAAGTCTATTAAAAAAAAAAGTGATAACTTGTACATTATCTCAATGTACAAGGTTTCTTTGATTTTTTTGTTACGTACAAAGCTACACAGTAGGCTACCTATGCTGCACTCACAACAGGTACTGAAGCCTAAATTTTAGCTTTACAAGTCTCCAGGCTTAATGTGGGAACAATGTAAAAGCATTTCCAAAGCTCACCTGTGTCAGTGAAAGACTGAATATCAGATGTGAGATCCACATTGAGATTCTCTGTCTTGGCAAACTGAAGTCCAATAAACCAGAAGGACTGAAACATATCTCTAAACCCAAAAAACAAATTTTTACATTCTCAAATAGATTTATAAAGTTTCTTGCCGGACAGATACATTTTACAAAATATATCTTAAAGTTATTTGTTGCTTACAATCATAACACATAAAAACAATGTTACTAGCCAGTAACTCAATAGTTCCTTGGTTATTGGAAATTAAAACAAGATTATCTAAATGATAATGATGTCATGAGCTTTAGAAAAGAAAACAAAAAACTAGCATCCAACAAAATCAAATTTAAATTTTGATTTTAACTGTTCAAAATGTTCACATTAATAAAAAAAAATGCAAGCAAAAATTTAATCCTAGAAATTATTATACAGCAACTCTACTGAAACATTCAAAACAAAATATCTTAGATAACCAAAAAAACAAGTTGATGTCAAATAAAATATCGAAGGCACAGAGGATTGAGTACATTATATCAAATTTACTAGAAGAAACATTGCCCACCAAGCAGCTGTTTGTATTAGTAATTACTAATAAAAGTATTCATATCTCACTGAGAAAAGATTATAAAAAAGAAAAAATTTTCTAAAATGGGAATATCTTTTACAGCAGGGACTATGCTCCACTCTAACTTATTTGAAATACTTCAAATAAATCAGATAACACCAAATTTTAATTTATTTTGTTTTTATCATATAACATTAACATGAAAAATATTTGGAATTCAGTAATATTAACTTTCTTTACTTAAAGAATAATGATAAGGAGAGAACAGTACTTACATCTCTGGTTCTGAAGAGGAATGAGATTCAGGATTTATATGTGCTAATGCTATAGATGGGTGTTTTTCGAGGTTGTTAATAAGAACACGAATCTTGGATTCCACTAAGCCATGCCTATGGTACATGAAGTATGAGTATTAGAATTTTTAGACTAAGGTTGTTAATAAGTACACAAATCTTGGATTCTATTAAACCATACTTATTGTACATTAAGTACAAATATAAGAATTTTTGGGCAGCAAGAAAATAAATTTCAAGTTGTAAACCTTACAACTCAAAAAAAAAATAAATACAAAATTATCAAAATAAATAAACAACTTACGATGTCATTTTGTTTTCTAACAGAGTCTGAGAAAACAATTTTATGTTTTATCAGGCAAGAAATCTTTAAACTACTGGTTAGCACCAATTTGACAAAAAAAAACTGCAAAGTACTTTTTTTTTCTGGTCCAGAATTATTTAAACAATACATTTGAATAAGAACAATGTTTTTTCTTTTATTTATCAAAACAAATATTCTGAACATTTTAGCATTTAATTGTTAACATAAAACTCAGATAAGCTTGTTTTGCACTAATAAAAATACAGAGATGAGATTGAACTTAAATCAGTGTACATTTACATATACACAAGGTGATATATAATTCACACAATACTATTAGAAAAACGAAAGATACATAGAAGATATGCAAAGGAAAAATAAAGCACAATTTGGTCACAAGAGTTGTTCAGTACTGCCAACTATTATCTTCTTGTGTGAAGCTATTGTTAAACTATTAAATCTAGTTGCTGTTAATCTTGGAATTGTGCTTATGGTAGGATGCTTACTAGCAATATCAGTAGCTACTGCAGCAAATTATATATTCATTTTCATCATAGCAAACTTTGTTCAGTGTGTTCTACAAGCATAATGTGTTGCTGCAGGTATTAAGAAAATGTCCCAGTGAAAAGCTATATTATTCTTGTGAGATTACTTTCATTTCAAGTTGTGTTCTAATGTGAAGAAATGGTTGTTGCATATACTACAGTTATTTTTCTAATTGTGCAAATCTTGAATACCCAAAGTGTGAAACTTTACATAGAATTTTGTGTGTGGTGACATCCAATAGATGATGCAGTAGGTTTGGTTACATACATAGATACTGAGATACACAATATATTCATTATAAAAATATAACTAGTTCACAGCAATATGGAGTGCAATGAACTTTTCTGAAGCTAGCATTCAGACTGAGCTCCACATTTTGAATGTAAAGAGTCTTAAAATTTTTGAAACTAAAACTTTATGATTTGTGATTTATACACAGTGTGGTCATTACATGAGAATAGAGAATAATTTAATACTCTTAACAAATATTATTTCAACATAATGTTAAAGCATTTCCTGCAAGATAATGTAATCACTTATTTATCTTCCTGTTACAAATCTGAATTGGTTTATTGTTTACATTAAAAAATGACTATTACCATTTTTTTTTCTTTTGTAATTATAATGACTTTTGCTTCTCTTAATGAGATTGAACAAAACTGAATTTTATGATGGGGTAAAGGCAGAAGAGGGAAAAACTGCATAAATAAACAAGTTCTTGCTAGATCAGTATATCTCAGTACTCCTACCTTTCTAAAACATATAAAAAAATATGCATCCAAATGCATATAGGTTTCATTCTCCACTAGGTTTAAATAATTCAAGTAATGAGTACACAGACATAAAATAAAATACTTATTGGCATGCATACCAAAATGCACAATTTGTTTTGCTTGACAGAACACACAAGTTATTATTCCACTAATTTTGTAGTTTCTTTGAAGAGTTCTTGTCACAAGTGCTCATATATGCTTTCTTGTTAAAAATGTTAATATATTGTTTGTGATGAAACATAGGCTAATATGAATAATAAAAACAAAATGCTTATATATTTTGCAATATTCTTTTAATATTGTTCATGTTAAATGTTTTTCTACTTGGCATTATCCACTCAAAGGTCACTTCAAATACTATTTTTCAAATGTAGTTTCTGCCAAACACAAATCTTGCAGACTTAAAAACATAAAAAAATGTTGAATTTTTCATCAATTAACCCAAAGTAAAGCTTATAAAATATCAACTTCTATACCTAATGCTCCTCTTAAATGAAACTGACACTCATTTAATCATCTGATACATAATATAAAACTTGTAAATACCTTGACAAAAACAATCATTTCATACAAACACTACTAAATACACAGACACTTCTTGGTTTAAGTCGGTAATTCTAAACAAAGATAAAATTTGTAATGTTTGATGTCAACAGCTTTATGAAATGCAGATGCCAACATAGTATACACAAAATTGACTTTAATGTACTTTTCTTTTCTCAGTTTACATTTTGTAAAAATAGAAACATTACCATTCTAGATGATGATCCTTAGATGATGCTGTGGCTTGCAGAACAATGAAATGTCTATAAAAAGATTAAGCTGTATATTGTTTTCAACAACAGAACAAGCCTTTCTACAAGCAATGAATGTTATTTTATGAGACTCCAACAAGACAATAAGTTTATATTCATAAATACATTTTCCAAAAAAAAAAAAATCTTAAACTTGGATTTTTGTCTAATTCTTGGAATTCGAATAAACGGATTTTAATTGGTTCCTTATAGGAGGGTTTTCTGTATAATAGCAATATGTTCAGGTCCATTATTAAACCTTTCATGCTGACTGTATATGGCTAAGTGTTGTATAACAAACAGAATCTATTTTAAACAATAATTTGCATTTCAGAAGTTCCTTGGGTAGCAGACTCATAATTTTTTTTTAAAAACCTAAAATACTGTTAGCCTTACACTTTTTAACATTTAAGAAATAATTTAATCATTAAAAGAAATATTACCATTAGTTTCAAATTTAAAAATAAATTTAATTTCATGACCATGTTTGATTTTACTTGGTGTAGATGTAACATACTACACTTAGCTACTGAATAGACTGTAACTTTTCCTGTAGTAACAGAAAAGAGTATAAATCTGGCTCACTAATAAATAACAAAATATGAAGAGTTCTATATTTTCAGGACAAGACAAAATAAATACAAATACCCCAAAACTTTGTACTTTCAAAATATAAACTTTTATTCTTAATAGTTTACTTTTGGTAACAGAATACCTGTTTAGGTTGAAAGATGTTTTAAATAGTGATAAACTAACCACACATTTGTATTCATATCTCAAAAGGTTTATGAAGAATTTTGATATGAAAACTAGCTAGTCTCACACTTGTAAACTGGTTTCAAAATGTAGTACGACATAATCAAGACCATTTTTAATGTATATTATATTTCAGTAAATGTTTAGTGTGTGCTGAACACTTCAACGTTTTTTAACCTTCTTTATAGTTAGATGTTGCTAGCTTTCTTCAGTCTCTCTGAGCTATTCTTGAAATAAAATGAAATGTTTCTTCTCTCACTTTCTAAGCACAATATTAATAAATTGTTGTTTTTTTTTTATATTGTTAGTGATATAAGTGAAAAAAATATTACAAAATTTGTTTTCTCATTTTAAAGTAAGATGTTTTCAGAGTACTTAGTTTTCTTAAAACATAACTTTGGCTGTTCATATGTTTTCAAATGATGCTTACCGATATTTAAGGAAAAAACTTGAAGACTCAAACAATTTTGTCCAATCTGCTTTTCCAAACATAATATCATCTGTTATTGCCAAACCTACAACAGAAACACAATTCATTTAATATTTATGCAAATATAAATATGCTAAATAATGAAACTGTATTAAAAGTTGTTTATACACGTTTTAGTTAAGTCATAAATATTTTACTTAATTCAACATATGTATAATACAAAACCTGATCCTAAATTGCCAGCATGTCAATAAATTTTTCTCACTTCACTATTTTTTAAAGATAAGCCTCACTATCACAAACATTATTTTTAGACAAGTGATGGTCATGATTAGCACAGTGAAAAATTGTGGTGATAGAAAACCATGTTTTTATATTTTGTGATACTTAAACAACAACAAAAAAACACATTATTACAACTTCCTAATCTATTATATTAATAAAAACAATCATGTAAGAAACTACAGATATAATAAGATTTGATAACCTGAACCAATTTTAGAAGAAAACTTGTTTTGTAATGGAACATTACCTTTCAAAACTACTGGACTTATTATAGTTTTGTCAAAAGTTACTGGGTCTCAGTTGCATCAATATTGTCTAAACTTTAACATGTGACTACTGTAAACCTTAGCTTGGAATGCTCTAGAAGCTTCCCCAGTTTCCATAGGGTAGCAGATTGATGTAATCACACACATATATCTATGTATGTATATATTTTGTAATGAATTTACCATTGTAAATTTTAGTGCCCATGCTTGTTTCCTTTATTTTCTTTCTTTTGAACATCATGCATATTCTTGACTATATATCTCATAAGTCTCACCTGTTTTTGAAATTTGTAGCAGATTCTTGAAAATAAAAAACAACATCTGTTTTATGAAAACATGCTAAAACAATGTTGAAATTTCCACTAATTCACATAATTCCTATAAAAAGCTCCTAGCTGAGAGACAGAAAATTATTATTATTGGTCAGCTAGAGTCAATGTGCTGTAGGCCTCAAAAGCTGTAATTGTGATTAACACTTATTACTCAGAAGACTACAGAACTGGACCAGGAACATTTATATATTTTGAATATTACAAATCATTCAACTTCAGTGAATTACTTCAATAAGGATATTAATTATCTACCTCTGTAAGAAGTGAACTTATAAAAGGAGTTAGGACAACCAAGCTAGTTAGCTAGCTGAAAGTAAAATTTGAAAATACCAATTCATTATTAATTTATTCTGATAAGATATTCAGTTTTTACAACAACTATAAGTAATAAAAATTATTATAAATTGTATTATTTTTATCTTTGGATATTAAAACATTTGTATTAAAAAATGTAATTCTGTGTATGAATCTCATTTGCAAATATCAATTTCATACGTGTTAAGATTTAATTAACTTCTAAATTGAAATTAAAATTTCCAGTTATTTGAAACAATAATACAATTTTCATAACTCATCCAAAATTTGGATGTATCTGAAGAGAAAAAAGTGTACTAGACTTCTGCAGCTTCAGGTTAACTTCTAAACCTTATTTTTCTTTTCAAATATCTTTTGATATACATTTTCCTTTTAACTTTAACCTTATGCATATATGAACAACTTCAGTTAAAATAAGGAAAAGCATATCCTTTCTTTAATGTGACCTAGGTTGATTAATGTAAGTACACTTCACCAGCTAGAATCATATTAACCATTTTACAACAGGTTTAGTATAATATACACAAGTATTTGTATTATAACTTTTGATACAGTATGTGTATTTGCACTAAATTTGGTAGAATTAAAGATTACAATTTTTGTTTGTACACAAAAAAATCAGATTTTTTTTAAGTAAAATATTTTTCTACAGATTTGTTTTTGAAAATATAGAGTTTTTGTTACTAGTCTAAGTGCAAAGTGATTTTGTGTTTTGATGAAAAGAAACTACTCTTCATTCTAAACATCTCAAATATTATATGCATTATCTCTAAAACCTCCTAAATACATTTCAAATGTTTGTTTTCAGCAGAGCTTTAATTTTTTTATATTCTAAGTATGTTATAACACAAAATACAAATGTTTAATCTAAGTAGCTTAAGTCTCATAATGCTATATATTTACATGTATATTTATTATACTGACCACCAGTTATGTCTACCTAACTTTACATAGCTTGCATTGATGCAGTGCATGTGCACTCAGGTAATTCTATCCAGTAACATAAAACTGACCTTTCATCTTCCCTGTTTTGGCTCTATTTTAGTGGACTAGTATCTTTAAAATACAATCACATTTCAATTATATATATATATATATATAATGTAAATTATTACTATTTGCAAATAAATTACTTTTTTTTCTTAAAATATAGAACAATAAATCAAGAAGTAAAGTAAACAATTATCTCTTCTTACTTTGACCTACATATAACTGAATAACCAAAAAATCATAAATAACTATAATGTTACCAAAAACTTCCACTTTAATTATTAAGCTTAGCAACTAAGGTTTTTTAATATTTTACAAAATAAATTTTAAGCAGACTAAAGACACAACCATCCTCCTTGAAAACTTGGATCGAAAGAACATGGAAGCCTTTTCAAAGATTTAAGTGACTGAGAAAACCACTCTTGGGAAATTTTAAGCTGTTGGTTGGTTATTCACATATCACATACTGCAGTAACAGTATACAAGGAATTGTTTTAAAAACAGAAAGAGCTGAATGGGGTCATGTGTTTAATTCAGTACGTAAACCATATCTCAGAAAAAATAAAAAGACACGAGGTTCTTATTGTATACAGTAGCTTGTAAATATTAATAATTTGAGTTCCTAATTTATACAAAATTATAGACTTAGTATTTTGACATTACACACATCTAATTTTAAACAGTGTTGCATTCAATATGCCATAAGACTCAGTAAAATCTATATTTAAATGTATTCATTTAATATTTACTTTCAAATTAAGAAAATTACCTCATACAAAATATTAAAGTTTGAATTATAATCCACAATTATAACATGATGACACTGCCTTTGAACCCTGACCTGTTACTAAAGGGTTAAGGGTTTCTTTGTTATTTTGTAATCAGCTGCTTTTTAAATAAATCAAAGGATTTTACCAGTATTTTAAAATGAATTTATTAGTAGAAGCACATCTAGTTTCAATTTATCATAGATTATCATGGTAATAATTAAATACTATGAAGCTTTACAGGTACCCATTATATGGAGCTTAGACGGTGAAACTTTGTATAAAAAGTATTTTATATATCCATATTAAAGTATAAATTGTGCAAGTTAACACTCATGCATCACATATTTAGTTGTAGTTGCTTTAAAATTAAGATTTCAAAAGTTGCCTGTATTTAAAATAAATTTCATATATCAGTATTAGAAATTATGAAATTACCATTGTTGCTCTTTTGAATAAACAATTGCATTCTGTCATATATTTTACTATGGTTCAGAAGACTATTTGGTTGAAAGTAGCTTGCTTCTGTCTAAATAACAAGCTACAGATTAAGTCTCTTGACATGGGCTTGTTTAATTTCACAGACCATGTGACCTCTTTGTACTTGTTTAAAGTCTTTATAGATTTAATATTTCTATCTTTCAATAAATTGTGCATACCTCAAAAATTTGGAAGGCTTTCAGCAAACATGTCTTTCACATACAAAAGAATCATATCTTTTAAGGATGTATTTTTAATAAATAAACATAAGGGTTTGTACATTAATATATTGAGTATTTGTTTTAAATAGTCTGTGTGCAAAGTTATTTCATGTTAAGATTTAAAATACCTTATTTCATCTAAAAAAATCTCAAATTTCATTCTTGTAATCCCTAAAATCTCCTAAATACATTTCAAATGTTTGTTTTCAATAAAACTTCACATTTTATCTGTTATTTTATACACTATACCTCTTTACAAAGTTGTTCAACTCGACTTACCTTGTAACCCACCCAAATATAAATAAATTTAAATTTCAAGAATGACTTCAAATGTAGCATGAAACATTTTTATTCTAAGTAGCTTTAAACTCATAACAGTACAAATTTATTTATAATTAAAAGTTATTGTTTCACTGCTTTTTGAACCATCTAATTACCATACACCCCATTATATGTTGCAAATTACCCTTTAATTGTATTACCCATGAGCTGCTCCCGTGAATGCCTCGTGAAATATTTATTATATTGTTATAATTTTACCTAAACTAATTTTAACTAATTTAAAAAGAGATCTCTATTTCAACAGCTTATTTACTTTTATATTAATACTAATATATAAACAAGAAATAAAGAACTACATACCCAATCTTTTTCTTTTTGTCACTTCTTGATGAAACTTGACCCTACATTCTTTATACTAATGGTAGTCATGTACTAAATAATGCACCAGAGTATACAGACTAATAACATGACAAAGTAGACAATATTCTCTAACTCTTAAACTTTTTCTTACTTCCTTACTATGCAACAAGAATGGTCAAAGTCATCTAAAATAGTTGTCAAGTTTTCCACAAGAATGAACCATGTATTATAACTTACACTGATTCTTATCTGTTTATAACATGTTATACAATATGTTGTTTGACTTTCTATTGGTTATAGGTAAGAGAATTATTAACAAATCCAAGAAGTGATGATGTGATAGGTGGATGTGGCAGGAAGGGTTCGAATTTCTATTTGATATTTCTGTAACTAAATAAAATTGAAATAATAAAAATTATGGTTTGTCTGAGAACTGATGATTTTATCCACTAAATGTTGAATATCAGTTTCATATAAAAACTAATGAAGATGCATTGAAATACATAGAGACAAGTGATGAAATATAGAGGAAATGGAAAATGTGCTACTTGAGCACATAATGAGATTTGAGGGAAGGCTGGAAGAGATTCTAATGGGTAAAAAATTGAAGAAAAAAGAGCAAGAGTCTCATTTAGCTCAATGACATTAAAAATAAACAGGATATGACTGAATATGTAAAGCTGAAGAAAATAGTGAAAAAAAACCCATAGTTTTCAAGGTTCAGAATTTACAAAGATACTATGATTTATTGCTTGTAAGTATCCATTGCATTCCCATATTACATTATTATACATCACAGCTATATTAAGTCATATAATTTTAAAATTTAGCATACCTTTCTTGAATTCATCTTGCATCACTGCCTTTGTTGAGCTTGAAACGTTAAAAGTTGAATTCTGCTGAGGATATGCTGGAGTGATGATAGGCATAAGATGAAAACGATCTGATACATTTACCTATGTATACATAAATGTAACTTATTTTAAAACAAGGTTATGTCACAGAATATTATGCTTTTGACAAAACATGAAGTTTATATACTAATAAAAATCAATTCTTATTAAAGGTGTCAAATAACTTGTTTAAACAAATCTACATATAACTTAAAAACATACCCTAGGATCCCATACTGCAAAACCTAGTTTATTTTCTTCAGGTTGTTTCAGTAACACTGGATTTGGCCATGGCCTATAAAAAAATTATTACACAAGACTTACTATTGAATGTTGCAACAGTTAACTGAATATACAAAATGTATTTCTTTCTTCAATTCAGAACCTGTAAACTAATATAAGAAAAAACATTGGCAACTCTCTTGATAATTTAATATTGTACAGCTTTTCAAATACTTTTCTTGCATGTAGTCTCTAAATTATAGGAGTGGTACAGCAAAATACCAACCCTAACTGGGCAAAACTTGAGCAAGTAATAACACATTTTCAACCTATAATAATACTTAAGAGCAAATAAACATGTCTGTTGCAGTAGGGGATATGTAAAGCATAAACATAAGGAAAAAATAATCAGTGGCCTAACAGAGTAATAAATAAAATTAATTACATTGAGTGCTTACTATGCACAGCTAAGAATAGTTGGCTAGTATTTTATAAACTAGTGTCCTTTTGACATTATAGATGCAATGCAATACCAGAACATTATATAATTATTTGACTATAGGCATAGGCAGATTCTCATATATACAAAGACTAGAGCATTTGTTTGTTCACTGTTGAGGATAATGCTGATGAATTATTAAAATCTGCTCAGTGTGGGTATAAAAATCCAGTGTGTAATGACTGAACCTCTGAGAAGAGTGGGAGGAAGCAAAGCAAAATGCTGTCTGCAATGTAAGGATACCTGGTGATGTTTAGACAAATCTAAAGGCTTTTCTATGCCATCATCTTCTATCAAGAATACATCACTGATTAGCTTTGATTTACATCAAATTTAAGATACAGTCCTGTAACAGTAATAATCCATATTAAAAACTAAATGAAACAAAAATATCAGTAATACTCATGTTCCATTTCAAACAGCAACAGAAAAATAAACAAACTATATATCAAGATAATTCCAAGTCAAACAGTAAATGAGGAAATTCTAAATTTCTCAGAAAATTCAGATAATTAATACAAAAATGTTAATTCTCTTTTTCCATGTTTCAAAACATAAATAACAAAATACGGAGAGCATACAGTATTAATATTATTCAAGTGAGATCAAACCATTACACAGACTTAATTTTCTCTTGCCATAACACACAAGATGGTAGCAAAAATTTAAAGAAATGAATGGTGGTTGATCCATTATATAAAACATAAATTATATAACTGAAATTACTTAAGTATCCACTATTGAGCTCAAATGGTGAATATTTTTGAACAAAGAATTTTATATCCACATTAATTTTTTTCATATTAACATTCGTGTATCATATTTTGATGCAGTTGCTTTAAAATTAAAAGATATGAAAACTAGGCTGTTTCTAAAAACTGCACCTACTGTTCTTTAATTCTTTCAGTTGTGACTCAGTCCTTGATACTGATCTCATTACATTTTGTGCTTGTTATAGCCTTCATTCTATTACTTTCAAATCAGTATGTGTATGTTCATAAACTTCAGCAGATTGTTAATAAATGTTACAAGACATTCATATGCAAAATATCACTTTTTTTTGTTAAGTCTTAAGGTTTGTTAAGCAATGTTTTTCTTTTTTTTAATTTTTACATGTTGCCTATCCAACATGAAAGTAATTTGAGTAACAAGTTGACATACTTGTATATATCAGAAAGTTTTCAAATTTAACGTAAAATTCTTACAGTATCTGGGTAGTTTTATCAAACATTTCTTAGGAAAAACATTATATTTATGTTATTTTTACTAAAACATTTATTTGTGGGTTTAGTCAATTTGAATGATTTTGTAACTACCATATAAATTAGGAAATCAATACAAATCATGTCTTTTGTTCTAGAATGACTACAGATTATAAAACAAAAATAAATGTTTAAAGTAAATAGCTTCAACCTCATAACATTACACAGGTATATATATTATTTTTTTATTACACTGACCTTTCAGCTGTTACAATCACAAAGCACACATGCACTTATGTTACTATATCTAATAATATAAAACTGAATTTACTTCTACAAAATGACGTCTGTGTTTTAGTGAACTAGTTTGGTAAAATACATGTCATATTTCAATTATTATAAACTATGCATGCATATTGATTATTACTATTTACAGTTATGTTCTTAAGCTTATTTGTCTTAAAACATAAAACAGTAAATAAAGAAATATAGCACACAATTATCTTAATGTGATTTTGACCTTTGTACTTGGTTGCTGCTTACCTTAGCTTGTGAAGCATAGAGAAATTTAACATATGAAGGATGTGAAACAAAATTTTTTAAGGTTTTATATTTATTCATGTATATTATATATATCTCTATAAACTGCTGGCCAAAATCTTAAGGCCAATGATCATAAAGAAAAAATGCCTTTTGCATTTTTAGAATCAACTGCTTATTTGAGTAGAGCTTCGAAAGATGAATATAATAAAAGGGAAAGTAAAAATAAAAAACTTTAACATTTAATAGGGAAAATATGAACACAAGTCAACAAATGTGATGACATGACCTTTAACCCTTAACCCATTTCAAATAGTTCAATTGATGATAAATGTAATCAACAAAACTCTAAAATGCTAATGTAATTGGATTAAAAACGTTCATGAAGTAAAACATGTACAGGTTTAAAGCTATGTAAGCTTCTCTCCAAATATTAGTTTTCAAAAAATATTTTGTAATTAATTTATTCATAAAGAAAATTACTTTATGTTTTTTAACTAACCACTGAGAAAAGACCAAGAAGAATTTTTGAACTAAAGTAGCTGCAGCAGCATTTGGATAAAGTTGACAAGTCCTAGCAACCAGCATGGCCCATGACACTCCACCAAGGTAACCTAAAACATTAGAATAGACACTCCGACCTGGAAAAAAAAAATACTGGATGAATATTGATTTTTGTAAAACAATTCAGCATTGTGTTTTAAATAAGACAAATACCTTAAAAACACAAAAGTTTAAACACTTGGCTTTTTATTTACAAAAGAACAACTAATATACTAAAAATTCCAGAGCTTAAAGATATTTAAAATCGAGTTTTCCATGAAAAAATGTTTTGCAAAATAACAATCAGCTTTTAAAAACAAACTGTATCATGATATTTTAGTTATTCATGTTAAAAAAAATGTCACCACCAAAAAAAGTACATTAAATTCTATATCTGTAACATACAAATAAGGACTATTTAGTATAAAGGGAGATCAATGGTATTTTCATTATTATTCAACAAATAAGCAATATAACAGTATTATTATATTTACACATTGAAAATCAGACAATATGGCATACCAAAACCCATGAATAATAGTCACAGACACAAATAAAGACTTGTAAGTTTGCCATTTCTACTCACATCTTCAATTTAAATTTTGAAAATTATAAAACAAATTAGATTTTCACAGGAAAGATCGTGAAATACACCAGAAAAATTGTCTTATTCAAGAATGCCAAACTCCTATGGCACCTCAAAAAGTTATCAATATCTCATTTTTCATGTCAGTCACTGGTAAGTTATGTCCTAAGTTATCAGCATAATTTCAAATACATAATCTACATGTAGCTGCAAATATTAATGAAGGATTGTTCTTAATTGCTTATCTTACAGTTTAATGAAAAATACATATAAATGTACTATGTAAGCATTTAAAACAAAAACTTGATAATTCTCTTTGGCAAAACTGGTATACGGTGTAACACGTTAAGTTGTTAGGTTTTATTTTTACTGTAAAAGCATACACTCCCTCAGGTGTCAATTTTGTATTTCACATTTTGCAGTACAAAATTTTATTATACCTGAATTTTATGCATTCATGTTAAAATTATATAATATTTAAACAATACTTAACATTGATCACATGAAACTACTTACGTTTTGCCCACAGCTTAATACCTCTTAAAGAAAGCCTGAAACTTTCAATACATGGAACAAGGCTAAGAATTTCATCAGTTACTCTGCAACCTGAAACATATCATACCATTACTGATTCCAAAGCAAAAAAAAAAAAACTTTTGAGAGAACTGGAGTATGGGATCATATTACTTTTATTTTATTTAAATCTATAACAATCTTTTAAACTTTACACTTTATAGGATAAAGAGTACTTGATAACTACTACAGAAAATGAAACATGAAATATACTCAAAATTTAATACCAGTCTCTCTCCAGTTATGAAATATTTACACTTTTTGGTGCATTTTAAAATTTGTATTCCCTTCACTTGAAAAGAAAAATCTAAGATTATTCAGCTTAGTGCACAAACTATACTCATCTGTTAGGATTGCATGTTGTAAATATTATAATCTGCTGAAAACTACATTTTCAAGCAGTGCCAATTCTCATTTGCCCAGGTAGTCAGTGACAAACATTGTTACCTAACATAGCTTTATACATAGAATATGACTTTTTAAGATAAACACTTCCTCTTTGTGGGCTACTATTAATGTGTACAAATCTGTAAAACAAGAAACAGCATTTTTATCTGTTTGGATACACTTGTGTTAGTAGACCCAAAGTAAATACCAAATGAAAAGTTCTATGACTGAAAAAGAACAAGAAAATGTATAATTTTATTTACAAGTCATCAATTAATTTCTTTCCCATCTGGTAATAAGCTATTGCAAGTGTAAATGTTGTGAACATGATAATGAATTGAGATAGTTTATTTTATTAGAACCACTGTAAGAAAAAGTTAAGTTAAGAAAATACATAAATGATAGTTAAGTGGTGATAAATGAATTCAACACCCTCTTACATTAAAAGTACTTTAGCAAAATCTAATAAAGTTTTAGTATAAGCTAATGGTTTAATGCCACCAAAGTGCCAAAAAAAAGAATATATATATAATTAATTTAACAATTTTGTTAATGAACCAATCCTAGGTTGTTTTCTTTTTCTTTAGAAAATTTCTTACCATTTAGACTTCTGACACATCGAGGATCCAAATTTTTTAAAAGATTCACATCTCTCAAAGTTTGATCTTCTGGAATGGCTTTCAGGTCTAACCTTGCAAACAACATATCCAACTAGAATAATGTAATGAATTAAACAGAAATATATTTAATGCTTTAAGAGAGAGAAAAAATTATATGTATATATATACACAAGATATAGTTGACATGAACTTCATCTTTCTTTAAGTCATGGAGTAATCAAACTGAATTTATTTTTGTAAAATGAAGAGATGTTATCTTTCAGACAAAAAGTTTATTATATGGAAGAAAAAACAGAAAATAAACAGATAAATTATAAGTTAAATTATCTTGTAAATATTCAAACATTAAAATTATACAGACTTTAACAAAAACACACCAGATACATGTTCAGTATTGTTACTGCAGCTTTCAAGAAAAGTTAAATCTATTATTATATTTACCTCTATTATAATTTTTATTAAAGATTTAATGTTAAAAAATCATTTGCAATCGTCTTATTTTTAACCTAATAAAGATTTAAGTAATGAAAAACTGAAATGTAATTATCAAAGAAATAATATGCACATTGTTTACCTCAATACCATCAAATTTCATTTTTATTACAGGAACATAAGCTTCTTCAACTGCCTGTAACATTCAAAAGAAGAATATTATACCACTTACTGTAATTAACATTTGTACAAATTAAGAAACAAGTTAGTATTTATTAAATAAGGTAAGAAGATATTATTATGGTTTGTTTTGTCTTGAATTTCGCAAAGCTAAACAAGGTCTATCTGTGTTAACCATCTCTAATTTATCAGTCCAAAGCAACTAGGCATCAGCATCCCCTGTGCACTCTAGGGCTACCCTTTAATCAATGAATAGTGAGCTTTACCATCACATTATAATGTTCCCATAGCTAAAAGGGCAAGCATGTTTGGTTGAGGCACTGCTCAGGTACTGAATCAAACAGTGGTCTAGCTCACCTCTGAAATTTTAAAAACGGTTCCTTATGTACATTTACTTCTATACAGGACATGAAAATAACCAATCGAAAGCTCAGAATGTCCCTTACTGGCATTCTCAGCCATTTTCAAATATAATGGTTTTTCTCTCTTTCTATCAAGACAAAACATCATGATGGTAAATTGAATCCTTAGGCTGTTCAAAATTTCATATTTTTTTCGACCGAAATACAGCTTAGTTACTAATCTTGATAAATTATAATGTATTTATACAGTATCATTATAATAACTATTTTTTGGTTATTTAAATGTATTTATAAAATCTAAAAAAAAATTATTTCATACACATTCTTCACTTGTGAAATTTCTTGAGGTTTATCAATCTATAAGAAGTAACCGAGTACAAAGGTTGTAACTAGAAGAGATAATGATTTTCTTCCTTATTTACAGTTTTATATTTCAGGAAAAATAAGTTTAAGAATATGTATAAAGATAATTTACACACACAAACAATGTATAATAATAAAAATGTGACTATATTACAAAATACTAATCACTAAAACAGCCAACACAAGTTACTTTGTAAAGACTAAAGATCAGTTTCATGATATTAGATTTGGTGCACTTGTGCCACATTATTGTAATTTCTGTATTTTTAGCCAGGCATAAAAATAATAAATATATAATGTTACACAATTTAAGCTATTTACTCTGAACAAATTTTATGTTATAATACATCATCATTCTGGAATAAAAAATACATAATTTGTATTTATTTCCTAACTTATGTTGGTTACAAGATCAAATTGCCTGCACATGTCAGTGATTCACTGATAAATACAACAGAATAAAAGAGTTCTTAAGAAATGTTTGATAACTATCTGTACAGTATGAAGATTTTGCATGTGAAATTTTAAAAACATGATGCATGAAAGGATTTTTATTCTTAAAATGGAAATTATTTTACATGTTGCCATCCAACACAAAGAAATAAAGGGCATGAGAATAACATTATTTACCAAACCTTAAGACTATATATATAATATGATTTTTGCACATGAAAGCATTGTAATACTTATTGGTAATCTGTCAAATTTTGTGCATAGTAATTTAAAAGTTATAGCATGAAAACTCTAACAAGCACAAAATGGTTATGAGGTCAGTCCCAGGGACCAAACCCTCACTGAAAGAGTTAATAGTTTTCTCTTATCTTTATTATCCATTTTATAACCAACAGAAAACCATGATTTTCATCTACCAAAAAAAATCCCAATTTCTCTTTTAGTACAAGCTTCATACTCACAAGAAACACACTGATCAATTTGAATGAATTTGTAATGATTCTTGTCACATAATTAGAAAGACAGAAAAATTGAGAAAGATATGGGAAATAGTCTGTTTTTTTAAATGTTATTATTCTCTGTCCTTTAGTGGATTATTTAGTTTGTTTGGAATTCTGCATAAAGCTACTCAAGGGTTATCTGTGCTAGCTGTCCCAAATTTTGCAGTGTAAGACTAGAGGGAAGGCATAGGTCATAACCACCCACTGCCAACTTTTGAACTACTCTTTTACCAACAAATAGTAGAATTGACCATCACATTATAATGCCCCCACAGCTAAAACGGTGAGCATATTTGGTGTGACAGGCATTTGAGCCCGTAACCCTCAGGTTACTAGTCGAGTGCCTTAACCACCTGGCTATGCTTGAGCCGGTGGATTATTTAACTGAATAAAAATTTTTTAGTGCTTTACTACCATTAGTGTACAAAAATTATGGTTAATTACCATCAACAGAAAAAAAGAAAAACCCAAGTAAGTACTTTATTTCTTATTTTACAAGCTTATTATTTATTTATTATTAAAGAGTAACTAAATTATAAAAGCAACAATCTCTTTAGGTTAGCTAAAATTAGATTAAGTAAAATAAATGATAAAAATATTTTATCAGACACACATGAAGCAACCTGAAAAAGGCTCATGGGTAATTTATTTTGATAGCATAGCATGAGATCCCAAGTGATTTACAACTTACAGTGGCACAAACAGTAGTTGGACACAAAAGAAAATAAAGCAATAAAATTCAAGTATATATAGATGTGTACTGTTACAAGTTTATAGCTACTTAAAATAAAAGAACATAGTTTTATGCCATTATCTGAATTCATTATAAAAAAAAAGGGTAATTTCAATTTATTTTGATTTTTTTGTGGGTGATTATGAGGTCAGTCAAACTGACCAATCTTGTAGTGTTAGGTTAGAGAACATAAAAGATACAATGTAAAGTTTTACTTCAAAACAAACTTTTGAAGTAAATTTAGCAGGTTTAAAAAATTTTTAGATTTTTGAAAATTAAAAAAACATTTTTAATCTTAACATGAAAATCACTTTGAACTCTGACTATTCAAAAACAAGACCACACAAATCTTTTAGTTTGTTATAAATGCTGTTAAAAAATATCTTTTTTTGAATGTGAAAGACTTGTAATGTTTACTGAGTTTCTGTCTAGTTTTGTGAAGATATACATGGTATATTAAAAATCAGTAGTATCAAAACTATAACAACTTTTAACAGGTACAAAGTGATCATGTGATCCATCAATCTGACCATGCATGCATAAAGAGAGTCAACTGGAAAGCCAATACAGCACTAAAACCTACTCTAAGATCTTGAACTTCAGGCTGCTCTTTTAATAATTCCACAAAAGAGGTGAAGAAGTCTGACCTGTGAATGTGACGTGGTGCAACACACAAGGTATCTATATCAGCTCCTGGAAGAATTAGTTCATATTTTCATTATCTAAAATTTACTGAAAATAATACAAATTAATTTTAGTTTCAAACGTAATTCAATGAAAATTTACTTAACTTTGAAAAATTATGAAAATTTCCAATAACATATCTTTTGCATCAGATAAACTAAACATGAGAAAAACGTAAATTCAGCTACTACAGAAAAACTTCAATCAAAACTACTGCTCTACAAGTAAACCTGAATGATGGGGCATAATGATGTTAATTAATATCTAGCAGTGCTAATAAAATTAGCTATCAAAACCAATCCACCACACATGTATATGCACACACACATACATCTATAACACTCCTAAAGAACTATATTTCTTTTCATTATTTAGAACAGACTTTCATGAATCATCTTACCTTTGGTATGAACTCCGAGGCGATAAGACCCAAAAGTAAATATTTTTCCACCAATGCTTTCAGCAACATTCAGAGGCATATTCTGAAATTAAAAAAAAGTATATGTAAATGTATACAATACAGTTACTCACACGTCTTTAAAAAAAGGTTTAAAGTTGGATAAATATTTATGTTAACAACACTGTATAAACCAAACAGATGCAACATTAAATTAATGAAGAAATAATGTGCAATACACATACTTCAACAGACTTGAGTGAAAAAAAAAACTCAACTAAATTCAGTATCTAACAGATCTGGGCTTTTTTACCATTTCAAATAAAACATATCATATGCTATGAAAATATTTGTTGGTTGGCTGTTTGGTTTGGTGTTTTATGGTGCAAAGCATCTAGGTTATTTGCACCAAACATCCAGTAAAATGTTAAAATTAAAGTACAATTATTAAAATTCATAAAATGACATTAAGGTAAAACAAGGTATGGGTTGATTTTTGAATTAAAAACATAAATATCATTAAATCCAATTTATACATCTAGTCTACAAGTTTTAAAAGACTTGTAGCATAATTGTAATTTTCATAATTTGCCAGAATGACTGACGGGTAGTTCAAATAGCAGCATTAGTCACCTGAAGTTGGCCTTTCAAGTCCTGCTTTCAAGTTATTTGATGTCACAGCCATTTTCTAAACAAACTAGATGTACTTTGATTCTTAAAAGGAAACCATGTTAAAAAAAGTAACATATAAATTAAAAACTTAAATAGCATTAAAAAGATTAATGACCTTTACAACACTAAAACATTTCTAAAGTGGACAGTGTCACCATTACCACTAACATTGTCTGACATTATGGATAAACATTAGGACAAAACATGTTTAAAATGGTGCCATTGTAACAATACTCAACAACAAGAGAGTGAAATGAGGTTTATTATGACCTGAGTGTTACACAGACAACACATTGGTGCATCAGTCCCAGATAAAATAAAACTATGAGTTAAAAAACTGTGACCAATGCATAATCTAGTTAGAACAATTTCCTCTTTCTGATCCTTATGGAACTAGACAGCCAGAGCCCAATAGAGGGTTTTATTTGGAAAAACTTGTTTTCACATTGCTCACTCCAAGTCGACTGCTAAATGGCACAGAGCCGAGCCTTGAATACAGGACCATAGTTCATGTATGGAACAAGCACAGCAGTGACAGTACCAGAGCAGACAGATTGAGCTGCAGTGGTTGGAGATCGTATTGACATGAATACCAAGGTGGCCTGGTATCCAGAAAAACTGGATAGAAGTAGATGTTAAAGAGAAATGGGCCAGTCGATTTTGAACATCAGTGAGTACAGGGTGATAAGTAATGTGAAGTAATTCCAGGGCTAATAAAGAGCTAAGCGAGTCAGTATAAATAACACAATTTGAGGAGATGTCTATTAAACTCCCCCAGTATTAAAAAGGGAGGTAGCAACTGTTCAATTAAAGCATCAAGGTCTGATTGGCAACAGGTAGTGAAAACAAACAGTGATGGTATGACCCAAGGAAACATGGATGGCTACAACCTTCAAGGGTGTGTGGAATGGCAAAGACAGGGTGGGCACATGATGATCAACCAACAGTGCCACCACTCCATGCACTCGTCCATCATACAGCCTATCATTTCTGTACAAAGAGAACTGCCAAAAGGTTGCCTGTATTTGTAGGTTTCAGAAATGTTTCCTGTAAGGATGTTAAAAAAGCAATCAGTGCTTTGATGTCATCCAGATAAAAACATAAACCTAGACAGTTTCATTGTATCAAAGTGGCCATTTTTATTTATGTGTAGACGAATTGGGTGGAGAGCCCTTCTGTTTATGACCAGGTCTTTTTTCTTTATTGTCTTTATTCAATGAAGGTCTGTCGACCTCCATGAATCCTGCCCTGAGTCAATTGGGCAGAACTTTGTTGTTGGAAGAGGATTCCAGCAACTGAGGATGTGAAGTATTGATCCTTTGGATGTTGTGGTGGGAGAGGAAGATGTACTCGAGGAAATGCCCATACTCAGAACCAAAGGAAGTTGATCTTGGGGTTTGCTGGTATGTATGTTAGGGAGAGAGATGGGTGTTGACATTGATTCATCAACTTTTTTAACCATGGAGGTCAAATGACTTAATTTGGTTTAAGAATGATTCTTTTGGAGGCACAGAGAGATCCATCTGCACTCCCACTGTAGTAGTGGAATGAAGTGCAGCAACATGTGTTCAAGATAAAGTGGTGGAAAGCAGCTTTCAAATGCTGCACTTCCTTTATTCCAACCATTTTGAGCAAGAAAGAAAGTAGGACAGGTGAGAGCCATTGCAACTGATGCAATGAGGGTCCATTTCACACTCATAAGCATTGTGGTCCTAGCTAGCTCAACAAGCACATACCAAGAAACCACAGCATAAAATCTGTAAGTGACTGAACTGCTGACACTAGAAACATCAGAGAGGGTTTGGAATGTATAGCCAAACCTTGAAATTAAGATAACCCTGCCTTAATGGTGGCAGGTGGACGTGGTGATGTTAATGTCAGAATGAGGACATTGAATTGGTATCATAATTCCATCTTTGTGAGTGGAGATATGCCTCACTGCAGAAACTTCTTGGGTGGAGAAACCAGACCAGTAAGAATTTCTGACTCGAGGATGTTCTTCAAATCCATCTTAACAATAACTCCTCATGATGAATTCAAAGCAGCATGAGGCATAATTTAAATAGGTATATCCCCAATTGCCTTTGAATGTAAGAGGAGTTCAATGTGTTGATATGTGGATGTTTCCACCAATATGTCACCAGAGCAAAGCTTCTTTACTGACTTTGCAGAGCCAGCAAGACCCTCTAGTCCCTTCTGAATGAAAAAGGGAGACATCTGCCCTAAAGGTTTGTCTGAAAAAGAATGTAGTATAAGAAAATGAGGTACAAATATTACAGATGTTGGAGATTGCTGCTCAGAAGACATGGTCATTTACCTATGGACTGTTTTTTCTCCATTTCATTTAAGTTTTTATTTGGATGATCCACAAAAAAATAAAAAAGGATATTTTAGTGCCCACTGACCCCACCTACCATGGAGCTCTTCGAGAGAATGCAATACAATGCCAAACGAAAACACTGTAGCAAAGCTAGGGTTTTGTGAGCACTATACCCAAGCACCAGTATCAGATACAATGTTTACGACACCTGTTGAGAACATTCAACACTGGTACTTGGTTAATCCTAGCCCAAGTGGACCAGCTTACTGACCACCTACAGGAATTCAAGGCCAAATTGGTGTGTTAGGGTAGGACCCCTTAACCATCAGGATCCTCTCTTCCCCTTCACTGGTTGCCACGCATGGCAAACACACGAGTTGATGTATAAATCACAGAAGAGGTAAACTAAAAGAACAGAACCTTTCCTGGGAGGTCCCCTCACCATGTACAGGAATCAACACCGAGAGAATTATGCAGAGTATATAGGTGTAGATGTATTCTATACAATTATCATGATCAGGTCCAGAATATACATTATGAAGCATTATAATTAAGGATTATTTTTCAGTTTAAAATGATTCATCACTGACAAATATTTAAACAAAGCCAAACCTTCTTGTTAAATGTTTCAACTATTTATTAAAATGTACATTAAATCAATTTATGAATATAAAAATCTCAGGGAATTTTATAACTATAAAATGTATAAGTAAAAATTGTAGTTAGAAGCAAAACAAAGCTTCTTGCAATAAGGGAATAGTATGTGTGAACATATATTATTTAACTTGCAAATAAACAATTTCATATGTAAAAAGAAAAAAACTACAACTACTTCGTCTAAAAACTCAATATTATAAAATTTTACATTATTCATTTTAGTTGGATCCAAGAACTGGGTATTCCTGTTATCTGCTATGAATATAACATCCTATAAATCCTAAAAAGTGATGCACACCTCTGAAGATTAGGAGCCAGGACAGTGGCATAACTCAGAAGGAGCAAAGGAACTTATCCATCTCATTCCTCTCTTGCTCCAAGAAAATCAATGACCTAATTTTCACTTTCATAAAGGTTATGCACTTTTCACAAATGTGCCTTTCCTTGAAAAGCTTAAGATTTTTAATTCCTTTTGTTTGTCTTTTGAATTTTGAGCAAAGCTACACAAGAGCTATCCGTACTAAAAGGAAAGACAGCTAGTCATCACTATCCACTACCAACTCTTAGGCTACTCTTTAACCAACAAATAGGAGGATTGACCAAATATAACAACACCCCCTATGGCTGAAAGGATTAACATGTTTGATGTGATGGGGATTCATACTTGCTAACCTCAGATTACCCTAGCCACCTGGCCATATGATTTTTAATAACAATGAACTCTAACACATTAAGCAATTAAGCTTGGAAACAGATAGAAAATTCATGCACTCTATTTTTAGTCAATAATGTCATTCATAACTGTGTATCTTTATGTATGTTAAAATATTACAAAGGTACTTAAAACATCACAGGTAATTTCACATACAAATACACACATACTTATTCTACTGGATAGATACTTGCTTTTCTTAAGCTGACTTCCTTAATCCAATCTTTTACCAACTGGTTGATCTTTCCCAACACTTCCATCCTACAGTGTAATCAAAGAAGGATGTTTAATCGACAGCCAACATTACACAACTTAAAATCACCAATGCTGTTAATTTCATGAGAACGTGAATTTATGGGCAATAAGTACCTTTGTCTCACAGCTGAACTAGTTTTTCTTTTGAATGTAAAAGAAAAAATCCATGTCACACAAAAACAAAATCTGATTTTAATAAATTAAATTATAAACTTCATATTCTTTTCTGCTATTTTATTTCTTTGTTTCTGCACAAATACAAAAGTTTAACAACTGCACAAAATAGTCGTTTTCACACAAAACTGTTAGCTTTATTATATTTTTTAAATTCTGAAGATGTTTAATTTAAAATGAAATTTCCTAATGTCTTGCAAGAATGTCTAGCATATATTATTGTGATACATCTTTCTAGATAGTGTTACAATAACTGTAAAAAATGCTACGGAACATGAAATGTAATTTAATAAATATGAACCTGTGTGTTAGTTCCTCATCTGTTTCAAACAATCCATACTGTTTCAGGATTTCCTCAAGTTCTTTTGTTCTCTGTATTTCTATTGGTTTTGGGCTTGCAGTGTTAATTGGGGATGTAACTCCTAGCATTTTATTTTCTACAAAAGTTGGTAGTTACTGTTGAATATCAGATGAAAATAGGCTCCTCCAATGTTTTATCTTACTGAAAAACATTTAAACTGTTTTAGTATTCTAAATAGAAGAATTCACATAACTGGCAAGTTTATATAAAAAAATAACATCATACATTTAAAACTTGTTCACTTCAGTTAGTTTAGTCATATCAATATTTAAAATATTATGGTTTGAAAGTCTACATCCTATTTTTCTTTCATAATGTTTCTATTCAAAAACAAAGTAAATTCACCTGCATTTAAAAACTGAACAAAAATCTCACAAAATATCTTCAGTTCTGACATTTTTCTGTACATATTCAGCATATGGCTATAGGTGTATGTAATGACACACAACTAGTACACATTCACAAATATATTTTGTAACATCTTTTACCTTAGCCAAATGAAATGCACAAAATATCAAAGTAACTCATAATAAAACAAAGTACTAGTGGTTTAGTACTCAAAACAAGATATATTTTCCAAAATCAGCACAACTACAATCAGTGATCCAAATATATCGAAACAAAGAGCACATTTTCCAACTATGGTATTTTGGAAGGGAAATATCAAACATAACCTTAAGGGATAAAACTGCTTTCACACAGTAAAGTAATATCCAAAATAAATTTATCCTATTAAGACTTCATACAGCTGCTACATGTATCACCAGTCAACACATCATCAGACATGAATATCAAAGAAATAAACCCTTACAATTATAAAGGAGTTCTATAAATTAATTACTTATTACATTACTCTTTCTTCTCATTAGAGTATACATCTTTTTTGCCTTATCAAAACAGTTGTTAATCTTTTTACAAAGATTTCTTTTCAAAAAGAAATTTAATATTAAAATTCTCATTTGTTTTAATAGGTACCACTAACCTATTCACAGCCTTATTTCAAGGGAAAAATTAAAAAGGCATACAAATCTAATATCTGGTGAAGTTCATATTAAAATTTTGGTATACATTTAAAGTTATTTTATAAGGTAAAATACTCTATCAAAATCTTAAAATAAGTTTTCCATTACTTTACACTGATAATGAAAAATTATGTATATTTCTGTCACCCATGAAATTTGAAAACTATGGAAGGTTAATTTGTAATATCATTTTTTCCCTCTGGCCTTAATTACTAGGGTTCCATTTTAATTAGCATATTATCAAAATAAATGCAACAAGCAGTGAGCCTACATCACTGGGCATAGATTTTGTTAAATGGACAGATATGTAGTTTTGGTATCTGAGCAATTTTGTTTTTAATTTTTTATTTGAGACTCCCTATACTATTATTACCATTTGATTTGGTACTGAAGACACCTTCTTCATACTAATATAATTAAACTTGCCTCATAAATATAATTAACTATTCTGTTGTTAATGCACTCTCACAGAGTCTGTCTGGACTCTATGCTAAGTTTTTAGTTATATGATGTTAACACTTAAATATTAAAGTACATTTTTTTAAAACTGAAAGCGAAATACTACATGATAAATTATACTAAGATTTATTACGATTATTATATAGCTAATTTACCGAGTCGCCATTTCTTAGAAATTTCACTGTATTAACAATAAAAGTGTTAGTAAAGATTTAATATTAACTTTAAGTTTAATTAGCCTAACCATACACTATTCACAATATTGTATAACTCATTTTTGTACTTATCTTTAGTTGAATGAATGTGTTCAAATTATACAAATTAACATTTAACAAATATGGCAATTACAAATTACGTTTCATCAAGAAGCACTCACTAGTCGTAACAAAAATAAACACAAGTTTATAACGTTATTCACCTATTGTCTACAACTCTCTCGGGCTCATATCTGATGTAGCTAACTTTAGAATAGTATTTGTAAAGACTAACAAAAAATTAATTATGAAAACAAAACATTATCTTATTTTCTTATAACCGGTATTAATAAAAACTCTCAAACTTTAAAACTAATTCACAGCAAAATTAGGTAATGTACTAGTAGTTTCATACAATTCTTTAGACCTCTATCGGTGTTGTGTGTGGTAAATCAACGCGCTTTAATCATTACAACGGAGAATATAATTTTAAATTAGCTTTACTCATTACTGGATTAATATTTAGTTTTCATTTCTATCGACAGTTCCCCACTTGGATAGGTGTAAGTCTATGAATTTATAACGCTTAAATCAGGGCTTCGATTCCCCTCGATGGATTCAGCAAATAGCCTAAGGTAGCTTTGCTATAAGAAAAACACGCACACACTTCTATAGACAGCTTGCTTTTGTGGTATGCAGATCTACTCGCATGCAATAGACACGATTAAAAATATCCAAAATAAGCAGATTTCAGAAATTTGATTTCACATTTGATTTCAAAAATCAAATTTCAGGCAGTAAAGTAGAAATACCTACGGAAAGAAAGACGTGAAAGAAAACTTTTACTCGCGGTAATTCTGTAAGTTATAACTCACTGAATGACTTACAACTTTATGTTCTCTTCTACTGGCTACTAGAATGAATAAGAGCTTCACCATAATTTCTATATCAGGAAAACACAAAGAAATTGTGACTTACAACCCAAATTAAAGGTTAAAAGTGTAATTACTACAACCAAATGGCGCAAACAACACTGACTACAAAATAACACATGTGGAGGGTTGATTGCGTCGTATTCAAATATTTTGAATTTGCGAATCATTATGTAGAGCAACAATCAAAGCCGATCTAAAATCGCAATGGTGTATCAACCCTATATTTTAACTTTGTTTGAAGTTCTGTATGTAATGTGATACGACTAGAAAAGGCTGCTTTGGAAAAGGATATGCCATACTCATTTCTGATTCAAAATAAAAGGCGCCAATTGGAGGAAGTGGGAGACTAAGAGCAGCCACTCGCATAAGCCTTAATTTTTGTTTTGAAAAATGTAAATGTCTTGTTTATGGGCTACGTTTATGGGAGATTACTATTATTAATATATAAAAAGTAAACAATTATTTATAGTCCACAAGGTCCTCCAGAGCTATTATAGTTTATGCATGAACTCCAAAATAAGCTACGTCATAACAGTTCATTTCATTAAAATTCAGCTTTACCCCTTCTCCGGGTTTTTTTGGGGTGTTTTTTTGGAATTTTGCACAAAGCTACTCGAGAACTATCTGTGCTAGCCGTCCCTAATTTAGCAGTGTAAGACTAGAGGGAAGGCAGCTAGTCATCACCACTCACCTCCAACTCTTGGGCTACTTTTTTACCAACGAATAGTGGGATTGACCGTAACATTATAACGCCTCCACAGCTGGGAGGGCGAGCATGTTTGGCGCGACCCTCAGATTACGAAGCGCACGCCTTAACGCGCTAGGCCATGTCGGGCCTGCCCCTTCTCCATCCTCACATCTTACTAAAATTATGCCACTGAAAAAAGTATCTATGCACTCAGATTATAATCAGGGATTTAAAATTTCCAAAATGGGTAAAAGTCTTATATTTAATGACCAGTGGTTTTCCTAGTGTGTAGCTGATCACAAACTGCTCTCGTGTAAAACATCTGTACACTTGAATATTCACCTATATTTATAAAAGTAAGTTCAATTAAAATGAGTATATATTAAAAAAAACATGCTTAATATTATAAAATTTCATTCCGAAGTTGATAAATAAATGTATTTGCTGGAATAGTTTTCATTTTTTTGGATCATTTGTTACTAAGCCGATATACATGAGGTGCAATAAGACGTCATGTATTAAAAATGATGAGGTAAAATATAATTGTGCTGTTGAAAAACATCCTTCGGAAATGCTATGTTAAAGAAATGAGAAAAAAAAGGAACAAAAATCGATTTGACGCATTAAAATTATCCAAAAAGAAACCCATCATAAATTTTACCAAAGCTGTAATAAATAAAATTAAGCGCCTTGATACAGGTGGAAAACCACGAATCCAAGAGTCATTAGCAAAAGCTGTCCACATGCCTCAATAAAAAGTATGCAACAGAAAGTATCTCAGCTCAGAATGACGACATATCTGATGAAAAATCACAAGCTTGGGAATATTTCAGTTTTTAACCAAAATGTATATGTTTCTTTACCAGCATTAAGAAAAAAAGAAAATGGTCGCACAGAAAACTGCGATCTTTTCATTTGCTCCAAGATAAATAATTTAAGTGACTTACGTGAAAGTCAAGTTATTTTGTTTTGTTTTTAAATAAAACAGTGTACCTTTTAAAATGTTTAAAATATTAAAATGGTTGTTTGTTTATTTGCTACACGAGGGCTATCTGCACCAGAAGTCCCTAATTTAGCAGTGTAAGACAAAAGGGAAGGCAGCTAATAATCACCATCCACTGACAATTCTTGAGCTACTCTTTTAGCAACGAATAGTCAGATTGACCGTTACATTGAAAAGTCTTCATGGCTGAAAGGGCGAGCATGTTTGGTGTGATAAGGATTCGCATCCGTGATCCCCAGATTTTGAGTCAAGTGTCCTAACCACCTAGCCTGAAAGTTAAAGGCTATAAACACTTTGTTTTCATACTAAGCCCATACCATTTTTGTAAACATATACATTTTTATTGCAAATGTAAGTTTCATAAAGTTAATTCTTAGCGTTGACACAGGTTATTATTATTTGAAAGGACTAACTTAAAAATTACAAAATACAAATTAGTTTTCGTAACATTTACTTTGGGAATCTTCCGATAATCCAATCCTATCTTTTAAAAAAAGTAAATATAATTAACCACAATAAAAACACTGTAATTAAGAAATATAACTCTAAGTTCACGACATGAAATAAAATTTCACGACGTTTTCTCTAAATAATGTACAAGTTGGCATTTTTGTAACGTTTTCTTTAATTTTGAACTTTGAAAATAAACAATTAAGAATAATGCATATTTGATAGCTTGCTATTTTTTATTTGAAAATTACGTTTAAGTACAGTAATTTAGAATTTAATTTCCAAAAATATTTAAAAACCAATGAATTATTGACTCTGTGTTGCTTGTTTGTGTGTTGTGTGTTTGTTGTTAAGCATCAGGCCGCACAATAGACTATCTGTGTTCTGGCCACCATGGATATTGAAACCCGGTGTTTAGGGTTATAAGCCTTTAGGCTTACTGCTGAGTTGTTTGGGGTGGTAGCTTACTGGTTTTAAAAGTAGTTTTCGTAATTATTCTTTTTCCAAGTGAATTATGAGTTAATACGTTTTATTTCAGTTGCATAATATTTAAAAAAATGAATGAAACAGGAAAAACAAACGTTTCATGTGTATGTGAAAATAATATTTTTATTTTATTATTTTCCTGATTGCACGAAACTGTTGTTGTTGTTTTGAATTAAGTACAAAGCTACACAATGGGCTATCTGTGCTCTGCCCACCACGGGTATCAAAACCCGGATTTTAGCGTGTAAGTCCGCAGACATACCGCTGAGCCACTGGGGGGCTGCACGAAACTATAGAATGAGTTTGTTATCACCAATAATAACAGTTTTTAAATGTTTCGACGCAATTAAGTGAAATAAAGAAGTTTCAAATATAAATATTATATATCTTATGATAATTCAAGATATATTTTATAAATGCTTTCAAAATTTTACCATAAAAAAGGAGCTATTTACCAATGTAAATATTTCTACTTTATAAATATGTCACCGTAATGGGCAGTGGCTTAGATTTTTTACACCCGACTGGAGGGATGATTTTTGCAAACACTTATGTGGAATGTTCAATTTGCAAATTGGTAATCTCTGATTACGTGAACTTGAAAGCTGTAAACATGCAGTCACAGAGTAATCTTGTTGCCACGACACTTCAAAGTTTCCGTGTAGGTTTGTACAAGTGAGATGTTGTGAACAGTTTTCAAAATGTTAATAGAATAAAGACATAAGTGTCACAAATTAACTGCCTCATGAATTTATTCCTGCACACTGCATTGTATAAAAGATGGCCATTATACTTGACAAGATTACTAATAACTTTCATTGCATTTTTGTAAGTTTGACAAAGTGCCACATGGTTGAGGCAGCACTGAAATATAGTTGACCTTAACTACGTCTCCAACCGTCTGAACAGAAAAGCTGCATTCACATTCGCAGCTGGATACTGGACATACAAGCAAAATTTTCATGGGAAGAAACATTTCACTAAACATTTGCTGGCTTGTTTCATGCATTTTACAGTAAGCATCCTTTGCACCTTTCAGAGATACTGCTTTTGTTGTTCTTTGAACATGAGCAACTGAAACTCGAGCCTTTGTGCAGACATTTCTGGATTGAAGTTTATAACCGAGTTGTCAATCTGGCCAGATGTGATCATGTTCTCAAGTGCCAAATATTGCCTTAAGTCATTGTTGTCTGCATTGAATCTAGTGGCCAGATGTTCTATGACTGTGTCTACAAATTCAAGATATTGGCTTCTGTAGTAATATCTAGCTGTTGCAGAGTGTTATGTTAAGCTATCACCTGTGATCCTTCTGAGAGGTCTGCGAATGCGTGGTAGTTCAATAGGCACCAGATCTAGAGAAGTTACCCTTTTCTCAATTTCATCAAATACCTTGTTGTAATTTTCCTTTATTTGCAATACCCGCAACTGCTCAACTGTCATTGTAGATGCTTCACACATGTCAGATACTCTCGCTGATTTGGCTTGGAATGCACGGTTTAGTTCCTCTAATGCAGCTAATGGATGCTGAGCCATCAACAATGCAAAAACTGTCTTTCATTTGTCAAATATGTTCAGCAGTCCTCGTGCTTTCGCTGCTACATGTGATGTTTAATTTGCTAATTAAGACAAAGAATCAACAATATCACTGTAGTGATCATTAGCACATGTAATTGCAGATAGGCGGCACAACCAGCGTGTTAAACATAGTGGGCGGATGTATTTAACTGGACCCTTGTGGCTGTCTTATGATATTTTGAAAGATTGTCTTGCATTTGCCTGACCTCTGAAGCAAGACACCAAGTTCATGTACACACTGGATAGACTCTGGAACATATTCACAAGTTTCAACTGCATGTTGCATAATTAAATTAGCCTTGTGTGCTCTGCACTGATTAAACAAACTTGACGGTTGCTTCCCTTTCATTTTTGCTTGGCATCCACTGTATGCACCATTCTTGTTAGCGGCTCCATCATGAGTTTGTGCTCTTAATCCTGACAGTGGTAAATTGAGTCTAGTCAATACACCAAGTATAGTCGAGGACATTGTTTCACCATTTGTATTGGAAACACTGTACAAACTGTACAAATCTACGTATCGTACTCATATTGCTTCCTGTTCGGCAACTGTGACATCTTGAGTGCCATCAACCATTAATGCTAATATTTTACTTTGCTGCATAGCATTTGCTGCTATGTTCCTCAGTATTTGATGGCTGAACATCTCCATTATTTCATTCTGAGCCTGGGGTGATGTGAATGTAGTTTTCTTTGACAAGTAGGCCTTCAACTCAGGATCTTCCTCTTCCAGGAGCTTCATTAATTGCAGGAAGTTCCCCCCGCATCAGTATGTCCACGTAATGCTAAACCTTGATGCAGTAAGAAACGTAAAACTTCTGAATATTTTGGCTGGACTTCTTTTGCATTCTTCCTGCTGCTTATTTTTTCCATCATGTTACTGGATAGTCACTGGAATTACATCAAGTGAACCTTCAGGAGATATAGCGAATCTGTGTTGAAAGGAGGATTGGTGTTCGTTCAATTTCTATTTAGTCTTTTTCCAGTTGCAAAAACCGGTGGATATGAAGGTATGCTCCACTGGCCTCTCCAATTTCCCTGTAAAAAGGCCTCTATTTTCCGCCTTGGCATGATGAAAGGATATAACTTTTTGAGTCTGATTGTCGAGGTGCAGCCATGGGAACTCATCAAACCACTTGCACTGGAAGTTGATATTTTGAGATTTTACTTTCTGTCGTGGTATTAGTTGTGCGTCTGGATGATATGACTTTCCACTCTGTATCTATGGAGTGTAAGATTTTTCATTAGTGCACAAACTTGTTTCACAGCTATCTGGTGGTTCATGATGTGCAATATTTGCACAAGCATTTTCAGACTCGTCTTCTGATGAGCATGGCATTTCTTCTGTATGGCTAGTTTCTATTCCTTTGCTTGAGGTTGTTAGATTATCTCCATCTGCATGTAGTACTAGTAACTGGCTTGCAGAACTGTCTAATATCGGAAAGTTTTAGACGCTTGCTTGTCATGATTGGAATCTGTTTCCCAGATGCCTCAACAAGCTAAAATACAGTCTTTATTGAAAAACTCTAACGTACAACAAACGAAGATAGAACAGAATGAAAGTAGGACGGAACTGTACAATGCATTTAAGTCGAAAGCGCGAATCTCACAGTGACTACCGATCCGACTGACCGCCTGGGCATCGCTGGGACAATAATGTGTGCTAGTTACAACACAAGTAATTGCAAATTCCTTGAAAATACTCAAACAATCATAAATATATTATATTCCTGTTAAAGCTCATCAAAAGGCAAACACGTTGTGATATAATGTGTATAAGCATGCCTATTAAATAGAAAACATCTAAACAAAAACTAGCAATACAGTTCGAGTGGAGGCTTCAGACCGTTGAAATCACTCCTTTTGTGTTCTAATTATACAAGAAAATACAATATTTTTACTATCTATGATAAGCGAATATATTGTTCTTTTACCTTAAAGCACCAGCACTTTATTTGAGGGCGGTGATAATCTGAAATTCATGGATGAATGAGGGCCACAAACACAGGTCTAATGAGCCCTGTTGTAAAATTGAAGCTAAGACTAAAGAGGCAGAGGGGGGTGATGTAGGGCGCGTCTGGATCCGAGTTGCCCGAACCTGTCGTTAACTGTAAACTGAGCGTACACTATAGTTAGCGACTTCAGTAGCTAAGGAGAGTAAGGTGTTCGACAAGCGAAACCGGCTAGACATGCATGAGAACAAATAGCGTAGGAAAACCGCACAATACACACATAAGATTGATGCAGCTACAAGCCACAAATGGCCTGCCAGATCTAGATCACAGGAGTTTACGCTTGGGAGCAATATTTTCGAATTTCATGCTCTGTTCAATCTGTTGTAATGAAAAGTTTACTTAATCTTACACTACGTACAAGACGTAGGTAGGTTCTGTGATAGTGCTTACAAACCTTGCATGTATACTTAGGCCTACTGACTGATACTTAGGAACTATCGCTTATATCAGAAAGCTTAGAAGCACGCTTATATTAAAGATGTACATTTCAGCTAGAGAAAAAGCCTACATCTAGTACTAATTATGCAATTGGATTAGTAAGAATCACAAGAACAAACACACAATTTGTAGGCCTGAGATGGAATAAAACAATTCAACAGACCAAACCGTAGGGGCAATGATTGAATGCACCATACCACTTACCTAAAATGAAGGGGGGATGTATCCCCCATCCTCGTAGGATCTACGGCCCTGTTTTTTGGAAAACTAAGCCCCCCGCTAGTACAACGATAATCTACGAATTTACAACGCTAAAATCAGGGTTTCGATTCCCCTCGATGGGCTCAGAAGATAGCCAGATGTGGCTTTGCTCTAAGAAAAAAACACACACACATGGAATACAGTGGCGTAGCTAGGGAGCAAGGGGATACATCTGTCCCCAGGCGCAGCATTGGGAGTGGGGGCGCCAAATTGATGTTATATAAATGTCAATGAATTTCAGAATGAAATGTTTTTCCCTCTTAACCAATTAATGCCCAGTGTTCCATATATAAGAGTTTCAACGTCATGTGTTTCCACAACTTGGTTGTAATTTGGTCACGTTATCCCATAACACTGTCTAAACGTTGCGAAAACGTTATATTGCAATGTCACTTCCTGACGAATAATGGACGTTGCTTTGTAACGTTGTCACAACGTCGTAATTGGTCACATTTTTCTATTAAGTTGTGTAAACGTTAAGAAAACGTCAAAATGCAGTCATTTCATAGGGAATAATCAACGCTGTTATGTAACATTGTGTGAACGTTGTGAAATGTAACATTATATGCTATAGATCAGTAATCAGAACGCACATAAAACGAATACTTCATTGAACAAAGCCGGTAAATTGTCGATTACTTGACCCAGTTTTCGGAATGCTTCCATGAACTCAGCGTCCTTGTCCTTCGGGTGTAGCCAAACGGCTATAACAGTCAATTGAAATGGGAGTTTAAATGACTTTACCAGACCCCGGCAAGTCTGGTAAAGCTGGAAACGAAGCCGAGGAAATCTGATTAAATTATCTAAGCGAAGCCAAGAAAATCTAACACTGGACTAAATTGTAAATATAAAATCTTACACTGGAATAAATTATTAATAGAAAATCTAACACTGGGCTAGAATATCAGATCATACGAGTCCGGACTTTTCGCGCCTTTTTAGCATTGATCTTAAAATTGAAACGGGTGAGCGGGCAACGGCTGATTTGGAATCTGACTTACCAAGAGGCCAGGTCGCATCCAAGGTGGTGGATAAGTGGCGCTCGTTTGGAATAATTTTTATCAGAAATTCGTGGATAGGTGCAACTCAGTTGCGTAGCTACTTTTGTGACAAGAATGATTTAGATGAGAGAAAAATTGCTCAAGCAAGGCCTTTTTTAGACTTCTGGATCACATAACATTGTAGTTAGTAATTACTCGGCTTCCATAAAATTAGTCACACCTCAGGAGGGCTATGAGCTCGACATGTTTATGTCTTGAGGTGCGGGGATAGAGTTACGTGTTTTGAGATAGGAGAGGTAGAGGTTAGAGTGGGTAGCGGGAAGTTATGAGTTTTTGGACTGATATGAATGGTTTTGGGGTTGGGGAGGCCGGGTGGGGAGAGGGAGGGCAGGTTGCGTGGCATTCGGTGGTTCCAGAATTCAAATATCCAGGCACAATAGTGTTGCGCTCGTAATGTTACTGTAAGAGATCTATAGTCATATCTCAAAAGAATAAAATATCACTGATAATTTCCGGTTTCATTCTGAAATGTTATGTTCGTCTATTTGTTGGTTAATGTATGGGAAAAAGACAAGACAAAATGTACTAAAATTGTAGATGATGCGATTCACCATCAAGACTTTGGATTATGAATTTTGACAAGGCATCAGAGAGGGTCGATTTATTTTCAGAATAGTGCTGTACCTTTTGCACAAAAATAATAGATCAATGACTTCAGCATGGTTTACAAAACAATTAGGAAAGGTATAGTGAATCGATCTTGGTTGGTGTATTCCCCTGTGAAGGGGGCAGCATTTTGTTTTTCGTGTCTGCTTTTACCATCGAATGATGCAGTCAGTAACTATTCTCTGGAAACTGAAAACGGTTTAAATAGTTGAAAAAACAGAAAAATAAAATTGCTGCATATGAAAATTTCCAAAGGCATCGGGATTCTTTTACAACATGAAAGGAAATGGAAAGGAGGCTGATAAAAAAGAAGGCTTAATAGATGCAAAGCTTCAAAATCAAATTGCTAAAGAAAAGGAAAAATGGCGACAAGTACTTAAGAGGGAGTTATGCTGAACAAAATTTGGCCCCAAGAGGTCACAAAGAAAGTACCAGTGAAACTGTAAAAGAGGAGAGTCACTGAAACGCTGGAAATTTTATAAAACTTCTGAAGCTAGTTGCAGTGTTCGATCCAGTCATGAAGGGCCACCTTTTGTATGTGCAGCAAAATCTAGGATCAACTACGTCCCTTTCACCAGAAGTACAGAATGAGTTAATCCAGCTTATATCATCTACAGTTAGAAAAAAACTTGTTTTTGACATCCAGAGAACTAAATACTATGTAATAATGTTTGATTCAACTTCTGATGCTGCCAATCAAGAACAAGTGTCGGAGACTATTAGGTATGTAAATATAAACTTCGAAGAAAAACTGTACTTGTGAAGGAGCCTTTCTTAGGATTCATTCAAGCCCATAAAAAAGATGCAGCATGTATTGCAGATATAATATTGCAACAACTGAAGAAAACTAAATTACCTTTCGAAGACTGTCAATCACAATGTTACAACAATGCATCTGTAATATCTGGCTACAAATCAGGAGTGCAACAAAGACTTGCTGCACACAACTCGAAGGCTACATTTGTTAACTATGACAACCACACACTTAATTTAGTTGGGGTTCATATTTTTCGTCATGAGGTAGCAGGCGTAACATTTTTCAGTACTGTGCAAGCTATCTACGTTTTTTTTCGCGGTCAACTGTTCAATGGGAGAGACTGAAAATTGCTCTTGATGTATCATTGAAGTCAGAGTAAGAAACTCATTGGAGTGCCAGAGTTGAAACTGTTAAACAGATATATGATCAACTGGAACAACTGGTAAAACTATTAAAAATATTGAAAATGATCAAGCGGAAAATTCAGATACAAGATGTGATGCAGTTCATCTGTTACATCTGATTCTAACATTTGAGTTTTTGGTTCTTCTTCGGTTCTGAAATACTGTACTTGCCAAGATTGACCGGGTTAAGAAAAGGCTTCAGGACCACACCATGAATTTCCATAATGCTGCTCAAGATATTCAGGCTTTACAAAGGTATTTCCTAGAAAACAGTGATGCCACATCTAAGAATTATCTTAAAGAGGCAAAGGAACTGTGCAGTTTTTGTGATGTCCAAATTGAGAGACGGCAAAGGAAGAAGAACAAATGCCCGGAGAAACAGTAGAGGATGTAAGACTCACATCAGAAAATGAAATGCTACGACTGATGAAAAGTATGATTGATAAAATACACACAGAAATAGGAGACAGATTTATCAGCTTGAAGAGACTGGTCTCTAGTTTTGGCTTTATTTTAGACATAAAGGAACTGATAACCACAACTAATGAGAATAGCTTGAAACAGAGATGCATTTTTATGGGAAGCTCTTATGATACAGACTTGAATGGCTTGGAGATGTTCAGTGAAATAATGGACTGCTACTCGAGACAAGGACTGGTGTTAAGCTTTCGACACAAGAGGATCTGCTTCGCTTCATTGTGCAGTATGGGGATGATGTATTTCCAAATCTGACAGTTGGTCTTTAGATCTTACTGACTGTTTCAACATCTATTGCCAGTTATGAAAGGTCTTTTAGTAAGTTAAAACTTATCCTGTCTTATTTGAGATCATCCATGGGATAAGAAAGATTACCAGTCTTGGCTTTGCTGAGTGTGAAGCGAAAGGTTACCGACAGCATAAATTTTGAGGAACTAATCGATAAATTTGCAGCAGCAAACACAAGAATAATTTCTCTTTGAAGTTACATAATTACATCCAAAGCATTATATAAAACTTTTTGTTTTTACTTTGTGTTAACTTTTCAGGTTTTTATATCCAGAGTAATGCTTTAAGTTTTTGCAATGTTATATTTGACTATTATTTTAGAATAAACTAATTCTGCATTAATTTTTATATGCTTTCTTGTTTCTGATTCTATCATTCTCTGTTATTCAATTATATCTTCAAAGTACCATTGCTGCTTCAATTATTTCACTTTTTTTATCTCCTTCATACCCTAAAAATACCTCACGAAATCCAGGTTTTCATGTTCTAAAACTCATAAATTTCCGGGAAAGCATGACGGACCCCTTGTGGCTTACATTTTGTTCCCGAGCGCTGAAAACCTTAGTTACTCCTCTGATGGAACACTAAAAAAATCTTGAAGACAAACTAACATCTTCTTTTCTGTATGCGTTAAATTAAAACGAATCTGAGTGTGCAAATCTGCGAGTCACGTGATAATAAGAGCGGATATGAAGTCTTGGTGTAACTGAATGTATCATAACTGCATTTTGGTATTATTTGACGTTGAGTAGATAGTGTGATGTAACCGAAAACTGATTGATTTTGGAAAGGCAAAGAACGTAAAATATTCACACATTCACATCATAAAGGTGTGTTCAGACAGAGGATTTAGAGCATTTAAGACAGGTATCCATTATTAGAAAACAAAGGAATATGAATAAACTTGGAATCCACAAATCCAAAATTCAGTGGCAAACGCTGTCCGTATGTCTCAGGAAACAATACACAGCATAATAAAAAATGATATCCGTCTGGAAACGTACGTAACAGGATATGGTTTCACCGAGATAAGGCTTCCAAATCCCCCATTCAACTATTATATACTTCAAGCATCTGTAGATGAAATAAGTATCTATGTTGTTCCATTCAGACACATAACAGTGAAGTTACTGAACACGAAACTTATGCATTTCCATACGATTGGATAATTGAAGTGGGCGTTAGGAATCTGCCGTCCTCTATAGTAGATGGATTATGGGAAGCACTCGGCGGGGAAAGATGATGCTTTAGACAAGACATTTTTATGATGCAGCCTTTCACAATGAAAATTATGAACGGGATTACTTCATGATGTAGTAATAAGATGAAACATGACCGGACGTGACAACATGTGCTGTAACAATGTGATGCTGTTCCAAAATCGTATTTAGCATTTATAGCTAACAATTACTTGATAGTTTTATCTTAGTTTTCAGCTGATAATGTGCTGCTGCCTTTAAGTAAGCTCTGTGTGCTAAAAATGACTGGAATTCCGTTCTAGATACTCTTGATGGAAGTCTAGTGCATCATACATTTGACTTTGGCCTTTCCCAATAGAATTTGAACTAGCTAACTAACTAACTAACTAAAAGGCTGAATAACAGGTGACATGGTCAAACTGTGGCCTGAAGTATGGCTATTTTTAGCTAAATCATAAAAAGTTGCATGCAGCTACATTTTTTATAGGAAATCTGACAGACTTTGAATTACAATAATTGCTGATATGTTATAGGAAATTAGTGAAGAAAATTCATCTTTGTAGCATATTAAGTCTTAGAACTGTAGCTTATTACATAAACCAATGTTTTTTTACGATTTTAGGTTTTCAGGTGATTTTACTGCCTCACTATGAAAATTCTAAGAAAGATAAACTTCATTTGAGACCATTTTTGAATTCTATGAGATTATTTAGTCAGTGTAGCAAATTTCAGCTTTCCACCACCATAAATCTTGCAGCTTTAAGCAGTTAAAGTTGCCCGAAAATGAATTCGCCAAAAATAAAAAAAACAATTAAATTTTACAGGGCTGTAAATAAGAAACTATTAGAGATATTGATCTAATCTTTGGCAGTTTTTCATTATATGGGTAGATGAGCACATGTGAATTTTTTCAAGGCATTCTGTGGGGGTCACCTGCAGCTCCCTGGATGATTTGACATAGAATGACCCTCTTTAATATTTGTAATTAAACACAATGCGACATATTGGACTATCTTTGCTCTGCCAATAACGGGTGTCGAAACACGGTTTCTAGTGGTGTGAGTCTGCAAACATACCGCTGTGCTTCTGGGGGGCTTTTGGGTAATTGTAAGAAAATGTTAACTGATGTCGAATAATTTTAATAGAAATCTGGAATATAAAGAAGAAGAATATATTTAAGGTAAATATTGCTTTCTTAGTGTCTCCTGCTGGTATGGCGATAAGTCTTCGAATTTACAACGCTAAAACCAGGAGTTTGATTCTCCTCGGTGGATTCGGCAGATAGTTTGATGTGGCTTTGCTATAAGAAAACACACACACACACATGCTTTTCAGTTTGTTTTGAATTGTAGAACACAGAAAGAGAAATACAGTTGCTTATCTTTGCTTCTGTGTCATTATACTGAATTAATATTTATTTTTTTGAATGACACATAAAGCACGTACACAAAAGAAGACACACTGTGAATGAAATCGAGCATTGTAAGGACACGCTGCTTGATATCGATTCCGCTTCCAAGTGGAATAAACAGCCATTAGACAGAGTATTACATGTCGACGTAGACAGAAATAAAATTTTGTGATAGAAAGAGAACTGTATTTGCCACCATAAACATTGCACTATTATTACTTCACTTTGTAGTAGTTTTGAAAACGAATATGATAAGAATTTTAATGCCCAACAAAAATACTTACATTTCAGTGAGGCAAAAATGAACATATAGATTCCACCTTATCGAAGTTAGTTCATGCTTTGAACACAAATATATCCTTATAAACTGTCATCTACAAGAATAAAAAACAAAATGAAATACAAAACATGTATGGAATAATTAAGTTTACAGTAACTTGTGCTGTGTAAGAAGAAATTCCATTTACTTTTAAGGGTATGAAACGAAGATGTGTTATTTAAAATGGACTTTCTGAGAAAAAAAGAAGTAAAGTTATATATTTAAGTGTATACATTCTATATTTATTTTTGTACGTTTCTAAATGCATATTGTCTGTGTTCATAATATTCCTTCCGGTATTTGCAAAATGCTTGTTGTAAAGACTGGAGTTTGGGATAACTGCAAAACTGTCTGGTTAACTATGTGATTAATGAAACTTAAACTAATTTAAAGTTGAACTTTAAATAAAGTAAATGTAAATATCTCTAACTAGACTCTCAAGATTACTTTTGTTGTTACTGTTTTAGTACAAAGATACATAATAAGCTTCCTGTTCTCAGTCCACCAGGGAAAATCGAATTTCGGATTTTTCGCATTGTAAGTTGGTATATTTAACGCTGCCCCACCAGGAAATCTCAAGTTAGAGTAAATCACTACACACTAATATCGAACTAAAACATGAAAAGGTATGAAAGTTAAGACCGAATCTGGTATGTTCCCTGAATCTTATGACAGTGTAACTTCAAAATAAATATGGATTTCCTTGAAGTATGTATCTATTGTAATTATTGTATTTATTGTAACTAATCTATTGTTTTTAAAATATATATATTTCTTATTGTCTTATTTTGGTGTTTCTACGAGAATATTTTACAACTTAATCAATAAAAGAACAAGCATGTTTTAATATAGTTGGTGTAACCTTTATAAACAAATTGTGAACGATTTCTTAGCTTAAAACAGAAAATTAAGTACTATCGACCATTTTTATCCTTAATATTTATTTCATTTAAGTTAGCAAAATCTACGTTGTTTAGATTAACTTTTTTGTGGTGTTTTTTTAAAATCTAAAACTAATTTCCCGCCAAGTAGTCCTCTAGTGGCTCAGAGACAAGGCTGTAAGCTTACAACACCATAAATCAGAGCACAGACAGAACATTGTGTAACTTGTAACTTAGCAACAGCCAAACCAAATCCGACAAATATCAGTCAGGCAAACTCATAACTAACAACAGATTCGACCAAGAAATAATGGGAGTAAAATACAGTTGATAGCTTGGTTATATTTTAAGTTGCCAGAAAAACAAACAGATTAGACATTTTTAATAGAGGGAAAAAAACCATTTCCCTACCTGTGTAAACAGGTAGATGATTGTTTCTATTGCATCAACGCGTCGCAGCTCAGCAGCTCTCCGTCTCTCAAGATGAATCTTTGACGAACTAATCACGATGAAAGTTAAGCAGAACTGAACATATTTGTTTTTCAAAATTTACATCGCTTTATTTGTCCAGTGGACTCCGTCATCTCGCGGTCTCTTTTATTTGACAGTATTAGTAACTATCAGTTTTAGTTGACTTATAGTTCAGGTATTGGAGAATTTTCCAGTTTTAACTGTTCCAACTCAGGGTTAAAATACATTGGAATATTCTTGCAGACAGAGGGCATAGCTTAACAAAAGAACAAAGGGTTGAGGTGGCTATAATAAGGTAATATTAGACACTCTCTACCAAGTGTTTCCATCATGACAGTGTGGACACTAATAAATTAATAATTTGGAATAACCTACTGTTATTATAGAAAAAAGGTAACGTGGTACATCTATATGCTGGCCCAGCATGGTCAAGTGGTTAACGCACTTTACTCGTAATCGGACAGGTTCGGGGTTCAAATCCCGGTCACATCAAACATGCTCGCCCTTTTAGCCGTGAGGGCGTTAAAATGTGACAGTCAATTCCTTTATTCATTGTTAAAAGAGTAGTCCAAGAGTTGGCGGTAGGTGGTGATGACTAGCTGCCTTCCCTCTAGTCTTACACTGCTAAATTAGAGACGGCTAGCGCAGATAGCCCTTGTGTAGCTTTGTGCGAAATTAAAAAATCAAACTAAACCTAAATGCCACAGTTTGTCTACATATCGATGGACTTTGTAAATTCATCTCAATAGAATGTTGTTTTTTTAATTTAATACAACAAAATTTTGACAGATATGAATTTAATTTACAGTTCCAAGTCTGATTCTGCCTCTTGAAAACCCTACTCTCTCGAGTACATTAATAGTCCACAGTTTTGGGAAGTTTGCAATGGGAAAAATGACTGTATTCATAATGTTTTGACACTTTAGGTTGAAACTAGAAATATAAGTTGTGTACATGAAAAATACAGATTTCGACAAGAAATAAAAGGAGTGTTCTGTCGTTGTTAACTCAACCTGAGTTCCTTTATTTTTTTCTAGACCACGTGCTGTCACATGACAGTACAAAAACTTCATAACACGGCACAACAATTTTTTAAAAAACTTTTGCTGATTGTGACATGTACCTAGCGGGTGTGCACAAATATAGTTTTGGTTTTGCGCTTCATCACATAGGAACTCTGAAAAATAGACAGTTAACTGTTTATCGGCAATAACGTATTTAATTGCGTTTATATTTCTAATACGCTATTAAGTTCAACATAATTAAAAGTGTTATGCTCCTGATTGTCGTTTATATTCAATGTCCGGTGCATCACGTTATAGCATTCAACAATAGTCAGGAAGCATTGACGGATTCCAGTTGCCCTGATACCGTTCTTCCATTGTAGCAATGTCCTGGTGAAACCTTTTACCATGTTCCTTACTTACAGCACCGAGATTTGCGGGAAAGAAGTCCAAGTGTGAGTGGAGGAGATGAATTTTGAGTGACATGTTGCACCTCATCGATTTGTATGTTTTGAGAAGTTTGTCTACCAACTGAATGTAATGTGAGGCTCTGTAACTGCCAAAAAAATTGTTAACAACGTCTTTGAAAGCTTTCCAGGCAATCTTTTCTAGCTCAACTAGCCCAATCTACAGATCTTCGAATCGCTTGTCACTCATAACATGTCTGATCTGAGGGCCAACATAAATGCCCTCTTTGATCTTGGCCGCAGTTATTCTTGGGAACATCTGTCTTAAATAACGAAAACCTTCGCCTTCTTTGTTTATTGCTGTCACAAAATTGTTCATAAGTCCCAATTTTATGTGAAGAGAAGGCAAAACAATCTTTGCCGGGTCGACAAGCGGTTCGTGCGTCACATTTTTCTGTCCTGCAATTAACTTTTTACGGAGTGGCCAGCTCTGTCTAGAATAATGTGACTCGTTGGCACGAATGTCCCATTCACAGATGAAACAACAGTACTTTGTATAGCCAAGCTGCAGTCCCAGTAATACAGCAACGACTTTCACATCTCCACAGATATTCCAGTTGTACTTGCTGTACTGGATGTGCTTTAGCAACATTTCCATGTTCTCGTAGATTTCTTTCATGTGTGCTGCATAGCCATCAGGTATTGAAGGGTGAACGTTGTGTAACAGGTCAGCTTTGAGGTTTAACATTGATGAATCAATAAAGCGACGCCACTCTTGCGGGTCATGGTCACAACCCAAAGCAGATAACAATCCTTCGATGTCAACACAGAAACAGAGACTGACTACTTGTGCAAAGAATTTGGTTATATCTTCATGTGGCACGGCTCTCATTGCTGAAGGCACATTAGTGTATTGAATTGACTTCTTGTTTTTGGCAGAAAAACCAGACACATTAGTCAAACAGAATTAACAGTCCGTCACATGATCTTTCTGTTCTCGCCATGTCATCGGGACAGCAAACGACATTGTCTTTCGTGTGCTTCTTAGCCAAGCTCTCAGACAGACAACACATGTCGCACAACAATTGTGAGGCGCCCATTCCCGGTCTTGATTACCAATTTTACAGCCGAAGTACAGATAATATGCTTTTTTCACAAGAGCAGTCATTGAGCGTCTCTGATGAACAAGCGTATTCTCGCCACAAATATAGCAGAATGTATCGCGGCTGTTACGATATTGACGAGACATATTGGCCGAGACACCATCGTCCTATAAAACGTCTAACATCTAACTTACTTGTTACTGTGCTACTCAGGCAATACTACTCGTATATTCTGAAACAATACATACACACTATAAGGTCTATATTAATCCAGTAGGCAGCATCTGTGTACGCAAGCCACTTTTATAGCCTGCTGAGACAGTGTCAAGCTGGCTCCGGCCTGCCCGGGTTGCATACTTTCATAGAAAAGCTTCTAACCTGGCCTAATTTCATGCCTGAACATGTCCAGATTATACAAAACATTGTTCATAGGTCTCTCACAGAAACGAAAATTTTTGGACACAAATATAAGAAAAAACATGACAAAACTGAATATTTCGATGAAACAGAACGTGATTGGCAAATCTGGATGTGATTTTCGTGATCAGCAGCCAAAAATCTATGAGGAACACCCAACAGTGTTCAAGAAGCAAAAACTTTGTTGTGCAGTGTAACCGAAAAGGATTTTTAGTTTCTATTCTACTATAGAAGGTGGATACTACATGATACATTCGCTATCATAACGAACATCTCAAACGAAATTATACCGATCTTTTTCGAATGGCATAAATACATACATATTTCTACACACACATATATATATACGTATAAAGATTATTCGAAAAGTCTGAAACCATAGGTGGTTTTAAATACAATACTTTAAAATCCGATGAAGTTTCTATGGTTCCAGACGTTTCTGACACAATTTATATATTTATAAAAGATAATCATTATTTACACTCTACATTTTTGTTTATTTGCTTTGAATGAATAAAGTAGCTGATAAACCAACTAGTCAAATCATTCGTTAATAAATAAGGTATTTTGATTATCAATACTTCGCTGTCTTTCGATTTTCAACGCCATGTAGCATAGCAGCTAATTTAAGATTTTCTGTCTAAGCTTTCACTGAAGGCCCAGGGTGTGTTTTAGTTCGTACAGGGTGTTCAGAAAGTGCACTTATATATTTATTAACAGACACGTTTCAATATAGAATACAGGAGGTAAATATGAATGACAATTATTAACAATGTTGAAAGTGACCCCCGTTGATATCAATACAGGCCTGGATCCTTCTTATTTTCTTTCTAAACATCGCTATCAGTTGCTGACTTGAAATAGACTGAATATAATAATATAAAACTGCACAGTGACTATCTGAACACCCATTTACAGACCATGTGGATTAATAAATTGAAACGGGCTTTCCTGACACCCTTGAAAATTTACAATGGCGACCCCATCTTGCAATATGAAGGTATATAGAACAATAGTATATCCCGAAATATTTTCAATATATGTTTAAATACATGTTTTTTTCATGTGCTTTATACAATGGTGACACGATTGTGATCAAAATAACATCGAAAACATTTTGTGATACACAGCCTTTTTACTTTTTTACACACCTTCATATTATAAGACAAATATTGATACGAGCCCTAGTTTTGTCGAGTCCCACTTTTCTGTTACAATTTCAAAGAATATTATTTGTTGAATATTTTATTGCTTCTGGTTTGTTATCGAATGCGAATAGACATATATGGAATACGTAAACTAGATATAAACTGTATTGTTTAATGTTAGCATTGCGTATGAACTTACTCATTTGGTCAAACAGAATCTATATTAATGTCGTAGAAGTTGCTAATCAAAATTTTAAAATTATTTTTATCCTAAGATGTTTTAGCTTGTTATGAAGGCTATCGTCATTCAAGACAATTCCATATTAATCGAGTATTGTTTCAAGTAAAAAACCAAAAGCCAAAGGTTTGTTAATTAGACTCGCCCGGCACAGCATGATGGCTGGTGTGCGTGAATGAGTATCAAAGAGTTATGAGTTTGAAAGTGATGTTACTGAAAAAAAATTCTACATTTTCGTTTGTGGGTGCGTTATAAAAGTAACATAAGTACCGTCATTGGGTTGATCGTTCCTTTTGTGGCGGGTGTTGCTAGTTCGTTGCTTTCCTTCAGGTTAGTAGCTCAAAATGTATGGGTGTTTTTTGCGCAAAGCTACACGAGGGCTGTCTGCGTTATGCGTCCCTAATTTAGCACTTAAGACTACAGGGAAGAGAAGGAATAATGAAATTGACCGTAACATTAAAAAGTCCCAACATCTGAAAAGGCGAGCAATTTTGCTGTGACGAGGGTTCGAACCGGCGACCCGCAGATTGGGAGTCAAGCGCCCTAACCACCTGGTCATGCCGGGCCTAGTTCGAAACAAACTTTCTGATCTGGTTGTTTAGCCCACTTGCGCTTCAGGTTGAAAAGTCTAGTTTTGTTCATCATCATAATAATACCCCCTGTGAGAAAGCGCTGAATATGTGGGCTTACAATGTTAAAACCGAGTTTCGATACCCGTGCTGGAAGACTACATTTAGTCTTTGTATACCTTTGAGCTTAACTTCAATCAAATCATAATAATACAGTATCATTTAAAATGATTAAATATTTTAAATCAAAATATTCCTGTTTTAATTACTAATTTACTATATGTGAGTGTGTTTTTTATGTCATTTAACAAGTTATTTTGTAGTGTATATAAATTTCATATTTCTTGGTCCTGTGAAAACATGAATGTACACAAATGTATCCTGTTCAAACTATTTGAATAAATGTATCACATGGTCTAATGGTGGAATAAGATAGCCATTTTTTTCTGTTTCTCATTCTGGGAATATTATCTGCGAATGTGATAATTCTGGAACAGTAAAATAATGTTTATCACGAACACGAAGTTTAACTGTGAATTACACGAAGTTTGATTTAGAGAAGTTTATATTTTATGTTATCTTATTTAAATTTTTATCCAATCAATTATTGTAATGTTTTAACATTTAATTTCATGTATCATATTTACATAAAATTGGAATTAGACTTTTTATACATTTATAACAATTTGATTATATTCACTTTAAAGATTTAATAAAATAAAAATCAGCCCTGTTTGGTATTTTTACTTTGATAACCGAATTAAATGGAAAAGATAAAAACGATATTTTTTATTTTATTATATATATGTGCAGGTGCATTATATTATACAATTTTGTATTATGAATAAACTTCACATTTCTCTTTCACATGAACGACATATAAATATCACCTTTAGATTATTAATCACAATTATTGGAATATTTTAACTTCTCTCAGTATAGATTCACGACTAGACAAAATTAAAGAATATTATGGTATTTTTCTTACGTACAGTAATTTTAAGTTTTAAATCTAAACTGTTATTAATAATAACAGCAACGCTACAGGTAGCAAATTGATTTTGCGTGTAAGGAAGTGACGTACTGTGTTAAATCAAACTTAAAATAAGGTTGAAAGCTCATGAAATACAAAAGAAGCTTTTAATGTTTCCGAAATACGACTCTATAGAGTGGTAAATAATTACTGATTTCATAAAAGTATATCTAGAGCTACTATTTTTAAAAATAGAAGCTCTTAGCATAATCATTTCCAGGTAAAATCGTGGCCTGTGAGAAATATATATTTGGCGCCCCTTCTCTGGTAACACTATTATAAAAAGCGCTGCTAATTACAGTGTTAATTTTGACATCCCCTAGGGCAAACGTTACTCACTCCCAGGGCCGGTCCTGACTCTTAACTCAAAACAAGGATTAACATTTTAGTGTCCACATTTCTGTCTAAAAGTAGAATATCGTTCGGTGCTTTGCGTATAATACTTATGGTATATGCATTTACAACGTTATAATTCGGGGTTTCGATTCCATACAGCCCATTGTAAGGTTTTGCGCAAAAAAGAAAAACATGCAAGAAAACAAATAACTGTTGTTGTTGTTTTGTGTAGCACAAAGCTACACAATGAGCTATCTGTGCTCTGCCCACCACGGGTATTGAAACCCGGATTTTAGCGTGTAAGTCCGCAGACATACCGCTGAGCCACTGGAGGGCAAACAAATAACACTTATGATATCTTTATGAATAGAAATATCTTCCAAGTAACAAACGGGCTAAAATCGGTGAACACCAAAATTATCTAAAATGCTACCTGAATAAAATTTATTTTAGATTTTGGCAAAAGGCTACAAAACAACTTATGAGTTGATTGAATAGAGCGAAGACAGATAGTAAATAGCACCAACCGCCAGCTATTAGACATATTTTTGTATCGAACAGTGTGGATCGAGTTTTTGCGGTATCATATCGCAAAGCGTTAATCGTCGAATTCGTAATCCAGGCATGTTAACAACTAGGCCACGATAGTTCCCATTTTATAAAAATAAAATACATAGATTCGTATTATTCAAATATGTTAGTGTTTCTACTTCAAGTCTGATGACGGTGGACTTCATAACACTCAATATAAATTACTTGTATAATTCACCAGGCGTTCAAGATGCAGGAAATGTTTATTTTTTCCGTTTTAGCCTAATTTAAAGCCAATTGAATAACGTGTATAATTTATTTTATCTTTTTACTTTAGGTTTAGAAACAAGAAAGCCAAAACTCATCAAGTACGAAGTAAATTTCAATACTTGTAACAAATGTCTGGAATGTATTTAAGTCATACAGAAGGTAACTCGCTTCATCAGATGGATCTAAATGTTGTCTTGTTGGCCAAAAAAAAAAGTTGGTTGGTGGGATGTTAAACATTTTGTTTTCGTTTAAGTATTGATTTTCACACAACATTGGAGCGCTCGACTTGCTATCCCTGGTCACGCTTTCAAATTCCGTTGCCGAACATACTTCCAACAGTTGTCAGGGTATTATAACATATGGCTAACTACATTTTTCGTTCTCAGAGAGTAACCCAGACAGTTGGTGGTATTGACTGCATGACATCCTCTAGTCTATCAAGTCTAAATTAGGGGCGACTAATGCAGATCCTAGAGTAGTTTTTTTGTGAAATTCAGTAAACAAATAGTCATGCAATAACCACTAGTTGGTGGTTATTCGGTTTTACTATTTTTAAAATAATAAGACTAGCTGATCAACACCCCTGCCGCCGACCATTTGTTAATCTTGTCAGTGAGGTTTAGTCATCACTCTTGTTCTGTTTTCACGGTCCCAAAGTGAGAAGTGTGATCAATAACGGGACGCGAACCACTAAATCTCAGTTCATAACTCCGGCACGCTTACCCTGTTATTTTCAGAAACTTTTTGTATCATGTCAGTAAAATAAAAAGTTTTCACCAAGAAAGCACAATTGTGATAAAATTTAAACAAAATATTTTACGTTTCTTTTTTCTGTGTTTATCATGTGTAGATAAAGGCTTGTGCTGAGTCCTACAATTTCATCATTTATTACACAAAAAGTAATCGTGATTCATAAAACAAGATTTTATGATGGATTTTTTCTGATTATTACCCAGTTTACTAATGTTATGCTGGTTTTATGAATATGTACGATCAAAATTGTTTTAAATCTTGATTTGAATGTGTAATTAAATTAATTTTCAAGACCAAAACGACGAATAGTCTCTTAGTAAAACTCTTAGCATCATTACTATACTGATATAAAAGAGAAAGATATATTGTACCACCACAAAATAAAAGACGACCTGAGATATCAGAAAACTCAGTGAAGGAAAATAGATGGTGATGAACAGCTTATCCAGGGGTCCTCAGTCATTCTAAGAAATGCTTTTGTAGCCGATGTCTTGCTGTTGAACGGTTCTTTTAGATTTTTTTTTCTTTTCAAGGTTCTAATTCAGTGTAGAATTTTTAGAATTTATGAACTAGTTCTGTAAGGCACGAGGCAGACTGCAGACATTAATTGATTAAATAAGTTATGTTATGTTAGTCCTTTGTTTTTTATCAACTTCATCCATAAAATCTAGAGAAGCAAGAAGACTTGATAAAGTCAGAGATTGTCATATACACAGGAGTGCCGATAATATCATATGTCATGTACAGAAAGATTAATAAGACCGATAAAATAATAATACATAGAGAAGCAAATAGGACTAATAAAATACTAGTATGTCATATACAGATATGTAAACAGAACTGACAAAACCAGAATATGCCATATATACATGGAGAGAGCCAAGTGGGCTCGATAATACCATAACATATTGTGTCATGAAAATAAGTAGGACTAGTAAAATAAAATAAAAATCGATGATCGTCTTCTTTGCAACTTCTAAAAAATGTTTTATAGAACTGTTTGAACATAATGGGCATTTTCATAGTTTCTATATTAGACAATATCAGAGCTTGCTGCCAATATTTCTTTGCAATACGTACTGTCAATAACTACTTAATGGATTGGGGACGACTAAAAGTTTCGCCTTCTTTTTTAAAAAAATAATTTTGAATGTCACTTTCATTAAAAATACAAACCTTTAAGGCTGTTTTGATGTAAATATTATTAAATATCAATGCGACGTTTTTCTGAAGCAGAATACCGAATATTTGTTGCTGTCCTGAAAGTGCAAACATTGAGCTAATTCAATGTAATAACAATAAAAAAATATTTATTTAAATAATTAAATTTTATGCAATATTACTGACACTTATTGAAACTAGTCTTATCACTCAATGAAATAGAATAAAAGATGAAACGATAAAATATTTTAATCTTTATTAATAATCAGATGTTTTTGTTTTGAATTACGCACAAAGCTACACAATGAGCTGTCGCTGCTCTGCCCACCACGGGTATCGAAACCCGGATTTCAGCATTGTAAGTCTGCAGACATACCACTGACCAACTGGGGGCGATAATGAGATGGTGGTAACAATAATACCTACTCATGTCACAGATAGTAAAATATGTCTAGGATGTAAATTATTGTCTGTTTTTTGAGCACGATTTGCTTATAAAATACTTTGTACATATACGAAAACAAACAACCTTTCTTTATGGGAAAGAAACCGTTACATTCTTATATTATGTTTAAGTATACAGTTATTTGTTTCTTGGTTGTCAACGAAGAAACCTATGAAGAAATACTTCATAAAAATGTTGAATGTATAAGCTGTTAAAATGATACCATATGTAATTTGTAATAATAAAACGGTATGTCTGCATATGACCGCTATAGTTCTAAGAGAAAAGGTTTTGGAAACCTGAAATTTCGCACGCATACAAAGTGGACAATGAGGGTCTTTATTTGGGCATTATTACTTTTTTTATGTACGTGTGTGTGCGCATCTTCTTATGTAAAAAGCACATAGTAAAGAAAGTTAATTCGCCACAGCTCCATGAAGAAAGAATTCAGAAACCCAAAATTTTGCAGTCCTACTAAATAGATCCTGATGATCTATACCTGGGTATTATTGTTCATCTTATCCGAGTATGTGCTTTCATACGCTTGTTTATCTTTTCAATGAGACAAGCTGGCCAAGCACCGTATAGAAAATAAGTGGTTCTTTGCATAACAACTTCTAATGTACAGAAAAGCCAGTGCATGTTAGTAACAATGCGTTCCAGTAATGGCCGTATTTCATGTTATTTAGCAAAAAAGTATAAGTATTGTTGCTAAGATGCTACGTGCTGCAACTGTAAACTGAGTTGTATAAATAATAATATTAAAAATAAATGTATTTGTTTTTTTCTAATCTATAGGTTCCGTTAATTAAAGAGTTTTATTTTTATTATTTGTTTTCGTTATTTAAGTTTAAAATCAGCGGAGGACATATCAGAAAAGGTTATCTTTATAAACAGACCACATCATGAAAAGGAGCAACCAAAGTTTATAGGTTATATTTTTATACTAAAATGGTTTCAGAGTATACATAATGATACAGCCATGTACAATAACCCGAGAGAAGCCTGCTATTGGCTTAATAAAAGAAGATAAGAGTGCTGATTTATACTCATTTGGAGAGCTTTAATAAAAGTAAAAGCAAAACACAGCTGACCACAGTGTAAAACAAAAACACGAATTAAAACTTAGCATTTTGAAATAAATTAACTCAAATCACTGATCATCAGAGCTGTCAACCAATTATATTAAAGGTTCATTTGTATATAAAATTTGGCAATAAATATTTTTATCTGATAACAGTACAATTAATAGCCAACAAAAAATTCATTTTAAAGAGTGAATAATGAGTCAGAGCAAGACCGAAATTTCCAAAACTGTAAAAAACTTATTCTTACAATACGTGTTCGTTGAAAAATGTATTTAAAAATTTCTAAGGAGTTTATGTTATTTGTTGTATTTTTGTTCATTGAATGATTCGAAAACACTGTTTTTCTTTATGCTCTTTGCAACGTTTTAATGATATTTGTGAGCATGGATGGTAACATTTTGTGTTTACAGTATAATAAAATGGGCCATTATTAAAATATAAAACACATAAATTAAATGATATTGACCTGTTTATAAAAGAGGATTATAGAAACTTCTCTAACTTTTCACAGATTTCCACTGTACAACAGTCACTTTCAGCTTGTGGAGATCGATGAAACAACCAGTTGTCATTGCTTTAATTCTGAATCGGGAACCTGTAACTGAAAACGAAGAGATTCAGATAGTGATAAATCTCTCAAACTTGTCGTCTCAGCAGACAGAGATTTTTTTTGTGTCTAGAAGCAACGTTATTTAAATTTCATCACGATGCAGTTAAAACAACTTTAGACAGTCTTTCTGGTATGTCGTGAGGCTGTGAACGTGTTTCAAGTATGACTGTATACGAACATGTTTTTGTTTGTTTTTTTACATGAAGACACAAAACACTAAAATGTAATTTCGCCTACACGCCACATAAAAACTAAAAAACAAATGTAATGAGAAAGTCAGACCTATGAATACCATTGAAAATAAAAGTTTTTGTGCCTGATACGGTGAACGTATGGATGATAGAAAATGACATTACATGAATTTAGTTTATATCCAGACATATTATAAGTTGATGAAAGAACTTCCAGCGTTATAAAAACTATCACTTAATACATATGATACTTCCAGATTAACTGTTTTCCTTCACAGATTTGATAAAACCTGCAAGTAATAAAGTGTTCGAGCAGACTGTGTAACGCATTGTAAAATAAAAATTGCGAGTGTAAAGCGAATACAGCGCTCTCTACTAGAAGTAAAGAGCTCTCCGAAGGATCTGTAGATGTCTATGAAGAACTTGTAAATTCTGTGAAGATCTGCTCTAGAATAAAAAAGACATAGAATTATATACATATTTCTACAATGCCATACTTCTCAGGGCACGCCATTCCAATAACCAATCAAGCAAGGCGTATATCATCGAGGTATCATATGACTCCTCAGTAAACACCATCACTGATCCCCTTTACTTATAGTGTGCTCTGCTCTACAGAAGTCTTTCTTTGAAACACTTCATGACGCTACAGAATAATTTTACATAAAGGTAGATTCAGCTTTTAAACTTACATACACTTTTATGCACAAAAATTATTAAAACAATCTTAGGTTTATCTTCAAAGTTCACTTTGCATTACTCTGTAAAGGAGGTAGAAACATCTACTATGCTTGCCAAGTACCATTTGGCTTCCCATGGCATGATGATTAGGACACTCGTCTCGCAATTTGATAGTTGCGGGTTTGAATCCTATGAATATAATGACACCAAACATGTAGGAGAGAATATGTCTTTTTGGTAATTTCAACATAGTTCTGTTGAAGTTAGCACAATGTAAATGATCTTGTTGAAATAGTAAATGTTAGTTAATACACATTTATGACAAAATTTAATTATAATTTCAGGTTAGAAGTTTTAATATTTAATGAAAAACTGCACGAACAACAACGTTGTTTGTTTTTGAATTTCGCACAAAGCTACTCGATGGCTATCATTGCTAGCCGTCCTTAATTTAGAAGTGTAAGACTAGAGGGAAGGCAGCTAGTCATCACCATCCACCACCAACTCTTGGGCTACTCTTTTACCAACGAATAGTGGGATTGACCGTAACATTATAACGCCCCCACGGCTGGGAGTCGCACGCCTTATCGCGCTTGGCCATGCCGGGACAACAACTTTGTCTAAACATAAATAAATTGGTTAAGCTATGTCTGGTGAATTTACTGATAAATTTCACCTTTATTCATTATTAAAACGGTGATTTCAAGTGCTTTTTTTACCATCATTATTCCAGATCAAATGGACAAAATACCCTAAGAAGTACAGAAAATTACGCGTCTATCTGTGCTACCTATATATGTTAATAAGAGAGAGAAAGAGATAGGAATACCTCCTCTTCATGATTGGAAACCATGTTAAGCGTATTAATTTACATATAAAATACACTAGTTTAAACAATGAACCAATTAACATTTCCACTAAGCAGATTCCTGCATGTCCAGGTGGTTACAGAGTCTTGACTCGCAATCTGTGGGCCGCGAGTTCGAATCCCCGTCACACGAAACATGCTTGCCCTTTCAATCGTGGTGGCGTTACAATGTGATCGTCAATTCTACTATTCTTGGTAAAAGAGTAGCCCAGGAATTGACAGTGGGTGGTGATGACTGGCTGCTTTGCGTCTACCCTTACAGCACTAAATTAGGGACTGTTAGGGCAGATAACACTCAAGTAGCTTTGAACGAAATTCAAAACAAATAATTACAATAGGTAGACCATACTGTGATAACATTCCTTTAAACGTCAACTCGGCATGGCATAGTGTGTTAAAGCGTTGGACTCGTAATCCGAAGATCGCGGCTTCGAATCCTAATCGCACCAAACATGCTCACCTTTTCAGCCGTGTGGGCCTTATAATGTTACGGTCAATCCCACTATTTGTTAGTAAAATAGAAGCTCAAGAGTTGGCGGTGGGTGATAGTGATTAGCTACTTTCCCTCTAGTCTTACACTGCTAAATTAGGGACGGCTAGCATAAATAGCCCTCGAGTAGTTTTGTGCGAAATTCAAAAAACAAACAAACAAACATCCTTTCGTTCAATGACAATACAATTATTTTAAGGTAAATTAAATTACTAAACTTCATATTCTGTTTTCGTATTGATATAATGGTTTGAAGTGGAACAACATTGTCGTTTTACCGAAACTTTCGACATTATAATCATACTATAATCTGTGAATTTTTTGTTTACGGTCCTGTCGTTAACAATTCTCGACTCCATTAATATCTTTTTAGTTGTTTTTTTGTCCTGTTGTTTATAAACTTCACGCAAAGCTACACGCCTCTAATTTAGCAGTGCAAGGTTACACGGAAGGCAGCTAATCATCCCCATCTACAGTCTTGGGTTATTCTTTTACCAACATCACGTCATTACGTTTTCAAGAGCTGAAAGAGCGAGCTTGTTGGATATGACTGGGTTGGAACCCACGTCCCTCAGATTATGAGTGGAGTGCCATAATCACCTGGCCATGCCGAAGCTCATTAAAATGGTATTCTATCTTAATTTTGGAAGCACAGTAAGGAAAATCTTCATTGCTATCGAATGTATTCAAACAGTTTTGTTGTGTAAAAGCTACAATTCTTGAGTATGTCATTCAAACTATTAAAAATATTTGAAACGAGTTATTGAATAATTTTAAAACTAAAAATACAAACATTTTTGTTCTTGCAACAACATTTTGTTTTGAGGAAATTTGTTACAAAATGTGTTGTATTTTAATGTACACTAATTTAACAGATAATAGTTTGAATTTAACACCAGGTAATGATATTATAGAAAATTCAGTTTTTATTTCATTGATAAAAAATGGGTGAAGAATCTGAAACATCAACTTTTTCATGAAACGAAAAGAATGTCGATCATTTCCGGTACTCCAAACGAGTGCCTGTGATGATACAGTTTAAACATCACGATATTGGAGTATTGATCCAAGATGACTCTTTAACGGTACATAGTTATTACTGAATAGTTTCTGAGATGTCATTCTTACCATTGGTTGGCCAAGAACTTCAAGTGTTTCTTGCTCATGAACGCTTTTTCAAGCTCTTCCAGTGAGATGCCTCCCCCCGGTGGCTCAGCGGTATGTCAGCGGACATACAACGCTAAAAACCGGGTTTCGATACTCGTAGTGGTCAGAGCACAAATAACTCATTATGTAGCTTTGTGCTTAACTTCAAACAAATCATATGAAATAGCTATAAGAATATAGTACTTTGTTCTATTACAGCTGTAACCAGAAGAGAAGGCCCGACATGGCCGGGTCGGTTCAGACACCGGACTCTTAATCTAAGGGTTGCGGGTTCGAATCCCTGTCACACCAAACATGCTTGCCATTTTAGCCCTGGAAACGTTATAATGTGACGATCAATTCCACTATTCGTTGGTAAAAGAGTAGCCCAATAGTTGGCGGTGGGTGGTGATGACTAGTTGCCTTCCCTCTATTCTTACACTGCTAAATTAGGGACGGGTAGCGCAGACAGCCCTAGTGTAGCTTTGCGCGAAATTCAAAACAAACAAATCAATAGAGTATTTTGTCTTGTTGTAGCTATAACCAATATTATTCAACTTTCGTCTTCATGCCTCCTACCACTTACAACAACCAATTGTTATTTTTACTGACGCCCCCCAGTGGCTCAGCGGTATGTCTGCGGACTTACACACTAAAATCCGGGTTTCGATACCCGTGGTGGGCAGAGCACAGATAGCCCATTGTGCAGCTTTGTGCTTAACTCTAAACAACCAATTTTTACTGATATTTTACTTTGAATTAAATGTTTGTTTTCATTTGCATCCACACCGACTCTTGTTTCATTCATTTGAAGTAGTCAACTCGCTATGTTTATTTTTACTTTTACCAGGCTTCCGAATCAGCCCGCAGTAGCTCAGCGGTATGTCTGTGTATTTCCAACGCTATAAACCGGGTTTAATTCAAAATAACAACAGCCTTCGAATCTATAATGAAGTGGTTTTTAGATAAGTGAATTTTTCTCATTCCGAGTAATGGAGTACTACATGAGGTACGTTTATTGATGATATCGTAAACATTATGAATTTGATAAACTAATTGAGAAAAGTGATATGAATAATATCTTTATAATCGATGTAAAGAAAACGTTTGCACTTTAGTATAACATAAAAATATCAACAGAATCATTTAAATAAAACTAAGGTTTTAGAGCAACAATTGACAAACATAAAAACAGCGACGACATTAAAAGCAAAAAATATAGTTTTTCTTACTATCAATGAACTGATTGGTGATGAATTATGTTGATTTAACTTGATCGTTTTTCTAAATATTAATTAAATATGTAATTATCTTATACGCAAAGTATAATTATAAAATTATAGAATATTGTGAAATAAAGAGTACGTCAACATAGTAATTTATTTTAGTGAGAGAAAATTCCTTTGAAATATTTCACACAGATCATCTGAAGATGCTTTGAAACATTATCAACAGAATGGTATTAAAGAACTCCATTTTTAGTTGCGGTTATTTGCATCGATTTCCTACTTGGGTTGTATACATTATAATAAAAATTTAAAAACTGTTCAGTCTGTTTAAGCTTTGTTACATATTACGATTTATCCGAAATGAGTCTTTGATTTATGTAGCTACGTACGTTACGTATTACGATTTCAAGAAGAACGAAATTTTAATTTTGATATGTGTCACATTTATCATATTTGTCAACACACAATTTTCTTTCCTAAAACAAATATATTTTCATATACAAACAATAATACAATTTATAACAACGATTATTACAAATATTGATCCACGACGAGGAAATTAATTCTGGTTTGATACTGCTACGCTATGCTTTATCTAGTTAGCTTGTTTGGCTTCACGCTGCTTCTGAGTTGGCTTTTTACCGACGAAGATATTTAAAGTCCTTGTAGAAATGCTAACGTCCGAAGTTAATTCACTGAAGTTTGTAATGTTCGAAATCTATAAACATCTGTAACAATTCTTTCGTTTATTTCCGATTAATAAACGTTAACGACAACCGTAGCTTCCTGTATTTGACCAATACTATTCTTCTGTCTCTCGGCGCGTCACTTTATATACTCATTGAGCAAGATTATCGAGTGTAGGACAGTATTCAAAGACACGCTGGTATTTTCGTGAAACAAATATTGTCAGATTTTACTCTAAATAATCTTTTACAAATTTAGAGAACAGGTAGGACTTGCGATATGCATATCCACCAATATGCGTCACATACATCAAGCTGAAACAAGTGCCGATATTAAAATAAATGCATGAAAATAAAGCGTCACGCAGGTTTAAAAATTTGATGTGACGATTTCGGCTGAAAAAATTAGAGCAATTAAAATAAATTTAAATAAAAGTAAAACATCAACTGATTTTTGAAACAAGCTATTTTATTTCAAACCTTTTTAAATAAGAAAAAAATTAATTTCAACAAACTCAGTCTGTCACTCGATACTTTACAAACAAAAACGTTCTTATATTTTGTATTTATGGCAAAATTAATAAGCCTATCTACCTCCGCCCCTAATTTTAAACTGCTGACCATAGGAAAAGAAGTCAGCCAGTCAACAGCGCCTTAATGAATTGCTATCACTTTTATAACACGCTCAAAGTTATTTTGGGTATTGCAAGGTTTCGAGCGCTGCTCACAAACTTATAGCTCATAAAGGAACACCTTTATATGCGTAGTAATTAATAACTTAATATATACTGCAACGTCTCCTACAATCCTGTACCCATTTATGCTCTCGTTCTTAAGACAAGCAGTCGGCAACGGTCAGTTGCAAACTCTTTTTGTTAACCTGAAGATGACCTAGGAAGGTCAAAACACTGTTCTCTACTTTATTTTAATAAAAAGGTCAATTCATGAACCACACTTTGTGTATATGAAAATATTGTTGAATACAAGGCTCTTGTACAGAACAATGCAAAAATTATCACACGTTTCTGGTAATTTTATTACACCTCTGGTAAACAAATGTCTTAAAATTTGATAATAACTTTCTAGAAAAAAACCCCGCAAAAACTGACAATTAGGATAGATAAAAATACAACATATCTACTTGTTGATAAGGCAGGGCCAATGAAATATTTTAGAGATAACATTTTAGCAATACAAGAAAGACTTCGGATGAGTCATTATACTCATGCATTTTATAGTTAAATTTCTCTATACTTGTAATATATAATACACTCGATCTATAGATTTTTTAACCGTTTTACAATTCTACTCTCATTTCAATATTTATCTTATTGTTTGCATAAATATCACTGTCATATGTCTGTGTAGCTTTGTATTCTTGTTGGTATATTAAACATGTTTATGTGATTGTGGTGTCTGGCCAACACTTCCATTTGACTTTTTTATCTACGTAATTACATGATTAGTTGAAAATATCATCTTTCAAAATATGGTGCAAGCCGGCAAGGGAGTTGTAGTTGTGTTATAGAGACGATGGTCTATGTTTTACAATCTAATATAAAAAAAACTGTTTCATGCAAAAGAATCACACCCCTTAAAAAGTAGACAAAATCTTACATAAGTGCTTTTACAGCATGTCCATCACGAATAAGGAGCATGTTTGTGTCAGGGTTATAATCATGAATAGGCACTTGTTATTTTACCTAAATTTTCCACAATAAAAATGTGTTTTCTTTAAAGAAACTTTCGTGCTTCACACAAAGTTTCCACGGTATCATTGCTTGTGTTTAGTGGTCAAAATAGTTTTTTATGAGGAAGTAATAATTACATCAAATGACTCGTCTCCATAAAGAAAAGAATAACAACTAAAGTAATCATTGTGGACACATTTAAGTAATACTATAAATGGGGCGTGGGTCGTCTTCCTTCTAATACTGCAGGCCGTGGTACAAGAAACGTTCATCCGATGCAAAGATATCGTGCTACTTTCAGCATTTAACGTTTTATTCCTTTGACATAACACATGTTTTGTTACTGACTTACTCTTTCCGTTGAACACTCATTCACTGTATCAAAGTATAAAAATTGAAATGGCTGTTAAATTTGAATGTTTTTTCCCGACTGCTTATCATTTCACACTTGATCTTTAGAGGTCTTCCACTAAATATAGCTAGAGATACTTTAGCCATTCGCTCAGAACAACATGTGAAACCTCTCAGACACGTGAGCAACTCTGCTTCATATAAACGGGTACAACTGTACTCAATATTCATAGCAAGACAAGTCTTTAGAGCATAAAATACTCCGATGTCTTCACTGTATAGCATAATAAAATGCGCTCACCATGTAATAAAAGAGATACAAAAGAACGAGGTGCATTTCACACTGAAGTATGCAAATATTCTATTTCTGGTTGAGTAAATCATTCACGATGAGGATTACATTCTAATCATTATCAATTAGCTCTATTAATTGCTGCACTAATTGTGAGTTTTTTCTACATAGGTAGCTTTTTCTGATCAGATGTTAATAATAAATCTAATTCAAGAAAAGTTTCAACAGTTTACTGTTTTAACCATTGTGGTAGCTTATTGTCGTTTCTGATTTCAGTCCTTCCAATAACTTACTCACAGAACAATTGTCACAAATAGAATCCGCAGTTGAGCATTAGATTATCAGGTAGTAATCTCAAAATTATTATTTTGTGCTATAGAATGTAAACTGAAAATCTGTCTCATGGCAGGTAAATGCTCTACCTACTGATCTAAATAGTTAACCCATTAGCTGTTGTTGTTGTTTTGAATTAAGCACAAAGCTACACAATGGGCTATCTGTGCTCTGCCCACCACGGGTATCGAAACCCGGATTTTAGCGTGTAAGTCCGAAGACATACCGTTGAGCCACTTGGGGGCTAACCCATTAGCACTTCCAAGTAAAGCGCTTTCTGATAACTCCAACCATTACATTCTTTCTTTTTCATAAATAAGGCCCATCTTCAAGTCTGATTTCAGATTGAGCAAAAGGGCTAATCCACAAGCTGTTAAATTATTTCTCTCAAACAAAAAAATCCGTCCCCGAGGCTAATTTCAGATTCGTAAGACCACCACAAATTAGCATTAGTTTTCCTTTATGGTTCTATTCCAAACTACTGCACTGTGTAAGACGAGGAAATCGACAACGTCTTCAGATGTAGATGTGTGCTTGCATTGTTAAGGTACCGAAATTAATTTATTAGACTTATACTGAACTAGCTTTAAATCCCATGGATGTAATAACTCGGTTTCGCATATTTTACAGGTTTTTGTGTACAATAATGTGAGATTGTTTTGTTTTTTCTCAATTCAGTTGTATGTCTCAGCAAATTGGCCTTTTTTAAGCATAATCTATTTGACAAAAGTGAAGGGTTAATCAAATAATACATAGTTAAAAACATGTACATGATAAAATAGTAAGATAACAACTTATGTTTTGTTTAACGAAATTGATAAGGATAGCGAAAAACGAATATTATAAAACGTCAGTTATATAAGAATGATAATTTGTATCTATGTAACAGTAGAATGAAATATAATTTTATACCGATATGACCCTCAAAGAGAAGAAAAGTTAATGAAAATATAACATAAAAAATCTGTTCTTTTTGAACGTTTAAGATTCTACTTCGTAATTTTCACTCAAAGCTAAATAAGGGATTACTTAGTTACCAGCTTTACTACTTTTCCATTTACAAACCAGAGAGAAGGTAGCTAGTCAACATCACAAGATGACAACTCTTGGGTTAATCTTAACTGATCGGAAAATATTTGCCATTTTTATAACATACCAATGTCACTAAAGTGCGGAGCGCGTTTTTCTGGCAGCTAGGAGTGAGATGTAAGTCCTCAGATCTACAGTTTAACCACGCTAACCAGTAGGCCACGATATCAAGGAAATATTACGATCAAAGAAGTTACTCTGAATTAGCAGTTATCCAAAATGATTAACACTTGCAAACTCAAAAGTATATAACTCTCAATATTAGCAGTTGAAGTAAACATTTGTCTACAAGAATAGATTTTCTAAGCATAGTTTGGCATGAAGCTAATCGATAAGTCTGAAAGTCGTCGGTTATATAAAAAATAAAGAAGCTTTTGTATTTTCAGGAGACGAGAGCCAATAGCCAAAACGAAGTGAAAAACTTCAGCGAAAATGCCGTGTAAAACAGCTGCAAAGATTTGATGGAAATCTAGCCAGACTACAGAAGACTGTCGAATGTCGTAAAAATAATATACTTATAGAAAAGTCTGTAAAAATTTAAATTTCCAAACATAAGTACGAGAGTACATGCAAATACCATTTAGTATTAGTTGGAAACGTTATTTTTATTGACGGCTGTTGTTATTTCTCTTATTACAGGCATAACAAAAGAAACAATAATACAACAATGGATACCTCTAAACAATACAAATATATGTTTAAAATATAATAATTTTTTACGATAAAAAACTTACGACTTTCATTGTTATATATCAAATAACATTTACTTTTTGTAAAAAGTGGAAACGGAAATCAGGTAGAACTCAAGCTCACGACTCTGCGAAACAGGCAGGTTCTTTACGTAATTATCACACCTACAGTGGTGTTAATTTTTATTTTATCGGTTGTTAAGGAGGCAAATAGATTTTGTATTTTACTGACAAACAAACATGACTTGATAGTTCTGCTATATCTAGTCTTTAATAATCTATGAAGTAAAAACTTAACTTGCAGCATTTTCTAGTTTAATAACAGTTTGCAGTACTTAAAAAAATATAAGTGTTGGAACTCCCAAGTAGACACGACGTGAACAGTCCACTTGAAACTTAAAACAAGTAATCTCAAACATTTAAGAATACATAATATTAACACTATAGTTACTAATTATGTTTCTGCTAATTATTGTAACTTATTTAAACTCCCTTGTGGAATTGTTTTATTTATGAACTAGTTTGCATAGTTACAGCTGTATGAATCATATATAATCACGCACTACCTTTTAATGTTTTTTTCTTATAACCTTCAGTAGCAAGGCATGTTATCATCAACTGATTCTTCTAGTTTTCCAGATTTGCTATTTTTAGAACTATTATTATTATGTTAATGAACCATTAAATTTATAAACGCCATTTAAAAACAAAACAAAACGTATTAACCAGCCATGAAGTCGTTTTTAATTAGAAGAAAGCGACTTGTAAAAGATATAAATAAAAAACGTATCTGTGGAGTGTAAATATACATAGGTAAACATTACAAAGTTTCTTTCATATCCGTACTTGTCGTTTCTAATCAGCACTTTGTCTACGTATTATTTAGAATGTTTTATTTGTTATATAACGAAAGACTGAACACAAGACTAATGCTTGTATTCACACAAATATATGTATATATATGCTGTTATGTATTTCACTCTGCATTCCAATGTTGTTGTTGCTTTTTTTTTACTTCCTCCCTCACAAAAATTTAAATCACGCTATACGAACTTCCAATATAAAATGTTATGCTTAATGTTATATATCAGATAATGTCTGCATGTACGTCAGCTAGGGACAAAGTTCGCTAGAAAAGCATAAGTGTGAATTGTTGAAGATTTCTGTTATGCAGGGAATTCTTTACATGTTTTGTGTTATTTGTGTCGGAAAAGTTTTTCCAACAACTGACTATCTATTTTTTCTTTCCAGCGATAAATAAAATTTGGTGTCATTTCTATTTTAAGTTTTACATCATATGTTTAAAAGTTTTGTTTTGTATTATTGAACAAGTTTGTATTTCATTAGTTTTATTTTGAATTTATTTTCTAATTAATTATATTTTATTACAATTTAGAGCTTTTAGACGAAGCAAGAATTGTTTGAGAACAAGTACGACGTTTCAATCACAGTTGCAATCTTTCTCAAATACAAAAGTTTTAACGATGAAGAACGTTTCGGTGTTTAGTATTTACTTTCGATATTGTGATGGACAATGTAATTTTTTGTAATTTAAAACTATTATACAACTCAATATATTCGTGATACGTATTTATAAGTTTTAGGGCACTAGCTTATAGTTATTAAATTTATATGTATATAATTATATGTTTTATATGTATGCTATTATTTTAAGCTTCCTATACTTTAAATTTGCTACTCTGATTGAAAGAATTTCATAAACCTCGTATTTCTAGTTTTATCATTGATTTCCAGAGCCAATGATATTTTATACTTTCCTGTTTCATTGCATACGTGTTATGTTAAAACGGATACGGTAGAACTGTATGAAGACAATAAAAAGGTACTCGCAAAAACGATTAGCTGTCAAATAGTCTCGTCTTACCAACTTTCAAACATTTGTGAAACGGCATTTGCTAGCACTAAATACAGCGATTGAATTTTATTAACATAATCGTGCTTTTATATCATAATTCAAGACTCAAGCAGAAAGTAATGAAAGAAAGTCTCTTGCTTGTAATAAATTCAACGACCTTTTACTTTTATTTCCTCAGGGATAAACTCTTAATTGAAAACAGTTTATTGTGAATGAATGTTTTATTTTTAGTTATTGCACTTTGTTAGATTCAGTCTGGCGTGCCCAAAAGTGGTGGTTAGCATGGTGGCTTACGAATCGGAAAGTCCAATATTCAAGTTTCATGTTGCACCAAACATGCTCCACACTTGTACCAACGAGATGTAAAAAATTGTGACAGTCAATTCCAATATTCCATAAGAGTAACTTTGCAAACGGTATACGCTGCTGACATGTTGAACTTTCCATAACAACAGTTCGAAATTATCGATGGTTGTACTTGAACCTTTGTGCTTCTAAATTTGGCAGTTTAGCTTGAAAGAACCGAATATCAAGTTTATTAGTTTTCTAAAATACTGTTAAGATATTATTCTAAGGTGCTACAAAAGCAATAGAATTTTCAACCTGGGCTATACGGTCAGGTTGGATACCCTTAGGACTGAAATACAACTCTTCTTAGGTTTTATTAATCACCAGAAGGAATACAGCCAGTAAGTAGTACCCTCTACCACAAGAGATTTGTTCGGATCTTTGAAGCAAATACTAGAGCTGACTGTCACTTTTAAAGCTCACTGAAAGTTTGGAAAATGTCAGAGGCATTACTTCTTGAATCTTGGACTTTTGATTTACAGTTAGATACACTAAACACGTTGGCAAAAACGTTCCAGTGTGTTCGGAAAGTTATTGTTGTACTTTCTATTAAGTTCGATGTTGAAATACTGCATTAAAATATGAAGATTTTGCACATGGAATTGAAACTGACTGTTGAATATAATGTTCATATGATAGTCTATTAAGGTGACTTGAACTAATTCAAAGATCATTGGTCTTAGAGAAACTGTTAACAATACTAATCATACATTGGCAGCTGTTTAGTCAAAATTAACATTGAAATAATTTTAATGGATAAATGAGTAGATAGAGAAAGACATTTTATAAAAATCACAGGACTTTTTTGTTTTAATGTTTCACTCTCACATACATATGACAGTTGAAAGATAAATTGATGTGGATCTTGTGTTCTGTACCTTTGATCTTTAATAAAACGACTTTTAATGTATTCTGAAGACCGTTGGTATCGGTATTGAAGGTCGAAACGTTGTTCTCTACTTTATTTTAATTAAAGTTTAATATCCATACCAGCCGTCTTATATGTTTTTACTTCAAGTGGATTTCTCGTCATCACGAAAAAGAGTTTAGGGGAATGGTTCATGTACGCTTGTCTTTTCTCATTACACAAAATATTACTTGAAAAAAGTGAATGGCTGTTAAAGCGCTCCTTGCGATGTGTGTGTTTCTGCGAGTATTTTGTGAATTACGTCACTATATACTTTATCAATGCAGAGATACAATTCCTTATTCCGTTTTTCTAAGTCGATATTCCCCTAGGTGACTTACCAGTAAATCTGAATGCTTGTAACATTAAAATTTTGTTGTTTTATACGCTCGGGCACAAACTGCCGGCTGTGTAACTTTGTGTTTAACGGTATATCAAATGTCACTTTCTCATCTAGTAGATGGCATCAGTTTTGAACGGACTGTGACAAACCCTGTACTTTACACGTGACTGGTTTGCATGAAATATTTGATTTTCTTACAATTCTTAGTTTTATTATTCACTTCATAATTCATAATCTTCATAGCCTATAAAATGACTGTGTTATTTAGGGCAAGTCATGGCTTAATTGTTAGTAATCTGAGTTGTTATCAGAAAGACTAAGGTACGAGTCACAACATACCAAGAAACGCTCTCTGCACTTTCAACTCTGGAAACATCATAACTGTAGTAGTCAATCCAACCATTCGTTTAAAAGAAGCCGTTGAGGTGTCAAACGTTTTAGTCAGTAGTTCTTTACATACATTCGTGCCTGACTTTACTGGCCGTTTAGTCAGTATATAGCGTACCGACTTGCTTTTGAGGGAGATACCACAAGTTTTTATTCGAAGCTTTAACTTTGGTCGCCCTCTATCACTATGTGCAAACACTCTACATTCTTCTCTTTGAGCGTTTTTTTCCCGTACTTCAGATTGACAGATTCTACATTTTACTTTTCATCTTATTTCTGTAGACCAGAAATATTATTTATTTTACTTCTTTCCTATCAGGCCTTTATATTGCACCTTTGTTTTAATATTTTCAGAATATAACACCGTTTTATCATTTTCTTTTAATACTTGAGTGAACCGGTTTTCTTCTCTGTGCTTTCAGAAATTTAGGAAGAATAAAGTCTTCCTTTTATGTCTTTTTCGAAGTACTTTAAAAAATATGACATTTACCATTTTACTGCTTTATACTGATGAGACTCTTGTTCGTTATTTGTCTTTCAATACTTTAAAAACATAAGTTGCTGCTTCCCGTTTTATCAGTACTTTAAATTGATGACGTTGTTCTTGTTTTTCTGTCTTTCAGTACTTCAAATCGAGGACATTATTTTTGTTTCTATAATTTTCAGGACATTAAATTAACGGTATTGTTCTTGTTTTTCTGTTTTTAAGTATTTTAAATTGATGACATTTTTCTTGTTTTCCTGTCGTTCGGGGTCTGAAATTGAAGACATGATTCTTGTTTCTCTTGTATTTCAGTACTTTAAATTGATCACATTGTTCCATTTTTTCTATCTTTCAGCACCTCATATTGATGACATTGTTCTTCTTTTCCTGTCTTTTAGTACTTTAAATTGATCACATTATTTTTTTTATCAACAAGTGGGTTTCTCGACATCACTGATTGATCACATTATTCTTGTTTTTATGTCTTTCACTACTTCATATTGATGACATTGTCCTTGTGTTTTTGCCTTTCAGTACTTTAAATTGATCACATTGCTCCTCTTTTTGACATCCAGTACTTCAACTTGATGGCATTATTCTTGTTTTTTTTTTCTGTTCTGCATTATTTCAAATTAATGGCATTGTTCTTGTTTTTCTGTCTTTCAGTACCACAAATTGATGACATTGTTGTTGTTTTTATCTTTCATTATTTGAAATAGATGACGTTGTACTTTTTTTTCTTTTATTAGACCAAATTCATTAATTTTTTCTTGTTTTCTGTCTTTCAGTACTCCTACTTGATGACATTGCTTTTTTTTTTTACTTTCAATTCTCCAAACTGATGACAATGTTCTTGTTTTCTGTCTTTCAGTACTCCTACTTGATGACGCTATTCTTGTTTTTGTTTCTTTCAGTACTTAAAATTGATGACATTGCTTCTTTTTTTTTCTGACTTTCAATTCTCCAAAATGATGACAATGTTCTTGTTTTCTGTTTTCAGTACTCCAAATTTATTAAATCGTTGCTCCCCAGTGGCTCAGCGGTATGTCTGCGGACTTACACGCTAAAATCCGGGTTTCGATACCCGTGGTGGGCAGAGCACAGATAGCCTATTCTGTAGCTTTGTGCTTAATTCAAAACAACAACAACTTAAATTGTTCCCTTTTTTCTGTGTTTCAGTACTTTAAATTTATGACGTTGTTTTTTCTTTCAATGCTACATGTTCATGACAATGTTCTTGTTTTAATGCCATTTAGTTCTTTAAATTTATGACAAGTTTCTTTTCCTTCTGTCATTCAATTCTCCAAATTGATGACATCGTTTTTGTTTTTCTGTTTTTTAGCACTCTAGGCTAATGATTTTGTTCCTATTTTTTATCTTTTAGTACATCAAATTGATGACATTGTTCTTCATTTTCTGTCTTTCAATACTTCAAATTGATGACATTGTTCTTTTTTTTCTGTCTTTTAGTACATCAAATTGATGACATTGTTCTTCTTTTTCTTTCTTTCTATACTTTACATTGACGAGATTATTTTTGTTTTCCTGTCTTTTAGTGCTATAAATTGATGATATTGTTCTTTTTCCATTTTTCCGTGCTTTAAATTGATGAAATTTTTCTTGTTTTCCTGTCTCTTAGTATTTGAAACTGATGACATTGTTCTTGTTTTTTAAGTCTTTCAGTACTTCAAGTTGACGACATTGTACTTCTTTTTCTGTCTTTCAGTATTTCGAACTGATTGTATTGTTCTTGTTTTTCTATCGTTTAGTACTCCACATTTATGACAATGTTCTTGTTTTTCTGTCTTTTAATTCTTCAAATTAATGACATTGTTGTAGTTTTTCTTACTTTTAGTACTTCAAATTGATGACATTGTTCTTCTTTTTCTGTCTTTCTATACTTTACATTGAGGACATTGCTCTAGATTTTCTGTCATTCAGTACTTCGAATTGATGACATTATTCTTTTTCTGACTTTCAGTACGTTAAATTGATGACATTGTTTTTGCTTTTTGTGCTTCAATACTTTAAACTGATGACATTGTTCTTTTCCTGTTTCTCAATGCATTAAATTGATGACATGGTTGTTTTTTTCTGTATTTAGTACTTGAAATTGATGACATTTTTCTTGTTTGTCTTTGTTTTAGTACTTTAAATAGGTTTTCTTTTTCACCTTTTTAGATATTTTAAAGTGACGACGTTGTGGCTTTTCAGCCCTAAGTTGAAGAATATGATCAGCAAATCTTTTAAGAGTGTGAAACAGCTTTGCAATGAAGATTTTTGAATTATTCCATTATTGAGTTTGACTCATAGGAATACTTCATGATTAAATTATAGTCGATTACTACAGTTCAATCACTTTAGTGCACAAACTGACAACTAATATATATTTGTCTCTTACTTTTTAACTATTCAACTTTGAATATTTCGTTCCCTTTCTTTGTTACTGCTCTTCTTGTTACCTTTCTGATTGATTATTGTTTTCCGAAAGTTATTCTTTAAATTTTATGACAAATATACTCTGTGTGATCTAACCTTTTCTTTTACTTTTACTCTTTATTATAATTAATAAAATATATTCTAGTAGTTTCCTAACAACAGGTTAAAATGGTTTATTCGCTTTGCTGCTCCCTCTTTTCATTGAGCTTTTATGATACACTTCAGAAGTTCAGCTAGATTAATTTCTTTTTCTCCTGCTTGTGAGAAATCAGTTTTTACAACCTACTTTGTTCGTTTTGCCTTCTATCTTGTATGATAATGTAAACAAAAAAATCAATTTATAGTCATAATTTCAATGATTTAGATCGTATGGTTTATCTGATCTGGGTCAGTTGGTCAGCAGGAAGAGATTACTGTACTTTGAATTTTGCCGATATTTTATCAACTGATTCATTTATATGTATTATATATCAGATACTCATATTTTAATATCACCTAACAATATTTCCTTGTGAGTTATTACGAACTTGCAGTCCTAGCTTACATTCGAAACGTAAATTTTCCACGTGCATATACACAGACAAATGTCCGAAAATATAAATGTTTTAACGGTATTCTTAATTCTACAGATATTTTGTAAAGCTATGAAGATTCTGAGAATTTCACATGTCTCAAATAGCGTCTGATTTATCTATTTATTATTTCTTATATGACTAAAGGACATTTTTCACATGTTTATGAACACGACACGTTTCTTTATCATATGGTCGAACATAACAGTTCTTTTGCCACATTGTGAACATAACAGTTTGTGATGTTTGGTCGAATATAACAGTGTGTTCATGCATAACATATTTCTGTTACGTGACCTAATTTAACAGTTTTAATCATATGGCTGGACATAACAGCTTTTTTTTGTTAAATGGTCGAACATGACATTATTTGGGGATTGACATGATAGTTTTGTGTCACATCATCACATGGTATAATATAACGGTTTTTAGTCGTGTAGTCGAGCGACGCAGTTTTCTGTCGCGTGGATATAAATATTAATTTTTCTTAATTAGAAGCAATAAAGCATGCCATTTTTGTTCCTCACACTAATTTACTAATTGTTTAAATGTGTTCAAAACCAACAGGTTTTAAACAGTTATCCTTAACTCTTGTAACTATTTTTCACATTTATCTATTGTATACTTTATTTCAGTTTCCATTACGACTACAAACAAATAGTTGTTACTAAATATTTCAGTCCATCTGTTCTATTAAAACTTGTTCAGTTGTGCCCCTCTTTCTACTGTTTTTTTAAAGTAAAGAATTACTGAATTTTTCAGAGTGTTTTATCTCCTTTTTCAGTGGTATTGCAATAGTTTCTATAGTACGGTATGCTGTCTTTAACCACGCAATCGACAAAGAGGAGCCAGTAAACGTCACCGGTTCAATTACCCAATCACAGTTTAGACACTTTGTGACGTTGGGTGGCACATTGTTAAACTGTAGTGAAAAGGATCCTCGATTCAGAAATTCCAGAACACAGCATCTTAGTCACGCACATACAGTACGATTCATAACCATTTATTGGCATAGAAACAGTTACAACAATCCAGTATAGATTCCACCCCTTCTCCAGGTGCGTAGCCTTCGTTGCTTACTCACCCTTAAAAAAAGGGTAAGTTGCATTTGTCAAAATTATTTACAAAAACTTCCAGTTAACTGCTTCTGATTATCTTCTATTGCATACCAATCTAATTTATGTAAAACCTAACTCTAACGGTACAAAAAATTAGTAAAAATTTGGAATGATCTTATTTTATTCGAAATTAATCAGACTGAATTTAAATAAACGGATGCATGCAAATTCATACAATCCCTAATTTTATCCTGAAATATTTATGTAATAAATTATCAATAATCATGTGCGCTGGGTACAAGAGTGGATAGAAATTTAAGAAATAAGCTTTCGATATTATACTTTCTCACATGATCACACCGCACAAGTTAATGTAAATTATTGATAAGAATACCATCTTCTTCCGGAGCCCAGCATGACTAGGTGGTTATGGCACACTGCTCGTAATCTGAGGGTCGCGGGTTCGAATCCCCGTCCCACCAAACATGCTTGCCTTTTCAGTCATGGGCTGAAATTATATAATGTCACGGTCAATCTCACCTTTTGTTGGTAAAAGAGTAGCACAAGTGTTGGCCATGGATAGTGATGACTAGCTGCCTTCCCTCTAGTCTTGCACTGCAAAATTATTGACGGATAGCGCAGATAGCCCTCGTGCAGCTTTGCGCAAAATTAAAAAAAACAAAACAAACCTTCTTCCGGCCTCTTAAGTTAAACCGTACACATTATACACTAATATCATTAAAACGGTGTATCTACACCCAGTTATTACAGTATATAAATAAGGAAGTGCTATTCAAAAAGCCCATTTCTTATCATGCTTTACTTTACTTCATTCCTTTTTGAGTGTGTGTGGAAATACAAAACTTTCGGAACAGTTTAGTTACCAAATACCTATAACTTTTCAGAAACTGTCTCAATTTCAAACAATGAAGTTTAATTCCTTTTAAAAAGTAAAATAAATTTCAACTTATAAAATAATTTAGGATGGAATTTTGGCTTGGTAATACATTCTTGTTAATTCACGAAAACCTAGAAATAACGTCTAGAAATGTTTTGTCGCTAGCCATGGATATTGAAAAAAGTTTATTTCTCCATTCTTAAATTTGGTTTTTATCAATTTTACAGTTTTTTGTTTATCTTGTTTCGTGCGATAATAACAAATAATGAAATTTAAACGATAGGAAACTCATATCACTTTGTTACTACAGATTACTAGATTTATTTAAAGTTCGATAAAAAGTGAACTTTGATGTCTAGCTATTTAAAGAGCATACACAAAATAACATGAGTTTTAACATTATCAATATCATTTTCGATAGAGATATTCATGTCATGTGATGACGACGTATCTTTAATTGTTCGTTATAGATTTATGAGGCAGTTTTAAAAATTAATTTTGATAAGCATTTATGTGTTTATTATCCCCAGTATTATTCGATAGAATTCGGGTATATTGTAACAAATATAAATGTATGCTTTCTCTAGTAATGAAATTTTGTTTAGCAACAACAAATTCGTTCGATAATTTTTGTCCCTAACATTGTAAGTTTTTTAATGAGAATGGCAGGAAGATAAATATCTTCAAACTAGACAAATCAATGAACACCACAATTAGTTAGCTGATGAAGGTGTTTCATACCCTACATTTTATCTTCAGCATACGACATAGTATACTTTTAGGCAAATATTGAAGGATGAAGTAAATAATGTAGAAAAAAGCCTACATGTTCATATGATATTTAAAATTATTGTTCTGTGACTTAATTTATTGTTTTTTCCCATGCGTTGAGCAATGATGTTATCCATTTATATATAATACAAACAAGTTTTTATATGTTGGCTTCTGACACCTAAACGTTTTGACACACCTTCGCCCCACTTAACAGGCACTCTTGAGGCCCCCAGGAAGTGTCAGAGAGGGGGAAGCAGATGTGGCATCTAATAGGGGCGGTCGTCGAATTTGTCATCTATTTGTTTTTGGTAGCTCAACGTGAAATTTAAGGGATTTTTACGGTGAAAATCGGGTTTCAATGCTCACGGAGGACATAGTCGATTCTGTACCTTTGTGCTTAATGATAAACAGTATCTTGTTTTTAAATAAATTTTGGAATTTATGTCTCCTTTTGTTTGAAAGTTATGTATTGGCTATAATGTAATAATGGTGTCACACTTTTATGTTACGGATGTATATATATATACAATAGCAGGAGTAATCGTACCCTGACGTTATATGAATTAATGATAAATGAAAGGCTACCTTACGTTATGAAAAGTTTATTCCCTTACATGTAATTGAACAAAATGCAAAAAATACCAATGGAAACTGCAAAACACAAAATGTAAAACCGTCAATTTGCATATATCTTCTCATAGACCCAACAAACCTTCACATCAGTTTTGACGAAAATCCATCAAAAGGGGTGAAGTAATGATAAAAAAAGCAAAAAAGCCCATAAAGATCGCAGAATGAAAAGCTAAAAAATTATTACGTAAGAACCCAGTACCTCACCATATCAATCTTGATGAAGGTTCATCAAGAGAAGGCGAAGTAGTGGTAAAAACATAAGGCCACCTAGGCCTTATCTATCCCCACAAGAATCTAATGATTCTCTATACTAATTTTGGTGAATATTCATCTACATTCTGTAAAGCAACTATATGGACAGACAACAGACAGTACTATTATATTTATATAGATATAAATATGAATGAAAATTGTGATTTTCCGTGTTTGATATATGTTATATGTCGTTATAGAAAGGGTATGTGGATGATATTTTTGAGTCTGTATAGTAAGGCATTTGTTGAAAATTTAACTGTATATAAGTTGGAACTGTATGATTCACACAGGCTTTAACTTTTTTTTTATTTCGTCTATTTTCTTTGTTTCTAACAGAGTATGATATACGTCCTATTCTATTTCTTTTCTCTCGCACATGTAATGTTTCATTCTCTATGGCAATACAATTTATTACCAGTCGTAATTCAGCATAGCTGAGCAGCTGTATGTTGAAATACGCAATTTAGGACTCACGTTTGTCAGGCAGAAATCCTTTTACTTGCACCAAACTTATTCTTCGACCTATAAATCCTTAGATTACGTTAAAGCGATTCTTTGTTGAATTAAACACAGTTTCAATATCAACAAGCCATGCACAATACGGATAGCTTCGTACCCCAAGAAACAGAGATGAATATCATGTACTCCAAGTGATTTTTCTGAAAGTGTGTCAGGGACAGCTTATTTGCCTTATGAATTAATATTTCCATGCGCCTCAAAAAGTACTTTGTATAGTCGATATAAGTCATTAGAAATAATTGTTTCGTTTTTGACAAGCTAGAAATCAAACCTTAATATTCTTGCGTAACTGCGGGTTAGAGACCGAAGACATTTTGTGTGATTGTTAAGCACAATTTTACACAATTAGCCATACGTGCCCTGCCCACAGCGTGTATCCAAATCTGATTTCCAGTGTGATAAGTCTTAGCACTTACCGCTAAGCCACCTAGGATCCCTAATAAATCCCAGCAGTCAAGGAGTATCTATCAAATGTTTACAATAGAAATACACTTTACTTAGTTTTTTATATCACCGTAGTCTGGTGACAAGATTTGTTTCTCCATATTTCTAAGCTAAAGTGAAGAAAAAAAGGTAAGTTATAATTTCTCAACTTTGTTATTATTGTTTAAGATGCATTCTACAAATAAAAAAAATATTCATTGAAAAAAACAAATCAGAAATAGAAAAATAGACACTGAGTATAGTTTTTCAATTGAAAATCGCTAAAGTTGAAGAGGTCTTATATCGTTAAAATTCGAAGTTTGATTCGTGCACTTGAACAAAAAGAAAATTGCATCATATAATATTATATAAGGTTTCAATAACACAGTCTCACTATCTAAAAAAAAAGAAAATATTTTTCTATTTTAACATATATAAAACAGATAATTACAAAGATTGGATAAATGTTTTATTCCACTGAAGAAATATACCTTTGAGGGAAAGACAAGCTTTAATTAACACGTTTTAAATATATATAAAAAATATTAACAGGCTTCAGTCTTGAGCGTAGAAACCCCAAGAAAAGCAAGAAATGAATATTGCATTCTCCAACAAAAATAATTGCAAAAAAACAAACATGCTATGCCATTAAAAATTCATAAGTGACTCAGATTCAATTTGAAGTACTTGGTGTTTATCCCAGAAACACCAAAACACAATGAGAATTCTTCATTTCGATACAATTTCATTAATTCTTCGCATACAGTGTTAAATATAGCCATTTTTCAAGATTGGGACTCAGTACGGTCTAAACTGGTAAAGAATGCACGAATACGCAGAGCTAAGCCTGCAACGATAAACTTAGCTTCAGAGCTATAATACAATTCTTAGGATACCTGTTCAAGACAAACACTTAATTGTGTTTTCTCCAATGAAAAAAAGGCTGAAAGATCACCCACATTTTCTAAAAATATATGAAAGGTTCACCAGCTTCTGATAATTAGTTTGTTTTTTCAATAATCTTTTGACCTTCATGAAAATCATATAAATACTTCGTGTAGAAGGAAAGGTCCACTTGTTCTTTTTATAATTATACCGTAAACTGTACAATATATATAGCTTTTGATATGATCATAAAGCATTATCTTATGCCTTTAAAATTAAATTTGACATCGTATCATCCTGTTTGAAATTAAATGGAGAGCCCCGAGAAAAGCTGACAAATACAATCTGAAGTAACAAGAACGTGAGCCTTAGTGTCGCACCGCAACACAGTTTTTCAAAGCAAAAGAAATATTTATTTTAAAATATTTAAAATGTATAATTAAAGATATTTAATAAATTAATCATTCTTCATGTATCTTTAAGAAACAAAAGAAGCTTTGATTAATGCCCTGCAACAGAAACTTTGAACTTGGTGAACTGCGCTTATTAAATATAACGAAGAAATTTGGAATAGCTGTAAGATCGTTCTTGTATTTATAAACCTACTATTACAAACTCCGTCAGGCACAAAAAAGTTAATTTTGTTAGAAAGCACTTGCTAGAATATTCAGTATTACATTCTTGAGTACTTTATATGGTAAAAGACATATGCTATGTTATAATAACTGCACAAAAACAACAACATTTTCGTTATATATGGTTAATAACTAAATGCATACAGAGAGAATGCGCGTTTAAAAAGTCGTTTACAAGCGTGCTTTTACTTAAACGTTTTAATCACTTCACTCTCCAGGGCTAGACAAGATAATTATAATGTAACTTCCAATTTACACATTACGTGCGTTACATTTGTAACGTTTCTCCAAGTATAATTACATTGTTCTGCATCATTTGCAGATAATTTGACGTCATTAAAACAACCTTAATGTGGGTAGTTGTTCCATATCTCAGCTATAATATTTTGTTTTGTAATTTATTCTAATTGTTTATCTCTACTATATAAGTTTCTCGTCTCTTCCTATAGATTATTACTCCTTGTTAATCTGGGTGTTTACATTTATGGTTTAAGCAGTTAAATCTAACGTTTTACTTCTTATAGCATTAAATGCTATATACTTTCAACTAAAATGCTTAAGACATTATGTCATAGCGTTACGTATAATATGAAAGTATCTACTAAGTTAACATATAGTCTCTATGTGAGTGTTTAGATGCGTACTCTGCCCCTTTTATCTTGGACCCTATAGTAGAGGTCTGGATTTCGGAGCTAATAAATTCTAATTGTTTATCTCTACTATATAAGTTTCTCGTCTCTTCCTATAGATTATTACTCCTTGTTAATCTGGGTGTTCACATTTGTGGTTTAAGCAGTTAACATCGAACGTTTTACTTCTTATAGCATTAAATGCTATATACTTTCAACTAAAATGCTTAAGACATTATGTCATAGCGTTACGTATAATATGAAAGTATCTATTAAGTTAACATATAGTCTCTACGTGAGTGTTTAGATGCGTACTCTGCCCCTTTTATCTTGGACCCCAATATTTCGGAGCTAATAAACCGTCTGAGTATGTGTGATATCACAAAATAGTCTCCACAATTTAAACTTTTGGTGAAATATCATAGCGACAGATGCTATTGCAGGTGCTACTACGTGTATTACATAAAAGTTATGTAATTTTGATGGGAAAATTCGCTAAAGTGGGAACTGAATTGTTGTAAGAACAAATGCGAGAAAAATGCTGTTACATATTTCTTTATTTTCTCACAAATATATTTATATCCTCTGGTAGGATAGCGGTAATTTTTAGGCCTTACAGCACTAAAATCCGGGGCTCAATTGTCTTTGGTAGACACAACAGATACCCCGTTGTAGCTTTGATCTGTTATAAACAAAGAAACTATTAAGTCCCAAATTATCCAGTTTTCTAATGATGCTGATTTTAAAAAGTCAAAAAGATACGGACATTTAAGTTGTTGATAGAAAAAGCGGGTCAAATGTTATAACCAATTACTGATTACCTAAAACGTGACGAGCTTCTAGTTTTGTAACACTGAATGAAATTTAATCGAATTAAACATTTTGAAAACGTCAGAAAGTAACAGAAAGGAAAAAGTGTTAAAGTTTAAAGATAAATCTGTGTCGTGCTGAATTTGCAAAAAAGAAATTGTTTGTATGTTTGCAATTTAAATTATTTGTTCCTTTCAGATATTAGCGCAAAGCTATAGAGGAATTAACTGTTTTAGTTGTCTCTAATTTTGAACTGATAGACTAGAGAAAATTCAATTGGTCAATAGTGACACAGCCAACTCTTGTGTTATTTTAATGAAACAGCAAGCTTTGACTATTAGTATTACAAAACACCCACAACTCAAAAGTGCACAAATAGCTCAAAAATACGGAATATGATTTTGCGGCAATGAAACCCGAACCTTGAATATAGGAGTTGACAGTCGGGTAGGCTAATCATTAGAGCACCTCTGTCAGTGAAAAATTACATACTAATTCTCAGTATATTCTTGACATATTTATATTTTCTGTTCCTTAAAGGAAAAGTCACTTAAATAAACCGTTTTAAACAAGGATCAGTTCCATGTTTTATTTGAAGTTAAAGTAATTGTTTTCCACTACTATAACTCGACAATTAATTGCAGTTGTTTTTTTTTCTATTTCTATCAGTGCCATCAATCAAATAATTGGCAATATGCCCTATAACTTTGTGGCAGCACGCAACAATAGCTGGCCAGTAGAAACTGAGTAATTAGGTGTCCCGTCCATGAGATGAAATACAACCAGAAATGACTGAACCTTTTCAATCACATGTTTTCTTATATGTTCCAAACAGATGTGTATACAAACACATGAAACAACTGGACATTACTTAAACAAAACTTACTGAAATAATGTACTTAGGTCATCACAGTTTCAACCCCAAATCTGTTACGTTCATAATGATTAAACGTTTGGTTATTTTCTATTAGGCACAAATTTATATAATGGACTGTGTCAACTAAGATTATGAAAACCCGGTTTTTAACGTTAAAATTTACCGCTGGTAGGTAAGTGATTAAGAGGGACAACTTTATTTCAGAATGTTGCACATAGCAACACAATAGCGCCTTGTGCATAGAAGTCCTCAGTTTTGAACATATAAAGTAGAAGGAAGACCTATATTCAACAGCACCCATCGCTATCTCTAGGCTACTTTTATTTGACTGAATAATTGGAATTGACAGCTACGCTTATAATACACCCACAGTTGAAAAGTGCATTATGTAATTTTGAGAAAGAGGGTCGTGAACCATAGATGTATGAATTCAAAGTCGGATGAAACAGTAACTAAAGTGAAAGTTATTTGAAGTATTTTTAACTATTGTATTTTTGAAGGATATACAAGATAATTTTTTTCTTATAATAAAGAAACCAGAGGATCATTGGCTTTCAGACGTTATTATAAAGTTAATTTCGTTTTAACGGAACCTAAGATTAGCTGTCAAACTGTTTGGTAAATTTTTTTCATTTGTCTTTTTGTTAAAACAATACAAAATTTTGATTGCCGAAAAAAACAAGACTAAAGAAAATATTACATCATCACCTTAAAATAAAACATATTGCCAGTTTTTATTATTTTGAATCTTTCTAATTTAAAATCCTTCATATAATTATTCCATGGTAATAATGCTTGTGTGTACACATACAGTATATGATACGTCTGTTGTTGCTAGATATAAAATAAATCAATTGCTAATTTCTATGTAATGTGAAGATCAGAATACCCTTTATGTATACTACACATCCTAATTAGGTATAGCTACTGATTGACTGTCTCTTTTGTAAAACGCTCGCGGCTGAAAGTATAGAGCATTTTCAGTGTATATTGCAGTTTCAAATCTTGGACTTTCCATTCCGGATAAGCACTAGGCCAAACTCAGCCCTTTTAATTAGGTTTTAAATTAATGACATTCTGAGTGTAGGTATATTTAACTCACCAATTTTTTTCAATATATAATCGCTTTTATTTCCAAGCAGCTCGATATTATCAAATAAAAAAAAGAACGAAAAAATATTTACGTGTTTTTATATCTTTTTATACACGTAACAAGTGTTACAAAATGCTTATGATGCTTTTTTTTTGTAGCCCCTCAGTGGCTCAGCGGTATGTCTGCGGACTTGCACGCTAAAATCCAGGTTTCGATACCCGTGGTGAGCAGAGCACAGATAGCCCATTGTGTAGCTTTGTGCTTAATTCAAAACAACAATGCTTTTTGGTTACCGATATGATTTTACGTACAGTTCATTGACACAGTTGTATAAATCAGTGACCAAAATGATGCATTATGGATATTCATCGATACAGTACGTTAGCTGTTTGAATTGAGATTTTCTAAAAAGTGTCAGTGAAAAACACTTTACATGTGTTATACTGTATTTGCAAACAGTGTACTTTGTAATGACTTATTTTTCAGACAACAGAAAGAACTTGGTTTGTGTTTCGTCATCTTTCTTTTGCAATTGCATATTTAAAGAAAAATAGAGAGTGAGCGAAATATGATTCTTATCATGTTTCTCATAAACACAAAATTTCACATCCTTATACTTTTGTGTCATTGTATATTTTTTCTTTGTGTATGAAGTTGTTTGCTTTATTTCTCGAAGCAAAACCACTGATTGCTATTCTGCGAACAATGCAGGAAACTGTGTCAGAATGCACTGGTTTTTTAAATGTACAGTCCAAACTACTAGCTCTGAGGTGAAAAACGGAGGATGTCAGAAATAGAACTGATTATGCAAGATAACATTTCCTAGGCTTCTTCAACATTGATAAAGAGAGAAATTTAGACCACCTTAAACACTGTTCAACGTGAGAAACATTCTACACTCACCGGGTAGTGACATAACAACAATAAGAACTGAAGAAGTGAACGTTTGGAAAATTGTCTTTCAGCGGTTTCTTAAAATAAGTGTGGTATATGTAGATTGATAACAGATTTAAATTTTTTTCACTTTTCTGTTTTAAATTGCTTTTGATGTTAGAATAGTAAAGCAGCGAAAATATAAACCAACTGTATATTTTATAATTACATCATTATACGTGATAATAGTTTAACAAAAAAGTTTAACTAATGATTTTTGTAATTCACAATATGTACTACTGCAAAAACATGATGTACAGACAAACTGTGACGGAACATAACAATGATATTGTTTATAAGTTACACATCCTACTTTAGTAGTTTATTACTGGTATCTAGTAAGAAACTTGCTAAAAGCACCATAGACATCAGGAGCACAGTGTATAATGAATCATAATTCTTTTGCATTGCTACTTTTAACAGTACATAAACACAAAATGCTGGTCTTAAGAGCATATTAGTTTGTAACGAAATGTTTTGACTTATAAATAACCTTTTTTTGTTTACTCTAAGTTCATTCAAGAGAGTATGATTTTAAAAGAAGCTCGCCAACATAGGTGAATGAGCAAAAATAAATAAAAGAGCAGTTCATTACTATATAATTTTAACACCAGAATTTGTTTTTAAAAAATCCGCACACTATGTGACTTAACAACGCTTTGCTTAATAATAAAACTGTGATTATTCAATGAAAAATTCAATGTGGCATGAAAGACAATGATTTATTATGGAAGAAGCTACAACAATGGGTATATCAACAAAGCAGTCCGTGAATATTTCATACGATTATTTAGTTTAACATGTTTGATGTATATTCCTCTACTCACTCACTACTAATTACTTAAAATACTTCAGGTGTTTGATTCCAATCTGTTCTTTGATTCGTTATTTCTTCTACAGCATACCGGTTTCATCAGATTAACGGCTTATCAGTTCTGTTTGAGAAAGCAAAGCAAGTAAATATACTCTTCAAAAAAAGAAACGCAAAAGGCAAAATTTGAGACACATTGTTAAAAAGTTTATTCCAGGTAGTTCTGTATGCATGTGTGAAACTTTGCACATTCACTGCTGAACATCCAAAGTCTGCAAAGTTTAACGTCACTCAACGTCAATAACAAGTATGCTCCTCGTGAGCATCAATAATTGCTTGGCATCTCCTGCCCATGGAAGCGATGAGATGACGAATCACATCCTGCGGAATGGCTGTCCACTCAGCCTGCAAAGCTGCTGCAAGCTGAGATAGAGTCTGCAGTTGAGGTTGTCGCCGTCGCAGACGTCGGTCCAACTCGTCCCAAAGATGTTCGATGGGGTTTAAATCTGGTGATCTGGAGGGCCAGAGAAGAACGTTGATGTTGTGGTGTCTCAAGAAGACAGTGGTGAGTCAGGCTGTGTGAGGACGGCCGTTGTCATGTTGAAAAACGTCGTTAACGTTTACCATGAAACCTAAGAATCTCGTCGACGGTTGCGTACGGTCTGATCGGAAATCCTAAGCAGCCCCGGTATGGTTGAGGCAGTAGACGTCGCAGTGGTGGTCCTATTCCGAAGGTGACGTAACCGGATGTAGCGATCTTTTGCGGGCGTGGTCACATGAGGTCTGCCAGGTCGTGGACGGTCACAAGTTGATCCATGTTGTTGGTGACGATTCCATAGCCTTGTGATGGTGCTTGGGTAGACATTTACAGCTCTGGCAACATCTGATCGAGATTCGCCTGCTTCAAATTAACCAATGGCGTTGTTGCGTTGTGCTTCAGTCAGTTTTGGCGTAGCTGTATTGCCTGTCGGTGGCTTAACATTGAGCTATGGAAACCGAGAACCCATCACTTTTATAGGAATTTTGCACATGTTGCACTTGCAGGACATGCAGATCTCTCAAACAAATTTATTTAACACGAATGCGTTTAGGCGAAAAATCCGATGTTTTCCTCTGTTTTCAAAGTGCACAACTTTTATTGTCAGTTTGGTCTGATAATCAGTGCCTTAACACGTGTAACATCACATACTCTGAGCTTGTAACGTTATTACATATATTTCTCTTTAAAATAACAAAAATATCCCTTTTGCGTGTTTTCTTTTAAGAGTATACATTTAGTCTGATATTTGAATGGAATGTAAACAATTGGTAGGCCTTGATTTATAGTCCTTTTCACAAATAAACTAGCTTAAGCTGTTTTGTTGACAAGAAAGAATGAAACAATGCAAGTCAACTTCATTGCAATAGCTTTTCGCTGTATGTTTTCCCCAGATAGTGCAAACACATTTTATACCTTATTTTGGTCACTTGGCGATTAAGATATGAACTATCATTTTTTGTTAATTCAAATTCTATACACTTTCCTATAAATAAGTATTTTTCAATAGCTAAAAGTAAATAAAAACGTTAGATGTCACAGTTTTTATTTTGTTTTTAAGTAACTACTGTGGAATGACTGCTGCTGCTGAGCAAATACGACTTATGCGTATTTTTTTATCATTAATTTTTTGGATCAGAGTGATCTTATGAAGAAACGTTTGACAATATAAGCATTCCTTCCTTAGAACAGAACGCATTTGTTTCATTGTAAATATTAAAGACTGATATAGCTGTCCTTTACTCAGAGCTCGTTCAATTATTGTAGCTTGAACAGAAACATAAGAAGTATTTCTATTAAGCCAAAAATACGTTGTTGTTTGATAGTTTGTGCATCATGATAATTATATGTCAGACTTTGTTGTCCAATCTGCTGTAAATTCTTCAGCGAATTCAATATTTTGGTTTACATTGACGACAGAGATTATGTAATATATATATATGACAGTAGTCACAGTGTCCGGCGCCAGGGAAAGATCATTTCTGTCTACGACGTCTTCAAACCAGCACGGTCCTTAATTTCCGCTTTAATATTTTCTTAGCTGTAAGTTAATATATGTTCAGAAAATTACATGTACACGATTGATGACAGAGAAAAGTATTGCTTGTTTCTGTATTAGTCCCTCTGGTGTGAACAACAACTAAATTTACAATTGAACAAATGAATTGTGTTTAAAATATGTCTCATTACAAAATTTTGTGTCAAACAGTACATTTTTTTCATAGTGTTTTAAAGTCGAGAGATCGTAGACCAGAATATTGTGGTGATAAAAGCAATTCGATTTTGGTAAATCGTTGAGATATTTGTATAAAGTACATCAAAAACCATTTCCATGATAAAATAATAACAGTATTATCTACAGGTACTTGTAACAACCACGTTGCAGTTCTCTGATAGCCACTTGTTATCACCTTTGACTGTTGTGAAGATTCATTAAGAGTGACTTGCAACAGCTCTAAGACAATTGTGACGTTTCAACAACGTTCATTCTTAACATTATTAAAATTGAAATTCTAAATGCTCACACTAGAAGAGATTTTAACTCATCTTCTGCTATTATGCTACTGATAGTTATAAAATAACATTATCCTATATTTGAGAAGTCTGAAAGACTAAACTTGAAAACTACACGTTTATAGATTTATAGAATGTGTCGTCTACCACTCAGCGATCGTCACGATTCGTTAATTTCAAATTTAAATGTAACTACCCTCAAACTTACTTTCATATTTATATTCATTGCAAACCCTATCACATACACCCCAGCTTCTATCTACCTTAAGAATGATTAAAATCAATGCTAGAACATTATGTCTTTAAATTGTCTTACTGATTGCAGAAAACAGGAAGTCTATAAAAGTTTAGAAAAACAAATTGTCACTAAAATCGGGAATTCTGTATTAAAGAGTCTAATGATTTTTCTATAGTAAACGCAGGCGTGGTTGTTGAATATATTATTGGAATTTAGAGAGTTTTATATGTGAAGTTAGTTCCATGTGTTTTCCGCCCATCCCTCTTAGTTCATAGCGATATTTGTAAAAATAGCATTTCAGATCTATATTTTGTTTACCTTATGTTGGTGGCTAACAAGCTTTTCGTTCATACCAGAACTCATCAGTCGGGCTGAGAGACAAAAGACAATTTTTACACGCTTCTGGTATTGAGTCAAAATACGGAGATTAATAAAAACGTGGGAAAACATCTCCAGTTAATTCGGTTTTTAAAACTTTTTTCTGGGATTATTATATTCCAATTATTCACTAGCTTTCGATGATTAAACCGTAACTTTCAAAGTGTTATAATGCAGATATAAATAAAGTTTCATAACATTTTGTCTCTTATTGTCCAGTGAAACTGATGAGTTTTGGTACAGTGGCGTGTGTTTTCTTTCAACAAAGCCACATCGAACTATTTGATGAGCACACCGCGAGGAATCGAACCACTGATATAAGCATTGTAAATCCGTAGACATATCGCTGTACCAGCGGGGGACCGGTTTAGTGGACAAGTGAACAACGTCTGAAGAGATACTTATTAGCATGAAACTGGAAGTAAAAAGTTAGATTTTTCATCTGATGAATATTTTTGTTGCCTAGAAATTCAAACTTTAGTTATGATATGTGATACTCGAGGAAGACTCGAGATTCTCTACAGATATTCGACTTTGAGGTAGGTTTAATGAATGTTGTAATTTTTGGTATTATGATTGTTAAGCTTGATAGAGACGAAATCCAAATTGATATTGTTAAATAATATAATATTATCGTCAATATATTTACATCTACGCTACATAATATAGAGAAATGTTTCATCAATGAAAGAAAACATTGGCTGTGAAGTATCTGATTCTTGGATCGATGATTCATCTAATCTAAATGATTTGAAGTAATGGATCTTTAACGGAAAAATACATTGGCTACCATTTAAAGTACTAGAATGACAACATATTTCGTTTTTATGGTAAGATTCATAAGATTCAAATCACAACTCGTGAAATGAGGGTTGGTGAGAGTTTTAGCTAAATTCAAACCATGTAACAAGGTTTGTGCTAACATTAAACAAGAATTTTCATATTTCTCACACTACATATATTATTGTTCAATATAATGTACTTGCTTTAGTGATGTTAAAGAAAAAACACCACTATATCTTTAGTGCAAACAGATTAGTCATATCACTGTTGTCTAAAGGAGACTTTTGTTGGAAATGCAAATAGTTCGTTCATAACAGATATGTTTGTTAGGAATTTAAACAACAACTTGCAGTGGATGTGTCATAAGACAAAGATGGTTTACAACGAGATCCTTTTTGTTAAGTCCCTGTGGACACAGGACAGGCTTTGGGTCGAAATCCATCATAAAATGTGGAAAAACACAAAATCAGATTAACCCAGTTACTATCCAAGGTAATACTGTCTCACCAACGTTAAAAGTCCAAAGTGCTTTGGTTCCAGCCTTAATTAATGCTTCTTCAAGTTTTCAGTAATATTCTACCGAGGGGAGAAAATTAGGATTATATTTTATTGAGACGCTAGGGCTATCCGCGCTAGCCGTTCCTAATTTAACAAGGAAGGCGCCAAGTCATCACCACCCACAGCCAATTTTTGGGCTACTCTTTATCAACGAAGAAAGGAGAGATTGACCGTAACATTATAATGCCTTATGTTGGGAAAGGGCAAGCATATTTCGTGACGGGGTTACAGATCTTGCAATTGATTTAATACTATAGGGAAAACTGAACGTTGTTTCAGCTGTAATCCTTCCTGGTTTTCTACAAGTTTCTAAATTTGGTTTTCAGAGGTATTTACTGCAAAAACATTCAAGTCTAATTTTATGTCTTTTGTGTTTCTGTACAAATATATTATATTATTTTATTAATGTATTTATCCTTTGGTGCCAATAAAGAATTAAAAGTTGCTTCGGCAGCTACTTATGAGATATAAAATAGATAGGAAATGCTTTTTTTACCCACTTCTAATTTTACGCCGCGATAGATAAATTATGAGAAACGTGAGAGAAAACATCTGCAGTTAACTTGATTTTTGTAGAAATTTTAGGCCTATCGATTTCCAATAGCTCGCCAGCTTTCAGCGCACAAACTATAGCTCTTAAGAATATAAACGATTGATTTAGACTCGAAATGCAAAATGATCTACTATTTTAGAAAGTAAATGTCTTCCTTCTGGTTTGGCAAATTTCATTTCAACAGTGACATATTTGTGAAATTTATTTTTGATATATTTAGTTTATTGATTATTTCATTTCTTTTTCAGTGATTTGTGATAAGCTGACAATGAAAAAGTTCTTGAAGCCTCCACATTGTTCTAAGTGTTATCACAATACAAGTTAACAAGAAGAAAAGTTTTAAACTGTCTACTATTATTCTGAATGTTATCACAAAAAAGGAAACTCTTAGATCGTCTAATATTATTCTGAATGTTATCACAGAAAGGAAACTCTTAAACTGTCAACTATTATTTTGAGTATTATTACCTCACGTCAAATAATAATGAAGCTTTTGAACTGTAAACGTAATTTCTAAATATCATGTGACCTACTGACAGGAATAAAACTCATGAACTATTGAACATTGTTATATACATTACCACGTGATATCCTGACAGGAGGAAAGCACCTGAAGTGTTTATCACTGTCCTGAACGTTACCATGTTAGATGTGAAGAGGAAATATGTTTTTGAAGTGTTCACTATTATTCCGAACTTCATCATATAAAACATGCTGATTGGAAAGAATTCTAGATGTTTACAGTTGTTTTAGTGCTCCACGTGAAGTAGTTAACAGTAGGAAATAATTGAAATGTCCACCATTGTTCTAAACTCCACCGTTACTGAAGTATCGATAGAAAAATATTTACCAAACGATGATGCTTCCCAAGACATCCGACCTTGGAATGGTGTTCTGTACGTTAAGAACGGAAGATTTAACTCTGAATGGAACTCAGCAAGTGACGTCTCTTTGGCAGTACTCAGCATTTTTTTTATTTCATCATTAGCTACGTGTAGTAACGCTTTACTCGTAATATCCATTTACCGCTTCAAGCGCCTCAGGAATCCGAGTAATTACTTGGTCCTCTCGCTTAGCACGGCTGATCTAGGCATCGGACTTGTTCTTCCAGTCGCTCTTTACTTCGAACTTTGCCGTTCCAAAATAGACAGAGCACTTTTTTGCTTGTTACCATTTTCTATTCTTATTCTGCTTTGCGGTGTGTCAATCTTGAGTGTAACGGGAATAGCGTTAGATCGTTACATTTCCCTTGCTTCTCCATTACGTTACAACAACATTATTACCGACCGCACCATTGGCAGATACGTTATAGGATTCTGGGTATATTCATTCCTTGTCAGTTGCACACCGGTGTTGTGGTTGTACAGTACATATTCTGAGAAGCACATAACAACTTGCAGCTTTAACTTAATAGGTTATCAAGTCAGAATTTTCCTTTTCCTTTCACTTTTTGCACCCTGTTTATTCTTCACATTTTCTAGCTATGCTTACGTGTACGTAGTCGCCAGATACCATGCGCGTGCTATCTTTTCAGTAGAAATGTCCCTTCGCCAACAGGCTGGGAATGTTGAAACTGAGACCAGATACAGTCGAACTTTAGCAATAACTACAGGCCTATTTCTTATAACGTGGCTTCCATTCCAAATGTGCATGTTAATTGATGCATTCCATAACACTAACTTACTATCGGGAAAAGTAACGTTTTATCTGGGGATCCTGGCAGTCTCAAACATTTGCATCAACCCATGGATTTATGGTTTTCGAAACTCAGAGATCCGTTACGCCTCTTTAAAGACCTTGGAAGAATTTGCACCAAAGTTAGGCTATATTCTGAAGTCTTCTGTTCGCGCAGAAGGGTCTTATGGTGGAGTGCCAAGCTGTGCTTCCAATATCCGCTTATGTCATTCCCCTAATCTTGCAGCCAACACCACAGAGTTTGTAAACTCGACCTGTCTTCATCCTCCTGACAATATCTATTTGACAGAAACAAGCTTTCTCACACCTAATTCTATTGTAACGACGGTTGCAAGTGTGTAGGGAGATTTGCTTTCCCGAATTAGAAAATTCAAGTTTCAATGTGTACTGATAGTTAATCACCTGCATTACTAAAAATACAAGCACAAATAGTTACCAATCAAAGGATTTCTTTTAAAAAACAACGACACATTTTTAACCATAATTGTTCTTTATGCATCATAAACGTGGTCTAATAAAAGAACCTTTCAGTTCAATTTATTCTCAGTAAAGTGGGTAAGGGATAAGTATCCGATTCAAATGGATATTAATTTTGCAATAAAATAAATAATAAGATAACAATCCTATCAACAGATTATCGCTCAATATTACATAGGCATGATACGACAAGTACTTTCTACTATGTTCTACAAACAGTAGAATTATTTTAATATTAAACAGTGGAATTTCTGGGAACCATGACAAACGTTATGTATTTTAGATATAAATTACGCCCTCACGTTTTGTCATTGTATTTTTCAGCTGACCATGATAGCAACAGTAGCGACCAGCACATTCCAAAGAACATTGTGACATAAGAGGGAGGTTCTAAAGCGTGAAGCGCTGTTTTACACTGTCACATGAATGTCTGCAATAGCTCCTTACTAATGAGGGAACTGCAGATCACCATGTACATACTTATGTAATTACTTGTGTGAACAATGACGAAATAAATAATTTAATACTATAATACAATGAAGTGGTAGCTAATATCCGAGGAGCGTTAAAAGTATGTGTAGTCACATCTACTATCCGATCGGATATTAGGAAACAAAAATCAGATATCCGAACTGTTCAGTTACAAAATTTATATGAACAAGACATTAGCAAAATTGTATGGCTGCACAGTTTAACCTATTCATTAGAATGGTCCGTTTTTGGTGTTTTTTCAACATTAACACTCCATGTTTGTAATGGGCTCATAAACCTCTTTTAGCCCCATATTCCATTATGGCAATAACTAAACTGTGGCTATGAAGTTTGGCAAGCAATAACAGCTGCAAACAATAATTATCACACAAAATTTACTTCAAAAATTTCAATAAAGGGATTTATGTATAGAACAAGTGAATAAACGTTATTATATCCACAAACCGAGCAGTCACAAATATTTTTAAAATAATTGAAATTGTTATTATTATTTCTATTTTATTTATCATGGAATTAAAGTAGCGTTAGAAGCCTGACTGTAAACATTTTTTTACAATTTAATAACGTGGTTTGAGACTGGATATCAAAATCAAAATGTTTGTATAGTTACATACTTTAAAAAAATAGTCCATCAATGGGGTTATTTGAATAACAAAATGTTATTGAAAGTGTAGATTACATTTTCAACAAACATACACTCTAACCAGTGTAAAAAACTATTTTCTTTTCACTAAAAGTTACAAGCTTTGAAATCGTTAAAAGTATGGAGTAATTGGAGTTACTCGTACAAATTACACTTTGCATATGTATTTAGTTTGCATTTTTATACTTACGGTAAAATTACTGTAGCTGTCTGCTGCTCTCCCTCGTTTTAACTACTGAACAGAGGGAAGGCATCCAGTTAACAGCATACAACCGTTTGTCATCCACGCTAATAAATTGTCTACTACTCTTATAACGCACCGAAAGCTTAAAGCGAGGCGGAATATTTTGCTGTATCGTCAGCTCAAAAAACAACATGACTCTGTCACAGGACCAACCCACACTCAAATACACTATAACTCTAAAACCTTGAAGTATTTTTTCGCAAACTATTGCTTTAGTTGCCAGGGTTTTGAGATAAAAGGACCAACTTCAGTTTATTTGAAGTTCCTATTAGCTAAGCTATACATAAACAAAAATAACAGGATTTTGACAACTCATACCTTTCACAATAAATCATATTGTAAATTAAGTTTGGATATCTACACGAAAACAACGTGGTCTTCATTTAGAAAAACTTGGAATTACAGCACCCAATTAGAGAACTGTGTTCAAAAATAAGAAAATAAAATAAAAAAATGTTGTTTGATTATGCATTTTGCATGTTCACGTGTGTGACATGTGGCTCCAAACATATAAGTTATAGTTGAATTTAAATAAATAAAATTAATGTTTTCGACAATTAAGAGCAGATTTAACATTGTGCCAGCATTTTAATTCTTTAACATGAGCGCATAGAATTGTTATTTTTCGAAAATTCTACAGCACTAAAAGCTTCATGCGAAAACTCAAGTACCACAAGTAATGCACTTTGATAGGCTGTTTAAGCAGAGTATACTTGAAGACGAAAGGCGGAAGATTTTCAAATCGTTGTCTTCTACACTTGTGTCTCCACAACAGGCAGTTGCCGTCCATTCTACAAGTTTCAGCATCCATAACTGTTTGGTCTACACGATTTACTCAAATATTGACCCGACATGGCCAGGTGATTAAAGCTCTCGACTCATAATCTGAGGGTAGAAGGTTGGAATCTCTATCACACCAAATATGCTCGCTATTTCCGCTGTGGGGGCGTTATAGTGTGACAGTCAGTTCCATTACTTGTTGGTAAAAGAATAGCCCATGAGATGGCAGTGAGTGGTGATGATTAGTTGCTTTTCCTCTAGTCTTACATTGCTAAATTAGGGACGGCTAGCGTAAATAGCCTTCGTGTAGCTTTGCATGAAATTCAATAACAACAAACAAAACAATTAATCAAATATCGTACTTAAACCTCTACGTACCCATCATTTCAAATTCTTATTAATGTTTTATTTTTAATATGCAAATATATTTAAGTTTTCACTCTTAGAATTTTGGGCTAGAAATGGGCTATAACAGTTAGCGTGCCTAGACTGTGGGTGAGAATTCATGGTTTGTTACCGTTGGTACAAAAACGCACTTTCCACTTTGGGGCCATATGTGCGATGTAAGAGTGAAGGTCAAATCACACTATCCGATGAAACTAAAATAGATCAGGAGTTGGCGGTGGGTGCTGTTGACTGGCTGCCTTCCTTCTCAGTGGTTAAAGTGTTTGGAATAAGGACAAATTCCTATTTTAAAATCAACTTTGTATTAGTAACGTGATACAACAAAGGACAAACCCTCCAAGAGAATATATATAAATATTTAAAGGTGTCGTTTTGAATACTGTATTCAGAAGATGAGGAACAATAACTATTGAATCCTCACGGGGAGAAACTATTTCGGACCATTAAGCCTCAATTTAACGCCTGTTTTATCTAATCTGTCAGTAATCACTTTAAAATTATGAACGGCTAACGCCGTGAATAATTTTGCACAAATATCCGAAACATATATGAAGTTATTACTTAAGGAAAAGTAAGTTAACTCAATAATGATAAAATTTGAAAATTCGTAAAAATATTCCAATTGAAATGATATTATTTATAAACAAAGACATTGTTTGAAAATTAGAAAAAAATAGCTTTTAATGCTCAAACATATTTAAAATAACAAAACAACTAATAAAACCTATATAATTTAGCTAATAATAATCAGTTATAGATTTTGTAACTGCTCCATAACAAAACATATTTTAATGATATGATCATTTGTAATATGTGAGAAAATTTACCACTAGTGTCAAGATTTAAAATTGAAACACTTAGAGTCTTAGATAGAATAAAAGAAATTGTATTTTACTTCATGCTTAGTAAAATGCAGGAAAAAATCAAACAATGAATGTCAGTAATGTTAAATATTTAAAATATGTTAAACAATTGTATAAAGTATCTGCTTCGAAAAAAAACAGACAACAACATTTAAAAACTTTAGATTTAATTTGAAAAAATTAGCCAGAAAGAGGTAGGAACGGGAACCAATTTGTAATTGAAAATAAACTGAGAGAAAAAAAAAGAAAATAAGCGAAATAAATAGGTAAAGCAGAAAGAGAAATTAGAAATGCAAGCTCACTACAAAAATCTCTACAAAACAAGGTTAGCAAATTATACTGTTTAAAAAAAAATTCTAGTGACCTTTAGATTGGAAATATAAAAACCCAGCTACATATCACAGTTTATGCTCATATTTGCATATTGTAAATAATTATACAATAGAAAACAACCATCTTAATTTGCAGAGAAGAAAGCGGCAAATCACAACAAGATCTACGTTGCTTTGAATTCTAATACTTTTTCGCCTATCGGTGGAATAGAGCTAAGTTTACACACTTATAGCATTCAATTCGATTTCCCGCTGTAAAAAACGTGACTGGGCTAATGTGGCTTTGTTCCAACAAAACTATCAGATTTTGTAAGTTAACTTACAGCGGATATAAATTTTGATTCCAGATTGTCAGCAACAGTAACATCAGAAAGCGTGATGATTTTTTCTCTTCTTATTGTAATTTGTTCTTTAACCTAAGAGAAGATCACTAATCGAAAAACCTTTATGTGATATTATTTTTAAAGTATATTATCCACGTGCTAAAATCTCAAATCGAAATAATAATATGAACCGTATTTTAAGGGTAATTGTATTAACAATACTTTTAAATGCAATAACGACTCATATTCTTATGTGAAATACTATATAGCTGTATTTCTGAGTGTAAAAAATAAAATGTATTTATTAAAAGTGAAAACAAAACACAAAATGTTTTATTTTGTCACCAGGTTTGAATAATTCAAATATTTTTCTATCAACTGCTTCTCATCAAGTTAGGAATGAATACAAAAAGTTCAAAGAAATCTGTAACGAAAGGTGGTAAAAACAAGATTAAAAACTGATTCTGTTTATAAATACGTAACTTTAAATAAACAAAAAACAATACGTAAAATGCACAACGAGATGTGCAAGTCTGAAGACTTATAACAATAAAAACCGGAATACGATTCCCGTGATAGGCACAGCACAGATTGCCTGTTCTAATACTAAAATAGATAAAATAACAATATACAAACAAAGTCAAAGAATAATTTATTTGTTACTTTCAATCTGAACGTTATTTTATTCATTTATGAATTAAACGTACAAGTCAGATACTTCTAGAGTTTAGGTACAGTTGGCTCTCGTTATGAGCCACTGGAAATCAGGTCGCTAAAGTCTTTGTCGGGGTTTAATTTGAATTATCGGATAAATTGTAGCTTCGATATATATAATGCGCCAATAGCTGAAATTGGTATTTTATCGGAACCTTTGGTCTTTTAATCCGTAGTCACTAAATCACGCCGTGTATTAACGTCATCAAAATACAAAATAAATGAAGGATGATATTTGTAAATAAAAAAAACAACACAAAGTATCATGCAAGTGTTTATTTTACTCTGTAAGCCGAGTGTTTGTAAGACACTTTCATCGTGAACAATGTTAAAGGCAGGTATAAATGGGTATAAATGAAAGCAAAAAATTTGGCAGATTCAAAGTGCCGAAACAATTCTATTTGTAAGAGAAGGAATTTTCCAAATAAACGAGGGCTAACTAAAGCAGGGTCGTCCAGCTATTTAAAATAGCCCATGCATGCATGCTCTTCGTTCACATTTCGCTTTAGACTTTTTATTATCGGAGCTTTTTTACGAGGCTGTTTATGCCTATTTTCATCATTTTTTCAACATGAATACATTGCCTAAATCGTCAGTTAAAAACTGAAGAAACGTTTTTACTTTGAATATCAGATTTGACACAACACAAACTGATTTTCATTTACGTCTTGCTTCACATTTTTTAGTTGATAAAGACATTCAGACGACGTTTTGCGTTAGTGTCAAAGCATTTACTATAGGTGATTTTGTGTTATCTTCATGTGAATAAGCCTTGGATTTTTTTGGTACAGCATCACTTTATCCAGTGTACAGTTAGCACATTTAATTTAGATTGAACCATAAACAAAACGGGACAACTGGCACTCAAAGTTAAATTCCTTGAGATTACCATAACAACGAGTAACTTAAGAAAACTATGAAGCACAGAAGAATCAAGGAAGGAAATAACTTTTTGATAGGCCACCTGGAAGGCTTTTTATTGAGCTTCACTTCATTTGTATAAGCAAACATCTGTACTTTGTTGATAAGCGAAATCATCTTCACTACACAATTTTGTACCTTTTAAATTAAAGAGCTTATAAGTTGGTTATATATATAGCCCCCATAACCTAAGGATATCTATAGCTAACATAAGTCCATAGCCTATGTTATCTGTAGCTCCTCGGACTACGTTCTAAGTGAATAAATCAGAGTTATTATATTTGTATTATAAACGACATTGGTTTTTACCGTAAAGATGTCCGAAGAAAAATATTGTTGTCGTGAAATCCGAAATGATCAATTTTACATGCCATATTTTTTGTCGTTACTACATATTTTATCGAGGACCTGCATGTAACATACAATGATTAAAATAATACAATTAAAACTAAACAAGTTATACTGAATAGTTTACAACACATTCAGTGTAATCTAGAATAGTTTTATAATACTGTAATATAGTTTTTTAGCTCCTTATTTTTGTGTCTAATTCATTCTATTCTAAAAAAACCCTGAAAGTTTGATACATTTATTTTGACTACCATTACGTGTTATGATTTATCTCGGACGAGTCTCCGATTTATTATTATATGCGTTACGTATTACTATTTCAAGTAACCGGAAATTTGATATAGAAGTTAATTGGTTGTTAACCATGTATCAAATCTATGGTATTTGCCAACAAGATTGATACACACATTTTTTAATACAAATATATTTTAATATACAAACAAAAAATGATGCAATTAATAATAACGGTTATTACTATTAGTTATTACAAATAATTATTTGTATACAATAGTTTTACAAACTTACAGGCAATACTGAGTCTTAAATCTGGTCTAGAACTAAATATTGTATCAACGATCCAAGTCAACGACGAACAAATTAATTTCGACTTGATATTATTACACCTTGCTTAGCCCCCACTGGTACAGCGGTAAATTTTCGGATTTACAACGCTAAAATCAGGGGTTCGATTACCCTCGGTAGACTCAGCACACAGCCTAATGTAGCTTTGCTATAAGAAAACACATCCACTTCGCTTAAGCTAGCTCGCTTGATTGGTCTCACACTGCTTAAAGATCACTTGTTATCGAGGAAGCTATTTAATGTCCTCGTAGAAATAATAATGTCCAAAGTAATTCATAGCACACTGACTATAGCTGACAAATAATAATAATACTATTTGTTTCTCGGTGTGTCGGTTTTTATGTACCAATCACTCGAGACTCTGGAACATTCACCAAAGTTCGCTTGGCAACAACACTATCAATCATTGGTATTACATCCATACCTAGTACATTGTTGATTCTCACGCTCAATAACCTTCTACAGATTTCGAGAACAGACGGGACTTGTACAATACACAGTCAAGAATGTACATCACATGCAAAAAAACAAACAAACTACACTGAAACAAACGAAGGCACTAAAATAAATGTACAACAGTAAATCTGTTACACGACTTACCGTTGATTGACTCGTATTTTTATTTTCTTCATATGAATGTATATCTCTTAGGTCATTACATTAGAAGTGCTTTGCTTAAGCGTATTACTTATTTATCCTTCATCACTGACTAAACCGCTACGGTGTGTATTCTCTTTCCAATGTTAGTGATGAACTCGCTCCAGTAGATATCCGTATCCAGTTTGAGCAGTTAATCCACTTCAGAATACACTTAGTATTAGCAGCGTATAATTTGTATTCGTAATGTTAGTAGTTAAACCACACCAGTGTATATTTTCCATTTAGTATGAGTAATTAAACCACACTGGTGTATATTTTATATGTGTAACATTAGTAAATAAACTAGACAGTTTCTTTACGAGGGATATAAAATGCATATATGTTTAAAGAAATTTTGTCTTTAATGTTTTGAAAAAGCAGTTTTAATTGTCTTTAAAAGCTATTGTGAAGAACGAATTGATATGAAAATAGTATGATGCAATTTATTCTATCTATTTATTGCTTTGACTCTTAATCTTTATTGAGTACTTTTGAATATTTATCTAATTATTTACTAAATATGAATGCCCCCAGTGGCTCAGCGGTATGTCCGCGGACTTACACGCTAAAATCGAGGTTTCGATACCCGTGGTGGGCAGAGCAAAGATAGCTCATTGTGTAGCTTTGTGCTTAATTCAAAACAGCAACTAAATATTAATTTTTGATACACAATGTTTCTTTGTCTTTTCATCTTCTTTTTACATTTTAGTCATTTATTGCTTGTTTTTTATATTATATTTACATCTCTTGTCTTTAAACAATTGTATCTAAGTTGATTACACTCAGCTTATGTACCTGTTGTTTGTCTTTCAGTTTGTTTGAACAGTTATCAATTATTTTCTTCGTCTTCCTATGCTTGTTCTTCTTATCTAATATCTACGAATTTGTACGAGTCGACATTATTTATAAAACTCACATTGGATATATGTACAATAATTTATATCAGGAGAGTTGCTAAGTGACAACAAAGTTACAGCAATCTTCTTATTCTTATTCTGACGAGTAGATTGTCCCCCTCCCCGATGGTACAGCGCGACATGTCTGCAGACTTTCACCGGTAGAACCCAGTTTTCGATACTTGTAGGGCAGAGCACGGATAGCCAATTGTACATAACTACAAAATAAAGACTAGATTAAAATATGGTGTTAAAATGCCTGTAACTCACGACTTTCTTGATATCATGGCATTCAACTATGAAAAATAAATCATAAAATAATTTGTATATTATGCAAAACACTTGAAATATCACGGTACTAGTAACGTTCCCATGCCATTTAAAAACAAATTGGTACATAGGTATACATTTTTATATGTCTTATAGTCACACTGAAACGTAAGATGTGTATCAACAACTTCTCGTTTTTCAACTCGAAAATTACCGATTTGGATCCCATCAGATTTTGAACACATTAAAAAAAACAAACTATTTTTGCACCAAACTGCTTGTGTTTGATGAATTTGTAAAGAAAAATACCAGCAAAAATTCGATTAAATTCATTAATTACTGCCCGGACTTCCTCTGTATTTTACATATAAAATAAGTGATTGCACCCACTATAATTTGATCAGTTATGTAAAACGAGTTTTGTGACAAACAAAAACATAAAATTAATCAATATGTGGGTACCGTAGGCAGCCGGTAGTAAACAGTGTGTAAACCAAACAGCAAAATTTGAAGGTTAGTTTTAAATGATAAAAATGTCAAAGTGTTTCCGATGTTTCCTCTAATATTCTCTCCAGTGGCTCGTTGGTAAATTTTTACATTATATGTTCTCAAATATAATGTTAAAATGCAGAGTTCGATCATTGTGTGGCCACAGCCAATTGTACAACTTTACGCTTTAAAAAAAAAACGTGTTTTATATTTCTAATATTGAAATTTACACTTAATGAAAAATTTAAATTCACAGATAAGAATGATGATCTTTTCTCTATCTCATATTTTTTTAATAAGTCTGGGAACTTTACGCTCTCTGTTGTCTCGATTTTTAATACAATTTCACAATTATAATTTAGAGAATTTCCATATCATGTCTGTAGAAAAATATTATATATAACAAACGATTTAAATTTTCTAAAAAGTACGTTTAAAAATGATGCACAAAGAAACTTGGTTTGACTTTATCTATCAGCATTATATTTTTCAATTTTGAAAATTCGAAAACTCATGAAGTGCAACAGGATTTTAGTCTACCTGCCATCTTTTGGTGAATAAATAAAGCTCAGTGTAGTGATGTTCATATGACTGCAGAATGTTTGACTGTTTTTATTGATTGATTTATTTCATCAAATTTACAAAGAGAGTTATATTTATTGCATAACTATACGCAGCAAATGGTTCACATTTTATGTAATAATGCACAGATAAAGAAATGAAAGTTTTCAGTTAAACATTAAATTTGCAAGTTTCAACATCATATCTCACAAATCATTTAATTCTGTACAGGTTATGGCATTTAAGGATTGACTCCACTATACATGAATATTATGTTTAGGATAAATTTCTAAAAATGGTTTACCGTAAAATTCAATTCTTATAACTGATAAAGAAAGAAATATCCTGCATTCAAAAAGTATGAAATGGTTTTTGCTATCTCAGTAGGCTTTGCATGGCGAGGTGGGTTAAGGCGTTCGACTCGTAATCTGAGGGTCGCAGGTTCGGTTTCCCGTCGCAACAAATATGCTCGCCCTTTCAGCTGTGAAGCGTTATAATATTAAAGTCAATCCTACTATTCGTTGGTAAAAGAAAGTAGCCCAAGAGTTGGAGGTGGGTGGTGATGACTAGCTGCCTTCCCTCTAGTTTTACAATGCTAAATTAGAGATGGCTAGGGCAGATAGCCCTCGTGTAGCTTCAAACGAAATTAAAAAACAAACAAATAAACAAAACAGAGCTATCTGAATACAAATACCACAACTATTGTTTAGAAATGAGTCAGATTATTTCACCTTAAAGTTTGTAATGGATATACATAATATTTTTTATTTGATAGATGTAATAAAACACCGAGTAAATAACACGGGAATAAATATATTATTGTAAATAAAAATAACTCTTTCATGTTTATATAAAAGTCTCATACAGTGAAAAAATTGCAGATGGCCATTGTGTAGGTGAACAACTCTTTGAAAAAGCAATATTATTTTCATTTCTGCAAAAAATGATGAGCAAAAATGGGTAATAGCATGAAATTATTTGCGACAAAGGAGAACACATGTTGAATAATTATTACAAAATGCTGTGGTTTGTTTCTTTTGTTATTATGCTGTCTGTGTTCTTCCTACCATGTGTATCAAAGCACGGTTTTTAATATTATAAGTCAGTAAACATACGACTGTGCCATTAGGGATCAAATGCTGTAGAAATATATCTTTAGAACAATATATATTAATGTCTGTTACAAATGCATTTAAGTTTTCATTCAAGATAGTTTTTGATAAACTACTTGTCTACTGTGCGTAAAGGGAAAAATGTTTCATCAACTTGAATGATTATAATTGAGGTGCGAGATAAAATTATTGGTAAATGTAAGAATCATATTAAAAGGGGGAAACTGACTTTCAGAATGACTCTAAAGTGACTTCATGAATTCTGTTACTTATAACTCCAAAACCGTAATATATATGTTAGATAGAAAGTGTATACAATTTGTATATTTCACCAATTGGTAGCGCCAATTAAATTATGTGATCTTTATGGATACTTAGAGAACTGTCAAATGTGTGGTCAGCTTCCGGTCAGTTATCTCTTTCTTTCTTTCTTTGTGAACCTGACGATGACCGAAGAAGGTCAAAACGTTGTTCGCTCCTCAACTTAAAATATTTCCTCAACCCAAACGAGCCGTTTTTACGTGTATAAGTTCTTTCTACAGTCCTACAGTATTTTTGAAAATTTTCAAAGCATTTTGTTTGTTTGTTTTGAAATTTTGCACAAAGCAACTCGAGGGCTATCTGTGCTAACTGTCCCTAATTTAGCAGTGTAAGACTAGAAGGAAGGCAGCTAGTCATCACCACCCACCGCCGACTCTTGGGCTACTCTTTTATCAATGAATAGTGGGATTGACCGTCACATTATAACGCCCCCACGGCTGGGAGGGCGAGCATGTTTGGCGCGACTCGGGCGCGAACCCGCGACCCTCAGGCTACGAGTCGCACGCCTTCACACTCTTGGCCAGGCAAAAAAACTACGGTCTATACTATGTAAAAAATCTACACTGACAAACACTTGTTTGTTTTGGAATTTCGCACAAAGCAACTCGAGGGCTATCTGTGCTAGCCGTTCCTAATTTAGCAGTGTAAGACTAGAGGAAAGGCAGCTAGTCATCACCACCCACCGCCATCTCTTGGGCTACTTTTTTACCAACGAAAAAAAGGATTGACTGTCACTTTATAACGCCCTACGGCTGGGAGGGCGAGCATGTTTGGCGCGAACCTGCGACCCTCAGATTACGAAGCGCACGCCTTAACGCGCTAGGCCATGCCAGGCCCCCTGACAAACACAACACTAACATTATTTATAAAATACAATGTGATAACTACCACGACTTTTATATTCGAGAAACAAGTAAAAAATGGAAACCAGATTCACAGAGCACAAAAATTCAGCTCACACGTTTTCGAACTCTGCATATCAAAAAATACAACATAACCATAGTAAACACCCAAATACTAAAGAAAGAAACAAACACAAAATTAAAGAAGCCTTACTTATGCAACAACTCAAGCCCAAAATGAACCAATATAAAGGAACACCTTTATACCGATATTAATACATATAATGAAACATCTAAGTACGCCCTCTACATTCCTACACTCAATTACAAACGTGTTCAGCTGTCAGTCAGTTACCTCTTTCTTTCTTTGTGAACCTAAAGATGATCGAAGAAGGTCGAAACTTGTTCGCTGCTCTACATAAAATTTTTCTCAACCCATTCCAGCCGTTTTTACATGTATAGTTTGTTTAGTTTCGTACTGTCATGACGGCAACACATGTTCCAGAAATTTGGTAACATTATTTTGTTCTGGTTACTTTGTTCACTCTATCTTGTCATACCCGCTGTGCCCAATGGGATATCTCAACATTAGATAAAACATTCCAGTTGAAAGCTAATGAAGCTTGAATATCCAAGGTCTTATAGTCAAAGGCTTGAAGTGTGGGAAAACAATATCTGTACTATGACCCTTCCATTTATATTGCAGCTTAACTTGTATACACAACTAGTCTTTTATTAAAAAAACAAAATAAGGTATTCCATGTCATTGTAAATTTATCATCTTGGTGAAATCCAGTTTAAAAACAAATACTATTCTGTAATCGGAACAAAATCTCTTGGATGACATGCCAACATTCTCTTCATTATAACAGTGATTCTAAGATCAACCCACCATTGAGATGAAATATTATTTTCCATAGTAGAATTTACCTTTTAATGTCGACATCAAGTCAAGTAACTTAACTATGCAAAACATTTTGTTGTACATGAAAATCATATCTTACTGGTGCAATACAAAACATGTGCAGATTAAAACTTAAAAACAGTGTTTAAGTTTGAAATGGTATATCTAACTTTTGCTGACTTCAGAAAAAGGTGACAAGTTGTGGAAATACAAATTATATAAACTTTCATGTGCAAATAAATTTGTAAACTTAACTAGACCAACTTTAATGGGTATATATTTAAAAAATTCAAGTAAATGAGACATGTCACTTTCATTATCATTTCATATGTCTGACGTTGTCTAACCTGCACACCATAATATATGTCCAATATTTGATGTAAGTACTTGTGTGTCTTAATCTACAATGTACACACTTAAATCTTCATGATTAACACATTTTCCCGTCATTGACACTCCAGCATAGTTCATGATGTTCCTTTTTCAAATTGTATGAATTTACAATTGTGCAATAATAACAAAGCAATACTTAATTTTTTTTTTCAGAAAACAATCATGTGGGTCAATGTATGGAACAAAGTAATTTCAAAAATCTTGCAAACATAAGTAGAGAAATACCAACAGCACGAGGCTGACAATTCCAACTGAGTACGGTACACTGCACTGAATATATCTATCTACAGAAAAATAACAAATTTACACCATTAAATGTACAATTATGTTATTTCATGCAATAATCATTTCTTTAGTGCTAAAAATTTATATATCTAATACATTTAACTGATATTTCACATGTACATTATAATAGAAAAGTATGTACATAGATACTGTAATAAAACTCGGCTTACTATGTTGTAAGCACTCTTCTATATATACATATCAGTTACGTTAATATTCGTTTTTTCTTTTGTTCAAGCAGCACAAAATACTTTGGGCCACTTGTACTGTTTGTTAATTATTTACCACAACACCAAAGCGACAGCTTAAACATTTTAGAGTGGAACGGGCCACTTGTAAAGATTAAATCTGTCACATAATTCTGAGAATGAATCTATTGATGTCATTAGGCCAATGTTTGAATTGTTTCCCGGATAAGTCATAACGTCACTGGTCAACCAAGGCTTGTCTTAAGCCCAACAAATTAATCCAAATTTCCTCTTTCATCCATTAAGCACACTGGTATATCTAATAGACTTTCACTTTGACACTCAGTGAATGTACAGTTTGACTAACCAGTATACGACATTAAAATATCATCGACAATTATTTCAACTTACATGAATGCTTGATATTGTCAGAATGCGTAAATGTTCCTCAATGATAAATAGTGGTGATAGCACGCGAAAACATTTTGCTGGCAAGCAGCATGCAGTGCCACCTGTTGATTCTTTAAACCCTAACGCTTACCCATAATAAATAAATATATATATAATAATATCATTACTGCTAAATGCAGCAGCAAATGATCTTTTCCAGCCGACAAGTAGTGAAAAGTGTTTACAAGAGACGTCTCACGCCCTCTTGGCTTTGCAGTTGCGGGAGCATATGACATCGGATAACATGTGAATTCCTCGCAGTCCCAGTGAGTTTGTGAGTGAATAATGGATATTTAGTGATAATAACGGTAAATATGCATTTTTTTTGCAGTAAATATATGAATTGTATTGTTAAAATTACGTTCTTTGGCGTGGCATGCGTATATTTTTTATCAGTTGATTAATTTATTTTTATAAGTTTATAATTATGTTTATATTTTTTTAGATCAATGACATAAATTTTCACCTGCTATTATGTTACGGTAAATTAAATCATCGTACTCAAGTTAACTGATGAGATATTTTTTAACTGTATTTACCATTTTCAGCTTGTTAGCATTTTTGTTCAACCATCAAAGAAACAAAACGTTCAAATGGAAGGAGAAGCAGCGAAGCTTTTCAAGAATCCTGGACTGGAAGATTTGGCATGATCAAAAGGAAGGGGATAAAGCATTATGCATTTTACGTTCTGATACAATGGTGTGCAGCACTTCCTCTGTAAACCAGCATTATGAAACTGTTCATAAATGGCTTTGTGATAAGAGTGAGCAAGAACAAAAAATAATACATATCTCGAGAATTCAGCAACGATAACATGCAGTCAAATATTTTTGATGAAATTTGATTCAGGTAATTCCAACTTAATTGCTGCTAGTTTTAAGATTTTAACATGGAAAATCACTTAGTGATGTGAAGAATATTGAAGAATCATGACTAGAATGTGTTCCTTTCCTTTTTGATGGTTTTCCATGAAAAGAAAAAAAAATATTCAGTGCATAAAGGAAATGCCAGCGAATAAAATATTAAAGATGGAAAGAAACATAGCAGAACAGCTAACAAAATATATTGGTTCATACAAATTCCTTTCCATTTGTCTTTATGAGAATACTGAGGCTACATGATCAGCTCGGCAAACCATTATTGCTCGATTTTGCGTTATTAGACTCAACCATTTATTTGAGTAGGGCTTCGAAAGACGAAAATAAGAAAAGGGAAAATAACAATAAAATACTTTTTTAGCATTTAACAGGGAAAATATGAACACTATGAAATTAGCCTAAATATTACTTGGTCAAAAGTTTAAGACCATACTGAAACGAAGTGTTGATCGGTAAACACGTAACGAAATTTAGTCATTTGTGTTCAAGCATTAGCTTTGTCAACATTTCCCACTAAAATTTCTTGTGTTACATCGGGTGAAAATATGGCAAAGGCTAAAAACTTGACAGAGATTGAATGTGGCAGAATTGTCGAGCTACAAATGCAAGGTCTCTCTCAACGTGCCATCGCTGGTAAAACTGCTGTTGCAAATTTCTTAAAAGACCCTGAGGGATACGAAACGAGAATTTCAAGTGGTCGGCCCAAGAAAATTTCGCCGGCGTTGAGCAAGAGGATTCGATGGGTTGTCCGGTAAGACACCAGCAGATCATGGAACCAGATTAAGGCTCTTACGAACGCAGAATGCACCTCAAGAACGAAAAGACGGCACACCCAGTGTACACATTAGTATTTGAACAAAACGAAAAGTAAACTGTTAGTATTGGCTTCACTGTGCTTATATTTTTATTCAGTTGTTAAAAATCGTAAATGTCTTCAAAGGCCACGCCTCCTTCCACAACACGAAACAGCTCAGTTAAACTTTGTTGAGAAGCACCAAACATGGAACGTAAAAAGTGGACAAAGGTTTTGCTCTCTGACAAGAAAAAAATTAACCTGGATAGTCCTGATGGCTTCCAATGTTACTGGCACAATAAGGATATCTCACCGGAGACATTTTCTACATGACACAGTGGAAAAGGTTTTGTTATGATCTGGAGTGCTTTCTTATCCATGGAACAATGGAGCTTCAGGTTATACAGGAGCGTCAAACAGCAGCTGGCTACATTAGCATGTTGGAGAAAACATCCATATTGACGGTACGATCCACAATGCTCACAGGACAAAGGACCTTCTCGTGGCGAATAACGTGATCCTTTTGGACCATTCAGCATTTTCGCCCGAACTCAACCCCATTGAAAATGTTTGGGAGCGGATTGCAAGGGGAGTCTATAAAAATGGAAGTCAATTCCAAACAGTGCATGATCTTCGTGAAGCCATCTTTACCACTTGGAATAACATTCCAGCCAGGCTTCTGCAAACGCTTATATCGACCATGCCAAAGCAATTGTTTGACGTTATTCACAATGACGGTCGTGCAACTCACTACTAAAACCTGTTATTGGGCATTTCCTACTCTTTTTAGGACTTCTTTTTGGTATGGTGTTAAACTTTTGACCAGCTAGTATTTCGGCTAATTTCGTAGTGTTCACATTTTCCCTATTAAATGCGAAAAAGTTTTTTCCCCTTTTCTTATTCTAATCTTTCGAAGATCTACTCAAATAAGTTGAGTATAACAACGCAAAATGCATGTTTTTCTTTATGTTCATTGGCCTCAAGATTGGCCAGCAGTGTATTTAAGGCAGTTGTAAACGAATTATCCAATCGATAGGTTCATCTTTCAAAAATAGTTACAGTGACAACTAATGGTGCACCCAGCATGACTGGTAAAAAAGTATGTTTTTTAAATCTGTTTGCAAAATATGTTGGGCATCTTCTGGTAAGTTTACGTTGTATTGCATACAAAGATGCTTTATGTGCAAAAGCTGACCCTAAGAAATTTGAAAAAAGGTGATAGAAATTATAACCAAGATAGCTTTTTTTATTTCTGCACATGCTTTGAAAAATAAAAGACAGTTTCAGAATTTTCTGAGAAAGGCGAATTCGATGTATACAGGACTATTTATGTACGACAATGTTTGTTGGCTAAGTTCCTTAAACGATTTGTTCAGTGTTTGGATAAAAGTCATCTCATTTTGACAGATAAAAAAATTTTTGCCAAGAATTATCCGATGTTGTGTGGATTTGTAGACTGATGGGTTTTTTTTACAAATTTATCCTCACATTTAAATGATTTGAACATCAAATTGTATGGATCTGGCAAAACACTCGATGTTATATTTGATAACATAAAAGCTTTTGAAATTAAACTGAAAATTTCTAAATGTGATGTTTACAATGACACTTTTAAATATATTTTCCAAATCCAAAAAAACAATGGCAGATCTTGAAATTCATGAAAAAATGTACATTCAGAGCTTATAAATGCAATTTTGAACTATAATTAATTCAACTTATGAAATTTTTTCTTTGACATTTAGTAAATTCAGGTTATTTGAAGAAACTGAAAAATTTATAAAGTATACAGACATTGTAACGTTAAAGTAAATGAATTTTAAAATGTTGCAATACATTGACTTGGATAATTTTAAGATGCTACACATTGATTTACAAAGCAGCTCAATTTGGAGGCAAAAATTTGTCGACTTAAGAGTTGAACAAGAAAATATTGAAAGAGATTGCTAAGTGACTAGAATAACGCAAAAAACTGCAGAAAATGAGGTTCTAAAACTCAGGAATTCAATTCCTGTAAATTTCGACTGTCAAAAATATGTCGGCAATGGGTGTATTTGTATCAACATATTTATATAAGTCATTATTTTTAGTGATAAACTTTCAAACGTGTAATTATAGGAAAATGCTTGCTGATGAAGCTAGCGCTGGATAGCTCTTAAAACAACCAAATAGAAGTCTGATATAAATTATCTGTCATTGTTGGTGCGGCAGCAAAAGTCTCACTAAGTAAAATATGCTTATTTTCTTTTCTTTAGTTTTTTGTTTCTTTATGTTACATAATATAAACCAAAGCTTGTCATATCACAAAATGCTTTCTCTTAATAATAATACAATGAATAGACGTAAATAAACAAGAGGACTTATTCTTGTTACTTTAAAAAGGCAATTGGTATTGTTTCATTACGGGGCTGGCATGGCCTAACGCGTTAAGGCGAGCGCTTCGTAATCCGAGGGTCGTGGGTTCGCGCCCGAGTCGTGCCAAACATGCTCGCCCTCCCAGCCGTGGGGGCGTTATAATGTGACGGTCAATTCCACTATTCGTTGGTAAAAGAGTAGCCCAAGAGTTGGCGGTGGGTGGTGATGACTAGCTGTCTTCCCTCTAGTCTTACACCGCTAAATTAGGGATGGCTAGCGCAGATAGCCCTTGTGTAGCTTTGCACGAAATTCAAACCAAACGGATGTTGGTTTTAGCTTGTAATTTAGTTCACTTTCCAGAAAAGTGATCAACATCAAACATTTTTGTGTCGTTTTTGGCAAACAGAGGTTTCAGGTTAATTTGAGGGTACTAAATTTAAAAGTTTTGTGTACAAACCTGGTCAATTGAGTCTACACCTTGAACATGGAAAAACAAAATGGCTACCCATTTACCCTTAAAAATCAGTGACCATTACCTTGTACACTTACCCAAAAAGTGCAGGAAATTTCGTGTCTCAATCATCTAATCGCAATGTTTTCTGTCCTTGTTACAGATCTAATGCTTCTTTGAGGGAATTCTCAACAGTTGAGATACTTGAATTTTTGTAGACAAAATTAGAGTAAATTAACCTCCAAGACTTTGGTTTTCGTTTTTTATTAACTATATTTCTGCAAGACACTATTATCAAGCGTGGGGCACGTTTATACCAGATTCGATTTCATTATTTATCAGGCTCTTAGCCAGCCTACCCTCAAACTGAAATTATTTTAGACAAGCTTGAAATAAATTAATCTGTGAGTTTAAAACTGTTCTTAGATCTCAAAGTAGTTATGAGGCGATGATACTGTAAAAAATCGTGAAAACAAAAATATGAATGAGGAATTTTACGAGCTGCGACGTCGCGGTTAAAAAAGTATTGGTGTTACCATGACAAAAACATTTTGAATCTACACTAAGCTGAAACAGTTGACTAAAGTATTGGAATAAGTAAGTGAAAAACTTACTTTACTTTTTAAAAATGGAAAATTTATATTACTGTTTCACATATTGCACTTAAATATACTTTAGAGACTAGGCTAAATATGTAAACAAACAAAAAGTAGTAATTTGTATCGCTTCCCTCCAATTTCCAAAAGCTTTGTCTGCAATATAAACTCTTTATGTAGTAGTGCTATGCTGAAAGTAAGTCTTTATCATCTTTACGATCTTGCACCAGTGATAAACTTGATTACAGTTTTTCTGTCATTTTTCAAGAAATCAAGAATGATACACTGTTTAGTAGCTCTGAACAAAGCTTTAAAAAGCTGAAAAAACATGCCGTAAAGCGCTACAAGTATAAGGACAGCAGGTACAAGGAAAGGTTGAAATTGTCTTTAATTCACTCACTACTGATAGGCTTACAGAGGATTCTTTACATTGGTTCACCAACCCACAAAGAAAAGTTGCAAGCATGAAAAGAGATAATCTTACACAGCAGCATTTGTCTAGAGGAAGATTTAGAACTTGTTAACAATCGGAATCAATTGCAAGTCATGAGTCATCGAAAAACTTTGCAAAGTTCTTTGAAACCCCTTGACTGGTCTTTGTGCATATTTTTCAAGAGCACTAAAACGAAGTTTGTGCATATGGTTGCAAGCTTTTAAATGAGCAGAAATAAAATCATGTCTAATCCAAAATGTCACGATAAACTATGTATAGCTTTCTATCATTGTTTTGTCCTTATAGATAAACAAGTAGTCTTACGTGGCATATTTGATAAATTTTAAGAGCGCAGAGCATTGTTTCAAAAGCAACATACCATTAGCTTGGTTGTGTGAAAAAATTGAAGGCTTTACTTAAAAAAAAAAGGAGTTGTGTATGATATTAGTGATTTTTTGGAGAGATATGACTATCTTTCCAATGAGGTACACATGCTTAACAATCGTTAAGAGACGTAAAATACTTCTTGGTAAGCTGTATGAGTTTTATATACGCGAAAGAACAAAAGGAACAATGAAATGCACCATAATGATTTCAAAAGCGTTTTCACATATCCCTGTAGTTATTCTTTTGCAAAAGAGCTCAGATGAAAATCATCTCACCATACTTTCACGCAGTAATAATATTTCTTTCTTGCTATGGTGCGTCCCCGTGACACAATGGCATATCTGTGAAGTTATTCCTCTAGAAACCGATACCCGTGGTAGGCATAACACATATAGCTTTTTGTGCAGCTTTATGCTTAATAACAAAAGCACAAACAAAATCCTGTTATGATTAGTGTTGCCCTTAAGCTAGAAGCTGATTTATTGTAATATATAAAAGTAAAGGATATCAAAATTTCTGATCAAAGAATATGTGAGTGCATTCCAAATATTTTATTGAGCCTTCTAAGTGTGTTATATGGTGGCCAAGATGTAACAAGGATGGCTTAGAAATGAAAAATCAGGATGGACTTGACAAACCAGTTGACAAAATGTTAAAACATTCTGTGACATTTATGTCCCTTCTTCCAGAAAAGTACTGCAAGTATTCAACCAACTGAACAAGTCCTTTCTACCATCAAATTATGTTGCCAAGTCTACATGAAAATTTGATTCTCACTTTGACATGGATTGTTTTTAAGACTTTACTGAAAATGGCAACACTAATGACGCACCAACAAATACAAAAAAGTGGGATTTTGTTTTGAAAAGGATCAAGGCATTAACAAAACGTAGTTCGACAAACTTTCATTGACAACTGTGCCCCATTATATTTGAGCAATTCATCATTGGAAACATGTTTCTAGTTCTTGCTCTAGTTTATGAATTGGAAACTCTATAGGTGCTAGTTTTGGACAGAGCTATCTAGTACTGACTGCAGATGAGGCCCTTTATTGCAAATTGATGTATTTAAAATGGTCATATACGAAATACCAAAAGTTTTTGGCCCCTCACCTTAAAGATTTGATATAGAAATGAACATAGATAAACATATGCAGTCTTTTGGTATTCTGAAAAGTTGGGTTGAAAGCAACCCAGTTGCACAAAATACAACTGAACCTATTATTTGTGGAAAAGATTATTAAAAAGTGAGGCATATATACAAACTGAACTAACAAGTCAAATGTGATATTCTTATATGTTCTTCAGTACCCAGTGGGAAAATGATGTTGATCTGAAGATAGAAATAACTTGGCCATTGACTAGGATAGAGATGATAATATGTTAAATATAGCTGGCTGTCAAAGATTTCTGTATTATATGAAGAAGTTCAAATCCAAGAGATGTGTTTGTCCAAATTTCTTGTTTTGGTGGAATTACTTTGAAATGGTCAAAGATCTATTGCTTTTTGTCAGGGCCCAAAAGAAAGCTGATTGGAGACTTATTTCCTTACGAATAGTGCTGTCATCCTTCTTTCAATACAAATATAGCAACTATATTCCCTGTTGTACTATATATTTTTAGAAATTCATTAGCTTTGTCCTGAGGTTCAAGAAAATTTTCATTAATGTAAGGCTGTAAGTGATTGTAGCCAGAAGTTGTTCAATAAAGTAAATCCCAACCATGCCTTGGAGTGGTTGGAGAAAGTTGGAAAAGTCGGAGGAGGAATTGTTGAAATTATTAATTCACATTCTGCTTTGTTAAGATGGGCCATCTTTTACAATCTTTGATTCCAAGTCACAGAAAATACACAAAGTGTTTACAGACTTACCATAGATGATTCAATGGAAGGCAAATAATCCAGAAAAAGTCGCATGAGCTTGGATACACAGTGTGAAGGCAATCCCAAACAAGTGCTACAAATGTTCTTACTTTTCAAAGCTGTTTCAAACTTATCAGTTTTGTTTAACACTGCAAACAAAGATCAATTATTTCTAGATATAATATCAACATTGCAGAATGTGAAGGAAAATAAACAAGCTCAAAATGTGACCTTTGTACAGCAAAGAATCATCCTGTACATTGTGTCCTGGAATGATCTTTTGTCGAAACGAAAATATCTTACAAAGATCAGACTCTCTTACTGTGGCTTGTTGTTATGTATAGCTAGGAAAACTGTTGACCTGAAATAAATAATGAAACATGAAATGTTACCAGTTCCTCATTTTTAAGATGCTGTGAGACATGCAAATATGAGAGCGACTGCAAGATTTTCTAACATGTTTTTTTTAATTTTCTAAATTAACATATGACCGAAATCTATCATCTGCTGCTGAGCACTGATTTTGTGTTTTAGTTTAGACATATCGGATATTGTTTAACACAATTATGCAAATATGAAAGTCGTAACCCGTCCTCCTAAATTAGCGCAACTTCTGGGCAAACTCATTTTGAGTTTCTTTCAGTTTTTGTTAGAAGAAAGAGACAAAATATAAGTTTGTAATCACCATTTTTGAGCTCAGCATTCAAAAACTGACCAAACTGCTCACTAAAAACAACAAAAAACTCTATGTATTAAAATATATATCACTAAATCCAAGTTCAAATGGCGGTCATTTTGTTTTTCAGTTTTGAAGTTGTTTTGTGTATGAATTTCACGCAAAGCTATACGAGAGCTCTTTGCACTAGCTGTCCTTAATTTAGCAGTGTAAGACTAGAGGGAAGGCAGCTAGTCATCACAACCCACTACCAATTCTTGGGTTACTCTTTTACCAACGAAAAGTGGGATTGATCGTACTATTATAACGGTCCCACGGCTGAAAGGATGAGCATGTTTGGCGCGACCGGGATTCTAACCCGCGATCCTCGGATTACGAGACTAGTGCCTTAACCATCTGGCCATGCCATGCTTGTTTTTAAGGTGAAGGACCATTTTTGAATTTAGCACTCTCAAATTGGCCAAGTCAATTGTTTGTCATAATTTATCCCAAAATATTTGATCCATCTTTTGAAGCAGCTTTTTTTAAGAAACGTTAAACCATTATATATGTAAAAATCTCTGGTATGGGTAGAGAAAGCACAATGAGAAGAGCCGTTTTTTACATATATAATTTTCTCTACAAGTGGGTTTTATCGTCATCAAGGATTAAACACTGAACCAGATTATTATGTTAGTTAAGTGACTTAACACTTTTTAAAGTGTTAGAAGCTGGCTTTTTATTGGTATTTAATATTAGTTTTGTTATTGTTGTTCTTGTGAACAACCTATGCCTGATCAATTTTGTAAAGACTAATACGTTTGTGATTTCTTGAAGACTAAAATATATCAAAGTACTAACAGTAACTAATGTTAATAGGTTACCTAATCTATATAAAAGCCAATGTGCGTCACGTCACGTGTGATTTCTGGAAATGGGCGAAGTCATGAAAAATAAAATGCATATATCCAGATAGAATAGTTCGATTACTGTTTGTCCATTACGATTTCAGTGGTAAGTGTGAAGGAGGCCTTGAGTGTATGGGAGAGGAGGGCTCATAAATGTAATATTTCTAAAATAAATGCAAAGACGTGAACATGAAGTGCATAAAATTTATCATTAAAGTGAAATATATATATTCAATTTTGAACTCAAATGGTTTCTAAAGCAAGCTATTTTATGCTATATCACTAACGTTTTCAACAAAGAACAAAGTACCTCATCGGTATTTCTAAATTAAGTAATCAACAGGTATTTTGCTAGTTTTCTACATATTTTTTGTACTTTTAGTACATAAAAGAATATCAGTATTAGGTTATACTTTCATTACTAAGCGATATAATATAAAAGCCATTGGTATAAATCGCATTAGCTTTTTTATATATTAGAAGCTGTTAATAAAACTGATTTTTTACTAGTAATCATTCTATAAATACGCCACGAATTATTTCATTAATTATTATTATTATTCTCACGAAGGAAGTCTTTTGACTGTCTCAACTTCACTTTTTTGCCTCTGAGTTACTTTCAGTATTCAGACTGATATCAAATAATTATTTATTTAAGTTAGCAATGAAGTGCGAGATTAAAGCATGCAATGGAATGGGGTGGATGTTACTTTGTATATCGTTTTCGATAGGTTGTACGTTAGTAACCAAAATTATTTAGCGCACTTTACTGTGCTAAAACTTAATAAATGCGTGTACTAACAAGTAGGTAGTACAATTTGTATTATATATTTTGAATTGTTTTTATCAATCAACATCCAATGAATTTTTATTATTTTTTATCCTTTTTATTGTGTTTATTTTTAAATTATACTGAAATTTTATGCTTGTGTGATTCAGTTACGTTTGAAACTTTACGAGTAAGGGTTTAAAAGTGATACTGATGTGAAAAGAAAAGCTGTACGATATTCTGAGTGGTACAACTTTCAAGTTGGTGTAACTGTAAACTCAAAGAGAGTATGCAGCTGGAGTCTACGCGTACAAACGGATTTCCAGCTGCCAGTTTTCCACATTTAGACTTGGTTTATTCTTTATGGGAAACAAATGGAGCAAGAAACACTGGATAAAGAAAGTCTTAAATTAATCAAATGCATTCAGAACAATGAAGGAATCCACAAAAACCAAGTAGTAGTTTTGTTTTCTAGTTTGTACAATAGAAGGAAACATCCAAGTTCAGAAAATTTTATAGATAACCACTGGGAAGCACAAAAAAAGAAAAATCCGACATTGTTTAATGGATTGAAATTTCGTTTTCATACTGTTCACTCTGTTGTTGGTCCTATTGAGTCTGAACTGAAAATACAGCTTCTGTTAGGACTTACATCATATAAGGAGTTTTTGGGTACATGCTGTTCACCACTTACAGAAAAGTTTCTAGAAGATGGGAAAAAGGACTTTGATGACCACTGGGCATACATGTCTCAGTCACTTGGTATAGGGGCACTTGTTGAAACAATAAATCATGATTTCATTTTTATCAAAAGAAGTCACAACTGTGGAGAATATCCAGGATGCTTGGATCGACCTGGTGGACATCCTGAACCAGAGGTTAATGCTGGCCATTTATATAAACTATAAGTTGTTATTATTATGGTATAAAAAGTAATTTAGAGCTTTACAAGCTCATTAAAATAGCCATACAATAAATTCACTTTTTCCAAAATTCTGTTATTATTTACAAATGAAATGGAAACAGATCTTTGCCATTTAAGACAGTTTTAATAGTTGCCTTTAAAGTTTAACATTTGGTCAGCTTTTCCAGACCTGCTTCATCTCAAATTTTACTTCAAAAAAACAAAAGTCATAATTCCATAGGACAGTATTTCACTATTAAAACATATGTAAATATTTTCAGTATAATGGACTATAATGTGTTAGTGTATGTTTTAAATACATATTTCTTATACTGTTGTACATCTTTATCAGTATTTTATACAGTTGTATAATTATCATTTATCTTTGAGTTTTGATCATTTATTTTTTAAATATACTCCAGTAATTAAGAGTCTGTACTGTATTTTATATGACTATGTGGTTTTATTGTTTTACTTAATATATGTTTATATTTCGTTGAAGTCTTAATTACAAACAGTTAAGGAAAAATCCAATTCTTTAATAGGTGATTAAAGTATGCAAATACTTAATGAAAAACACCAAGCTTTTAAGTTATGTCAGACATACTTGGATGATGATGTGGTTTATCAACAACAAAAATTAGGTAAATAAATCTAATATTAAGGCCTAAAGAACAAGAATATAGCTTGAAGTTTGACAAAAGGGATTTTAAACTTGTGTTGACTGCACTAAACCACTTTTTTAATTAGAGTTACACAACTTTTTACTGGTAAAGAAGGGATTTGTGAACTGATAAACTTATTGAATGTTTATAAGAAATTTTCTTTACATTCTATTTTTGATGAAGGAAAGCATTTTAGAAAAGTTTAGGAAACTGCTGGGATTTGATTCTAAGCCTTTGAAGAAGATTAACAAAGAGATAGTAGAACTGAATTATTTTTTGAGGAAATGTTTTCTTACCTTACTAAGTTAACTATATATCATAGTATTTTGTTATGACTCTTTCTTTAACATGAATACTTCAGTTAATGTTGTATCTTGACTTTGAAAAATCTAAATGACTAGATCAGAATATGTTGCAACACTGAGAAGAAGAAAGTTATGGATTTAGGGTAGGAAAATTTCAAAAGGACTGTAGTTTTTTTTTAAGAGTACGATTAAGGAATTATCTTTTATGGTATACATTATGCTAAGGTAAGTATATGTTGGGTATTTCAGAAGTCCACTGGCAAGCAAGTAATTTGGATAGGAAGAGATGTATGAAAATAATTGTTAGGATTATTGACTGAGATGTTATGGGCCTACCTTATGACCGTATCATTTCAGTCATTCATAGTCAATGTCAGTATAGTTATCATTCAAAATGCTTATTAATATGCATTGTGCACTAGAAATGACAATTGTAATTTTGTGTGGAAAATAACAAACATTTTAGACAAAAAATAACCTAAATTGATGTACAGTATACTTTTAAATCGCCTTAACATAATATTTAAGGACAACCTGTTAATCCATTGTGACAGTCTCATCCACTAAAAAATAATTAACACAAGAATTATTATTAAAAATTAATGATTGTAATAATAAATTAATTTTAAAAATCTGAAAGCTATCCTTTATCATACAAATGCTTATAAAACCTTCTTTTAAACTTAATGCATATACTATTCTGAAGGTAATCCATTCCAAAGACCTTTCATCCTCTTAAGAAAAAAACACTTTTAATCAGATAACTTCCATTTTCACCATTAGGTATGCCAAAAAATGATGTGTCACCACTATAAATTCCCTTTACAGTCTTGAATATCTTAATCTGATCCTCTCAATTTAATTCTTTTTCAACAAAAGAACAATTTTGGAGACATTTATGTGTTCAGCCTAGTTATGATAACTATGATCTATGTAGCTCCTGAAAATGTTTTCCAACAACTTTATTTCCTTCCTAACATAAGGGCCTCTTTCCATGTACATTTTGGATTAAAAGCCATGTATTATGTTTGTTGACTCGCATTCAAAATTTTATCTAACTACCATTTTATGAATTTGTCATTAGATTTGGTATCAAACAGCAGGCTATAATTCAAATTTTATAATTATGTGACTTTTAAATAAAGATATTAAATAAATATTTAAACAAATATGCCTAAACATCAATTTTTGTGTGCTGCCTGGTATATTTAATTTTGCACTGGTTGAAATTAGATGTTTGTGATGTTGAAGTAAAATGTCAATACTTTTGTGTATGAATTATGAATTTAAATTACTGATATTGAAAAGCTAGACTCTAAAATAATAACTTCCTATCTTTTCTATTTGCTGAGATATCACTTATGTACTGAATCAAACAGTGGCCTTGTTCACCTTTTTTTCATTTTTAGAAGTTACCCCTCATATACACTTTTATATGTGACACATGAATAACCAATCAAAAGCTTTGAACGATATCAGATGGTTTTCTAAGCCATCTCTGAATATGATGACATCAACTCTTAAGACAAATCATCATGCTAATTATTATGAAATTTAATTTTTCTTTTAGACCAAATTACAACACTGTTACTACACTTGTTTAATTATAAGGGACTTCTACAGTATAGATACAGTAATTTATGATTTTTTGGTCTTTCAAATATATATACAACTTCAAAAAATTGTTTCACATTCTCCATGTGTAAAGTTTCTTAATTGGCTTAGCAACCTATGACAAACATCAACCGAGACAAAGGTCTAAATAGTTTGCTTCAACTGTTCTATGTTTTAAGGAATCTTAGATTAAGAAAACAACCAGCATATCTTCTACCACCAGTTTCAAAGTCATGTGGGACAAGATTTGAAAGGCTAGTGGGCAATATAATTCTGTCACTTTCTCAATCTTGCTCTCTGACAGCCAGGAAGTAGCTGATACCCAGAACATTGCCAATACTTTAGGTGAAAGCTTTTGCTGGGTATCTCACACTTCTGCTCCTTCTTTTACTTTCTTAGCCATATAGACTCAGACAAAGGGATTTTCTCTTTCCTTTCGATTTTCCCCATGCCTATAATCATACCTTTACACTGGTGGAACTCAAACTGGCCCCTCATCAGTCTGGTAGTACATCAGTTGGACCTGATGATGTACACTATGAAATGTTGCACCATCTATCTCCTGCTTCTTTTGCTATTCTTCTGATTGTTTTTAACTGTAGTTGGCAGGAGAATATTTTTCCTGATGCCTGGTGCCAGTCTGTTGTTCTACCTTTCTCTAAACCTGGGAAAGATCCCAAAATTCCTTCAAACTACCATCCAGTTGCTTTGATGAGCTGTCTCTGTAAGACCTTAGAGAGGATGCTTAATGCTCGCCTTGTTTGGTTTTTTGAATCAAACAACCTCCTCTAACCTTTCTGAAATGACAACATCTTGTGTCAGAATTCTTTGGCATTGAGAAGGTTTATGATACAACATGGAGGTATGGTATTTTGCGAGACCTCCATATATATGGGTTGCGTGGCCATTTGTGCATCTTTATTTTTAAAAAAATTTTAATGGATAGGAGATTCCAAGTTTGTGTGGGTTTAACACTTTCCTGTTCTTTTCTACAGAAACTTGGAGTCCCTCAGGGTTGTGTTTTGAGTGTCACACTTTTCAGTAAAAAGATTAATGCCATCACTGAACAACTCCCTCTTATTGTTGCAAACAAGCTCTATGTTAATGACTTTCACATCTCATGTCAGTTGTCAAACATGAGGTATTTTGAGTGGTAGGTACAGACTGCTCTCAATTATTTAATGAAGTGGACCATAGTAAACGGCTTTAACTTTTTTCTCTCTAAAACCGTTTGCATGCACTTTTGCCACCAGAGGGGTATTAATCCTGATCTTGAATTCTGTATCAAAAAAGTTGTGCTGCCTGTAGTTTCTGAGACAAAGTTCTTGGGGCTTATTTTTTACCATAAGCTGACCTTTATACCACACATCAAGCTGCTATGGGTCAAATGTACAAGAGCACTGAATTTCCTCCATGTCTTCTGGTCCACCATTTGGGGAGCAGATTGATGTTCTATGCTAAAGATATATCATGCCTTTATTTGATGGCTCTGCCAGAACCTTGGCCTTAAAGATGCTGGACCTCATTCATAATCAAGGACTCTGGCTCTGCACTGGGGCTTTCCACACTTTTCCAGTTCAGAGCTTATACATAGAGTCTCATGAACATTCACAGTTTGTAGCTGTATTTACTATATGCTTTGAAACTTTATTCCTTATCAAAACATCCTACCTGGGGTTGTATTTTCCTTCCTCGGTGTGCAATACTTTTTCAGAACAGATGATCTGTTATTGCTCCTTTTAGCCTTTGTAACCAGGTGCAGTTGGATAAATTGGGTCTGTTCTTAGATAACATTGCTGTATCCACTAGTCAGCTCATCTATCCCACCATGGCTTCTTACAGTCTTCAAATGTGTCCTGTCTTTAAGTCATCTGAGGAAAGCAGACACTCTCAATTGGAAATACTGTATGTTATTTGCTGAACATCTTTCGAACTATCCTTCCATTCCTATTCATACAGATGGTTTGAAATCAGGTAACTGTTTGGGTTCTGCCATGGTTTGTTGTAGTGTGGTGGTTGCACGCAGAATTCCCTCTACAGCTTCTGTATTCACTGCTGGACTGAATGCCATTTCTCTTGCCCTGGATCACAAAGAAGCTAAGCAGTACTCAAACTGCATTATTTATACTGACTTGCTTAGTTCTCTACTGGCCCTGGAATTGCTTGACATTAGTTCACACCCCATTTTTGCCAGTATTTAAAACCGACTGGCCCATTTCTATTTAACATCTACTTCTATCTAGTTTTTCTGGACACCGGGCCATGTTGGTATTTGCTGGAATGAGCTTGCTGATACCACAGCTAAATCTGTTTGCTCTGACACTATCACCTCTGTGCCTGTTCCATACGTGGGTTATGGTCCTGTATTAAAGGCTCTGTTCTGTGCCAGTTGAAAATCAACTTGGAGTGAGCAATGTGAAAAGCTTTTCCAAATAAAACCCTATATTGGATTTTGGCCATCTTGCTACCATAAGGATCAGAAAGAGGAAGTTGTTCTAACTAGACTATGCATTGGTCACAGTTTTTTAACTCATCATTTTCTTTCATGTGGAACTGATGCATTAATGTGTAATTTTGCTGCAAGGTTTTAAAATTTTTATTGCTGATGAGCACTTGATGATCAAGGTACAGTATTATGTTGCTTTGTTGCTAATATACCCTCTGACATGCAATTAAAATAGCTACCCTGTGTTGTGCTATGCAGATGTCTAGTGTTGATTCCATGAATATCTATGTACAATATAATTTGTCTATATATATATAGATGAGCACAACAACAATCTTTACTATAAATTTATCCTATAGACTATAATTTTATGTTAAAGCTATGTACTAGTTGCCTATTTAATATTGCTTTATATTTTTTGTTTTCAGGCACTGCTAATGACAAAAATCAATTATCATATTAGTCTTTCTCTGGTGCTGGCAATGAATGTGAAGCTGACACTACCGAGCTTTATTCTTGTGGTGATAACATTGATGGTATTCAAACCGTTTTTAGTTGAACTTTAAATTGCTTTAAGCACTTATAACCCCATTATTTATGGATCATCATTATTGCACTGCAATTCAGCAATTGTGGATTTATCAGATATTTGCCAGGATATTTTTGTAGTCACTGAGTCATGCATTGGCATTAGTAATTTATTGATACCAACAAAACCTCTTGATGAAATATGCCAAATGTATTTTCATCTTTATCAGCATGTGGAATCACCACAAGTTTTTCTTACCACCTTTTCTTATGGGTGTAATGACAAATTTAACTTGGTTTGAAAAATACCCATATTATTAAATGGCTAAAAATTTGATGGCATTTTTTTGTAATCTTTGTGCTGTCTTCCTTCTAGTGTACAGTCAATGTGATAACATAGTGCTTGTCAACAAATTATTTAACAACTGGGTTAAAAGTAGTGATATTTTAAGCAACCACTCTAAAATTTCTTTATTATGATTCTCTACTGATGCTTTGAAGGCTTCCATTGAATATCTGTCAGTGAGTGGAGTTGATATTATTACAACCAGTGCCATTTCACCATGTATAACTCAGAATAAATGTATTGTTTGTGACATTTTGTTTGAGAAAAACAAGGCTTGGTATTTTGTGGTAATATCAAAATATAAATTCTTCCAAAAATCATGGCAATTTTCTGACTTTGCTGGAACAATCTAAAAATGAAGAAATACTGAGAGATTATTTATATCATTCCAATAAAATTACATCAAGAATGTCATAGAACATGATGTAATTCAAGTAAATATCATTGTTGTAAAAAATGCTGATAATGCTCTATTCTTGCTGATGAAATGTCTTCTCATAACATGAAATATTTATCAATATGTCTCCTCTTTGTAAATGATAGCTGTGGAATAGGGAATACTTTATTGGTTTTGTTAGCTGCTGAGGATGAGAGCAACATATATGTGCAATTACAAAGATACTAATGTTGGATTATCTCTAAATGAATTGAATGGCAAAGAATATCAGGGGCCATCCATCATGGTTAGCAAAAGATCTGGTGTCCAAAAACAAATTTGAGATGTGCAAAGCAAGGCCCTGTACACTCAGTGTATGAATCACTCACTTAATCTTGCTATTATAAATTCTTGTTCAGTTCTTCCAGTACGAAATTGTATTGATCAAGTTAAAGAACTAACTATTTGTATTGCAACCTCATTTAAACCTGGGGAACTATTAAAGGCAACCTATCAAAAGACTCACTTGAGTTTTCTTTGATTTTAAGGGAAAGACTCACCAAATCCTGATAATTTTGATGAATAACTTCATCAATGGAAGAAAAGATGGCTTTCTACTCCTCTCCTGAATGGGCTCCAGGTACTGGCTGATTGCTTGAAAGCATGCTTTAGTGTATCAAGTATCTTTATGTCACAGGAACTCTTTGCTACATTGTCATTACTTTCATGTTTCTGTTAATGTTCAGCATTTGTTTTCTGCTGGTTGAATAGTTACCTGAGTACTCTAAGTTTAATTATGACATTGCTTTCAACATTTAAACTGAATAAAAGTTATTTATGAAAAAGTGCCTAAATAAAATGGAGCATGCTAACATTATTTCAGCAGTACATACATGAATGTATAAGATACAGTGATTTAAATAGTTAATGTTCTATTATTGTATAAAGTTGTTTAAATTAGTAATATAAATTAACAATTAATAACTACCCTGTAGTAAAACATACATATTTATGGTAATTTAAGTTTACCTCTGCATGAAATGTTACAACAGAATGATGATTTGTTGACTTTTCACTTGTGGATCTTAGGGAACATTGGTGCAATTATTCAGCTATATTTCATACAAAATTGCTTATAGATTTAACCTTGTAGCACCTATTTACTATTTGTTTTCTATTTTGAGTGTTTTTATATTCATTTTTAAATGTATGTCCACATTTAATCATTATCTCCAGTCAGTTTAGTTGCCCATTTTACAATGCACAATTCTTGTCATATATCTTCAAATTAGCTTTTTTTTAATATTTGTAACTAAAATTTCATATTTTTTTATCTTTATATTCAGTAAAATATCAAATCCAGATGTAGTATAATCACTTTCACTAAGATATTCCCAATCTCCAGCCTTCATCTTATTGGAAGTTAACAATGAAGCTAAAATAGAATTGTACTCAGTGGGTCAGCAGTTGGTCACTAGAAACTATTCTAAAGAATTTTTAAAAACCTGTCTTTCCCATTGTTTGGCATTGATATTTTGAAATTTGTATCACTTGAAATTATAGTTTTTCATAATTATGACCTTTTGAATAGTTGAAATCTTAATTTTACTGTAAAATTTCTCATGAATTTAATTTGGTGGTTTGTAACAAATTTCAAATGAAACCCTTCTCTGCTGTTATGTATGGAATTCACTGACAATCATAATGATACTTATTTATTAATAAATCAAGTAACATTTAATTAAAAATTAATTGTCAAAATTTACACACAAATATTGAAACAACATCTTACACAATATTATTACCACAACCAAGTCACTTTAATTTTCTAAGTCATAGATACATAGGGGCAGTATGAGCCTCAGTTAGCTACTGCTAAGTGGTGATTTGTCAAGCATGTTAAAACAAAACAACAGCAAATATGCATCACTAAATTAAAATCAGGGTAAGGAAGCATATTATACACTTATGTAATATTACCAAGTTAGAAGGGGTGAAAGGAAACCAACAACACAAAACTTTCTTACTATTAAATTTCATATCTTCTCTTTAACCATACATAACTCGCATTTAATATAATAAGCTAGCCCTCCCCTATTTTTAGAGCTTTGTTTTTATTAAAGAAACTATATTTCAAGAACTTTCTCTCGTGAAAACTATCTACATTTAAGTAATTCCCTTAATATCAAAATCCTCCATTCTGAGGATTATTTTAAAGTAATATATCTTTTCTTATATGTTTAGTATTGCAGTGGTAACACATTTAGCCTACCCTTAAAACTATTTCTGTAATTGGTTCCTACATTAAGGTTGTCCCTATTTTTTTTTTGTAATTAGTTTATCCCAGTCCTTTCCACTGTTTAATTCTAGCTTAAGGTTGTCCTGAGTTAATATCTCTTGCAAACTAGCCAACACTACTATATTTAAATGCACATAGACCATTACTTCTATACAGCTTCCTTTTCCCATCACTTATCCCACATTTCCAATTGCTGAACTTCATGTGGTTCATGGCTTTTTCATCTACAACAGACATTCTTATTTTATTTAAAAATGCAAGTAAAAATTCACATAAATTTAGTACCAAATGATATTGTAAGGTCTTACTATTGGTAAAACCAAAAATATTTTTAATGTATGAGGTCTTGCTGTCAATTAAATTTATTGAAACATAAGTTTCTTTTCATAACAGCAATACAGGATGAGATGGTGTTTTATAATTATTATTATGTTTACATATTGCAAACCTTTTCCTCTGTCTTTAAGTATAATTGCAAAGTGTTTGTTTTGACATGAAATACTATTCTTATAATGCAACACCGTGACTGGAAACGGGTTTTGTTTAGGTCAGTGTAGTGTAATTATTGTCATTTGTAGATCAGTCTCCCACTCTTATGTAAAAAAGTTACATCATGTTTTGTCAGTAACATAATCAGTCACAGTTGAATCTTAATCTTTTGATTTGATGATAAATTATCGTATCAGTAAAGTGTAACTGTATTTCATGCTTTACATTGTAAGTTGTATGAAACTAAGCGATTAAACAGATTTTCTCACAGTGGTACCTTTAAGTATAATGTCCTTTTGCTCATTGTACACATTTTGTATTTCATTTACACTTTTGCCAAATAGTACATTTTTTATTCACTTTTTATTCTTACCACATCTTTATTAATTTCTAAAACTACTTGTAGGAAATTATTCTTTTATGTTAGGAATGTTCATATTCAAAGTGACAAAAATGGAATCACATTAATTGTACTTTGAGCATTACAATGTTATGCTATTCATATACATGTCAATTTTGTTTTTCTTTCCTTCTTCCTATTTAAGGAGGTGTTCAAAAGTTTAGTGAAAAATGAAAACCTGGAACTCATGGAAACCCCTAGTGATGTACCATCAGACTCAATTGTTAAAGAAATATTTTTATCTATCTTGCGTGAAGTCAGAGATGAAGTCAATATTCCTCTTGACTCTCTCTCAGAGCCTTGTTTGATGGGATTTGTGTGTAATAATTCAACAGGTGGCAGGCCAACTGCTGAATTTTATATAAGGTAACTTAAAATATTGGCTGTAAAAAATAAAGATAATGCATTCTGTATTAATTAAAGAAGTTAGAGTCTGTTACAATATGCCATTGAAAGAAAATAAGGTGTACACATGTAGCAAATGTTAAAGCACAATGCTACAAATGTTAGAGCTATCATTATCCTGACAAAAGTTAACAAAAAGTAAATAAAATGTTGAAAAGTTACTCAGGCTTCTCTTAAAGGGACACACCTGGTTTATATACTTTTATCCACTTTAATACAGTAAAAGGGTGTGACTGACCCTAACTGTTATTCAACTCACTGACAGAAAAAACAACTGTCTATTTTACAATATCATGAGTTGTCTTTTGTGTAGGAAAATACAGCTAATTCACACTCGGTGAGTTCACATGTCATGTACATTGGAGTGAAGGAGAATAGAGTAGTTTACTTCAACAACTCTTTACATCCAAAGTGAACTAAAATAAAAATACAGAAATATATAATGTGGAGTATATAAGATATAGAAATGGAAGACAAAAATTTTTAATTTGGAAGTCTGATAAAAAATAAAGAAATATAGAAAATAATCCAATTTACTTTAGTACTGTACATTAAAATTGTGAATTTTATTTAGTATTTGTAAATTTTCTTTTCACCAGTGATTCTTGAAAATAAATATTTTGTTGCCTGTATTACATTTGTTTACATAAACATATAACAATGTCAGGTATTTTATTGATCAAAAAACAATTTTATTTAGCTAATTTTAGAACACTTTTACCTCTGGGTTGAAGTCGAATTACATTTTGGTTTAATTGAAAGCAACATACCACTTCTAGACAACTTGTTTTTTTCTATTATTAGTTGTTCCTTGGCAACTGCAGATGTGCTTGCTAGATACAGAGAGGGATCTCAAGCAGAAGTTGATGAAACAATAGGTATATATGTGGCTCAACAGGAAGCAGTACTTGCAGAACCATATAATGAAGAAACACAAATTTTGTGGAACAGTTTAACTCCAGCTGCCAAAGGGGCTATTTTACTATTTAAAGGCTGCACTAAGTATCACTTTAAATAAGAGAATGGTCAATGAATAAGAAAGATATATTGCTAGTTTATATCACAAGTTAGTTTTACACCAAAAACTTAGTTTAGTTTATAGAGTTATACAAAAGGGGAAGGTTATTATAGTTTTACTGTAATTTTACACTACATTCTACTTTTACATGTATTTAATGGTTACTCTGTTTAATATTTTACTTTACCATAAGAGTGTACTTGATACCTATGAGCATGCATCGGTAATGGTATTTGCACGAATTCCAATAATTCATTATTTGTATAGTTTTTAAGTTTTTTCACTAAAATACACAATAATTTAAGTAAATGTACTTTCTTTTTTTGATATTTTATTAAATTTCTCAATATCCTCAAATTCCTGAAAGTACAAGATGTCTGCTTGCAAATGGCTTAATTCTTTTAACAATGCCATAAGAAGGAGCTTGTAATTAGGGAGAGACCATATATGTAGGTCAGTTGTGTTGTGAGCAAATGTTTGAACTTTCATAATTATTTTGTTCTAATCTATGATACTGTCACAGTTATGTTGTTCTGTAGCCCCCATTCTATAGTTATTGGTATGATCATATTTTAATTTTTGTGAATTGAAAACTCTTTGATGTTCAGTAAAGTTTAACTTAAGCTAAACATACCATGTATAAAAAAGTGCAGTACTTAAAAAAATGATGGAGAAAGGAGACACTGGAAAAACTTACTTGATATCGTCAGTTTTTTTTAAATATGTATTTGAGAATTGTAATACTTATGTATCCTGAGACAGGAAGTTGATTGATTAAAATGATTTTAGTCTTCATAATTTGATACATCACAACTTGGGTTAGAAAGCTTTTGTGACTGAGAAAAAAGTAAAAGATATGTTTGTAGATAATATTAAATTTTATATGATGTAGTTAAAAAATATTTTGTTACTAATGTTTTGCTTAAACCTTTTTTAAGGTAAAATTTTATATCTGAGTAGCTGTGTTGTGTGATATTATACAGTAACTTCATTATCTGTATGTTCCAACATAACTTCACTGATTTGACTGGCTTATATATCAGTTGTACATTAAATTTTGATTTTTTAATGACTCGGTAAATTTGATTACTAAAATTTTCACTGATGTACAGTATGACTAGTTTTATTGACTTTTGTGGATATTTTGAGTTGTTTCTGGAGATGATGTTTTTATTTCTGTCAAGAGATTAACTCATTCACTGTGGCTGGGATGTGCATTTTTCCAGTGCTCCCACTCTATCACATTGTGACTGGGAACAGTTCATCATTGGGGTTTAGGTCATTCAACCTAACTTAATTCCATGAAACTTGAAGTTAGATAGATATCTGATCTACAATATAAATTCATAAATGTCTTCTCTAGGCTTCTTAGTACCACTGTCATTGTTGCAGATGTTGTCAATTCTGTTTGGGTAGGAGGTAATGAAGAATTTTATTTGGTTTATTGTGAATACCTGTTAAAATATGATATTCTGTATTTGAAAATCATTAGAAGATCATTAGATGGCTTAATACAGTTTATGGAATGTTCAAATCAAAGTTTTATAGATGGAGTTTGAAAAGAAGGTTTGAAAGCTAATTAAATCCTCAAAACCATAATTCCAAGTTTCAAATGTGAATGTTTGGTTTGAATTTTTGGTTTTCAGTTAACCTATTAATACAGTGTTTACAGTTTATAAATTCTGTTATTGTTTTGTCCAGCTTTAATTTTGTTTTAATTAACTTAGTTTCTGTATTATTAAACAAAAATGGTACTTAACACATCAGTAGTTACGTGATACTATGTTTAAAAATTATATTAATAGCTATTTCTTCTTTCACTCAGACAAAATCTACCTTGAAAATGACATAAGCTGTAACATTTGTAACAAACCATTGTATTCTTATACTATAAATTAGGAGTTCTCATCCTTTTTGCTGTCATAGAGATCTTATTTGAAAATTTATTTACATTTGAATGCTATTGGGTATATGTATATAAGATAAAAACTTGTGTATTATTATTGCAGGTGAAATGGAAGCATAACATCAGATTAAACTTGTTTAATTAAATCAGAGTAATTTATGTCTGTTTTAACCTGGAAGCACAATAATTATTATTATTAATTATAAAAACAAATAACTAAATAAATGATGATTAGGCCTTAACAGAAATATTAGAAATATTTCTACCTAAGTTTAATGTGCTAGTTGGTACTGCTTGCTGTAGCTTTGTCTGATGTTTTGTTTTTAATAGTAAGAAAACCCTGTCTCACATAAATATGTATTAGGCTGTCCAGAAATAAATGTTGGAATTTTCACAATGGCATTTAGAAGCTAAGTATTAAGTAATGTATCATTGGTTGGTGTACTCCAATGTTTGTTGCTCGTAAGGTATCTTAATTGTCTGATATTTTAACTCTACTGAGAGTAAGTTTTGCAGTGCCAAAGGCAGCACAAGAAGGACTTCTCTCTGATTCTCCTTTATGATTTCAAACTTTGAAAAAAGCTACCCAAACTACACAGAATATCAACCAGGAATTTGGCCATTGATCTGTTACTTAACTTACAGTTAAAAGTTGGTTCCAAAGGTTAACATGGAGATGAAAGTCTTGAAGACCACAAAGGTCGTAGAATGAAGCCATTCTCAGATGAAAACACATTAAGGGAAGCAGTTGAGACAAACCCTCGAACAACAGTACACAAGCTTGCAGAAAAGCTAGGCATAAACAAATCAAGCATTGCCAACCACCTGAGTGAGGTTTGAAAGATGGAAAAGTTGGATAAGTGAGTTCTGCATGAGTTGATTGAAGATCAACAAAATTGGCATTATGAGGCCTTTGAAGGATGACACTCCAAAAATTGAGAATTGAAATTCTGCCTCATCCTTCTTATTTCCCATATCTTTTCCTACAGATTTTCATTTTTTGACAACTTTTTGAACAATAAATGCTTTCAAAACCAGGCAGCTGCAGAAAAAGCTTTCAGGGAATTCATGAACCATAGAAACTCTGATTTCTACAGCAGGACATAAATAGCATCATTACACGTTATCAAAAGTGAGTTGAAGCAAATGGTGCTCACTTTGATTAAAGCATGTTTTACAACACTAGTTTATACTTTTCCAAACATTGCACTTCAAAAATGAAATTTATTTCTGGATAACATAATAGTTGCAAAAGAAAGTAGTTTGTATATAGAAAGCTTAGGAATTTCAAGAAACTTCTCTCAGGTGAGCCCAAAAATTAATTAATGGTGTGTTTCTGAAACTGACTTTTAATGCCATATCTGTACTAATGTCTGTTAACTTTTTAGTTTCTTTCACAATTAGATTTATCACAGATGCAGTGAAATTGATTTCTGAACCAATTGAAATTTTCTATAGGTAGAAGATACATTTTAATAATGTTCTGCTGGTCTTGCAAATGTTAAATACTATCTGAGTAAACATTAATGTTGATTAGAGTCTTAAGTTCTATCAATAAATCATGTATAGTAAATAAAAAAAAAATTACATTTTTCTTTATACATGTTTCCCAGAACTCCATTTTTAACAATATTGAATCAACTTTTCTCAAGTGGTTAAATTTGTTGTGCCTTGAAGAGCTAAATTCAGTTCATTTTAGGTTGATGAGAAAAAATTTCTCGCAAGAATACTTCAAGGAGCTCAGTTCAATTTTAAAAATTGTGGAAGGTACATAACAGCCTCAGTTTTCTTTGTAATATTACTACCATTACAGATGTATTTTATTTTGTGAAACCTCTGGAACCACTCTATAAAACCTCAGGGTTCTATGGAACCCAGGATGAGAAACCCTGGTCTAAGTCATTTTTCAATTTATTGTTTTGTGCATTACATAACATAAAAGTTATCATCCCAGGTATACCATAAATATACTGAATTATTTTTATGAGGATTTTGTTTAAATAATTTATAATCCTAAAATGGTTTCTTTTTTATATTTGAAATGATTTAATAAAACTATTACTTTCTGTTTTTGTACATAAGATCAGTAAAGTTAAAAAGTAGTACTTCTAAGCTTCAGAAATTGAGTATATGCTCATGTACTATGAGAAATAAAATAAGAGTAAATTATAGTTTACCCCCTTGAACCACCAAAAAAACAACAGATACAACATGATAATCTGAAGATAAAATTGACCATTCTAGCAATTACCAAGTGAATAGATTGGTAGAGTAACACAAATCATAATTTTGACATGGTGTTATTCTGTCAATCATTTTTAATTGTAATTTTTACGGTGAAAGAAATTGAAAAGAGTTTGACTTTCTGAAATGTAACAAAACAAACTTTAAGAGTGTACTGCAATATAAATCACGTTTGTTTTAGGTCTTAAAACTCCTCCAAATGTAACAGCATGAAATCAAAATAGTGACTTGTAGTTTGAGTAAATAATGCCTGCAGTATCTCCAGTCTTGTTTTCTTGCCTTTTTTTGCAATCACTATTTGCAAGTTCTAATTCCTAATTTTTTATTCATCTTAATATTAAAAATGTAAAAACACAACTTATGTATGATCAACAGAGGCTATTTAAAGTATTTACTAAAAACTGATGATAAATTATATCAACACCTAAATGCAAAAATTTTTATGCTGAATAATATTTTATTGTTTTAAAAGCAAATAATAAAACGATTAAAAACAGTGAGAAATAATTAAATAAAAAAAATAAATATTTCTTTTCAAACATTTTACATGATGTGTTAGTTGAATATCTAACAGGAGCACAACTTGTGTTACCGACAAGAAGCTAAATCACAATATATGGCTAATTTTTACAACAATGCCTGTATTGTTTTTCCTAAAGAATCATAAACGTTTAAAAATAGATTTATTCACTGATCACTGTACCTAACTAGATACTGTTATAGAATAAATGCAAACTAATACTGAAGGAATGTTTATAGGAAAGCTTATAAGACAGTCTATAACAATGATTCACTGACCACAAGGATGGTAGCCAGTACATCACACTCACTGTCAACTCTTGGGCTACTCTCTACCAATGAATAGTAGATTTATTGTCACATTGTAATGCCCTCAGAGTGGAAGGGAAAGATGTGTTTCAGGTTCAATTTCATTCAGGCTACCATAAGCCACAACCATCAGGCTTTAGGAAGAGAGAGAACAAACGTATTTTTAATGTTTGGTGAAGGATTTGGTATTGAATTATTTTAATGAATTGCTATTTTCCGTTGCTTTTTAAGAATTACAGATATTTTGTGGGAACTAATGATTAAAAGCTTCAAAGATTCATCTACTCATCAGTCATATAGTGAAATTAAATACATGAAGTTAAGTAAATGAACAAAGTCACGAGGAAGGACTGCATTAGAAGTAGTATGGGGATACACTGCAATGTGGGTCCTATTCCGCATTCACCTCCAAAACCTAGGGTACATTTTATAATCCCACGTTGTAGCTTGTATCCTAGGATTTTTTTTTAATGCAGGATATTTTGTTTAATTTTAATGCGTTTTGTTTTTACAAATTATGGTTTTATACATATGTATGTCTATATTTAACAATATAGTATGAAACAGTTTTTTTGTTTTTATCCAAGTACTGTCTTAACCTTGTATTACCTATTGTAACGTACAGGTAACAGGTGTTTGTTACTTAGTGCGTATATACAAATGCTTCAGTTCTGTAGTTGAATGCTCTTACAAATAACAGTCCAAATAAACTAAGGAATTCTGTTGGCTCCTCAATTGAATATTTTGCACAGAAATATTTTTGAGTAATATAGACCTGCTTGAGTATGAGTTGTTTTTTTTAATTTCGCGCAAAGCTACACGAGGGCTATCTGTGCTAGAGTATGTGAGACACAGCTTTGTTTTTAATTTCGCGCAAAGCTACTCGAGAGCTGTCTGCACTAGCCGTCCCTAATTTAGCAGTATAAGACTAGAGGGAAGGCAACTAGTCATCACCACCCACCGCCAATCCTTGGGCTACTCTTTTACCAACGAATAGTAGGATCGACCGTCACATTATAACTTCTTAACAGCTGAAAGGGCGAGCATATTTGGTGTGACGGGGATATGAACCCGCAACACTCAGATTACGAGTTGAGTTCCTTAACCACCTGGCCTTGCCAGGCCTTCACGGACTTTGAGTACATAAGTCTGTTATCTTTTAATTAACCTGTTTAGTGCCGTAGACGAGATAACTCGTACAAGCCGATCGGTAACACAGTGCCACGGACGAGTTAATTCGTTCTCAATAATACCTAACTTCAACGCTAGATGTTTCACTTTCGATCCAAATTGAGGTCACGAAAAACGTTACAAAATGAAGAAGCATGAGAGCAGCTGAAATACTTGGCAGGCAACAGGTTAAAGTTTGTACTGAAAATATTTTATTAGTGTAGTATACATGTAATTCTAATAATTTAGAAGTAAGAGTAAAGAATGTATCATGTTGTGTAAATCATACAGTCGCTGCCATATCCAATATTAACAATGCCTTTCAATCATTACAACGGCTAATTAGATGGCTGGGATAGCGTTTTGTGGTGTCATCTATCGTGTTAAAGGTAAAATATACAGCCCAAATACAGGGCATTATTGAGATTAATATCGTTTAATTTTAATACTGCACTACGAATGTTCAAATTTTTAGTTAAATCATCTTTTAAAAATAATATTTACCGTATCTTAATATCTTGTGGAGGCAAACAATTTCTGAAGTCACAAAACAGTATATATATATATATTTATATATGTGTGTGTGTATGTGTCTATAAAGTACAAAATGAAAATATCTGCAGTTGTAGTACAAAAAAAGAGAGTTAGTGATACTCCGTCTATTGAATAAAAGAAGGTTAACAACGATATCTCTGCCATGGAAAATTAAAGGACTAGGTGTCGATGCTTTAACCCTCAAAATCCCAACATTATTACTACCATTCACCATCTTCTGATAGTTTTTGTGATTTTAAACGCAACAACGTAATAGAAATTAATTTATCGTTAAGAGCCACTCTCGAATAATTATCATCGCTAGATAGTCATCTATCATCTTTTTAAGTAATTACTACTAGTTTATAATATTACACATGCTCTCTTTTTTTATATAACACAGGCAACTAACTGGGAAGGCAAAATTGTTACATCCACCTATAACGAAGTTAAACTCGAGATTTATATATGTGCAAGTAATAAAAACATTTAGTAAATATAAAAGGATATTGGGATGGTAATGCCAAAAATAAGTCAAACATGAATATAAAGATGATACAGAGACTGGGCCTGGCATGGCCGAGCGCTTTAGGGCGTGCACTCGTAATCCGAGGGTCGCGCTAAAACATGCTCGCCTTCCCAGCCGTGGGGGTGTATAATGTGACGGTCAATCCCACGTTTCGTTGGTAAAAGAGTAGCCCAAGAGTTGGCGGTGGGTGGTGATGACTAGCTGCCTTCCCTCTAGTCTTACACTGCTAAATTAGGGACGGCTAGCACAGATAGCCCTCGAGTATCTTTGTGCGAAATTCCAAAACAAACAAACAAAACAAAGATACAGAGACTATCCTTATCTGATTTTCAATGTACAAATTTAAAACAAACATATAATGAAAGTGATAAGTAATGTAGCAGAAATAAAATAATAATAACATAACTTATAGGACAATGGAAATCTCTTTATTGAATGAGCTTTACATTTGACCATAAAAATCTCATGTTTTATACATTCTGTACATTTTATTTTCACTCACAAATTTTTGTAAATATCCCGGTTCTTTGCTTAACAATATTTTTCTTCTCTTCGTCTTCTTTGTGGTAAGTGCTTTCTTTTCGAAATAAATAAGTATTACTTTTGTTACTAACAGGAGATCTCTTGAGGTCATATCAGGATAAATCTTAAATAAACTATATCATTCGTAACACCCTTTAACAACAATTAATTTAATTGTATATTTCGTGCTAAATCGCTTATGCATATAGAAATAACGTAGAGTTGTACATTTTAACTGATGATAACGTAGATACAAAACACCATTTTGTAAACCTAGAGCTCTAATAAAAACTATATATTTTATAAGCAACGGGTTAAAGAAACAAAAAAATTAAACTGTTAAATTTGTAGATTATAAGAAACTTTGAATAGGCCCCAAAATAAACATGACTGCGTAAAGGTTCATGAAAATTTCTAAGATAAAAATGGATAACTCGAGAACAACTTTTAAGCCTACTTATAGACACAGTTTGGGCTGTTTGATATATACGTGACATAAGCCTGAGTAAACGCCAATAAAAATTCAATTTTACACTTCTAGAACAAAACTAGAAATAACATTATTATTTACGAACATGCGTTCAAACTTGGCTGTAGAATCCTGATAAATTTCTATTTTCACAAACAGGAGAATGAAACCTGGTAAGAGCTCTCTATAGACCAGACTAACGTTTCTGCTACTGAGTTTAATGGTGTGAATCTAGTTTGTTTTATATCTTAAAAATTCCTTTTTAGACTGAAGTTGATGTTAGTATATGCGACGTAAAATGTAAGTTATTTATATATAAAGAAATACATTTTAACAGAATATTAAAAATTTAAAAATGATAATGTGATTGTATTAAACATGCAGCTAATATCTAAATGCATCAAGAATTTTCAATTAAGCAAATTTCTTTTGCACACATAGTGTTTGTTTGTTTTGTAGCATAAATATGCTACATTATCAGTTTTTTCAGATTACAAACGAATGAATGAAAAATATGAAATTAAAATTGTGGTGTTTTCATCAAATTTTGACGCAAGATACTTCGTTACGAAATATGTTAAAAGTATAAATATGTGTTTAGTTGTGAGATTGTTTGAACAAATATGCATTAGCCGAAGAATAGGCAAAAATATGAGGTAAAAGCCATATAATAACAATACCTTGTTACATATTTGTTTAATTATGTTGCCTACCACTTTTGCTGAAACTCCACTGAAATACTAATTGAAAATACAAGAAATAAGGGGCCATATCTTCCGATTTGAAGCTATCTGTGCTCTGCCCACCACAAGCATCGAAATCCGGTTTATCCGGTCAAGCGTGTTACAGCGTTTGAATCCTAATCCGAGGGTCGCGAGTTCGAATCCCAGTCGCACCATACATGCTTGCCCTCCCAGCCATCACGGCCAGGTGGGTTAAGGCGTTCGAACCGCAATTTGAAGGTCGCGTGTTTGAATATCCGTCGCACCAAACATGCTCTTTCAGCCGTGGGGACGTTATAATGTGACGTTCGATCCCACTTTTCGTTGGTAAAAGAGTAGCTCAAGAGTTGGCGGTGGGTGGTGATGACTAGCTGCCTTTTCTCTAGTCTTAAACTGCTAAATTAGGAACGGCTAGCGCAGGTAACCCTTGTGTAGCTTTGCTAGAAATTCAAAAACCAAACAAACAAACAAAAACCAAGATTTTAAAAAGACGTTACTTTGATTTCCAATTTAGGAGTCAGAGAGATATGTTTGATGGGTTGATATCCAAACAATGATTTCTGATACTCTTGCTTTTAAAATTTTGAATAGATACCTAATCTTTCTGTGATATTTGGAACCTGAATTGGTCACCATGGTGGCCACATTATCACTTTAATTTTCAGGCTACGAGCCAATCTAATTCCTCAGCTCTTTCAAACTGTTTTCGCAAGCTCTGTTGATAAAAATGGTCAAGAAAAGCTCAACGAAGATTATTTACTGTTTGTAAGATGGCTAACTGCGATGTCTGCCTGACCACTTCTACAACTTTTTTCAAGAAGAACATGGTTCGTACAACCCTCTAAACTCCTTGTCTTTGTGACTAACAATGCTCAGAAGCGAGGGTTTTGGCAGTAAAGGTGTTTTTTATTTTTTAGGCTAACAGAGTAATACTTTTATCGAAATAGATTTTGTTTATTCTAACTTGAATCACAGAAACTGTAATGTCCTTTTCACCTAATCTCCCGAATTCGGTTTTATTCACTTGCAGGCTGTGTGTTAATTGATGATATTTCACCATAATCATACAAGTTCTACACTTTTTCGCCTGCTATGTTATGTTTTGTTTTGATAAATAATTAATTCTTCAACTACGTTTTTTCTGGCTTTGTATGACAGAAGTTAGGCAGAAATTGGTTCACCGTTTACTTTTAAAGGATAGTCTTGTATATAGAATCGTCTCCGGATGGACATTATGGCTCACTTGTCCGTTGTGTACGGAAAGCCGATCTTCATCCGTGACCCAGCCAAGACTCTTTGTTAAAAGAAATAATTTTTTATGCTTACCAGTTTGTACTTATGTTGAGACAATGCAGTTAATAAACATCTATAAATCAACTAGTATTCTAAACGCTGTAAAACATGTTAACAGTTCCTTCAATAGAAAAGACTTAACCTCGTTTGTTAACGTGCTTTTGGAATGGCAGTTTGCCTGAAGGGGCTGCTGCACATAACATTATAACACAGTAAATAACAATTGTGATGACGTTTTAGTAAGCACCCAGGTAAGAGTGTATTTAACAATAAACCATCAAAGAATGTCAAAAATAATATATATCTTTTTAATTTAGCATTTTCTTTGTGAAACTATAAAACAACAGATCTTATTTTACAAACAGTACAACAAATCTGTAAAAGTTTTAGGTTTAAACTGTTAAATTCTTCTGTACTGTTTATAGTTTTATTTCTATAGTTAATATGCAACTGTAATTTGTAATTACCTGTAGTATGTATAGCCAATGACGTTTGCAAGGAAACGAAAAACTTCATCACTTTCTACATTATGCCCGTTACTAAACGTTACAAAATAATCTAATCAAGCACTTTGACTTCAATTATGTATAATTATATCTTTATACCTACAACAGAAACGTTTTTTAAAGTTTCGTTTATATAACCTATAGTAATAATAAATTTTCAACTACTAATTCTACCCCATATTAAAACGCAATCAGTTACTTTCCTCTGTGAATTAGAAGCTGTTGACATTGTTTAGAAGTTCGTGATTTTATGTCGCTAAGATTTACAGACTGTCCTCGACTTTTAACCCTCTCCATTGCTATATATTAAAATTTTGAAATCACTACCATAGACTAAGCTATTTTAATAAAGCTTATTGCTAGCATTTTCTTAACCATAGACTTTATTATTAAGTTTTTATCGTTTCGAATTGATTTTCTCTTAAATATTCTGCAATATATAACTTGTGTAGCTACCTATGATATTAAATGTAACATCTGTAAATTATCTTATCCAGTTCGTTATAGTTGAAAAACTACAACTTAGGAAAAATAATTATAGGGTGTATATTTATATTTAACGTTAAGAGTAACATATTCAATGAACCGGTTGCACTTCCTAGAAAGAATATTTTAATTGTTTATTTGCTACTATAATTTCTTATAACCTCAAGTGGTTAAGCAGTAATTCTGAGGGATTATGACGTTAAAATTAGGTTTCGAAACCACCGTTTGGAAGAGCACAGATAACCAGCCCATCGTGTAGCTTTATAAAGTGTCTTTTCTAGGAAAATAATATTCATACCATCAACAGACTGAAAGCGGTAACTTTAGACGTTCTTCAGATAATGTTCCTTTCTCTAGTATCGATTAGGTTTACTTTGATTCAAAGTTTCTTCTTGTTCAAGTAAATTTTATTTCATAATTAGTGATTTTAATTTTTTTCATCAGCGAGATTAATTTTGAGTTTGATTTTCATAAATATAACTTCAAATTAATTTCAAGTCTGGTGCAAAAATATCTTTGAATTTGTAGAGTTTGTATTCAAATCAATTGTTATATTTTTTAGGGTCTTTGAATATCTTGACTTTCTATCTACTGTTGTTCATATATCAATAGAAAACGCTAATGTTGAAGTATTTTACGATATAAATATTCACACTTGAACCCACAAAAATGTGGTTTTATATTAGAATGCTACACATTGCGTGGGCAGGTCACATAACCAAAGATGAAGTATGTTGAGAAGAGCAGAGACACAGAGGAAGAACCGTCACAGACAAACAACTGAGTTTTCTCAAACACATAATGAGAAGGAATACCTTAAAAATATGGTAGTTAGTGGGAACAAGAAGTGTAAAAAAATTTGAGGAAGACCAGGGTTAAATTAAATAAGTTGTATAAGCAACAATGGCGTATTTAACGTTGGATAACGCACCGATGGGCCCTCAAAATAATGCAAAAAAATTACAAGTTTCAAAGCTATTTCTGATCAGTAAGGATGAACCTCTTAAGCAAACTGCACCGAGTACGTTGAAGTGTTAGAAACGCCTTTGATAAGAAAACCAATAAGTGTGACTAACTTGTTGAAACGTAGAAAACACGGAAACCTGTGAAGAATCATGATCACCAAGGCTCAAACTGAATGTGGCACCTAGAGAAAAGGACGTTCAGGAATACTGACTGTTTGAATACATTGATGCCTTTTTAGTACAAAGCTACACAATGTATTATCTACACTCTGTCAACTGCAGGGAATCGTACCGTGTCTTTTAGCGTTGTTTGTTCTCTCACTTACTACTGGGGGACTTTTAAATAAGTAAAATTATTGCACTTAGAGGTTTTGTTTATGGTCGTATAGAATTATTTGGGACTTTTGAACGAGATTGTAAAATTGACAATATGTTTCATTGTTGGAGAGAAAATCTGAAGTCATTCTCTTTTGTCTTCGAATAGTCAAACAGATAAAAAAAGATTGAAGTCTACATAGTTTATATAAACTTTAACGTGTTAAATTTGCTAATGTATTAAATCATACCCATAATCTGTGTTTTCATTTAAATTAGTTATATATATGCATGTGTATAACAGCAATAAACTGAAGCACTAAACTGATAAAGACTTAATAAAATAATTAATTGAACTGATTGTATATACGTGTCGGAGAGTGTGTGTGTTTTATACAAAATTATGTCCTCGAGTAAGTTGCTAAATGAATGTAATTTCAATCTGTATATTACCAGCTTTTCAGGAAACTCGTTTTACCTATGGATTGCGTTTTTCAAAGTTTAAAAGTAATATGCTATTGTATGTGTCTTTCAATACTCTCCATAATTTTATAGAAATAGGTCGACATAGTTTTGCAAGTTATACTCATTACAATAAACCTGTTCGTTAAGAAAATATGTTTCTGTTAAAAATCTGCACTGTAAACTGTCATGTGGCAGATTACTTTCAAACAGATAAAATTCTTTCTCTACTTTTTACAGTTAAATTCCCATTTCCGTAAAAATTATTATTTTTTGTTAGAGCTTTTCCTTTGCCTATTTATATGGTATATTTTATAAAATAGCTTTGTAACACAACAGTCTTTGGGTTAGTTAATAATTTTAGCGTGTTTTCCCTCGATTTCTAAAAATACACCATCTTGAAAATATGTTTTTACGTAAGCACAAAGATTCTAAAAAGTATAGATACCCGGTTTTTAACAGTGTAAGTCCAACGACATATCGCTGTGCCACAAGAGGTATGCTTTTAAAATAACATTTATGTAAGTAAAATGTTTAGTCTAATATTTCCTTTCCTTTTTGTTTTTATCATCAACTAGTCCGGTCTAATTGTAAAAGTAAATTATATTTATCAAGTTTTCCTGTTTACGGATTCTTGTGTTTGTGCGCGTCTTTAATCACAGCTGGAGTTCAACACGGTATTTTTATAATACTGACATTCATAAATAAGCCTGAAAAACAATAATGGTCATTTGTATTTAATTCTCATTAACATTGTATATAAATTATAGTTGTTTGTGCAACAAAAGTTCATTCAAAAAAGAGAGAGAGAAAAAATAGGTGCAATGTATGTATGTTTGCCACGTGCCAATAATTGTAAAACGTTGCACTGAATAAAGCCAGTCACGCGTATTACAGACATTCGTCGTTGAGACAGCACATTTATGTTCCTGTCGTCTCGTAAAATGTGTCTGTGGTGTTTTCATTTGCTTTATTAGTTAGCGCATCTCATTTTTATCTAATTTAGAAATAGGCCTGATAACACAATCAGAACAAAACCTACGAATTAAATACTCTCAACTCATTTGCTTTAAAATAAATTTTGTGTGAAGTGATTGGAAGATGGCTAGCTAAGATGACCGCAGTCTAGTGCTTCTAGCTTTCGTGCGCAGCTTACAGATTACGAGTTTTCTTTAGCTTCTGGACTCGCGAGTGAGTGCTGTCAGACCTGTTAGCTGTGTACTGTGAGCAACATACCAAGTAGACGTTTTGCTGCTGGTAAGCTCATTCGCTTTTGTTTCTGAATTGTCAACTTCACGTTTCAGTAAAGCCGTGAGAAATTTTTAGATTGTTAAGCTAACCAGCCTTACGTTTCCGGATGGTAAACTTCGTGTTTCAGTATTTAAGTAAATGTATGGACTGATAAGCTCATCTGCCCGTCGTTTCTAACTGTGAACTTCGTCTTTTAATACGTAAAAATGTTTAAATTGTTAAGCTCATCAACTCTTTATTTCTGAACTGTAAATATCGTCTTTTAGTAAGCAGTTCATGTAAAGAATTCTTGATGTCTTCAATGATATGGGACTATTCATAGAATGAACTAGTGTAGAGAATGAGGAAAAGCATTAATATGAAAATAAACGTAGTGTTTCTTCTTTTTCTAAAAATAGCAAGTTAATTGTAAGAAAATTAGGGTTTCGTATTGTGAAATATCAAATACAAAAGTCCAATGTAAAACACGGTGTCTGAAATATACTTAGCTATTGTTGTTTTGAATTAAGCACAAAGCTACACAATGGGCTATCTGTGCTCTGCTCACCACGGGTATCGAAACCCGGATTTTAGCGTGTAAGTCCGCAGACATACCGCTGAGCCACTGGGGGGCTTATACTTAGCTAAATGTACTGCATGAATATAAATATGCAGTGTTAAAACGTTCAAACATAACTATAATAATCAATTATTAAGCACTATATTTCCAAGAAAACCAGCGCTCCGTCTAGCAATAGATTAATTTAAAATATAATCAATATTAAAACAAGTGAAATTAGTATTTTTAAACACAGGAAGCTGTAAGGGAAGAGGGCTTGCTGGGGCTGAAGCTACCCCAAAATGTAGCTGTAGCCTCCCCATTCAACAAACAATCCATATTGTTAATGCTGGTTCACTTTCTAAATACCACAAAACGTGTACTCGCGAGATGCATAGTGCAGCCCTCTCAATTTTTTGTGTAGTCATCTCAGCCCCCTCACAAGGAATATGTTGGCGTTACCTCTGCAGTCGAATACCAATAGTGTTCAAAGGATTAGGCTGTAATTATTTACGCAAATTAACTAAATATGATAAGTTTCTAGAATACTTTAAGCCTTTGTTATTCACTACTATTCATCTTTTATTTCTTAACCCACGCGCACTGGTCTTTTAAAAGCGGGACTTAGCTTAATTCCACATGAAAATAAACTCTGTAAAAGTAAATAAAGAACTAGCTATCTGATCAGACTCAAATAATTAATATTTTCTATTACATTTAGCTCGAACTAATAGTTTCATAACAGTCCTTTTACACATGTATTTGAAAGTCTGAAATAAATGTGTATGATGCTAGATTGTAAATACTTATCTGATTATTGGTATACATACACACACACCTTCTAAAATATTGATGTGAAAAGTTATATCGTCCTTTGTCTATAGTAAAGGAAGTAAATCACAACACTTCTGAAATATTGAAGGTCTCATGTCTTGCATTGTAAATAATTCGTAGATGTATATTCTGACGATTATTGCTCCGCAAATGATGCAAATACTGCGAGGCTTGGGTGCACGCCCATCCCTCTAACTCCCCCCCCCCCGAAAATTTGTAAACAATAGGTGCTGTGAGATTAAATCTAGAAGCAATTTTACAAGAAATGTGGCTTAAACAGTTGCCTGGAATCATCTAATGAAAAAGTCAATAAATCATTATGATATTATAACACTGCGGGAAGCTAGATTTAAATTAGCGTAAATATATATGTTTTACTATAGTTACATACTGTACTGTCTACATACATAGTAGGTATTATTTGTTAATTATAATACTAATTTAAATAACTCAGTATAATCCAACGTTTATAAAAGCCCGTGTGTGTCACGTCACGTTACACTTGATTTCTCGAAATCGGAAGAATCATAAAACCAAAAATGCACTTATTTAGAGAGAATAGTTCGATTACCAGCTGCCCATTACGATTTTAGTGCTAGGGGTGCAAGGATGCTATGAGTGGTGATGTATTGTACATTATAAGTGCAGTGAACATTGATATAACAAGCTTAAAAATATACTGTGAGATAACCTAGCTTAGAGCTAAGTCCATAAAATTTATCAAAAATATAAAAATAACGATTCAATTTTGAGGTTAAATCGTTTCTGAATTAAGTTTTTTTCTGTGACATTACGAAGTTTTAAACAAACTCAAACTTATTTTTTCTAGTTTTATTGTTTGTACGTTTTATTTTGTACTTTCCGTACCTAGAATAACAATAATATTAGGTTATATTTTCGTTCCGAAGGAACATGACAAAGAAGCCATTGTTGGAACATAGTGTTACCAAAACACTCTGGCTTTTCTATACATATTAGAAGTTGTTAGTCTTACTGACTTTAACATGAATTAATGTCTTGAATTATCTTAATTTTGATTGGCTGACAATGGAATTTACTGATGTTTGTATGTCTCGACGTCACACTTTTCTGCCTCCTTGTTGGTCAACCCTAATTTCGTGAAATTTATTTATTTCAGTTAGATATGAAATGCTAGGTTAGGGCATACTATTGTGACACTGCATGGGGAGCTATACCTGAATTAGCATAAATATGTATATTTGACTATAGTAAAGTACTTTACTATTTACATCTAGAGTAGTTATTAATTGTTAAATTATACTATCAATTTAAACAACTGATTACAACAGTAGTATATTGGCTATGTTCAACACTGTTTATTATTTACACATATGTATTTATTACTGAAATAACATGTTAGCATGCTCGATTCATTTGTGCATATAGTTGATAATAATTATGTATTAAAGCTGGATTACTCAGTCTTTCTTCGGTTCGTGTATACCTCAGAAAGCAGATGCTGAATGTTCACATGAACTTACTCTCAATGTTACAAAGAGTTTCAGTAGCATAAAGATAATTGGTACACTGAAGCACTCTTTTAAGATGTCAACCAGTATCTGGGGCCTATTCTGTAGAGGTGTAGAAAAACCATTTTGTCTTCCATTGGTAACATTCTTCATCAAAATGTATCTCAGAACGGCTGGTATAGATGGGTATAAACACCTATTGATAAGGAGAGAACAACGTTTTGACCTCTCTAGGTCATATTCAGGTTGAGAAAAAAATTATCAGGATTTGGCATATTTTCTTCAGTGAGTTTTGATGGCACTGAATTGATGCTGTTTGCTTTATATTGCATCATATCTGGAGGAAAGATTACTGATATGATCAGGAAAATTAAGTTACCATTTAAAAATAAAAATTCTTTCATGGAACCATAATCTGCATTTTCACATTGGGTTTGTCGTTGAATAACTCAAGGTATGCTAACGTTAATATTAGATTTGTTTACAGTGTTATTGCTGTGTTTGAATATATGATGTGAATAATAATCTACGTTTAATGTTAGTTATGTCAGTTATATAAAGCAGTTCTATTATAGAACTGCCAGAAACAATGTCTTGGATTGGACCTTGCAAAATTAAAGTATTTTCTTTCAAATATTAAAGAGAACATTGTAAACTGTTAAATTAAAAAAATGAATTCAAAAGATTCCAATATTTTAGATAAACTACAACATTTGTATTGACCTTCAACAGCTCAGTTATCATCTGCATACACAATAACCTCACTCATGTGAAGTAAGAATGGATGACATAAACAGAACCTTTCCCAACATTCAACATTCTCAACACAGCGTGTAACTTATACTTTGAATAGTGGACGATGTGATGAAGCTACTCTATGCTGGGTGCTATTTTAATAGATTGTCTTTTATTGTTCTCTACGTTTAGGTGTTTATGTAATTCAAATAGTTATTCTTTTAACTTGTTCGATACAATTTCGTATTGGCGGGACTAAATATTAATTTATAAAAGCAATATTAAATGAGTGACAATTATTTAAAGCTTCGTGATAACCAGTATTGGAACAAATATGTTTATACAAGTTTGATTGTTTTGATGTTTTCTTTTAAACCACATGGTCTGTGTTTTCTGTTTGTTTATCGTTGAAATTTATCTCCAGTAAGCTTCAAACATCTACTGTAAATAATCTGACCAACAAAACCTGACAGCAGCAATACGGTGTTGGTTTTCAATTATCAAATGTTGGCAGAAGACTTTGTATTAGAATATTTCAAGCCCAAAAATGCTAATGCTTCACCAGAAGAATATAGACTTGTAGAAAACATTAAATGTCAAAAGCAGCTGTGCTATAAATATATAAATATTTTTTCATCAAAAAGTAGGGTGCAGTGCGAGATATATATGTTTATAGTTTGTTTTGAATTTCGCACAAAGCTACTCGAGGGCTATCTGTGCTAGCCGTGTAAGACTAAAGGGAAGGCAGTTAGTCATCACCACCCACAGTCAACTCTTGGGCTACTCTTTTACCAACGAATAGTGGGATTAACCGTCACGTTATAACGCCCCCAGGCTAAAAGGGCGAGCATGTTTGGTGCGACCGGGATTCGAACCCGCGTCCCTCGGATTACGAGTTGAACTCCTAAACACACTGGCCCTGTATGCTTATAATAAAGGTTTTCTGTGTTTGGAAAGTGAACAGTTTGCTTCTTACATAACGTTTAGTAAGCTGATAATAGAAACCCTAAAACCGCTCGTATTTGAATAACATGTTAGTATATATATAGAGAGAGGTTTACTGTCGTTTAAAACATTATATGTATGTTTTCTCAAACTGTTGAGTGTTTGTTTGAGAAAATTTCACCTGTTGCACAAAGTATACGATTTTCATTAATCAGATGCTTCAAAAGACAAAAATAGTGTTTTAAGTAGCACAACAACGACGAAAATTAAATTCTATGTAGGTAGTTTTCGTTTAGCTGAAAAATGTGAGATTTAGAAATTACATGACCGACATGTCTTTAATGCCGGAAGTATTTGTTTAACAATATTAAAGTTCTGTTTTCGCTTTCTGGTATCAGTTAGTCAAAAAATTTAGTTTTAATTTTCTATCGTAAAGATATCTCTGTTGCTGAAAAAAAAGAACAAACAGAAAGGCTACTCAATTTTTTTCTCTAAATTTATAATTTATAATTAACCCAATAACTATGCTCTATTACTGAAACTAAAACTCAATGTTTACCATATTCAAAACCATAACAAAATAAAATAAATCAACTACATCAATAACCTTAAATAATGTTATACTAACAACTGAAAAAACAAATTTACTTTTATTTTTAACGCTTTATATTTGCTCACTTAACATCAAAGATCAAATAAAGATAGTAGCTGAAAACTCCTGGAATATGGCAGTATAAATGCAGCTGTTTTGATGAGAAAACTGTTTGAGGTGGTTCGTATTGTTGCAAAATATGTACTTTCAGTCAATAATATCTTTAGCTTCAATATTTTGAAACCTAAAACATCACGGTCATGAATTGTAAATGCAAAAGTCATCATTTTTAATTGTTGTAAACCAACCAGGTGAAGCCAGAGACAAAAAATAGAAACTTTTGATTTAGTACCCCATCTATTTATTTATTTTTTAACAATATAGATGATGAATAATTGTCGCAGTACTTTATTTCTAACCGAAATATTCGTTGTAACGACAAACATGTTAAGGTGTATTGAGGATTTTGTCATATCTCAAAGATTAAAAATATTCAGTTAAACAAAAAAAGGTGATCAGAAGAGGACACGTGGAAGTGTCAAACTTGTATCTATATAAACTCGTTGTGATCCAACAATAGTTGATCTAAACTTCATTTTAGATTACACGCTATTGTATATATCTATTAGTGCATTGTAGTGTATTTAAAGGTTCCATATATATTTAATTCATCTTCAAAAAAGTCATTCTGTTTAATTTTTAGCTGTTTGTTGATCCGATATTAAGTAATTAGAATTGACGCCCATTATCTCCTTTATTTCATTAAAAATACATAGCGTAAATTATGGATAGAAAAAATATCTGTGTTTATTTTTAACATAATTATTTATAATTTTATGAAAATGAAAAGAAGGTTTTAAACGTAATTTTTTTTAATTATTTTAATTAAACATAACTGGGATTTTGAATGTGTGTATCAAATTATATAAAAAAGCACAGAGCACAGACGACATAAAGTTGTTATGGAACTGTATATATCAGAAATGTGTTCTGACACTGGTTGCATACACCCTTTTGCAAATTAATTGAAACAAGACGGAAAGTTACGAAAAAGCACCAAAACATCTTCTTCAAGGGATGTCTTACGAACTGATTGATGTGAGATTATCAAAGTTTCTCCCCTGGAGATCTGCGAACATGCAGATACTTTAATCCTGTACGAAGAAATGAGTCTCGTCACTGAATAACATCTTCCTGCATTGTTCTTGCGTCCAGTTCTTGTATTTCAAACCCCATTTATACTGTTTTTTTACATTGAGTTGGTAAAACCTTGGTTTTTGACTAGTCTCCTTGCCCTTCTAACACAATTTCGAATGGCGTAGTATTCCTCAAAATTTTGTCATATATTCCAAAAATAGATCGACCGTACTGCAAAACAGTTAATGACGCCGTCTGTGTGAAAAAAGGACTATTATAGGAAATCACCCGGTCCAGCAAGCCTACACCGGCCGCCATGCTGAAAATATTGTAAAATGACCATTTATTTCAATTAATTTGCACAATGGTGTAGATAGTATGATACCATGATACTACTGAGAATCAATCGTCTTTCCGGCACAAAATACTCATGTACTCAGACCATAAAGGTGAATTTAAAAATTCGCAAATGGTATTTCTTTGTATCTAACGGTCATTGGGAAAACAAAAGAAGTTAAGGCACCAAGACAACGTAGAAAGAGGCCAGCAAAACGTTGTACCCCAGTTGCACTATCTAAAGTGGAATGTCTTGTAACAGATGAGAATCCAAAATTAAAAAGGTCATTAGACAAAGCTTTGTTTGTTTGTTTGTTTGTTTTGGAATTTCGCACATAGCTACTCGAGGGATATCTGTGCTAGCCGTCCCTAATTTAGCAGTGTAAGACTAGAGGGAAGGCAGCTAGTCATCACCACCCACCGCCAACTCTTGGGCTACTCTTTTACCAACGAATAGTGGGATTGACCGTCACATTATACACCCCCACGGCTGGGAGGGCGAGCATGTTTAGCGCGAACTCGCGACCCTCGGATTACGAGTGCACGCCTTAACGCGCTCGGCCATGCCAGGCCTTAAGAGAAAACACGGCAAGACTTGACAACATAGGCACCAAAATCGTTTCGATATAGCGTACTAAACCTTTGTAGAATTCTAACAGATAAAGTGTTTAAGCATCTACTCTCTTTATTTTTTCATGCAAGAGAAACAATACAATGCTTCTACTAAATGGTTAGTAAGCATGTAGATTATCATATTTTAATCTATAAGCAAAATTCTGAGGATAATAACATAAACTGTTACTAAAGAAAATATATGTTTGTTTTTGAATTTCGTTCAATATCACTCGATAACAGGTCAATGCTATTCATTTCTAATTTTGAAATGATAGGTTAGAAGGAAGGCAGCTAGTCAACATTACCCACTGCCAACTTTTGGGCTACTCTTTCGCCAACGAAAACTGGGATTGAAGGTCATATTATAACGCTTCCGTTGTTGCAAAAGCGAGTATATTCGGGGAAGAGATTCGAACTCACAATTCGCAGATCGTGAGTCAAACATGCTAATTACTAGGCCCATAAGGAAAGAATTTTGGTGTTTTGATTCATCAGTTTCTGAAGATATTCATTATGTTGTTCATGTTGGGACAAGAGGAATTTTATTATTTTTTTTGTTGTATTCACAGAGATATTGAATATAAATACTTAGGAAGTAACAAGTTCTTTTCATAACTTACGGTCCGGCATAGCCAGATAGTTAGGGCGCTCAACTTGTAATCCAAGGGTTGCGGGTTCGATTACCATCACACCAAACATGCTCGCTTTTTCAGCCATGGGGACGTTATAATGTTAGGACAAATCCCACTATTCGATGGTAAAAGACTAACCCAAGAGTTAGCGGTGGGTGGCGAAGACTAGTTACCTTCCCTGTAATCTTACACTGCTAAGCTAGAGAGAGCTAGCGCAGATAGCCCTCGAGTGGCTTTGCACGAAATTCAAAAACAAACAAACAAATTATTCAAACTTTGCTTTGTGGACTGAATAATGAAATTTTCAAATTTACCCATTTTCTAGAACATTCCAGATTGATTCAGTGCTGAGTAGCTGATATAGAATTTTCAAATTTAAAACAACAACAAAAATAAACCACTGGCTGAGCTTGATTTACAGTATTGTGTTAAGTCTTGCACTCTTTACCTTGAAAAGGAACATTAAATTTTTGAAAACTTTTCAAAGGAGAAATAGAAAAGTTGTCTTACTAGGATAGGTTAGGATCCTTGAAATTGTTTTGTCTTGAAAAATATAATAATCGGAGGGGATCTGGTAGTGGTGTTTAAAATTGTCAAGGAAATTTTTAGCACTGATGCATCTTTTATCGTACTTAGTGGTTAAATGGCAGGACAAGGCGACAGAAATGTAAATTTTAGCAGGGTAGGAGTAATATTTAACGGTTGGCTTTGAAATAAGTTGCCTTCATATGTGACAGATTTAGTAATTTAAGCAAATTTAAAGGAAGGCTTACTAAATATTAAAATGATATAAAGTTTTGTTTTGAGTTGTGTTATCGTTAGCTCAGCTGGGACAGTCTGGATTGACTAACAACGCCCTTGTTGACTTTAAATGTTAAGGCACACTACTTTGCTTCCAATTTGCCCTTGAAGAAGAACTGTCAACATTTCAAAAGCGTTCGGGTTATAATGTTTTAATATCATTTTACTTTATTTGGTGCAGCTGAACTGGTACAAAAAATAAAAACATGTTTAACAATAGAAATGGCATACGAATTACAAAAGCTTATTTGTCTGGTATTACAGGTAATCATATCCTTGGTATAAACCTGTTTAGAGTATAATAGGACATGACATATGTGAACGTGAGTTTGTTTGCCATCGCATTCATAATCAGGGTCTCGTGTGTATAAAAATATTTTACTTAAAAATTGAAATTTAATGTTATAAATTATTACACGAAAACACTTGCATTAAATGTTACACCAAGAATGTAAATACTGTGACTGCAAGGCAAGAAAACAACACATTTTAAAAACAGATGAATTAAAAGTTATATACAGGAGACACAATCATACTTTATTTGTCAATTAAACGTGTATTTTTGTGAATTACGATCTGTTTAGCTATTTAATTGTTAATTTGAGATATTTATCTAATTCCAGATACCTTGGAAGAAAAAGATGTTTTATTTGTCTGCATTGGTTCTGTGGTTGCATTTGTTTTCGGTGGCGCCGATAACAGTTGCAGAAATACGCCCCGAATCAACTCTAGAGTGCCACAAACGACTGTACACCTTTAAAGCTACACGAACAGACAGCAAAGGGCGCCAATGCTGGGATTATTTGAATGCAATGTCCTGTTGGGGACGTTGCGATTCTGGAGAGGCAAGCTTTCATTAATACATTAAAAATACATCTTATTGCATATACGTTTTAATTACTTCAATGTAAAACTATTTCTTCTTTGTTTAAAATGTTAAACCATTTGAAAAACTTCAATTTATATTGGTTACTGAATTAATACGTGAGTGTATTTTGTAGTTGTTGTTTGTTGTTGTTTTGAATTAAGCACAATGGGCTATCTGTGCTCTGCCCACCACGGGTATCGAAACCCGGATTTTAGCGTGTAAGTCCGCAGATATACCGCTGAGCCACTGGGGGGCATGTGTATTTTGTAAATTAAACAATTTAAAAGTTTCTCTGCAGTTCTAGTACGTATCGAATGCATCACTATATACTTTAGGTTAATAAAAATCTAGTAGGTTAACAATACAATATAATAACATTTACACTGTATTTTAGTAAGATTATTTGTTTTTGAATTTCGCGCAAAGCTACTCGAGGGCTATCTGCGCTAGCCGTCCCTCATTTTGCAGTGCAAGACTCTTGGGCTACTCTTTTACCAACGAATTGTGGATCCGACTGTCAAATTATAACGCCCGCATGGCTGAAAGGGAGAACATGTGTGGTGCGATCGGGATTCGAACCCGCGACCCTCAGGTCGGGCTGTATTTTAGTAAGAAACGAAATCTAAAAATTTATGAAAAACAGAGAATAGCGAAAAGCAAATTTATCATGAATTTTATATGCAAAAACGGCTCGTTTGGGTTGAGAAAATATTTTACATGGAAGAGCGAAAAACGTTTCGACCTTCCATGTAAAATATTTTCTCAACCCAAACGAGCCGTTTTTGCATACAAAATTCTCAACAAGTTGGTTTCTCGACATCACTGATTGAAATTTATCGTGAGTAAAATATAGAATAACTAAGTTTAGTTCTGAGTCGTCTGTCTTGTATGCTGTCTTTGACGATAGGTGGACAGAATAAAACTGTACAATAGTACGTTATATTTCTACTAAAAGCTTCATTTTAGATATAACTTATACAGTGTATTTCTCAATCTTGCAGTGTCTACTAATAAAACACATTGACTAGATTGAGTTTGATTACATAGTACAACTGGAATGTAAAATTTAATCAGATGCGTTTTCTTTTCTCACAACACATATTGGTTTACACTTTAATTAAAAATCTTACACTAAAATTAACTGTGCCAGTACAAAATGTTACGATAACAGTATTATTTGCGTTACTGTGACTTAAGTCCATGTTTTCACCTTGAAAGTATTAGTACTTTACAAGCTTAGGCTGTATACGTCATAAAATTTGTTAGAAATTTTTCTCTATTGTATCCATATTTTAAACACAGACTGAAAGTAATTTTTGAACATTTTAACAAATCTTTGGTTGTATAAAAAGTGAAAATAACATAATGCAAATGGAAAAATTATAAATTTAATTAACTAATTGAATTAGACAAACCTTAATTCAAAATTCCAATATGAGTTGCATATCATAGTTTAAATTTAAATGTTTATTAAAATGTTTTCTCAGCACTGAACATCTAAGCGTTTAAAAGCTGTTCTATTTATAAAAGTGCATGTTTTAAAACTTCGCTTGTCTAAAATATTTAAACGATTGGACCTCATACACTGTATAAAGTTGAGAAGTTAGATAATATAGTTTACAATAAATAAATGTGTAAAAAGTAAGGAAAAGTAATAGCGAGGTCGTCCATAATGATGTTAACAGCTGGAGACCAAAGTTCTGTTGTATAAACAGATTATCAGTCGCATAGAAAACTGTTATATTCAGTACCAGCTAACAACATTGAAGTGATTTACAACTACATGAACAACCATACTTATTCGTTCTACTCTCAACTTCCTGCATTCAAACAAACGAAGTTAATTAATCAACCTTGTATTGTAGGCGGCTCTGGGTTGAGTAGTAATAATCATCAGAAGAAATAAGAACACGAACACTGTATACAATTGAAATAGCACGAACCATTGCTGACATTAAATGTTAAAACGATAAGTATAATAACGTGGGCATTTATTATACCTAAGTCTATTTGACCAAATGACCTTTCAACAATGCGAGAATTCTGGTCCCAAGATGAAAATCAACGCCTAGTTTCGAGGTCTCAGGATGACGAAAACAGTATAGTTTATTTTGGTAACAAATGCACATTCTTTAATTTGCAAGTTCCAAAGAAATAAGTATTAATTAATTAGTGCGAGAAGTGGATGGGTTGTATGAAAGATAGACGTTTAAATTTGTCTCCTGCTAATACAGCGAAAGGTTTACGGATTTACAACGCTAAATTTAGGGGTTTGATTTCCCTCGGTGGACTCAGCAGATAGCTTGATGTAGTTTTGCTGTAAGGAAACGCACACCCACATTTAAATTTTATCAACAAGTTTTTTCATAATTTTATTTTAAGTTTAAGAATCAATTTGAAAACAAAGTTGGTATTATGATATAAACGTTAAACACGTTTAATTTTAACAGTATACACCGTCAGTATTACGATATAAACATCAAACATATTGTACTTTAATGATATACATTGTCAGTATAATGATACAAAGATTAAAAATATTGTACTTTAAGGATATACACTGTCGGTATAATAATACGACCATTAAAATATAGTACTTTATGGGTATACATTGTCGGTATTGTGATATAAACATTAAACGCATTATACTTTATAGATATACACTGTCGGTATTAGTGTTCTTTTAAATCGTTCATTAAAACTGCTCTATTCTGTGGTTATACAAACCAATAATATGTGACTTGAATTCTGACAGATCTCGTTACATTTTAAATTCAAAGTTTGCTTTGGATTTAATCAAATGATGAAAACTATAGTTTAAGACTACTTTGGTTGTCTTGTGAACTGATATTTGACTGACATAATCACTGCATTAGTTCTCCCAACCCAATCTCAAACGTTTGTTTCTTGTTAAGCACAAATCTACATAACGATACATCCGTACTTTGTCCACCACGAGTATTGAAGTCCGATATTTTAGCGTTATAACCTTGCAGACTTTCTGTTCAGTTACTGCTGAGTATCTCAGAAAGTGATATACAGACATAGCGTATGTTTAGTAACCTATTTTTAATATAGTATATTTCATTTACTAAGGTGCGTGTTTGTGTGTAGTTTTCAACATGACCCATTGGTTAAGAAATCTGTTGAGTTCTTTTCACTTTTGTCACCTACTCATTCTATTTTATTCACATAAGAGCTTTAAAAGAGTTTAGTAAAATATAATTCAATTCAGAGATTTGACTCTTCAGTGAAGGAAGCTGTCTTCCATTTTTTGTTGGAACATCTGATAAGTTCGAATTTGTATGTGGTAGTCTTTTTAGGAACCCCAGTCCTTTGAAGAATAGAATACCCATCCACATTTCTGGTTGAAGCCACCAAACTTTAGTTGAAAATGACTTGAGGTGCCATTGGTCCACTAACTCTGCTAGCTGGAGATTTTTCACTATCTCGTGAAACATCTGACACAAAATGGTTAAATTAGTAATCATGGTGCAGTAACGAATCTTTCTAAGGTTACAGTAGAGGAGCAAGCCAATCACAGAATGAAGGTAGTAATCTCCAAATTGGTTCTGGCATTGAAATCCTCTAAATATGCATACTGTCTAAACTATTGAATTTTAGCTGTGAAACAGATGAACTGCTGTCAATGCTAATGAGACTAGTCCCAGGAACAGTAGACTTTACACGTGTATGTGACAGAAAAAGTAACTTAAATGATGTTCCGTGGTCTACTATATAGTGACCAATATCTAGCATTGGCTTCATGTAATGTGGTAATATAGTACCTGTACGAAATGCACTGTTTTCTTTTCAGAAAATAAGCAGCATTAGTTTCAGCAATTATATGTCCAAGAAAGAATGAAGTCTTGATGTTCTTTTGCCTTTATATGTGCTTGGTTATCCAGGTTCCTGTTATAATGGTTGTCAACAGAGCAAGGGAAGTTGAAGTGACTAAGGTTAGCAACGGTGCTAAGGACTGCAACCATTGGGTGTTAACTCTCTGTAATCACAGTTGAACTGACTTGCTGTACCTCATGATGACACACAAAGTAAACAAATACTGATCAAGAGGTGACTTGCCAAATACGCTCAAATTGAAGTACAAATCCCTGCCCAATGTATACATAATACATAATATATGACCCTACTCTAGTTCAGACGTCCCAAAATATATACAAGAATACGTGTAGTGGTTAAGATCTGCATTTGTTGATGCGCACAAGTTTGCACATGAACAGTAAGACTGCCATACGATATACGAGTTAGTATGACAAGACGGTTAAGAAACGAATGTACCAATGTGGTGATTATATATCAGTGGCACAGAAGTTACTTGGTTGTTACTGGGCAATTCCTTATCTTGTACCTTGCCAGACTGGTCTATTGACAAACAATTTATAGCAGCCGTGAGTTACATGAAAGAACATTGAAAAGCTAAATAAAGCTTGACCAAATGTTAAAGATAAACCTTTTGTTTAAACGGAAGCTCCGACAGGAAATGAAGCTGTTACCACAATTGATGAACTTTGACATATACAGCTGGAAGTAACTTTATTAGGAAGTGAGTCAGTAAATAAAAAGAAGTACGTTCTTTGTTTTCTAAGTTACCAGATAGTGTTTTTTATGAGATATATGTATTAAATTTCGTGATTCCTACTCGTTCGCCCCCCAGTGGCTCAGCGGTATGTCTGCGGACTTACACGCTAAAATCCAGGTTTCGATACCCGTGGTGGGCAGAGCACAGATAGCTCATTGTGCAGCTTTGTGCTTAATTCTAAACAACAACAACAACCTACTCGTTTACCATCAGGTAGGATGGTAATTTAGTCGAAAGGTCAATGGTTAAAAGGAAGTGGCATTCCTTGCTTTCCAAGCTACCAGACGGTATTTCTAAGTACGATATATATAGTATTGTGGGTGATTTCTACTTGATTACCAAATTTCAGGACGGTTTGTTGGACATGAGATCGAAAGGATCAGAAAGGCTTTGTGTCCCTTATTTTCTGATTTATAGTGCAGCAAAGTTTCACTCAAGAAATATCTGCAAGGTATCAAACAATATATGCTCGATTATCACATACTTTAGGAGGAACTGTGCTATTAGGCCTAATGCCTGGAACATCAAAAGTTGACTAAACTGAAATATCATTCAGGATATTAGAAAGGCAGTTGAATGTTTCTTTCAAACGTTTACTTTATGTAAGTATAGTTGAGTGGCTGTAGTGTTTTAAAGCACATTTAAGTTTGGGTATAACTCTTTCACGTGTATGTGACAGAAAAAGTAACTTAAATGATGTTCCGTGGTCTACTATATGGTGACCAATATCTAGCATTGGCTTCATGTAATGTGGTAATATAGCACCTGTACGAAATGTACCTTGCCAGACTGGTCTATTGACAAACAATTTATAGCAGCCGTGAGATACATGAAAGAACATTGAAAAGATTGGTTCAATCTTCCAAATTTTCAGGAACACTAGTTACCTATAGGAATTACACAAAACCCTTTCTATAATATACTATAGGTTACAGAAATCACTGTTGATACTTTTGTTAAAAGTATTGGTTCTAATGCATATAATCTTTTTCTAATTTTTTTTTACTTTTTATTGTGTTCACGTTTTTTATTGTTAAATTTAAAGGGTTTATTCGATATTTTTGTTCTGTTTTAAAAGTTCGTTTTTATTTATTTTCTGTATTTTGTGATTATATAAGATTATTTTAGATTTGTTTAATGTATTTGCAACGTATAATGATTTTATGTCAAATGATTTATTTTTTCAAGTTCGATTTGTTTTTCACGTAACATTTTAAATATGTATGCTGTAAATATTTCAATTGTATTCTATTTTACTTTTTATTGTATGTCTGTAATGTCTGTATGTAAGTTTCTAAACTTGCATATTTCTGTATTAAAAAGTACTTTTATTTTGTGCTTTTACGTCCATCTGAAAGGTTTTTATTGTGATATACTGTTATATATGAAAATTACTTAATGGATCATATCGTTGTTAAATGACTATTTTTATGTTCTATACTTTTGATTTTATGTTAAAGGGTTTTATTTGTAACATAGACCACTATGAAAGTTGTTTTATTTTGTAGCATAACTGGCCAAACAGGATCATTATTAAAGTTTTTATTTAAGTTTTAAATGAGTGTTAAATGTTGCGAAGTCTACACTGACGTGTAAGCATTTTTACAGGGACGAGAGAAGGTTACGTCGATTTTATAATCAATAAAATAGTAAAGTTGATTGGTTTAAAACAAAACAAAACGAGTCAGCTTATGTAGCTTGAAAGTAACGAGAGGGAATGAAGTAGAATAAGTCCAGACTTCATATAGTCCTGGAGTGTGCATTATATGTATGATGTTCTGATCGAGTAAAACGTATTGTAACACCACACATTTTCCAAATAGATTTGTTTCACATTCCTAGTATTACACGACGTTTATGTGATTATATAGTTATTTAACTTTATAGTACTAAATACTAAGTCAAAATATCAGAAACCTAATACATAATACGATTCATGACATACATACTATTTGATATTTTTGCCAGCTGATAATTCCGTATGCTGTATTTTATACTCAAGTGAATATAATGTGTATGTATACATATTATAGCTTTCTTTTAATAGGTGGTTCAACCTTCCAAATTTTCAGGAACACTAGTTGCCTATAGGAATTACACAAAACCCTTTCTATAATATATTATAGGTTACAGAAATCACTGTTTTATAGAGCCTCAGTGTAGACATGTTATTAATTGCTTTGCATTACAAGTGAATGGTTCTATAACAAGAGTTATGACTAACCTTCTTATTATAGCTTAAAACATAACCAAAACTTCACTTCTTTAGATTGCAGATTGGCGGTTTCCTTACAAGAGATCTTATCATTCTGTGTGCATGCATGACGAAAAACAGCTGCGAAAAGTGACGTTAACACACTGTGACTTAGACGTCGAACCTCAGCTCCGAGACTACCTCTTCTACGAGGCCGTGTCATGTTCATGCCAGATTTGTCATTCATCAACAGCAAGCTGTGAAAGTGTTCCATACCAAGCAAATAGAGCTCCGTAAGGTTCAAATAACTATTATTAACACTTGTGAGAGCATAACAGTGATTTGATTCTGGGCAATAAAAGAGAAATGATCTGGTTGATAACTGATAAAATAGATAATCACAAATTCTAAAAATCTTGTAATGACTATCTCTTTCTGGGTTGATTTCGAAATATTTTAGTTTATTTACCTTCTCTGTCGTTATTCAAACCTGGCATTAGGGATTTTCACACAATAAAGTCATGATTTATCTTGCAATCACAAAAAGCTTAGTTTTATGTTTTGAGACTCGAAGTCACATATGTATTATATTTATAGTTCACTGCTGCATTTCCGAATTATTGTGTAATTGTGTTCTGATTGGGTTATATAGGTTTTGTCTTTCAACCCAAAGAATGTTTAGTTGTTGATTCGTCGATTCGCTTTCTTGTTTGTTTATTTAAATTAACCACAAAGAGTAAAATTTTAAATAATGTCTCGTTTTCAAAAATAAAATTAACATGTTGTTCTTTTCCACATTTAAAGTGGTAACCGATTAAACAAATATGAATAGTAGGTGGAATTAAAACTATTTAGCTTCTCATAACTAAAGAATCTTAAAACTATATAAATCTGATTCATAGCCTGCTGTTATTTAACTATCACCAAAGTCGTCAGGTTGATTCAAACTAGGTAGCCATCAACTGTCATCTAAAGACAACTACATCACTGAAGTCACCGGACCCGGAACCAACTCACATTTACACAGCAGTTTGAAACTTGTTAGAAAAACGATAATATTAAAATTTAGTAGACCAACTGGCACCACAGAATACAGATTATTAGTGCGTGCTTAAATTTAAAGGTATTCTAATCCACGTCCCATCAAACAATTTTCCCTTTCAGCCGTGAAGAGAGGTTATAAAGTTCGGTCAATCCCACTATTTGTTAGTGAAAGATAGCTTTAGGGTTGATAGTTGGTGATGATGGCTGGCTGCCTTCCTTCTTGTCTTTCACTACTAAGCTCTACTGTAGCTTTCAAAACAAACCAAATTAACTTTAGAATTTTGAAATGTCGTCAGAAATTCAATTTCATGGTCGAAAAGTAATTTTGATATCTATAGAGAAGATGAAATGAGAGTGATAGCTAGAACTAGTTCCAAAATCATAAAGCATATTTGAGTTTTCTCTTTCAATTTCCACGACCTTCGAGCAAGTAGTTCTTTATGTGTCCTAGATATTCATTTTGTTTTCTTTTTAATAATATCACTATGAACCTACCACAACTTCTGAACCCACAGTAACACAGGGATATTTCTTCAAATTTACACCACTATAAACCAGATTTCGATGCTCGTGGTGAGCAGAACACAGATAGCTCATTGTTTAGCTTCGCACTTAACTACAAAGAAACTGTCGAATTAATGAAAAGACAACCTACTAAATAAATTTGAACAAACTAGTATTTTGGTGTACTCTTCTTGGTTGTTTTTGTTTTTAAATGTCTGAAACTTTCGCAAAACGTTCAGCGTTACGATGCAGAACTATCAGTAAGGTACTGATCTTTTTCATCCGACCTTAATTCTGTCTATTTTTGGGATTATCTACACGAGTAGTCTTTTTTCCAATAATTTTTAACCTCCACGCCCTCTGGCGTTACTTTTGTCTTTTTTCATGTCTTAGCTCCAGTTATCCTAAGATTCGTATCTCATATTAGCCAAGAATTTTCACGCTCAGTGGCTAGTCTGACAGCAACCCTCGTCTTTCTTTTGGGATTGGGGCCACATAATCACGCGGGCTGGAATAACATCAGTCCAGGTCGTATATACATATCAATAAATTCTAAGTCTCGTCAAAGAAATTGCGTCCTTAGTTTGTAAAATGCTTTGATACAAAATAACATTCTAATAAACTATTTATTGAAGTCAAAGTCTTTTAAAAACATATGACCTGTAAGTATTCTCTTTCTTTCATTTAATTTTACTGTTACTTTTAAAAGCCTGCAGAGTTACAACGACAAGCACAGATATATCTCATTGCGTAGCTTTGTGCTGAACTACAAACAAAGCTGCCCCCCAGTGGCTCAGCGGTATGTCTGCGGACTTACACGCTAAAATCCGGGTTTCGATACCCGTGGTGGGCAGAGCACAGATAGCCCATTGTGTAGCTTTGTGCTTAATTAAAAAAACAAAAAAACAAAGCTTTAAGAAAGCTAATTTACGTTAAAGTCTTAAAACTAGGCAATTTCTACATTATCTTCTGTGTTAATAATAAAATAATTTTAATATTCATATTGTCGATTAAGAAGTAATAGAATAGAAGTAATTACAATTTCGTGGTATAAGTAAGGAGTTGATAATAACTAAGCGAATAATTTACAACTTACACAAATTTATATCAGTAAGACACCTAAAACACACATAACAAAACTTGCAGTGAATTTGTTATAAATAATCTTTTCCAAGTCTTTTTTTTTCATTCAGATATAATGAAGTAGACAGTAGATTGTATCAGGTGTGAATAGTTTTAAACAATAGGACATAAAAAAGCATTTTGAAGAAACATGTTCTCGTTAAGTTAAAAATGCAAGAATCACTAAACCTTCTTGTTGTTTTCCACATAAGAAGACATTGCACTTGGTTACTATGGTAACATTATGGTATCATTACCTACATTGGTTAATTCTTGCTAGAACTTCAAGTATGGTTCGAAACGTTGTCGTCGTGACTTCGAATCATGAACGTTCTTTCTCACAAGCCTCAGAAGATCGATCCTGAGGATGACGTCCGACACTAATCGATCGTCAAACTGTTATTCTCTGAACGAACAATCCGTGTGTTAAAGATAGTAACATCGACCTTCATAAGATCATTCATTTGGCGAGAGGTTTACATCATCTTATCTAATCTTTGAATTGTGAACTGCTCAACGAGTTGTACTTCAAAAAAAAAGGTTATTAAATACTTTCTTTCAACGATGTTACTAATTCCGTTCTCTGTAATACTGTATTGTAATCTAGTAAGGTCTATAATTACTTGTAGATAATGTGATATTAATGTTTGAATTTTTAGTAGGCCCATTGTTTTTATTTATGTAATTTAATAATTTAAAGTTTTTTTCATAAAAGAGATCTAATAGTGTTTCAAATTAATTTTCAACTTTAACACCTACATGAAAATGTGAGCTATTGTGAATCAATTATTAATTAACGATACATCACAAAAAAGGAGTTATTATTATGAATAAATGTGCTTATAGAAAATATATCAGGTGAAGTGCTTATGCATCAGAAAAAAAAGAGGAATGACAATAAGAGCTCTTTAAACCATAAACAAAATTTCAGGGTTAACACGAATATGGGTTTTAGTATACATTATATTAAAATAATAGTGAATATGTGAATCACAAAGTCACAAACCATAAACAATATAAAGTTGTGGTAGGACTGTATGTGTGAGAATAACATTTTGACGTTTATTTATGCTTTGCAGGTAGTGTTATTGCCATTTACACATTACGGGCGTCACATTTGTAACGTCCTTCCAAGTATAATTACATTGTTCTGCATCATTTGCAGATAATTTGACGTCATTAAAACAACCTTAATGTAGGTTGTTGTCCATATCTCAGCTATAATATTTTGTTTTGTAATTTATTCTAATTGTTTATCTCCACAATATAAGTTTCTCGCCTCTTCCTATTTATTATTACTCCTTGTTAATCTGGGTGTTTACATTTATGGTTTGAGCAGTTAAAATCTAACATTTTAATTCTCATAGAATTAAAAGCTATAAAATTTCAACGAAAATACTTAAGACATTGTTTCATAGCATCACGTATAATAACACTATGTAACATAATTTCTACTTTTTTGTGTTCTTGGGCAGAAAGTGTTATTTCCTAATTGCTTATGCCTAAAGTAAGTGGAAGAAGGCCTATATTTTCCTCAAACTTTGCATTTGTGATCTGGGTAATGAAATTTTCAAATTTAACCATTTTCCAGAGCATTACAGATAAATTCAGTGCTGAGTAGCTGATAGAGAATTTTTTTAAACTTACGAAAATTTTCAACAACTTTCTAGAATGTTGTAAAACTTACGACAATTTTCAAGAACTTTCCACAGTAATACATATGTAGGAGCTCACCACTCACAACTTCAGTTTACTTCTAGCTGCCATAAGTGAACACATAAACCTATCTGATTTTACCAGAGGTGGCATCAAGAAGCTGCAAGCATTCTCTAGGTGTATTTTGCTATTTTCGTTGCCAATTTATCAGGACAAAAGTGAAAAAGTACTCTATGACAGCAGCTGCTAGAATGTTTCGGCATGCCTGTTGAAGATGAAGTCAAACACTGAGCACCTCATTTTATATTATACAAATTTTAGATCTTTTAAAATCTAAATATCTTTCGGTGCACCTCAAAGAGCAATACAACAGCGTCAAGACCTTGCTAATAGTCTTGAAGTATGATGAATATGACTGAGAGGTTATCAGATACTTCAAAATCGTGACATTCCTGATGAGTCTCCAAGGAGATTTTACGAAGTTTATTTGTTATCTTTGCCTTTGGGACAGCAGGGACACCGCAGCGCGCTACAACAAGAAGCACTGGCCACAACGGACCGAGTTCTTTCTGGGGAGGAACAATGTTAAGTGTGAGACACTAGTGGACTTTCAGAAGGTGCTGTTTCCACCATTGCACATAAAATTGGGTCGTATGAAATAATTTGTCACAGCTCCTGATAAGGAGCCTGCAGCCTTCAAGTACCTCCGAAACCTCTTCCTTTAGCTGCCTGAGGCAAAGATCACAGCTGGTGTCTTCGTTGGACCACAAATAAAGAAGATCCTGGAGTGCACAGAATTCCCCAAGAAGCTCAGTAGGAAAGAAAAGCAGCTTGAGGCAGTTTTATCAGAGTGGTTCAGGGCTTCTTGGCAATCACAAGGCTAAACCTTATGTGGAACTGGTTGAGATTCTGGTAAAGAACTACAGCAAAATGGGCAGCAGGATGTCCCTGAATGTCCATATCCTTGACGTTCATCTTGATAAATTTAAGGAGAACGTGGGAATATGCTCAGAGGAGCAAGGCGAGCGCTTCCACCAAAATATACTGGACTTTGGACGCCGCTACCAAAGAGCGTATAACGAAAACATGATGGGATATTATATTTGGAGGCTCATACGTGAAAGTGATTTACATTACAGTCGCAAATCTCGAAAAACTACTCACTTCTAAACATTTTTGTACAACTTTAGTGTAAATACATGTAAATCTTGATTTATATGTTGTTTTATTCAGACCTTATGTAAATGAAAATGTGCAAATTTGCCCATTTTTGCATAGGAAATAAGTTAATTTCTAAATTTCATTATTCATGTCACAAAAGTACAATTTAAAGTGAATAATGGCCATTTTCTGTACTTTTACAACATAAGCAATTAATAAATAACACATACTATCCAGAAACAAAATTTGTTATATAGTGTAATCAATAAATCAAAACCTATGTGTACGTAACCGCTTTGTTTTACACTTGCATTCACTTTCTTCTTCCTCTTAGTATAACTGAAGTAACAGTTTTTAGCTTATAGGATTATGAGGACTATTCAATAAACTTATGTTATCACACATAAGTAATATTCGACAAGAAGTGCTCATTGGAAACAAAAACATGCATTATCTTAATGTTGCGCCTCTTAAATTTATTTACAGAGTTATATAGCTAACAAAAACTAAGAACAAAACAATTTTACTTCTCTTTCTTGTAGAAATAAACTTTCAAAACCTTGTTAAAGAAAATTCTTATTATTTTAGAAGTAAGTTTGTGAAAACTGTTTTGTACAAGTAGGTCACAAGTAGCTTGTTTACACTCTGTAATAAGGAGGGATTTGAAAATAATCAAAAGAGATGCTGTTCGTTTAGACTGTAAGTTGTAAAAGTTGATCAGTTTGATGAAATGGGCTCATTTAGGCTGTAACATGTAGAAAGTAACAAGACAGGTGAGCTAGAGTTCCTTTAGATTGTAACATCCAGGATTTGACGAAACGATAGGATGGAGTTCTTTTTGATACTGTAATAAGTAATGATTGACTAAATGATCGAAATTTTAACATTTCAAATAATATTGTTCTATAGTCACTTATCACAAAAGAAGATGATACATTGTTGAACAATTAAATATTCTGATGATATAATACACAAGGTACCTGTTGATGTGATATAGAAGGTACTAGAACTTTGTGTTGGCTATGCCTTTTAAATGAGTAAAGAAAATATAAAACTGAAATGAAAGGAACATTGAATATGAAGACGTGAGAAAAACATAAATGCTAAAACTTTAAATCTTCTAACTGGGGATAAAGTGAATATTAAAAATTGGATAAACCATTGAATATGGTGTCGAAACAATGGATAATACAAGAGGCCAAGAAAAAAATATAATTTAACTCATAAACCAATAAGCAACAGGCTATCTTGTCCACACATTAATATTTATACACATAAAACTGCGAAGCAAAAGAATAGTAATAACAATAATGTTTTTATCCTAGTTTATCCAATGCACAGTAGATATTAAAGATGGTAAGCAGTAAACTACTCTATTAAATAACTCTAAAAATATTAATTCAGAACCTTGTTCTCTACTCTTGCTGTTGTTTTCTTGCAAGATTGTTGAGAGGAAAAAATGTTTTAGTTAGCATGATCTATATTTTATGTTTAGTCTCTGAAAAATACAAGTTTCAAGGCAAGTCTAAATTTCAGTAGTGAATTTACTTTTGTTAATGATATTCTGGATGTCTTTCCTCACCATTATGTAGTACGAATTTGATGTGAAGTTTGCCAATGTCAGTTTATAGAGTTATCAATTCTTATTACCCACCGAAATTTGTGTTTCAGATCATATTGTTTCTTGTGCGGGAATGAACAGATGGCGATTCACAATCTTTAAGTTGAATAGTTTAGAATTCCCTGAAGTAGTCCAGAGGAGCTAAATCTGTTTGATTTTACAAACAAATGACAAATGTCGACATTTTTTATAATTAATACTATTTTGCATTATTTTGCACTGAGAGGGTCTGGTAGGTTTATGAAAGCTGGCTTAAGATGAAAAACTTCAAAACATTTTTGCAGGTGAAAACTCAGGACATGATTTCGTATGTCATCATCAGTGTCGTTATGAAACAAAATCAGAACACCTTTTCCTACAAAGATTGGACGATGAGGAAGTTTAATTTGTAACAATACAATAATTTAAGCAGTTCTTGTTGAAGTTAAAAACGAAATTATATAAATACTAGTACAAAAGTCTGTCGAAAAGACGAGAAACCATTATAGTACGATTAGCAAAGATTTAACTAAAACAAACTTGTTTATAATTCCAGAACCGATCAACCTACTCTTTCCTCATTTCATCAATCTCGAAGTAATTCTTTACTCGCCACATTTTAAGTAAAACCTGTGCAAGAAAAAATGAAATGTTATTGTGAACAAAACGTATGCACTCTGAAGGAAACTTATATAACTCTTTTGAGCCTTTTCGCTATATTCTATGTCAAGAAGTAGAAGACAAAGTGTGAGCAGTCTGACACAAATTTTCGACTATTCCAACTGTACAAATGATTAAAGATATTCGGTAGTAATAAACTTTATTTTTATTTATGTTTTAAGGCGAAGTAGATAATGTTTATTAATTAAAATTTTTCCCCGCTTAAAACGTTTAAAATACTAACTCTGTAACGTTAGTAATATTTGACTTATTTGTAGTCTAAAACATAAACTTAATGTAAGGCTTAGCTGAAACACTACTTTATAAATTTTATTATGTTTGTGGCTACAATCTAAATGTCTTAAAACTTCTGAATTAAACTATCAAAAATAAAGAATAAAAACAAACTTTTTTTAACAAATCAACATGAATGCTCTGATATTTGGTAATATGAACTTTCTATGTGTGTGTGTGTGTGTGTATTCATCATTTTCAACTTTTAATTTATATACCAGCCTATTTAAGTTTTTCTATATTTATATATTTCTACAACAATAGTTAGGACTAATTCTAAGGGCCTGGCATGGTCTAGCGCGTTAAGGCACGCGCTTCGTAATCTGAGGGTGGCGGGTTCGCGCCCGAGTTGCCCCAAACATGCTTGCCCTTTCAGCCGTGAGGGCGTTATAATGTGACGATCAATCCCACTATTCGTTGGTAAAAGAGTAGCCCAAGAGTTGGCGGTGGGTGGTGATGACTAGCTGCCTTCCCTCTAGTCTTACACTGCTAAATTAGGGACGGTTAGCACAGGTAACCCTCGAGTAGCTTTGTGCGAAATTCGAAAACAAACAGACTAATTCAAAAAACCATTGACATTATCAGTTTTTTATCACACTGTAGATTTTGGACGCAGAAATTAGTTTGCAAGTTTTTTTGGCAACTTCCGTCCTATTTCACAACATTCAAGTATTGTAAACTTCTAGTTTACTGCTCTATCTTTACAAATACTGCTTTATTCCATTCGTTCTGTCAATTAGTAACATCACTACATATATGTAATAATCAAAAATATTTTAACAAGAACGTTCACTCACAAAGTTTATTGATAAAAGATCAAAGTTTGCCATTTTTAACTCATTATAAAACAATAATTTAAAGCAAGCACAAATAATAAATGTTTTATTTAATTAAAAAACATACAAAATAGATGTATTTCAGTAAGCTATGTGTATTATGCATAAACCTGTCATAAATATTATAATATCGTTACTAATTATTTTATTACACTTTATGTTGGTAACTTTAATATAAGCATTAAGATAACTTGTTTTTGCTCTTTGATGTTTAGATTTGAAACAGGTATAGATATAAATTAATAATAATACTATGTACGAATTATTTGTATTGTTTTTTTTAAAGAAAATAAACATTGTAATATGTAATGAATGAGCATGACTTTGTGTTATCAACGTTCTGCCACAGTGATTCAACTGTAAGTTTATAACGCTAAAAATCCATATTTCAATGCTCGTGGTGGACACAACATAAAAACCCCATTCTTAGCTATGCTTTTAACTACAAACAAATAAAATCAACGCCTTTTTGTTATATGAAAGTAATATAAGCAAACAAAGAAGACTTCTAAAAAACAACAACAACGAACTTCTATTTCGACAACGATACTTCATTTAGGGTTCAATTTTCTTATAAATGTTCAATTATTTCTTAAGGCATGTTTTAGAGTAAAAAGAAAGCTAAACAAGAAATAAAAAATGTGTACTGATTGTACTGTATCAATAATTGTTAACTTTTGTTGTTTTTGATTAACAACACCTAAGACCTTATTCCAAAGTTACAATGACACTATTGTTTTCATCAAACTGTAGATGGTTACAATTCAATAATGTTAAAACAGATAAAATAAATTAACAATGTAAATAGGAAGTAACTTGAGTGTCTTTATTAGTGATTTTAGTCCCTTTATTTAAAATGTCTACATTTCATAAACCATTTTAATTTCTTATTTTAAATAACGTACGTACTTGAATATTATCTTGTCAATAATGTGAAGGGAAATATGCATTACATCCGATGTTCCTTTTCATTAATATTGTATTTTTAGGTTTTCATCATTTGAAACTTAGCAACATAAGAAGTATTCTCATTTGTGGCTGACACTTACAAACCGTCAAACAGGAAGATTGTAGCTAAGAGCGTACCGGCCCTGTGTTACTTATTAAATTAACAAGTCATACAAGTGAGCATTTTATGTTTCTTACACGGCAAATGTTTCACTTTAAACGGGAAGAAAACGTTGCTAGTGATTCAATAATTCAATTTAATTAATTATTTTAACCACGTGATGCTCTTATAAACGCTGAAAAAGAAGAGAAATTATAGTTTACTCAATTTCTCACGGTTTATTTGTTGTTAAACAATGATCTAACTGTGTTCTGTCCACCATGGGTATAGAAATGTGGTTTCCAGCGCTGTATGTCTGCAGTAAAACAAGATAAAGTCAAAATGAAATACTGATTATTTGCTCTATGAAACTACTGATAAAGTATCACGTGGTGACCTAAGCTGAAGACATACTACCAGAATAAAATTACGCTTCTTTGAGTTTGCAGTTAAAATTGTGCTATGGCTTTAATTCAGTGGTGTTAAAACAAGTAATATACGTAACCTAGTGGTTTTATTACTAATTTTCTACCCAAATTCATCATAATGTCTGAAACATATGCTAAACAATTTCAAAATGTATTTTTCAAACATGGTTTAACGACTTTAATACAAAAATAGTTTATTTATATAATTGTTTATAATAATTACATAAGATCAAGTTACTTGAGGATTATATCTAGTTTTCCTACTTGCAGACCGTAAAGAAACATGTTTGATGTTGATGTGTTCGTTGAAATGTTTCAAGGTTTTAAGCCACAATAAACTTGCTATATGTGTGTTAAATGCAACTTATCAGATTTAGTAATAAAAAGATGAACTACAGTAGAATCATTTCTTTTATGTTATGTGCAATCGTCAGGTTCATTTTCATACAGAAAATAAATAAGATAATAGGCTTGTTACTGATGTATTGGACCTAGTTTTTCACAGTGAGTGACAAACAAAGAAATAACATATAGAATTCTGTTATATGCACTGTGCAGAGTACACATATAAAATATTTTGTGCCAACTCTCTAATAGTATTTTCTAGAATACATTGCAACTGACAATTATATATTTATTTGTCTAATAAAGTTGTTGATGTTACATAATATTTTAATGTCCACTAGCATCTCGAATATGCAATGATGCCCTGCCATCTAGCGTCAATAAGTGAAAGTATATAGTTCTCCACTGTTATCACAATTTCTCAAATCATGGATAAAACAGACTGAAAGTTCTTTCAAATACTGCTATAATCAATACATATGGCAATAAAACCACAAAGTTAAAGTTATGGAGCTATGCTCTGAAGAATAAATAATATATAAGATATAATTTATGGTAACTGAAAACAAAATATTTGCTAAAATATATTTCGAAATTCCAATTATATTTAAACTTCAAAACATCAATGTTACTTTCAAGGAATAGAACAGTCACTTAAGAACACGATAATTACACTTTATAGTCGGAACTAAACCTACTAAACTCTTACAAACCTATAGATACGACAGAATTTAATCAAGTAATAGCACTACCAATACTTCCTAAAACCGATATTTCATTATTTGTAACTAAGATTGCATGTTCCAGTTTATACATTATATAAGACATGTAGACACTTTTAATAATATGCTTTAAAGGCATGAAAATATTTTGTAAAACTTTTATAAATTTCTATTTTTGCTAGCTCTTTCTTTCGTTTATCAGTATGTACAAGCACAAGAAGTGCTACAACACCATTAATTAGAAAAGACGAGATCTTTTATCTGTATTTTATTATATTTAATCTATATAAAAGTTAGTGTGCGTCACATAACTCTTGATTTCTCGAAGTAGGATGAGTCATAAAACTCAGAATGGATTTATCTAGACAGAATATTTCGATTACTGACTGCCTATTACGAGTTTAGTGACAGAGGTGCAAGGGAACCATGAGGAAGAGGTGCCATGAATCCTTATAAGTGTAGTGAGTGTTAGCATAATAAGTCTAAAGTAAAGACGTAGTGTGGGATTACTTAGCCTAGATCCAAATGCATAAAATTTATCAAGAAAGTAAAAATATCGATATAATTTTAAACTTACATCGTTCTTGAATTAAACCATTTTTTGTTATATCACCAACGTTATTAATAAAAATAAACGTTTTTAATCAAAGAAGATCTAGATTAAGAAATCAACAAATATTTTTTCCAGTTTCGTTGTCTAAATATTTCATTTTGTTCTTTCAGTACATAAAGTGACAACAACTTCAGGTTACTAGCGAAAGTACCCAACTTCTCTTAGATCATTGGTTGATATATTCTAAATAACTATGACAGTGTGTGTATTCTGAACCTCTATTAGAATCCTGCTGGTGGATATAGTTTTCAACTCGAAGCTACCTTTGGTTTATGTGAATGAATCGCAGTTTTTCTGTTTTAAATTTGGCATACGTTACGAGTTTACTTACAGGGTTGCAGGGGATGTCGTGAAACCTTTGTGTAGTGTACAAGTGTACGATTTAAAATTTGTTTGTTTGTTTGAATTTCACGAAAAGCTGCATGAGGGCTGTCTGCGCTATCCGTCCCTAATTTAACAATGTAAGCCTAGAGTGAAGGCAACTAGTTATGACCACCCAACACCAACTCTTGAGACACTTTTTTACCAACAAATAGCTGAACTTACCATTATATTTTAACACCCCCACAGTTGAAAGTGTAAACATGTTTTGATGTGATAGTCATCCAAACCCACAACTCTCAGCTTACGAGTCAAGCGCCCTAACCATCTGGAATTTACCGATGTTTGGCTAACTCGACTGCACTTTTCTGTCTTTTCGTTGGTCAAGCTTGATTTCGTAAAATGTATTTCAGTAAATTATGAAACACGAGGCTAGGTTATTCTGTTGGGTGGGGATGATAGTACTTGTTCCGCCATTTTGAACATGATATTCGCTAGTACATCACATGATGACCAGAGATGGACATGTGGCTTTGTTCAATTTCCTTTTTTTGTATATTATTCTAAATTACAAAACGGAAATGTATATAAATTATTGATAGGTCTAAATACCCAATAGCAGGTACTTGAAACAAGTATAAGTTAAAAATAACGGGTGCAAAAGACAATCAACATCTATTAATATGTTATCTATTATTCAGCTGGGAGCTAAAGCATTACCAACCAGTTCATTCAGATGAAAACAATTCTGACAAACGTTAAACTTCTTCAATGTTTGAAAAACAAGTTTGATTCAAGAGTTTAATGTTTCGTAGGTTTTAATGTTATTTTTATGCTATTTTAATCCAGATTTTTCTCCATATCGTTCACCAGAATCTGAGGAGAGGTATTTACAAATATTCTATTAGGTGCCTCCAAAATGATTTGATAAATTGGATACCTGCGTAAAATACAGAACAAGTCACCAGTTTCCTTCTTTCTTATCTGATAATTTTAAAAAGAGACAAATTCACATGCAGTTACTGCTTCAGCATTGTCGCAATAGCGGGAAAATGTTCAAGTGTTTCGTCAATGGAAGGCCGAGGTGGAATCTGCACAAAAATATGAAAGGTGCAAGATATTCAACACCTTTACACAAGACTTGTTCATTTTTTTTAATGTAAAGGTGGTCTCAAAAAACTTCAAAATAGGAGTTTTAATTTTCTTGTAGTTATTTTCTTTTGGTACGTTCTTTAAATGTAATTCAGTAATTTTTGTTTTTCTAAAACTGATATTTTGATATGATCTCTTGAATCTTATTATCTATTAGGCAAAGCAATTATCAATTTGACATTCCACATGAAAGAATCTGCCAATAAATGTTAAAGAATACCTCTTTCATCTTGATACCTTAATAAAGTTCATAGGAAAAACTAAATTATATAATTGGATGTAATTTCATCGTTTAGTTTATATCATTCGAATCTTAAGATTATAAAGCAACAATTTCTTAACAATAACAACCAGTACAAGTTTAAATATTGGAATACTGATGAAACTCAACCTATGTTTCACAATTTTTGCTACAAGTTAAACAAAATAAAACATTTTTTTTAATTTCGCGCAAAGTACTCAATGGTTATCTGCGCTAGCCGTCCTTAATTTAGCAGTACAAGTGTAGAGGGAAGGCAACTAGTCATCACCACCTACCGCAAACTCTTAGGCTACTCTTTTACCAATGAATAGTGGGATTAATCATCACACTATAACGCTCCCACGGCTGAAAGGGAGAGCATGTTTGGTGCAATGGGGATTCGAACTCACGACTCTCGGATTACGAGTCAAATGTCTTAACCACCTGACGATGCCGGGCCCATATTTTTGCACGTCTTCATGACAAACGTCTGTTTAAATTTATCTATTTTTTAAAGTTAAATTTAAAAAAACAGGTTTTATTTTCTTTTAGGAATACATTGAGCAGCTGCCTGGACAATACAGTCAGTCACTGGTGCCATGCAATTGTCTCTCAGGGGTTTACAGACGATTAGAGAAGATCAAGTTCCGAGAGAGGAGTGAAAGAGGACCAGTTGACCTGGTCCAACTTTCAGCTGGTATGCGGGTCGGGCGACACTGACTGTGTAAAAGAGTAGCCAAAGAGTTGGCGGTGGGTGGTGATGACTAGCTGCCTTCTCTCTGGTCTTACACTACTAAATTAGGCTAGCACAGATAGCTCTCGAGTAGCTTTGTGCGAATTTCAAAAACAATATATTCGGTATATAAATGGTGTTCCGCTCACTGCTGTGTTTGTTTGGAGTATTACTATTATACTATCTTCTAACTGTTAAAAATCCTTAAGGGTCTAGATTAAAAATACAGTGTTTAAAAACTTAATAAACTGAAAACTAATGTCTTATAACAAGTAAATTTCTTTGTCGGATTTAATAGGCTCTTCAGCCTGCCTGTTTTCCTGATATTATTATCATTTGCAGAAAATTCAACAAATAAAGCTGCTCTCAACTTTTTTACTATTTATTAATACTGTTTGTACAATAAGTTTGATTTAAGTATAAACGCACATGTTTAATGATCTATTTCACTGTCAATCGTTTCATCTTCATTACTTACATAAAAAACAACATCACTTTAAACTGCTTTTTTAAAGTTAGCGATGTCTAGTTTATCTCTGAATCACTCACGAGGTCGGTACGTTGTCTAATGATTATTCTATTGATTGAATACTTTTATCATTTACACTAAAAGGTTAATACTTTAAAATGCCTACCTTACTGATTAAATTTTCAGAATTTAATGTTGGTAGTCGAACTGACCACCCTTCCTCTCGATAGTTTTCCTTCTTGGGTAGCACACTCTCGACAGATTCACTAAGCAAGTTTCCTTTACGGCCATCGTGCTGACCAATAGCGTTAAGTTGCGGCAAACTTAGGGCTTTGTTACATTTTCCGAAGGTTTTCTTTTTCTACAGAATAATAAACCTGTTGTACTGAACCCTATTGTAACTGAAGGAAAATATCAGCAACTTCTAATATCAAAACAGAAATAATTTTCCGTAAGTTGTACATAAACATTTTGTGAATATTATAACTGTATCACAAAGTAAAAACGACAGTAAGCTGTCGTCAACGGCACATTTTCCTTTTAACAACACAAAAAATTGTATATCTGCGAAAATAAAGAACTTGAAACGTATATATTTATATAAACGTATGTGTATATATATACACACACATATATACGTAAGTTAATAAAAGTTAAAAATACAAGACATTACTAAAACTTGTGAAAAACATACACACGTACACACATATTTATTTCGTTCATAATATACGGCGTTACTTTGGGAAAAATTATATATTAAAATCTACTTGTTTTAAGCAAAAAGCACTTCACTACAAGCACATTAAAAATCATAAGTTTTCCACACAAAAATTTGAACCGTAGGTGTTCAATGTGTTTCCTTTTCAGTCAGTACATTAAGACTATTTCTACATGAAGACTCTGAACATCATGTTGATAGCGTTCATTGGTCTTCGCAATATTCTGTACACTGACAACCATTTTATTTAGATCACCAGTTCAAAATTATAGAAAGATGAAAAAGCAGTACTTTATAGTCTGCGAGGAAAACGATTTCATCACGTAATATAAACTGGTTTGGACACATCCTGTACCGTGTCCAACTTCCCTGGATAAGACGTAGGACTTTCAATATGCTTCTAAAGAAGTTTTGTTCCCTTTAGACAAGTATTTTTTTATTGTACAACCATTTTGATTGTGTGGTTATATTAATGGTCACCTACATCATACCAACACGAAAAAGGAGCCATTGGAGTTCATTAACTGATATACCACAGAAATCGTATGTTCTACAGCAACGAGGTTTCCTCACTAAGAAAATCATTAACGATTAGTAAGCATTGCATACGTTAAAAAGGGGCGCTATAAACTATTGTAAGAAGATACGATAACGTATATAACATTTCATGCAAAACGTAAAAAAACGTCTTTATACATATTTTTGAGCAGCTTTACAAAATAAAAGGATGTAACTTAATGTTTATTTAAATTGATTATTTATAGTTGGGCACAAAACTAGGCTATATGTGCTTTACCCACCACGGGTACGGTAAACCATTTTCTAACATTGTAAGTCTTCAGACATACCATTGTGTCATTGAAAGGGTCAGAAGGGATTGGGTGGGTGCTTAATTAGATTAAAACTGTAGTGTATTTTTTTTTAATTTGAACAACAATGTTACCGATAACTTTTCCAAGAAACTGTTGATGTTTGGTAAATTTCTGGTAAAATTTTGTTCCCCGAGAACAAATAATCTTTGAGATAAAATCATTTTATAATTGTAATTTATTTACTAGCTCTCTATGGTAAAATGAAACAAAAGTATACCAAACAGAAGGAAAAAAACATACAAAATAAAAAGAACAAACCCTGATCGCCAAAACAAGAAAAAAAGAGAAACTATGTATAATACAATTAAGTTAATTTTACAAATAACGTCATAGACGTATACAACAGCAAGATATATGGTATATAACTGTCAATTAAAACTAGGATGGATGTTGGGATTGTTAGACCAATGGTCTCCAAACAGTGTCACGAAAGTTTCACCAAATGAAGAAAAATTATAAACATAAAAAATACACTACACAAAAAATACTCCACGAAACAGCAGGGGTGTGGCGTATATCAAGTGGGCTGCAGTGGAAAAAGTTTGTATCCACTGCCACAGACTGTTTTTTTCCAAATATTTCACATTTGGCTGTAGCTCTAACATCCAGTATCAGAAGCATACGCTTAAATAGGAATGTGATGTCAGTAATTAACGTCTTTTAGAAGTTAAGCTTCAACATATCTATTGACATTAATCAGTCAAAAGAGAAACTAATTTACGTATAATTTAATTTCCCTATTCGTATGTTAAAATGTATTGCCTTATATAAATATTACGGTCATAAATTCTCATTTACAGTTACTACAACCTTATAGTTCTCGCTTTCCTGTAGAAAACCAGAATAACGTGAGTTTTGTTTTCAATTTCGCGCAAAGCTACACGAGAGCTTTCTGTGCTAGCTGTCCCTAATTTAGCAGTATAAGACTGGAGAGAAGGCAGCTAGTCATCACCACCCACCGCCAACTCTTGGGCTACTCTTTTACCAACGAATAGTGAGATTGACTGTCACATTATAACACCGCCATGGCTGGGAGGACGAGCATGTTTAGCACGACGCGCTTGGCCATGCTGGGCCAAATTTATTTGTACGTAATAGTTCATTTTACTTTATCATTGCTACATTTACAGCTCTAGAAAGATATATTAAAGTGTTACAATGAGATATTGGAAAGATATGTTACAGTGTGACATTGAAATAGTAGAAGGATGTTACAGGAAACGGTGTCAAGCTTTAATGAATGGGAGGAAGTGTTTTAACATTATACCTTTCACATCCTGTTTTTTATCTTTTTGTTACTCATGTTGAAAAGTGGTTCAAGAACTGCTTTATTAAGTTGTTTGAATGAAAGACCTAATAAAAACAACAACTACATAGCAATAACTGGGTTATTTTCAGAAAAAAAAATTATTCTAAAAATATAATTTACTATGTGGTATTCATAGACATAGATGTCTAAAAAAGTAATTTGAAGTGTTTGCAGACTTATCTTCGGAGAGTAAAGAGGAACGAGTGAGCACAAATAAACATAAAAGGCAAAATATTTATTCACGAAAGTAAATGTCTTAAACCAAACTAACTGGCTTCTGTTTTGTGTTACGACTTTTCATCTGGGGTAGAAAAGCCTTTTGAAACATATTTATAACACAAGATTCAAATGCCAGAAAAATAAAGATAAAATGCCCTATTTCATAACCATAACACACACATTCAAGATAGATAAACCACCAACTTGTACAGATAAGTACACCACCCCTTGGAATGAGTAAGGTCCCTCCCTCCTTCCTCACACACACAGCACATACTGTGGTGCATATTTAAGACCTTTATTACATTGGTTAACATGATTATATTTAACTAAGTGTCGAACACTTGCTTGGAAATTTTGAGGAAGATATGAATATATCTTACCACAGTTATTTCAATTATTGCAGTTATTAGTATGAACCATTTTTTTCATTTCCATTCAAATGTCATTTTATTTTAATATTTTGAAAGATAATTATAACCGCAGTTAATATTTTTTTCATTGTTAGTTAGCTTACCTACAAATTTTAGTGATAACCACAACATAATTATTCAGGAATTTAATTACTGTTTTTCTTCCGAGATAGTAGGTATGTGTACAATTATTCACCATCGAGATAGTAGGTATGTATACAATTATTCACCATCGAGATACTAGGTATGTATACAATTATTCAATATCGAGATACTAGTTATGTATACAATTATTCACCATCGAGATAGTAGGTATGTATACAATTATTCACCATCAAGATGCTAGGTATGTATACAATTATTCACCATCAAGATGCTAGGTATGTATACAATTATTCACCATCAAGATGCTAGGTATGTATACAATTATTCACCATCGAGATACTAGGTATATATACAATTATTCACCATCGAAATAGTAGGTATGTATGCAATTTTTTTACAAATCATAATCATTTTATGAACTAAAAGCGTAGACGTTCGCACGTTTCAACAAAATTTAATTTATATATCAGTAATTCAAGAGTTGTTATAAACCAAAAGTCTATAAATTTTAATGTCCCTTTTAAGATTGTGTTATTTTCTTAACAACAACAGCACAGACATTATTGTGTTTGAATAGAAAATACTTGTAAAATGTGTCTAACATATATATATCCTTCTCCATTCGAGAATTAATGCTATCGTTGGATACAACGTATAACATAGCACGCTGCCATGATGAACCGCCTGACGGAAACAATAACCATTAGCTAATACAGTAATTGAGTTACCAGGCTATAAATCTAGAGCATCTACTACGGGGAACTTCACACAACGTTTGCCCTGGAGTTCACACCTTAACGCTATCGGCATCAATGCCGAAACAATGAAGCCATCCACTCACACATTGGTTATCATCAAATCCGCTGTTTTTCTAACACAGAGAAGAGTTAGAAATAAACATACATTCTCGGAAAAAATATGAGACTTTATTGGTGGAAGAGTATCTAACAGAAAAATAAGATCTGGATACTACCAGCTTCTCTATTGGTGGTGAAGATTTTAATAGAAAAACAATACCTTGTACTACCTTCTTATTTACTGGTGGAGGAGTACCTAACGGAAAACAACACTTTAATACTACCTTCTTCTTTATTGGTGGAGGAATATCTAACAGAAAACAACACCATGATACTACTTTCTTCCTTATTGATGGAGGAGTCTCTAATAGGAAAAACAACACCTTGATACTACCATCTTTACTGGTGGAGGAGTCTCTAACAGAAAACAACACCTTGATACTACCTTCTTCTTTACTGGCTGACATTCAAGCAGATCACTGTCTGGAGTTGAAGCTGTAGTATCAGAAAATTCTCTTTTTTCTAGCAACAGTAAATCATCTTTGTCGGTTTTAGTTTTCTGAGGTGCTTCATCTGTCATCGTTAGATTTTTCTTGTTTTCATTACTAGGACGTGCTTGCTACTGACAACAAGGCGTCGATCACTGTAAAGAAAATAACAGAATCTTAACTTTCAGTTTAAATTTAGAGTATATTTCTATTGAGCTATTATTTCAAACAGTTTAATTTTTTACAGAGCATTTCTGCTGTTGGTGTTTAGAACACTAAGTAGCTCGCATCCCTACACTCTATTTTTAAAATACATTCTCCTGTAAATAATTTTCTACACGTAAAGGCCATGACAGTCAGCTTACTAGTTGACCTACTTGTTTAGTGCACAGGGAAGACATAGGATCCTTCAATGTAATAACACAGTGACCCAAATAAAAATTCAAACGCTGATCCTTCAGATCGCCAATATAATTCCACGGAGGTTAAGGATACATCCCAAAATTGATGATAATTGGTTCAGCGGTTCACCAGTAATAAATGAATATACACACGTTGACTTTTGTCAAGTAATTGTTCATATAAGACCCATAAAATTTTCTTTCCATACCAATGAAAAAGTAGGCACAGTATTTAACTCGTACAAAACATGAATCAACATACAATAATCACACAGATTTACTTTAGATGAGATGAGTTAAAGAACTTGACACTACACGTGTGTATAACATCTAAAACCATTCCTAGTCGAAATGTTGTTCTAACGTGACAGAAATAAAAATAACAAACTGCAAATAACTTAATCAGTTTACCACGAAAAATAACGTACACTTTATGCGTAGGTGTATGAAGAGTGTATATGTATAACCCGAGAGCTTTAGGCAAGTCAGTTGTAAAATTAATTTTCAATTATGTAATTTTTCAGTATATTGTATTATGATGCGTCGTTAGATTATTACAATTTTCACTGGCTTAATATGTCTGTATTTACATTTTTACTTAAACAGATCTTCAGCTATTTATATTATCGACCTTCAAACAATCTTATACTAAATATCTTTTAAGAGAAAACATCAGAAACACCTATATATAATAGAAAGAGGAAAATTTTCTTCTTAGACGATGGCTAAAATATATATGAAACCACCATTATTAATCAACTTTGGAATTAATAAGGAAACACAAAAAACACAGTAACTTACTTTCTCTTGAAAGTTTATGTTTCTATTGTTTGTGTTTACAAATAAATAAAACTTATTTTACAACTATTTGCATTTAAACAACCATTTTCTCTGTGCGGTATTTAATAAATGAATCAATCTGATATGTATATTATAAAATGATATAAATGACGTAATGTGAAAAGGTAGAGACACACAGACGCTTACTTTTGTGTGTGCGTTGTTAAAATGTGAGATAATTCAGCTGTTGGTTTGATATAGTCAAAATAAACACTTTCTGTTGCATGATTAAAAAGTAAGCCACCTACAGTTATTTTAGGAAAGTTGTGTGTAAATTGTGACTTTTTTATCCAGTTTTGGTATATGGTACTTTGAACAAAACGCTACCTTGCGTCATATTTGGGCTTAACAGCTAGATCAAATGCCCCATACAATGACCATTCCTAATTTAGGACTGTTGATCATAAAAAAGAACAACCAGATATCAGTTTCTTCTGCCTAGATGAATACTTTTAACTGAAAAGTGTAGTTGACTGTCACAATTATAACGCCCCTACAGCTAAAACTAAGTAGACTGTTCAGTGACATATTGTATCTCTAACCGTGGATCATAGAATCCGTAGCTTGGCAGTTAATCATTAGGCTACGCCTGGTTCGTTTACATTCAATATCGCACTAAAAAACTAATATATGATATATACCAAAAAGTAAGAAAACTACTACTTCAAAGATAAGAATAGTATGTTTGTTTGTTTTGAATTTTAGGCAACATCTCTGACATATAGAGTTTCAAACATACACATGGGACTGACGAAGTAAACTAAGTCACAGGCTATGAGCAGGAAACAATAAATTGTGCTTTCATTGGATATACATTGATTGGTGTTGGTTTGCGATCAATGTTCGTTATATGTTGCAATATGTAAATATGTAAAATAGTAACTATTATGTTAACACTATTTGCTTTCATGAGGTAATTTATCAGTATAATGAGCTTAACAACTCTCTGTTTTTTAGAAGGAAAGAAGCTAATTAGCATCACTTTCGCCAGTTTTTCTTGGGCTCCTTTCTTCCGACCGAAAATCGGTCTTAACCGTCATTCTGATAGCGCACTCATCACGGCTTCAAAATGCGGGACGTGTATTCTCTGCAATGTTACGCGAACCATACACTCGGATTCGTAGTCCAGACACGTTAACCTATATGCTACGCCCAGTCATCTTCATCTTATTGTACGTCATCGAATGTAAGCTCGCATGGAAAGTTGGTTAAGACACTCGTCTCGTAATCTGACGGTCACAACTCCAAATTGCCGTCACAGCAAACATGCTCGCCCTTTCAGCCGTAGGGGCGTTATAATTTACAATCAATCCCACTATTCGTTGGTAAAAGAGTAGTCCAAAAGTTGGCGGTGGACAGTGATGACTAATTATCTTCCCTCTGATCTTACACTGCTGAATTCGGGACGGCTTACGCAGATAGCCCACGTGCAGTTTTGCGTGAAATTAAAAAAACAAACAAACAAACATCGAATGTAATGGCGTTGAATTAAATGTGGGTGCTTTGGAAGAGCTTGAATAAGTACATCATGTATCAACACAGAGAATGCTAGGCACGGTCTGTTTTGCGCTGTATGAAAAAGGAAAAACGTCAGGAAAAAGATAGTCTCAACCAGAGTTTTAAGTAATGGCCGAACATAGGCCTGGAAGTAAAACGATAAACAATTTGACAGTGATTAGGTTGCACCACTTTTATTTTTCTCAATAAACATGGAAGTTATCTGTGAGAAATAACAGACTTTAAGTTACTATGTTTCAGAGTCCATAGTGAAGTTTTTGTTCGTGTCGGTTAATATCCCAGCGACTGCTACTCTGTCAGTGCAACACGGTTCGTAGGTAAACCTAAAATGTACGAGTAACTTGATGGTGCATTGTAATGACTTGAATCAGTTTATTTAGAAATTTTTGTACATACAGTTTCTACTCTCGAAGTTAGAATTTCTGAAAATCTGTTTATCGACGTTCGATGGCATATTTTGTGGAAAATATCAGAAATAAAGGGTTTAAAATTTAACAAAGAACTTATACACGTTTCATTTAAAGCAAAAGAAATTTGTATGTCTTATCTCACTCATCAAACGTCTCAAAATTTCTAAATTTATATCTATCGTATAAGAATAATCTCTACAAAACCGCTAATATTTTGAGCTTGTTTGTTGAATTTCATGCAAAACTACACGAGCGCTATCTGCTCATAATACTGAGGCCATAAATTAAAGAAAAGACAACTAGCTAACATCAAACACCACCAAAGCTTGGTCTGCTGTTATCAAATTTACTAATTGGATTTGATTGTCACTCTAATAACGCACAACCAGTTCTCAAGAGCGGAATGAGATTTTTTTTCGGTAATAAGACGCGAACCATAGAACCTCAGTTCCTCTGGCTAACCCTTGGGTCATACTTGGTCCAAGCTACTAAAATTTTTTAAAGAAAATAAAGTAGATAGTCTATAGTACCAATTTTCATTCACCAGTATTCTCTCTATTTGTTAATTCAGCAGATGTGCTATGTTTGCTGACTGAAATATTGTTCTTTCACCTGTAATTAGTCAGTAATAGACGGTCAGCAGGAAGAAACTAGAAACTACTGGTTCGGCATGGCCAGGTGGTTAGGACATTAGAGTCACCATTATCGGATCACGGGTTCGAATCCCCATTACATCAAACATGCTCGCCCTTTTAGCCGTAAGAACGCTATAATCCCACTGTTTATTGGTAAAACGTGAAGCCCAAAAGCTAGTGGTGGGTGGTAATGACCTATTTGCATTCCCTCTAGTTTTGCGCTGCTGAATTCGAAACGGCAAGCACAGATAGCAAAAATAAAAACAAACAAAGAAGCGAGAAACTAAATAATACGTTGACACCAATGATTTATTGAAATCCTTTAAATATTTTCTACAAAAATTTGCTCCATTAAATTAATATACGAAGTACGTTAAAAACATATTAACCTTTTAAATTATCACAAAGTAATTTTCCCAAAGTTTGATTCGATAATAAAGACCGTTTCTAACCTCAACTCTTTTTTCACTACGTTACCTTTGGACATTCTTTGGAATTGAATAATACTAGACGAAGTTATCATTTGTTATTATTCAGCTCTTAATGCTCTTCTGTCATTTGTTTGTTGTTAGTTAAACTTTCTGCCGAGGTTTTTCAGGGCTCCTCTGTTAATGAGTAAGTGAGAGAACCAATAACTTGTAAGTTATGGTTTGATATTATGATAGTCTTTCATTCAAGTAACCTGAACAGTTAGTTTATTCTGTAAACAACACTCCAAAATTTAGAATTATTTTTTACATAAGTAATGAAACAGCATTACATACTTAACATACATTTATTAAACGATATTTTTCATTGTCATAAGCTAAAAATGTTATCATTTTGAAATTAAAACAGCAATACGTCAAAGTTACGTAACTTTGTTTGTTTTGGAATTTCGCACAAAGCTACTCGAGGGCTATCTGTGCTAGCCGTCCCTAATTTAGCAGTCTAAGACAAGAGGGAAGTCATCACCACCCACCGCCGACCCTTGGGCTACTCTTTTACCAACGAATAGTGGGATTCACCGTAACATTATAAGGCCCATACGGCTGAAAGGGCGAGCATGTTTGGCGCGATGCGGATGCGAATCCGTGAACCTCAGATTACAAGTCGCACGCCTTAACACGCTTGGCCATGCCGGGCCAAGTTACGCAATTAAATGCAATAAATTAATTAAAATACATTGCAATTATTATGAAAAAGAAAGGAATGAAATGGAAAACCACAATTGTAATGTAATGCGAAACGTTTTGACGATTGTTTCTATTGAAATTTATATTGTGTTTCTTTGTATATCATTTAAAATTTATTGCATTTATATAAAGACCAAAATGAATAAATTAGTAAAACTTGTGTTTGCACGATTATTGATTTTTGTATGTTTTCTACAGGTGGCAGTGTAAGAATAGACGAACCATCTTGTGCATGGACAGATCAATCAAATTACATGCGTTTTAGCCTTGTAATTTGCTTCTTTCAACTAACTTAGATTTTATTCGTCTTTTATCAATAGAAACCTTATTGTCATCAACCAATAGCTAGAACATGCTATTTGATCAAGTTATATCGATTTTAGTGAAATGATTTGTTGTATTACAGTTTAATACTGTTAACATCAATGATTTACGGTTCGAAATAATGCACAACTGCTGATCATCAGAAAACTCCTTTACCTTCTAAAACTTCGTGGTAACACTGCATAAAAAGTGTATTTCATTAATAGCTTTGCATTCTATATATATCTATTTATACCGTCATGTCACTTGTATTCTGCACTTTCATTGTCGATCGAAACTGTTCAGTAGGTGCCTGCTTCTCTTGCCATTGGGAAAGGTAGTGGATGTTTTGTTGACAGTTTAGAAATCTAGAAAATCACACACTTTTTAAACTGATTTTTAACTCACTCGGCAAAATAAACTTGGGTGGCCCAAAGTAAAATTTGGTCCGTCCAAACACTCCCTTAGCGCAGTCCCTGACAGGTGGAAATGCTATTTTAATTAATTAAAGATGTTTCTTTCGCTCAGCTATTCCAACCAGCGCGTTTAGGTGATTTACAGACATTGACTGTAAAGCTCCTCCCCTCCTATTTTCTCACTCTCCCCACGTAGAAAAGGTTGGCGTCAGGGCTGCTGTGAAGTCGCATTCAAGACTTCAGTATAAATAAGATATACACATAGAAACAAGCATCTTTCGAAAACAGAATGAAAAATACATATTCAAACATACATAGTTTGTCGAAACAGTTTGAATTTATTTAATAAAATATTATCATCGAGAAAGACTTTTAATCATCGATTATTCTTTTTTAATCTACATTAATAACGTCGTAAAATATGTTTTACTAAAATGAAAACTCAAAATTTAATGAGATGTCTAGTAATTAGAATTACTCATATATATGCATTGACGATTCTTATTTGTTATAATTATACACCTATTCTGGTTATTAATTATAAAAAATTCTCCTAATTCTGACCTTTCCCAGAGAAGCAGTGCAACTACGTTTTATCATCTCCACGAAGTACAAAATTTCTAGTAGACATTTCAAACACTTCCTAACAGTGTTGACATAAGCCACCGTTGCTCTAGCAACGCATCACGTGATTGGGATGATTTTTTTTTCTTTGTTTCACGTTCTCTTATATTATATTATTCGATTTGTCGCTGAATGAGCCAGAAATATAATGAAATGGTTGAATTAAAAAAGTATGCTATCAGTGCTTAGGAATAAATAATTAAAATTATGCGTGATATACTTCATCACGTTACAAGAAGCACATTCACTACTAAACAACCTCCAAAGTACGATAATAGATTTCACGTGCTTAAGACAAAATATTTAATGGGAAAAATAAAAAAAATTGAAGAACCGTAATGATTATGATAATAAATGATAATGAATTATTAAAAATACATATAATTATGTACTTAAACATAATTTTTAAATAGTCGTACAGATACGGTTGTCTCAACTGAATATAAATTCGCGTTAATATTACTTTTTTGTGCTTGATGTTGCGCACTGCCTACTGAATGATCGAGCCCTAATTTTTAACTTTATAAGCCTTAAAGCTTACGTTAAAATACCTTGGGGCTAAACATTTCTAAGTGTGAATTATCACTGATCTTTTGGGAAGTGAAAATACTTGCAACTTTTAAGTACGCGTGAATGCCCTCTTATCTTAAAAGTGGACCTTTCATAATAACATTTAAATACGTATACTTTTATGTATACATGTAATGTAAATAACCATATTGGCTAAGATTCTGAGATGTATTTAAATTTATAAGAATTACATTCTAGATTCCTTCTAAGTAATTCTTCTTTCATTATTTATTCTCGTGGGTTCAAATTCCTGTCGCACCAAACACGCTCGCTCTTTTAACCGTGAAGGAGTTATAATGTACGGTCAATCCCACTATTCGTTAGTAAAAGGCTCCGCATGGCCAAGCGCGTTAAGGCGTGCGACTCGTAATCTGAGGGTCACGAGTCCGCATCCCCGTCGCGCCAAACATGCTCGCCCTTTCAGCCGTGGGGGCGTTATAATGTTACGGTGATCCCACTATTCGTTGGTAAAAGTGTAGTCCAAGAGTTGGCGGTGGTTCGTGATGACTAGCTGCCTTCCCTCTAGTCTTACACTGTTTAATTAGAGACGGCTACCACAAATAGCCTTCGAGTAGCTTTGTGCGAAATTAAAAAACAAACAAACAAAAAACGTAAGTAAAAGAGTAGCCCAAGAGTTGGCGGTAGGTGGTGATGAATAGCTGCCTTCCCTCTAGTCTTATACTGCTAAATTAGGAACGGCTAGCGCAGTTAGCCCTCGCGTAGTTTTGCGTGAAATTCAAAACAAAACCAATTATCTATTGAAGCTTTTGACCATATTTAAGCATTATTGACCATCACTGTACCTTTATTGTAACAAGCTTTTACAGTGCATGGTGAGGTCAATCTTAGTTCACATGTCTTGACAAACTTCCCATAGATACTCCTCTAATACGGACATATTCCAAGACTAGGCATACTTAAAGAAAAATAAAAAAATAAAAGTCTGTTAGAAGTGGATCTAGAAACTCGACAGGTATGTATATATGTGTGGTTTGCACAAATCCATACTTGACTCTCCAACAATGAATATTTTATATTTAAAAATATTCTATTTTTTCTAAAGGTTTAATTTCGAACATATTACCCCCAGTGGTTCAACGGTAAATTCAAGAGCTTACAACTCTAAAAATCGAGTTTTGATACCTGTACTGGGCACAGCACAGCTAGCCTACCGTGTAGCTTTGCTCTTAACAACAAATAAAAACAAACAAACTAAAAGTAAGAGTATGCTAATTAAGCGTTACCAGTTCTAGTACGATGTAATAAATAATTGTATCTACTATTTCAAATAGAGCTAAAAGGTTTATGTATTCTTGTAATGTTATTTTTAATGGGCAACTAGAAGAGCAAGGTCACTTAAAAAAAGCATTTTTGTCATTTTGAAAGGTAAATTATTTTGACGTTTAAAGAAAGTAGAACTCGCTATTGAAGTCTCGTCCTCATTTTAGTTTGCCTTAACACCTGCTGCTGATTAGTTTCATTTTCAATTCATCTTCAAGTAAAGTTTGTCTTATTTATTCTATTAAGTACAGTTTTGTATTTTATGTCAAATTTAAGATCATTTATATTAATTATTAGTTTTTAAACAAACGCTAGACGAGCATCTAGAGTTTCTTTTCTCTTCTTACAGTGGAAAAAAAAAAGTGTTTGTTTTCACCGAATCTTGTCACTTTCATTATACCCACAACAAATTATTGTTCCTACATACCAAGTCTACAGATCTCTAATTAATGTGAAAATAGACAAACCAGTACTAGGCTACCCTGTAGAGTACAATGGTGGAATGGGATTGGTGCGATTTCAGTTTCTTTAGCCATCTTTTTCAAGAAAACAACTACTGATACGGAGATCTAGCCAGAAACCTGTGAGCTTTTTCAATTTCCAATCATTTTTATTTTATTTTATTTTATTAACGTACCAAAAGATATGTTCAGATTCCATTTCATTAGAATATTTTAATTGGAGGATTTTACTTTGGGGATGATAGCACTGACTAAAATTGGGATGGTTTGGAGCTTTTGTACTCTGTTGCTAGCTTAAGTTTTCTGTGTTCGGGTTTTTTCATTTCCACAAATAACATAAAAAGCTCCCAACTTCGAAACAACATGTCCTTTGACTATACATTGTTTAAAAGCTCGCTCTACTGGTATTTCGTTTTCAAAAACATTAAATGTTCCTCCATTTGTAATGGATACGCAATCGAATTACCGAAATTCTTCATGAACAAAATATATATGTGCTTAAAGCATTATCTCTGGCGCCATAGATAGTCTTTTTGTGGCAATAGCTCATTCTATTAACACACACAAACAATTCAAAGAAAATGCGCGTACTGCTTAACCTTCTAGATTTCTGTTCACTATCGGTGTTTTTCTTTATTACAAACTTAATCCCAACTAGTCTGGACGTGGCCAACAATTTTTACACCTAAAAGTGACTAAAATATGTAGTACGACGTGTATAAAAATGTTCAGACAAATAAAAAACTAACCTAACTCCACTTTTTCAGAACATTAATCAAACAAATCCTTATGAAGATGGATGTGTTAAAGGAGCACATTAGGCATATAATACTTTATGAGTTAAAAAAAGGCAATAATGCAGCAAAAATTACACAAAATATCAACAGGAAAGTCTTGTTAAGCGTTTGGTGGGATATTGTCGGTGTGATCCATTTAAGTTGCTGCCATTCAATGTAACGATTACACCATACTTCTACTGTCAACAGTTAGAACGCTTAAATATTGCACTGAAAAAAAAGGCCTGCTTTGATCAAATGTAATGTGTTGTGTTACAGCAGGATAATGCAAGGCCTCATGCAGCAAGGATCACATCTACAAAGACTGAAGAACAAGACTGGGAAAAACTTTCACATCCTCCTTTTTCTCCAGACTGATTATCATCTATTCCGAAGTTTGCAGAACTACCTTGATGGAAAAGAGCTTGGAACATATGAAGATGTCAAAACTACCCTCTCTACATTGTTTTTCTCTAAACCCCAAGAATTTTATAAAGGTGGCATTCAAAAGCTTGGGAATCGTTGGCAGGAAGTAATTAATAATAATGAAATATACATTATTAAATAAATAATATTAAAAGCATTTGAAATCCTTTCTCTTTTTCTGAACCTAAAATCGGACATTACTTAAAGGATGACTTGCTAGAATTAGAATTTTCGGCGGAGGCTGCTCCAACTCGCTACCCTCGAACTGCAAGACGAGCTACCACGAAGCCATTTCAGATGTAATATTCCTGTCCTGAAAGACATTGTTGACGGTGCGAATGTATGTAAAAATCTTTAGAAATATATGGATGTTTGGAGAAGAATTCCATAAGTGAAATAAGAAAGAGATACAGGAGGTGGTAAAAAAATAGCCTCTTGAAAATGTTATACCTTTTATTAGATAACAGAAAATACGTAAAAGTATGTATTTTAAAATGCACTGGACGAGATCTCTTCAAATATGATTTCTAATTCAGTTTTAACACTGGCTTTAGTAAGTACTTGAACTTTTAATAACTTTAGTTATATTTTTTCATAAAAAGTGTTGTGCACGTGCTCTAGTTTACTAGACTTCTTATTCCAATTAATCCACAAAACGATAAAATTCAATCTCTCTCGAATGATCAAATAGAGGGAAAATGTCAGAAGATAAAGTAGACCATTATGTGTGATGTTTAATTTTACATGAATCTAGCTAATCAAATAACTACAATGCGTTGAAGAGAGATGACGATTTGATTAAAACGCGACACTTTGTTCACTGATGTATGTGAGCAAGAGAATATATCAACATGCACGAATGAATAATTTAAAACTATTATTTAGAAACGTTTATTTATTTTGAATTTCGCGCAAAGCTCCTCGATGGTTATCTGAGCTAGCCATCCCTAATTTAGCAGTGTAAGACTAAAGGGAAGGCAGCTAGTCATCACCAACCTCCGCCAACACTTGAGCTACTCTTTTATCAACGAATAGTGGGATTGACCATCGCACTATATCTCCCCACAGCTGAAAAGGATGAGCATTTTGGTGCGACAGGAATTCGAACTCGAGCCCCTCGTATTACGAGTCGAGCCAACTTGAAAGAAAGCACTTAAATATTTCCTTGTCAGCAAATGTTTAAATGAAACGTAATAAATAAATGAAATATAGTATACATGCATTTTAAATATAAGATCCATATTTATCATACCCACTCGTATACATTATATTCTTTATAATAAAAGTGTGTGTGTTTTTATAACAAAGCCACATAGGGCTATCTGGTTAGTCTACGAGATGAATTGAACCCCTGATTTTACCATTGTAAATATGTAGACTTATCGTTGTACCAACGGAGGATATCTATGATAAATCATGATGCATACTATAAATTACTGTATACAGAAAATATGGACCTTAATACGCATTTAATATTTCCTTATCATTCCTTGTTCATTGTTTTTATATTTACAGATTGAATGGGCCCGGCATGGTCAGATGATAACGGCAGTCGACTCCTAATCTGAGTGTCGCGGGTCCGGATCCCCATAACACCAAACATATTCGCCCTTTCAGCCGTGAGGTCGTTATAATGTTACTGTCAATCCTAATATTCGTTGGTAAAAGAATAGCCCAAGAATTGGCGGTGGTGTTGATGACTAGCTGCCTTCATTTTTATCTTACACTGCTAAATTAGGGATGGCTAGTCCAGATAGTCCTGGCGTAGTTTTGCGCGAAATTCAAACAAATTGAATGAAATATTTGAGAAATTAACAATTTTAGTTATTTTATTTTGTAAACTTTGATTTATTTTATGCTGAAACTGTTACAGTTAGCTTTGTCAGAATTTTATGTTCATAAATTGATACAAATTTTGTTTAAATTCCTTTTATTTTGAAGCTAGCCAAAAATTGTTAAATTATTTGTTATTAATTTTTCTTTATTTAGCAATGAATTAACAAGAAAAAATATTCTTTGTCAAGTAGCTGTATATTTAACATAGCTATGGAATAATATGTCTTATTTACCAAAAGTAACGCGCACCAAAACAACCTCAAGTAACCGTCTTCTCTTACCCCCCTTAAATGGCAATAACTAAGGCACGCGAAGAAGATTGAGTCAGTATAACCTCACAACTCACGTGACAGTACTAACGTGTTACAGTCTTCGACTCATCCCTCGCCTGTTTGTAGAGAACGTGGCCGACGTATAATTTAAACCGTAAAAAAATATTTTTCAGCCCATATTTAAGTATCATTGATTACAAATTTTGTTTCTTTTTTCTCAAATATTTAATAAAGAAGTTATAGCTATGATATACGAAATAACCCAAGTTATCTAAAAAGCATTAAGTTTGTTTGATCGAAACAGTAATAATTATGACGTCATATGTCATTACCCAATTACAGTGTTCGACAGGTAATGTGCTATGAGAGTCTTGCGTAGTAATATGTGTTGGAGGGTGAAGTGTTACCCTAGGACGGGACAGCGAAAATCGGAGAAAGATAATTTTGTCTAAAGTAATTTTGTGAGAACAATCTTCATTAAAATGGTAAGTAATTGAGATTGTGTTCCAAACTTGTCTTAAAATGTTCATCTTATTATATATATATATATATTATCTTTATATATTTTCTTATATATATTTCCACATATGAATTTAAATAACTTAATTTTCTAACATATGAAGCAATGTAGGTCGTAACTCAGTGACTAATTTTTTTTAACGTTACTGGAATTTTAGAAAACTTGCACAAAACCCCTCAATAAAATATATACGTATAACTACAGATAACCCTTATTAATGCTTAGAAAATTATAAGGAACAAAATTAATGTTCGAGTTTTAAAAAATATTGTTTTTTACTTGTTAAAAATTCGTTTCGTTTCCCTTCTAACATCGAAAGTTAGAAGTGAAGACGCCGTTAACTATTTTAAACTTGTATTTTATGATGACGTGCTCACCTGGAATGCGCAAAAGTTAATTCTTGTAAATAATAGTATTTCCGTTTCATACTTTCTTGGTAATGTGATAATGTACAAAAACAAACGTAGAACATTGCTATTTTTACATTAATTTTTTTACAGGAAAAGTTTAATGAAACTCGTAAAAAGAGCGTTTTTTAAATTTACAGCATCGTATTCAAGTAGTGCTTGACTTTTTAATGTTTATTCTGCTTCCTTGCATATTTCACTAACTGTTTATAAACTACAATCTTCGCTGTTGTGTTCTCGTGTATTAATTGATGTTTGCATACTAGCTCTCAGCTTATCTTGTAGAATCCGTACTAGAAGACTAATTAGGGCAAAGAATGTACTGCAAAGTTAAATTGAGTTCTGAGAAAGATTGTACAAGCGATATTATATATAGTGAAAATATTTATTTCATATACAAATCGTAACATATTGAGTGTTAAATGAAAGAGGCACGTATGCTACAAGTTGAGATCTTTCAAAGAGACTTTCTACAGATTTAGAAAATATATTTCCGTAATGCTGTTATTTTTGGGTGTGTGCAACGCATACATTAAACAAGTTATGCACAGTGACTACTTCAGTTAAGATTACTAGAATATTATTCTTTTGTATACTTCATTAATGTGGGTAAGAATATTTGTTTAGTGCTCACTGTGAAAAATCAAATGTAATAGTTTCATAAGCTCTTGTACTTTCTGTCAACCCACCATTGGATGATTTCTTGCATTCCACTTCATTTAGTATTCACTTTGCTTTCCTGAACTTCTGTAGCTGTTTAAAACATACTATGCACTACTCTTTGATTTCAGTAGATTATAATCATTTTTAATTCTGCTTTGTTCAGTGTAGAGTGGTTAACATCACTGTATATGAAAATGGTTAAAATACGTAATGTTATAATGATGATAAATACTTGTTACATATTTGCCAAAAATGAGATTATGGCTTGTCACACTTTTATGTAATCATTGCAACTCCTGGCATAGTGCTACTGGTATATTAGGTGAGATATATCATCATAATTCTTTAAAATATACCATGACCCTTAAAAAGATACATATTGGAAACTAAGCTCCTTGTTATATAGCTGGAAGTATCATAGTAGAAAATGCATGTAGATTATAGTGACTAACTTGTATACACTTAAGTATTGATTAGTTCCACGTAGAAATTATGATTAGTATGAAAATAAACAACTAACAAATTAGTTTTTGATTATTACTAACTTGGATTATTCTAACTATTTTTTCAAGTAAGCAACATATTGCCAATATGAGTTTTCATATTTACTTTTAATTAATTCAGGTTTGTTCAGCTAAATTTGAGTAACAACTCATAAAAGTAAGCAATGAATTATCATTTTTCAGATCCAAAATAGTGACTGATGTTAATCCTGTTCTCTACCTATAACATGTTAAATGACCTGTTAAGTTTGTCTTTCTGTACAGTAAAGTAACCATGTGCTTCATTGCTTTAATTAAATCAATATAGTTTTTTGTTTTTTTTGTACAAAATTATAAACTCGATCTCCAGAACTAAGCCTTATAACTTATATTAACCTAAACTTAATAGTGATATCAGTAGGCCCTTGTATTTAGTATTTATATTTTCTGGTTTATAATAAATGTTATAAAGTAATATCTATTTTAATAAACTAAAATACAGTTGTTTATATAACATGTATTCTTTAAGGACAACATGGGACTTGTTGGTCCATCTAGACCATCCCATTCACAAAATTAAACTTAAATAATTAAAAACTGGCTTTATCATTCAAATATTCATCAAGCCTACCACTAAACTCCTTTGAATCTATTGTATCAACATACTTGAAGCCAACATTCCAAAGTCAAATCAAAATTAAGAAAATAAAACTTAGCTAAAGATTACTTCTGTTTTTCCAAAATTTGTTTGCAGCCCTAGTTTTACCATTCTCATCATTAAATATGAAAAACGGATGATTTATCAATGCTATCAGTTCTTTTAACTGCTTCAGTATAATATACAGTTAGTCTACACATTTACACGTCAAGTATTTACACTATAACTTTTGATATAGCGTATGTAACTTCACAAAATTTGGTAGATTTTAGTGTTTAAAAAATTAAAAATTTGTATATTAAAAAAAAAATCAGAGCTCTTAAAAATATTATACTAAAGATTTGTTTGTGAAAATAAGTTTCATTATTAGTCTCGATACAAAGTGATTTCAGATTATGATTAAAAACTATTCTTCATCCCCAAAAATCTCAAATATTATTCACATAATTTCTAAAACTTCTTAAATATATTCAAAACATTTGTTTTCAATAAGATTTTTATTTTCTCTTCTCACTGATGGGCTCTCTCAATTGACCAATCTCATGGCCATCATTAAAAAAAAATGCTTTTTGTGTACTAGAATAACTACATATTATAACTAGAAAATACAAATGTCTAGTCCAAGTTTAAGTCTTATAGTACTATACATGTTTATTATTTATTACATTGACTTTCCAATCATGCCTAGCTAAAATTACATAACTTGCACTGATTACATATCCAATAACATAAAACTCACCTTTAGTGTTCCCTATGTTTTAGTGGATTATTTTGTAATAGTCACATTTCAATTATTGTACATTATATATATATATATATATAGATTATTACCACTTTTGAAATAATAAATTGTTAAACTTGTTTTTCTTAAAATGTAAAACAATAAATCAAGAAGTAAAGCAAAAAATTCTCTTATTATAATTTTTGTACTCAATTCTGTCATTTGACATAGGTTTCTAGGCCTTTTTCACATTTTACATGTGGATGATATCAAACAATTTTTTTAGGTTTTATATATACAATTAAATAATCAAAATATATAATTATACTGATACCACATAATTCGATTATAATTTATCAAGCTTAATAACATAGATATATTTAGATTTTTAAAAAATGTGAAAATTTGAGTAGACTGAAGACACAACCTACCTCCTTGAAATCTTGAATCAAAAGATATGGTAGATTTTTTACAGTTTAAAATAGCTAAGAAAATCACTCTGGGGACATTCATGGCTGTTGATTGGTTATTAACATGTCATTTTTTGATGCAAGTGTATACAAGGGACCATTTACAAAAGTAAACATGAATAAGGTCATTGTGTTTGATTCAGTACATAAGCCATATCTCAGTAAAATATAAAATAAAAACCTCATCTTTTTATTCTAGCTTATCAGTATTGGTAATCTGAGTTTATTTATACAAAACTATAAATTTACTATTTTAACATCACAAACATCTCATTTTAATCAGTACTGCATTCAATGTTCCATGTTGCTCACTGAAATCTATATTTATGTGGGTTCTTTTAATATTTACTTTTAAATTAAGAAATAAACTTGTAGATTATAATTCAAAACTCACATTGAAATAAATTAATAAAATAGTGGTTCATTGAAACTTTGAATGCAAGTCAATGAACATGACAGCATGGCCTTTGACTCATGACCCATTGCTAAAGGATTAACAATGATAGATAATTTGATAGATTTCTTCTAATTTTTTTCTTTTCAACAGAAAATTCCAAAAAATCTTGACCTGTCTTCCCATGATAATATTTGTTTCAGTTTAGTAACTCTCCTCTGAACCCTTTCTAACACTTCAGTGTCCTTCCTAAAGGAACTAGAGACTGAACTCAGTACAGTAGAACTATGATAGCAATAGCACCTTTCCAACTGCATCTAAATGCTCTATAGCAAGGTGTCCTTAATATAAAAAATGAGCCATGCAAGGCTAGATACCACAGTGATCACACTAAATTTCTGAGTTTTAAGCATATCTCCTCATTTTGCTTGGTATATGTGGGTCACAAAGTTTCATAGTACTTTTCTTCAGAGTTTGAACAGCTAATCCTCTCATATTTACTGTGTTTATTTTACTGCCAATAACTGAAGTAGCATTCCATTGGAAATTTGGAATTTATCAGCACATGTATCCTACAGTGTTTACAATAAAAATTCCCTAAAGTCATAAAATTGCTTTTTAAATTTGTAAAAATTTTTATTACAGCCTAAATACTAGCTGGTCAAAAGTTTAAGACCATACCAAAACAAAGTCCTAAACAGGATAGGAAATGCCCAACATGAGGTCTTAGTAGTAAGTTGCATGGCTGTTATTGCAAATAACTGCAAATATTTTCTTTGGCATAGTTGATTATAAGCATTTACAGAAGGTTAGCTAGAATGTTATTCCAAGTGGTGAAGATGGCTTCACGAAGATCATGCACTGTTTGGAATTGACACCCATTTTTACATACTTCCCTTGCCATCCACCCCAAGCATTTTCAGTGGGGTTCAGTTAGGGTGAACACACTAGAGAGTCCAAAAGAATCACATTATTTGCCATGAAAAAGTCCTTTGTCCTGCAGGCATTGTGGATTGCAGTGTTGTCTTGCTGAAAGATCCAGTCATTTCCACAGAAACAGGGGCCTTCAATCAATAAGGATGTTCTCTCCAACATGCTAATGTAGTCAGCTGTTGTTTGATGCCCCTGCATAACCTGAAGTTCCATTGTTCCTTGGAAGGAAAAAGCACCTCAGATCATGATGGAACCTTTTCCATTGTGTCGTGTACAAAATATCTCCAGTGGGATATCCTTATCAAGCCAGTAACATTGGAAGACATCTGGACTATCCAAGTTAAATTGTTTCTCATTAGAGAACAAAACCTTCCTCCATTTTCCTACGTCCCGTGTTTGGTGCTTCTCAGCAAAGTTTAACCAATCTGTTTCATGGTGTGGAAGGAGGCATGGCCTTTGAAGGCGTTTACAGTTTTTAAAGCCTTTCTTTCATAAATGCTGTCTTATTGTTCTTGAGCTGCATTCTGTGTCCATAAGGGCCTTAATCTGGTTCCATGATCTGCTGGTGTTTTACCGTACAACCCATCAATTCCTCCTGCTGAATGTTGGCGCAATTTTCTTGAGCCGATCACTTAAAATTCTCGTTTCATATCCCTCAGGGTCTTTTAAAAAATTTGCAACAGCAGTTTTACTACACCCAATCTCACTAGAGATGGCATGTAGAGAGAGACCTTGCTTTTGCAGCTTGACAATTCTGCCACATTCAAATTCTGTCAACGTTTTAGCCTTTGCCATGTTTTCACCCAATGCAACACAGAAGATTTCAGTGGAAGATGGTGACAACACTAATGCTTGAACACAGATGACTAAATTTCATTATGTGCTTACCAATTAACGCTTCGTTTCAGTATGGTCTTAAACTTTTGATCAGCTAGTATTTATGCTAATTTCATAGTATTCACATTTTCCCTGTTAAATGCTAAAAAAGTTTTATTTTTATTACATCTTTTCTTATTGTCATCTTTCAAAGCTCTACTCAAATAAGTGGTTGACTCTAACAATGCAGAATGCATACTTATTCTTTATGTTCATTGGGCTTCAGATTTTGGGCAACAATGTATATGAGAATAACAAATTGATTAGTTGAAACAACTGGCAAAGTCCACTAATTTCCCAGTTTTGATACTGAGCTACTGAAGTGGAAACTGTAGATAGCAGTATTTGCACTAATTTGAATAGTTAGACATTATAAGCACATTCCCAATGAGTAGTGTATGGTTTCTCTTTTAACTAAATTTTCATAAATTTTATTGTAACTACTATAGTAATACTTCTTATTTAATTTAATGTAATTTCAACATCAACAATGTAATACTGTATAAGAACCCTTCTGGTTTTAATCATAATGAACTATTAAATTTTAGGTAGCCTATTGCACGTAACATTAAAGCTCAGTGGTTGAGATTTTTTATAGTATCTTTGCTACAAACATAGAAGCATGTAAATATTCTGTTCTGGTTTTTAGGTGTTTTAGAAAGAAGTCAGTGAATGTTTAGTACTTTTGAATTTATTATTTAACCAATGGTATGATTTCAAGAAGTAACTGCATGAGACCTACTAAAAGTGTATAAAGTTAAACCTAACAAAATTATACCAACTTTATTTTAATTGTATTACAAGTTAAAAAGATTTTATTCGTTTTTCTCATTTTATTATTCATGAAATAATTAAAACACTTGATTAAAATAAATCATAGCTACTCTTACAATTGCATTAATACACCTTACATTTAAGTTTTGCAGATTTATTTAGTAGTATTTGATGTTTGGAAGCTTTTAAAATAAAAAATGTAAATGTTATGGTACTACAATAATTATTATGTTAATAACATTTTAAATTATTTTATCAATTACATTTACTACAACTTTCATACTTACATCCTGACATTTCACGTGCAAGTTACGTAAAACATGCACAACTTTTACTCAGACCATAAGCTAGGCCACACATTTTCCTACAGTGTCAAGCAGTAAATGTTAAGTTTATGTAATTATACAGCAGTTTAGTGTTAGAGTGCTACTAGCTCAGTTCCATACATGTTTGAAAGCATACTTATCAGAAGTCAAACACAAAATTATTTCTGCTAATATAAGACATCTCTGAAATATCTTAATGTTTTTATTGTTCCTTAGTCCTCTGGAGTGTCAGTAGCTAGTGAAGCTAAAACAGCTTATGATGAGGTGAAGAAGGACAAGAAATACAGATACATCATTTATCACATCAAAGATGAAAGAGTAATTGATGTAGAACACAAAGGCCCTAGATCATCTACCTACGAAAACTTCATAGAGAAACTTCAGAACTACAAATCTGAATGCAGATATTGTGTGTTTGATTTTCCTCTCAGTGTAGCTGTAGAAGGTGGTCAGAAGTCATCCCCGATGACTGTTGATAGGCTAATATTGATGATGTGGTATGTCAGGCATGTCTACTTGTAACCAAGAGTAAAAGAAACAATTTTAAGCTTAAACCTTAGTATATTTTTATTTCAAACAACAAAAAAAATCAAAAATAAGAATAAAAATATTGTTTTCCTATGACAAAATGTAGGTACTGGCCAATCCAAAATTAACAAATCTAGCTTTTATTTTTTTAAACTAAGACATTTTATCATGAAAATGGCAAATGAAACTTTTACTGTTCAGTAAGTTTTTTCTTAGAAATAGTCGAAATTATGAATTCAGATTATACTTCTAAGGTAATAGAAATAAAAGTACAGATTGTTTTAAGGGATTTTTAAGATGAAGAAATGAAGTAACTGATATGAACAAATGTGAATTTATGGAATTTGTTTACAGGCTTTCCCATATCATTACTTTCATAAAGATTAATATTATTTCCAATGTTTACAGTTAATGAACATGTGGGCCACTTGGATGAAAATTTAATACTTGAATTATTATTTTGCAGTTTTCCAGTTTAATGATCACCTTTGTAATAATACAAATTTATTTTCTTTATCTATGTTACAAAATTTTATTAGTAGGCCTACATATTTATGTGCTTAAATTTAAGTAAATGTAAAATTTTGGGTCCATTTTCAAGGAATCCTCATGAAATATCCAGATTCTCTAAAGGTCTGGATGAAAAATTTATCTTTGTGTAAACCTTGGGGCTGAGATGATTTGTTTGGTACCACTTGGAAAGTTAACAAGTCCAACAATGTAAGAAAAAGTGCTTTCAGGAAATCCCTGGATTCTCCAAAGGATGGGATGAAACTTTTAACTTTGTGCAAACATTGGAACTGAGGCGATTCATTTGGTACTACTTAGAAGTCTGTGCAACCAACAGTTTAGGACTCAGACAGACACTGAATCTTATAATTCCAGTTATCAAAATATGAATATTAAAATTTCAAATAGAGAAAAAGTTATTTGTTAAGATTATGATAATTTTTACTCCAAAACTATTTACAACTGGGAACCTTAGCTACAAAAAAAGTCTAGTAAAATTGTTATTGTTTGGAAAAGGTAATTTCTAAAACTATAATTGGCAAGACTATGTGGTGTTCTTACCCATTTATTCCCCAATGTTGTAAGGTGGTCAAGCCCACCACTTTCCAGCATTTCATCCAGTTAGAATTGTGAATTGTAAAGAAGAGGGAATCCTCAGTAGCTGTAGTGCTTTAAATTCTTTTAGGCAGGATGAGAGGAAATCCAAGACCTTTTCATTTTTTGTGTGTGTGGTATGTTTGTACCTGATTTAATTTTATTATTCATTAGAATCTCTACCAGCTTACCTTCAAATTGAATTTTTTAGGCAAGAATGCAGTAAATTAATCTTGGACCTTGGTTTTTATTTAATGCATTAATTGAAAGAGTTTATCTCTTGAATTAGAACTGTAATTAGATCTCAAATCATTCAAGAGATGGAGCTACAGAAAACACAAAAATCAGACCTGTTATGCTGCAACTAAAAATGATTGTTGTGTTATAAGTTTTTTTTCACATAGTGTGTTAATAAGTATGAAATAAATGTAATTCTTGACTAAGCTAGTACACAAGATACTGAATAAGTTTCCAAATCAAGATTGTGTGAAATTCCTTGATAAATATTTGTATTTGTGATCCACTAATTTCTTTGTGAGGCTTATAAACAAAGTAATATACAGGGTGGTCGCTAGAAAAGCGGAAAATGTGTCAAACAGCTATTTATTTTTACAAAGAATAACTTTTACAAAGTTTTTTAAAGGCATATGTTATATTACACTCATAGATGCTCAAAATTATTAAAATCATGCATTTTATTCATGATGTAAAGAAATCAAAATAGAAATGAGTAAGCACGCATTTTATTGATCATCTTATCTGACCCTCAAATTTTCTGCTTTTCTAGCGACCCCCCTGTAGTTAGTTTGACTATTTTATTTGTTTGGGTCATGCTTGATAAATTCCTTATTTGTACAGTTATAACTTGTCAATTTTTCTTCGTTAGGTGTCCTGAATCTTCTCCAATTAAACATAAGATGTTATATTCAAGCAGCTATGATGCTCTCAAAAAAGCTTTAGTTGGAATCTACAAATATGTTCAGGCGTGTGACTTCGACGAAGTCAGTAAGGATGTAGTTGAAGATACACTGAAAAGAGGAGGCAAATAAATATCCTAATAGTTAACAAGGTTGATTTTTGATTGTTTCGTGTCATAAATGCTTTACTGACTGTACAAGCTGGATACAATATCTAGAATGCAATTCATCCCTAAACATCTCATTGATTGACTGGTGTATTGTTACTACAAATTCTGGCAGTAATATATAGTAGAAACTGAGCAATCCATTTTTAACACTGTTTGCTATATGTTGTTATTAACATATTGAACTCTAGGTATTTACAACATTTTTCCTGCATTTGACTAGAAATTTTCTCTTCAACCTGTATTCAGTCAAAAGCTCATCTCTTGTTTGTTTTTGTGTAACCATCATATATTTTTAGTCAAAACTTCCACATTTCTTATTTAAGTCAGCTGATAGAATGTGTTTTTTAAAATAATTTATTATATTTAAAAGTGGAAGGTTGACACTAGTATAGATAAACTGTTATAATAAAGATATATTCAAAGTGTAAACCAAAGATAAGAACTGTATGGAATCTTTAAAATAATAAAATACACAAAACAAACAAAAACAAGCTTTAACTTGCAGTTTTCTTTTACTTTCTTAGTTGTTTTATTCCTATGAAACATTTGTTTAGAAAAAGAAATTGTGTGAAATTATCCCTCTTCATAGGCTTGTGTTATGAATCATACTCTTATGTGTAACTTATTTATTTTGTGTCTGTCACTGGTAGTTTATAAAGTTGAAGTCTGATTAAAGTGTTGGGATTCTGCTAACTTCAGGTTAACTTATTTCATTAAATGTACAATTAAACAGTGTATAATTAATTTTTAAGCACAGTAATTTAGAGTCAAGTGCTTTCTAACTTGCATTCAAAAATCAACTAGTTTTTCTTCTATTGTAGTTGATATTTATAAATGTTTTTATTTAAGTAGCACTGAAGTCAAGTCTTATTTATTCCCAAGTTTTATGTATTTTTTGTTAAAATTCACTGAATAAAAAAAAGTCAGTGAAATAAATGCAAAGAAATGTGGCTCTAAAAACTACTTGTATAAATTTACATGCCCTACAGATATAACATCCACTTTTTAAGCTGTGCACACTTAATTCTGACAAAAATTACATACAACTGAAAACTATCATTTACCCGTATTTTGTTCAACAAAACAAAAATGAATAATCAAAATCAATTTCTGGAACCAAGCTAGGTGTATTGGAAAAGATAAATCACAAATACAATGTAATTTAGTTCTATATTATGTTTAAATAATAACTTAATGTTATATTCATTTTTGGTATAGAATTATGTAAATAATTAATCCTTCAAATGATAGTTCAAACATTTGATATAAACAGTAATTTTGTGACCTGTTAATTAATCAACAGATACTCCATCCAAGAATATTAACTATTATAAAAGTGCTCTTTAATTGCAAATTTCTTTAGGTATACACATCCAAGTATTTTTTATGTAAAACTAAACAATCAGTCATTATTAGGTTTAAAAGTAAGGATGGACAAGGTTCCAAATAATTTGTGCCCAAAAAATGACCATTCAAAGTATTGATTATAACATATTATGCACATATGTACTAACAATATACATGAAAAAGGGCACTTAACATTTTGTGTATTAGAACTATAAAACAGCAGCTTCTGCTGCTTACCTGATGAACAAGGCTAGCTCCTAGGTGGTTCAGATTATCCTTACAATAATTCTCCAGCATACTTAACTGGTCTGTGGGTAACCACTTTTGATATCCCAGTTAAAATACACAGATTTTATATAAATGGAAACATATTATGCACACACTTAAATATCTTTTAAACCTAACAGATGACACTAAATAGCAATGACCACTTCTAAAGGTATGTACTTTACACAGGTATAAGATAAAAAGTAAATGAATGAATATTAAAAATTGTTAATGAAAGTAATGAAACAAAAATTAAAGTCACAATCATTAATTTATAAAATTTAATCTATTTTTACAGCTTATATATAGACTAAAGTAAGATTACATTTTATAAGTTTGTTTTTGTTGTTTTATTTCTTGTAAAAGTTACAGCTATATTGGAAGTTTATAGATATTCACTCATGGATGTATAAAAACTGAATGAAGAAATAGAGAAACGTTAATGGAAAGTAGGAATTGGTTATTTGTTGAATTGTTATAAGAAGTGTGCATGAAAATACATGTGATACTAATTGGATAGAGTGTAGAACTGTTTTCAGTCCCTATATAGCAACTTCAATTTGGACTGCATTATCAAGGAAATGAAGTTTGTGGAGCTTGTAGACTGCTAAGAAAAATAGGCCAAACATTCCTTTAAATGAACAAAATAATGGGTGGGGAGGATCAGACCTAGTGGCAAAAAAGGAACGGCAAATTCCAACCTCCTTTTAGTTCTGTACGTGTAAAGAAGATAATGCAGGATGAACTGCAAAATAAGCAACTGCTTTTTATCAAACACCATAATGATGTGGAGTTAAAAAATTATTTTGATATCTGGTGATTCTATATATTCATTCCATGTAGTTCTTTCAATTTTCAACATTCTCCCTTTTAAAAGAGATTTAAAAATGTAGGCTCCAATTCTGTATCTTAATAAATGACAATGGAACATACTACTTGTTTTTACAGAACAAGAGGCTGGTATTGTTGAGATTGGGTTTGAGATTACCCAAGAATGGATGTCGGAGCTCTAGAAAGGGAAGTCCATGTTTTATACTGCTTAACAGGCATCATACAAGATCACGGTATGAATGTTAGGGAGGCAAGTCCCACTGGTCTGGGGTAACATCAGCTCCAACAGCAAGACTGGCATCTACATGTACCATAACAGTTACTTAAGAGCTTTAAAGTAAAGGGTGGATGAGATCCTACATATTTACACAAAGCCATATATAGGTAACTTTACAACCAGGTTGCAGAAGAGATCTGTTGTATATGTATATATATATATACGAAACCAGTCAAGCCTCTCCAGAACTTTTTTCAAGCATGCTATTTCAGTTAATGACTCTCCATGAACTGAAAGAAATTCCTATAGATAAATGTCAACATCAGAAGTTTATCAGGAATATGCTAATACTGTATCAGGCAATGGTGAATTATTTTGGAGAGATGCCCCAACCAAACTTTAAGTTGACTTCTTTCTTTTTGATACACCAATAAATGTTTCATCAAATACAATTCCTTTGTCAATCTTAAACCCAAAAAACAATGTCCACAGAAAGTCTGATATGTAAAACTAATGGATTGATCAATTATAATGAAAGTAAGGTACATTCAAATGAGTATAAATAATTATCAACACAGTACGTTAAAATGACAAACATGATTTGATAAATTAATTATACATATCATTCTTGAATCATTGTAAAATGAGTGTTGTTCATTACTGTTACAAATACATTCTCAAACATGAAAGATTATCTGGCTTATGTACAGTTAAGAATTACCAAAGCATTTTCAATAATTTCACTAAGTCAAAGTGCAAAAAGTTTGTTCTTTGAAGTTATCTTTACTCAGTTTATCTAATTTTAGTATAGTATTTTGTTAGACATTTGCATAGAATGCTGCATTAGCAAAACAATAATAGCATAGGATATTTTACTTATTATTGTTTCTGTAGTATGCTATTAACAAACTGAGAGGTATACAGGTGATGTATATTTATTAATTCATGAAAAAATGCATTGAACAAATACCTTCACAGAAATGATGCTAAAACCTTGTCTTTCCTGCTCAAATTAAAAATCAGTATTATTTCAACAAAGCATAAAAACAATATTAAACTATTCTGTTGCATTTTACAAAATGTTGACATAAATTTATGGAATTGAACTTTGGGTAATTCCATGTCAAATCACCCATGGGGCTATTAGAAATATTGATCTAATCTTTGGTAGATGAGCACATGATAATTTTTTCAAGGCATTCTGAAGGGGTCACCTGGAAAATTTTCCAAACTCTGGATGATTTGACATGGAATAACCCCTTTATCAAACTGTGGAAACGATATAAAAAAAAACACTGAAGTTATAATTATGTTCAATAGTAGGAAAAAAAGTAAATGTTTATCCACATTCATGTAAATTAAAACAACCATAGTAACTAATCAAAACCTTTTTACCTTTGTTATACTATACAATTACATTCTCAACATGGATAATGAAAAAAATATGCAATGTTGTAAACCTTTTCCACATTACTTGCAACTATAAATAACGCAGATATGACTTCAATCAGTCAACAGTTCTGTTCTACAATTTGACCAGGAAATTACAAAAAAATATGCAAAAATTGTTAATTACATCCTGTTTTTCATTTTACTGATAGTGTTAGAAAGGTAAATGAAATTCAACTATCAATAAGCTCAATAATTATAAAAAAGAAACATCAAACTGTCTGGAAAAAAAATAAGTCAACCAATGTATAGCTTCAAGGCTGCAAGTTTGTTTTCTTCTTTAACACTTGTATGTGTAAAAAGTTATTACAAATCAGTGTGTTACATGCATACAAGTAATTAAATGGATAAATCATGGTGAATGTACATAGTAAAATACCTTTAGTTATCCAAAACAAGTGTTTATGTGTTAAGGAAACACTTGTAGAATTGTTTTGTTTTTTATTCTAAAATGTGACTTCAGAGAGAATGATATAACAATAGAGCAAATTTAAATTCATCTTTAAGAGTATCACAAAGTAATTTCCGAAATTTAGATCTTTATGCTCTCAACAGATTTCTCAAGGCACTTGCATTCTAATATTTTGTTTTTAACATTAAAGTAATATCTTAAACACCTATCATATACATGAAGTAGGCTATCAGAATGAATGTGAAAGTTGATTTATTAACCAACTCCAGTATTCTTCGTTCAACAAGAAATAATTTTGAAAATACAACAGAAGAACGTAGATGAGTTTTGACTAGAATTTCTTATATAGGACAATGCAGAAGTTGCATACCGTAAATATATTTTTAATTTCCACCATTACCATGATTTACTAATCTTGCAAAAATATGTGGAAATGATTTTTTTATTTTTATTTAGATTATATATTTTTTATTTATAATGACATGTATACTAATATTATCTCATTGTAACAAACACTGATTTGCCTGTTATTCATGTGTATGCTACTTTAGATGTGTTACGAGGTGTTAATTTCAAACACTTTATGTTTGTTAAATCTTTTTTATTATTGTTTAAAATCATTAAAGGAAGGGTGTTCTAGCCCAAAATGTTGTGATCCTTAAAGTATCTATTCAACATAAGCCTTTATTGTGTGAACGATGTTTCTCACTTTATTATTTTTGATTTCATCATAACATAGCATTTTTGTTATTTGGTTTTTCTTCTTGATAATATGTTTTCCACTCCTAGGTAAACAACAAAATTACAAAAATATACACAATCATCAATACAACAGTTAATTAAAGTAAAATTTCCTTTCTACAGCTATTCTCAGAGTGCCTTTTTTGTATGTGGACTTACTATTTCGTTAAAAACTAGGTACAGTTGTTACATCATGTTTTAAAGTACTTGTCTGCGCAATTGCATTATTGCAAACGGTTTTTGACTAAAACTTCATCTGTCTCTACTTAGTCATAATGAACAATATAGTTTGTCATCAAGAGGCTTAGTGTTCCAAAAATTAATGTCATTGTTTGCACTTTTACATCCAATAACATGATTTCGCATCTTAAGGCCTTTGCTTTCAATGCCATCTTTTATATAAAATGTCTGATGAAGAGACAGCATTAAATAAATAGTAACATTAACTAACATAAAATCCCATATGTTAGAAAACACTATAAGTCATTTTTGTACTGTTTATAGCCTAAGCCCCAGCTGAAAAATTATGTTTGAAATAATACCAAACATGTAACAAACTGACTCATAAAGTTTAAACAGACCATAATGACAACAGTAACCCTCAAGCTGAAAGGAACACTAATTGTACAGACTTTTCATCCAATCAGGTCATCACTATCCTTTCTGACCTTCCACTATTAGAAATTGAAAGATCAGTTTTGAGCAAAAGTCTTAATTTTGTTTCTACACATCTTCATGCTGATCGCTTTGACACCAAATGAGTTGTTGCATTATTGTTTTCATTTACACTTACAAGCCCACTTCAGCAACAATATATATATTGACAATAATCAAAACACAGACCAAAATTCATCCAGCAACAATGATATCCTCTCCCTTCTTTCCAAAATAAAAATAATTTTACTTTATTCAAAAGACACAATAAAACCTAATAACCAGCCAAGGAAAATTTCAAAAAGAAATAAAAAAAATAAATTCAAAATTAAAAAAAACTTATCACCACTGAGAAAAAAAAATTAAAGAGCTTAAAGTCAGACACGAATAACATCATTAATAAACTGGCAGACAAAGTTGGTGTTATAGTCATATAGTACAAGGACTTGTATGTAGCAGAGGCAGAACAACTCCATAACGATAAATATTGGCCATTTCAAAAAATACAAAACCACAGTGAAGGAGACCATAAATAAGTTAACAGACCCAGAAGAACTCCCACTAGATGCACGGTACTTAACTGCAGAAGAATCATGAACATCTTTGTTTTACACAAGCCTGGAAACCTATAGTTTAAACATATAACTGTCCTGCAGAATTGATCTCTATTTTTTCAAATGAAATCGTGACATCTTTGTTTCATATTCTTCCAACTTATATCAAAAATAGCATTAAAGCATTTCAAATGTCTAATAAAATATCCCTACTACTTACAATTCATAAAGTCCTTATATGCTGTCATATTTAAACATGCTGCTATTATCTAGTGTAACTTCTTTTAGTCTTTATTCACTTCTTGTCATTGTCATATAACATTTTTCCACTAAAACATTGTAGTACACCTTGTATCACTTTCCACCCAGTCAACATTTGCTAGCTTGTCATGTGACAAGAAAAATCACCCAAATCATCTATTTGGTCACAAGATTTTAATTATAGCTTCTTACAAGCAATACAGTTTGAGACTGACATAAAAAATGTGTGCATAAATCTGAGAAACATTGTATGTTGTACTAATTGGTAGGGAACTACCTTAATTTTGTGTTATTGTTTAGTTTCTAAATAATTAAGCATAAAAATAACATAGAATAAATAATGTAGCACAAATTTAGCCACTGTGTTTTTATAGGTGGAACTAAGTGTCCCTGTAATTGTAGGTGTTGAGTTCAGTTGTACTGGCCCATTTAATCTCATGATAGTTCATTCGTCTGTGTTAAGGGGTAGGTATTATTTGTCCTTGTTTAACTACATTTGTGTTACTTTGCTTTGTTCACTATTATTTGTTATTAAATTCAGTTTTTTACGTTTCTAGATGTTCTGATTTTTAAGGAATATTTGTTTTAATAAGTTGCAAGTATTGTGAATAAGTTATGACTAACATAAATTGTTAAGTTTGAATTAAATTATGATGATCATAAGCAATTTTCTCTGTATGTAATTTGTTATGTATATATTAAATTGTTGAAATGATTATCTGTAATCTTATCATATACATTTATTTATAAATTTTATGTTGCAGTATTTCAGAAATTAAATGTTCATATTTTTCTGATATTTGTAGTTTTTTTGTTGATAAATGTATGAACTATTATTCAATAAATGTACAAGTTTCTCTAGCAACCAGACACCTGGCCCAATAATGATCCTGAGATTCTAAGTTTTGAAATGATACCATTAGACTTTATCCACCTTGAAAATGCAATGATGAATTCAAATATTAGGGCTTGTTTCATGGACGGACTTCTCGACTAAATAGAGCACAGGTTTCAAACTTATAATGGACACACGCCTGTTTAATATAAAATATATGTTGATGACAAAATTGGAAACATAACTTCCAGCACAGACAGACTTCACTCTTGTATCAGATTTATTGATAACTATCAGCTAGCCATTCAGTACACAAGTAACATTTCAAACTACCCAATAAACTTCCTCAAAATCAATTTAATCTTAACTACAGAATATACTATTTCAACATTCATATATTAAACCTATTTTCTTGGATTATAACTCCAGACATCCCAGATTCACTAAAAATGCCATTTCACAATTTCACCACTATACCATTTACATAATACCAAATGTGATTTTAACCAGAAAGATGATTAAATATAAAGTTTTTACGTTAATCAATCACCTCATGAAGATACCACAAAGATCAGTTACAATAATGCACTAAAACGGAGGGCAAAAAATGTGACAATAAAAGTCCCTTTGATATTGACACACCATCCACAAAACATCCAGGTTTATAAACAAATTAAAAACAATTTTAGGGCACTTCAAAATAATAAAAGATTGGGAGAAACATTTAAGAAAAGGAAAAGAGGTGAAAAAAACTAAAAGATATGTTAAATTTGTGCACAGTTAGAGGCATTGGAAGAAGTAAGTCATCTTCAATTTGTACACATTGCTGTGTGCATTCATGATGCAACACATGCCATTAATTCTTTGATTGGACTCAATTCCACATATAAAATCAAACAGTTTTCACCTGTACTTCCAAGTACTTAATTTATTGCATTACTGTTTACATTGTACACAATTGTATGCATGAGGAACAGGTTGGATCTTCTCTAAATGATCACATGAACACATCTCCAACATCCAGATAAACCTGCAGCTAATATTTCAATTATAATGACCATAGCATTAGCCATTTCAGAATACTGGCCCTCTGTAATTCTTCAACAGACAAAAGGAAAAGAAACTCATCTATAAACTTGGTACCAAAATGAATAAACAAAAGATTCTCTTTTCTATAACTTTATCTATGCTGGTGCATGGTTATGTGAATGTGGTTGTTTTTTTTCCTCCTAAACCAATAAAAGAAATTTAACTAATTAATTAATCTACTTTTTTTTACTTTTAGACTCCTGAGTACTAAATATTTCTCAAACTTTATGGATGTGAAATTGTTGACTCTGCAATACAAAACACCTATTCATCTTTTAATATTACTGGAATTGTAAATGATTATGCACAACCCTTACTGTAATCAGCATCCTCTTCACAATTGCACTTATTAATCATTTGAATATTTCAAGGTGTAGTACTACAACCAAAACTTAATGATATCTGGAATTGTGCATTAGGTTTGCATTAGAAAGTGCTATATGCCATCGACACCCACAGAATGCCACTGCCCTATTTTCAACTGAGTGGTATGATGCATCATTCATGGGGACAGACCTTCATGATTTGCCAACCAAGCAGTTAGGAACTGATAAGTAGTAAGAACTCCCATACTCCACTGGATAAAATGAAAGAAAAACACGTTTAAGAGCACAGAGGACCACAAAACAAGACACCTCAATACCGTATTTTTAAAAAGGCTACAATCTCAGAGTTGATCAAACAACATCCTGCTGCATCTGGAATTGTGTGTTACATCCATTGTAGGAAGATTCTCAATGCTACAGTATATTAGAGATGAGCAGTAATCTCTATTTACTTAATTTATGTATCCATGAATACAGGGTATGAGACAAACATATTTATGAAGCAAAAGACTACTAGAGAAGTACTACCAGTCCTATAGAACACCTCATTTCTACAGCATCTATAACCTAATTGTATGTCATAATTGGTTTTTTTTAGCATAGATGGGATTTGAACAGACACACAAAACCAACACCTGGCATCACCTGGAATCATACATTAGGTCCACAGTAGGAAGAACTACAACATTACTGACATTGAGCATGGTCACAGGATGGATAGTGTGAATTTTCTTTAATAATAATAATAATATATATAAAAAAAAAGGATATCTGGTCAGGTACCACAAAGCACAATCCACAGTACATTAGGAAAAAAAAGGCCACTGCAAATAAACAAATAATAGTAAAGAAAAAATTAAGTTTGTAGTATAAAGAAAAACGTTTGCAAACTCACCAGCAAAATAAATGCCTGTGCACAATACTACTGCCAATCACAAAAGTGATTAATGAGAGCCAATGTGTAGAGGGCACTGAGTATGATAGGAGTTGTGTCATGTTCCTCTTACTGCAAAACTGCTACATAATTATTTACGTGTGAGCATAAAAAAGCGGAACATGGAAGGCTAGTTGAGAGGGTTGAAAATTTGTACTAATAGAGGGCAGCACTATTCAAGAAAAGTTATTTTGTGAGCAGAAGTAAAATATCATGTTAGAAATTATAAAGCATCCCTGCATCTTAGTATGTCAAGAATTAGCTATAGAATTCTCAGTGATGATTTTGGACTTAAATTATCAATAACATTCTAACTTATACACATTCTTGATTATAAAAGACTTATTCTTTTACAATGTTTGATTAATTTTCATAAATATCAGTTTGATAATATACTTAAAATAGACATTGAATCATTTCTGTGATTAGTTTGGAAGGATGGTGAAATTAACAAATAGATGTAAATATTTAATTTCTATTATTTTTGGGTACTGTACAGAATTTTTATCTTTGTGGAATGATTGAGATAAATATTATTATTACTAATGGAATAATTATTCGGACTATTATTCTCATATTTATTGTATGTATTACTGTATCAAAAAATGGCTGGTGTGGGTATCAAAATTTTTATTAAAATATTGTATAAAAGAATGTTTCGATAAAGAAAACCTGAAGATGACCTAATAAGGTATGGACTACTTCCAAGCTCTTAACAAATACATCTCATGAAACTTTCTTTATACTATTATTATTTAGCTTAACTAACTTAAAAAAGTTCCAAATTAAAATTATTAAGTCACTTTTTAATAATAAATAAGAAAGATACACCTGAAAAAGAAGAAAAAAGTGCTTATCTGGGTCCCCTTTTTTGCTGTTGATTATACTGTGTCACCATTCCACTAAATAATTTTTTATTTGCATCAAAAAACACAGAATAACTTGAAAAACAAAAAATAACATGTACTCATCTGGGTCTTATGCTATTGACTGTCAAAAATACTTAACTCCACTTTTTGTTTTAATCGTAGTATTGTAGTAAATAATTTTTTACTTAATTGAATAATGCATCAAATTCAGAATAATATTACATAAAAATCAGCAATGTTCCATAACTAATGCAGTTTCCTGCCATTCTAACTATTTAACAAGAACCACTAAATCTTCATCTCAGCTCACTGATGTTTCCCTTGTGAATCAGGCTTGAACTGAAAGCAACACTGACAATTCTCTTCACAAAAAGCAAAGTTAAAAATATGTTATTCAACAGATGAAAATCTTCATTTTCTGTTAGTTGTAAATAGTATAGTGTTGAACATCATAGAGAACTAATTTTTGAGAGAGAGGATGTAGAAGGAAGGCATGGGAAGAGGGGCTTGGCTGTCTAACTTCATGACTTTGTAACCAAATAAGATTGACGACTATAATAACTATAGTTTTCTTGAGTGATAACAATATTATAAGGAATAACTTATTTCAATTTCATACTTCTTAAAGGGGTGGTAAAAAAATTAGAGAAAATGGGATACCTACAAAGCAGAAGTCATAATTCTCACACTAGGGGAAATTGATGATTTTTTAAAATATTGTTTTATAAAAATAATTTTGAAACTTATATAATATTAAAATTTGGATTATTAGTTATGTTTTATGCCAAGTTTGTTTACACACTGTAATAAGAAAGTAGTTTTATTAAAAGTAATTAATTAAAACTTTGTGATATGCTCAGAAAATTATGGCCTTGAAGAGAGGGTTGGCAAGCAATAAAAAAATCATTAAATTTAAACAAACACCTATTCTGTATGTAACATTTGGTTTGCAAACTATGTTTATACAGCTCAGCTAGAATTTCTAATAAAGAATGATGCAAAAGTTGCATACCATAAAGATACTTCTAATTTACACCCTTACTATGATTTTTTTTCAATACCCAATATGTATTCCAAGAATTGGTTATCTTTGATAACAAAATTTTTGGAATGTTACAGCTAATCTTGCAAAAATATGTGAATAGGATCCCATTGTGTGGGAAATGATTACTGTTTCATTTTTAATTCTTACTGGGATTATATATAATAGTGATATACCTACATATTATCTCGTAAAAAAATATGGATTTGCCTATGATTTATGCTGATGGTACTTTAGATCTGTTGTATAATGTTAATTTTAAGCATTCTATGTTTGATAATTCTTGTAACATCAAGTATTCCGTTCCATTAATGTTTAAAATCACTAGTGAAAGAGCATCATAACTTAAAATTATGATTCACTCTTGTAAGATACATAAAAAAGGATCATTTTTACTTAACTTTTTGTTACTAGTTAGAATTGAAATGAGCCAGGTATGGAGGAAATTCATAAGCCTAATGACAATCTTAAAGAGTATTGAACAAAACAAAGTGTGTTGGATTAACCAGCAAGAACAGATAAAGGGATATGTGCTCCATTAGTACATAGTCAAATAAAAGAAAATCAAACTAAAGATAATTAAAAAAGAAAGTTATAACTGATAAGTTTAAAATTAGTATTATTTTTTCATCTAATCAAGTAAATCAAGGAAACATACATGACATGTAGTAACAAAAAGCAAAACGAATATGCCCCAAATACCTGGTAAATCTGAAAGCAAGCAGTGCTGAGAAAAGAAAGAGCTTTTCTTCAACTGCCAATGTTCACGTAGATTACTGATCATGAAGGATGTGTCAACATCTTATTGGTGGAAGGCTACAGTCTAATGATGAATGCATCATAAGTTAGTGCAATACACACTGATAAATTCAGGGCTAGAAATTTTGCTCAAGGCTTATAACATGCACAGGAACTTGTGTAGCAATGTATGTGAGGTAGCAGCTCCCTGTGGTGTAAAGAGATGATTAGCACATCCAAAAATTAAAAATAAAACTGGATACAAACAAAAGATAAAGAGATTTTATGTAAAGAAAAACACAACAATTAAAAATAAGTATGCTAATACATCAGAGAAATCAAGAGACAAACTAATGACTAAAAATACACAAAATATAAATAAAGAAAAATAACTATTGTAGATTTCTTTTATAATTCTACCTTATCTAAAGATTACACAGGCTTATTTTACATCTAATTTACTAATTTCTCTGAATAAAACAGTAACTAATGTATTTTGTCAGTTATACGCTCACTGTCGAATTCTTGGAAAGCCTATGGACTAACCTGCATGGTTTCTATAATGACACCTCAAAGATGCTTGGCTCTAATAGCCTTAAAGGCCAAGTCTAAAACCTATTTTAGAAGTTAAAAAGTAATTTCACAAAAAGGTCCAACTCTTCATGCTACTTTTAGGGGAATAGTTCTGAAGAAGTACATTTTGTCATGTATTTCACTAGTTAAAAAAACGAAGCCTGTCAATAACCACTTTGCCATATTTCTACAATAATTATACAATAATTAAAATAAAAATGATCAAAACAGTAACATACCTGTTAAAGTATGAAAAACACATCGTATATATTAATATATGTACTACATGTTAGAACATTTATCCTTTTATGTCACTGTTGTTTGTTTATTGACTATTTATATTTTCTTGCTTGTAATATTATACCAATTGCATGGAATGAAACATCAGTATTAATTTCTTTTAGCTGTTTACTGATATAATGCATACTATAATACCAGTTAATGCTAACTGATTGATGCATTACCTTATTTTATGGCAATGTTGCTTCAAGTGCCTTAGTATCAATGTCTGCTGGGGTCAAACTACCATCTTTAGAGTTTTGGTGTTTAGATAATTTTTCACATTTCCTATATGCAATTTATTTTTCTCAGGTGCATAAGTATAATCTGAATAGATGTGTGCACTTTTGAGAGTAAAGTTTCATCTTGAAATGCAGATACTGAACTAACAACCAAAACACATTTATTCTTATTACAATCTTCCAATTAACAGCAATACTGGAAAAATACAATATAAAATTTTTTTAAAGAAATGGGAAATAGTTATCATTTGTTTTATACTTTTAGAATATATTGACTTTGATGATTTCTTAAAATTATTACAATGAAGAGGGTATATTTAATGATCATTAACAACATATGTCAGTGTTTTGTAATAATCTGAGACTTAAATAGCAGTTATGACTTACTACAGTATTGATGCATACAAAGAATTTTAAATGTATTAATAATGAATATCTTTAGAATTTGATATTTAGAGGAGCCTAAATACACCATATCTCAAGACTTAGAAATGCATAATTAACAAATGTTTATTAGTTAAAATGAATGAAAAGCAAGCATGATCACTATTTCTCATTCTAAAGTTGCTTGTCTTACATTATTGCATTTCTTTTTCTTGTTCTGTGACCCTTCTTTGGCTGAAGTTCAAATACCAATAATTTCAATTAAGCTATGAATTATTTAGTCATTTTCATTTATACAACAAAGAGCCTAATGATATCACTATTTTTACTTCTATGACCAACAGACGTGGAACAATTAAGTGAATTTATATCATCATTTTCATGTTCATTACTTCACAAATAACTAAAAGAAACATAAATTAAAATGAGTCAGTGATAAAAAGCAAGCTCTCAGTTACAATTAAATAAATCATTTTCTTAATAACAGTTAACATTCATAAATTAAATACATGGTATAACAATTATGAATATTCACAAAGTGACTATTTTCTACAAATTTTATCTTAAGCCACCATCATAAATTTGAAAATAAAATAGCTCACCCAACAATATTCAATAAACTTTCATGAGCAGACATTTTATATGTCACATTTAATCTTCAGCAAAAGCAAAAAAATTTAAAATATAAATAATTATTAGACAAACATTTCACAAGTTAGTATAATATGTCTACTATGACCAGAGTTATAAAACATTAGTGGTTAGCTCTAAAAAGCCTATTCCACATAAAATATCTCAGATTTTCAAAATGACAGATGACAGAAGTTGAGGACGCAAAAATATTTTTTAAATTTATGAATTAAAATGATTTTGAAGCAGATATTCACTGCTGAAATACTCTACACCAGACCACTACAAGTTTTATTTATTGAGTTATTTTCACTTTTAACAACCATGTGATATTTGGTTTTGCATGTTGTTGATGCAATGCGTCTTAACCAAAGTTCTCCATATTTCTGTCTTCCACATGACTATTTTTGTAAACTCTGAGAATCTACATAAACTGTTTATTCACTACAAGTCAAATCTCTTTGTTTGCAGTTGTGTTGTTACAAAACCTTTCTCCTAGATGTGGGAAGATGGGTGGATAGTAGCTGCTGAAATTTTAATTTTAAGTTTAAAAATATATAATTAAAATTAAGTGGGCTTACCTTTAAACACTACAAGCCAGAATAGCCACACTGAGATGGAGGAAGGCACTGAATAGCATCAAAATAAAAAAATAACCACATCAACAGATATTGAGCTCTTGGAGAGGATAAATAACATACATAAACCATATTGGTGTGGCAACACCAGTCAGAGAATTTGAAAAAGTTTGAGCAAGAGGTATTTTGACTGAATTTTTCTGGAAGACCTGAATGGAAAGGGCCAGTCACTAAAGAAACTAAATCAAAGTTGCAGTATCAGAATGGAAAAGCATTCTTAGCAGCACAGTACCTTTTCCTCCATATGCTCTTTGACTAAAATATAAAGGGTGGTTTGGGGTAGTATGGAAATACTTAAATAGCCATGCACATTCATAGGTGTGACCCCTGGTGATAGCTAAATATTTATTCATGGTCAGAGTGCAAAGTGTACTGCACCTATTAGTGAAATATTCTCAGTAGAGAATGCCAGGAATTAAAAAAAACTGGATGAACTTCTCTGGCTAAAAATTACTATCAGCTGAAACTGAAAAAGCCAGAAAATCATGAAATCAGCTTAGTGAGCAAGAACTCAAGAAAAGTAAAGCAAAAACTCAGGTAATCCTGAGAATGGGCACAACATTTCAAGGACAGTGTAGAGTAGGAAGTAACAGGAAATGATAAAATTGAAGCTGTATAGTGTGAACCACATTCTGGTTAGAGCTATGATATACCACCCCAAGAATGACTTTTAAGCCTCCAATGTATTAAAATGCTAAACAAGAATGTATACGAAGAGGTAGCAGCTGAGACTCCTCTGTCAGCCCCAGAGAGTATCACCCTGTCACTAAGTCCAAACATAATGGGTGGAGTACTGTCTAGAATAGTTGCAGAGGTAAAAAAGAAAGGTATGACACACCAATTGAACAAAACTACTTAAACACTATAGAAAACCATGAAAGTTTTTATTTATTTTATGGTTGAGACATGCAGTTGAACATACCAATTAGGGATTCCACCTGGCTTGTAGTATTAACATGAGGCAGTCTTTATTATGTGTATCATACTATCTCAAATGGTTCTATAGTAGGACAGATGAGACTAACACTCCAGTCCCACTACAGTCAATATCTGTTGTTGTTGTTTTTGAATTAAGCACAAAGCTACACAATGGGCTATCTATGCTCTGCCCACCACGGGTATCTAAACCCGAATTTTAGCGTGCAAGTCCGCAGACATACCGCTGAGCCACTGGGGGGGGGGCAGTCAATATCTACAGATTCTGGGACATTAAATATGAAAAGCTTGAAATATATTTGTTTATAATTGGAACAGAAAAGTTTGATGGCTCCAATGACAACAGAGGATGAGAGATAAGGCAACTCTATAACCTGCTAAAGAGTAAGCTGATAAGGCACAATCATTAAACAAATACATGTCACATACATTAAGTCTAAAAGATAGTCCAACAAGAATGAGAGACAGTAATAAGAAGTAAACATCATCAAGAATAGGCTAACAACTGAGCCAAAAGGAAAGATAAACCACAATAAATAGTTCGTTGTACAGCTTCAGGCACTGAAATGAAAAATTGGCATTCAGGGCTGAAGTAGATCTGACAGTAATTGGGTCAGTTCTCCATAAAGAACATAATGTACCAGGGGGTGACCATGGTTTCACCAACCAAAGTGGAATAATGAGGAGAACCTAAAATACTTTGCAAGAAAGAGATTCTCCAAATTTTTACTCAAGTTATTCATAAGTAGTGAAGTTAAATTTAAGACTTGTGAATCCACAAACTTTCCTTTGCATGTATCATTTCCTTGCTATGCACTCTCCCCAGGATGTTGAAGTGTTTTGAAGTGACATTCGGATTGTAGTCCTGTAAGCAGTGGCAAAGAATGGATGACTGATTACATGCTTACAGGACTGCAACACAAATGTCACTTTTAAATGCTTCAACTTCCTACGAAGTGCATGTAGCAAAGAAATGTTATGCACGAAGGAAATTTTGTGGATTCACAAGATGCATCCTGAATTAAATGCTAGGTTTAAGATTGTAGACCAGTAAAAAGAAAGGTGGTGACTTTTTTACCACAGTCATTCATACAACTATTGAAAAACAAAAGGGTGGAGAGTTCCTTATTTGGAAAAAACCCATTTATGTTAAAAAAAAAAGACTTCTATAAATGAAAATTACAGTAGTGAAATCTTGATTCAACCAAATTCTGGAAAAACCCAAGAATGGATTGGTAATATAATAAATTATAAGATAACATACCTATGATCAAATGCTAGTAGAAAATAAGAACCTACTGGAGGTAGTCCATGTGTCTGTAACCCAAGAGAAAACATAGTGAATTGAATCCATCACAGAAAAAATGTCTTTGACAGTTGCTGCACACAAAACTCTCAAGGTTTGTAGTGCAATAAAAGATGGATGAAGGATCCTTTGAACTATATTGATCCAAAATCTCAGAAGAGCTAAATACTGATTTAATACTAACTGTGACTGATACACCCAAAAGATACAGCAAACTGAGACCTGAAATTAATGCATGTTAGAGACTAGATAAAAGAAAGAGAAAAAAATAAGTCAACTGTCCTTAAAAAGTAGAAGCTGACGTCCAGTGAATGGAGATGACCTACTAAGGCCATTACTACTCAACTGTAAGTATAAAGAGTGGAAAACAGCAAAATGAAGATAAGCACCTTGGATATCCACCTTTCTCATTCAGTGTAAATGTTTAAAAAAAATTGTGTAACCTTTTCATATTTTTCTTATTTCAGGTCGGTGAACTCAAACAAACTATTGAGGTGAGATAAACCTATTAGTTTTTGAAACTTGAAAATGAGTGATAAACAATTTCAAACAGCTCTACATTGCAAGACATCTAAAAGTTGCAATCCAAACTTTGTATGCAAATTGGATTAAAAAGAATCATAAAATATAAATGGTGAGAAGAAAAGGAGAAGGATAAAAAATGTAAAGACCAAACTGCAAAATCTATCAAACCTAAGGATGTAACCAATTAATAAATGAACTGAGACAAACCCAAACACTCTGATGAAACAACAGAGTTGTTTGGACAACAAATTCTGTAAAGAAAAATAAGCAACCTTTAAGTCAAGTGTACAACTTAATGCAGTGTGAGAATTTGCTTGTGTATTACCACTGGGACATAAGATGTGTTTTCTTACAACAAAGTCACATCACGCTATCTGCTGAATCCACTGAGGGGGATCAAAACTCTGATTTTAGCATTGTGAATCCATAGACTTACTGCTGTGCTACCAGGGAACATGGGATGAAAGAATGAACTGCTTGAAGAGTACAAGTTAATAAAACAACAGCATTATAAAAAAAGTGAAAATTTTAACAGATGAAATACTGAATATTATTAATTGAAATATGAAAACAAATGATGTATTCCAGTAAGAAGAAAAGAAGGTAAAACTAATTTTGTTTTATAATTTTCATTTGATTGTATATTGAAAATCTAGATACAGTTGATGAAGGAAAAATAAAATAAAATTCTCTTCAAAAAAGGCTTCAGATATTAATTTTGAAGTCTATAGGAATTATACAAATTAAATATGAAAAATTTAAAATGAGAAAATAAAAGTATTTTTATTCATAGCATGAATAAAAGTCTTATACTCATATTGACTCAATAAAGGATTTGTAACTTCACAAACAAATCTTTGGTAAAAATATTTTTAAAATATGATTTGGGGGGGAGACAGTAAACTTGTAATTTACATAAAAAGCTTTCCAATTTTTGTTAAGATAAACTTAGTTCATTCAGAGTTATAAACATAATTTCATAGTTATGTGATAGTTACAAGGTCAATCAAACTGATTAATCCCCTATGCATAGGGTTGAGATAGTTACCCTTCTTTATATATCATCTTCAGTACTTAAAACATATAGTAAAATAGCATTAAAAAAGCAACAAGAAACATGTGTACAAATTTTGATTTACTACTGAAATGTCTTTTGATGTAGTTATGGTACCTACTGAACATCCATTTAAAATATAAGCAATTTGAATAATGATCATCAAACATTTTAAATATTGTTCTTAAAAAGAGAAGTATTTTGTAAATGACCATGTAAAACTTAAGTTGGAAAATGACTGGACTCCCACTCATTTCCTATATGGATAAATTGATGAAAGTCAGTTTTTAATTTATTGTAACATACTTTATACATATACATTTTTATTAAAATCAGGATGAGAATGCATGAATGCTCTTTAAAGCCCACTAGCCTTCAGGCAAGCTTTATTCAAAGGGAGGAGAAATAATGTGGCAATCATAAAAAACATTTGCTGGATTTTTAAGTGGAATTCCATATAATTTAGATTGTATGTCACTGCTCCTGCAAACAAGGGGTTATAAGTTAAAGTCCCATTTGATTTTTAATTTTATGGGGGAGCTTCTTATTGCTGTTATAATATGAGAATTTTGACAATGTTGAATTAAATATATACATGTATACATGTGAAGTCCAAAAATATGTGATTATTTTACTAACTAAATGCCTATACAATGAGCTTTTATCCATATATTTTTGATGCCAACCAACTTATCTTATTATGCTTCACGAACAGATTTTTCAACTGAAGATGGATCATTCTTTAACATTGTTAAGACCACTTAAGAAAGTAAGTTGAATAATAGAACTAAACTAAAGTCTTTCCTGCATGGTACTCATGACTTTTCCATATTAGCTTTGTTCTTGATGCCTGATGATTATCAACTGTTAAAACTGTACATACCAACTACTTGGAAATTTCTGAAACATGATGTATAATATCAATAAAAAATAAATAAAAAAATGAGTGTTCAATTTTAAGATAGGACCACTCATTTTAATTTAAATGCCAGTAGCACAGGTATGTGATATCTGATGATATTTTAATTAAGTAAGCTACATATTTAAAATATAACCTTTATTAGCTATAAACAACACACTTTTAAGTATTAACTATTATTCTAATCTAAAATCAAGCAAAAAGAAAGTTTCGTGTGAATACACCAATAAAAATGATAAATAAAAATACAAACAATATACACATTAAACATGTTTTCAAAACAGAGCAATATGAGACGCAAAATAACTGAGCTTGTTAGAACTTCATATACTGAGGCTCTTGTACATCAGCTCACCTCTTAAGTAATGTCCAATTTTAAGTTCAGAAAAAAGAGAAAAGATTTCAAACCCTTTTTATGTTATTTAATCAATAATACTTGTTTCATTATTATTAATTACTTCCTGCTAACGATCTACAAGCTTCTGAATTGCAATTTTATAAAATTCTTGGGGTTTGAAGGAAAACAATCAGAGAGGGTAGTAGTTTTGACATCTTCTTGTGTTTCAAGATCTTTTCCATCAATATAGTTCTGCAAACTTCGAAACAGATGATAATCAGATGGGCTAAAGTCTGTAGAATAGGGAGGATGTAGAAGTTTTTCCCAGTTTATCTCTTCAATCTTTGCAGATGTGATCCTTGTTATTTGGGGCCGTGCACTATCCTGATGTAACATAACACTTTTACGACTGATCAAAGCAGGCCTCTTTTCTTTTAGTGCAACATTCCAGAGCTCTAACTGTTGATTATAGAAGTCTGATGTAATCGTTACGTTGAGTGACAACAACTTAATGAAGATCACACCAACAATATCCTACCAAACACTTAACAAGACTTTCCTAGGGTAGGGATCTATTTTGAACTGTGTTTTAGTCAGAGTACTAAACCATTGTTTACGGCGCTTAACATTTTTTATAATATATTTATTTTTTATCTCCAGTCACTAATCTGTCCAAAAAAATGATGAGTTACGTTTATGAGAGTACTAGAAATGCAAATGTTCATTCACTCTTGCTCTAAGATTGGCTTCTATCAAATCATGGAAGACCCATTCTCCTAGTTTGGACACCTTTTCAAGCTGTTGCAGATAACGGCGAACTGTCGAATGGGCTTAATTAAGCTTGTTTGTTAGGTTTTTAACTGTTACAGTACAATCTTCATCAGATGCAGCCAGCAGCAGGACGACCTGAACATGGCACATCACTTCAGTTGTAGTCACCTGACATGAACTTTTGAAATAATATTCGACATTTTCTTTCATTGAGAGACTTTGCACCATAAACACCTTGTGTGTTTCGTGTAGTTTCTGCTACACTATTACCTTTTCTTTAATTCATAAAGTACTATATACCTAATGTGCTCCGCTGACACATTCATCTTCATAAGGATTTATTTGATTAATGATCTAAGAAATGGAGTTGGGTTAGCTTCTTTCATTTGTCTGAAGATTTTTGTATACGTCCTAATACATATTTTAGTTATTAAAGCCTTCTATAAAGGCAGAAATGAAGATGCACTTTCTGTATTAAATTTTTGGACATTACTTATGGGATGACCTGATACATTTGTTGTGTTTGAAATATTAGAAACAACTACTGCAACTTGAAATAAACCCATAATATTTTCCCACTGTTTTGTGAGTTGTTTACAAAATTCCTTACAAACTGCTCTTTATATGGCACTAGAAATGTCGCCATTTTGTAATATCCCTATTAAATATTCATTAATATTTATGTACTGAAACAGAAATGTTTGTGTATTTATTATCATCAAAGTACACTGTTGGGATTTCAATTTACCTTCTAACTAACTTCTAATCTTTTATTTTTGTTTATAGATGGCACCACACTATGCTACAAGATCCAAAGCAAACACAAAATTGAAGCACATACCCAAAAACTCAAGGCTTTAGACCAATTAAATTTTTTTGAACGTATCATCCATATAAATAGTGAAGGAAAGCGTATAGGAAAATAACCGTTCGAATGTTGAAGCATAATAAGGAGTGGATATTAAAAGAAAAAATAATTTTACACTTTTTCGACTTACATTTCGGGTTATTATTCTGTAACGCGTTTTTATAAATGTATTGTGTATTTATTTCTATCAGCAACTGGTTCTCACAGTGTGCAACAATAAACAAAATAAAAGGTACTACGTATCATAAATAATAATGAAAAATTGTAAACAAACTATATCAATCTGTAGAAGACAAAGTCATTATCCTGAAATAACTAATATAAGCCAAGCTAGCGCATTGGATAGTTTCATAGTGAAAGAAATTTGATTCACTTAAGACTTAACTGTCCGTGAAAAATACACTTGTAACGCACATAATAATAATAATAAGTATGTAAATATATATAGAGTAAAACGTGTACAAACTGGAAATATCAAAATTTTGCAGCATTATCTTAAGATTTATTGGGTCAGGCATGGCCGAACGCGTTAAGGCATGCGCTTGTAATCTGAGGGTCGCGGATTCGCATCCGAGTCGCGCTATACATGCTCGCCCTCCCAGCCGTAGGGGCGTATAATGTGACGGTCAATCCCTCTATTCGTTGGTAAAAGAGTAGCCCAAGAGTTGGCGGTGGGTGGTGATGACTAGGTGCCTTCCCTCCAGTCTTACACTGCTAAATTAGGGACGGCTAGCACAGATAGCCCTTGAGTAGCTTTGTGCGAAATTCGAAAACAAACAAACTTAAGATTTATCTTAGAAAAATGTCCTCTATATGGCAGGACCTGTGTAACGTGGACAGAAACTATCTTTCACCTACCCCATCCATCAACAAGTAGGAACAGAACTTGAGAAAAGGGGGAAAATATTTTTGATCAAATATTAATTTCTTATTTAATTAATAATTCATTTAAGTGTTAATAAATTGTTGTTTAATTGAAAATTTGTTTGAATACTAATAAATTCTCGGATATTTTGTTACAGTTAGTATTGGTTAAATATATTTTGTTCTTTTTTCTGCTGTCATTATTTTTGCAGTTAAATTAGATTCATGATTTGTAGAAATATATTTGTCCTTTAAGTACAAAATTCTACTCTTTAACTAATTCTCACGAAAAAATAAATTTCTATCATTCCCAATTTTAAAATTTAGGGAAAATTTTCCATGGGTAATTGGTAAAAGTGAAAATCCGCGCTCTTTCAAAGATTTAAGGAAGAATCAACTTCCTGTGAAATGGAAAACGAATAATAAAACATGATGACAAGCGCTGTATTCGAGAAATTTTTGAACAAATTAAAAAAAAGAATGGAACAAGGAAATAGGAATATTCTACTTTTCCTTGATAATGTAAGGATAATGTAATTCCTTGTCACCTAATAATTCAACTTTCAAATGTTCGTTTAGTCTTTCTACCTCCATGTACAACATCGGTTCTACAGCCACTAGATAATGGAATTATACAGTGTATAAAATTGAAATACAGAAAATTGATGCTTCAGCATATTATTGCAAACATAGACGACTGTAAGAGAGCATCAGAAATGACCATGAAAATTGACGTGTTAGATGCAATTGCATTTCTAAGTCATTCAGTCAGATGCGTAAAAGATGAATGTGTAATAATGTGTTTTTGAAACTGTGGATTTATTTTTGATAACGGCAGAGATTGTGGAGAAGTTGTTTGTTATGACGATTCTAGTGAAATCTAAACTCTGATTGAGAAGACTGATGCAACTGATTCTGCGAACGCCGAAAGTTTTGTGAACGTTGGCAGAAAAGTTTTAACAGAAACTGATGAAACTTATTTAAAATCTACAATAGAATTACAAGACGGTAACAGTGTGAGAGATTCAGAAGTTGAACAAAATGGAACAAATGGTGAGGAAATAGAAATTCCTACTTCATCGCAAGTGTTAAGTTATATTTAACGATATCAAATTGTATGCAAAAATGGAGGGGGAAAATGAACTTCATAAAAAGGCCGTAGAATAGAAGTTCTCTTTTAACCGCGTGAGAAAGTCCATTAAAAAAACGAAACAGTTGAAATCGGGCACTTTCTTCAAATAAATTTGATGAAGATTTTGTGTTCTTATTTTGATAAATACAGCATAAACAGTATAATAAATAACTTTATTCACAAACGTCTTACTTCCCTTAAGCCAAGCAAGTATAACGTCACTTAAAAATTATATATAACTAAAGATATGCATGTCTAAGCCAGAATTTTTTCTCGGTTTTGTGCGATTCCGCTTTAGTCAGGTTTCACTGTATATATATTTATATTAATAATATTGAATTAAAACATAAAGATCCAATTATAGATTCTATATTTTGATAAAGTTAATATAATTGCATTTTTCTGAATATATATTGTAAAAGAGTTTCGTAAAATATAAAGTGTGAATTATAGTCTATTGGGCGATTCTACTTATGATGCTAAACTTATTTGAGAATTTTCTATAGAGATCGCCCTCCAGTGGCACAGCATAAAGTGTAAGGGCTTGTAACGCGAGAAATCGGGTTTTGATATCCATGGTGAATACCACAAAGATAGACCATTTTATAGCTTTGCTCTTAACTACAAACAAACTCTAAAGAACATTTATAAAATATTTCAAATTGTACATATTTCAAAAATAATGTTTGTTTTTGTTGATGTTAAGCACAAAGTTACAAATGGGCTTTTTTTGCTGTGTACTTTGCGGGTATCAAAACTCAATTTTTAGCGTGATAAACTCTCAGATGTGTCGTCGAACCACCAAAAAGCTCTTAAATAAAGGATTTGTAGTGTATTAGAGTTACTACTGTACCAACAGCGGACTACACTATACAGGGTGTCCCAGAAGTCGCGCACCATACGTACATATAATAATGATTTGTTTTTTATGTTCCAGATATGGGTGAAAAACTAACAATACAAGAAAGAGTTACATTGGTGTTTATGTTTGGAAAAAATGGTACTACATACCGCTCTGTAGCTGAAGAATTCAACCTTACTTATCCTGAGCGAGAAAAGCCATTGAGCCATACTACTGTCTGTCGTTTAATTAAACGTTTCCAAGAAACTGGCTCAGTTGCTGACCGTGAGAGATGTGGACGACGAATTTATCAAAGCAGAGGGTGAACAGTTTGAGCATCTGTTATGATTATTATCAATAAAATTGTTATTCATATGTATTAACATAAAAATTTATATGGTGCGCGACTTCTGGGACACCCTGTAGATAGCTTTATTTAATTTGAAGTTACTGGTTATAATAAAAAATGACATATGAAAATAAAATAATATGATCATTAGACCACAAAAATGAAACATAATTCAAATATTTAATTTGTACGTATAGTTTACAGCTCTAAGCTAAGCGTATGTGTTACATTTTGATCTGATTGAGAGGCACATAAAAAACAAGTCACCAAATGAGCTTCAGACCCGTTCACCTCCCAATCTAATTGGTTCTTGTCATATCTTCGCTCATATTTGTGTATTTTATGTTTAGCTCAAAACTACAATGTAATCTGTACTGCATCCATTGCAGATAATGAAGTAAGGGTTTTAGAGTAATAAACCCTCAGGATTACCATTAAACCATTAGTGTGGCTATAGTACTACGGTATGAAGAGATGTTTTAACATAAATACAGTATGTATGTAAGAGATGTATGTTTAACTTACACAGTTGTCTTCTTTACAAGAAGAGTAAATAAATCTTATTTTGTGTGTATATATATATATATGTATGTTTCCTTTTTTAGGTCAAATATATAGAATTATAATAGTATTTGTTTGTTTGTTTTGTATTTCGCACAAAGCTACTCGAGGAATATCTGTGCTAGCCGTCCCCAATTTAGTAGTGTAAGACTAAAGAGAAAGCATCTAGTCATCACCATACACCGCCAACTCTTGAGCTACTCTTTTACCAACCAATAATGCAATTGACCGTTACATTATAAAACCCCCACGGCTGAAAGGGCGAGCATGTTTGGTGCGACGGGGAGTCGAACGCCTTTACCAACTTGACCATGCCGGACCATATATATTTTTGCATGAATTTGTTTTAACTTTTTAAACTTGATTTTAATGAATTAATGCAAAGAAAAATCCTCAGTTGACGTAACTTTTCTTTGCCAAACATTTATATCTTTTCCTAATCAAATCGTTCAGTTATGACTAAGCCTGCGATTTAACAGATAAATGAAATTTAAATCAGTTTTTTTAATTTTTGTGTATACAAATAAGAGAATAATCAACAAATTTTCAACTTATAATTCTTGACTTAGAAGTCAATATTATGATTTTTAATTTTAAAGAACTGTTTTTAACGCTTTCAGCGACAAGCAGCTATGAAAGTTATGTTGTTTCTCTTGCAGGGTCTGGCATGGCCGAGCGCGTTAAGGCGTGCACTCGTAATCCGAGGGTCGCAGGTTCGAGCCCGCGTCGCGCTAAACATGCTCGCCCTCCCAGCCGTGGGGGTGTATAATGTGACGGTCAATCCCACTATTCGTTGGTAAAAGAGTAGCCCAAGAGTTGGCGGTGGGTGGTGATGACTAGCGGCCTTTCCTCTAGTCTTACACTGCTAAATTAGGGACGACTAGCACAGATAGCCATCGAGTAGCTTTGTGCAAAATTCCAAAACAAACAAACAAACAATTCTCTTGCAGACTATCAGAATTATGTTCATTTTCATTCATTATAATATGGCTGTGGGTATATTTATTTTTGATCCGCTAAAAGTACACTTTCGATATACTTTGTTTTTACACAATTTGATTTAATTCTACTCTAGAAAATCTTGTTTCTGTATGAATAATCGCATTACACTAAAACAATACAAATATTTTAGATAAATTTAGGTTTTTGTAACACTGACTGTATGCTTAAAATATTTACTCTTTTACGTTGAATACATCGAATTACAACAACAAACAAAAAATTTGTTGGTATGTTTTGCACTATAGAAATTCCAGTAATCATTATTTTTACATTACTCTGTCTTCGTATTTTATCTTTTGCTATCAGAGTGTGTCAAGTATTTGTAGTTTTCCCTCTCAAAACGCCATGTTAAACTTACGGAATTTTTATTTTTATTATTTTCAAACTCTTGAATGTACATGAAATTATTATCTATTAATAAAAAAACTTTTAACTGTTTTGGGTATTTCAATGATACACTTTTATGGTAGATTGTCAAATGTGTTTCGGCATATTTTCTTTACCGCTAGATGTTCTATTTATCGTGTTTTTCAATAAAAGTTACACCTTTGTTTTCTTTGCTCTTTTTCTTACGAGAAATTAAGCCGTGTAATGTAACGATTTAAATCCGCGAACTTATCGCTGACTTATTGGATGATTCTATTAGACCTTGAAGGGCATAAATAACAGTGCTGCAAGAGTATAGTTTTCACTGTAGAACACTTCTTACGTCACCAAAGCTCTTGTATATTGCATATATGTCATCACTTTTAGAGCTTTTGATTACAACTAACAAATTGTTTCAAGAATATTATTTACATTTCATATAAGTACGAGTTAACTGATTTATCACAGCATAAAATAGGAAACTCAAAACGGCAGCTGAACTCACGAGTAGTGATAAAGTGTAGCATACAACACCCATTTCGTGATGGTGAGAAACCCACTCGAAGTAAAAATGTATTAAAAATGTAATACAATACGACATTTCTCTCGAGACACTCGTTTTCTTTAACAAAAGTCTTCAAAATCAATAACACATATAACAAGGTCTCCATTAGACCAAAAACCTGTATCTAACTAAACTCGGGGGAAGGGATTCTCACGTATCAAGTTCCCGAGGATTATAAAAAGGAGATTAGTGAACTCCTGGAGCGGGTATTTCTGTAACATACAGTATAGGATATATGTTACTGATGGAACACTAGAATAGGGGTAAAACCATATCTCTCATGGCACCTTCCGCCATAACTGTGATGAACAGCACATTGTCTTCATTTTATATAATAATTAAAGAAAATATGAGCTACTTTTTCTTGATGTCTCCTTGTCTGTTTTAAAGAAATGCTAATCTTAGCCTACGGACTATGGAATTGCCTGAGAAAATATACATATAATTCGATGTTTTTAAATATTCTATACTTGAGATTTCAACTACACACAGAGGGAAAGATGTGCTGATTTTTATATACTGAAATATTTTGTAAGCACATTTTCATAGACAATTGAATGCAGTTATGATTCAAGACGATGTTGTTGTTGTTTTGAATTAAGCACAAAGCTACACAATGGGCTAACTGTGCTCTGCCCACCACGAGTATCGAAACCTGGATTTTACTGCTGAGCCACTGGGGGCTGATTTAAGACGAATAAACCATAAAGGCATAATATTCGAATATATTCTAGGAAATATTTTATATATATTATATGTATCATGTGTTTGATAAAATGAATAATCACTTTATTTACTTTAACTTATAAAGATATTAAAACTAATTTTATCAAATCTGTTTATTCTTACATTTCTATTGACAACGGATTAACTAATTGTTCAATTACAAGAATGTTTAAGGTTATTTGACAATAATTAATTAGCTATGAAATTATAGTACTTATCTAAATACGTTTAATTAGTAAAAACATTTATTTTGAATGTTTTGTCAATTGATATTTTTAAATACACAATTTATTCTGAATATTATTGCTCTTTTCACATTTTCTGATGCACTTAAGGTTAATATCCTGATGCGCACAAGAAAGATAACGTAAGAACGATCTTCATTACTCTTGTTAGTGATAAAATTATTTACATTGGCTTTATAATCTAGTGATATTAATAACTGAGTTAATATTCATCTCACAATAACTGCTTAAAGTTTATATCTATGCAACTGAAAGTTGCTCTTGTTGTTTTTAGTCTAAAGATACTCAATGAGAGATATCTGTATTCTGCACATCGCCGAGAATCGAACCCTGAATTTTAATGTTCCATGCATTTACTCCTGACTCTCGGGTTACTTTATGTTTACAAAACATATTCATATCACACATACTTGTAATTTTGGAGGTGTTTGCAGTTAGCTGGTCACTTTGTCAGGTCCCTCACCTAATATTACGTTGCACTCATCTTTTTTTTTGCCAAGATAATAACTTAACCTCGAACCAGTATAAAACTACGAGGTGGCTCATTGGATTATTACCCGTTCTTTGACAAGCATGGTCTGTACTAGGTTCTATGGATATTCACGAAGGTTGTAACGTTGAAACAAAAGATGTTGAAAGGGATTCAGGTCTAGTGATTAGGCTAGCCACGCCACTATTATTGCCCCAGCAAAGCTGTTACTTTCCGTGATTAAAACATGACATCGTGGAGTACTTATGATCAGCAACAACTTTCAGATACATGCTGAATATTATTAATATAATCTAACAAAAAGAATTAAGACCAAATATGACCATTATACCAATTCAAGCAGCTTGCATTGTCAAAATAACACAAACAGGATCAAGTGCCTTATACTGTTTTCTTGGTACTTTTAAGCTGTATCAGGACATAAAAGAGTGGAACGTTACTCATCAAAGAAAATCACTTTTTTTTCAGTCATTCATCATACGTATATTTTTTTATAAGTATCATCGGAAGGTATATTCTATAAAGAGAAAGTCCCTGTTTGGCCATCATAAAATAGTCTATCAGTGCGTAAAATAGAAAACAGTTATCAGTCATCAATACAAAATTGGTAATTTCGACAAAATAGAAACAATTCTATACCATAAAAGCAGTCCACCTTTATGTTGATATTTACTGACCGTAATGATATACCACTAAAATAATATCGATGCAAAGCGACTTATTCATTTTTAAGTTATTGTTTTATCATTATTTAAAATGCACATATAAGTACTATTTTCAGTGTAAATATTAAAATACACCTGATAACAGCGTATTATATTTTTATTTGTTTGTTGTTAAGCGTAAGCCACAAAAATTTTATGTACTGTAATCTCCACGAGTATCGAAACTCGTATTTTTGGCATTATCTGCCTTAAATCTGTGATATTATAAGAAGTAAATTTTATAATCTTTATAATTTTTATGTCAACAGACGAAGATTTTGAATACGTACGTTTTCAGATAGTTACATGTTTGAGCCTAATCTTCACTCGGGGTCAGTGGACTGGATCTGTATGAGTTACGATGTTCAGAATTCTGAACATTATTATTTTTTCATGTAATTCGATCATTTTATAGGTATTATTAATCACAGAAAGTAGTTTAAGCTATCATGAAATTTCTTCCAAAAGCCTTAATCTTTTGGTCTATGAGAGTCTAATCACAAACGAAAAAGATGAGTTGTTTTGTTTCGTTATTTTAGTGAGAAAAATCAATAATCACTAACGCAGAATACCTTAGATTCTGGAGAAGTCATGAAAAATAGTAATGGAACTATAAAGTGAAAGGGTTCTGTTGCGCTTCAATGAACGGTGACTTAAAAAAAAAAACTGCTTTAATTAGTAATAACCAATTTGAAAGACTGTATGATAATTGAACTAGAAACTAGAGACAGTGAAATCATGTCCAATAGAGCGAAAACTAAACGTTTATGATTATGAGCCTATTTCTATTTCCTAATGGATTGTGTTTTGTATCTCGGAACGGCTGATATGGGTATTAAAACTTTTACTGATAAACAGAGAACAACGTTTCGACCTTGCTGGGTCATCTTTAGGTTAACCAGCCATCCTAATATATACATTTTTATTTCAAGTGGGTTTCTTATCATCATGAAAGGATTATTTTGTCTTTCTTTTCCCGTCACTATTTTCGGAGTGGATAGAGAAGAACGTGAAAAATAACTATTTAAAGATGAAATATTTTTACTTAATAACCTGAAGTAAAAATAGACAATAATACTGAACTAAAGCGGAACGTATGAGCAATTGGATGGCTTTCTGAGGCGGATGATCTCATAGGGATTGTACATTAACCTGTTTAGTATATACATTGGGTTTTGAATTTCACGCAAAGCTACACGAGGGTTATCCACGCTAGCTGTCCCTACTTATCACCATCCACAGCCAAATCATGCGCTTCTCTTTCACCACCGAATATTGGGATTGGCCGACACATTATAACGTCCACAGAACCGAAAGGACGAGCATGTTTGAGGGGACGGGTATTCGAACCCGCGGTCCTCCGATTGCGGGTCAATCGCCCAAACCACTTGGCCATACCTGGTTTTTGTATATATTTCTAATCTAGATACATCTTTAAGGATATAACTGAAAATTAACACGTAACTTTAATAGCACGTGCATGAGCTTTTCTCTGTGTAACAGCCAAATCGTATACAGGGTGCAAAACCATTACTTAAAAGACATCTCCCTATGATTTGCAGTTACTAAAAACAGAACCCGAGCCTTGTAGAAACAAAAGATTAGCAAAGTACTACACTTATTTATATTTCTATCACACATGTAATCGATTTAATGTTTATAAATATGTTTTTTTTACAAAAACAAACTATAAAATACTAATATCGTTATAGAAGTAGTCATGGTGACAAAATCATCTTCTTTTTCTCCTTCTTTTGTTTGAGCCGAGTCCTGAATAACTTACAAACACCATATAAGCTGATTAGAAGTTGCGATTACTTTTTCAATTGAAGATGGAGGATTTTTTTATTATTTTTTTACAAATGCACAAATTGCCTCTTTTGTTAAGCTAGAAATCTAAAGAATATTTACAAGCTTCAAAAATGTATTGGCAACAATAGCAAAGCGTGTGAGTGCTTACGTACATTTCAAGTGAAGAATACCAGTTAAGTTTACCATGTGCATGCCACGAATTCCGTTCTCTCCTCGCCCTGTGTTGCCTCGGTTCTTGACAAACGTGTGTCGGTACCTTCTACGTTCATTGCGATTCCTTTAAAACGTTCCTTGGAATAGTTGGACAAATGGATGAAAGCATCCGAATTGTCCACGTGTCATCCAAGTGCACCTGCGGAGACCGCACACCTGCACCATTTTGATCTTCAGACCAAAAACTCGGATATTCAAGGACAGAAAACTATTCTATTTATCATTTTACGGCTTTTAATTCTAATTTTACGCCTAAACTCTTAAATTATTTGTATTCAATATATATATTTTTAGTTCCCCGATATGTGTACAATTTACAAGTGAATATTTTTTTAAATTAATGTTATTAATTTTAAGCCCCCACTCCTTGACTGCTTAGAGCTAATCTTGAGGGTTTATATGCCCAAAACCGGATTTTAATACCTATGATGAGCAAAATACAAATACGCTTTTACCTATCTTTGCTCTTAAACACAAAAGGTATTAATTTCAGTTGTTTCTGTTTACAACAGACATATCTTCACGTCGCTTCGCTGATCTCAGTTTCAATCGCTCAGCTCTGTTAGTAAATATGCACGTTATTAGATCTGTGAGTTTATCCATTATAATAATTTCAGTTTTATTTATGAAAATTCTCTTGCACCTTACTACTTAGATGCGCATTTTCACGCACTTTTATTTCAATGGATGTAGACAAAAGACGGGTGTAAATAAACTTTGTGAATATTTTATACAGCAATGCGTTAAAAGCTTATAAAACTCTTTTTTAAAAAAAGTTCAAACCTTAAGTCGTTATAAGTTTATTTATTGAAAGTATTAAGTATGGTAAAGTTTAGCCTTAAATAAACTGAAGCAAAAAAGGTGCACAATTTAAAGTGCTAATTTATCTCGTTATTAAATATAGGTCATTTTTTTTAAGTTAAGCACGAAGCTACACAATGGGCTATTTATGCTCTGCCCACTACGGATATCGAAACCCGGTTTCTAGCATTGTAAGTCCGGAGATATCCCGCTGTGCTACTGGAGGGCAAGGTATTTAATTAATAGAGGTTTAACTAGCTTGCTAGTATATCATAATCAATACCAAGCCATCAGCTTTATTTCATTCAATACAAAAAAACAACTCAACTATAGTACTAATAGTGCTCCAGTCAAGATATTACTGTTAGTTCTTAATTTTACAGCACACTAACCAAATGTTCTTATGATAAAATAATATCTAACTATTTAAGTAGTAAATAAAGGATAACTATGATGAGTCGTCTATAATTAGAACAGCATAATTACTCGCCATCTAATATGGTGTTTACTATTTATAACCTAAAAGGTCAAACGGTAATATGTAAGGGAACTAATCAAGGTTCAAGAATAGCCGTTTACAATGTAAAGCTGTTGACTAGAGGGAAGGCAACCAATCAGCAATACTTGTCTTAGACGCAGAAACTCTTAGAGGAATTCACTGTTATTTTTAACCCCATCGCTGTCCATAGTATCATATGTGATTCACTGCTGCATTTATTTGATGTACAGTGGATGCTCGTGAAAGTAGCAATAAGAATTGGTTGTTTTGGTTCAAAGTATGAAATCAGAAAAGTTCCATAAGAGTGTCATATGTGACGCTCCAAGACCATATGAATTGTAGTATATTACGTTACTTTCACTGTGAAGAAAATGTAAACCTAGGATTTTTTAGTTGACAAAAATCTTTATTTTCCTTTCTTTCAATAATTCATAGAAGGATGTATTTCATTCATAACAATTTAACTGAGTTGTCAAACAGCCATATCGATACAGCTGAATGGGCTGAGCGTTTTCAGCGCCATATCGTAAGTTCAACACTTAGACCTTTTGATACGCAGCCAATACACTAAACATTACGTAAGTCATGCTTGATCTCACATGGAAGAAGCATGTTAAAACCTTTCGTTTCTTGTTATTCCTTTAGCCTAAATTTTACAAAATTTCAACAAATACAGCACTTTATACTTTTATTTTTGCTAATAATTTATAGACATTCATTCAGTAAAAATATTTTCCGACAAGTATTTCGGGGTTTGCTTTGTTGTTGTTTTTTTTTCAATTTCGCGCAAAGCTATACGAGGGCTATCTGCGCTCGCCATCCCTAATTTAGCAGCGTAAGACTAGAGGGAAGACAGCTAGTCATCACCACCCACCGCTAGCTATTGATCTACTCTTTTACCAACGAATAGTGAAATTGACTGTCACATTATAACGCCTCTACGACTGAAAGAGCGAGCATATTTGGTGCGACGGAGATTCGAACCCGACACCCTCGGATTACGAGTCGAATATTTCAGGGAAGAGTTAAAATATTTTTCTACAAAGATTTCAGGATATTTCACAGTTTGTTAACGTTCTTTAAGTATTAAAATAAATATACGTAGAATAGTAAAAAAAGTATACAATAATTTTGTTTCAGATAGAAAAAAAAATTTTCTTCAAAGAAGAAACCATTAAGCCTTTCATCATCAATCGATTCTTAATATTTGTCATTTATTTTTTGACGACTTTTTTACGCAAATGAGAGAGAATTTGTGTAATATCAAGCTTTTGTTATTCGACGTATCTAGCACTTGTTGCTTAACGTAAGAACTGTGAAGGATACACAGTTTGTTACTAATTTCAATTTTGTGTGTTATATGAAACAACTTATTTTAAAAATGCATCACTTATGCTTACAAATGACCTAAGCTATACTTGTATAGATTCATTTAAAGTGAGTATAGCTACTTAATTACGTTTGGTTCATCAGTAATATATTCTGCTGTTAATCGAAATTACATCTAAAAAAAACAGTCTATAATTCCCTATCCAGTAAAGCTTTTCATTTCTTGTTTGCTTTACAACGGAGCAAAACTTTTATCCGCTTGAAATTTTCTCAGAGGTGAAAAACAATCTATTTGCAGGCTGCAAAATGATTATTTACGCACCCGCAAGTCGTTTATTTGTTTTGAAAGTTTGCTCTGGTCGTTCTTAACTTTGAACTCATAGAATAAAGAGAAAGCAACTGGTTAAGAGAACTTAGCTCTGCTCTTGGAATACTCTATATTGAATAGTTGGATTTATTTATTACTCTTACAAAGCGCTCACGGTAACGGGATGCAAACCATAGCCACTAGGATTTACTGTCTCGCACTTTAATCACTATAACACTACTGGTACTTAGAATCAAATAATGAAAATGTTTAGAATCAAACTGTTGTTTGGTTTATTAACCTCACATTTATTATTTTAAATGCTACTTTGTACGATTCAATATAAAACAGAGAGGAACAACAACAAAATTGCTTTAATACTATTCTCTTTGTCACGGTTTCTTATTTTCCTCTCGGTTACACTTCAGTTTTTTGTATAAGATACCAGTTGTTGAAATGTCTAGATCAGCATTTATTAAAAAAGCACTAAAGCCGTTAGTGATACATACAATTTGACGTAGGGGGCGTTATAATGTGTCGGTCAATCCCACTATTCGTTGAAAAAAGAGTAGCCCAAGAGTTGGCGGTTGGTGGTGATAACTAGCTGCCTTCCGTCTAGTCTTGCTAAGCTAAGGACGGCTAGCACAGATAGCTCTCGTGTTGCTTTGCGAAATTCAAAACAAACCAAACCAAACACTTTGAAATAATGTCTCATACAATGGTCTAGTTTGACTTAATACATTTTTCAGAATTTTATGATTAAGTTACGTTAAATCATCTTAAAACTGTTAATATATTATTTTTTATGAAACCTCTCTCTTTCTTTATTTGATTACAGAAAGAAAATGGGACATTCGAAAATAAAGCTCTTATAGGTTTTGCCCCCTTCCTCCAATAGATTCATGAAAAAGTTTACTGACATGAATAAGGATATTTTGTCGCGCTTTATAACATAATAATTTTGTAAATTAATGTGAGTGTTTTCATATAGCAAAGTCACATCGAGCTATGTGCTGAGTCCACCCAGGGAAATCGAACTTCAGATTTTTCTATATCCGTAGACTTACTGCTGTTCCACCGGAGAACTTTGTAAGTTAATCCGCAAGTGTAAACTTTTTTTTCCCTACACACATTTCTCTAGCTATAGATAAATGTAAAAGATAAAGGGTAAATAATTATATTAAAATCTACGAGTCGAATACATATTTTGGTATATTTAGAAGCAATTCAAAATAACTTCTCTTCAGTAGGGTTCTGAAACATTTATCACATTGGGTAAAACTATATTTAACTATATAACAGGTTTGTGAATTCTTGGGGAAAAGTTTTTTCTGATTTGAAATTATGAAAAAAAATTTTAGTTATCTTTTTCAAACAAACGTGTTTATTTATATTGAAAAAAACGACATTAAATCGTTTTTCTCATTTTTCTAGATTTTTCTGGATATCCTATAAAATTACTAAAATAATCAGCTGTCTTTCACTTTCGTTAACAACATGTTTTTTGTTACCGTTTCTTAATGATTTGGCTAAATTACAACCCCTATGTATTATATTGTCCGGATAATGACAATACTTAAAATAAAATCTTAGTTTATCCAATCATTGTTATCAACTTTATTGTCTACAAAACAATATAAAATGCTGTTTAACACACCAGGAAGAACTATTTAATTTGCAATCCGGCATAGCCAGGTGGTTAGGGTGTTCGAGTTGTAATTCGCGGGTTCGAATTCCCGTCACACTAAATATGCTCGACATTTCAGCTGTGAGGACATTATAATGTAACGATCAATCCCACTTTTCGTTGATAAAAGAGTAATCCAAGAGTTGGCGATGAGTGGTGATGACTACCTGCCTTCCCTCTTGTCTTACAATGGTAAATTACGGAGGGTTAGTGCAGAATTCTTTTGTATAGCTTTGCGCGAAATTCAAAAACAAACAAACAAACTACTTAATTTGGCTCATATAGGACAATTACTGCGAAAATATAAATACTTTTGGGGCTTGGTGAGTTTACAGTGTAAGTCGGCTTCACTATTTCATTTAACATCTAAAGCATGTGAAAGATGTAATCGCTTCTCATTTATTTTCAAAATTAAATTGTATATTATGAGCTTTCTCATTCAAGACTTTAAAAACTAAAAACAAGAACTACCTCATGTTATAAAACAGTCATCAAGAAATATTTTTCAACTATATTCTTAATAGCAATATAATTTATAATTTACAATGTTTGTTAAATAATGAAAGGACATAGATTTGTACTACATTTCTACAACTTCGGTTCCTTTTGTTTCGCAAGTCCGTTGATAGATGTCAATTTTGTAAAGAATGTAGCAATTATGAATAGTAAGAGATAAGTATATAATTTTTTTTAGAATCTAAGATTTGATACATCTAGATAACGGTCTAAATATAAATTAATCGTTTTCAATCCTACACTTTGAAAATAATGAGATACGTAGAAATAACACATAAGACATAAGAATTATACTATCGTCAATTTTTATTGAGAACTCTACTAATAAAACTGATATCTTACCATATACCTTAACAATTAAACGTGTTTTGCAAAAAGGGCATGGCATTGCGTAGCGCGTTAAGGCGTGCGCTTCGTAATCTGAAGGCCGCGGGTTCGCGCCCGAGTCGCGCCAAATATGCTCGCCCTCCCAGCCGTGGGGGCGTTATAATGTGACGGTCAATCCCACTATTCGTTGGTAAAAGAGTAGCCCAAGAGTTGGCGGTGGGTGGTGATGACTAGCTGCCTTCCTTCTAGTCTTACACTGCTAAATTAGGGACGGCTAGCCCAGATAGCCCTCGAGTTGCTTTGTGCGAAATTCCAAAACAAACTGTTTTGCAAGAACACTAACAATATGCTTTCTCGAGATTTTTAGGAAAGTCTCTTTAACCAAAGTTTTCTAGTTTATTTTCCAAAATGTCATAAAAAGCTCTTTCTCTTTCTGGGGTTAAGAAAGAACCTAAAACTTACCAATTATTTCGTTATTCTAAATATATTCTTTTCTTCTGTAAAAAAAATAAAAAAATTAAAGAACATCTCACACATTGTAAACCTTCTTTTTACGTGTTTAGAAACATCCATTGAAGACAATTTTATAAGTATCTTTGTTATTTGTGTGCTGAAAGATGCCCCCTTCAGTGGCTCAGCGGTATGTTGGCGGACTTACACGCTACAATCCGCGTTTCGAAACCCGTGATGGGCAGAGTACAGATAGCCCATTGTGTAGCTTTGTGCTTAATTCAAAACAACAACTTAAAGATGTCATTATATATCCCATTAATTTATAGTAAAAACCATATTTTTACTATTTTTCTCAACGCAGACACATCTTTAGTATACTTTCATTTTTCTAGAAGTTTTTTTTAATCCCTTCAAATATTACTTACTACTAATGATTTTCGCGTGTGTAATGTTGTCTTACCGTGGGTCAGTGGTAAAGTCACGGAAGTGAACAGAGCGCAGATAAGCCATTGTGTGGAATTTGCGCCAAAACAAACAAATAAGCATGTTACGTTTTCTATATAATTACATTTCACATTCCATTATGGTCAATTACGTCTGATCAAAGCAAACCACCTTCGTAGTTTAGAACAAAGAATTAATACCGTGAGTAATGTAGCTAATTTAATATACTGGATTAACTAAAAGTATGCAATCTCTTGAAATAAAAACATATAATGAATGGAATGCGCTGAGCAATCAGTTACACATTCTCGCTGTTGGAGATAATTTCGGCAGTAATTCCAATAATATCTCACGAGGTTTGGCTGACTAAGAAGATCTGGGTTAAATCCATGTACTAAAGTAAATATGCAAAGAAATGCTCATAAGAAATATATAAATGTAATGAATAAATAAAATATCATAAAAGAATTAAATATGTACATATATATATGTAATTATGAAACTTTTCAACTGATACAATTTGTTTGTTTGTTTGTTTTGGATTTCGCGCAAAGCTACACGAACAAAAACTTCACTATGAACTCTGAAACATAGTAACTTAAAGTCTGTTATTTCTCACAGATAACTCCCATGTTTATTGAGAAAAATGAAAGTGGTGCAACCTAATCACTGTCAAATTGTTTATCGTTTTACTTCCAGGCCTATGTTCGTGCATTACTTAAAACTCTGGTTGAGACTACCTTTTTCCTAACGTTTTTCCTTTTTCATACAGCGCAAAACAGACCGTGCCTAGCATTCTCTGTGTTGATACATGATGTACTTATTCAAGCTCTTCCAAAAAGTCGATAATTGTTTGTTTGTTTTTTTGAAGAGGGAAGGCAGCTAGTCATCATCACCCACTACCAACGAATTGTAGTATTGAGTGAAACATTATAACGCCCCTACGGCTGAAAAGACAAGTATGTTTGGTGTGACAAGGATTCTAACCCGCAACCCTTAAATTAAGAGTCGATCGCTCTAATCACCTAGCCATGCCGGCCAACTAATACAATTAGTGAAATTGATTTTAATAAAATAATGGAACATAACTTATTTACAAGATACCATCTAACTGTTTGCTTCAGAAAATATTACTAATTATTGATTTTTTTGTCACAAAGTGTATAATACACTACCCAACATTTTCAAACAAATTACGTTAATTATAGGAAACATAATTTGGAAATTTTATTAAAAATTTAAAAGACTACGCTAAACTTGTGTTGGAAGTACTTTTATCTGATAGGGATTTGTTGGAATAGTTGGATCGTTTTATTCAGATGTCATTCTTACAATAATGGCCGAGAAGACCTTCAAGGAAAATTTGATTCTCCCTATAAAAGAAAAAACTGTGTCTTGCATTCCTTTCATTGAACACGGGGTAAATCGAAAACTGAAAATGAGAGGGCAACATTCGTTTCGGGTCACACACGCACAACACCCCTCGATTCACTGGCATACCCACACATCTGTGTTACCAGGCCATTCTGGTTAATTTGGTGGCTTTGTCATCTGGTATCTTCCCGCGGCTACCGCGCCGTTCTTACAGGGGCGTTATTGACACCTTCTGTTTAGTTGAATATTGTTCTATTTAGAATCGTAGACGTAGAAATCATGACGGAGCTTTGAAAGACAGTATATAAAAAGTCCATCAGACAAGTGTTTTGCACTTTCAACAGCCATGTTTGAGTATGCATCTCTGATCTCCCCTCTAGAAGCACCACAACTGCCATCTGATGTATTCTCTATTCATTCTGTGTTGTCGTTAACAGAAAGATGATCAGACGTGAAATTTGACAGTCCACGCCTCTGTTGGTAAGGCTTACAATATATATACGTTCAGTTAGAGTGTATAGCCAAATATAGTTATTTTGATATAAAGCAATTTTTTCTTAAATTAATGTAAATACCAAACCTTTTCTGCCTCTAAAAAGAAGCACAGTTTAACAGAAGATTGTATTTAAAACAAGTGTGAAATTTATTGACAAAAATTAGTTTTTTGTTTAAATCGTAACTAGTAAATAGAAACAATAAAAATGGAGACATAGAAGAATTAGAGAAAAAAATCCAACTACATAGACATGCGTTTGAAAATGAAATCTAAAATTAGTGAAAATATACGTAGGGTAAGTAATTTTTTTCTTATTTATAAAAATTGCCAACTTTCCATAAAACCTAACGTAGGGTTACAAAATTTTAGTTGCTTCATGTTGTTTTTGTTTTTTGAGGTAAGCACAAAACTTGGATATGTGTGCTTTGTCCACCACGGGCATCGAAAACCGGATTTTAGCAATATATTTCAAGCAACTGTCCCAACTCTAAAACCTATTTTTGTTTGTTTGTTTTTGAATTTTGCACAAAGCAACATGAGAGTTATCTGTGCTAGCCCTCCCAAATTTAGCACTGTAAGACTAGAGGGAAGGCACCTAGTCATCGCCACCCACCGCCTACTCTTGGGCTACTCTTTTACCAACGAATAGTAGGATTGACTGTCACATTATAACGCCCCCACGGCTGAAAGGGCGAGCATGTTTAGTGCGACGGGGATTTGGACTCGCGACCCTCAGATTACGAGTCGAACGCCTTAGCCCACCTAGCCATGCCGGACAGCTAATTTTGAATTAATTGACTGAAACTGCGTATTTTGAATGCAAATCTGTGTGTTGGCAAACTAAGTTTGAAACTTATAACTAAAGTAATAAACATTTTTGGTTGAAAATTAAAGTAACTTAATTGTCTATTTCATAAAGTAATAACTTCAGAGTGTATTTGCATTATCTTGAAACAAATTTTGTTTTTTAGTTTATAGCTAAAAAAATGGTTAGTTGCTGAAATGTACATACATGTTTATGTACCTTATTTAATTACGTGTTTAATTGCTTGTAAAATGTTTTTACAATGAATCTTTAATAAAAGTGAAAGGGAATTCTCAATGGTCACGGCTATAATTAGATCTCAGTTTGGTCAAGAGATGAAGTTATCAGCTAAAAGTTTATGTTTGCACAAACAACAACAATTCAGAACCTTTCTACGAGCCGCTATCCTGCAGCTAATTATCAGAATTCAACCAGGCTACTACAAAGTAATTTATTCCATAAACAAGCTTTTTAATAGTATATTAAAATTGTTTATACATATATTTAAACTCACATCATCCGCTTTATGTATATATGTAATATATAATGGTGGACAGTACGTCACATCAAAGCACCACAGTATATACTTTATACTATAGTTAACAGGTAATCGCTCTTAATAATAGATATTTTTGTTCACATATTACCTTTGAAAACATCTCTTTTTTGGTCAGTCATGCTCACTTTGATGACCATGAGTACCTAGTAAAGTATCCAGAGGTTAATTTGGACCGATGTCGTGATAAACTTTTCACAGACCTTCTAATGTATTGGGCCCGGCTTGGCCAAGCGCGTTAAGGCGTGTGCTCCATAATCTGAGGGTCGCGGGTTCGCGCCCGAGTCGCGCCAAACATGCTCGCCCTCCCAGCCGTGGGGGTGTATAATGTGACGGTCAATCTCACTTTTCGTTGGTAAAAGAGTAGCCCAAGAGTTGGCGGTGGGTGGTGATGACTAGCTGCCTTCCCTCTAGTCTTACACTGCTAAATTAGGGACGGCTAGCACAGATAACCCTCGAGTAGCTTTGTGCAAAATTCCAAAACAATCCAATTCTAATGTATTAAATGAAACAAACTAGACACACAGACGTCCATCGGAGTTGCAAATAAGTTGCAGTTTATTTGAAGGTAATTAAAATTTGACTTGTGACCTCTAACTATCTTTAAATCATTGCCCTATCAGGAGATATTCCAAGAGCTATCTCAGTAAATTTTATGTTGTAGGGTCCTCTTTCGTAATCACAGTCTTCGTTTCAGGTATGAGAATGTTGTTTTCCATTTGTTTCTAGTGTGTGAGGTTTTTACTTATTTCGCTTTCATGGAGAACATTGAAGATTAATTTGCCAGAAAAGTATATCTATTAAATCTACATCATTTAACCTTCCAATTATATAGATATTCTTCCTCGGATAAGAACGTGATGTACATATAACCATAAGTTTGATAGTTGTGGCATTATTTTGTCAAATAGTCAGGAATACGTCGTGAATCAAGTAAACAGATGGCATCGACTCTCATTTGCAGCACGACGAACTACACTGGCATGCACGTATCGCTCATACATACAGTACTATTAACAATCTTTTAAATTTTATGATTGACAGTTACTCTCAGCTACAGTTAGATACTATAGATTTATCGTTGAGAGCTAGAGTTGAGTGTAATTTCTACCTACAAACTATCGACATATTATCTTGTTCGATATGCTGTGAAGTACATATTTTGTTTCATTGTTTCTCATAGAATATCGAAAATTTTTATTTGTGATGAGTTGACTGGAGAAAGGAGGTCAAACTGAGTCAACTATTTACAGTCAATCTCATTTTGTTCAAGTCAGTTAAAAAAAACAAACAAACAGAAAATATTCAAATATTAATCACTGCAGACTGGTTTTGTCAGATATTTACGATTTAAATACAAATAACATTCTATCTTTAAAATGAATTTTTGTCCGATAATATTTCATATTTGAAGATAATGTAGTGCCTGTATATAAAATACTCATTTATAATATTTCTTATTTGAAGACAGTCTTGTATCTGTGTACTGAATACCCATCTATAATATTTCTTATTTGAAGACTGTCTTGTATCTGTGTACTGAATACCTATTTATAATATTTCTTATTTGAAGACAGTCTAGTATCTGTGTACTGAATACCCATCTATAATATTTCTTATTTGAAGACTGTCTTGTATCTGTGTACTGAATACCTATTTATAATATTTCTTATTTGAAGACAGTCTAGTATCTGTGTATTGAATACCCATTTATAATATTTCTTATTTGAAGACAGTCTAGTATCTGTGTATTGAATACCCATTTATAATATTCTTATTTCAAGACAGTGTAGTATTTGTGTACTGAATACCTATTTATAATATTTTTTATTTTAAGACAGTCTAGTATCTGTGTACTGAATACCCATCTATAATATTTCTTATTTGAAGACTGTCTTGTATCTGTGTACTGAATACCTATTTATAATATTTCTTATTTGAAGACAGTCTAGTATCTGTGTATTGAATACCCATTTATAATATTTCTTATTTGAAGACAGTCTAGTATCTGTGTATTGAATACCCATTTATAATATTTCTTATTTCAAGACAGTGTAGTATTTGTGTACTGAATACCTATTTATAATATTTTTTTATTTTAAGACAGTCTAGTATCTGTGTACTGAATACCCATCTATAATATTTCTTATTTGAAGACTGTCTTGTATCTGTGTACTGAATACCTATTTATAATATTTCTTATTTTAAGACAGTCTAGTATCTGTGTTCTGAATACCCATCTATAATATTTCTCATTTGAAAACAGTTTAGTATCTGTGTATTGAATACCCATTTATAATATCTGTATTGTAGTGCCTGTGTATAAACTACTCATTTATAATATTTCTTATAGTTAAGAATATTATTTCTGGATATTTCTTATTTCAAGACAGTGTAGTATTTGTGTACTGAATACCTATTTATGACATTTCTTATTTCAAGACAGTTTAGTATCTGTGTATTGAATACCCATTTATAATATTTCTTATTTGAAGACAGTCTAGTATTTGTGTACTGAATACCTATTTATAACATTTCTTATTTCAAGACAGTGTAGTATTTGTGTACTGAATACCTATTTATAGCATTTCTTATTTCAAGACAGTTTAGTATCTGTGTATTGAATACCCATTTATAATATTTCTTATTTGAAGACAGTCTAGTATTTGTGTACTGAATACCTATTTATAACATTTCTTATTTCAAGACAGTCTAGTATTTGTGTACTGAATACCTATTTATAACATTTCTTATTTCAAGACAGTTTAGTATCTGTGTATTGAATACCCATTTATAATATTTCTTATTTGAAGACAGTCTAGTATTTGTGTACTGAATACCTATTTATAACATTTCTTATTTCAAGACAGTCTAGTATTTGTGTACTGAATACCTATTTATAACATTTCTTATTTCAAGACAGTCTAGTATCTGTGTATTAAATACTCATTTATAATATTTTTGCGATTTGTTTTATCGAACAATAGTTAGTTTGTTGCTGACATCATGTCACAACAAACGCAGGTTTGAAAGGAATTAGAAAACGGAAGTTGTATTGAAATCTCCTGTTGACAGAATAATATTTACTGGCTTCAGGCTGCTTTCTTTGGCAGCTGATACCTCACTTATCAGCGTTACGTTTTACGCACTCACAAACGGCTGCTAACTCCTGGAAGTGCATGAAACATTTAAAATATTCACGTCGTTAATGCTAACAAAACACGCAACGACTAGCTTGGCAACGTCAGTTTTGTAGAAAAAACAAAACTTCTGATACTTCCAATGCGTCGCGAACATTCAAAGCATCCAAAAGTAAAAATCAAAACATCTTCATTCATTCAGAGAAGAAAAAGTGGTAGAAACATAAACTCCAAACAGCCTTCCGAAGGATAACAGCTTTACAATAACTGTACACACACACACACATATATATATATTGTATGCATGTCTGTGATTTTTTATTACAAGTAGCAATTGTGTATTGTGTCCTTTGCAACTACGTCTTACACTACCTATTCTTATATCAGTAATCACACGTTCGTTGACTTATCTAGGAGTAAATGTTACAAAGAGTTATAACAACGTGTTTGGAGATGTAATAATGTAACAAAGAGTTATAACAGCGTGTTCTGAGATGTAATAATGCTTCTAAGTTCAAAGAATGACAGCTTATTAAATAGTTGAAAGAGAAGTGATTTATTCAACATGATAACGCAGGATTTCGTAACTTTATTACACACGCTGAAAACAGAGCTGATCGATATTTATGAATTAAAATATTCGTAAATATTTAAGAAACGTCAAATACTTAAAGCAGCTTTAACTGTTTGTTTTGGATTTCGCGCAAAGCTACACGAGGGCTATCTGTGCTAGCCATCTCTAATTTATTTATGTAAGACTAGAAGGAAGGTAGTTAGTCATTACCACCCACCGTTAACTCTCGGGCTACATTTTTACCAACAAATAGTGGGATTAAATCTTCACATTAAAATGCCATCACGGCTGAAAGAGTAAACATGTTTGGTATGACGGGCATTCGAACCCCCGACCCTCAGATTACGAGTCGAGCGACCTAACCACCTGGATATGCCAGGTAGCAGCTTTGATAACATGTAATATAACATGCATTCAAAGTTTTAGATTTAAAACTATGTTTTGTATGCTAACAAGTGTTGTTTTCTTAATGTTTCTGTAAATCACTTGCATTGAAAAGGTGTAATATTGATATGAAACGGAATTATAAGTTTAATTAATCTTCTCTTCTGATAATATATAGCATATGTAATTTTACTTATGAATAGCCCCGCCCAAAATTTATTTCTACTATTAACTTAAACTGTCGGCTTAGCTAAACATATAATTCACGAAATGCAATTACTTTTTCGCTGTGCAGAATATGATAGAGTCCAAATTAAATAGTTTTTGGATTGAAAACCAATGATATATGTTGTAGTGAGATTTCTTTAATCTAGCCACTCTATGATTCTTACTGTATGTACAAAAAATGAGTAAATTTGATGCGTAAAACATTTAAACTAATCTGAAACTCCAGCAGTTGTAAAGAAAGGAGAAATATATATAATTGTCACATGCACATCTCAGTCCTCTTAAGCTGCTTAGCGTAGCGTTCTGCATGAACGTGCAACAACACTGAGAGCATGAGTATAGGTGGCACGCACTAGGTTCAGGCTAATCCAACTTTCTATCAACAGCAGTTGTTTACAGTTGTCGTGTGGTGTTAGCGTTGGCTTCCTGCAGGATAATTATGTCCTAACGATGTCGAGGATCTTAATAGTCTGACCAAGACTTGGACGTCAGCTGCAGTTAAAGCTGAGGCAAAGTAACCTCAAGTGCAGACTATCAAAACTTTGCTGGAAGTGAAAAAAGTAGAATCACATTTGTTAACAACGTGCCTAAATACGTTTAATATATACACAGCTAAAATATCTTACCTGAAAAAAAAAAGAGAGAGAAATTGAGTTTTTAACTAGTTTATGACAGGGACAAGGCTTCACTGTCTTTAAACCCAAATAATAATCAGTTAAAGGTTATCATGTCCGAGTCATTATAGAGTTTTCAGTATAATAATATTTCACATATAATACAATATTCTGTAATATTTTGAAACAAAAAACTTGCTCTTTCCTTCGTAGTGTTTCTATTCCCAATAACAGAATATTACTTTCTGTTTCATAGTAAATAACTTATAATACTATGCCAGAAGGTCACACTTTCTTATTTTTCATATGCAAAGATAAACTAATATTAAATCATAATAAACTTGGAATTTTCAAGAACAGAAAATATGTATTTAGATAAATTAATTAAAAGCGTAAACTTACTTAATTTTAACTAATTTAGTTCTGTATTATACTGAGGATTAAATGCATTGAATCAAAGTCATTTTGAATGCACAAATAAGCAAGTTACGTGACAACTTTAGCCGATATAAAATTACTGTGAATATTACGTGTCAGTTCTACAAACTGACATTGTTTAGCGTTTTGCAAATAGTTTGATGCAACTAAAAATTGATCGCTATGCTGTGAATTTCTGAAACAAGAATATCTTTTCTCCTTGTTTATGTCAGAAAGCAAAGAAATATGGATTAAATGGAGCACTAAGATCAAATAGAAAGAGAGATTCAACTGTTCGTACACCAGAAATGTTAAGAAAAGTACGGAATATGATTGTTAATGGCAAAATCCGCCCGCATGTTCCAGGTAACAGTACGTTGGATAAGAAAACAGGGATTTATGCTATTTTATGCGAAGACATTCTGTGCAGTCGAACTTTTCAAACGAATATTGAAAATCATTGTCTTCGTACATTAAATGGATTATGAAAAGTGAGTAGGGAGGAAGGCGATGCTTTAAACATGACATTTGTACGACGAAGCCTTTCGCTATAGAAACTACGGAGAGCTATCAAGATACAAAGTCGTTAGACAAGATATGACTGGACGTGAAACGACAAAAGTTGTTTTAATGTATCGTATTCAAATTATTTAGAACATCAAAATTGGCAACTGTTGTTGTTGTTTTTTCACTTATCATTATTAAGAAACTATGTTCTATTAAGATTAATGTTACAAAATGTGTTATCTGCACTCTATTTAACGCTGACGGTGACCCCAGAAGTTTAGCGTCATAAAGCTTACTGTTTCTCACCGATGGAAGTTTAGAAGATATCTGGAAATTTTACTGAAATCTGTTTGGCTTAAATGATAAGAAAAATAAAGAATAGATGAATACTGCAAAAATGAATCGTATATGTTGATTATGTTCTTATTATGAGATGATCCGAAATATGATAATATTATTAAAAATCTATTTTGAAACATTGAAAATCTGAGTATATGTTAATATTTATGCATTAGTTTCTTTAAAGTTGTTAAAAAGTTTCATGAAATGGGTCGTTTGATATATTTTCTTAACCATTTTGTTCATTGTGTAGGAAGCTATCATTCTGGAACATATAAAAAACTAGAATGAGAACTACACAGCATTATCAATCATTCCTAGAAGTCTAAACGAGGTCAGTCGTGCTTACTTTAACAAGTTACTGCCGGATATTTATACATTTATTTTATTTACTAAGTCTCTTACAATTATCAAATCTTCCAGACAGTCAGTTTTCCATTTTCACTGATAATCGCAATCCATTTAGGGCTAACATATTCATTATAATAAGTCTTTGTGTCTTAACATTCATTAAAATTCCAATTTATTTGGGATTTAAAACTGTTTACGTCAGCCTACTCTGTGTTCCTATGTTTACTATTACAGTAATGAATGTCGTGAATTAACTGGAACGTTTTGCATTATTTTGCAGAATGAGTGGCATCCGCCATTCGATATAAAAGTGGTTGCAGAAACCTTCTGCATGATGAACATAAAACCGCCACAGATTAAAATCAAAATTCATAAAAATAGTAGAAAGTCGATAAGCTCTTTATTCCACCTCCTTTCATTCGTAAAATGTTACACGAATCGTGAGCTTCCGAAAGCTCATATTGTGCTATTATTACTAGGCTTCGCTTTTTAGATCAGCGAAAATTTCTGTGTAACAGAAACTAGCGTATTAAAAGGAAAAGAACTTTGGGTAAAAGGTAATAAAAAAGACTAATATTCAGAACTGATGAACCCATGAAACGTTTGGAATTGTACATTCTGTTATTATTATGAAGTTCCAATCACTGGGGGAAATTCTTTTAAAACCCAGATTAGAGCTTGTCACTCCACAATGTCGGCAGCATGAAATGCATGATCGCGTGAAGTGAAAACGTACATTAGCTCGAGCCGGCGAGGAAGAAAATGGATCACGTTGTAGTTGTAGATCCAGGTCTTTGTCGAGCTCCCGGGAAGAAATTAACTGTACTAGACGAAGTTAATTCGTCTTTAATCTATGCATTAGGAAGGCCCTTTTATCCGCTTGACAACGGACGGCTGTTATGAATGCAATTATGGTGATACTTCTACGGCAACGACAAACAATGAAGGACACCACAAATGCATTTAGGAAGTGATTTATTGATGTTCTGGTTCGAGTTGTAGAAAGATTGATCCTTGTCTTCGAGATATGATTCAATACTCTACCAATTATCTTCAATCACTTTTATAGAGATTAAAGCTTGAATCGTATATCTAACCAACTGTTTGATACAATACCACTGAAAAAACAAGCTAAATAACACAAATATAACATAACTCAGGATCTAAATAAATTATGAATATTTTAACGGTGAACGGACTGTGAAGGTAAATTCCAAACATCTTCAGAGTTATCACAGAAAGTGAGCTTCGGTTGACAAGAAATGTGTTCACACTTTCATTTTTACCTAGTTTGATAAACACTTTATAATGAAACACATTTTTTGTGTAATCGTAAAACAAAAGTATTTATACTTGCAACTATATTCTACTAAGACAGAATTAAAATATTTCAACCAATTTGTGTATGTATTTAGTAAGTGAAGAGGTAGATGCTGGTTTATCTATTATCGTTTATTCGTATGTTTGTATGACGTAGAACACTAAGGGTTCTTTGACACTAGATGAGATTTCATTTCGATTCAGTGAAACGTGACTTTCTGGATATCGTAAACACTAAATTTAAGAAGCTCACGTTTATCTTAAAGTTATTCATAAAGAGAAAGTACCAAAGTGGTTAACTTATTATGACTGTAGTGAGTTTAAAGCTAAGTATCATCCAAACCTTTGTTTGTTTAAGTTTTAACGCCAAGTTAAAGGATAAAGTGAAAGATTTACAAAACCCGTGCTGTTTTTGAAACATTAAATATTTTATAAAACGTTCAGTTTGATCTGATAGACGAGAGGGAAACAGTTAGTGAACACTAATATTCCATGGGCGGATAATAGGATTTGATCCTTATCTTAAAATTATGGAGTGCCTTTTATTGCGGTAAAGGGACGCGAACCACGAATTCACATTAAGTATACTCTTATCATTAGGTTACGTCCAGCTCACACATGTATTTGTAAAAATAGGAAATGCATACGTTAACATGTCCTTTGATGTTTGTGCTTTCTTTAATATGAAACACAGTATTTGCGTGAATTAAACACACTAGAAGTAGATATGTTATACAATTTAGAAGTAGAAGAAAGGGTGGAATGCAATTTTCAACGTGACTGTAATAAAGGACTAATTTCCACATTCAGATATAAAAATTTCATAGTTATAGATAAACTTAATTTCGCTGGTTTTCTATAGCTAAAACCTGTCTCGTTGCATTTAATATTAAATGTATTCTCTCAGCTCATTCCTTGCTTTAACAAAATCATGCCATTAATTTTACACCAAATCTCTTGTCTTTTGAAACCATCTTTTTATTAATTGTTTGTTTGTTTTTGAATTTCACACAAAGCTACTCGAGGATTATTTGTGCTAGCCGTCCCTAATTTAGCAGTGTAAGACTAGAGGAAAGGCAGGTAGTCATCACCACCCACCGCCAACTCTTGTGCTACTCTTTTACCAACGAAAAGTGGGATTGACCGTCACATTATAACGCCCCCACGACTGGGAGGGCGAGCATGTTTGGCGCAACTCGGGCTTTTTATTAATACTAATGACATAAAAACGCTTAAATAGTTGTTTACGAGATACTGCACTCCAAACTTTCAAATAACTTAACACAAGAAAGCACATTTCCAAGCACTCTAATGTTATAAAATGCGTTGTTGTTGTTGGGTGTTTTTTTATCATGTACAAAGCGTGGCCCATCAGTTAACACATAGCTGTGCATGAAAAGTTTTAGGTTGAATTTGCAATACTGCTGAATGTATTTCATGCTTTTAGCGGTTGGTGCACATTAAAAGTGTTACTCGATCCCTGTATTTGCTTCCATGAGCCAGAAAAGTAATCGTGGAGAACTACCTATTAATTGTCAACCCTGTGATTAGTAATTTAAGACTAAGGACAATTATGTATTGTCCCCTCGTTGAGATAGCAGCAAGTTTGCGAACTTTCAACGCTAAAATCCAAGATTCAGTTCTCCGCGATGAACACAGCAGAAAACCCAACGAGGTTTTGCTGTGAAGAAAATAAACAAACAAACTATATCTCATTCCCAAAGGTCTCTGTAAACAGTCACGTGTTCCTGAGATGACGTTCAGGTTGAATATGTTATTACATTTCTCTTCTTCTTTTCTATTATTTAAGCTACGTTAAAAACTTTTTAGTAGAAGGAAGTATCGGTAAGATTAATGGGATTTACTTTTTTATATACATTCCAAGGCCTTTTCAAGTTAATTTAAAAGTTGAGAATTTTGTGTGTATACTACGTTAAAAACCTCAAAGGCGACACAATTTTAAGCATGCTTTCTTTGTGAATAAGCCAAATATGAGTTCCATTTTCTTTATACACATAACGCAAAAAGATTATTTTTACAGAGATTTTGAGAAAAATCGCAGTATTTTTAAACATATTACTTTTTTAATAGCAATAAATTAAGTTTTTGGGTAGAGTGTTTACAAAAATTATTTGAAAGCTTTATGTATAAAATTGTATAACATGAAAGCTGAAATATCTTCAGAAATTAGAACTTAAGTAAAACTGTCAGCCATGTTGGAAATTTTATAGACCATAATTTAAAAACTGAAGGAATGTATGCAAACAGAAATTGAAATTAACACGATATTTTGGAATTACAAAGGTTGAATACATCGTATTAAAGCAATTTTGAAGGCTCATTGCATCATTATAGTTCATGTCACCATGTCCATTTATGTTCTATCTGATTACATTTTCTTCTCATAATAGTCCTGCAGCATATTTTCTACTGCGATAAGCTTTGTCATAAAACTGTAAAGTCAAAAGCACACAGCCCTTCCCTGCTTACCTCCCATAAGTCAGGGACGGCGCGTATAATAGATTTGAGAAGGCTTATCCTCCCCAAATGGGCAAAGAAATCCAATTTACCTCTAACCACTCGAGGAGAAAACCCTTGAACATTTGTTGTGGACAAATAAACATCATGCCCAAATAAATGTTCCTTAAAAAGAATTTTTTTGTCCGAATCACAATTATTATATAATGTATGTTACGGAATAGCTTATCCAAGCAAATGCGCCGTTTATGCCTTAAGTCATCTTGTTTACGAAGATGACAGTTTCTCAATGCTCATTTCGAAAGTCCAATCGCACAGAAAACTACATCAACTGTGCTTGTCGATTTGACCATTACGATAACGTGAACACCTGTCTCTTTAACTAACTGCTACCTGGTTCAAGTATGCGGCGATTGAACCAATACGTTGTTGAAGCAGTTGGTGTACATGTGACTTAAATTGCTTTACCATGTGGTGATCCTTCTTGATTATGCTGCATACTATTGCCTGGAAAACGTGAACGTCTTTTGCCACTACCCCGAATTTTTATGTTTTTCTTTCTAATCGAGATCCAGCAATAAAAAGCAAATTGTAAGAATTTAGTTTTTAAAGGAAAGAATCCTTACTAAACTGGAGTGTTCAGGGATTTATATACTCCTTTTTGCCCTGCTCACGAAAGATTTTTATAACATCAGCATTAAAGGTATGCAAAATATAAATACATGTACACATACGTTCATGTTTATTTGTTTTTGGTTTACAGGGATAACGAATGAAATAAACTTTACAATACTATTAATATGGTTAAAAATATTATGGCATCGAAGCAAGAAAGGTAAAGGTCGCAGACTTTACAGTTTGATCATATTTCTTTTTTATGGCTCTGGTTTGATTATATTTCCTTGTTTTACAATGCTTTTAAGTATGAGAAATATCAAGGTCTTGAAAAATTATAAATCCCCGATCAGAACACACATCTTTAAGAGTATGAATATTTTACGTCGGAATGATTTGTTACACACCCTTATCAAAGCATATTAATTTTCGATGGCATACACTATGAAAAATGTCAAACAATGTCAGAATATAGTCCTAATACATTTTATTCCACTGCGACTTTATATCGGCTGTGGTCATCACATAACTTGTTGATTTGTCTATTCAAAATTGTTTTAATGTAACGCACTCAATCCTTTGTAGTCTGTAATTAAATAATCCTAACATATATGATAAAAAACAACACTAATTTTCAATTTTTTTTGGTTATTCTTGAAGATGTGTAAAATATGGTATTTCAGGTTTATCTTTTGCCTTCAAAAAGTCACTGCCTGAAAAGTCCTTCATTCAGTACCAAAATTCGTAAGCTTGGCTATATAATAGGACAAAGACAAAAGTTTTTATTTAGTATTTATATCAGAAAGTTTTATTCCATAAAAACTTTTCTTTCATCTTACAATCCATTGGACGAGTTCTGGTATATGAAGTAAACGAACTTTAGGGCAAAGACGTGAGAAAAAAGATACAGTTTTTATACACTTGAAAATCGTATGGACATATTAAGAAGAATTTGAAAAAAAACAACAGCTCCAGTTTAAGTTATTTTTATCATGAATGATATGTATGTTATGAATGTTAAGCCTATTATTTTGATAACTTTTTTGACGGATTCCTGACCGAATTCGATCACTTAAATTTCAAGTATCCAGCATGGCCAGTTAGTTAGGGCGCTCGACTTCTAATCCCCGTCACGTCAAACATGCTTGCTTTTCCAACCATGGGGGCGTTATAATGTGACGCTCAATCTCATTATTTGTTAGTAAAAGAGTCGCCCAAGAGTAGGCGGTAGATGGTGATGACTAGCTGCCGCCTCTATTCTTAAAATGCCAAATTAGGGATGACTAGCACACGTGTGGCTTTGTGCAAAATTCAAAACAAAGTAACTAACTAATATGGAAGTCACATGAGGTTCCTTTTAATATAAGGTGGCCAGGTGGCTAAAGAGTTCGACTCGTAATCTGAGGGTTTCGGATTCGAATTCCTGTCACACTAAATACGCTTGCCCTTTCAGCCGTGGGGGCGTTATAACATACGATCAATTGGACTTTTCGTTGGTGAAAGAATAGCCCAAAATTTGGCCGAAGGTGGAGATGACTAGCTACCTTCTCTCTAGACAAACAAATAATCCTTTCACATCATGTTTTGAAACTCTTTCTCAACTGCCTTTCTTAAAAACACACTAAACTGTGTTTCGCTTAGATGAAAGAAAAACTTCTCGGTTATTTTCAGTATTATTTTTAATCGATTTCAGATGCTTAATTTTTTTATTATTGTTACTAACATCTGAATATCAACATATGTTAAAAATAAAATAAAAAATACTCCATCATAACTTATTAAAACTTGTTGATCCATTTGTCAAATCTATTTTTGTTTTATACTTTAAGATTGTAAAGCAGTCCATATATATAGGGAAGTGTTTGATATTGAATCAAAACAAGATTTTGTGTTTGTTGGTGTCGCTATGTTAAAAACTTACTTAAGTTTTCTGAGTGTTTGGCGCTTTTACTCACCATTGTCTTTGTTCTAACAGTGATGCCACATTGAATTAACTGAACTACACTAACGTCAGAAAACAACATATTTTTATTCCTTCTGGCACACACATGATTAAATGCGTCAATTTTTATTAAATCAGTCAGACGTTATAAAATAGGTGCGAGTTCATTCAAAAGGCCTTAGGGACTGTTGGGTTTTTATTACAGTGATACCAAATGGCCGGCTCGAGTGGATTAAGCCTCCATCAAGAAAATACCTGCGGCGTCCATTAGCTTTAGCCTGTGATTTTAACGTTACGTTGAGTAGTACTGCTAAAACTGTAAGCACATAAATCTGTTCCACAGAGACATGGCTTAAATGAAACAAGATCAGGGAGTAAAAAGCATAGAAAATTGGTAATGTGTTTCGGAAATATCAAGCTTTGAATAGAAGCTGGCGATTTTGCCGCTCCAGTTGTAAGAAATACAATCCAAAATTATATTTTGTTCATCGCTCAATCCGTTTCTAGCCTCAAGGGATGAATTGTCAAGACTTATAAACACCAGGCAGTTTTCTTCTATCAATAGGATAGACACAGTAAGTCATAGAGTTTTTCTGATTCAATCTGTAATGTGAATGTTTATACAATACACAGAAATGACAAAAGAAATGTTACCAGAGAATTACACAAACTTTTCTCTCAATACTCATAGCTAAGTACAAATAGCATTGCTTAAATGAAATTTATAGAAATTAAAAAAGTTATATACTCATAGAAAATAGATATAATTGGAAATGGAATATCACCCAAACGTTTTTAATTGAAATTGTTTTGATACGACATAGCTTTTATTTACGTGTTTTACTCTTCGTTCAAGATTTTTAAGTAATTTAGTATGAACAGAATTCACAAAATATTTTTAGACAATTAGAAAACGTTTTTTGAAAGGTGAGTAGTTTTGTTTTAACTTGTAATGTGTGTGTGTTTTCTTATAGCAAACTCACACTGAGCTATCTGCTGTGTCCATCGACAGGAATCGAATCTCTGATTTTAGTGATGTAAATCATAAGACTTGCCGCTGTCCCACCAAGAGAGAGAACTAAATTGCAGTGATAATTATAGCGAAATTTTATGAAACGTGTACACTTCTAAGCACTAAACAGAGAAATTAATATTCACATCAGGAATATGCTAGTATTTACCGTTATATTTTCATCATAACTATTGTTTGTTTGTTTGTTTTGAATTAAGCACAAAGCTTCACAATAAGCCATCTCTGCTCTGCCCACGACGGGTATCGAAACCCGGAATTTAGCATTGTATGTCCGCAGACATACCGCTGAGCCACTGGGGAGGGTCATCATAAGTAAACTATTGCGACATGTGGTTGGGATTTATTAATTTTGCTCTAGCGCGAAGCAGAAAAAAATGGACTACCTGCGCTGTATTCGCTGCAATAACCTAAATATGAATTCTGGAGTTATAAGTCCTAATATCACCTCTAAACTATCGAATATATTTGAGACACATATCGTGTCACGTGATTTAGTCATTTCAGTTTTGTCTCCAAATACTCTTGAAAAGCTTTTTTTTTTAAAATGAGAATAAAGACTGGTTTGTTTTGAATTTTACTCAAAGCTACACGAGGGCTATCTGCTCTAGTCGTTCCTAATTTAGCCGTGTAAGGCCAGAGGGAAGGCAGCTCGTCATCACCACCAACCGCCAATTCTTATGCGACTCTTTTACCAACGAATAGTGGAATTAACCGTTAAATTTATATCGCCCCCATGGCTGAAATGGCAGACATGTCTTAGTGTGACAGGGATTCCAACCCGTGGCCCTCGGATTACGAGTCGAGTGCTTTAACAACCTGTGCATACTTGGCCGAGAATGACGATAGAAGTTGTTCAGACATTATACATGTTTTTATAAAATTTTTATGTACAGTCACTGTTTCAGGCACTTTTCACTTCCAAGCTCTGGAAAGTAACTTTGAGTCATAGATTCATAAAGACAAGGAGATTTGGATGACTGATTTATTGTTATAGATAAAAACAAATACAAATACCAGAAGTTTTCCAACATTGGCCTTAGTTTATGCACTACGGTAATTTAGGAAATGTTATTTTTAAGTTACCACATTCCATGTAACTGGTTTAGCAAATAGAACTTTTATATTATGCTTCTCATGTTGTACAGATTCGGAAGAGAAGCTAAGATTTTTTTTATTGAAAATGTTATTTTATATTACAACAAGAATGTTGGTTATTTTAAGAACAAAGACTTTAAAAAGAGTTGTTTGCAAAAACAAAGCTTCTATTGGTTGAACTGTTTGAAACACAAATACTTTCTTTATTGCGTATTCCTTGATAAACTACACGAAGGTTATCTCCGCTAGCTGTCCCTAGCTTAGCAGTGTAAGACCAGAAGGAAAGCAGTTAGTCATCACCACCCAACGCCACCTCTTGGACTAATTTTTTTCCAACGAATAACGGAATTGACTATCACATTATAACACCTTCCCAGCTGAAAAAGCGAGTATGTTTGGTGGGACGGAAGTTCAAACCCGCGACCCTCATATTGTGAGTCAAGAGCATTAATCACCTAGTCAAGCCGGGCCTTTCTCTCCTTTATTAACCGATCTATGTTTCTCTCTAATCTGGATTGTTTAGTTTTTAAATGAATCTTACTCACTGAGTTAGGAATAACATGTAAAAAGGCATAACTATTTAGATTCTAAGAAGGAATTATGAGAAAATAAAACAAAAACATATCTTATATTGAAAATAATTTTTTCTATGTATATGTACCGAATATTACAACAAACTCATTTCTAAAATATTTGTAAGTTATGAATGATGATATTTGTAAAAACAAAACAAAAAAAACATTGCCCTCTGCCTCCCGAACAACAGAAAACAAACTCGTGACAAAGCAATATGAGGTTTTTAAGAATCTTATTGGACTAAAATGAGCATATAAGAAACAAACTGCCATTTTGATACTAACTTTTTTTGGAGTTACCATTAATATTTGAAGGTGAAGCATCAGCGAATCGTACTGTGAGAACACTTAGTAAAATAAGGGTGTCCCATAATAATCAACAGAACATATGTTAACATTTTTAGTTGATTTTATATTACACGAATCTATCGTTTTAAAATTTCCAATCCAATAAACGTTATAATGAAAAGTCGATAAATTCGCACAGAGAAAACAACAAGCATTAACGCTTACATTTTAAATTTTAATTAATGAATATTTAAAATGAAATTATAAAATGCAAATGTTAATAGAATGTAAAACAAAAAGTAGCTAACACTATTCTTTATTCCACAGCACAATGCGCATGATAATATATCAATAAATCAAAATGTAATAATTAATAAATTACTGAAAATATTTTCACTTACTATTTAATTATAGTAGCTGATGTACCCTTTTAATGTCCAAGGGAAAATATGAGATCCAGGGGTGACATAAAGAGGGTCAGATCCAAAAGTCAATCTTCTACCATATTACCATTTTCTATAGATTGGTGATAATTCTGAAGGTTTATATTGCTTGAAACCGTATTGCGATAACTATTGTAGTTGCGGCAACTATACCCCATTTTGCTGCTTTGGACTTAACAACAAACACACGACACTATGATATTACTTTCCTGGGAGTTCTAAGGTCAAATGTCAGGTTTGGTGACAGTTGGTTTAGCAGTGCGTCAGTCATAAATGAACACACCCGGACTTTTGCCAAATAATGGTTTAGATGTTGGTTGATTTACACTTAGTTTTAATAGTTTTAAAAGTGAAATACTAAATATTCAGATTTTTGGAATATGTAGGAGAAAATCAGTTAACTGTTTTGCCATTATTGAATATTTGAGATGAGACAAAATAAGACAAACTACAAGTAGAGCTATTTAGTTACTTGTGGAAGAGCATCTCTTGCAAAATCGTACGTGCATAACTAAATCTTTACATCTCTTCCCAACTCTACCGACTCTTAATCAGGCAGAGATGATTTTTTATTGAGATAAGCCAACATCCAAGTATACCCTGAGCATGTGGGAGATAGTAGTAATGAACTTTAAACTATGCAGGTAAAGTAACATTTCTTTTGACGGCGCCTCAAGGTAACAAGCGTTTATTATAGAAGCGGTGTCGGGCTGACACTGTACAACCAACGTAAGAAGCAACCTTTCACCTGGTGGCACTTTGTTACAAAATTTGATAACTGTGACAATAAGCCTACAAGTTAGTAGTGTTACTGAAGTGCCTTGCTGTCGACCTTCATGTTTCTAGCGATACAAAAAAGGAATTGGAGAAAGTATAGTTAAGGAACGCATCACACATAATATTAATACGTTAATATGATTCATCTAAAGAAGAATGTTTCATAGATCCTGCACTACATATACTCAGTAATAATTACATCAATTAACTAAAGTTCGTGTTTACAGAAACTTAATAGAGGTAACAAACACAAATACACACATAAAACGAATTTTCGAGTGACGTAATTATTTTATTAGAATTGCAGGTGACGTCATTGAAAATTTACCATTTGTTGTATGTATATGTGATTCGAGTACGATTACATAGAGGAAGCCGACATAGCTATTTCTGTATAATATATTCCACTAACTTGTATTCTACTGTCTTGTAGTTTCCTGGATTTAATTTCTACGTTTACCATAACTTAATAATATTGTTTGTGAATGTAATTTTAATTACTAAATCGGCTTATACATTAATAGATGACATTAACTTACTGCGATCTTTATGCAGAGAATGCTAACTCGTAACTTCTTCGTATTGTAGTGTTATTCCTACACAGATAGCGTTACTTTATGAATCTCTTATATTTTGGTATCACAATCTCAACGTAGGGAATGTTAACTCTTAAGTTACCTTAGATGTAATATTATTCTAATAATCTAGTATTTACTCTTAATTTACGTCTATACATTGATTACACCTGGCAAGAAAAATATTTTCTCTGTTACCATAAAAAGTAAAATAGTTTTTAAGTAATGTGATGAACCTGATTCCAAAACTCATGTTGAAAAATTCTGATCATCTGTGATGTTCGAGTTATGATAGATTTATTGAAAATATCCTTATATATTGTGTAAACAATAACGTTTTCATTAATAACTTTATTTATTTATATATTTAAAATTCCATTTATGAATGTTCAAACCTATACCTAATAGCAATAACAGTTTAAAAAGTTACGAGTATAATGACATTCGTATACTGAAAATACATTTAGGCGACGTTCAAAACTTTTATCAGGGTATCTTTTGTTACAAAATATTTGGTTGACTTGTTGAACCTTTTGTGTATGTTTTCAGTTTCACGCTGTAAGAATTCATGGCAATCTTGTATCACCTCAGTGTTTCATCGCCTTTCATCTTTGTGTTCTATTATGTAAATATCTTGATGGAAGCGCTCATTATGCTCATCGCTTACTGCACCAAGATCAGATGGAATTAAGTCCAAATGGGAGTCTAAGAAGTGAATCTTTAGTGACATCCTAAAACTTATTTTCCTGTAGTTTTTAGGCATATCATCAATTATAACAGCAGCGGTTTTATCTCTCTGGTTCCCAAAGAACTTTTTGACAACCAGTTTGTATTATTTTCAACTTGAAGTTTTTTCTGATTAAGTAATGATTTAAAATCATCATCCATTAATACTTCCCGAATCTGGAGATAACTTTTTAAATTTTTGCTTCACTGATTTCTGGAAACTTGTCAGACACATATCTGAAATCATTACTATCTTTTTCCATCTCTTTTATAAAATTCTTTATGGGAACTAATTTAATATGAATTGGAAACAGAAACATATTTTAAGAATTTGCTAAAGGTTGATACTCGATATTATGTTTCCTTGGTATGTAATTATCTTTCATTGGCCATTCTTTCTTTTTGAAGCTATTTTTATCATCTCAGTTTTCCTCTTGTAAATGCATTTGTACACTCTACTGTTTCCTGTTTCTGGCTGGCTTGCATTAAATGTATTTCATAAAATTGCAGCCAACCTGTACCCCAATTATGCTGACTGATAACATCTAGAATATGTCCTTTCTTAAAATATAAATGCTGAAGCCAAGAGTATAGAAATAACTAAACATCTGTGAGACACTTATCATAAAATTTAGTTGTACTTCTCTGGCTACTTTAAGTTCATCTTCATTAAGTTGAAATAGATTAGCATCGACTGGTTTACGTGGTGATTTTAATTAGAGGGTTCGTACACCACAACGTTAAGTAGAGTCCTGAAATATGTTATATTCACAATAAACTGATTGTAATATCCATCTTCACCTTCTTTATGATTGTATGACGCAATCAAGAATTCTCTAACGTTTGTAATATTTGTCTTTGTCTGTTCTATATCCTTAGTTTATCTAGGATGTTTATATCAAAGCCTTACAAACTAGAGGTATGCAGGCATATCCATAGTTAGGAAGAAAGAAAATAATAATGCTATGTGAAAGTTCGGAAAGTATGACTCCATTACAGTTAGCTAAGACATTTAAGATATGTTTTTTGTTTTCACTTTGTAAGTATTGTAAGTAACCTGCTTTAATGTTTACTACATTTTCAGGTACAAGCAGACCACTGCAGTCTTTCAACCTGGTCCATAAATCTAGCCTATATTCTGCAAGAATAACCTAATTACAATTTTGACAATAATTGTGCGCGCGACTCGTAATCCGAGGGTCGCGGGTTCGCGCCTGCGTTGCGCCGAACATGCTCGCCCTCCCAGCCATGGGGGTGTTATAATGTGACGGTCAATCTCACTTTCGTTGGTAAAAGAGTAGCCCAAGAATTGGCGATGGGTGGTGATGACTAGCTGCCTTCCCTCTAGTCTTACACTGCTAAATTAGGGACGGCTAGCACAGATAGCCCTCGAGTAGCTTTGTGCGAAATTCCAAAACAAACAAACAAAAGACACTAATTGCTTATTGTTACTCTTTATAATATTGTCCGGCAACTGGCCATAAAGGAAATTATTGTCCTTCCTGCATCATAAAAGGCTATTTACAGTTTTTCTTTACTTTTAAATTAATAAGGATATGTTTATTAAATTTCGCAGGTTATCAGTAAAAAATTATAAGGCTTTCATAAGAAAGATTTCAGATATTGTAATTAAATCTTAAGGTTTGTTAAGCAATGTTTTTTTTGCTTTTTTTATTTTCGCATGCTGCCTATTTAACATGCAAAGTAATTTTCATTTAAGATTAAAAATACTCTTATGCAACAGAAAATGTTCAAATCACACATGCGAAATCCTTATAATATTCCTATAGTTTTATCAAACTTTTCTTAAGAAAAAACTTTATATTATTTTTAGAAACAAATCTCTGTCGATTTAACCGATCTCGCACCACTAAACAAATTTGGAAAATAATTAATTATTAGTTATTCCCATTTCTTTCGAGAATGACTATTGATTATTAAACGAAAACAAAAATATTTAAACTAAATAACTTAAATTTTATAATATTATACAATTATGTAGTTTTATTATATTGACATTCAGCCGTACCTGGTCAACGATACATAACTTGTAATGATGCGAAGCACGTGCAATCATGTTATCGTATTTCCAATAATTGTTTGTTTGTTTGTTTTTTGAATTTCGTCCCTAATTTAGCAGTGTAAGACTAGAAGGAAGGCAGCTAGTCATCACCACCCACCGCCGACTCGTGGGCTACTCTTTTTACCAACGAATAGTGAGGTTGACCGTCATATTATAACGCCCCCACGGCTGAAAGGGCGAGCATGTTTGGCGCGACGGGGATACGAACCCGCGACCCTCAGATTACGAGTCGCACGCCTTAACACGCTTGGCCATGCCAGGCCATTTCCAATAACATAAAAAATGCCTTCAGTTTCTACAATGTGACCTCTCTTGGTTATGTTTCAGTGGACTGGTATTTGGTAAAACACAGTAACATTTTAACTATTATACATCATATACGTATATAGATTACTACTATTTACAAACAAGTTCTCAAACGTATTTTTCATAAAACATCGAATAAAGAAATAAAGCAAACAATTATCTTTTTTAGTTATGACCTTTGTACTCGGTTGCTGCTCGTTGTTGGTTCCTAAGTCTTAAAACATTTTGCACATGAAACGAAATAATTGTTTAAGTTTCATATATATAATCAAAAATATATAAATTAGGTCATCGTTATCATAAAATTTTATTATATTTTATCAAGTTTAATGATTGAGCTGTATTTGTATCTAAAAAATAAGAAATCTCAAAAAGACTAGAGTCTCAACTTACCAGCACGAAGGTTTGTCTCGAAAAAATAGAGGATACCATTTTATTTAAAAATGGATTGTTTGTTTGTTTTAAATTTCGCTCAAAACTACACGAAGGTTATCTGCGTAGCCGTCCCTAATTTAGCAATGTAAGACTATTGGGGAGAAGACAGCTGGTCATCACCATCTCTTGCGCTTTTCTTTCATCAACCAATAGTAGTATTGACCGTAATATTATAATGCCCCCCACCGCTTAAAGGGGGAGCACATTTGGTGTCAGGGAAATTCGAACCCGCAACCCTCACATTACAAGTCGAGTGCTTTAACCACCTGGCCATGCCGTACCACTTAAAAATGGCTCTGAAAATTACTAGGGGGACATTCTGAACTTCCATTTGGTTATTCGTATGCCATGTATGGAAGTAAATCTATATATGAACCGTTTCCAAAAATGGAAACACTCTCGTGTTTGGTTCACTTAACATAGTGATGGCTCAGCAAATAGAAAATAAAATAAAATATTTTTATTTTATATTCTAGCTTGTAAATATAAGTAATTTTAAGTTTCTAACTCATACAAAACTATAAACTCTGTATTTTGTTATCACAGACATTAATTTGAACCGGTTCTGCATTCAACGTACCACGTGAACACAAAAATCAATGTTTAGATGTATTTGTTTAGTACTTACTTTTTAATTAAGAAATTAAAAGATGAGTTATAATATTCTGTTTGATACAAAACTTAAGAAGATAAATTTATAAAATAGTATTTCAATAAAATTGTAAATATAAGTCGTTAACCCACGATGGAACTTATTGTTGTATCAGTGATGCAGCACTATAGTAAAGAACTTTGTGAAGCCTCGTTGTTGTCTTTGTAACAAGTATTGCAGCACCATAACACCTGGAAACGTCTTTAGTGGTCGAAATTTTGAATAATGGAAAGTTTACAAAATACAGGCATCACAGATGCAAAAAGTGTCTTTCTCCTCTGTAGTAACTTATTTGATGTAACCACCGTACATTATGTTGCCACAGAAAAAGCTTCTTACAGAAACACAATGTCAATACTCAAGAGACAATGCATGGAATCTTTTAGTAGGCCTTCATTAAATACATGACCAAAAGTATCATCACAATAGACATCTGCTGTGATGAAAGATAATTTAACATGCAAGCAGTACAAATCATCAGCATATGTGTAAAGGTTTGGAGAACTCTTATCTCTCAGCTTTGAGCTTAATGCAAAAGATATCTAACTTTTCTACTTGGTTGAACCATTTGGCACAACTCAACTATTATAGTGTCCCGGTCATTACGTTACTCCACATCTCAGTGCTCAAACTGGGTATCAGGCACAGAAACGTTTATTCTTGAGTTCAGTTATTTCAGAAAACTACTTGCTTAAAATTTGTAAACAAATATTCTAGGCCAACCTTTGTTTAACCTTTGAGTTTTGGCACGCGTATTTCTTTTACATTACTGTCACTCGATTGTGACATGAATACAGAGATACATGGCTGATTTAGCTGACTAATGTCTATAATGCATCAGCTTTTCTCAAAATCATAATTCTCCAGAGCTTGTACAAATAAGCATTTCTTGCGTAATCAACAAAATAATTTATCAACATACTTAATACGTCTTCAACTTTTAAGCCTAATTAGTCACTGGCTTTATTAGCTTGCTTTTTATTTTGGAAAGAGGCTCAGAATTACCTAGTAATCTTCAATCTCCCTGAGACGAAGAAAAAACAGTTTCAACTTCCATCTATCTTGTGGCAACTTCAACCAGCAATGAAAATAAGAAACAACAACTGAAGAAACTTTTCAATTACATTTCAGAATAATCAGGTCTTGTTTTACTATGGTGACCAGCGTCTAGTAAATTCTCATACATACTAGAGGAAGATAATTTAGCTTGCAGTCCAAGAGGGTTTGGAATGTGATTCACCTTCCATGTTTAGTGTTTGGATTGAAAACTCCTGCATGATTCTTTGCATCTGAAATGAAAACCTACAGTCAGGAAAAGACTTTTCAAGCTTATTGCAGAAATGCCAACCATAACGATTTGAGCGTAATCATTACAATTTTGGTGTATACATTACGACTATACGCTCATACAGACAAATATTACGACTTGTTGCAACTCCCAAATTATTATATATTATATATGCCTATACAATAAAGTGATAAATTGTTCCTCCAGGACTTGAAAGGGAGGAAAAAAATTCTAGTGAGATACAAATAAATTTTGACAATAAATGAAAGACATAGTCCAAATGGCTACTCGCGATAATTATGTTTGTGCTTGAAATAATAAAAAAGTATTTGTATCTTCGACGTCTACCAATAGTTTGAGTGCGGTGCTTCTCCATACTGGGTACGTGGGGGAATCCATAGTTACGTTATCAATGCTTGTCAGCCAATCAGCGCTCGCGAAGAAGGTATTTCTCGTTTTCTAAATGGCATAAAAACACCAATGATATCGTTCACAAGATGAAAAAAAGAAGCTTCGTTCACCAAATCGTCTTGTTTCTGGCAAATTTAAAAGGACTAAAACTGTGAATCAAAAATTTAGGAAAGAGTATAGTGCAAAATATCCGGTCATTGCATCAAAAGTCAGTGACAATCATGTGTTTTGTACAGTTTGTCACATCGATTTTTCTGTGGCGCATGGCGGGATAAACTATTGTTCCAGACATACAAAATCGGCATCTCACCAACAAAAGGCTGAGGCGAAGACAAAAACGATGCAGAAAACGACATTTATGAGTAAGAATTCAGAATATGAAACCATAAATGCAGAAGTGATGCTCACGCAATTCGCCATTGCTTATAATTTACTCCTAGTTGTAGCCGATCATGCAGGACATTTATTCAGAAAAATGTTCCCAGACTCTGATATAGCAAAAAATGTGGCTGTGCTAGAACCAAAACTACAGCCATTGTACAAATGTTGGGTTGTGAAGATGAAAAAATGATCTCAAGCATATTTACTAACAGTGTTTGCAGTTTAGCCACAGATTGGTTTGTTTTGGAATTTCGCACAAAGCTACTCGAGGGCTATCTGTGCTAGCCGTCCCTAATTTAGCAGTGTAAGACTAGAGGGAAGGCAGCTAGTCATCACCACCCACCGCCAACTCTTGGGCTACTCTTTTACCTACGAATAGTGTGATTGACCGTCACATTATACACCCCCACGGCTGGGAGGGCGAGCATGTTTAGCGCGACTCAGGCGCGAACCCGCGACCCTCGGATTACGAGTGCACGCCTTAACGCGCTCGGCCATGCCAGGCTTTAGCCACAGATGGATTCATAGACATGGATGACTCAAAACTGTATCCAGTGGTTGTACGATATCTGTATGGGCTCTGTCTACAATCATTACGCTAAATTATTTGAAAGAGTTGGCATCTCTGTAATTGCAGACATTCTGGCCATAGTTATACTTTGGCTGCTTTCTCTCCATTTAACCCATAAATTCTTCATCATTTTAAAAGTTACATTTTCCTCTCAATAACGGATATATGAGAATGATAAGGAGCACAGGTAAACATGTCAATAGTTTATACTGGTCATAGAATTAAAGTCGTTTTCAATAACTTCATAATACAGCTAAAACCAACAGATAAGCTACAAAAATTACGATAAGGAAGAGTTCAAGATAACTGACTTATCAGAAATAAGATGTATTGACATACAAACATTTTCATTGTGAAGTGTTTGTTAGAATCATTCTATTCATATATCTCTAGAGAATGAAGGTTAACGCCAAATTAGAAAAAAAAAGAATTAAGTTTGTTCAAAAATATAGTTTTGAATTATACAAGATTTTTTATAATGCCACTGTCATTCATGCTATGACGTAATTCCATTGGCAAAAATAAAAATGATTTTCTCTTTACTTCTATATCTTTACTTATAAACCAACATACAAAGTACAAAAATTAAGCCAAGTTTAAAGTATTAATCAGTAACTTAGCCAGGTATAAAACGCGTGCAACCGTCCATAAGACTATATTAGTGTAGTTCAAAGTTCATCACATCCTGTTCACCCAGAACTAGTACTTAATTGTTGAAAAGCCTGTGCTAAAACTTTTAAAATGTGTAATAAATATACAGCCTATTATATGATATCATAACTTTACCCCTTTAATAGCTTTTACTGCTCAACAACCAAATCAAGGCCCCCATGTCTCGTAATTTTTGCATATTTCTCTTATTTCATAAATATAACACAATCATCCATAACAATCATCCAGTTTTAAGAGCTTAAATATCAAAACACAGCTCACGCCATACTTTATTATTGGTGATATCATGGGCCATGTTTTGCATATTTCACAGGGTACAGTTAGAATGCAATCGATCATTCATAACTGTTAAATAGATTGGACAATTGCAACAAGGGCTGTAGCCCTTAGTCAGTTATCAGCGTTTTACAGTAACATTTTTTTTTCTTTTTGGTGGCAGACACATATTAATTTCATTGCGATTGGTAATAGACCTTGATGACAGATGTTTTCGAACAGCTGTCCAAATAAACAGTATTTAATGACAACTTAATAGATAATTATTGTTTATTTTACCCATTGCGTTTTAGATCAGTCTCAATATGATGACATTTTTACATTTATAGGGCTCGTAAAATTGATTTATACCTTTAAATATATAAATAATTAGAGTGTCCTACAGATGTGGTATACGTAATGGGACTGGCGTATATTTTTGGTATTATTTGTAAAAAGTTTTCCTCATGACTTATTAGGTCGTATTATTGTATTATCCTTACAATAAATTTGTTGCATTATTATACGTTTAGGTAGTGGTGTTCTGGTTACATGAAAAGTGTTGTTTCATGATTCGCATAGTCATGGTATTGTATTATAAGCATTACATCATGACTTGTATTCTTTTATGATATTGGCGTTATTTGCAACTTATTTTTAATTTGGTATTATATCCAATAATTTTATGTTATTATTGGTGTCATCTCATACTATGGTACTTTGATTGCATATACTTGGTAGTTCGAATATCTGGTCTTGACCAATACTTACTCCAATATGTTTACGTAGTTGCATGTTTTTGTAGTCATTAGCGTATACTTTTTGTACTTCTTTATGAAATTATTAGTTTTTCTAGAATGTTGATAACAAGACCTAACAGACTAGATGTAGAGAAACATATCACTAGTTAAAATAAAAGAAAATAATAATGCCATACTAGAGATCCTAAAATACGGCTTTATTACATTTAACTCGTGCGTTTAAAGTACGTTTATTTTTAGTTTTCTTGACGATAACAAAGAATCGTATGCGATGTACTTTGTTTGTCAACAAAACTAAGTAGGTGATCTCTGTTGGCTTATAGTAATTCATTAGTTCTGATTATGGGTGGTGCCAGTCGAGTCACATGCTACACGTGGCTTTCCAGGTTCCCCCCGAACCAGTTTAAATAACCGTTAGGCAAGCTTGAATGGTTACTGTCAGTCCAAGTTTATCTCTTGTCAGAAATTATGGCAGCCAGATTTATGTTCCTGTGAAACCGCTGTCTACATGATGTATCTAATAAGGTAATTGATGCTGGATGACTCTATTGTTCAACACGAGGGTAGAGAATTTTTTGTCTTACCTGGGGTCATGTGATTTATATACCTGATACATCCAGCCATAGCTAGTCATACAGATCGTATATGTATATATATTTGTGTGATTAAGTGTATGTACAAAGAGTTAACGTTGGGCTTATAAAGCGCGCAGTTCGCGTGCATTTGTTTCTCCTAGCGTCATCCTTACATGAATGCACAAGGAAATCCTGTTATTCAAATATAACTTAACAAGGCATCCTAAGCAGCCGTACAACTGCCTTGGCAACAAGGTTTCATCAGGAACACGTTACTTGTGTGGCTGCCGCCCAAGGAAATGCTTGGTTTCCTTTCTCGTTAAGATTAAAGTGAAACTAAAAAGCAGAAAATAGGTTTTCCATGACAACAAGAAAGAGGAGTTTAAAACGAACCAAAATTTTATCGAAACGAATGAGTATTTTATCATCTTTTACGTTTCGTCAGCTTATCTTTTTCTCTCTTTCTTAACGATCTCTTATTCTTTCCTACACTTAAGAAAACAAAACAACTGAATTTCTTTAATTTATCGATATAAACAAGGAAAGTTATTTAAGTCTCATGAAGATATAGAAAACATAAATTCTAATATAAATATCAATATTACTGAATACTGTGGAAGTCTGTTATTCTAGAAGTAATGACAGTCTCATTAGATGATTTGCTGACCATTAATATCATTGTTACTGTATTATAAATGAGACATTATCTAACCACAAGATTGATAATAGTTTAATCACATCGTTCTTTACATATGTTCCAATATCATTTTATATCATACTAGTGTAAGTATCATATCTACCCCAGTTTCTAAAGTCGCCAACGAGGATTTCCGCTCATTTTGTATGAGGCGAGTAAAGTTACAACGAACGAAGTCTTTTAAAATGCTATTTGTATCAGTTATTTATATAATATTCCGAGTTTTATAGTGTATAACATTTGATCTGATAAAAATCTTACAATATAATGGGCGTGATATTATATATGTGTGTATATATATTAACTGATATTTTTAATAGGATGTTATTAGGTACTGCCTTTTTACTGCAAACCGCTCACCCTAAAGCTGAGCAATAACCTTGAGAGCTTATAACTTTAAAAATTTGGTTTCGATCCCTATGTTAAATGTGTCGTAAATTGTTTATTGAGCAGACTTACGCTAAAATTTTATTTACCGAAACCCAATATTGGATCAACAGATTATTTTAAAAGTTACTTTAACGTAAAATCATCGTTTTTTTCACACATCAATTCACGTTTTGTGAATCTGCTTGCTTCTTTACCCGCACGCTCCTCACACAGTTTTGGAACTAACCAGGTAGGATTATCAAACTTGACAGGTAGACTCAGGTGGCTAAGAGAGTATATTTATCTATGTGGTATATCACTCCAGCTAGAGAGTTACAAAACGAGACTAAAACGCACCAGGAAGATTATCCAGATATGATGTGAGTCTAGGAGTGTGTGTAGGGTCGCTGAACGTGAAATTGACATCATATTTTGTACTACTTCTAATCTTTGAAATTCCTGGAGCGCTATATTTTAAATTGTGTTTATATCATCACTCATAAGCTAGCGTAACAAACTTAGCACATGTAAACATGTACCACGGACAGGTGTTCAGTGATAAAGTATAAACAAAGTAATATTTTTCACAATATCATGCCCACTACTGGTTCAGCGGTCAGTTCTTGAACTTATAGCGCTAAAATCCTGGGCTCAATTCCTCTTAATGAACAGAGTACAATCCGCCCATTGAGTAGCTTTGCACTGTAACAGATGAAACAAAAGTTCTCTGATATAATACTAGATAACGTCGAAAACCTAGAATGAAAGCTATTCGTTTGGAAGAAAAACATTAAAACAATTTCCACTCAGACTTGTATGTATGAAATAGATAATTTTATTTAACGTATTGTTTATAATAATACAGGATAACAAATTTGTGTATCCTGAAAAATAATGGTGATTAAAAGATAAATACTTTTCAAATCCTATGGAATTTTAGAAAGTAGTTTAGTGTTTACTAGCCAATTACCCGAGGAGTAACTGTCTTATATCCGAGTGTAACGTATTCATCACTTCATATATCCACCCTGAAAGTGAAGAAAATAAAATTCTCCCTGACGGAAAACGGAGGCGAAACGGGAAAATCGTGACCCCTGTCGCAAAGCTACATTTACACAGGATAAAAGTTTCGCTAAAGTGGAAGTTGCACATTGCGTAATGAAAAAAACTTTTTCAGTATCATATAAGCAATAGTTCCATTATGATATGATGCTGAACTGATAAATCAGTAATTCGTTGATTGTACAGATTCAGTTATACAAAACAAAATTGTCTAATTGTTTTTTGCTCTTTCTTTAAGTGTCTTTACAATTCACAATATTTGTGAAATAGACTTTGGCAGAAGTTTTAAATCATAACAAATCAAAGCTTTGAATAACATGCAAGTTTTCTTGTCATCAAAGTCTCCGTCTTTCTTATTAATTAAAAAATAGTATACTTTTTTGAAGATACATTTCCACTTTCGAACTCATGCTGTAAGTTGCTGTATAATCAAAAGTTAAACATTGAACCTCAAAATCGAAAAAAGTACAATAAAGGAAAGATTTACGGTTTCATTTTTGGATTTTTTTAGCTAATCTAACACACATGCTACCAATGACACTGTAATAATGACTTTGTCCGATACTATATTGATTATATGTTGACTTTCTTGTAGCAAACTAGAATTTGGAGTGTGATTTAATTCTCCAGTACCATCCTTTGAACTTCCCTGAAGGAGTTTTCTAGCGTAATTACTTAGGGATTATGGTGGTTTGTGAACTACCAGCTTATTTCGTTCACGGATTAGAAAGCGCCCTTGGAGACTGGTAACATAAACTCTTTCTTTCCAAAGCTCTAAATCCCCTTTATTTTTACATAGTTTGCAGACTTAACCACGTGTACCTTATAAATGAGGACATTTTTTATAAGAAAACTAAGGATGTCAGAAAGAACTGTTGGTCATTTAAATATGGTGATTTTTTAAAATAAAAAACATCTTTAATTTTCTAAAATATAAAAACTTATATACATATATACTAATGAAGGAATAAAAGTAATTCCAGATGTGGTTATACTCGTAATTACTTAGCAAATCTTTCCTGTTGCTAATGAGACAATATGCGAGTTTTTCAAAATAAAGATAAAAGTTAAAGCACTATACAAAATTTCGATTGACTACAACATGCTTAAGTTGCACCCAAATTTTTAACATAACATCTAAATAAAAACTGTAGATGACAAGATCAGAGACCGTTATGGTTTTGTTTGTTTTTGAATTTCGCGCAAAGCTACATGAGAGCTCTCTGCGCTAGCCATCCCTAATTTAACAGTGTAAGACTAGAGGGAAGACAGCTAGTCAACACCACCCGCAGCCAACTCTTGGGCTACTCTTTTCCCAACAGATAGGGCAATTTACCTTCTAATTATAGCATCCTTACGGCTAAAAGGGCGAGCATGTTTGTGTAACGGGGACTCGAACCCGTGACTCTAGGATTACGACTCAAGCTCTTTAACCACCAACCCATGCTGGGCTTGCCTTATGGTTCAAGCATAGCTAACCCTAAATTTCGAATTTCAAACAACAGTCTTCTGAAACGACTACAAATGATTGTCACTCTTGTAACACGCCCACAACTGAAAATGCTAGAAGTATATAAAAGTACCACGGTTCGAACCGGCGATCTTGGGAATGTAGTAAGAAGTTGTAGTTTGATGTTATAAGCAACGTCTTTTTATAGACATTGAATAAAGCGATTCAGTGTTTTTTAATAGTGATCACAGCTAAAAATAAGATTTCAGCAAAATTTTGTTTTTGCAATATTGAACAATAAGAGCAAAAATACTAACAACTACTAACATTTTTATAATTTGTTTTAACTGTTTAAAAATCACATTCATCTATGGTGTTATTGCTAACAACAGTTTTCAGTTTGAAACCTGTATATCTCCGTGATATCAAACATGCTCGCCCTTTCAGCTGTGGGAGCGTTATTATATTACGATCAAATCCGCTATTCGTTGGAAAAAAGAGTAGCCCAAGAGATAGCGCTGGGTGGTTTATTGCAAAATTAAGGACGGCTAGCGCAGATAGCCCTCGTGTAGCTTTGCGCGAAATTGATAAACAAAACAAAAAACCTCTAAAATAAATCGAAATTTCAGCCTTATGTTCATTACATCTAAAGCATGGCCTTATTATTCTTCCCCACTTAATCAAATAAAAGTATTTCATATCAGGTAGAGTAATCCTATACCATACACAATAAGCGAACTGTCGTTTGAACTGCAAATATAACCGAACAACGATAAAATATGAACTTTTACTGTCGAGAAACTGAATGAATAAAGAAATTTAAACATTCAAAACGCTCATATTTTATGTAATATTAAATTATCTGTGCAATAGTCAAAATGATGAATGCTCATATTCAGGTTTATCTGTAATAACGCATGGATATATGTATATATATAATACGTATGTTTTTAATGAAGTTTGGGGTTGGATATTATCATATTTTCTTATTATTAATCGTCAAAAATGATTAGCGTCTGAAACTTTTACGTTGTAATTATTTTCAACTAAATTGTCACAACTTTGAAAGCTGTATTATGATCGTATTGCCTGATAAAAGCAGCTTTTTATCGACAAAATACGCTAATTGTTTAACTCTGACATCCATATTTGTCAAATATCCCCACTTAACGACTGTTCACACTAAACCTCATTACTGCATATACAGTCGGTGATTGTAAGAAATTGTGTAATGTTATAAAACAAAGTTTCTCAACTAACTTTAAATGTTCGATTCTTGCAGTATTCTAAAATAAAACTTTTATTTTGTCGAGAGCATGCTTTAGTATAAAAATAAAGAAGATATATATATAAGTATTTAAGATCAACGTAATGTTCTTTTATATTAATTGAAAGCCTGACTTAATCTAAACGCTCAGTAGGAATTTTAAGTGGAGTATGTAATCTTAAGTATCGATATTTTTACACTCACAGTGCAAAATATAGAAATGATATCTACAAATTTTATTATGAATTTAAGTTCTTGTATTTTTACACGTATGTTAAAAACGTCTTTAGAAATCATCCAAGACTTTATAACATATAGATATGATTCCTGAAAACAGCATTTTCAATCAACGATTATTCAATAATCCTTGTTTGTTTAAGAAGACCTCAATAGCATCTAATACTTTTATTTTGTAAAATAAAATATTATATTTTATTTTTATTTTAATAGTAATCTAATACTTAACTACAGTTGTCAATTTTTTTTTCAGAATTTATAACAAAACTAACGAAAATTGAAAGATTTTCTAGGTATTTTCTTGTTTTGTAGAACTGCATAATTCACAACTTAAGCTAACCGCAAATAGTTTTGTTAGAGGCCAGTTATTGAGAAACTTATACCTATTACATCATGATAAGATCATAAAGTTAGCATATCTAGATGAATATTTCCGTAAATAGTTTGCACTCCTAAAAATAAATCCTTCACATATCACTTTGACTTGACTCTCCTGTAACATGGTGGATTTGTACCAATATAAAAACAATTTATTTTTATTATGTAGTGTGAGCATTCTAAATTATAAAAAAGCCAGACAGAAAAGCCTTTTTGTGTTAAATAGCACATAATATGTGATTTCAAAACAGCGTTTAGTATCCCGCTGGTACAGAGGTAAGACTTTAGATTTATAATCAGGTGTTCGATTCTCCTCGTGAGCATTCTAAATTATAAAAAAGCCAGATTGAAAAGCTTTTTTGTGTTAAATAACACATAATATGTTATTTTTAAACAACGTCCGGTATCCCGCTGGTACAGAGGTAAGACTTCAGATTTATAACGTTAAAATCAAGTGTTCGATTCTCCTCGGTGGACTCAGCGGATATCACCATGTGGTGTTGCTATAAAAAAAACAACACAGTGTTTAATAAGTCAAACTATAGATTATTTAAAGCGTTCAATAGCAAAAACCCGAATTACTGAATACTATAATCTAGTTAAAAGAGAAAGAATGAAATGAATTTTCTGGCACTAATATGACGACAGTTGTGAATGTAACTATAGGATATACACGAAAAAATATCAGTATTTTGCAGTAGCAATTTAAGTACTGAATTGATGTACAAATTCAAATTGCTGAAGTCTGTTAAGCCATATTATATCTATAAGAATTGAGGTACGATTACAACAAGTAAAATATATATTAGATTATCTAAGAAAATTGTAGAAATGCTTTGGCAGCCTCAATATGTCCCTTTAAATAACTATATACTAATGGATTTAATGTTTAAATATAATGAAAATAAGAACATATATCATAAAAAGTATTTTTATTTAACTACTTTTTTACATAGAAACATTTATACATTACAGAACAAAAGACCTGATAATTAAGTCAGAATTAGCTAAAAGAAACACCAATAAAATTATTAAGCAAAAGAACTGAATCGTAAACGTTCAGGAATAGCTAAGGAAGTTTACAAGTTACAAAGTGATAATAGAATGGTAATAATTATTATTAATAAAACATTAACTTAATTTTGAAAGTTTGAATAAATGTGATTTTAAAACGGGAGGCTAAATGCACAGATTGTAATATGAAGATAGTTTAAATTATTATAGAGTCACTGATCAATTAAGTACATTATCATTTAGTTTGTTTATTGTCATTAATCGACAGGGAATACTACATATTGCAATCCATCAATAGAACTGTATTAGTAATCTTTGTCTAACAAATCCTGTTTTCCTAACGATCAATGAAACTAGAAAAGAGGTTTATTATTTTTATTTATCGTATTTTAAGTTTATTATCTATTTAAGAAATCTAAATAACAAACAAAAGTACTTATTAGATAAAAAAATAATTGAGTTTTTTTGACAGTTTAAAATAAATTATTTTTTTATTCTTTGAGGAGCTTGTAACGGCCCAGCATGGCCAAGTGTGTTAGGGTGTTCGACTCGGAATCCGAGGATTGCGGGTTCGAATTTCGGTCGCACCAAATATGCTCGCCCTTTCAGCTGTGGAGGCGTTATAATGTGACGGTCAATCCCACTATTCGTTGGTAAAAGAGTAGCCCAAGAGTTGGCTGCGGGTGGTGATGACTAGCTGCCATCCCTCAAGTCTCACACTGCTAATTTAGAGATGGCTACCGCAGATAGTCCTCAAGTAGCTTTCCGCAAAACTAAAAACAAACAAACAATCTTGTAACTTTCAAGCATTACAGAAAAGCTTTTAATATAATTCGTTGCTTTTGGGATATTATGTAAATACTGCAAGTTAGGCCTCATAAAAAATAATCTGCTTCATCTTCCTTGATGAAGAGTCTTTCACATTTATTATAAACATTTCTTTTAATTTCGTGTGTTTTCCATGTAGTTTCAATAATTCACGTTTCGCATTAGAAATTTATTTTCTTTGTGCAAATAAATAAATAAGGTAATCATTTAAAAGTGATTGTTACATATTTCACAGCCTTAAATTGCATTTCACATTTACATCAGACAAGTTCTGGCAATTACAAATATTATCATAAAACTAAACAAATAAAACACTTGAAATTTAAAATATGGAAATTCACAGAGAGAAACCACAAAAGGTACAACGTCTCAAGGGTTAACTTAATCCTTTTAGGTGAAACACGAGTTTATAAATTTTCCAAGTCAATGCGTAATGGAAGACAAACAACGGCTAAAAGTGGCTTTTTTGTATTTTGCAGGTTTTGACAATCCCATTCATATATTTTTAATTTCTCATGACGCAACGTTGACTGGAATATTTCCAGATTATCAAATTCACAACAGTATTAGAAAAATTCATGATGACGTTATGTCTAATTGATTAAAGCAACTGAAGGAGTGTCGAGAGAGAAAGAGTCAACCTAAAAATGACGCTTTTACTAAGAGTTGTGTACTATATATTGTTTTACAAGATGTGGTAAATATATTATATATGGGTGTATGTTTAATAAAGTTTACATTGTAATTTTAATTTCGTAGCTTTTAGATAGTTAATAAAAAATAATATAAAATTCCTAACAAACTGAACGAATATACAGATAGATTGGTCATTACTTGCTTCTGTGATGTAGCAATAGAAGTGATCGTTCTAATCCGACCGTAATATTGTTCTTATATGTATATATAAGATTAATCATACAGTAGTGTTTTAATGGTGGTAGTGAACACTCTTAACGTCAGTATAAGTCTGTACTCAGTGACTGGTAAACATATAAATAAAAACGTCTACACGTTGCTATGTCTATATATGAAATAAATCGTTCTCAATCTCTACGGTACCAGCCATCTATTTTATGTGTATGCCTTATCTCGTGATATGCTCGCACGTGCGTCGAACCATTCCAACATCCTTATACGTGCTTGGTGTTCATAGAGTTTGCCTAAGCAGTGTTGATATCGTAACTTTCCTGAAGTGTGTTCGCGTCTGAAGAAAGAATGGAGCGTAGCGGTAATTTTCTAAAAACGTTAAACCTATCCAGTGACTTCGCATGAAAAAACATGTATTTATTATCGTTTCACAACAACCGTAGATTATAACACCTACGTTATACAGTAACAAGGTAACGTCAACGAAAATCAAATAAAAGTGTAATTTTGCAATCAACTCAATAAATTAACATCCATTCAACTCTAACCTTACCACACATTTACCCCATACGTGCTATTTTTATATATCAGTGATCGTATGTATAATTTATAAGTTAAATTTCCATTTTGGAATTAGTATTAAAAATGTATTCCCACCATGATTTAAGTTTGAGTTCTTTCTTTACAAACGATTATTTTTTTTTTAGGAAAGAGTGTATGTACTTAAGAGAGATCTTACTGTAGAGAGCTGTTAAGTAAAAAAAAAACCATTTGTGTGTGTTTTCTCATAGGAAATTTATACCACATCGGGCTATCTGCAGAGAAAACAAAGAGGAATCAATCCCCTGATTTTAGCGTTGTAAATCTGAAGACTTACCGCTGTACCAGCGGAAGACAAAAGCATTTCTATTCTAGCGAATGTGAAGAAAAAACGTGTAAAATGTGCTCTTAACATGAAAGTATTTAAAATGTATGTTTTATCGTATATGAAAGCGAATTTTTCGTGTAATAACTGTCAACAGACACATTTTCTTTTCATTAATATTTCAAAGTTATTTATTTTGCTTAGAGACAGACCAAATTAAAATATTTTTGTTTTCGGAGTTTCTGTTTGAAAATCGACAATGAGAAGTCTAACACTGAGTGTGTGTGTGTGTTTTTCTTTTAGCAAAGCCACATCAGGCTATCTGCCGAGCCTACCGAGGGAAATCGAGCCCCTGATTTTAGCGTTGTAAATCCGTAGACTTACCGCTGTACTAGCGGGGGTTTAACACTGAGTAACTGGTGATGTTTTCTAATGAAACAACACCACTTTACAGTTAGTAACTGACCACCACATGGTAAATGAAAGTATACAGTATTTTTTTTGTAAATTTACAAGTATAGGAATAAGTTTATTAAGCACAGAATATCACATGTATTAAGTTATAGAACTGTGCCTTCTCTGCCTGTGATAGAATACTATTGCCCAAGGTAGTCTTATTTAAATATAAAACAAGTTATAAACCGGCATTTGTCTATTAGGATTTCAACGTAGTTTTATTTTTCAAAAAAGAAAGAAATTTCGAATGACTGGCTGCTTTAAAGTGGGAGAAAAACAATTTATGATCCGTTAATTAAAATTGAAAAAAAAAGTAGCCCTAAAGATACAGCGTATTGCTAGAGATCTCTTGTTTTCGCTCGTTAACCTGCGCTTGCGTCAGCAATATATTTAATAAAAAGGAGCATTTTTTGTTAAATTAAACTTTGAACAAAACAAACAATAGATATTTAGATCAATTTACAAAGTTCAGTATTGGATTTAATAAAACTTAGAACCTCACATCCCAAAAAATCACTTTCTAAGGCATTTAAAATATACAAAAATTTGGAGGTATAAGAAATTATTTAATTTTCTCTAAGAAAACACAAAACATTTCTTTAGAGTTACGTTTATATTTCTTTAGAAATAAAATAAAAATAAAATTTACTTTGAAAGTAACCTTTAGATTTTATTTTAGGTGGAATAGTTGACAAATTAATTCTGAGACATAAGAACCAATCGAAGTGTAAACAGTCTAACTTAATTTGTATTACGTTCAAATTCGTATTTTCTTCATTAACACTACTGAATTTACTACTGACGAACGTACTAGCTGTGAATTACTTATAAATACGTCTTCATGTTTTTATTCAGCAAATCAGTCGTCCTTCCCAAACGTAGTTTCCATAATCCTTTCGAATCAAGATGACAGATTTTTCGTCGGATCTTCCCCAATTTATACCGACGTGTGCCGTGTCCGCCCATCCAATTAGTTCTGTCGCTGTCCTCGCGCCGACTTCGTGATACTACCAGCCGCCTGCATCGGGCTGATAATACTGGGCCTTCACCGAAACGTGTAGAGTTATTATAGCAAAGGGCAATCTCAGTTAATGAATTGAAGCAGATCGTCTCCGTTTTCACTACACCGGCGTTGGTCACGGGCCTAAGTAAAAGTCTAAACAGAGAAAGGAAATCAATAGGGTTTTCGATCCCAGCCACGTGACGGTTTGGACTGGCTGCTCATCCACATGGCCTACAGTCAAGCAGATTTACTCTATGTATAGTTTTAGCACAAAATACACGTTCTCCCTCTTTCTCCTGGGACGACAGATTATGATATATAAGCTTTTATCACCGTTCACGCAGTGTCCATCTATTTAATGAAATGTTGAAAATTCAATAAGTCTGACTTCTCTGGTGATCGCATTCAACGAGAAACGAAGCAGACGCCAGTAAACATACTGTATCCTCAGTCGCTATTATTCAGTAGAGTAATTACAGAACTTTACATTAGTGATGACAACAATGACGAATTGATCAGTAGTTAGCTTATATTATCACCTATAATCTAATGGATTTTTAAAAGGTTATGCTTAGACTTGATGTAATTTCTGAAACTATATGCCTCTACTGTCCAAATGGAAATAGACTGGTGTATATCTATAACATGATGTATAAATTAAGTAGTTTTTGTGTGTGTACAGCTCCTAAAGAGAACTCAGCTTGGAGCCTGAAACGTTATCATCAACAAACACAAGTTAGGAGCTGCCCATAAAACAATCTGTATAAACTGTTCGTCACTCTGATAAAAATGCTGTCAAGACAGACGAGTAATTTAAGACACAGAAGTTTTAAAACCTTAGAGTGTTGTATTTCATACCAGAATACGGTAACTTATTATAAGGCATGTAACAGAGTTACGTACAAACTGTGATATTTTTAAAACTTTAAAAATTAAAGATGTTTCTTCTTGTACTTTTAGGAAAATGTAAGTATAGCACATACTTATCAATATAGGCAGTATATATATATGTAGAGAGATAGACAGTTAGTTAATATTAATTTACTACAACATTTCATGTGTATATTGGTCTTAAGTTTTCACTATGCTCTTGTTTATTAACCATACTGGTTATGAAAAATATCTTACTCATAATTATAATGTTTGACTCTCTTCTTAACTGAATTCTATGCGCTGAAAAGTAGAAATTTAGTGTTAGTAACGACGATAAAAGTATGATTAACTATATCTGTTTAGATCGTATTGGCTAATGAACACCATCATGGAAGTTTATCTTCAGTTAACAAACACGTCTGGTAAGATAATACACTGTATAAAATTGTTCTGATCGACTTTTCTCAAGCACTAATTTTTAGTAATTTTGACGAGTGAAATTCCTTTTAAATTGCACGCTTCTAAAATTAGTATAATCTGTTAAATTTTACTTGTTATACGAATTGTTTTAATATTACTAATTTTTGTGCTCTATTATGTGCTTAAATTATAAAGACAGTTCATAAATATATAGGATGTTAATTAGCTTCTACACAGCGTTAAAATATCTACTGCCGAATTATAAATAATTTTGATTTAGGAAGTATTTAATACGATTTGAAGCCAACGCATAAAACTTTTGACAAGTACATGCAAATGTTTCCATATGAAAAGAAAATGAAAATGGCGTCCTTCTGAACATTTATTCATATAAAACACACTCATTACTGTTAGTTGTTGTTTGTTTGTTTTTCAAGAATTCTAGCTATTCTCTATTCTTTTTTAATAACTTATTATGTTAAAGTACTTTGAAATCGGAAACTTTCAAGAACATGAAAACAAACCCATGATGATTTGGGGTCGTTTCCAAAAATATTTTCTATGTATCTCATTGATGAATAATGTATAGATGTATAATAAAAAGTAGACCTATCAAAGGCGACTAATTCTGTTTTGATGAGTTCTAATGTCTCACGTTAAAAATAAAACTGTCTTGCGTAATATACGAAGAAAATATCTACTTTCTTAGAATTGCGTCTGTGACACTGAAAAGACCAGAAATTTTCAACTGGCATAATCTTTTTGGTTTTTTCTAAAAGAAATGTCAGGTAATAAAATTACTAGTTCCATTATCTTGCAATAGTTTTAAGAAATTACAAACAATTTTGTATCAGTACTAATTTATACGTGTTACAAGTTTGTTCTATTTTTGGAGGTAACCTCGTTTCATCATGGTTCAATAAAAATATCCTTGAGCCCCTATGTGACAGCATGATATAAATTAGACGTATGTTCCAGCGTTTATAAAAAGCTGCTCGACATGATGCTTATCACAAACGAAGGATACTTCTTTTTTTAAATAAGAGTATAGCCAGCTGTTCCTTTTATTTTATTTTGTTTTGATTTTACAAAAGTTTTCATCATATTTTTTTTACTAATTGTGAACGACGATTTACTGTATATATCATTTCAAATACCCAATCAATTAAAAAAAAACTTTAACTGCACAAACAAAAACCAAAAATCGAGTGGACTTGCAGCTATATATGATTTCACTGTAAAAAAAAACAGTTATTACAGACTTAGTGTTTGTGTGTCTGAGTGTGTACGCAAGTAATCTATACTTTATTATTTCTTCGTCGTTACTTACACTACCATTATGGTTAGAAAGTTAAATAAATCTAATTTTGTCATTTTAATTTATTTTTTATCAATAAACGTTTGTTATAGACATGCGATCTATAGATATTTGACGGCCCGGCATGGCCAGGTGGTTAAGGTGCTCGACTAGTAATCTGAGGGTCGCGAGTTCGAATCCCCGTCACACCAAACATACTTGCCCTTTTCAGCCGTGGGACCGTTATAATATTACAATCAATCCCACTTTTCGTTGGTAAAAGAGTAACCCAAGAGTTGGTGATGACTAGTTACTTTCCCTCTCGTCTTACACTCCGAAATTAAGGACAGCTAATGCAGATAACCTTCGTGTAGTTTTGCACAAAATTCACACAAAAAGCATGCATACAAACAAATATATCTGACAAGGAGGGCACTAATTGGTTAAAACAGTACAGCTGTACTCATTACCAAGAAGATAGTCTGCTCCAATCAAAAGTTAATATTCACAAAATTTACTCAATATTGTCACAACAGGTTTGAGTTAGCTCAACAGCTATTTAATATATTATCACTGTAATGCAGCGTTTCTCAGAGTGTGGTCCAAGGACCCCTGAAGTTTCCCGAGGAACGCAGAGGAGGTCTGCGAGGTAAAAACTATTTCATAATATAATTCCTTCAATAAAACGTTCTTGTACGTTTTGAACCGAGCGAGAAAATGAGAGTGAAAAAGGCAAATAATGTCTCTATACGTTTTGAGTCTATAAGAAGAAAGGTTATGTCAAGCTCTAAAATTTCGTTCACATGTTTCTCCATGTATAAGCAATATTATTTTGGATCAAACTTTCATTTAATTTATTTGAGATCTGAATTAATTTTAATCTCTATGGTCGATAAATTTGGACTTTTCTCTATTGTAGAAATAAATACACATAAAAATTATACTTAAACTTGTATAAATTGAACTTAACATTCTAATAGAAAAATTTGGAAGGAGAGATATAAGTGCAGAGAGGAATCAGACAGCAAACAATTGTTCAATCAATTAAGAAGTAAGTACACTTTGTTGTCTTATTTTACAATAATAATTAAAAAAAAGAAAACTTTTCTAAATTTTTAAATTGTATCTCGAACTTTTATTATTTTATAATTTAATTATATTTTGTTCTAAAATAAAAGAAACATTTATTTATAAAATATTTTTAAGGATGGATCGTTGGCTTAAAAGATGAAGATTAGAAGAGTTGCTTTATCAACCCACAGCTGCGCTGTTTACGTCCAAAGATGCTGAAAAAGAGTTATCTGATTCGTAGAAGGGAGGAATCTACTCCCAAGAAACTGGGTGACGTTGTAAATAAGAAATGAAAATATGACGAAAGCTATCTTTCCCTCGGCTTCATAGATGTCATTAATTTACCTTATTGTGTCTTATACAATAGGCCTCCTGCTAGTATAGCGGTAAGTATACGGATTTACAACACAAAAATCAGGGGTTCGATTCCCCTCGGTGAGCTCGGCAGATAGCCTGATGTGGCTTTGCTATAAGAAAAACACACAAACACACACTTATGCAACAGAACATTTTCAAATAGTATTATGGTGCCAGTTAAGTTGTGGCGTCATTTTGAGACCAATCACTCGGAGTTTAAAGAAAAACGGATTTAATATTTTAAATGTAAACGTGATTAGCTCTTTAAAAATAAAAAATATGTGTTACAACTTTTCAAAATAGATTTGAAAAAAGCCACTAAAGCATCTTACAGGGTAAGGTTATCGTATTACATCAGCTGGAGAAGCGCACACAATAGCTGAGAGACTAATAAAGCTTTGTACAGTTGACACTGTTCAGTGCATACTGGACGAGAAGTGAACCAATATTTTTCAAATGACCAACGCATGATGCAATAAAATCGTACATGGGTAAGAGGGCCATTTAAAGTGCAGGATAGACCAATGGGTTTTAATGTAACAGAGTACGAAAAGTTTATTGATATGGTTTCAGTTTCCACACTGCAACTAGCGTTTGAGGAATTACCCCTTGTCCGGTTCTGGTGTAGTATCAAAGAAGAATATCCACAATTATCTAAAAGAGCTGTTAAAACACTCCTCTCTTTTACAACTACGTGTCTTCTAATTTTCTTCATATGTTTCAACCAATACAGCACATTGCAACAGATTGAATGCAGAAGCAGATAGGATAATCCACCTGTCTTCTATTAAGCCAAGCATTAAAGATATTTGCAAAAAATGTAAAATAGTGCCACTCATCTTACTGAAAATGTTTTTGTTTTGGAAAATATAGTTTTTTTACATAAAAAAAATATGTTATGTTTAACATGTGATGGGTTTTTATTGCATTTTTAAATGAATTAATAAACAACTATTTCAAAAGTTCTCAGTTTTAATTTTATACCGTAAATATCGATAGATATAACCGACATATACAAAAGCTTTTTGGGGATCCTTAATCACATTTAGGAGTGTAAAGGGATCCTGAGACCAAAACGTTTAAGAACCGTTGCTGTAACGGATTTACCGTTATATGTTTGTTTCGTGTAACGTATATTTTTGGGCGTGTATTGCGCAACTACTGTCTGTTCCCTAATTTTTAGAAGGTTCTCGAGAGCAAGGATCAACAATCTGTGATTTAGGCTTTTTCGAACTTTGTTGAACGATCGAGAATCTCGCCTTAAATTATATATATCAACTCGTCAAGAGAATACAACCAGCATGCTATAAGCCTCAGAAGCTATAACTGTAATTAACGCTTATAATTCGGGAAACTATAAAATTTCTCCAGGAACGTTTATAGATTTTTAATGTTACACAATAAAGTTGCCCAAACCATGGAATGACTCACCGAAAAAGTCATTATTGTTATAAAGTGTTCTAAGTACAAGAATCTTTTGCTGTTCTCTTTCTAGAAGATTGTACAGATTATAAAACAGTTAAAGCAGCTATTCTCAAAGCATACAAGTTGGTACCACAAGTTTCGAGGTTATCGCAAGGAAGATAGTCAAACTTATATGGATTTCGCTCATGAAAAAAACGTTTATTTTGATCAATTGCGAAATACTATGCATACTGGCAAACGTTTCGACAAACTAAGATAATTAAACCTAATTGAGAAATTTAAATGTTGTGCAAGTTACGACCTCAAAACTGACTTGGATGAAAAGAGAGTTGAAACACTACAGGAAATAGCGGTTTTTTTCTGATGAATACACTCTAATTCACAAAACCACTTGTCATAAAAAGAAATTCCTGCCATTCAAGCAAAACCTATACCTGTTCAATCGATTGAAGTTGAGAATTCTTATAAAAAATCCGGCTCCTCTATTTCGAAATCTGATGGTCAGGATAAAACTTCATCAAGGTTTGTTTGTCGATTTTGGAAACAACCTGGTCATGTTACGTCCGATTGTTGGCGGAGAAAACAAAAAAGAAAAGATTTGTTTGTTCTGAATTTCGCCACAAAACTACTCGAGGGCTATCTGTTCCAGCCGTCCCTAATTTAGCAGTGTAAGACTAGAGGGAAGGCCGCTAGTCATCACCACTCACCGCCAACTCTTGAGCTACTCTTTTACCAACGAATAGTGGGATTGACCTTATATTATAACGCCCCACGGCTGGAAGGGCGAGCATGTTTGGCACGACGGGGATGCGAATCTGCGACCCTCATATTACGAGTCGCACACTTCAACACCCTTAGCCATTTCAAGAGATAAATTATAATGCGTGACATTATTCACTTGAATTTATCAAAAGAAACGAGAGAATCATACAACTATCGACAAAATATAGCATTATTGTTCGTTATTAACAATTGCTCGCGATTATTTCTTACACATCTATTCAAGCTCCTTCTCAATTTATTGTTTGAACAACATTTGTTATTGCAAAAACACAACTGAGCATGCTTTTTGAAAATGATACAAAATTTAAGAACATGATTCTACAGTACCATATTGTATTTACCAGTAGTCACTGTTCATAAATCTATTTGAGCTTTTTATCTGTAGCTCACTGATATACAGATTATAATTTAGTCCACTGACTATATTGAATTTATTTTACACTGCTTGCTACCGGTAAGGTTCACATATTACAACATATCGAGTAAGTTTATGTTTTTGTCCTTTAGAACATTAAGTTTCCATACCCGGGATGGGCAGAACACAGATAACCTATTGTGTAGCTTTGTGCTCAACTTCAAAAAATCAATCAACAGAAATAGTTGAGCTTCCCTAAATATGAAATATTTTTTTTCGTTTAACGAAGTTAGATGGTGTTTTCTCGAGTGATTACGAAAGCCACTCTTAGCTCAAATAATTCTAAGTCAGTGAACTGACTGTCGCAAAAGAACAGGTCACGGTAAAACGTTAATATTGCATGAAAAGTGAATTATGACCTAGTAACAAATAAATTATGATGTGTCAGAAAGCTGAACTTATGATTGTGAGTTTATTGGTTATCTTTTCCATTATTTTTGTAGCTAATAAAAACAATTTGATTTAAGCGTATTAAAATTATATCTCCTTTTTCGTCACTTGTGATATTTCATGTGTCCACCGATTTATAAATGGTATTCTATTACGTAGCAAATCCTCTCTAACGAAACTACTCCGATATAGAGTATCATTTCTTACAACAAATGTTTGGTGTTCAATTCTCTTTAATTCTCAGGTTACTCGGTCCATGTGAACTTCGTGGATGTTGGGAAGAAGTACCACAAACGCTTCTTCCCACAGGGATCTATATATCTATACGTAGCAGTCTATTACTGCTTCTGCTACTTGCGCGATTATAGCCCTACATTTGTGCATGCTTTTATAAACACGTGAACAAATAATGTATCTATTATTCTAGGTTTAGAGTTTGTTGCCTCAAAGTTTAAAGTGCTTCAAAAATAAAAATCAGTTTGGGTTGGAAATTAAAAGTTATTTTTAAAGAAACAACAGAAAATACTGAATAACAGACACAACCTTCATACCTTCACGTATGTTATTCAGTACTTTCTGTTGTTTATAATGAAGTTTGACGAAAAAGAACTTTCGTGAACAGAAACTAAAGAAAACACCTTGTGTGGAAAGGACCTGTTATGTTATATTCTTTTGTTAAAATCACATTAAACAACTTTGTATCAAAATTAGATGTGTATATGCCTGGCTATGTGCGTTGCAAGTACTTGAACTCAATTCTAATGTACACCGTACAGACAGTTTAAAACTTTGTTTCTAAAAGTTTCATGTATTCTTTATACTGAAGCACTTTGCTGAAGAGTTTTATTAAACAAGTAAATATATATACTCTATTAATAATAATACAACAATAATTACTGTGCTAACTTAACATTCTAATACTGCTTTCTTTATTGCTACGTTTTTGAAGAAACGTTATGCTTATTTTGTTATACTTTAATTAAAGTCCTTCATTCCAGCATCATATTTGTCATTGAATATTTTATTATTATTAACAGTTCTTCCGATTCCTTTGTAGAGTTGTTAATTGTCTGAATAAAAGAAACGTATGACCACGTTGATAATTAGCACCTTCCAATTAAAAACAAACAAGCAACATCATAATTAAACCTTTATTTAGTACTTTTTGTAACAGATCAAGTTCGTTAAACTTATACTAAAACAATGTTATTCAAACTGTGATATAAAAGTAATGTTTTAATGGGAATAAACAAACTTAAAGGGCCGGGCATGGCCAAGTGTGTTAAGGCGTTCGACTCGTAAACCGAGTCACCCTCCCAGCCGTGATGGCGTTATAATGTTACAATCAATTCCACTATTCGTTGGTAAAAGAGTAGCTCAAGAGTTGGCGGTGGATGGTGATGACTAGCTGCCTTCTCTCTAGCCTTACACTGCTAAATTAGGGACGGCTAGCACAGATAGCCCTCGAGTAGCATTGTGCGAAATTCAAAAACAAACAAACAAAATTTAGAGAAAAATAAGAACATTTAAAAAAGTGAAGCTTTACGATAAAAAAAATCATTTACTGAAGTTGCGTATGATCTAACACTTCCCTAATTTATATGTTTTGGTCACTCATACTGTTCCTTAATAGAAATAAACAGATATTTTAGTGCTGAATGAGAAAACTTTACTTTTCCGTTTACCTACTATTGCTGCTTGGACTGTGATTACGAAGGTACACGATTAACGTACTAAAAACATGCTCCGTTTTTTGAGGCCGTGAATGCTCTAACACAGAGAATAAATAAATTTTACTATTCAGTCAAAAAAGAATAGCTCAAAATTTATCGGTGGGTGCTGTTGACTACCTGCTCTCCTTCTTATCAGTCGTTTAAACTTACTGACAAAAATAGCCATTTGCGTAATTTGTGCGCAAAATACTAAGGCAAATGTTTAACGTTTAGAGTTTCTTAGAGCCGTACGTTCTGATGGAGCTCCAAGTAGTAACGAACAGGTAGAACCTGCTACCTGTATTCTTTGTCTCTTTTTACACGAGTTTCCGAAGCTAACGGTTTGTATTTCCTTGGAAGTTTTCACAAACTTTAAATCAAAGTAAAATTTCTAAACGATGACTTATGGAGCAGTACTGTTTGTACAACACTTCTATTTTTTTTAACATAATGAACATTTAAACTACAATAAAATATATATAAAGGTACCAATAAGGTAAAATAAAAATACACTGTTTTTAAGAAATCTACCATTAGTAGTTACATAGTTCATTCTAATGCTGAGACGAGTACAGAATTGGTAGATTTTTTTTTGAAATTATATAGTAGGGTCAACCTCTACACCAATAAATTTCATGTTATCCTGTATTACTGTGTCAAGTTTGATGCTGATTGAATAAGAAATGTGAAACTACACACGCGTAATGACGTTTGTTTACATAAATAAACACATAGAATTCACTTTTAAAATGTTTTAAGGCTTTACTAAGGAGATTTCACTTTAAATTGTTCCTAATGTTTACTGTAAAAGAACCATTTTAAAGATAAAATGGTTTTCATTTGTCTCATAAAACTATAGGAACTCCAAACTAGATACTCTGTTCTTTTACTGAAGTAAAAGAGCTTACAAACAAGTTATAAAACGATAATAGAATGGCAACCTTGCGAAAGGATCAGAGAAAAAGTCCGGACAAAGAAACCAAGAAAAGGACCCTCGATAATACAGTATAGAAACTGCCATGACTTGCGATCTGTCGTTTCGGAGAAGTATGTACAATTTCTAATTACGAGGTAATTTATCTTGTTACAATGTAAAGACAGATCCGACGACGAACTGTAGCTGTGAGTTTGCTACAACAAAAGGAGTTTCAGGTTAGGACTCACCAAATGTATTTTTTGCCTCAATAGGTCGCTCTTCGAAATTGCTCATGAAGTAAACATTTACTACCGAGCTGGCGAATAAATACCGTGCGAAAATAGACACTGTTGAACAGTGGCTCCGCTACGTAATAATAGGTTATGGCGGGAAACCATCCGCCTTCGAACACCCACTGTTCGCTAGCTGTCGGTTCTATTCAGGGCGAGATCCAATGACATCTAATTGAATTGGCCTCAACATCTGAAGAGTACAGATTTCACGCCTTTTACACATCACCACGTATGAATAATTGATTGAGTTCGCACGCTTTGTGCATAGTCCTCAGTCACCGCCGTCCATATACGTTCACTTTCTGTAACAGCGGGCTCTCTCTGCTCCGAAAACGGTGTGTACAGTTTCAGGTTAAAAACGTATTTGAGACGTTAAAACAGGAGCCTCATTGAAAATCTTCCCGTTATTTCACGGGCTATGATTATTGAAAAGAGTGAGAAGGATAAAGGAAGGTAACAACAGAAAATTTAACATAATATATTTAGTGTATAAACTATTAGATTTTGGGGGATAAATAATCAATAATAAAACAGCTATTATATCTGAGAACCGTTAGTGAAATTAGTAGCTGTGACTGGTCGATTGTTTATTTTCGAATTTCGCGCAAAGTACGCGAGGGCTATGCTCGCTAGCTGTCCCTAATTTAATAGTGATAAAAAAGAAAGAAATGCATGTAATTAACACTACCAACCGCTAACTCTTAAACTACTCTTCTACGAATGAATAACGGGATTTACCATCTCATTTTAATGTCTCCACGGCTGAAAGAGTGAGCATGTTCGATGACGAGACTCGAACTTACAATTTGCAGACCACTTTCGATAGGTATCGAAGCAATAGTCACTAAAAATAAAGTTTAAATACATACATATGCCTATGTTATGACAAAAGATTGGTTTTCATGGATCTTTTAACCTTTTTTAACGATTAACGAATACATAATAAACCAATCATCTATTGTTTCATTTGAATGTATCTTAATATAGAATGTGAAACAATTTAAACACTTAATACATCGAAATAAAATATTCAAATACATAAATCAGGGAAACGACTCCATTGAATTTGTGTTTTGAACACACACGTGTTTTCCAATATAACCTGAAACAAGCCAGATGGGCAAATGGTGGGCCGGCCTCATCACTGGCCCAACAACTGATAATACATTTGATAAACTGAGGGTCTTTTCTTTGACGTTGTTACCACTTTGTTTGCTGTGTAGCCATTGTTACGTTAGCGTTTTCCTGCAATAAACAGGGGTAGAATATTATAGATGAAGCCATTGCATTATGAAGCATGTTTATCTGGTGTTGAGATTGATTGATAATGCGAATATTAGTATTGTTAAGGAACAATTTTTGTTTTGATTTTGAGATTTTTTTATAGTTATTCTCAAAGATGCGCAATGGGCTATCTGTTATCTGCCCAAAATGGGTATTGAAACCCAGCTTCTATCGTTTTAAGTCTGCAGACACATCGTTATGTCATTAATGAATTATGTGTGAAAAACAATACTCTTTTATGTACACAAATATCTGGTAGTTAACTGAATCAATTTACAATAATAAATTATAAACTGAATCATTGACAGATGCGTACGAATTTCGATTCAGAAAAGCATTTTAGAAACTTTTTTTATATATAACTCAGTACGTTTTTGACTAAACTCAAACAGGTTTAAAAACTAAATAGGGATATAGTTTTTGCTTGTTTTTTTAGAATCAAGCACAAAACTACTCAATGGGCTACCTCTGATCTGCCCATCACGGGTATCAAACTCGTATTCTAGCGAATATTATCTCTAGTTATCTCTAGTCTTACACTGCTATATTAAAGGGTGTAAATCAGCAAACATACCACTGTGCCACTTGGGGCAAATATAGAAATAGAAAAATAAAATCATACTGGTGGTAATTGACTCATTTGTGTCAGAAGAAAGTCTGATTGTGCCCTTGTTTTAAGAATCAACTTATTTCGGAAAAAGGTCCGGCATGGCCATATGATGAGGGCCCTCCACACGTAATCTGAGAATCGCAAGTTCAAATCTTCGTCACGTCAAACATGTTCATTTTTCCAGTAATGAGAGCATTATGACGTCATGGTCAATCACACTATTCATTGGTAAAAAGAGTAGAGCAAGAGTTGGCGGTGTTTAATGATAACTAGCTGTCTTCCCTCTAGTCTTACACTGCTATATTAAAGACAGCTAGCGCAGATAATCATCGTATAGCTTTGCGCAAAATTGAAAAAACAAACGTTTCGGAAACAAATAACCTCATAACAGTCACAAGTCTTAAAAGCACCCCACAGTGGCGCAGCGGCATGTTTACGGACTCACACTGCTATAAATCGGGTATCGATACTCGTAGTGGGCAGAGCACTGATAGCCCATTATGTAGCTATGTGTTTAATTCAAAATAATCAACTCTTAAAACCATTTTCTTTTTTGGGGGAAAAGGAGAGCTCGATCCTGGTAAATCTGACATTTTATGATAATAATCGTGAGTAACCTGTAAACAGTATAAAAAAATGCTGTTCGCCTCTTTAATGAGAAACAAAAACATAGGAGACGAGTCGACATCTTATCACTTCTTTGATCTCTTTGTCTTTCTGTTATCTTTTACGTAACACAGTTCAATAGACCTGTTATTATGGACAAGTAGGTGGCTGGGAACAGGAAAGCCATTTGGCACGGGCCTCAAGCGAAAATGGGGACTCATATTTAGACACTTATTATTTAATTTATGTTTCTGGTTATGTGCCTCTCAATCAGACCGAAATGTGATACACACTCTCAGCTGAGAGTTGCGAGTTATGCTTCACTTTTTTTATGGCTAATTATTTTCATATTTTGTTTTCATTTATTACCATTTTTTATTTATTTTTTTATTTTTATGGTCCGGCATGGCCAAGCGTGTTAAGGCGTGCGACTCGTTATATGAATGTCGCGGGTTCGTATCCCGGTCGCACCAAACATGCTCGTCCTTTCAGCCGTGGGGGCGTTATAAAGTGACGGTCAATTTCACTATTCGTTGCTGAAAGAGTAGCCCAAGAGTTGGCGGTGGGTGGTGATGATTAGCTGCCTTCCCTCTAGTCTTACACTGCTTAATTAGGGACGGCTAGCACAGATAGCCCACGGGTAGCTTTGTGCGAAATTCATAAACATACATTTTGTTTTTACTACAATCAGGAGCCTCAAAAAATAAAGGTTTCACGTGACTCTCTGAGAGAACTTGCTTGTTATACATTATTAACTTCCTGACAAAAGTTTTGATGGTTTATCCATTACATTTTATAATTTATTATATTAATTAATGGTAACACTTTACATTTAGTAACATAAAACCATGTGTTTTTTCTGACCGTATGGAATTCGTGAACTTAGTACTGAAGCACGACCAAACCTGATTTCAGAAAATTTCGAGAGGGGGGGGGTCAAGAAAAGTAGGGGTTTGGAGAGAAGGGAGGAAGTTCGGTAACGATCAGATTCGTTTAGTGGAAAATATTATGTAGAAAATAATTCACATGGAAATTATAGCACGCGAAAGCCATACATCATGGTGCATGTTACGACAGTGCACACAGTATAAGGTATCGACAGGGGCGTGGGGAGGAGAGGAACCCCATTCTGTCATCTGTCGGAAGCTTTTTCTATTGTTTCTGAATTCAGAATGGGACAGTCGCTGATTAATATAGCTGAGGCGACACGCTGTGAATGCAACTGAAAATAAAAGAATGACCAAGTGGCCATCTGTGCGTGTAGACATCGGCCTTTTTACGTCGGGGACAAGCGCTTCCCACTTGCAGCATTAAGTAAACGATCGGGGTAATATCAGGAAGGGATGTCCTATCATAACTTTCTTTCAAACTATGTCCTGACATAACGATAATCTCTGTTTATGTAACAATGCATGCAACGATAAATTTATATGTGCGTGTGTGTGTGTGTGCATGTATTCATATACATGTTAATGTATATAAATGCATATATATATATATATATGTTAACATTATTTTAAATAATAAATGTTTCAACATAATGATAATCTATTTCATATTGCAAATTGGATAGAAATAGTAACCTTGAAGGTTAGTACATTTAACATTGTATTATTACTTATACTATATAAATAAGTTTCCATTGTTTAAAGTGTTTCTACAGTTTCTTCTCAGATGAATAACAATATTGAACTAAGTTAACATAAGAAGTGTATGTATTAACACTGGACATAGTTTTGCATGGGTTGATAGTTAGTTCCTTCGACTTGTAAGTTGTACGTCATGAGTTCGATTCTCGTCACCGAATATCTCCACCCTCAAGGCCATGAGAGCATTATAATGTGAAGATGAATTCCACCTTTTACTGATAAAACAGTTCCTAACTAGTTACAGTGAGTGGCGTTGTCCTGTTAACTTGCTTCTAGTCCCACGCTGTCCAACATAAGCGTCATTCACCACATATGGCGAAACAGCTATTGACCTGTGACGAACTGGTGCTTTACTTCTACAACCTATTTTTTTAAATATAATTATTCATACCAATAAATAATTGAAAACATTATTATGTATTTTTTTTTACCCATCTTTATAAAAAACAACAACATTTTTTTTGTCCAATGGCAAAAATGTTTACACATTCTCCACAATTTGGACGATTATGTAAAACCTGTTGGGGAAAGTTGCAGTATAGTTTATAACTTTTAAATTAGGGACGATAGAAAGATAGCCCTCGAGCACCTTTGCGCAACATTCAACGTCATACGAACAAACAAACAAAACACTGAATATGTGAACTTATAAATCTAAACATTGATAAACTGCATTATTACAACTTCAGTTCACTTCGTTATGGTTCTTAACAATAAACATGTTAATCATTATTCATGATTCCTGGTTTCAGAGTGTTTATTTTTGGACTTTTCATAAGGGGGGATTTATTGTGTTTAAGACTTTGAATTTTTGAACAAAAAATGATAACTAACTACCATTAAAAATACATCATACTTGATTATACCCTCATCTTTGTATTTACGACATCCGAACGGATATGTGTTGATATAGATGGATATATGTGACGACTGTACTGTTAATAATGACTTCTTGGGCACTTTTTTTTTACTCACCACCTCATTTAAATAATATATTAGTTGGACCTCATGTGTTTTGATTTATTAAGTTCCTAATGAAGGAATATCTTCATATCAGCATTAGAAAAATACAAAGTATAAGCTGTACAATTTTTTCTTTCCGACTTGTACTGGTCGTGAAATGTAGTATGGTGTTCGCTACAATATAATTAAAGGCTATATATCTATAGTTATTTTTTAGGAACAACAAATTTAAAATATTGAATATTTTAATTTTACCCTATCTGTTGAACAGGGATAATACGGCACTGAAACAGCATCAAAAATATGTATTTTTAAATGCTCAATGGAACCACATAAACGTGTCCTATAGGTGACCACAAACACTCTAGTGCAGTGTATGTGTCTAGTATAAATTTATTATGAACAAACCTAGAGTACAGACATGCGCAAATCGAACATGATGCTTATATCAGTAAAGAATTTTGTGGTTTTTTGTGTGTGTGCTTTACAAAGCCTAAACACTAAGAAGTCTCTTCTATAAAGACATTATCCCTTTTAATAACCGGGAGTCCGCTTGTACCATATCTAATGAAACTACCTAAGTTGACAGTAGTTTGATAACACTTTATATTGCTTTTCAACTGTTGGTCTCATTCAGGATTTGTAACAATTATTTTTCCGTACGTGTGCAGTAAGTGCAGCATGAATCAAGGGTTGAAATCATCCAAAATGATAATTAAGTATTATTAATGATACATTGACAAACTGTTAAAGGACTAATAAATAGAGGTATAAATAAACAAGAAATTCATCGGTTTAAATTATTATAATTAATACATAAAATATCATATGGATTTATTTATTACATTAATGACTGGAATACGAAAAGCAAACAGTTCGGATTATAGGTTAACTTCAGGACAAGAAACTAATCTGTCTATATAACTACTCATGTATACAAAGTTTATACACGATAAGTTCGATAGGGTTTCATGATAGCCAGGTATATCTCTACATGCTTACGTCATCAGAGACTTAGATTGTTCAACGTTAAGTTTGTAATTCGGATTTTTAAGGATTAGAAGGCTTTCCATTCACATTTCCGGTACATATCCTGTAAATAACACGAATTTAAAGACACAATGTTGTTAGTTATATCTATTTGTAAATCACAGGACACTTGCTAAACTTATACAAAGAAGAAAAACTGAGTTATTTAAGTGAGAAACATTAATATAAGGGAAGTATAGACCATATTATGTGCAGACAATCTGGCGCGTGGCTTCGTCCGGCCAGACGTTTTTGACCACACCCTTGCTGAGTTTTTCTTCTTTTAGGAGAAGCATGATTCGAGTTCAGGCGAATTAATTCAAAGGAATTGATACATCATATTAAAATTAACTTTAAAACGAATGCACGCTGGATGTTTTGTTATTTTCATAACACTGATTGAATATTTGTTCAGTCAACATTGACGGATGCTGTTTGGGTCAGAGTTTACTTGTAAAGTATTTCATAAGGCTTGAAGTAACTCTTTAAACACAACATTTCTATTCAAAACCGCGTAAAACAACGAAATCCTATCGTGAACAAAAGTGCGTTTTCACACTGAAGGAGACTTCAATAGCACTCTTGAGCTTTTTCATTATACTCTAGGTCAGGAAGTAGAAAACGTAGTGCAGACATTTCGACTATACAAAGGCTAATATATATTTGTTAGTAATAAACGTGTTTTTTTCCTGTTTTAAGGCCAAGTAGATTATATGGGTGTTAGCTATCAAAATAATGTTTATTAATTATCATTTATTCACTACTTAAAACTTTTTAAACACTGACTCTTTAACGTTAGTAATGTTTGTTTGTTTGTTTGAATTTTGCGCAAAGCTACACGAGAGCTATCTGCACTACCCGTTCCTAATTTAGTTTTGTAAGGCTAAAAGAAAGACAACTAGTCATCACCATCCTCCGCCAACTCTTGTACTACTCTATTACCAACGAATAGTGGAACTGACCGACCTTTAGAGACCTGTTTGTAGTTTAATATCAACTTAAGGTAAAGCTTAACTGAAACACTACTTGGTAAATTTTATTTTGCTTTTGACTACAATGCAATATCGAAAAACTTCTGAATTAAACAATTTTGTTGTTATATCACCAAAACTATAAAACATAAATAAGAAAATTAAACCTTTTAAACAAATCAATATAAATATTGAGCATTCAACATAAATACCATAGTTGGTCTAAGAACAATCAAATGATAGTTTTGTTGCTAAGCCACGATGTATATTGTTGAGTATTACCAAAAACAACAACAAAACAAAAAACGTGAAAGCGTTCTCTACAGAGTGGAAAAGGAAACAAGCCTCTTATAGTTAGTGAATGTCTGTATGCTAGTTTATTATTTTTTGTTCTTAATGTTTTAGTAACTTTTATTTTTCCGGCGACTAAGACTGGACTTGGAAACTCTTAAACGATAAGCATGTGTTCTTATGCTCTGTTGTTTGACCTAGCTCAAACCCATTCTTGCAAAAACACGCTCCGCACCATAAGAACCTTGAATGCGTTTGAGAGTAACGATCAAACTCTGCTTTTCGATCAGATAAAAGTAGATCAATATTTAACAGTGACTGCTTTCCCTGCAGTGAATCTGGTGTTGAACACTACAGGTAGAGCATCTCTATGTAGTTTTGCACAAAATTCTAAACAACAGAAGTTTTCATTTTTTAATTATTGTGTTGAACTTTGCATATTAATTTGATTGGCGGAAACACATAGTTCCTTGATGAGATAGCGGTAAATTTATGGACTGACAACGCTTCACTCTGGATTTTTAGTTTCCACAGAAGACAAGACATATAATATAACTCTGAAACAAACAAACGAAACACACGCAGTTACGTACCTGCTTGATCTTCGAATGGCTATTTACTTATACAAAACCAGAAATATATTGTTGTTATATTTTTTCGTGATACAAAAATTCTGTATTACTAGTAGTAATATATACAGAATAAGTTGTATAATGCAGGTATTTTGTAAATTTTAGGTGTCGAAGTTGTCTAATTTCCCACATATAAATCCATTTGACTAATTGCTTATGAATGGTATTTTCTGTTTATTATTAATTATAAATCTTAATTTAAAATTTAAAAGCAGCCTGTAACATTAAACTTCTAGTGGTTTTCTTGTTGTCATGTTTTAACGATTCTTCTTACTCGTCAGGGTATTCGTTCTTCTGATGTTATTAAAATTAGATTTTGCTGGATTAATACTGATTAAGAAAAGTAACTTAAAAGCTAATTGTTTACGAAAAAAATCTTTTAGCTCAACAGCACTATTTTTATATGATACAAGAAGCAACGTTTAAAACAGATCCCTTGTTTGTAATGCTATTAGCATATGTCGTTTATTTTTTCATAATCCTAAGTGCCACATTAGATTCACACCTATGTAAATTGATTAAAATTATTTGTTGTTAGCCTTATCAATTTAATGTTATGACTTCTGTATTGTTTTTCTAAATAACTTACGGATGAGATAAACACATCTGATATGAGTTGTCAATAGTTATAAATATAACAGAAAACGTAGAATATTCCTTTAAGTGCTGAAATTAATAAACTGTTTAACCATTATATTGTGGATTATATATGAAACAAAAAAGATATGATAGGTTTGCTTCATTAAAACAGATTGCATATATTAACTTATTAAAATAATTTAAATAGCAAAAACCTAGTATACCCCTAAAATAAATCTATTCATAAAGCAAACTGAGAACTATTCGATTAAATCAAACTGACGTGGATATATTTCATGACTAATAATACTAGAAACAGGGTTTGAGTATCCACAGTGAACACAGCACAGATAACTTAGTGTAGTTTTTATGCATTAATAATAAAATAAGACATTGATGTATTTCACAAAATGAAATAAATAAATATAAAAACAAATAATTCGTTCATCTGCTTTTTACATTTTGTTTATAAGTTAGTGGATATCTTATATTCTAAAATATGTATAGAAAAAGTAAAATAATTAAATACTATGCTTTAAAACGAAATACATTTTATAAGCAAAAGCAGGTGGCATTAGTTTCTTTGTTCTGAATTTCGTGCAAAGCTACACAAGGTCTATCTGTGCTAGCCCTCCCAAATTTAGCAGTGTAAGACTAGAGGGAAGGCAGGTAGTCATCACCACCCACCGCCGACTCTTGGGCTACTCTTTTAGCAACGAATAGTGGGATTTACCGTCACATATAACGCCCTCACGACTGAAAGGACGAGCATGTTTGGTGCGACGGGGATTCGAACCCTCGACCCTCAGATTGCGAGTCAAACACCTTAACCCACCTGGCAATGCCGAGCCGGGCGCAGCAGGCAAACCACAATAGACTTGAAGTTCCTTCTTTTTAAATCTGGTGATTGGTATGACTAAATTTAAATCAATCAATTACGAATTTTCTGAAATTCCCCGAAATTATTTTAATAATTGGATCTGTAAAGAACTGCACAGATTGAAAAATACAGAGTCGTAATGTAAGTTAAATTTAAAATCTTGAGATAATTTAGGACAGTGACATTTTAATCTTCTACAATTAAAAGGCTGCAATTGTCTGTTAAATGTATAATTTTCACATAAAAGAGTGCACAAATCATCTAGGTTAAGTGAACTTACTAAAGCTTCGTTATTTTTATACAAGGACACAATTTTTTACACCTTTACACATACAAATACCAAGAATATATTTTATATTGAATAATGATTATGTATTTACTAGCGAAACCATGGTCGTAATAAATAATGTATTGTGAAACGTAAACTGTCTTGTTTTCACTCAATTATGGAAAAATGGAGTTTCACCAAGTACCAAAAGTTTCAAGTATCAGTTATACAAATCATATTTTTTCGTCGTGAGGCGATATAGGTCAGGCCTGGTTTTTAAGTAGAAATATCTAGTTGTCTACAACATGAAAGGGTACCGGGAATATCAAATTCACTCAAAATGAGGTTAGGACACCCAGCCTCAAAGGAGAATATAATTACTTTGCTAGATTAATAATGATTATGAAAAACCACATAAAACAATTCTTCGCAAAAGAAAATTTAAGTTCAACAATACTGTTGTTAGGCCATATTATTGGGCTAAAATTCAGGGTTAACGGACCAAATAGCTCATTAGGATACATATAAAAACTACTAAAACTTGAAACTGTAAGGTAATAGGTAAGTTGAAAGGATTTCCACTGAATAATTTTCTGTTTTCGGTTGAAACATAATATAGCATTAATTATAGCTTTAGGTCAAAATCTACCTTAAAATGACGAAATAAATTGAAGTTTATGTTGCGAGAAATGCATTATTACGAGATTTGCCGTATAGGCCCATCTAATAGATGTAGTTGTATGCGATATTTTAACTTATTTTCATGGATGACAAATAAAATTTAAGCAAACGAAAATCAAGAATGTCCTCACCTGAAAGTGATATCGATGAATAATTTAATTTGAATATCAAAAACACATTTCAAGAATAAAAGATACTGAAAATGTTTCACACAGTAAAAGTTCTTTCGACAACAAAATAATGTAAATGATTCAGTGATTTTGAGTCCTATGAAAAGAATTGCAATGACGCTTCTTAAGTTTTCGTCGATCTAAGTATGAGCATACGGTCTACTGTTATTGTATTAATCAATATTGATGCAGCTACGGACATGGCTAGAATACGTCACAAATAAGGTCCGTCCTTCAAGACATGGCATTATGTCAAGCCCATCTTTAATTTACGGCATCAGTATCTCGTTTTTAATATAAAAAATGTTCATATACTACATTAGTAATGGGGAAATATAAAAATATATAAATGTTATAAATATGTATAGGAATCTATTTAGCCATATAAAAACATTACAGTGATAAAGAATTTGTGATAAGTGAGTAAAGTTTCCTAATTAATTAATAGTATTGTAACATGCGCGTATGATTTCAGACACATCATTAATGTGAATATTACTTGAGATCTACAGAACTAGTACGTTTTACCTTTATACTATTGTGATTAATAAATCTTTAGATTAAAGCAAAAACTTTGACTAAAATTATAGTCTCTAATATACGATCTCCAAGAGTAAATGGCTAACTGGATATCTAGATAGCTGGTTTTTTCCTGTAGTCTAGTGTGCCTACCGTAAAGTTATCCTGCAAGCGTGCCTGTAAAAAAGAATGACTGACTTTATCTTGCAAGCTAGTTTGTCTAAGTTCCGTTTTGGAAACAAATGTGTGTAAAGAGGCACCTAAACATAACATCTAAGAATAGTTCCTGTGTATATATGTGTGTTTATATATATAAAGCCACCTAATTTTACTTGGCATTGCTGTAGAGATTCCTAAAGTTATCATCTGAAAACAGTTGTATGTAAAGCTGACTGAAGCTGCCATGCACAAGTATTTGTAAAGACGCATAAATTCTATCGTGTAAGCAATATATCTGTGAAGACGCTCACATTCTATCCTGTAAACAAGTGTATGTATAAAAAACATTTAAACTTAACATCTAGTTATAGTTGTCTATAATGTCGCCTGACTTTAATTTGCAAGTCTGTCTGTAAAGATACTTGTTTTTTTCATGCTAACAAGGATACAGTACACAGATAAGACTGAGTTTATCGTGTTATAAAGGTTGTTTTGTTTTGTACTGCAAGTAAAGCTGTTCATTTCGACTTTTTTCCTTGAAGCAAAGTTGTCTGATAAACGACTACTTTCATCCTGGTTTTATCCATCTTGAAAGGCTTCTCTATACAATCAACTAGTTTGCTCACCTAAGCATGGTTGTCTGTATTGAAACATTTGTTTTAAATATTCTGATAACTATCCGTACAATATAATGCTTTTGATATACAAGCTGTCATTTAAAAACACGTTATCCTATAGGTATGTCTGTCTTCTGAGGTGGTTCATTTTATTTAATGGATATATATTTATATATGGGAGGGGTGTTTATGATTATCTAATAAAGAAATTGTTTTACTATAAAACAGTGAAGTTCTTTGTTTATTTAGGTACTAAGAAAAAAGTTATTGTGTGTGAAGGCAAGTATTGTACTATAAGCTGTTTCATTATCATTTTAACATTATATGATCGTATTTGTCTGCACGTAGAAATACAAATATTTAGTTTACAATTTGTGCAATGGTATAAAACGTTTTACAGGATAACAATGCAACTGAAAATATATCGGAAGCAAACAAACAACCGATGTTCCTACTATCTGTGATTTAAGCATTCGTTGAGACTGGAGCAATAATATTTTGATTTATATTTATACAAAACTATAATCAAGATTTGACATTTTGTGAAGACCTACCGGTAATATATGATGATAAAGTACGTACAAGAATTGGTTTGTCTTTATGATTCTGCATAAATTATTAGAAACAAGCATTTTCAAGCTACCAATGAGAAGAACTTCAATGAATGGAACATAAAAAAAAATTAACAGAACAGAAAAACTCGCTTTCATCATTAGCGTTAATATGCTTAGAGCCGAAACCACTTCAAATTCTACTACGAAGTTAATACTTGACGTCACACAAAAGAAGAGTTAGTCGGATTATACGCTCAATGGGCGTTATTGTATCGTGCTATCAGACCCCTTGAAGCTCCATAGTAGGACTGGAAAGAGAAGCAGTGCTATCGTTAAGATTCTTGGACTATCTTTATAGCAAGACGACGTAATTTCTTTGACGAACACTCTGTTTCTTTAATATACGATATGCTATATGAACAATAACTTCAACTATTTGAAATGCAAACCATGGGTGACAGAAAAATAATTTCATTACAAAGTGACAGTGCTTCACAGACATCCTCTGTTTGAAATTATGTTAAATTCATAGCGTTTCTAAACAATAGCTTTGGATTAAAGAAAAAAGGTTTGATTGTTAGTGTTAACGGGTATTTGAATTTTTCGTGCTTCGTTATTTGATCAAGCGATAACGGATTTAAAGTTCCAGCTTCAGTGTACATGTTGTGTTGTCCCATGAAAACGAAAACGCAAATAAAACATACCCTAATGTATTTCAGAACCACTACAATGATGCTCGGCTTTCCTATCAACATCTTCCAGCTGTACGTGTCTTTGGCTAATTCGTTGACTGTAGTATCAGGACAAATTCGAGTCAGTTGCGACACACGTGATTAAGTCAAACACCGAAATAATCTGCAAAGAATAGGTAGGTGTGTTTCTGCATATCCTAGAGAATTATGTCTTGTATGTAGTTAACATGTGTATGTACGGTATTTGCTTTAGATGCTACGATAAAGTTAAGTATGATGCACATAATCTTGAGCTGTGATATGTACACAGCAATCAGCTAGTAGTACTGCTCTATCTAGCTCAAGAATCACTCAAAATCTCTATTTTCTTCAATATTCTGAGAAATAAAGCATATAATTTATGTGATATTGGCAATCAATAAGTCCCAATCAATTATTGCACTACTAAGAATTGGCCAGTAACCTTACTAAGCAAAAATATTTTTGTAACAAGTAAATCTTACGAGTCATTTGACATATAGGAGATCTTCGCCCGAAAGGGAGTTGAAGGTCGTCACTTGTTTAAATCACTCGCACCAGTGTACAGTAGTGTGTTATCTGTCAGTCAGTCAGTAAACACTAAAATTACGTCACATAAGGGACGCTTAATGTTGCAGTTTGTATTTTCATGATGCCAGTAAAACGTGCGCATGGCATGAATAACGAAAAAAATTAAAAACATTGTGGACTACAAAACATTATGACACATAAACTTCAAAAGCAAGAAACAAAAGTATTTGTTACTTTTAATTTTGGTTTTGTTTACTCTTGAAACAGGACACTTTCGGAAAACCTACAGAAGTAGCTGTAGTATCGTTATTTTGACACTAGATTAAGTAAACACAGTACTTTTAATTATATGGTTGTGCAGAGTAAAATATCCAAATTAGTTTGTTGAGAGAAAGGTTTGTAGTGTAGCTGTATTTTTAACGAAATAGTGTTTAATCCTTTCGCTAATCTTTCTGTACGTTGAATGTTTTATTATTTTTTGTTTGCTGTATTTTGGAATTTTCAACCTAAACATCATCTTATCCATTTTATGTACTAAACGGTCAGATTAGAAACTCTCAAAAATTCAAATATATCTGTGATAGCAGCATCCACCATTTCTCGGGCTTTGTCCGGTTTCTTGAACTGAATAACTGGAATAACTGTCACTTTTACAACGCCTCACAGTTGAAATTGCTGATCAAGTTCAGCGGCATTGTGCCTCAAACATTGGACCTTCATACACAGCTTGAGAAGCTAACAAACTGTATTTATTAAATGACTTATCTATGTGTCATACCTGAAGACAGTAGCCTCGTAGCACATGTCGTAAAGACATATTATAAAACACTCTTCGTATTATAGTATAGAAAGAAATCAACATTGCAAAACATCATAATTTTACAATGCTCTATCATAGGTTTTTGTAAAGTGACGAGTTAAGTTTGAAACAATATAACTAATATTAAATATATTCAACAACAGAATTGCTTATTTTTACAATATTTCTTCAGATATAGAACTCAGTATTAATTTAGCATATTCTTGTATCAACGCAAGGTATATTAACGTTATACCTCACTGTTCCTTGAAATAGAATCTTCTTGCATCAAGACAACATATATCTTAAGTTGAAAGTTATGTAATAATTTATCGTTTTACCAGACTTACACATTTCGAATTACTCTTCAATCAAACTAATAAATGAACACTCATTTTATGTACAAGAAAACGTATTAACATTTATTTAATGAATATAACTTCTCACAATAATATTTATTTTGCACAGTCACTTCATTTCATCATCATCTTAATACATCAATACTTCCTCTATAAATAGACCTAAAAACAACAACACTTACTTTATCGTCAACTTAACAGATCGGTATTTGCTCTATCACCAGTTCTACATATGTCAGAACTGATGTTATCGTTAACATAACATTTCAATACTCGCTTTTTCGTTAGTTATAAATATGTCAACACTTTATTATCAATTTAAGGCATCGATATTTTTTCTATTAGCATTCTCACATATCATCACTTATTCATTTTAATAAATAACCTTACATTATAAAACAATATCTGCATTCTCTCTGTGCGGTTTCGTAAATCGATCAATAACGACTTCTAAAAGTCAGTAAACGCCTCAATATTATACATTACACGTATTATGACTTAATACTTTTTCATGTTCATGAAGTATGTTTCAGTACTATTATTAGCCTCGCTAAATCACCATTATATCGTTCATTAACACAAAACTCATACACATTTTATAAATTCAGTTCGTTTACGAGTAGAACTACATTGACCCACTCAATTACATTAATGAAAGTAGTTTCGTTCGTGAACGCTAACTCCGTACATCAAACAGTGGTTAATTACGTGAGGACAAACTACTGATTCTAAATCCGAAAATCAATCCATTAACTATAATTCTCATCCATGTTCCTTGGAGACGCTTAGGAATCGTAGCGTCTGTCGTGTATATTATAATTTAAATATTTGTTTCTGCATATACATAAGAAGCTGTTGATACAGAAACATATTGGCCTTCTAATAAAAGTCGTGTTGCTCTGTGTGATATCTCTGAGGTGTCATAAATGCTTGTTCATCTGTTTTAATCAGTATCAGCTGTTTGTTAGTTTCTCATATATACAATAAACATGACTTAATATGTTAAGGAATAAAAACAGGTAAACTACTACCTTGAATCGTAAGATTTATTTGCTCACAGAGTGATGGGAATGATCCACTATCTATGTAAAGAGGAAGGAACGAAGCAGCAAAAAATGTATGACACGAACTTATAAGAAAGAGTAACATTATCTGAGACTCAAATAGACGACACACTTACAGACAGAAATGCAAAAAATATAAGTAAAATTGTGTTTAAACTAAACAAAGTTACTCTCTCTCCAAACCCTACCGATCTCTGAGCATTTTATATTGAAACTGATTAAAGCATTGAATCAAACTGATCGACATTTGAAGAGTAAAAAGAAAGGACTGTTCCAAAAGAAAACAGGATCACGACTTTCTGAAAGCAAAGGTAAAAACAATTTGTTTCCACCAATTACGTCAAAGTCAGACTGACAACTGAAAAAAGGTAACTTATGAGTTGATAAGGCCATACAATACAGAGACGATAAATATTTAGTAGGTGCAGGCTTTAAAGAGTGAATTGTTATAAATAACGGAAGTTTGGAAATATAAAATAAATTTTAAATACTATACGCATACAGTTATCGAAACGTTAATTTGACAGTTATATCTATCACGGTGTGTTTAAGAAGCGTGTACTAGAGATAAAGCAGTTGTAGTTACAAATGTGTCCCACGTCACCGAAAATTTTGTTGCTCATCTTGATTGAATAAAATAATTTTAATGACTTTTGTATATCTACATAACTGAGCAAGTTCTCTATCGAAGTATATATGTAATTCACTAACTTAGAGTACTTTTTTATGCATATCACTGTCATAAAACACGTATAATGAGGTTCTATTATTTCACCTACAAAGTTAATAGCAGTACAATGAAGAGATTGGTATAGTCATCTTTCAACTACTTGTCTTAATAAAACAATTACTACATGTTAGAAATTGCAATTATCTGTCCATTCAAAACACATCAGTAGTCTATTATGTAACTTGCACGTGTCATGTTCTTAACTTAGTAACATTACCTTGGGCTCATAACACCGTAGCCTGGCTATAGTTGATCCGTCTTGCTTTTTGACGCTTCTTCAGATTCGATAATTGCTACTTAAAGTCATGTCCAGCGATTAAAACCCTCAGGTATTAAAATAAAAGACTGTAAGGGCTCATTCAATAGTAAAATGGGAAGGGGATATACATATATTTGTATCTCTTAATCACCGATTTACCCATTTACTCAGACAACCAAAAACATCAATCAACCTGCTTCTCGTGTAAACGTTTTAACACAAAGTTACAGAAAAATGTTTTATAATAATATGTTTCAAGCTCTTCTCATAACCCCACGGTGGAGTCAGCAGATAGCCCAATGTGGCTTTGCTGTAAGAAAACACACACGCTCTTCTCATAATGTTTACAACAATAGGTTACTGCTTTTACTTTGCTTTTTTTATTGTTCCGTGAATAATATGTAGTTCTTTGAACTTTTTAACTGTAAATGTGTGGTAAACCAGTTTCATATTTGTTTGCTCTGTGTGTCTACTCTTTATATACTTCGTTAAAATTGATCAACAGACGTGGGCGCTCTGTAGTACATATATTGTACAGAAACTGTAATTGCAACATTTTATCATTGTAATAACATGTCATACCTACAAACTCACTGGCTTTTCGTAGCTTATTATATCATAATTTATTTTAACTAGTAACCGTAGTTCCATTGGCAGTCGTTTTGTTTGAACAAGCATTACATAGTTTGCCGCAAGGTACATTTAAGTCTGTGTATTCAAACTGCAAAACATTATTATACGTCTAGTTTCTTTCACACGTAAAGTAAAGAAGAAATAAAATGTTTAAGCACTCTCTCTCTCTCTCTCTCTATGTATATATGTGTGTAGAAGAACTCGCTGAGAAAATTTGTAGTGGATAAGTCCTTACTTTAGTTAAAGTTTGAGTTTTAATTTTGAGGGCGTATAACTTTAACGACATAATGAAAAACATTTTTATTACTTTGTATAAAAGTTAAGATAAAAAAAGCAATACATGATGAAACATCTTCCTTTTGAATATCATTTATTCGTCGCTATTGTAAAAATTTATTGTTATATTTGTGATAAATTTGACATCAGAGCGTTTCTTCCCGATTTTGTGAGAGAAAAAAGGAAAATTAATTTCAAAGTCTGTGGAACTGAATAAAACAACTTTTGTGAAGTTTAAATTTGCAGGTCTGTGTAATCACAACTAATACTTAACGTAATTATCAGTTAATTATACTAACAAATCCATAGGTGTTGTTCTATATTGATTTGTATAGGATTTGTATAACCCTGATTATATAGAAAGCAAAGCAACAGTCCTTTGATCAGTTCCTAATTTTAACTGTGTTATTTTCCAACTTGTAAGTCGACTCTTTATGAACCGATACCCTCTAGAATGAGAACTCCGAGAAAGTTCACTAGTGACTGAGTCATTCTCCAAAATGAAATTGGAGTATATAAATATTATGCATTTTTTTCTAAACATTTTAAGTTTTTATAATATTGATAAGTGAAAAAAAACACAACAATTAATTAAAATGATAAACGGTTTATATAGTATGTCTAAAAATATTATCATTTTCAGATTTAAAACGAAATTGTTTTAGGTCTTACGAAGCTATAAAAATTCGCTTGCTTTCAACTTTGTTTGCAGGTGTATTTATTTAAAACTTTCAATAGTTTCATTTTTTTTAACATCGTTGTAGCAAATAAAAACGTTTTACTATTTACCAAAAGCAATTTGCAACTAATAAATCACAGCAAGAAAACTAATAAAATATGAAACAAATGTATATGAAATATTCTATTTTTCCCGGAAATAAAAACATTGTCTCAAAACAGTTCTTGCATATTAATCAAGTCGTGAACAATATACCTTGTACGGTATGCCTACATGGATTGGTAATATACTTGGAATGTGGTTGTGATGTAACCGAGTGAAGATAGACTGGTCTTCTTTTTTTTGTCAATCACAGAAATACTAAGCCTCTTCAAACAAAATCTGCTAAAATTAAAATGCTTTACACTAGCTTTTGAACAGAACAGCCACACATATATAACATTAATGCTGGACTAAAGTAGGTTAAAACAGAAAATCAGATATTGGTTTTCACTGTCTTTCATACAATTACTCTATTATTACTATTTCAGCCTTGCTTTCCCAGTATACTTTGTTGCTTGACAGTTTCTCATGTTTTAACGTTTTGTCATTATATCTAGTCTTTTATCGAGTTTCTCTACGAGCTCAAACATTCTTACTAGAAGAATGCTGACCGCGAAAGAAAAGATCACTTATCATAAGTGTTTGGTATTCAGGGGACAAAGTTGTTCAAACAGCACTGCTAAAAAAAACTTCTCCAAACTCTTATATACATAACTTAGGTAGTTTCTGAGATAATTATCTTCACCCTGATAACCTCATATTATTTACTGCTAAGGATTTAAGATACTTATTTATAACATAGTTACATAAATTCTAAGGTGTGAGTGTCAAATAACTCATAACGGAAAGCTTGTATATCAGTTTTTACACACATTAAATTTACATGAAAAGAGTCATAGATGTTTTGTGTGTGTTTCATTCATAGCTACATCTTAAGTAGTTTCAAACTTGAGCTAAGTTGTTGTGGCCCATATGTCACTCCTTCGTGGGGCCAAACAAGGTGACTCTCCATTGTTCGAAGGTTGTGACAGCATGCTCACCTGCCTTCACTCCCATTCCCCGGTATCGGAATTACAGAGGTGTTTGTAGTCATAAACTGGGGTTTTACGAGGCGAAAAATTAGTAGGGTGGGATTGCTAAGGTTTGTGTCGAAGTTGGCGCTCGAAGACAGATAGGGAGCACCGATTATTTCCTTGATTCTGTGTTGTTAAAGACGTATTCACCATTCAGACAGTGTTTGGAGAAACTATTGAGCTTTACCAACCCGAGTAATTTAGCTTCCGAATCCAGAAAGATCTGTAGCGGCGACATTCGTGTCTCAGGCACTGGAAGTACCCAGATGTTACCGCAAACGATTCTTACTGAAGAGAGCTTAGGGAACAATGAAGGTGGCAGTACTTGCGGCGGCCAAACAGCAACTGCATTTGTGGTCAATAGGCTATCTAAACCGTGACTGGGTCTTTCCATATAGAAAAATAGGAGCAGTGTAGCACCGACTCCATTTAAGCTATTGTCTCTGTTAAAGTTAGGTATGCATATGTTGGGTTGGTTTTCTCCATACATAATATTTCACATTCAAATAATTGACTCGTAAGTAATATAATCAATCATGTCTTGATTTCATTGATTGGAAACCATGTAAAGGCATAATTAAACTTAAAGACTTGTGTGACTCAAATCACATGATTTCATTCTTCTATATATACATTTTAAGCTCTTTTTGCTTTGAGCTTTAGAAAGATATTCAATGGCATCAATACAACAAAACCCTAACTAAATTTGAAAGCTAGGATATATAGGGTTAGTTAAAGTATTGTTTGTTTGTTTTTGAATTTTGCCTAAAGCTACTCAAGGGCTGTTTGCGCTAGCCGTCCCTAATTTAACAAATCATCACCACCCGCTGCCAACTATTCGGCTACTCTTTTACCAACGAATAGTGGGATTGACTGTGAAATTATAACGCCCCTACGAATGAAAGAGAAGGCATGTGTGGTGTGACAGGGACTCGAACCCGCGGCCCTCAGATTACGAGTCGAAGTTAAAATATTAAACAATTTAAATGCTATTACTCTAATTGACGAATTTAAGCGAAGTATATTCGTCTGTCACCTTATCATCACACGTGTACACGTGCTCGTATTCTAACACCTGTCTCCTTATTTTCTAAAGAATCGCAAGTCGTCTTGTCAAAAGAAAACCCATCAGTTACTTTCTAGAAATGTCACACAATGAGTGGGTAACGTATAATCTCCAATAGTTCATACCAGTCATAATTTACTTTACATGTTACTTGTAATGTAAAATGATCAAACTGAAATCGCAGCATAAAGCGGAACTCGGTGTGGTCGAGAATTAAGCATTTACTTGGATACAAGTTTAATTTTCTTGAACTTACTATAAAGGGGGTGGTCATAAGCGTACTACACGTAAAATATTTAAAGCTAAGAACTCCCTTCTTTCCATATCCTTCATCCAAACACTTTAAACAGCCTGCAGCACTATACATCGTAAGTGGTGTTGCTACGTACAATTATGTCACCTTTGTATGTATCACGTAGACTAGAACGATAAAAATCATGTCCTTATCTCTGTTTCTGACCTCCCGAAGTAACAATAATAAAACTTTTTGTTATGTTTTTCTTACAAAATCTTACACAACACTTGTAGAACAATTGTTTGTCTTCAAACGGAAGCGTCTTAGTGTTGATGTTTTAGATCCAGATATACTTATAGCAACACGTTTTCATTAAAGTTGAGTGTGCTAACGCTCAGAATTTCAGCGGAAAAGTTGCAGAAAGAACTTTCTGAATTTCTCATCAGAGAGATAGCGACCTGGAAAACTTAACTTGTGGTTTGTAAACTGCTGTACAAACTATGAACGTTTATCAATATTAGTTTTGTTAGCCAGCACAGCTAAAGAATATGATTAATTAAAGTAAAATGAAAAGGGTTATGTTGTTTTAGTTATGGGTCAAAATGGTAAGAATTATGTTGTTGTAGTATTCGTTGAAGACGTTAAGAATTGTTTGTTTTAGTTATGGTGCAAAATGGTAAGGATTGTTTGTTTTAGTTATGGTGCAAGATGGTAAGAATTGTTTGTTTTAGTTATGGTGCAAAATAGTAAGGATTGTTTGTTTTAGTTATGGTCCAAAATGGTAAGGATTGTTTGTTTTTAGTTATGGTGCAAAATGGTAAAGATCGTTTTGTTTTATTTATAATATACAATGAATTTCTGATGTAACACGGATGAACTAAACAAAAAACCACAATGTCTTTAAGCATTTAGATATAAATCCCATCATAGTCGCAGCAACTCCTTGTCAAAATTGACAGCATGAAAATCTATCACCAGAAACTACCTGGAAGTCCTACTGAAATCAATACGAGTAGTTTTAGACAATAATAATATAATATGGTTTGGTAATACTACGTTTTTAAATGTGAAAAATATATAAATATGCGTGAGTGTCATTTTAAATGAGTGGCCCGACATAACCAGATAGTTAAGGTACTCGACTCGTGATCTGAAAGTCGCGAGTTTGAATCCCCTTCATACCAAACATGCTCGCCCTTTCAGCCGTGGGGGCGTTATAATGTGACGGTTAATCCTACTATTAATCAGTAAAAGAATAGTCCAAAAGTTGGTGGTGAATGGTGATGACTAGTTGCCTTCCCTCTAGTCTTATATTGCTAAATTACAATCAGCTAGCACATATAGCCCTCGTGTAGCTTTGCGAAAAATTCAAAACAAACAAACATTTTAAATACACCTAAATTGAGAGATGTATTTAATATATTCATGAAATATGGAAACTGTTTCAAATGAACGACAGTATTTACTGCGTCTCAGATCGTATATTATTATTTGTTGTTGTTGCTATTACAAATTAATGTATTCAAGATATTTTAATACGATTCAAACACTTAGCAATAATATTAAATGAGCCACTTCTGAAACCATTTTTGAGAAAATATTTGTAAAATATATATTGTGAGACACAAATATTCCACCCTGGTTCAGATTTAATACAACATTGGCTAAATATTATCCATTACTTTGTCATATAATTGACATAGAACGTATCTATGTAAATTGTGAATGCCACAGTAAGGGTTTAAGTTTAAAGCATGATTGAAACACCATATACCTAAGTTTTTTGCTTTATGAATGACACAGTATCTAAGTTGTAAAGCATGAATGACGCACTACGTGCCTAAGTTTTACAAAGTGAATGACCCCGTAAATGTCTAAGTTTTAAAATGTTATTTACACATTACGTGGCTTTTTTACAGTGTAAATGACAAATTAAGTGTCTAAGTATTAAAACGTGATTAACACATTACACGTCTAAGTTTTACAGTGTGAATGATACAGTAAGGGGTTAATTTTTTCTAGTTTGAATAAAGCGGTATTTTGGTTCTACAGTCTCCCAGCCTTTCACTTTTCAGGTTATGATTTCGATATGTGTAATCTAGTGCAGTTCAAATTACATCACCAGAAATATTCATAGACAGAACAACACATCAGCTTCACAGGAATGTGTGACCATGAATAGTATGACAGTTCTTAATTATTCTTCTGTTTACAAAAACTTAACAACATAATTACGCCTGTAGACGCAAAGTTCAACGTAACCACACGTTGACAAAATCAGTACAGATATTATTCTGTTTATTTCGTCAAGCTTGGAATTACAAGTCTAATCCTAATATTTTGTCAGCATACGATGTTGTTGCCTTAGATACATGCAAGGTTTTAGGATTTCACTGACCCAGATACAGGAGAGTGCTTATAGATTTTTTGCTGCACTAGGTAGAATTTAAAGTTCCGTCCTTGGCAGAACCTTAACATCATTATCAACAGTGGATATATACGTTTAAATATATATAACATTACACGAACAAAATATTGCAAATTATCTTAAAATGTAACTTAAGTAGGCCTACTTATATCTTTGTTTGAACCTTTTAGGTTTAAAATAACTTGCTTTTCGTCTTTATATTAGATGCAAAGCTGTGGAATTTTTCTTTAAGGTCTAATGTCTTGAATTTAGTAAAAGCTTGTTTTTGTATTTAAGTCGACCTCCTTACGACGTCCGTGTCTATGAATGCATTTTCCAGAGTAATAAGCCAGGGCAAAGAATGTAAAGCGAGCACGAGATAGTCGATTTCATTGAAAGCAAAATTTTATTGGTTTTCCTATCCTAGCCATTTGCCTACTTCGCCTTTCCGTTAAAACCGGGTCTGCCCACATGACGACTCCATAATGAAACGTAACTTATTATTGCAGACACCTATTCGTATCACATCCTGACCTCTAATTAATACGTTGTTGCCCAGAAGTTTTCACGTGAAGCTGAGTCATGTGAAAGCGTTTTCTAGTTCAAAAATTCAACAGTGTCCTTTCATAATGATAGAATATCAGCACTGTATGCCCAAAGTTTGGAAGAGTCAAAAGTCTCCTGCTCTACGGGAGCTGAATACTGAGATAACTCTCACATGAGCGGTGCGGAGACAGTTATCAGAAAGGAAGGCCGTGTAACAGCAGGGGTTCTCCCGCGTGTTGTCGTGGCTGCTCGCAAATCACCAGCTCTGAGTTTAAATCATAGTAGAGTCTAGTTGAAAACCAGCAGATTGTTTTCTTGGTTATAGTGGCGAGTTCATCGCCATGAGAGTCGAGCTTGATCTGTTCTGTTTACCAGAGAATTTCAACCTCCGATATTATTAATATTATATCCACAACTCTTAGCCTTGTCGACACTGTCACCAGTTCTTTATTACAAGTAACGAACAGGTTTAGCGATAGCGGTTATGTATGCTTAAACATAAATTTTAGTTGTTCTTTTTCGTTGAAGCCCGGTGTTTAAAATAAAGTAGGTTTAGCTGGGCTAGACGTAAACAACAATAACAAAGACAGAAACAGGATAAAATCAGACTAATCATTCCAAATGTAAACAGTTACAAGACGAAATGAATCAGGGAAAACTCAAACTCAAAACAACATCACAGTGGAGCAACTGATTATTATAAGACTGAAACATGTTACTGTTCAATTGAATTAAAGGATTATGCAAATTCTAATTATCTTATTGATATAGGTTAGAGACTGTGGGCATTTCAAGTTTTTTTAAAGCCCTCGCCCAATGGCTAAGCAGAAAATCTGCAAGCTTACAACAGTAAAATTCGAGTTTCAATACCTTTAACGGTAAGAGCACATAACGTAGGATGTAGCTTTGTCCTTAACCAAAATGTTTGACGCATAAGAGAAAACATACTTCGGATTTTATACATAATATTCTCTAGTTTCAAAAGAGAAAATCAATAATAAAAACACTGAATGAATACGGCGTCGTTTTCATCAAAATGTCCATCTGCCTGCATCGTACTATAACAGAAACAAGCTATTAGGATTAACACTACCCTTTAAATGATTTTTACGTCCTGCAGAGGTTAATGAGTCATCAACAAACATACATATTACTGTTGGTGAAAATGTGTATTCTAAGATATATTACATAGTTTACCATATCGGAAAATCACCAAATTACAATCAATAGGCTCCGAGAAAATGAACAATGAAAGTTTAACAATCTAGACTTATGTAACTTAAGTTATGTTCATGAAACTAATTACTTTTCCTTAAACAAAAGCGATGTATCAGAATTTTGTCATGTTCCTTTAGATATATTTTGAAAACTACAGCGTTGCGTTTCTTAAATTTGTCTCTTTCCTTTAAAACTAAATCATGGTCCTTAAAAAATAAAATCTACACGTCAGTTAACACGAACTGAAATTATGAAATTAATTACACTTCTTTAGTTTTAATTAGGGCTGTGTTTTCCGTACTTCATCTGTGGCGTGTATTATGCAAGCTCCGTGTTTGAAACAATTACATCATTGAACTCGTAGTCACATGTGCGGAGAAATATATAAATGCCAACGGCCATTGGTTAAAACCTGGGTAAAAATAGGGCTGAAATGTGGCTGTTTAAATTTACGGGAAGATTTGTTTTATTTTTACTTAAATAATAAAAGCATACTTGAAATTTTTTTCAATATTTGCATAAAATTATAATCCGTTAAATTGAAACTGATATCAAAGTGTGGCATCATTAATAAACCTATGCAGCAAATGTACACGTAAAAGTGAATTTCTGAACAATTCAATGTTTCACGTTTGTTTTTGAGTAAAATAATAAAACTACGTTCCTATGCCTTACGAAATAAGCTTATGCCTGACCTGTTTTTAAGTTAGTATGGTAGGAACATTAGGAATATTTCAATGCTTTGATATATTTACCAGCTGTGGCTATGGAATATATAATCTTTCTATCTTAATATGTGTATAATGTGTGTGTGTGTTTTCTTATAGCAAAGCCACATTGTGCTATCTGCTGAGCCCACTGATGGGAATCAAACCCCCAATTTTAGCGTTGGAAATCCGTAGACTTACAGCTGTACCAGAGGGGTGCTATTTCTATGGTAAATAAACAGAGCCGTGTTTAATCAGCGAAATCATACTTAGTTTAGTTTAGTTTAGTAGAGAGTCAGTATACCTTGAAATCAAGAGCGACATCTCGGTATAAAAACGATTAATTTATAATCACAATACAGATAGATCATTGTGTAGTTTAGAACTTAATGACAAACAAAGTCGCACATAGTTTAGATGTTGCGTTTGTACTTGCCAAAGTTAATTAGGTTTTCTGTGTTTTTTATTATTTTAATTAACGGGTTTTGTTTAAACTTATTAAAAAGGTAGTCAGATTATGTATCTCAGAACAAGACAGCCAGATTATGTGTCACTGTTTAAGACTGTAATATAGCAAGACCAGTTTGTGCTGTACAAATGGGAAGGAGTTAAAATTCAAATTATCTCTTGCGTTATCTTTGATATTTTTAAGAAACTTTTAAAATTTCAAAATTTCTAAATATTCTCAAACTGACACCTTAAATTTTCCGAATAAAGTAGTGTTTCACGCTATATAACCATAACAATTTGTACTATATCTAAGCTTAACAGGATAAAAGCTAACATGGGTTAAGTGCCTTAACCTGTGTCTTTGTATCACTGAAGTTTTTAAATTTCGAATAAATTAAGTTTCACCTCGATAGATTTTCAAAAGTAGAAACACAGTACATTATCTTACTGGAATCATGATGACTATACACATATATATGCGTGTGTGTGTGTGTGTTTAGCTCAATCTCAAATTTGGTAATTAATAGAGAGAGAAAATTTTTATTTTAGCATATCAAAATTATCAAATCCCAAAATTAAATGTTATTTTGGTGTTTGTGAGTATTGAGCTTGGGCATACTGCACTTTCCAAACTTCCCCCAGAGCCACAGCGATAAGTATAGAGACTTATAACGCTAAAAAGCAGATAACCTATTGTGTAAATTGGCGCTTAACAACAAACAAAAAAGTTTCTTAACTGGAAATTCTTTAAATAAGAAGCTGTTTCGTTTTTTTCTTCACTTGGTATTTTACGTTTTTCATAATTTGATCAAAATAAGTTGAAAAAACTTCGAAATTTATTTCGTACTATGATATTGTTTAAATTGTTTGTTTGTTTAACTTTCGCGCAAAGCTACTCCAAAGCTATCGGCGCTAGCCGTCCATAATTTAATGGTGTAAGACTAGAGGGAAGGCAGCTAGTCATCATCACCCGCCGCCAACTATTGGGCTACATAGTGGGAATGACCGTCACATTATAATGCCCGCACGGCTGAAAGGGTGAACATGCTTGGTACGACCGGGATTCGAACCCGCGACCCTCGGATTACGAGTCGAACGCCTTAACATGCTTGGCCATGCCGGGCCTGCCATGACATTGTGGTGAGGACTACGATATTGTAAATATCTTCATTTTCAGTTTCTTTCCTTCATTTTTTTGTTTTTGGATTTCGCTCAAAGTTGCACGAAGGCTACCTGTTCTAGTCGTCCTTAATTTTGTAGTGTAAGACTAGATGAAAGGCAGCTAGTTATCACCACCAACCGCCAATTCTTGGGCTACACTTTTATCAAGGAATAGTGGGATTGGCCGTCACATTATAACGCCTTCACGGCTTTAAGGTCGAGCATATTTGGTATGACGGGGGTTTGAATCCTTGACCCTCAGATTACGATTAAGTATCTCAACCACATGGTATTGCTGGGCCTTTTTATACTTAAATAATACATTTATGTTTCTCCTCATTCTCACTTGTAGAGTTATTAACCTGTTCAGTGCCGTAGACGAGATAACTTGATCAAGCCGATCGGTAACAAAGTGCCACGAACGAGTTAATTCGTTCTCAATAATACCTAACTTCAACGATGTCATCACCATACACGCATTTGACCTACGTACAAATTGTTTCACTTTCGATCTAAAATGGCGTCACGAAAAAAGTTACAAAATAAAGAGGCATTAGAGTTGTATTGTAGCAGCTGAAATACTTGTCAGTCAACTGGTTAAACGAATCTTAAATGAACAAGGTAATTTAAGCACTATTTCCTGTAGATCATTATACACAAAGGAGTGTAATTATAATTACTACTTCCTAATAAATGTCAATAATAGTATATTTATTGTACATATCTGTAGGAAATACTATGATTTTGTACGTGTTTCTGCGAGAATGTATGCATATATATACATATGTATGTGAGAAAAACCTCGCATCTCACTGAACGCAAATAGTACGTGACAGATTACACAGAAAGTAATTCATTGGAATTTTGATCGAATAATTTACTTATATAACTTACTGCTTAACACTGTTATATCTCATCAATAAAATTGTTGTCATCAAAGAATTCCTTAGCCTGATAACCTATTTAGCGAGTAAAGATAACTGCACACCTGATATCCGGAGCTGTCATTTTTCGATATTTGAATATACCTTTGTGTATAACGTAGCCTAAAACGGTAAAATGTTTCAAGACCTTATGGATAGCGAGTCGTTCGTCAAGGGAATTCAGTTTTGCTTGATTTTGCTGGAGGTTTCATATGCGTAGGTGTGTAAACATATGATGTTTTGTAATGAGGTCACACTCACGCAAATAACACAAGAATATTTTCTACTAACTATATTTAACATGAGATCAGACTCACATGGGTAAAAAAATAGTGTTATCGTTACTAAGTATGTATTTAACAGGAAGTTACACTCACCAAGGTAATGCAAATCTGATAATTACCTAATACGTACTAAACATGAGAATTCACTCACACAAATAATTCAAACGTTTTATCCACTAAATGTGTACATAAGAGGAGGTCATTCGCCACAAGTAAGACAATTTTATCAATTACTAAATATGGATTTAACATGAGATCACATCCACCCAGGTAATACACATTTATTAGCTGTTAAATATCTATTTACCCCGGAAATTACATACATATACACACCTAAGTAACTTGAAATAATGTGTCATTGAATATGTGTTCACACTAAAGCATACAATAAATCTGTTACTTATTAAACATGTTTTGTTTAATCGACAACACACTATAGATAATGCTATGGCTGTTAATCACACGAATACTATTAATAAACATGAATCTATACTTAGCCTTGATCGTGTTAACCCCATTTAACTGTAATTAACTGTAAGACAGTTAAGTATTAATACGCTAAGCTTCAGTTAACCATAATCATGTTAAATACGCTAAACGGTAATTTCCTAGCTGTATGACAGTCAGCAAATATTAATCATAAGGTTGTTGTAACATTAACTGTGTTTGTTTTTGAATTTTGCGCAAAGCAACACGAGGGCTATCTGCGCTAACCCTTTCCAATTTAGCAGTGTAAGAGTAGATGGAAGGCAACTCGTCATCACCACCCACCGCCAACTCCTGGGCTACTCTTTTACCAACGAATAGTGGGATTGGTCGCAAATATAACTCCACGGCTGAAAGGGTGAGCATGTTTGGTGCAACGGGGATTCGAGCTTGCAACTCAATGATTGCGAGCTGAGCACCCTAACCACCTGGCTACGCCGAACCTGTCACTTTAATTATTGTTAACTCTGTTTCACATTGTTCATCTCTGGCTATGTTAACCTAGACTGCAAGTTCAGATTTGAGTTGTTTCATATCTGTTAAAAACGTCAGCACAATATAAGGTCAATGAATTGGATATTTGTTTGAGCTCATGAAAGACACTTGTAACAACTTCTTTGAAAAACATAAACGCGAGGGATCATACTAAGTAAAACAAATGAGAGCGAAACGTTAACATGGTAATTCTTAAACATAAAATTCTTTACAGGATAAGCTTCTACAGATGCAAGTATAGATTAGTAAAGAGCTTCGTGAAGTATAAACCATGCTAATCTTTCTCTAATTGTTAGGTTGGAAAATTTATCTGGTAAAGAATTTTTTGTTTAAAATATCCCGTCATATATTTTTTTTTGATAACTTGTAATGCAACCACAGGAAACAGTTTATATACCCTTATGAACGTTACACACACTTTGCTGAAAGTATGAAACGCTAAATCATTATGAAGTATTTATGTATTTCTGGATCAGAGTGAGGCAAAGCATTAGGAAACTAATAGATTGATTTATGTTCTAGTTTATTCATTGAATCATTTATATATACATATATCAAATTTCATCTCGAGAAAAAATTGCATTATACGTTGTTATTGCTGTTTGTTTTTTAACCCAGTTCCTTAAAATGTGCTTATGAATATAAAACATATAGCCAATTTCGTGAAATCTCATTCCGCTTGGATTAATCAATATCCACTTTTCCACTTCTTAAAAACATTTTTGAAAACGTCGTATTTGCACTGAATTTCATTAAACTACAAGAGAAGGGTTAAACAAAGATTTACCGTTTCGCAGCATTTGGTTACAGAACGTCAGAAGTATATTGTCTTTTTGTTTAGAAGTAACAGTCATAAAATAGCACCTTCATCTTTCTAACAAAGAGTTACCGTATGGGCCATATAGGAGGTATATGATTAAATGATGAAAATAATGTCCCGTTTGGTACATTCTCTTTCACTGTTTATATTCTAGAATCCCACAAGAAATTGCTATATATATATATCATAGTGTTATGTTTTTTTTCAAAGCCTATAACACAAAATAGACCAAAACAGAAAAAAATTGAGATGTAGTACAAATAATTCTTTGCGAAGTTTGTCTAGATCTATTTTTTTTCTATTCTTATCTAAGTCTATATCTACATTTATTTGAATGTAGATGTAGTGCTATCTAACGTGATCTGTAACAAATTTCTTTTTATGTTGTGCAATTCATAAACGTCAGAAAGTATTATGGTAACTGTATATTTTTATGACAGTTTGAATAAGAAATAAATCTATAAATAATAAAAAATAAAAAGAGAAATGGAAAAAAGTTGTGTATTTTAATAACCTTTACATCAAATTGTTCCAGATACTTGCATGGACCAGTTCCAAGATCTCCCCCCTACTTATTGAAATGGGTCGTGAATTTTGCATTTTAAATGAGGCTACCTTTGATTTAACTTTTATCTTACTAATCTACGAGCAGGACTGTCGCTCGGGTAGGGAATTTTCCTAAATCCCTAGGTGGTATGCCGTCGAAAAACTTTCGGTTTATTTCCAGATTTGTTCGGAGATAACAGCGACTTGTCAAGCATTAGGCTAATGTCTACGTTCGAAGGAATGGTACCGTCAGTGACGTAGAGGCTGAACTCTTGTCTCTTTCTTATTTGAGTATTAAAAAATTAATTGTTTAGGATAAGAGGCAAATCAGCTGCTGTGAAAGAGATGTATAGCTATACCACCGCGTGTCTTCTTTCGTTCTCGTTAGTTGTCTTCATAACACTATTTGCTTTGTTCAAGAAAGTGAATAATATTGTTGCAATTTTTGTAAGGCCTTTTCAAGTTCCGATAAATCTTTCGAAGCCTTTTTGGAAGAAGTAATCATGTACCAGATGTAATTATTTTAAAAAATGGTTCATCGAATTTCGACTAACTTCTAGAAACTGGGTAAGAATAAATTTCCACACTTTTCTTAACACTATTATTATTATTTCATTTCAACGTGTTATTTTAAGTCTTTTTCATACATTTTTCTCTACCATTAAGAGTTTTAACTGATTTCACTGTTACGTACCAGTAACATGTAAGTTTTGTTATAAACTTCAGTTAGTCATTGGACTATACAGTTTTTTGTATTTAATAAATAAGGTGTTTAGCTTCAAGTGACTGAGGAAACCTTGTATAACGAATTATATTATCAACTAATACATTAAGTGCTCTTAACTTTGGGTAAGCGTCCTGTTAAGTACCCTTAAAAAGTAAGAGTTATTGGTAGAGCACGTAACCAAAGTGTCCTCTACGAAAAAGAACCCTTAACTTTGATTAAGTGTTATATATAAGCGTTTAAATATGGCTGATTCGCATTAGCAAAATTTTAGCTTTCTCACAGAATTAAGCGTTTTTAAATAAGCTGACTGTTACAAAGTATCTTAACTTTGGTACTTGTCGTACTGAGTTCTATTAATACAGACTGATTTTATAAGCAACATTCTTAACTTTGATTTTTTTTTTACTGGCCCAACAAGCACGCACAGATCTGTTGATTATTAAAATTATTATCTTCTCATTTGTGCTGTTGTACTAGTTAGTTTTCGTATGATTATAGCAACCTTTCCCGACCTTGTATTTCTGATTAGATATGGCAACTAGCTCATATTTTATGTCAGTTACCCACAGTTTTTGTGTTTTTCGTACCTCGTTATACCATTTGTTTTTATGTCAATTACGTCTAGTTTCTGTGTGTTTTTACCTTGTTAATACCAGCTGTTCCTAATTTTTGTGCTGATCAGCTGTAGCAGTGTTGTACTCTCAGTTGTTTTCATTATGTGTATTTTTTCATCTTGAAACAGGAACTTGTATACAAGGCGAGACACTACCAGTTGAGTTAAAGTTTCTAGTAAAACACTTTTTAATTACTTAAACAACTACATCATTTATTCTTAGCAATTTACCTATGATTTCAACTACCTTTAGTTTATTTGCGCAGTTACATCAACTGTTATTCTAATCCTCATTAATTATATTGACCGTTTCTTAATATCTTGTTACGCTGACTCTAATGTGAAACGTATCTGTCTCGCAAATTTTCTGTTTCCAATCACATTGCAGTATTGAAAAAAAAAAACACACGAAAATTTCCGACTGACACTACAAAAAGACGGTTTGTATTATTCCTTAGCGTTTCATTTACTTCATGCATGTCAAGGACATTTGAGCTTATAATGAGTTACATTATATGTCTAATAAACATCTCCTGCCTATTGTGAGCACTACTAGTTTAAAACATGTCCATTTTTGGCGAAATAAAATACAATTGTGTTGTTTGTTTGTTTGCAGTGTACACAACGGGCTGTCTGTGTTCTCTCCACCACAGATGTAGAATCAAGGTTTTAATGTGGTGAGTTCACAGACGTACTATTGTAACAGTGGGGGGCATACAACTGAATTATAACATTTAAATCAAAATACCAAAGTTAATCTTCGAACGCAAATGTTATCTCAGCTGCCTGTTACTATTTTATGTTGTTATGCCGATTGTTTCTGGTTATAATATTCAACAGTTATATCAGTTCTTCCTAACTTTTCACTCTGTTATCTCAGATGGTGTCATTTTGGTTCTTCCATTATTATTTTATCAACTTTTTCTAACTTTGTAATGATGTTCAGTTACAGCAACTGTTCATCATAGTTTGTGATGTTATTTCAGTTGCCTCGAACTTTTTTTACATAGTACATTAACCGTTCCTGACCTTGTAATACTTATTAGTTATCAGAGTTGTTCTTAAATCTAAATGTTTTACTATAGCTACCTGTATGTTTTTCACTTTGTTATATTAACTCTTCAAGAAAACAATGCTGATAAGTTATAGCAGCTGTTTTTGATTGTTTATCTTTTCATGTCAGCTGCCTCTGGCTTTTTTCGGTTCTTGTGTAAAGTTTTTCTCATTTTACTTTTAATAATTTATCGCGGCTGTTCCTAACTCTTTATGCTGTTATGCCATCTCAAATGCTCTTTTTTACGTTAATATGTATATCAACTTTTTCTAATTGAAATGCTAATTAATTATATCAACACTTTCTAACTTTCTCTTTTGGACTGTGAGAGGTGCCTCTGGCTTCTCTATCGGTTCTGACCTTGTGATGCTAATCAGTTATACCAACCATTTCTGTTTATTACGTTATGTCTCTATAATTACCTTATTATATCAATTGTTATGCTATTTCATCTTGACTATTTATTCTGCTATGTAAGCTGCCTTTTGTTTCTTTGTGTTATTAATCACTGTAATTGTAACCCCAACCAATTATACCAACTATCTATTAAAAATGTTATGTCAGTTGCAACTAGTTTCATTAGATTATTATATCGACTGTTTCTGTTTGTAGTGCTGATCCCATATCCCATCGTTTCCTAAATGTTTATGCTGTTGTATTATTTGCGTTTTTTAGGTTCCTTACGTTGATATGTCAGCCATAACTAAATTTATATGAAGTTATGAAACTACCGTTGCACATAACGTGTGAGTTATTGAAAAAAATAAAAAACGAAAAATGTTATTTTACTATTTATACACTTGAAACGAGACATACTGATTTTAAATATAACATTTTAAGTTGGAGGAACAACTACTTGTTCTTTAGGGTACTTTTGAAAGCTGGATAAAAATGGACAGAAAACAAAAATGAAAAAAATAGCATCTAAATACAATATCAACCAGTACTGTATTTACGGTTTTTATTCAAAAGAGTTGAGAATGAAAGCTGGGTGGTATACAGTAAAATACCGAACTTGTAGAGGGCGGTTAGAATAGTGATATTTTACTTCTATACGGACTCACACTTTATGAAAAGGAAAGGATTATATCTCTAGTTTAACGTTAATCCATACAGGCTTTTGTCGAAAAATACTATAGCAATAAAGAATGCAAGTCCAATCACAATGCTCCTGTATCTGTAAACTTGTTTATCAAGCCTAATGTGTGGTTAAAAAACAGAGCACAAGGCCTGTACCTTCCTGCCGTCAACATTCCGCTAAGACAAACTGGCTGATCAACCAAGACTAATGAACGTTATAAAGAGTATGGTATATTTTAATTATAGTCTTCTAACAATACCGTACGTTGTACTGAACAAATATATTGTTATTTGTAGCAGTTATCAATAATATAACAAGTTTCAGTTGTTGTAATTTAGAAATATCTAATTTTGTGTTCAACAAACATGGTGTTATATTTCATTGTATACTGTTAAATGTTATCTGTATCACGTTTTATTATCATACTTGAACATTATTTATGTTAAATAGGCATATTGTTATACACATACATACACAGCTATGCTGTGTCAACTCTAATAACTGGTAACTCCTTGTTAACCTGAAGATGACCTAAGAAAATCGAAACATTGTTCCGTTCTTTATTTTAATTCAAGTGTTAATGCCGTCTTGATAATACATTCTGAAAACTCTTTCTTAAAGCAGTAATACCATGCCAACCCTGATATCTGTTTTTATCAAAGCAGCAATACCCTGCCAGTTTTGATATCTGTTTATCAAAGCAGCAATACCCTGCCAATTCTGATAACAAAATAATTTGATCATTGTCGTCAGTGAACATTGATGAAAGCAGGCTCGGAATTTTCCTACTGATTAACAGGAGTTTTATGAATAATTTCGTGACCTCTGATTGGTAAACTATTGTCTGTTATAAAAACATATGAAGAAGTTTTTTGTTTGTGGGTGGCATTTCTTTTCTGTTTTTGTTGCTGACAACGTTTCAGGTTCCATGCTGAGTTCTCAATATGGAACCCAAAACATTGCGACAAAGAAAAATAGGCACAAAACATTGTTGAACGTATTAATAAGTGAAAAAAACATTAATATTAACAGGTAATAGAAAAGAAAAAAGTATGATGTATGAGAAACAAAAAACATTCAACAATCATTACACAAGTTGCCAAATATTTCCAAGTAAAACTTTTATTTGTAACAAACTCTTTAATTCATTTCAATTGCGCGAATTCAATTTTGAATAAAAGTTTTTAAGCTGAATAAACTTAAGTCTTACAATAGCTAATTCCCTTAAGCTTGTATCATTGATTCAGTAGCTACTTGTTTAGGAATTTGTGTATTCATGTCAACATAGTTTCTGTACATCCTTTTACCATCGTTATTTTTCTCACATTTATTACTTGTTTTCTTCCTTTTTTAAACAATCAAAGTAAATGAATGGCAGTCACAATGAAGGCAGCAGGTTTAGCCTGACATAATGAGTTGTTTTGATGAACATCATTGGTTGAAGGCAGCAGAACACCATACTGCTTCTGCATTCCTCAAGTTATAATACAATATTTTTGTGTGTAAATAAATCATTACAACAAATTAAAGCATTGGTGAATTAACCCTTCTGATGCTAGAATCAGAATAATCAGTAGAATATCGACGATTCTCTACTTTAAACTCTAAAAGCGTAAGTTACGTATTTATAAAATTCTCTTAGATTGTTATAAAAAAGATTTGAGACTATGATGAGCGATACATAATGTTTAATGGCCTTATTTTTATCATTTTTGCAACGACGTAACAATGATGTTTGCATAAGGTTAGAGAAGCTAAAACAATCTGACGTAAGAAATCATAGAGAAATTAAAATATTTCTCAAAAGTGTCTTTAAGCCAGATTGTTAAATGGTTTAATACTACTGTAGTCAGAAGAGCCACATCACGTAGAACAATGAAGGAATGTTCAAATAACTATTTCCACTGATTTTTGATAAACACACTTTTTTATCAATAAACTGATCAACGAGATAATTTTCGTGAATATTTTTAATGAAAAGATGCTTCATAATTTTTAATGAATTTTTTAAATTAAAAAAATTAAGTTTTTAAAACTTAAAAGTTAGCTCATTTCTGAAAAGTGTAATCATAGTACAAAAAACAAAACTGGATTGACGAGTCTGTATCTCAGAACGGCTGGTATGGGTATTAACACTTTTATTGATAAGCAGAGAACAACGTTGAGACCTTCCTACGTCATCTTCGGGTCGAAATTAATTGAAACGTTAGCAAAATTTCGAGAATTAAAAAAGCATGGTGAGCTATTAATAACTTGTTGCTTATTGTACTGAGCTCTTCAAAACATTTCAACTCTGATGGTGACACAATACCTCGTGACGAAGGTGAAGACAGAAACACACTTCTTGCTCCTGGTAAACTCTCTAGCCCCTTTATCTCGAGACCCCCTGTATTATAGTTTCTGTCTCAATATCTTTCTTTTCTTTACTTGTAAAACTTTTTTTCATTTCGACCTCAGCAGAACAGGGGCTGCTACTGAATACACAGACAAAAAAGTTAGGCTTCTTGGTTCCATGTGTAAACAGTGGTTGTCATTTTCATGTTAATTTGAGAGAGACTCAATTGTAGTTGAACAAAAGAATAGCAACCGACTCTTTTCACGCTGGTTGGAAAGGTGCTGTATAGAAACCCCTTGTTCCTGTCAACCTTCTCCTTACAGCCGCCGTTTTACTGTTCTCTATACTGTCACAAGTAGTTTTCTTGGGTTAAAAATGAATATTTTCTGTATTTTCAAGATTACTACCTATTATTCGAATTATTGCCAACTTCGAAACTCTGAGAAGCTATATAGAGAGAGCAACATAAACAGTGAAGGTTATAACGGAGCAGATGTGTATTTTGACAACTTTTGAATATATCAACATGGCTTACACATCTTCATCTGCCACACACATGCTTGTGGACTTCAGTAAGTGTTGTCTAACTAAAGAAAATATTAACTTAAACACAGTTTGGAAGTGTATAGAATTAAAAGATGAAACGTACCGTAATATTTTTTATTGTAATATTTAGACATTGGACCAACTTATGGACACTTTCAGATAGATGTTTAAATAATGTATAAAATTATCGTAACAATAAAATTAAGTTAATAACTTGGTTAATGCACTTTATATTATAATAGCCAAACTTTTTGCATTATATTAGGTAAAGTGAATATCCTGAACAATTTAACAAACGATTATCTTTCAAAAGAACTATTTAGTATTTACTATAATACGCATTGAAGAACATTTGTCAACTGAGCCCAAATGTAAAACTTATCTAGAAATACGGTTGAGCAAAAATGAATGTTTAAACAGTGCAGTGTGTCTAATGTTTCCTGTATTAGTACTGTTTACGAACATGTGTAAATCAATTTAATCCTTTTCTTTGGGTGGATTTGATTGTCTAAGAAAATCAAATTACTAAGAACCTGCAGGTTGGTGTGAGAAACTTATTCTAGAAATTAAACTGATCTACAAAAGCTGAACAAATCACGTATGATGTTAGAAACTTACTAAAGAATTCTATCTTATCATGTTTCACAAATAATCGATGTAAATGTAATAATTATAAGATCAATTCGTACTACTGAGCGTACATTCATCGACAGAAGCATTAAGCTAGTTAGAAATAGAGGACATCTTCTCTACCAGAGCATTTTTGTTAAGTCACGTGATGTTATTTACAAATGTGAAAAATCAACTCGATGACTACTAAAGTTCAACTGATATCATGACTGTTTTGCCTACAAATATATATACAGGGTGGTCGCTAGAAAAGCGGAAAATTTGAGGCTCAGATGAGATCATGAATAAAATGCGTGCTTACTCATTTCTATTTTGATTTCTTTACATCATGAATAAAATGCATGATTTTAATATCATAAAATGCATTTTGAGCATCTATGAGTGTAATATAACATATGCCTTTAAAAAACTTTGTGAAAGTTATTCTTTGTAAAAATAAATAGCTGTTTGACAATTTTTCCGCTTTTCTAGCGACCACCCTGTATATACACACATATACATATACTATAATAATTTCTAGTGTAAGTAGCAGATATACGTTCTGTTTATTTCATTAGATTTAAGCACACACGCTGTCTGTGCTTTGTCTACGACAAGTATCGAAACCGGATTTTAGTGGTGTGAATCCGCAAACATACCGCTGTAATTAATGGGGGGATCGCAGGTATACTTTGAGGTATAAGTAATGATATCGAACATGTGAAGAAAGGTTATAAATCTTGCAAGTTCCAAGTTTTCTTTACTGTTTACTATAACGTAACACAGGTAAATAAGTGAAGTTTTGAATCTAATTTCAATAATGTAGATCAAAAATCGGCAAGTATTTTAATACAAGCAAAGTTTCTCATAATATAATTTAATATAATTTATCTTTCTAACGTCATTTCCAAAACGTATAAATGCTTCTAGCATACACAACAAATTGAGGAAAAAGTGTATCTTTGTTAGATTATTCTACAGTTTTAACGTTATATTATTTAAATAATACAGTAAAATTACATTGTTTGAAGTAATCAAAGTATGAACTAAAATTAAATACCACTCCTGCTGAGCGATAAACTAGTCGAGAGCTGAAATATTCTAACTGGAATGTAGTAAGAACCCATAGTTTGCTCAGTAGTAAGAACCCATAGTTTGCTCAGTTTATCTTGCCCATAATTGATTTCTACACTTAAAGATTTGTAGTTATACACAAACGGGTATTGATATAAAAGAAACAGTAACAATATGTCAATAATAATTAGAGAGAGGCCTACGTTTAGTTAGGTGTAACTGCGTGTTATATATCTACATCTATATACACATGCTACTGTACACTTGCACATGTGTTGTATGTATACTCTTCAAACGCAGTAAAATTCTGTTCTGAATCCAATATTCTATTGGTGTCATTGAATCTGTCTCTTGTTGAACATAAAAAGTGGCTTCGTCAGTTGCCGTTATCGCTAGGATCATATCGGGAGGTGCATTCACTGCTGTATTAGGAATCAGGCTTCTTAAAAACTACAAAACTATTTTACGACATTTCTGACCCCCGACAAGTCGACGTTTAGTACGTGCAAGAACTTGAACGAAAACCGTTCTTGGTTATTTTTTTATCTTTGAATAATAGCTGTTGCTTAAAATTTCCCCAATCCTTCTGGTACATCAAGTTCTTTCTATTGTTTATTACAAATCGGGCTTTCTATCTACTTGTCTTCTTCAAGTTTACCTTATAATGTTATCTGTTTGTTTTTAAGATGCTTGCATAGCTCACCTCAACAAGTGAAAGCTATAAAGGTCAAACTAGACTCCTGCCATACTTTTGGTGCAAGAAACTACAAAACGACCTCTTTGGCATAAATTACTAAAACTCCTCTTTCGGCGCCTTTTTTAACAGCAGCAATCTGTCAGACTGAGTAAATATCCAATATTCTGAACTTCCCGGAGTAAAAATACCTAAATAGAACTGATACATCATTGTGCATAGGGAGGACTAGACTTAAACTGAATTTTTTTCAAAATACTTTATCTGAAATACTTACACAGCTATATATAGCTATACTAATAGTCGTTTGTTTGTTTTTCGAGCGAATACCATGTGTTGACAGACGACAGTCAACCTGGTAAGACGACTTAGGGACGTCTCTTCATAACCCTCCTGGGTGTAGATACAGTTGAAACCGGAGTGACGGCCTTAAAGACGGAAGCGACTGTAGTTGTAACATGAAACATACATTTTCTTTGATGCTCGCACAAACTAGCCTTTGTGCATTGAAAATGAAACTCGACTTTTTACCAGTCATAAATAAAACACATCACGAAAAGAGTAAAATATTTCTAGAATATTCTATTCTTTACATTTTTCTTGAAAAATAATAACAAAGCGGAACCACAGCAGTTTTACCTATATTAGCTATATATCTATCTATCGTCACAGGACCTTATTGTTATCGAATGTCCACAACTGTACAAGCGACTCAAATCCACACGGTGGGTGGGGAACTCGGAGCCACGATTGGCTGACAAGTGGTTGAGTAGGCGCGATCTTCCACTATCCCGTGACCGCGGGAGTCTAGTACTCCCAACTGTAGTAAATGATCAATGACTTCGCCATTAACAAGAGTTAACTCAGACTTGAACAACTGGAAGGCTTGTTTCCTTCTCAGTAGATCTAGTGTCTGAAGTGAACACTAAACAACTTGAGAAGATCTATTAATCGAAAAGGTCGACCCTTCATTCCAGGTTGTTATACGAGATAGCAAAAACAAATTCATTACTGAACGTACATTGGCTGATTATTTCCGTACCTAAACTTGTAGTTCTAGTTTCACCGAAATTACTAAACATAACATTAACGTAGTCTGTCAACAGCAGTATCACTTCAAACACATATTGAGACACAGAACTAACTCTTCCTTAGAAAATTCGTTACTACCGTCGGACGTGGATCGTTCTTCAGAAAGACTGTGACTACTGTCGGACGTGGATCGTTCCTTGTCGTTAGACTGGTTCTTCTGATCCAGGTAAGCCGCTTAACGCCCAAATCCTTAGCATCTTTAAAGTGCTTCAAATTACGAAAGCGGTTCCTGAATTATGTTTTACTGGACCAATCTCAATCACTGGGCTTTAGAACTTGTAAATTCAGTGATTGTACGTACACTGACACATGGGCGTATCCAGAAAATTAAGTAGTGCGGTATAAGTCTAGGTGGTACTCCAGGCTGAAATATATATATATATTATTAATGTTAAAAACATACATACTAACAAATAAATGAGTAAGACGTCAATTTTTTTTTATTTTAAATACTTTACAAAATATATAACGTGAAAACATGCTCCATAATGAAATTTTTGTCTTTATAACCTTTTAAGCCTAGTTTAAAGATGTAATTAAAATGTTACAATTTTCCTGTCTTTGTTTCCTTCTGTTGTTTTTTGTCAGTTTATCTGTCTGAAAAGAACTAAAGACCTTGAATACAACTATAGCCAGAACAGAGGTTTTATGTCAGTGATGTCGAGAAAACCCACTTGTAGAGAAAAATATATATGTAAAAACGGCTCGTTTGGATTGAGAAAATTTTTTACGTATCGGAGTGAACCTGACGATGGCCAAAGAAGGTCGAAACTTTGTTCGCTCCTCTACATAAAATAAAGTTTCTCAGCCCAAACGAGCCATTTTACATATATACAGATTTTATGTCTTTCGTAAACTGGTCAGTACTTAAAATTCAATAATGAAAAACATCCGTGTCTTGGATGAAAAACAAAAAAGCTGTCTTCGGAAGCAAGAATTAACTTTCCTCAATGCGTATAAGTTTCTTTTGTCCGTTGGCTTTTATTATCCTTTTATTTCAGCCTCTCTTGGATTCGTTTACATATTTGTGCTCTCTCGTCTCCAGGTGTATGATTTATGACATTCAGCTGTACTTTACCATTATAGTACAACACTCATTTTTGTGAATAATGTTGTTTTTAATTGTTTGAAAAAACATAACACTTACTTATTTGAAATTAATAATGAGTTGTCCTGACAGATTTTAAATCATTTCTAATTTTTAATGTTTTATTTCCTTTTTATATCGAACCCTTAAGTTTAGCCAAACTAAGTCTTTATACTGATGGTCAAGCAGTGTACTACAGATATATATATTACAGTGTTTATTAGATTTTTATTACGTTCAGCAGCATAAGAGCTGTTAAAAACAACGAAATTTTATAAAGGCTAGAAGTGGCATTTCCTTCTCAAAATGTATTTAACATTTTATGTACATACATACATTATAAACACACATTAAATAGTTTATTTTTAACATACACTATACATATCACTTACACGCATATCTTCCGTACTATGTTTGTGTATAAACATACGGCACTTTATTAAAACCATACATTCTACACTTTTTAGTTTGGCTTTCAGTTTACTTATCGATAAATTATATTTTATTACAAGTTACACCTTTTACAATACCTAAGTGAAATTAGATTTTTTAAAATAGGCACAAAGTTTTTACAGTAAAGAAAGTTTCAGTATTTAAATCAACATTCGAAATCCAACAACGTATTTTAATAATAGAATTGATTGTAGTTACTTATTCATGTAAATATGCATCCGCCTGAACTTTACAGACTGTTTATCTATGACTGAACAATAAAAAAACTTTATAATGATGAATAAATATAAAAAATAATGAATATTTTATGCAAACTATTAGCATAAGTTGCTTAGGAATGTGTAGGAAACTAGCGATCAAATATATATATATATATAGACATTCTTGGGTATTTGTTAATTATGAGGTTGTTTTAATTTATTTATAAAGCTACTGATGTCGAGCACATGTTTTAGTACTCTGGCGTTTTGTTCAGAAAAACTATCTGTTTTTTCTCGTGTGCTCATGGACTTTGAAAGGGGGCTTTTGGTGTGTTTTTTAACCTAGTCAATTTACATTCTGTTTTACCTGTGTAAAATAATGGACAATCATTACACTGTATTTTGTAAATGTTTTCAAATGAAGTGGGTTCGTTATGCAGTTTTCTTAATGCATGCTTAATTTTTATTCCAGGGGTTAAAATGTATTTATATGCTGGTATTTTCAAAATTTCTGGTAGACGTATGCTAATATTTTATACAGGGTGTTCGGAAGGTCACTGTGCACTTATATATTTATTAACAGATAAAACTGCACAGTGACTTTCCAAACACCCTGTATATATGGGATGGTTCAAGTAATCAGATTTTCTTGGTTTTGTAAAATGTTCAACGCCTCTTGTATGTGTTTTTTTTAATTTATAAACAGTTTATACAACAATTTTCGTATAGAACTGGTTAACCTTAGTGAAACATTCAGTTAAGTTCGTGCTATGTGGGCTTATCTTCATACTTAGTTTCCTCTCTGTTAGTTTCAGAATGCAAAACATCTGCCATTTACATAGACTTTTAACTGTTATGTCACTTTCTTCAACTATCACAGTTTATTGTACTCAGTCCAGTTTGCTTTATTTCACTTTTTCTAACCAGTCTTACCTTTTACGTCACCGCAATTTCCTGCAGCATCTTACAAAAAAATACTCGACGTATTTTGTTTGATAAAAAGAATCAATACATACGCTGCTTTATTTTAACATCCAGTCGACATTTTTAACAGTATTTAAGCCTTCAGATAATACTCAGGGTTAAAGAACGAAACGGCATCGTGATAAGGAACATTTCATTTCCAAACACGCAACAACACTGTATATATTTGAATTAATTAGAAGACTACATAAGTATGCACTCTTCACAATCTACATATTAAAGATACACCGGCTCTACAACCTAATGATAATCAAAAAGTTTAAACAATGACTGTAATTACTATTGATATAATGATATCTCATGGCTTTAAAGTATTCTGTTGAATAGAATATTTCTAATTTATCAGCTAATATTTAATGTATCTTATTCAAAATCTCGAACTTCTTATACTGTCTACAACTCAGGAGTTAAAAAATCAAAGAACAATTAGATTATTAAAAAGGATATTGTTTGATGAATCTGATAAATATGTTTATAATTTAGAAGAATGTGATGAAACTTTACCTGCGTGTTTTTCGTACCGATTATAAATCTTTAATATCTCTCCACCTATAGCAATTGTGGTAGTTTGTTTGCATTTTTAGTATAATTGAATTAATATTAAAAGGAGTGTTCATATAAACAAAAATATATAGATTTACTCACTGTGATATGATTGCAAATTTTACTTGTTTCATACGATATGTTGTCTTCTGTATTCATCTTAACGATATCATCGTTCTAAAAATAGCGATGGTTTCAATCAGCTTTTTAATCACATTTTTCTAAACTATATATGCCACAAACTATTTGTTAATCAATGAATTTTTGGTCATGGTTCCTAATAATTTGAGTAACACAAAATGTAGATAAAAGACCGTCAATATTTTTGTTAATTACTGCTGTGCGTCCCCATGTATTTGCGTAGAAAATGACCGTTTCGTGAAATGTGTGTGAGGTGGGAAATGGTGCGACAGTTACAATCACATTTCCTAAATTACATTTATAAATAAATAAAGTATATTTAAAATGTGTAAAATTAATCTTAGGTAGCATCAAAATGTGCCGTTTTCAGTGAGAAGTTATATATAAAAAAAAAAAAACTTTCAAGGGGGGTATGTCCCCGGAGCCGGTGGTGTTACACAACAATTGACCGGTTGTTTGGAATTAAGCACAAAGTTACACAATGGTCTATCTGTGCTTTGCCCACTACGGGTATCGAAACTCGATGTGAGACTGTAGACTTGCCGCTGTGCTACTGGGGGCCCTAAACAATAAATAATTTCTTTTTTTTATCCAAAATTAGCATTTCTTTTAAACATTTTATTTTTGTTCTGAAGGACAAAAACATAAACTTACTCGATATGTTGTAATATGTGGACCTTACCGGTAGCAAGCAGTGTAAAATAAATTCAGTATAGTCAGTGGACTAAATTATAATCTGTATATAAGTGAGCTACAGTTAAGAAGCTCAAATAGATTTATGAAACCTATTGGTGACTATTGGTAAATACAATATGGTACTGTAGAATCATGTTCGTAAATTTTGTTTCGTTGCAAAAATTCGCCCCCCCCCGCTAGTACAGCGGTATTTCTCCGGATTTACAACGCTAAAATCAGGGGTTCGATTCCCCTCGGTTGGCTGAGCAGATAGCCCTTTATGGCTTTGCTATAGGAAAAACACAAACACACCCCTAAAGTTAAACTGTTTGTAATGTTCGATATCTGTAAACATTCCTGGACAAATGTATGACGTTCCTTTTCAACAAGTGTTAATCAGTTATAACTTCTGGGGTTTAAAGCAATCAACTATAGCAAATCGTTACACTTTTAAATGTGAGGAGTGTTTCTAGAATTTCACAATACAAATTTGAAAATACAGATTATGTACATTTCTAAATATAAACTTAAAATATCGATAGTAGAACAGATATGTAATAGTAAATTTGTCTCGTCTTCTTCTTTGGCGCTAGGTAATTATATACGTATAGATATATATATATATATTGTGAAAAATACATTAAATGTAATATGTTCTCAAAGAATTATAAAACTTCAATAACCATCACAGTGCATAGCACAATCAATACAACTAACCTTACGGCAATAAAATTAAATAGCACAAGAAAGTCCATCACCACAAACGTTATAGGCCGCCCCGCTAGTGCAGCGGTATGTCTCCGGACTTACAACGCTAAAATCAGGGGTTCGATTCCCCTGATAGCCCTTTGTAGCTTTGCTATACGAAAAACACACTCTTTTTGGGCCTGGCATGGCCTAGCGCGTTAAGGCGTGCGCTTCGTTATTTGAGGGTGGCCGGTTTGCACCCGAGTCGCGCCAAACATGCTCGCCCTCCCAGCCGTAAGGGCGTTATAATGTGACGGTCAATCCCACTATTCGTTGGTAAAAGAGTAGCCCAAATGTTGGCGGTGGGTGGTGATGACTAGCTGCCTTCCCTCTAGTCTTACACTGCTAAATTAGGGACGGTTAGCAATGATAGCCCTCGAGTTTCTTTGTGTGAAATTCCAGAAACAAACAAACAAACTGCAAAAATTCATGCTAAGTTGTGTTTTTACAAGAAAAAATGTTATTCTCACAGCAAATTGAGATGGATCTTGAATAGATGTGTAAGAAATAATCGCTTGCAATTGTTAATAACGAACAATAATACTATATTTTGTCAATTGTCGTACGAAACCACATTTACCAAGAGATGTAAAATACAAAATAATGATAAGTTTTGTGTTATTTTACTTTTTAAGAATGTTTGTATAATACTGAATCATGAGCTGAAAATCAAAGAGTACAAAACATATTTTCATATATGAAACACATCGCAGAGAAATCTTCCGAAGTGTGCTGTTCCTCATGAAACTAAATCAGTATTGACAATCCTTGTCTAATATTTTCTTATATTATTTCACTGTCACTGTTTGCTCTTAACGTAAAGTGATATATATTTTCTAATACATCTACGTACAATAATTAAGTGTTATCCTCTCAGTTTGCCTTAAATTACTTTTATGTTTTCATCATACATCCATACGGAGTAGGTAGAACCAAAGACAGGGGACTAGGGGTAGATAACAGAGCATCTCTCATTTATATACTTTGATTCACTTTAATAATGTCAGCAAACAAGTTTCAATCAACCTTAAAGATCAGTTTTTGTCTTCTGTTGATGGACTTTTTATTCACGTTAGAATCTGTAAACATTTCTAAGTCCGCCTTTGTAATAATACTATCTTCCAGTTATAAAAGTCATGAATCTTGAAATAAATTAAATTTAATTGCAAAGACTCTTCACGTAATTCATTTTTTGTTGCTGTCATCAGTTATCATGATACCAGAAAAATATATTTGTCAAATAAGAGTCGCTGTTTAGTCGCCAAGTTAACAAAATTAATTCTTCTTTCATGTTGTTTAAGAGAGAAATGTATGAGAAATATTAACAAGATGTGCTATTATGGCCCAAATAAATGGCGTCTGAGACGAGCGTATGACCAAACAATGATATGAAATGTCAAGTGAAATTCTAATCATATATATTTCAATTATATATAATTAGGCTAATAAAATGAAACGGGTCAGAATTTACCCGGCTAGAAGATACCTACCAAATGTTATTCTCTTCGGGTAACTTCTTCTTATTTAGTATTAAAGTATTTTGTGATTAAATTAATAATTATTATGGTCCTCCGTCCATTACTATTCATACTTTAGTCTTGACCTACCATCTTTCGTAATTGTATAGGTTCAATAACAATGTTAATACCCAGAGTCAAATTCTCAGTGAAGGGTTGTCTTCGTATTTCTCTTAAGCAGTTTTGTTATTTAAGGAAGGTAAATTAATAGTTATTTATACATTATATATTTAAAAACGGCTGGTATGGGTAGAGAAAGCACTAATAGAGGAGCAAACAATGTTTCGATCTTCTTCGGTCGTCTTCAAGTTCGCAAAGAAGGAAAGAGTTACTAACGGATAGCTGGCCACATGTTTGAAGACTGATGTGTAATTGAGTGTAGGAATGTAGAGGGCATGCTAATATGTTGGATATATTTATTAATGTAGGTATAAAAATGTTCCTTTGTATTGGTTTATTTTGGGTTTGAGTTGTTGTACGAGTAAGGATTTTTTTTAATTTTGCGTTTGTTTTTGTTTGTTTCTTTATTTAATTTCTGGGTGTTTTTTATGGTTATGTTGTGTTTATTTGATTTGCAGTGTTTGAAAACGTGTGAAGGTGACTTTTTATGTTCTTTGAATCTGGTTTTCATTTTTCTACTTGTTTCTTCAATATAGAAGTCGTGGCAGTTATCACATTGTATTTTATAAATAATATTGGTGTTGTGTTTGTCAGTGTAGTTTTTACATAGTATAGACCTTAATTTTGTGCCTGGTTTTTGAATAGATTTAGTATTAACTGGAATGTCATATTTTGTTGCTAGTTTTTGCCAACTGTTGGTTATTTTTCTGCTGATGTCGGGAATATATGGAATTCAGCCGTATGCGGTTTCGTTAGCTGGTTTTGCTTTCCGTCTAGGTGTGTGCGTATAATGTTTTCTACGGTTGGTGGAGGAAACTTATTGGTATTGGTGAAGTATTGGTTTATTTTGTCTCATTCGTCGGTAATTTTATCTGGTGAGCATAATTTTATGGCTGTAATTATTTGAATTCTTAGTGTGCTGAGTTTTTATTTTGTTTCACGTGTTGAGTCCCAAGGAATGTATAGTCCAGTACAAGTGGGTTTTCTCGTCATCACGAGTTATTTATACAATTTTGTTGTAATAACTTGATTCTATCATTGGAGTGGTACTATTTGATTATCATTAATTCTTTTTCGAGAGTATTTTGAATGGCATAGGAGATAGTGAGTGAGTGATATATGTATATATGTTCTAACGATACACATTTGACGTTTAAGAACGACAAGAGTAATAATTGAGAATATATTTTGTCCAGTTTAATGTGACTTCTTTATGGCTAGGAGCTAGCTATGAAATCAAAATTTCAATATGAATCACTTTTGTATCATAATTCTGTAAAGTAACTGAAATAAAAACAAAACAAAATATTTTAATTTGCTCCTTAAATATAAATATATATCCGAAAAATCAGTAAAATTCACCTCTGGAAATAAATAGTAAAACACTGGAATTTCAGATTATTATATCTTTTCCTCTCTTTTTATTAATTCTTTAACCAGTTTATTGATTTTACAGGTCACTCTTCAGTGTATGACTTTCCTGAAATCTATAACAAAAACATTAAACTAAAAATAAATAATATAAATTAAATACACATATTTTCGAAATGTAAAAACATATGTAATACATTTCACATGGTAATTATGCAGATTAAACATGTTCAAAAATAAATAAATTTAGTCAAAATATATCCAATATACTTTCATTTTTTTTAAATAAAATATCATTCTTATTATAACTTCACTTTTTACTATAGAAATGAAATTTTTATGTATTTTGCAATATCGTACCTCTCACCGGTTTTCTGCAAACCTTAGTAATTGTTTCCATGGTTTCACAATTTTACACAAAGTTACTTCTGTCCAAGCCCCCCCAGTGGTTCAGCGGCGTGTCTGCGGACTTACAACACTAAAAACCGGGTTACGATACTCGTGGTGGGCAGAGCACATTGTGTAGCTTTGTGCCTAATTCAAAACAACAACTACTTCTGTCCTCTTACTACTGCTATCTGTATAAAGTGGCGCCAAAGTAATTTATAAAATATTTTCGAAAAATAGTCCTTTATGTTTTACAATACACTATCATGTTGAGAAGACGGCCATATTCTTAATAATATAAGAAAAAGCTACCATGTTCTTAAATGCTTCACTGCGAGATTTTAATAAAATTATTATATAGTAAAAGAGTTTTAATAATAAATATATTATTACACTACAGGGATTATTTTTAATAGTGCGCTAATACACTTTTTTTATAACAACGATACACAACCAAGATTTTATTAGTGTGCTTATATACTCATTAGATACATAATAATATAAATATAAATTTTTAATAAAATAATAATACACCGCCACATTCTCAATTCTGATTTCTTACTTACAGAATAACACACTGCCAGTTTCTTAATGTTCATTAGTAGACTTTTGTACGAAACTTCTCGTGGCCGACAGCGAGTCTAACCTACAAGAAGGGAATTTCACGAAGAAATTAATATTTGCAAAATTAAAATATGCTTCATCTATAGAATCAGTGAACAGTACTACAAAAATCGTGTTGCTTATGATTGATGGTATCGGTACATTTGTTGTATTCAGTAAAACTATCTAGGTGTATTTAAATAAAGCTGGTTTTTCTTTAGATCGTATTTTTATGAAAAAAAAATATATATTTAATCGTATATCTATATATATGTTTACTTGTAAATATATATATATATAATGTTCACTTGTAGATAGATATTTTAAAGGGGAAAGATTTCAAAAGCGCATTAATTTGTAGGTGTAAATACCTCAAAAACTAGCGAGTTATGATAAGAAATTGTTGCACGTGTGATATTATCAATATTATTATGTTGCTTTAGCCTTTGTTGTTTTAATATGAACAACACTCAACCTTGCTGAAGCCTGTCCAGAAATATTTTGAGGGACTCATGCTTTTGAAGTGCGTGTATGTCAGTTACAACAGATTTCAAAAATTGGAATTTGACGTCTTCGCACAAATGAACTCCTGTGCCTTAGATGGGTATCTCACCATTGCTCGGAAAGAAAGCGTTGCTAGTTGGTACATATGTTGTTTTAGATAACGTCGACAGTCCTCTCACGCACACTTCCAAAATGTTACTCCATGAATTTTCTGTTTCTCACATACTTACTTTGTAATTTTAAACTCTGGAAATACTGAGAAGGTAAGACTCATGGGAGGGGGAATAATACAATGGTATTAAGATCTGACAAGAACCTTATTCTGTGTCACAGCCGAGAACGTAACCATCGTAGTACGTCGAGAACGCTAGCCGGGGTGCTGACCCCGCCTCGGGGTACCCACGTGATTTTACCTTAGTTACTCAGCAACAGACGCTCACAGTTGACGCATCTAGTCAAGCTAAGCTAGTACGATGAGTTACTGTCTTTCTTTACGTAGTTTCGTTTTTTGTAGCTCGTGGAGACACTAAGGACGTTTGGTCGAACATCTGTTAGAATATATAATTACTAATAATACCTAATGGTTCGATAACTCATCTAGCTTATGTTACCTAAAAAATATGGCCCACATTTTTTTATTACACCGAGCTAGAGAAAAATAAAGTAAAATCGGAAGTTTCATATGCAAAAATGTCGCATACGAACACAATATGCAATGCACACAATGATACAAAATACATATAAAATAATTGAAAATTTTTCAACACATGCGTATCTACACATATGGAAACATAATAATGTAGTAATATAATTATCAACATGAAACAAAACTGAGTTGGTACAAAATTAATTTTGTTTTTTTGTCTGAAACGAGTTTTAAAGCAATATTTCAATACATTTCATGTTCTCACCTTCCCTTACATGCACACTGTCCATCACTACCATCTTAATGAATATTACTTACTGTTCCGTTTGTAAGAATTTTTTCATGTTATTAAAAGCATTTGTTATAGTTTTTCTCACAAATAAACAAAACACTTTTTATTTTAATCCTTTATTATTATTTCGTGTTAGTTTTGCTACAAACACTTAGCATTATTCTTTCCTCTGCGTTCGAGGTTAATTCTTTTCCAGTGGCTTACAAGGCTATAAAATCAAGTTTTGATACTCGTGGTGGGCACAACACAGACAACTCATGGTGAGGTAACTTCCTACTTAGTAACAACCAGATAAAACTAAATAAGAGTTACTCCTTAAGTATAAGTAAAAACAAAAGCCTCGCGATTTTTAGGCCTCAATCTATTTTGAAACATTTTCTAATATTTTACTTTTGTAATTTAATCCTTTATAATAAGAGTTACGCAGATAATCGTATATCTTTGAATGAAATTCAACAACCTAATTAGAATCAGAATCCAACGGTTAAGATTAAACATCGTAGTTTCTTTTCCGTCTTGCAATAAATACTTAGTCGTATACACAACTTCTTGTTACGTCAAATATGGATATTAACATAAGAAGAAGGAGGAGCCAAAGACTTTTTTCGAGGCGGAGCGCACGCATGTGCAGTCTAATTTCAGGTGGTGATTCTTACCTAACCTTATGTAAATATATTGATTTCTCTTGCGCAGTTGTATAGAAATATCCTGAAGCTGAAGTGTGCGTGGGTAATGAAGATTCCCAGGTCTACATACTATTTTTATCATAACAAACTAGTGAACGTGTAAAGTGAGATGCTGCTTATCTCATTCACACTGGTTATCCTTGTTCTTTAAACAATTGACTCATTATGTTAACCAGTCAACACTGAGTAGTTATCCTTGCACTTATAACATTTTCGGTGATATCTTATTCAGTGTTTTGCTGCACTGAATGGTTATGTTCGCATTAATATTTTGTCCGAGTTTATTGTATAGTTAATCACAACTTAGTGCATCGCCTTAACAAAAGATGTCATTAATGTATCTCCATGTGTGTATATATGTATGTATACTGCATCGTTAATGTTGATTTTCAAACATCCAGTTCACTCTTCTGTGAACCTGCAGACAAACATGAACAAATTTAACACTTGTTCCACTGTACTCGTTATTCGAAACTGTTGCTCTTTTAATGGTGCTTGATTTTTTTTATACTGCGTAAATGACTAAAATTACATCTCACTTGTCTACTTGTATAATATATGACGGCCCTTTACATACCAGTGTCCCTAAAATGTGTATTCCTATACAAATTATTCACTATTGACACCTTGATATTTTTATTCAATATACCTGGACGCTTTAATAATGACGTTAAGTTACCTCAACAATTTTTGAGTCAATGAAAACGACTATTCTCCAGGATTTTCTGGAGAGGAGAAGGCACTTAAAAACACTCTTTCCTTAGTATCATGACCCGTAAGTTATTTGTCATAACGATCTCGATGTGTGCAGTCCAGCTTATTCCAAGAGCAAACTGTTTGTCATCCCTTAGTTTTACGTTAGACTTGCTTGTTTATCATTAGACAGATTTTCACATGGCTGCTATCCAAACAGTTGTTATGACGATGTTTAGAAACACACACGGTTTTAATACTACGTGGCCAGCATGTTAGTTTTCCATTTAGAAACGAATGCTAACTTATATATTTCATGCAGTTATAATAGCGAATATCCATAAAATTTTTAAATTTAATAAAAAATACATCATCTTAATCTTGGTCTACTCAGAATACAAATCTAAAACCCAATCAATGCAGTTTTAAGTAAATTGTGGTTACAATTGAACTCTATTGCATGAGATCGTAACCCAGACAGGATGACAGTTTGCTGATTATATAGATTGCTTTAACACTCCTGTCTGCTTCTGTATAAAGAGGGAAGAACATATGGTGTAAGTTTGAACAATTCATACTAAAAATATTATGTTCACCTACTTCTATGCGCGTATCCTTGTGGCTTGTATTTATAAACTGGTTTAATCTGTACAGTTAATTCACATATGAAAGCGATTCGCTTTGACGCTTCCTACTGCACAAGTAGCTGCTGGACGTTGAGTGAGCGCTATAGCATTTAGGGATTCCTTTCATAGTGCCCCCTTCACTGGCACAGCGGCATGTCTTCTGACTTATGATGCTAGAAATTAAGTGTCGATATTCAGGGTGAGCAGAGCACAGATAGCCCTCTGTACAGCTTGGTGCTTACTATCACATAACAAACCTTTTACAGCATTCTTATTTCCTATTTTATGGTTTATCGTTCGAAAGTTTAACATTGTTTTATATTAAACTTGTCATGCTTACAGTTAATCGCTAATAGATTTTTGACCTACAAAATGTCAGTCGTAAGCCCGAATGTTACGTCATTTCTACAAAACTTATTTAAACATATTTACTGATTTTTCCTGCTTACACATAACTTTTAAAATGTATTAAATTTTAGAAAATATCACAATGATTACTCCGATAATCTGCTAAAATCCTAAATCCGTAGAATTGCTTCATGCAACGTTTATGTGGTTACTCGACTTATCTTACACGAAATGCTCGAGCTCATACAAACTAATTTCTATCATTTTCACCACAGTTACCTAATATGACAGTTCAAATACTTCTTATAATCCAGTTTGATTAGAATAAGTATATTAACTACATATCAGCAGAAACCAGCTGTATGTAACAACATCTAATACATTAGGTCTATGACAACAGCAAGTCAAACTGCAAACAATATTAACACTATGACAGTTCAAATCCAGTACGTAGTGTTTTGTCTCTAGGCGGTAGAAAGCGACTTAGAATTAGGTTAGTGCTTTATTATCTCAATGAGAGTATAATGTTTATTTTATATGACAAAATAACCTTTTCCATTTTCACAACGATGCTACAGTGGATTCATTAATGTCAAGGTTATTATTAAAATATTCATATACAAATAATGTAATGATAAAAGAGAAACTATATTTCATAGAGACATCTAAATCATCTTCACCATTAGGTAAAATTCATGCCATCTGCATTCTGAAATTTTCTTCTCAATATCTAACGCTTTAATGCAACTACATTTATTTATTTCAGTTTTGAAATAAAATGAAATAGTATTTGAAAAATAACAACTTTCTGGATCTCAGAAAGAAGTATTTAATATAAAAAAATAATTAAAATGTCTGTTTATTCTCAAGTTTAATTTATTTTCATTTTAAATCTGTTCAAAAATATGTCACGCCTATAGCTAAGTCTCTGGAAAATCTAACAAAATGGCAACCGTGACTTTGAGATTGAATTTTATGTGAAGTTGACTAACTGGAACTTGCTGTTGGAATGTTGCTTAATGTGTGATATGACTGCAATGCAGAGCTTATGTCGTGTGTTCTAAGTGGTGACATTATGTACACATTTAAGTAAATTACAAACAGAGTAATATCCTCAGACTGCTAATTAGGCGAGGAGACAAGAAACCATCATACGTGTCACGATAGCCTTTATGAACTATGAAATAAGAACACAAAACATTTTTTGTCTGCTTCTTCTTACGACTATTTGGTGATCCTCAGTTTCATTCATAAAATTATCATTGTTATGCCCAGGTATTATACAAAAGGCCTCGTAGGCAGTGGATGCAGCAGAGGTTTTGCAGATAACGTATTATAATATATTCTCCTTTGCTTCCACTCATGGGTTCTTAGAGTGAATACATTAAAACCGAATATCTATTTACATATTAAGTTCTTTTTGTTATCCACCGTCTTCACACAATTAGTACTTAATATTTATTGTATTTTTTTTCACAACTTACGTTACTCAATGAAACTTAATTTATATATATCTATACAGATTAGTTCATCCAAAAACTTATTATTTTTCCAATCAATAACTTGCGCTTGTGGACCTTTTGCAAAAAGACAACTAACACGTAAAAGCATTTTACCACAGCTATGTTTCTCTGTGCCCGATTGTGGTATAATGGTTCATATGATCGAGTTTGAATTTCAGGTATTGTGATTTGTATTCCATTGCTGAGAATTCTCACTCAGCTATTTAAGACCATATAAGAGATAGAATAAAATATCACTATTTGATTATATCTATCGCAAGGGATAGATGTATTTTGCCTCAAGAGCAAAACTATACCATTGAAATAAAAAAAATATAGATTTCAAGTCTTTTTGTTCGTTTGTAGTTATGTGCAAATTACACAATGAATTATCTGTGCTGTACTAACCGCAAGTATCGAAACTTAGTATCTGACCTTGAGTCCTCTGGTGGTAGTTGTTAAGGAATGTCCAAAAATGCTCTATTAATCTTCTTTTCCTATTTTTTTAAACTGAGTTTGTGATTTGCACATATATATTCTTTCAAATCTACTTTTCTTAACAACACCATGATATGTTTTAAACTTTGTCTGCAAGTAGCTCATAAAATGTTTTGTCATAAATATTATATTTTAATTTTTTGTCACGCTTTTTATTGCAATACAATCCTCAACATATTTAGCTTTCTCAAAAGATATTAGTGTTTAAATTTAAGTTTGTATATATACACACTGCCTGCCAAAATCTTAAAGCCAATGAACATAAAGAAAAATATATGCATTTTGCATTGTTAGACTCAACCACTTATTTGAGTAGAGCTTTTCAAGATGAAAATAAGACAAGTAAAATAAAAATAAAAACTTTTCAAGCATTTAATAGGAAAATGTGAACACTATGAAGTTAGCCTAAATACCAACTGGTCAAAAGTTTTTTAAGACCACACTGCAACGAAGCGCTAATCGGTAAACACGTAACGAAATTTAGTCATTTGTGTTCGAGCATCAGCGTTGTCAACATCTCCCACTGAAATCTCCTGTGTCACATTGGGTAAAATCATGGCAGAAGCTAAAACGTTGACAGAGTTTGAACGTGGCAGAATTGTTGAGCTGCAAAAACAAGGTCTCTCTCAACGTGATCATTGCTGGTGATAGTGGACGTAGTAAAACTGCTGTTGCAAATTTCTTAAAAGACCCTGAGGGATACAGAACGAGAATTTCAAGTGGTGGGCCAAGAAAAATTCGCCGGCGTTAAGCAGGAAGATTCGACGAGTTTTACGGCAAGACATCAGCCTTTACGGACACACAATGCAGCTCAAGAACAATAAGACGGCATCTACAAAAGAAAGGCTTTGAAAACTGTAAACGTCTTAAAAGGCCACGCCTTCTTCCACACCACGAAACAGCTCGATTAAACTTTGCTGAGAAGCACCGCACATGGCACGTAGAAAAGTGGAGAAGGTCTTGTTCTCTGATAAGAACAAATTTAACCTGGATGGTTCAGATGGCTTTCAACGTCACTGGCACGATACGGATATCCCACCTAAGACATTTTCTACACGACATAATGAAAGAGGCTCCATCATGATCTGGGGTGTTTTCTTCTTTCATGAAACAATGGAGCTTCAGCTCATACAAGGCCATTAAACAGCAGCTGGCTACATTGGCATGTTGGAAGAGTGCATCCTTATTGACAAAAGACCCTCGCTTCTGTGAAAATGACTGGATCTTTTATCAGGAAAACGCTGAAATCCACAATGCCCACAGGAGAAAAGACTTTTTCATGGCGAATAACGTGATCATTTTGGATGATCCAACGTGTTCACCCCAACTGAGCCCCATTGAAAATTTTTGGGGTGGATTGCAAGGGAAGTCTTTAGAAATAGATGTTAATTCCAAACAGTGGATGATCTTCGTGAAGCTATCTTCATCCCTTGGAGTAATATTCCAGCCAGCTTTCTGCAAACGCTTATATCAACCTTGCCAAAGCGAATGTTTGAAGTTTTTTGCAATGACGGCCGTGCAACTCACTACTGAGACCTCTTTTTTGGCATTTCCTACCCTACTTCTTTTTGGTATGGTCTTAGACTTTTGAGCAGCTAGTATTTAGGCTAATTTCATAGTGTTTACATTTCTCCTATTAAAAAGTAAAAAAAAAAAAAATTATTTTCCCTTTTTTATTTTCATCTTTCGAAGCTTAACTTAAATAAGTGGTTGAGTCTAACAGCGCAAAATGCATACTTTTTCTTTATGTTCATTGACCTTAAGATTTTGGCCGTTAATGTGTATGTATGTATGTATGTATATATATATATATATATATACATGGCAATACAAATTGCAAAATTAAGCGACTATTATATGACATTATTTTAGTCTCTATTGACTGACGGACAACACAACACTTCATACTAGTGTAAGTGTTTAGAATAGGTGACCCCTCCAGAAAACCTTCTGCCCCTTATTGGAGCAATTAATAAATTCTAGCCCTGAGAAAAGGAAAATAGGTTAAAGCGAAAGCAGGTGTTATAACACACTGTGCAATGTTTTGTGAAACCCCTGTTTTCTTGAAAACATGTTCTTTTATGCAACTAGGCCGCACCCTAGCGGTAGAAACCATATTAATACAAATGATGCTTTTCTAGAGGTTGTACGGGGCCCAATTTTTAACGGGGCTCAAGGCATCAGAACCCAAATAACATTTTAACCATGAAAATAATTGTTTTCTTCTGTTTAAGAGGAAAGTTACACGATTAGCTATTTGAGCTGTACTCAAAGTGGATGTTTTACTAAAAAATTAGCGTTTTAAACCCATAAACTAACCTGGGTTACCTTTGTCAATATCACTCTCAAAAATTTAACCAACGCTAGATGCAAGAGCAGAATTGTAAATGGAAAACTGGAAAAGTTCTAAACGAAAAGTACATATATAGTTATCACTCAAAATAAGAACTAGTCAAGGCGACGACTTTTGAACAGTAAATCAGATAGTCAAGCGGTGCCAAAAAAGACTCTCCAAGCAGTCGCTAAAATCGATGCCTATCTAATATGACTGTTAAATATTAGTCATTTTTACTATTGTGTGGTTGGAAAATAGTCAGGTGATGGTGGTAGGGATACCTAGCAGGTAATAAATTTGACTGCTCTATGATAGTCGTTATGACTTTCGTTAGGTAGTCATTCTGACCAATGCTGACTACCTGACAATAGTCTCATTACCTATCTGCAAACTACCGCAGAGTAGTCATGACACAGTCAGTGTGACCCTATTTGTCCAAGGAGCGGTTGTCATTATGACCATCCAACGACCATGGAAGATAAGTCTTGTTGACCCAGTCGTGACCACCTCTACAATGTCACTGTTAGACAAAGAGACCATCTTCATTCAGTTGTGATCAGCAGAACCGTCACTGAGCGGTCAACCCTGCAGCCATCTGATGATTCAACCTAAGTCTTGGTAATCTGCCACCATCCTGAAAAATATAAAATGAATTTTTGCTGCACCATTTTTATTCCAAATTGAACACAAGTGTACATCAATATACATGTACTAAAATAAAATTCAAAATGCCACAACAATTTGAAAATAAACAACTAAACTTTACACTTGGTTTTTACAAATTCACCCTGCATTAAATACACATGACAAGTTAGTATTATCAGATCTAATATAACCTTATTGCTTTGAACACTTTCCTCTTCCTTTACCTTTGGACGTTTTGATATATTTCCCGCTGCTATGTTTTTTGACGTTCAAGAGACCAAACAACTGACATCTGTCTACATCTTTTCCAGATTTGTTAATTTTCCTTGTACTCATCATAGAGCTTCGAAGCAACTCTTTCAACAAAGTTGAAAGTTTTCTTGATTTTTGTTGTAAGTGCAAAGTTGAAGATATAAAAACTCCCTATATACATAGTGAATGTTTCCACAAAATCTTCAGTGGCACAAATATCAAAACCATCGACATATAGTTTGAATTCCTGATCACAAAACTGAAAAATTGAATCACATTGAATGTATATACCACTTTTAGCATATTTCCTAACTTCAGTACCCACCATGATACTTTCACTTTCTTTTAGAAGAAAAGGGATACCAGGAATGGCAATACTAAATGTAACATGAGGCATGGGTGAGGACTGTTTCATAATAAATGCTAGTAATGGATTATTTGCTGGCGATGTGTTTCTGTCCTACAGGTGAGAATTTACTGAGTCCTTATGTTGAGAGAAAAAGTTGGACACTTCTTTCTCTGCATCATTTCCTCGCCGCTTAAATTCATTCAATATCTGTGCTGGTGATGCCAGAAAAAAAGGGTAATGCTCTATAAGTTCACTGACAGGATTGTTGTCAATGACCAGTTTTTTACGATCACGTAGATTTTTGTCCATAAGCAAATCCTCTTTACAAAGATCACTCTTTTTTTCTGCAATGCAGACGAGTTTTTATCCATTTCTTGTGTTTTGCGGTGGAAGTTTCATCCTCCCCAACTGACTTTTCACACAAATATTGCTTTAATCCATATAGCCTCTGTTCTGAGATAGGGTTTCATCTGTTGCAGTTTTCGTCTTTTTCTTTCTTTCTTGGACTATAGGCAATGATGAATCCTTCCGCTTTCTATTATTCTGCAATTTCTGACGAAGTCTCATCCTCCACAGCTCCTGCAATTAGAATTGACAGAATTAGTTCTATTGAGAATGAATAACAAAACTGCCCTGGTATAACGGTAATTATTTTAAACCACTTTTGGCATATTTCAGGTTTAATCTGAGAAACTGAAAGTCATACACATACTGGTTAATAATTAGTTGTACGAGTTCATCTTGACAATGAATTCTCTTTAGCAACAAATTTGTTGACTTTCATTAGTTGAGTCGTGTTACATCGTATACAAACAAAACAAATATTTCAAAGTATCGAAATAGTATTTTTCACAGCCCCTCCTTGGTAGATATATGTACTTGTTTGTATTTTAAAAAAAAATCACTTGTTTCTTTACTAATATTATGCAATACAAAAATGCCATTTAGTTTATTTTGTCACTAATGAACATATTTCTTGCAGAATACAAATTACACCCTTACAAGTGATGATATGGTCATTCCTGTTATGCACTTGAGGACCAATTTTATTTTGGGCTTTTGGGCTCATAAAGTTAAATGTATATATAAAAGAATATATTTGTGATAGAATTATATTTCACAACAAACATAACATAATGCACACGTGGATAGTACTTACACGAACACCTTGGGGTGTTAGATTTGGGGCATCTGACAGCTGAGGGTAGCGCTTAAATATTTCATCTACTAGTTGGTCATACTGCCTTGAAGTGGGATATCTAAAAAACAGAGGTTGGGCAGGCCATCAAGTGCAGATAAAGACATCTGAAGAGATATAATTACATGCTTGTAATCAGAAATGGTACACATGGTATTCACTGCACAGCACTTACAAGGTATAGTTGGAAATCTCAATGTAGACCGCATTCAGTAAATGGAAGTGACCTTCATTCTCAACAGGTTTCCCTTGCGACAACAACAAAGCAATAGATCTAGGCAGACTTGACAAATTTTCCAGCTTAAAGGGTACTGACCAAGGCTTGAATACTAAGATGCTGACCAAAGAAAATATCAGATAGTTCAAAACATTTACAAATTGGGGTTGACTGATTGCAATGAAATGCTAACTAAAGCCTAATTGTCTCAAGTGAAAGATGAAACTAGTTCTCCAACAAATTGAAAGATCTGTTTGACATTCATTAGGACATATCCTATCATGATGATATGGACTGAATTTATTCAGTACTGGGACTGGGTGAAGATGCACTCTGCTTGCTTGAAGGTACTTAAGGGTTCGGTGGATTCTGGTCAAAAAATAAATTTTTAACGGGTCTAAATTTGTAGTAAAAAATTAACAACCGTAATTGTGCTATGTTGAATAACGTATATTGAACAATTTTACTTCTTTTCTTCGGAATAAAGTTTCCCCAGAGTGATTTCCAATGACTACATAAATAATCATAATCACTCAAATTTAAATGGGTTGCGCATTCATCCATAGACTCTTCACAACAGCTATCTCTCCGTCAGAGACCCCAGCATTAGAAACCAGAGAAACGCGCAACTTTACTCGTGGTTTTGGAATGTCAGACCATTAAACACCCATCCAGTCCTGCCAATCTTCTATGTACACTTAAGCTGACAAGTTGGTAGCATCTACATCCAGATTTAGAATGTCAGAAATCTTACTAAGCAACAATTCCAGATCATCCACTGACATCACAATTCTTTTTCATTGTAGGTAATGTGGTATAATAAAACCATCTTTCTGGAACCTAAAAGTATGGTACTGATCAAAAATAATTTATATGTATACACATGCAGAAAAGTTGTCATTAAATAACAACTACAAAACGCCAAAAATATATATTAAATTTCCATAAAGTTAACATCAGCAGGACTAGTATAAATCAGCTAAATAAGTAATTTGGTTTTTTCCCCAACAAATAGTAGGCTTTAAAAGGTGAAAGCAAATATAAGTAGTCTGACCTTAATAGATGGTGATGATAGTAGTGATTTAGGTGCGAATATGCACCATACATATTAATATGACACAAGTTTTCTCTGAAAATTTTAATGAAATTTGTCACAAAAAGACAGAAGCAAATTTACATAAAATATGTCAAATCTTTTGATGAAATTTGTCAGTGGAAGGTACACACCAAGTTACCTAAAATAGGTTAAAATATACCACTGATTACCGAGCTCTGTTTAAAATTTGTCATCATTCAGTCGCCACGAATGTAGTGATGTAAGATGATCATATTTTTATCTTTGTTCACATAATAAGGCAATGGGTAATGATCATAAAGATCTGGAATGCTCAGGAGTTCATAGCTTCTCATTGGGTCTTCAATCTAAGCATGAAGATGCTGTGATAATCAACAGTTTGGTATCTTTGAAAATACAAAAAATGTTTTCCCCAAAGAACAAAGCAACAGATCACTGAAGAAAATTGAAGACTATCGAATTCATAGTTATTGACAACCATCGTCCCTGAGTTGTATGTGAGGCAGTTAACTGTAAAACCTGATGCTTTAGTGACAAAATCGCCTTCCCCAACAAATGCACTGACAATATTTCGCTCTTCTCCGAGTAAATTCACAGACAATCTGACAGGATTAGGTCCGGTCAAAGGCATCTATTCCAAGAAATCCATTGCTTTCCAAATGTGAACAGAGTTTATACTGGTGTCTCATTGCCATTGTTTTGGCTAGATTCATCCTGTTTTTAGTATGTCTTGCAACATCAACAAAAAACTGTTTGGTCTCAAAGCTTATGGTCCACACATTCCTCTGTGGACCAAATCTGCGGGTCATCTCTGGGTAATGCAAAGTAAAATGCCCCTTTGGCTTGAGAGTTCTGTTTGGAAATTCGTTTTCATAAAGAGAATGGAATGGCTATATCACATCATTTAAAAATTCAATGCTTGCATATGACATTGATGGACACATTATCAATTCTACCATATCCAAGCAGAGCCAACAGAACTTTCCATTTGTTGTTGCCTTCTGGCACTGCATCACCCATTAGTAATGGAAATAACCTTAAGAGATACCAAATTTGTACAGCTCTTTGCTTAATGTGTTCTGACCCTCTCAAAATAACAAGCTCAAAATAACTATTGATTTTATCAGTTCCTTTGTAGTGGAACTACTTCATTCTGCCTGCAAGGTACTGAAGGCTGAAGTATCCAGACAAGACATACTGATCTCTGAGTAAAATTAAAATTTCTGACACCAAGCCAGATTCAAAATGGTCATGTAATATATCAGGTGATAGAGCATTTGCCACATGAAATTGCTGCATAACGCTCAGGGGCGATCTTTTTTTAACCCCTTATGTACTTGACAAAGTCGGTTCAGTTTCGACAATTGTAACTTGGTAATTACAGGATGAAATAGACCTCTCTGGACATTTTGTAATATCAGTCAACTTTCTTCGATTATCCCGAGTTACCATCCAGAATCTACATGATCTGAGAGCAGAAAATTATTCAAGAATCCCTCCAATAACATGGCTTTCCAAATTATCTGCAACAACAACAAGAGGTGCACTCTGAATTTAAATGTTCCCTCTGGTTCGACAATGTCAATACCGATGTTTTCAAGAACAGATAGTTCTTCAATCAAAGGTCTCATCACCGTATTTAGCCCATGTTGTTTTACATTTTGGCTCTTCACCAAGATTGCTAAGAATATACAATGAAGCTGAGATCTCAAAGCAGGTTCAATATTGCTTTACTGATAGTAAAAAGCAGCATATTTGTAAGCAGGAGCTCGTATTCCAGCCTGGTTCACAGCTGTAAACTCATCAAAATAGAGACAAGGACAAGGCGAGTTTCTTGCCAGATTTGATGATTTTTGAAATGTTCACCATCAACGACATTTAAAAGACAATCATCAGCTGACTGGCGAGGATAAAAACTTGACTAAAAATATCATCATGCTTAAACAACCACTTCAGAGTATCTAATAAAAAAACATACTGCATTGTATCATGTTTCCCATCACAAACAATTCTCAGGTCATACTCAACAGGTTTTACAAATGACAAATTATCTTTAACGTAAGACTGGAAATTATTGTGGTCAGTGAAATTTTCAATCATGGAATAAAAGTCAAGACATTCTTTCTTGCAAGCTTTCATCACTGTAACTATATTATTTCTAGGAACCCCCTCACAGATCAATGTTCTTTTTATGATTTGGAATAAATATTCATCTTTGGCAGCCATAATAGAACAGGACAAATTAAAAAAAAAATACATGAAGTTTTGTAAGTAATTGTTTCATTTTCACGCAGCTGCAGAATTATTTAGCTTATTACCATCAACTGCCTCATCACTGTCAGAGTTATATTCCCTCTGTTCCATAAAGTACTCGGCACATTCACCACCAGCTTTATTATCATGCATGCTGGTAGTAGTAAACCATCTATGCATTTTATTTACATGCCTTTACAAATATCTGATGCTTTTGAATGGTCTTTCACACCCATTAACCCCACATGGGACAACAAATCCAGGCTCATGCTCATGAACCAAAGAAAAATGTGGAAGTAGCTTGCTAAAATGCCTAACCTTATAATTACATTTAATGAAAGGGAAAATATTGAAAACGTCTGACTGATCTGCCATGTTTAACTCCAAAGTTTACCAAACTTCACAGTGTCGATTAATAAATATCATGCAAGACATGCATCCAAATGTCGCGGGTTTTCATTCTGGAACGAAAAATGCATCATTTATTTAACTAAATCTAATGATAAATTTCAACAATAACCACTAGGAAATGTTGGTCGTCCGCGAACTTGTCCGTGTATCCTCGGACTTGCTCTCAATCTAGCGAATAAAAATGTATTTCAAAATACAAATTCTTGCCACAACCCCCCGGGGATGGCCAAAAACATTTATTGGCCAGACTTCAACCTAATTAGCATATTCGCCAAATTGGACAGAAATCCGAAAGGAATTGTAGACTGTAGAGTGAACACAAGGAAATTTCTGCAGACGCACACGCATGTTGATGTGTGATCCATAGTATCCCCCGATTTTCGTAAGGGCAGACAATTTTTATTATTTTAATTGCACAACTCGGTTGCTCATGACTCGATGCAATATCCCCCAGATCCTACATTTCTGTCACCGGTATGGATTACGGGATGAACCCAAAGTCTGAGAAAGTTCCCTAGTGGCAGAGAAGGGAGAGTTTGTTGTTGTTGTTGTTTAGAATTAAGCACAAAGCTACACAATGGGCTATCTGTGCTCTGCCCACCACGGGTATCGAAACCCGGATTTTAGCGTGTAAGAGAAGGGAGAGAGGTTGGGAGAATCAGTGATGTCGAGAAACCCACTTGTTGAGAATTTTATATGCAAAAACGGCTCGTTTGGGTTCAGAAAATATTTTAAATAGAAGAGCGAACAACGTTTCGACCTTCTTCGGTGATCGTCGAAACGTTGTTCGCTCTTCTATTTAAAATATTTTCTGAACCCAAACGAGCCGTTTTTCCATATAAAATTCTCAACAAGTGGGTTTCTCGACATCACTGATTGTGATTTCATCACGGCGATTGTTCGAGAAGTGTAAGTTTTTGTGTTTTTCTCAGTGTATTTGTACTTACCTGTTACCATTATGTCTGAACAAGCATACAGTACGCCACTATTAACAGTACACGCTCACACGATCGTTAAGAAACTAAGAAATTTAAACCAACGAATCATTAATAGAAGAAATGACATCAATTTTATTCAACAATGTGAACCTGACGATGACCGAAGAAGGTCGAAACGTTGTTCGCTCTTCTATTTAAAATATTTTCTGAACCCAAACGAGCCGTTTTTGCACATAAAAGGTTGGGAGAATATTTTGCAGGATCACAGACCTTCTATTCATACTGTACGGCCTGGCGCTGGCTCCTATCTCGCACCATTCGATTTCAAAGTATAGTTTAAAAATTTAAATACATTTTGTACCTAAAGATATTTTTAGATAGTTTGTAATATTAAGTTAAAGAAATACTCATTAAACACAATACATGTTTCACTTTTTCACTGTTTTCAAATGATTTGACCTGCCGTCCCCATTTGTAACTTCATTGTTGGCTGTGTCAGTGGATCTTGACAATACACACGTCGCATAAAGTGTGTGCGCTTTAGCATTTGTAGCTCTGCTGATTTATTAAAAATAAGGATACATTATTTACGTATTATCTTATGTCATCTTTCGTTATCAAAGGTCTATAAATTAATAGCAGACAAGGTCCCTTTTAATGTGTATACAACTTTTATCTGTGTAGCAGTGGCCGTAACAAATCTTTTTAGCAGCGGTGTAGTTGGTGCTAAATTTAACAGAGCAGCAACATGGATCATTGCGGGCTTTCGATTCTACCATTTAAGATACCAAATATGTGCATTTGTGATGTCAAGACTGGGAAATATTTTCGATTTCATACTTCAAAGCATTACCTAAATATGAATATTCCTACTCTACTACTACTAAACTACAAAAGTACAGACCTACACAATGTAACGGGTAACCATCCTTGTTTACATATAACGAGTTGTATACAAAACATACGGATGGATTCACTTCAGTTAGGCCTGGCATGGCCGAGCGCGTTAAGGCGTGCACTCGTAATCCGAGGGTCGCGGGTTCGCGCCCGCGTCGCGCTAAACATGCTCGCCCTCCCAGCCGTGGGGGTGTATAATGTGACGGTCAATCTCGCTATTCGTTAGTAAAAGAGTAGCCCAAGAGTTGGCGGTGGGTGGTGATGACTAGCTGCCTTCCCTCTAGTCTTACACTGCAAAATTAGAGACGGCTAGCACAGATAGCCCTCGAGTAGCTTTGTGCGAAATTCCAAAACAAACAAACACTTCAGTTAATCTAGAAAGTTAAACATTCGTATTCTTATATTGTTTTATTTAAACATAGTATAGGAAAATAAGACATAAATGATTAATATTTACCTGGATTTCTTCTTTCCATCATCTGCACGGTTGCATGGCAATTGTGCAATGTTAGTACATGTTTCGGTCATTATAAATTTTATAAACGTCATATGTAATTTTTCAAGCTGCGATAAAATATTATTGTGTGTGATTTCTCCTCCTTCCTTGGGTTTAGTGTCATCCCTACCTTCCGGTGCTACTAAGGAGTGGACCGTGCCGTCTTCACTCCCCCCATCCGTGTAAGTTTTGTTGTATGTGAGCCCCTAAATGCCTCCTCGACTACCTTGAGGAATGATCAGCCTCTCTCCACAAATAACACCTACAGCCCTCCTTGTACAAGGAACTCTCGCCTTCAGATAAACTCGACCTGGTACATACCCATTGAAAAGAGAGAGTCTCGCTCGCGCAAAATGTAGCTGCTTTCCATTTGTACTTGATTTGCACTGCGGACCACGATACGAATCGGATTCATTTCCCGGACGTGTAGTGTCAGCGCGAGTGTTAACCACGTGGGGAAAGCTTATTTCAGTCATAACTTAGATCGTTGTGGATTATAATAATAAATGTATTGATTATTGTATTTCATATTCGAATATTCCAACACATGCACACAACAATATGAAAACACAATTGTCAAATAAAACAATAAAGAAATAGCAGTGGTTGATAAATAAGATTTATTTTGTGTGAAAGAAATTTATCCCCCTCAAAAGTAAATAAATAAATTCTTACAAATTTTATCCTGGTCACGTTTCAAATGTTTCATTTATGGAACAAAATGCATGCATACAGTCATTTGTTTGATCTGCGCCTTAATGATATAAGAAACATTAAGGGTGTCAATTCACGAGTTAATGCTGACAATGGTGTTGGTTTTCCTGACCACAAAGTAGTCCTTAAGACTAGTATAGCAGTGCTGCTATGAAGTAGTCAAGGTGACTGAGAAGTGGCTAAATAGACTGAGATATGGTTATTCTGAATGGGAAGTAGTCAAACTGACTAATTTTTATATGCAAAAACGGCTGTTCTGGGCCCAGAACCTGACGATGACCGAAGAAGGTCGAAACGTTGTTCGCTCTTCTATTTGAAGTGTTTTCTGGGCCCAGAACAGCCGTTTTTGCATATAAAAGTTCTCAACAAGTGGGTTTCTCGACATCACAAACTGACTAATTGCTTAAATTAACTAAGTGTCAATCAAACTGACTACTAATAGATCATCGTTACTATTTAATGGTCAATTTCGTATCAACGACTACAAAATGATAGTTATCTTGCTCGCTGATACATTTTAGATAGTCAATTTGACAGTGACCACGATATCTCTGAAGCAGAAAATAGATGTGACTATGTCCTGGTAGTCGAAATGAACAACTTTTATTTAGAGTGTAGCATTTATGAAAACGAAGGAAAGTATAAAAAACAGTGCAGCATATTCTTGAACTAGAAAATTAAACGAGCTAGCATCATAGAGATTTCTAATTTTTTTAGAAGTTTGTAATGATAGGCATGTACAACTAAATTTATTCAGCCGGTATTTATTACTAATAATTAATTCAGTGGCATGAAGCAAACTCTTCTTCAATACAGAACATCTGATGTCGAGGATACCATAATAAACATTAAAGAAGTGTTATCGCCAGTTGTTACAGAGTAATCAGAATCTTGTGTCAGAAGAAATAAATGTTACTATCGGAAGATGAACCAATCAGTGCTGACAACAATAATTCAAAATAGATTTTTGTTACGTTTTAATGGAGTATGCTTTGATGAAAACGGTAGGCATATTTGAGTTGTTTTTTATGATTACAAGTATTTCCTTGGAGTTCTGTTCTACAATGTAGAACATGATGAACCAATAAGATTATGTATGGATTTTGTTGTAACGTTTTCAGATGATGATGAAAAACTAGGTTAAATAGTGATGTAATTGATTTAACAATTGAGCTCCAAAGTATAAGCTTAATTTCTCCAAAAAGTTCGATATTATTGAAATACCAGTTTTTAGTTATAAAAGAAAAACACACCCCAATGTGTGTGTTTGTATATTGGTTTACCTACAGCTCCAGTGAATCCAGAATCTTTGAGATGAGTTTCTACAAGTTGAAGTTATTTAAGTCCTATCTGAAACCGTTCGTGTTTCAGGAGTGTCTGAATGAAAATGGACGTTGAAAAAAGGTTGAATATCCAGAAAGTTGTCGAATAATTTGTAGAAAGACTGATTAATAAAGAAATTATCACCCATAGGAGAGCCAAACGTCTCCTGCAGAGGTCACCAGTTTTAGCCACTCACACTAGTATACAGTACTGTGTTGTCTGCCATTAAAATGACGTAACATAAGGGACGCTTAACGTTGTAATTTATATTGTCAGTAAAGCATGCGCATCTCATGAAATGCGAGAAGAATTATGCATTTTGTAGACTGCAACACAACATGACGTATGAATTTTCAAAGCAAGAAATAAAAATATTAATTATTCTAAATCTATGTTTTATTTACTCTTGAAACAGAACACTTTCAAAAACTGTGCGGAAGTACATTGTAGTTACTACATATAAAAAATATGTGAATGCGAAAATTTTTATTTGTAAGATTTCACACTTTTTCTGCTACCTTCTTTTCAGTGCATAACTTGTAGGGGGCTCAGAATTTTGTTGCCACGGTCTTGACTTTGCTATCACTAACGATAACTTGTGACAGTTAAATAAGTTGACAATGAAGAACAATTGAGTACTCGTGAAACATAACAACTACAAAGGTGCACCCGAAATTAACAAGCAAAATTTGACAATATCACTCCTACTCCGGATGGAAGCTGTTTTCTTTAGTATAAAAGGAGTGATGTAAAACTAACAAGTTGTCAGGAATGTATATTAATGTATGCGTAAAGTAAAGAAACGTATCAGATTACAATTTCAACATTGGCCTTTATTTTGATACTACCTGAAGCCTATTAACCACCTCATTTCATTATGACAAACATTGCAATGCATTTTTTATCGGTGAAACATATTATTAAACGTGAGCCGCGAAAAGTAATGAAAATAAAAAACACAACAACAGAAAAAAACGTGCATTGCAAAGCTCTTACAACAGGAAGAGACTCCCAAGTTACTCTACCAACCAAGCTCTTACAATAGAAATGGTTTCTAAACTACCCTCCAGCTCAATCGGGACCAAAGTTTTCATCACAAAGTGAAGATTATCGTTAATAAGAAAATATCTTATATTACAAAATAAATTGTAATAAAAGTGGACGCACTATTTGGTACCGTTAATAAACAAAGATTTGATGTTGACGAAGGATCACAAATTTTCAGCTATGCTTCGAAATCAACGGCTATTTTCATAATAAAAATGGCTGAAGAAACTGGAACTTCATTTATACGGTTTTAATGCCTGTTAAGCTCCCAATGTAGCTTTATTTTATTTTATGTTCTTAATCATATATGTATGTGTAGTCAAGTAGTCATCTGGCACAAATAATATTAAAAGCAGTTATATAGTATGTAATATACGAAGTATCTTTTGTTATTATACACATTCCGTATATTACGCTTGAATTCATTTTCCTTCAAGAACCGTTTTATCTTTCCTTGAACTAATCTTTCAACCATGTTATAGCTCACTAAATAAAGTAATAAGAGTTTATCCCATTTCAGCTTTAAACTTGCGCATTTTTAACGTGAAAGCTCAAATACGGTCGAACATATTTCTTTTTGTTTCAGTGACGTGGAATCTTAACGGTAAGTCTCACAATTTACAACAACAAAATACTAATTTCGATACCTTCTGTTCCCCAGTGGCTCAGCGATATGTCTGCCGACTTACACGCTAAAATCCGGGGTTCGATACCCGTGGTGGGCAGAGCACAGATAGCCCATTGTGTAGTTTTGTGCTTAATTCCAAACAACAACAACAAAAATCGATACCTTCTGTTGGTAGAGCAAAGATAGCTCATTGTGCATCATTGTGCTTAACAATAAATAGGCAACTCATTTTTGTGGTTGTGCTGATTGGATGAACACTATATACAATAAGTCAACATTATAGTTACAGGATTGTTTTTGAATTTCTAACTAAATTTCTGCTTCACTAATATAAATATAAAGTTTTGAGCAATAAATGAAGAGTTGGTCATGTTATTATAAAACTTTCAAAGAACAAGAGGCATCAGTGCTGATAGCCAAAACGCATGGATTTATTTGAATATGGGTGTTGGATAGAATAAATCAATCAATATTTCTTATTTTTTGAATAAAATTGCTTTTACAAACTTTATGTTCAAATAACCTGCGAATAAAATTTTTAAGAATTAGAGAATTTTTTTAGATGATGGTTATTTAAAGTGTATCTGTGTCTAAAGTGCAGCTTAGAATTATACTTTATTATAATTTCGTAGCTACGTCCTTGAAATGTGTAAAGAAGTACCTACTTTCTTTAACTTCGCACAAAGCTACTTCATGGCTATCTGCGCTATCCATCTCTAATTTAAAAGTGATACATTAGAGGGAAGGCAGCTAGTCGATACCACGCGCCATGAATTCTTGTGCTATTCTTTTACTAAAGAATAGTGGGTTTGACTGTCACATTATAACGCCTCCACAACTGAAATGGCAAGCACGTTTGGCGACGTGAGGAGGAATTTTAGTTAGCGTTACATAAGCTACTGTATCCTAAATAGACATAAGTAACAATTTGGTTAGCGTTACATGAACTTACACATGTCAAATATTTGTTATAATTTGTTTGTTTTTTATCAAATACGAAAAAAGCATAAAGGGTTATCTATGCGGTGCTCGCCACTGGTAACAAAATCCGATTTTTACCGTTTTAAGCCTTCTAACTTATCGCTGAGTCAGTTTACGTTTTAATCATACTGGCCCTTGAAGCTTAAAGCTGTGTAACGTGAAAGACTGCTGTGTTTCTGATATGTCTAGATAATAACATTGAAGATTTTGCTTTCCAAAGATAACTTCAAAATAGACAAATATAGCTACATCCTAAACTATGAAAAGTTGTTATAACTTTTTTATGTGAATTTATAACGTGTTTGTACAGAATTCCGCTTAACCTTCTCAGCTATTTAGTTATCGTATCAGAAACAATATATGTTAATCAGTGAGGTTTGTGTGTAAAATTACAGAAGTCTTAAAGATCTTATTTATGACATTAATCGCATTAGTGGTCATGTGATCGTTAAGAGAGGTTTACACTCCATTCAAATGAAATAACGTCGGCATAAGATGAGAAAGCGTCTTTTATGAAGTTCGAACGAAACTAATCGTTTGACCTTGGAATTTTAAGTGTCTTAAGGATAATTAAAGGTCATTGTAAACTCTTATTTTTTAGCATTCGGAGCTTAAAAGGTGTGACTGAATAACAAATTGCGCGTTGTTTGACAACGATTAAGAAGAAAAAGACTGATTTGTGCTGTGGTTAGATAATTAGGATAAGATAAAACTACATATCTCATCGTTACTATAGTATGAAATATTTATTTGATTCAATAAACATAAACTTATAAATATGAATGTAGTGGTTGAATACATAATATTTATATTCATAATGCATTACTCATAAAAAAACAACAAAATAATGTATCTATTAAGTGCTATCACATGCACTTGCATGTTTTTCTATATTTTTCTATGTTGTAACATAAATTCAACATTATAATTTAATCTGTGTACTAATTGTTGATCAGATATTTTTAAATAAAAGATTATTTACTTGCGACAAGAAAGTTTATATGAAATGTTTGAGTAAACAAAAATTTAAATTGTATATTGAAATTATATAACCTTGTCGAGTCAACTTTTAACACTTTCATTTTTCTATTTTAGAAAAGGACTTATAAGCAATCGCATTACACAATTGACGTCGCAAGAAGAGTTTCACCATAATTTGGTTGGTTGATTGTTTCAGAGCAAAGCTACATTGGGCTATCTGCAGCGTTCACCGTCTGGAACTGAACATCGAATTTTAGGATTGTGAATCTCTAAACTTACTGCTGTCCCACCGGAGAACAGCTTCACTATAAAGTAGATATCTTTGTATATTTAAGTGCAATTTTTCTCATTTGAACATTGTATGATTTATCTCCATAATCAATAATACAATGTTCAAAGTTCTTAAAATTTCTAAGATAATACCATCGTGTTACACGTTTACAGTCTTGTGTGATATAAATATAATATTTATCCGTATACAATATGCTTCATAAACTAAATGCTTGTCTATTTAAACACCCTTTAAAACCTATTGTGCCTTGAAAATAATTTCAACTTATCAAAACCCATATTTTTCCAAAGATTGATGTTATTAATGCTAAGATTATAGGCAAGAGAAAACATGTAACAATAAGTTAACCATGTTATCTGTACTATGGATGAGCAACGCTCATATCTAGAACGTTGTGGGTGATCTTATATCATTGATGTATTTGATGCCTGTCACATGTTGTGTGGGTAATCTCTCGTGAGCATTGCTGGTATTTTGAATGTGTCAGAGATGGGTTTGATAGACCGTGATCTCATCTACATTGATTTCTGGCGGATACTTTCAGAACACTTTGTTTTATTAAAAATGATAATTATTGACTCACCATGCCTAGCGTGTATTAAACCACACATTTTTAATAAATGACGTATTTTGCGCAAAACGAATATTATAAGTCTGTTACAAAGTGTGGTACTTTACGTAATGAGCCCCGCATCTCCTCCAAAATGGCACTTTGAAACTGGTAATAAACACATCATCATCGTACCAATAGGTAAAAAAAGGAATTAGAGGCAATAATTTCATGTCGACAACGTTTTTTACACTCTTCTTTATTTATTTATTTTTTCTCGATTTACAAATAATTTTCTATAACTTCTTTGTCTAGTATCAGAAATTTGATGGAGATGCTCTAGACGCCTTTCACGTTTTAAAAGGCTTTCTACAAACGAGCTGTCTCAAAAACTTTGTGAACCTTAAAATACACTTACAAATAACGAAAACGTGATATAAGATATTTAAATATTGTTTCAAATATAGCCGTTGTATTTCATACAACAAAATAATTACTGTGTTTATATATATATACTTATATCACAAGTAAATATATTTATTTACTTCACTTAAGACATTAGACAGGTACAAGTTTTCCTTTTTCGATTTTTCTCTTGTTACGGTGTTCCTGGTTCAGTCCATTTCTAACGTCATTTCGGCTATAGCTGCTAGTAAATCTTGGATTTAAGCAACCTAGAAAGGCTTTGTTAACCATTTTGAAAAAAAACATTTCCCCAGATTATTTTCTGCACTTAATGTGTTTTTGATGACAATAATGTGAATTGAGTTAATGGAAGTGTATATTCTTTAGAAAGTTTTCTATTAACGTTTTAGAAGCGAAATTTCCCATACAATAAGTATTGCACTGATACTTTTCGTACAGAATTATTGTTCATGAGATGACAAATTGTTTATTGTTCGTTATTGAAGCTACAAGTGATCACTCGTTGTATTGTTAGTAAACATTATATTGTTTATTTTAATAGGTGTAGACGTTTTTGCAAGTAATCTCTCCCTCTGTCTATTTATTCATCAAACCAAAGAATTGTTCATAGCTTCTATTTTACCAGGATAACATACTCTTTTACTTTACGTCGAATAAACCGTTTACATTCTGAAACACTTAACTAGAGAGACCGAAAAGTGTTTTTAAAGATCTCAGAGAAAGATGGACTTACCATTAACGAGTTCCTGTAAGCTGACTGAGAATGGACATAACTGTACTTTCAATAGGCTTTGTTATTGTGAAAATCGTTTACAACGTGCACTTATCTGAAAACCAAAAGAAGGACATAAAGCGCGGTCCACATACAGTTTATTTTTAAAGATCATCTTTCAAAGCTTATACAAAGGCTGTGAGAAGATGCCAAGATGATTTTAAAACTACTCAGTCGAAATCTTGAAAAGTGTGGATAAGTGTTATGGTACATCACCTTTAACTTGATCCGCTAAGTGAACTCATTCAATACGATCTCTTATTGTCGAATGACAGGATTACTATTAAAGCCCATAAAAACGCATTAGATGAAACATTACTTGCAAGAAGAAATTACATTCTTCTATGACTCAGTGGTAAGCTTACCAGCTTATAATGTTAAAATCTCATGTTTAATCCAGCAGCTGATACAATTCAGAATGCCCTTTGTGAAGCTTTATGTTAAAAAAAAATAAAGATATTTCACATCATTGTTTTTGGTTAGGTTATATTTCATAGAGGGAGCCTCCAGTTCAACGTATTATCAGAGGTGTGAATTAGGGGGACGTTATCATTCATATACTCAAATCATCTATCAGATCCTATTAATATTTTCAGTAGATTAAAATATGTTATTAATTTATGTCAGTGTAATTCTGTGGCTACTATGCGTCTTTTACGCTAACGCATTTCAAAGGTTGAGACCAAGCAAAATGAGGCACTAAATTCATGACAAAACTTTCTCCAGTTCAAGCAGTTAAAGACACTATAACAAAGAAAATCTGAAATACATTTCATGAATTATGATACTTAAAGTTTTATTAAAAAACCAAAATGGGTAATTTTAAAATGAGCCACAGGATAAACATATGTATCAAAGTTTGATGGACGATATTTTGAATTTTCTTCTAATGATGCAAATGTCTCCCAAGCTCCACTATCTTTTGATCTTATGTTTATTCACATGAGCTCTAAGAACTATTTCTTTATTTCCACTTTAAGAAAAAGAGCACAACACGTGTTCTAGACCTCTAACGTCTTATTTCTTTGTTTTATACAAAATTCACATGCATTATCTAAGGATTTTACTGTTTATTTATAGTGATTCCAATATACAAACCACATGTTATAGACCGATCCTGTTTTAGGTTTATGATCTACACGTTTGTACTTGCATGTTCTAAGTATTGTATTGATCTGTTGCTCATAGTATAGAATTAGATTTTAGGATCCATTATGTATGCTTGTGTCGTAAGCATTCACACGTGTTCTAATAAATAGTTCTGTTGTTTGTTCTTTTAGTGTACAAAGTACAAATTTGCATGCTCCACCATCTTTTGTGTGTGTTCTAAGAATCTCGTTGAAACAACGGGGTACAAAATACATGTTTTTATAATCCGTTTTTTTTTTATATTTCTGCTGTAAATGACTGGTAAACCTGATAAAATGTAAAACTAGGACCAAATGACAACATCTTTTAAATATTATAATCTTGCATTGCTTATTGTGCACAAAATATACTTTTAGAACTTAAGAAGGTTGAAAAATAAATTTACGTTTTTTTATGCAATAACAAGTTGATATATTAAACTTTTAAAAACGTGCCAGAAAATATCCCTTCTGGAAATAAATTATTAAATAAAATTAATAATAATTACAATTCACTTACGTAGTACAATTTTTAGTTGATATCTTCGAAATAAAAATGTATTAGGAAATAATACTTATGAAAATGAATTATTAAATAAAATTAATAATAATTACAATTCACTTACGTAGTACAATTTTTAGTTGATATCTTCGAAATAAAAATGTATTAGGAAATAATACTTATGAAAATGAATTATTTAAATAGAATTGATAATAATTACAATTCACTTAATTCGCAATACAAGTCTTTGTATAATGGTTATGAAAATGGTGCCTAGACCACTACTATATATTTTCAACCCCAGACGATTTGATGAGTCTTGGTATTGGAGGAAAAGCTTAGTCGGTATTAAATACGGTAGATGTAATATAGTTAACATATAATAACGTATTCTTCTTTGCTTTTACTCATAAGTTATTTAAATTATTATTAAATAAGTTACTTTCTGTGCTTCTTGTTTCGAATATTATATATTATAATAGTTTTTATATTTACACACTTTTTAATAAAATATTCATACGCAAAGACTCGTTTGCGAGAGACAACTTGATGATGCTACAAATCGCAGTTGACAAAAGCATAATTTAGCCTAAAATAGCCGCCATACATGTTACTACAAGTTGAGCTGGTTATCACAGCAATGTTTTAGTTCCTCTTATTACATAAGATACCTGTTGTTATCATCAGTTTTATTTGTTTGTTTGTTTTGGAATTTCGCACAAAGCTACTCGAGGGCTATCTGTGCTAGCCGTCCCTAATTTAGCAGTGTAAGACTAGTCATCAACACCCACCGCCAACTCTTGGGCTACTCTTTTACTAACGAATAGCGGGATTGACCGTCACATTATACACCCCCACGGCTGGGAGGGCGAGCATGTTTAGCGCGACGCGGGCGCGAACCCCCGACCCTCGGATTACGAGTGCATGCCTTAACGCGCTCGGCCATGCCAGGCCAGTTTTATGTGATATACTGATTTCATTTAATTAATGTTATTGTCAAGTTTTAGTTATTGGTATATTTCTGGTTGTTAATGCAAAAGAAAGACTATTGTCACGTTTTATCTGATTGTTTAATCCCATGAAATAATTATTAGTTTTATGATTTGCTTTCGAAATGAATAACTAATGTTTCTCGTTTTTTTTATCAGGTACTATTTGTTTGTCCAGTACCACCAAGCTATTATTATTGTCATCAGTGACTACATTTTTGGAATAGTTTATCTCCTTGTTGACTTGGTGAATAGTTGTCTTACAATTTTTCTGTTGTTATTTCTTATTTGTCAAATCATGACGCAGTAGAAAGAAAGGATGACGTCACTCATAACGGTTGCCATTGGTAACACATTATATAACTGTTAATAACATTGAGAATCCGAGTGTAAAATTGTCTGTTATTTTGGTTTTATGTGATGCTTCATCGACACTTTTGCGACTTTTCTTCTTATACTTTTCTACAATATTTTAACCTTATCGTAACATATTACTCTTGACAGATTTTTGCAACACCACAGCCGCAAGACACGACGTCCGGAAGTTTTCTGGATTTATGAATACTTCCAATAGCTCTTGTAGAGATTAATGATGTGGGCGGTTTTCTCCGCAGGGCTTTGCACGCAGAACAAGGCTCTTTATGGATGGATGACCTAGGCAGCACGTTCAAGCGTCATCTCAGCTTCTCCAGGGCTTCCTGGCTTGTTGACTTTGGTGGCCGCTTTTCGCTGTAATTCACGATTTTTCTCAAATATTTGTCTTCCTCTTAGATGTATCTGACAAAGCCCCGCAATTATGCAGGCTATAAGTGTGCTTGAATACGGCAGTTGCATTTCCGATATAAAACACTCAGCTTCCCCGGCATGCTGCCTGACGTGTACGTGCTGCGTGCATGGCGTTGGATACAGAGGAAACAAATCGCTGGCGCTTAAATGTTAATAGGCGTGACTGCAGTAACCACTGAAGTACATAAAGAAATATTTTCTAATCATTTATCAGCACCACATTCTTAGAAACTTTATTACTTACGATCAAGTAAATAGTTGTAAAAGCTACAAAAGTCAGGTTTCCTTGGCAAAATTCAAATTTTATTTCATGAAAAATATATGTGGCTGAAACTCAAAATGTTTTACCTGATAACGAGAAACTCACAGGAAGTGAAAATGTATCTCAGAACGGCTGGTATAGATATTGACGCTTTTACTAATAAAGCAGTGAACAATGTTTCGACCTTTCTAGGTCATCTTAGTCTGAGCTTTATTGGTAAAAGTGTTAATATCCATACCAGCTGTTCTGAGACACATCAAAATGTTTTAATCACTTTGCAATTTAGACGATTTAAATCAACTGATATTGAACTAATTCGTGTCAATGACAAAAATCCCTAAACAAACAATGTATAAATACCTGTGGAGTGAACATTAACAATGGCATTTGAACAAAAATGAAACACTCAAGAACAATACAATATATAACAGCATAGTTTATATGGTAACAATGATGTACACAAGGAAATGTTTGATAATGAGCAATAATATATATACACAGCTACAGTAATGTACACAGTAAAATGATTATTGAAATTACTGACGTACACAATAAGTGTTTGATTGATGATATAAACAATAACATATTTGATAGCGAAACAAAAAGTTTGATGGTAACAATGATATAGCCAGTAAAGTATTTCATACGATAATCATACCTTAAATTTTCCCTAACTTCTAATATTATTTTGTCCACACACAATTACCTAATATCAATATTTCAAGCTTAAATTTTATTTGTTTTATCTTTTCAGCTTAAAGGTATACATAAAAGGTGCACCTCAATATTCCAGAAGATTTGTTAACTCATCGAATTTTTCTCTTATTTGTTTAATCTTGTTCAAGAAATACACATTAAGAAAATGGACATTTATTTACAAAATTACATCTATACCACTTGATATATAAGATAGTACTGAGAGCACAAAACTCTCAGGAGAAAGGGAGTTATTTATACCGTCAAAACGTTTCAAGTGTTATGACATAAATATGTGCATGTGTGTGTGTGTATGTAATCTATGCTAATCTGTGTATACAGATAACATTTTGAGGACTTCATTAGTATAATGTACATTCTGTTAGTTGTATATTTGTTTTTGTAAAGTAAATCATTTTTAATTAAAAAAATCATCAAAAACTGGACAACAACCAGCCACATATTTTTGCGTGTGACGTGTAGTTTGTTTTGTTTTGAATTTCAAGCAAAGCTACACAAGGGGCTATATGCGCTAATTTTGCAGTATAAGACTAGCTACTCTTTTACCAACGAATAGTGGGATTGATCGTAGCATATAACGCCCCCACAGCTGAAGGGGCGAGCATCTTTGGTGTGATGGAAATTTTAACCTGTGACATATGAGTGAGTAAATAATTGTGTTTAAACATCGTAATATTCCAAAATAAAATAATAATTAATGAAGCCACAACTGAGCCTTTACGAAGTGAAATTCAACTTCACCAGATCAGTAGTGTTATAAGTCTCATATTGTTGGCCATTATGTGCTTATACTATATAATCTTTAGGTAAGTAGCCGCTTCTTATGTGACCCATGTGGTTGAAAACATGTGACGATTCGAACCTTTGTCAGTTTCTATATTCATGCACGCGGAAAATTAGTAGGCACGACACCCTCTCTCGTCTTCAACGTATATCCGGTCAATTACTTGTGCACTTAAAGTGCTTTTATGTTCACTTTGCTTGCCTTAAGTTCTGTTTAAACTTAAGCGAAGTTTCACTGTCCTAACTACTGACACAAGCCGACTCTATTGTCTCAGTGTTTCTTACTACAGGTGAACGGCAGGCGGGCCCTGTGAGCAGACAAAGTCTTGTCGAAGTCGTTGGACCAGAAAGATTATCTTAGCATCCTTCAGTTGTTGCACTACCCGCATGCCTGCATTTACAACTTGGGTCAAATTCGTCCGTAAATGCTGTCTGCAAGTAATGGGACAAATTTCTGTTAAGAGAACTATGCCTCCTACCGAGAGCCCGGAGTGTGAGATAATGAGTACTGAGTATGCGGAAGCGTGTGGTAGGCTTAGATCATCAGTACCTTGTCTTTTACAGTGTTGGAGTTTTACTAGCCACACATATATATGTTACACGTCAGACACACATGTTAACTTATTTATCGATTATTACTAATCCAAACTTGTTTTTTTTTGTTTTTGAATTAAGCACAAAGCTACACAATGGGCTATCTGTGCTCTGCCCACCACGGGTATCGAAACCCAGATTTTAGCGTGTAAGTCCGCAAACATACCACTGAGCCACTGGGGGGGGGGCTATTACTAATCCAAACTTCTGTTTATTCTTGGTATATACAATCATAGTTGTCTGAAAAGCAACTAAATTTGCTCCAAAATGTATTAAACGAATTCAACTATTATTATCTTACTTAGATCTGGTTTTCATAATAACTTGATATGTTTGTTTCTTTCAAAGTAAAAGCTAGTGAGTGTCGTATCTGTTTGTTTGATTTTGAGTTTCGCGCAAAGCTGTTCAAAGGCTATTTACGTCAGCCTTCCCTAATTTAGAAGGGAAGGAAGCAAGTGAACATCACTCACCTCAAACTTTGGGACTAATTCTTATTAACAAATAATGTGATCGACATAACCCTCCATCGACTGAAAAAGAGCAAGTATGTTTGGAGAGAGGATTCGAACCTACGACCATCAGATTGGGAGTCGATCTGATGCTCTAACCACCAGGCCTGAATACAGCAGTAAATGATACACAATTTCAAATACAATTACATTACTAAAATCTAGTTTCTTTATTAACGTAAAAATAACGTACGAGCTCAAATCTAAAAAATTCTGGACACACAAATAAGAAGTTTTGAATTTCACCGTTTGGAGTTTTCTTTTACGAATTATTAAGAAAAAAGACTAAAATATTGCTTTAAAATTTGACAAAAACACGAAAAATACTGAATCATCATATTGTATATATTTAATTTGAAGATAACACAATTCATAGTAAATTATCATAAAACATCTAACTTTGAAGAAAATGTATATAATACTTATTGCTTAGCTATCATACTGTACTTTCTGATTTAACTATAGAGAATACATAATAATAATAATAATAATCTTATGATTTAGATAAAATTACAGGGAATACATAATTATCACATAATGATTCAGAAGAAATTATTGGGAATATTTAATGATCATGCTATTCCTTGTGATGTAAATGAAAGTATAGAAAAATGTTAAAGATCATAAAATACCTTTAGATTTATATAAAACTATTGGGAATACTTAAAAATTATATTATACCTTCTAATTTATATGAAACTACATACTATATCTTATGATTTAGGTTAAATTATAAATGTTCTTTATGATTTAGGTTAAATTGTAAAGAACATTTAATAACCATTCTGTATCTTATGATTCAGACGATAGAGAATATTTAATGATCATATTGTATCTTATGAATTAGATGAAATTATAGACAACATTTAATGATCGCACGACATCCTCTTGGTATAACTGTAATTGTTCAGAAACTAATTACAAGTACTTATTATTTTAAAATGGATTTTGTTTTGGCACGAGCTCTACTTAAAATATGATTTCACTTACAGAGTATATAAAATTTGAAAATGGAATTATTAATACAATAGCCCCGGCATGGCCAGGTGGGTTAAGGCGTTCGACTCGTAATCTGAGGGTCAAGGGTTTGAATCCCCGTAGCACCAAACATACTAGCCCTTTCAACCGAAGGGGCGTTGTAATGTTACGGTCTGTTCCAGTATTCGTTGGTAAAAGAGTAGCCCAAGAGTTGGCGGTGGGTGATGATGACTAGCTGCCTTCCCTCTAGTCTTACACCACTAAATTTGGGAGGGCTAGTGCAGATAGACCTCGTGTAGCTTTGCCTGAAATACCAAAACAAACAAATCCATACAATACAATAACTAGGTTTTTGTATTAGATGAACGAGATAATACATTACAGAATTCTTCATGCAATAATTTGCAATTAAATAATTATATCTTTTGCTACTCAAAGTGTACATAAAATATAATAATTTATTTGTGTTCAATGACAAATTATTTCTAGGCAAGAAATGTTGTTTTGAGCAGATTCGGAAAGTTACACGTTGACACTTTGAAATATTAATTAATTAAACTTTCTATCCATACAGCTAAAATTTTTAAACACTTTGGTGAATGTGCAGTGCTTTTGTTTGGAAGTGAAAGTGAAACGTATGTTCACATTATAAAACCCCCATCAGTTATAGAAGTAAACAATACTACATCCACATAAGTAACAATACATTTAAAATGTTCGTTCGATCGTTAAATGACGTTTAGGATATTACAGTCTTGCTCTTTTTTTATATTCTTATTTTCACTTCTTATTACGTGTTAGTTCCTTATGTTGCTTTAGTTACAGTTTGATTTCTACTTTTAATCACCTGTCAGTTGTGGGTATTGCTCTGGTTACAATCTAATGTTTACATCTGATCAAATGTTAGTTATATATCGTGCTCTCATCACAATCTTACTTTCACTTTTTGTCACCTATTAGTTTTATTCCTTGCTCTAGTTACAACTTCACTTCCAATTTTTGTGACATGTTAGTTGTGTATTGCTCTGGATACAGTCTTTTTTATCTTTCTTTTTACCATAGTTACAGTCTCAGTTCAACACTTTGTTACATGTCAGTTATGTATTACTCTGGATACAGTCTTTTTTATCTTTCTTTTTACCATAGTTACAGTCTCAGTTCAACACTTTGTTACATGTCAGTTATGTATTACTCTGGATACAGTCTTTTTCATCTTTCTTTTTGTTCTAGTTACAGTCTTAGTTTAACATCTTGTCACGTGTTAGTTGCATGTCTTTCTGATTCTATAATCTTACTTTTACTTTTTAAGTTTTAGGTATTGCTCTGATTACGCTCTTTTTTCTTTATCAGGTTTTGATTCTGCGTCTTTCTCCAGTTACAGTCTTACTTATACTTCCTGTTACCTGTACGTCTTGCTCTTGTTTCAGCATTATCCTTACTTTTGTCACGTCTCAGTTGTATTTCTTGTTCTTTGTAGCTTACCTTCTTATCAGGCCTTCTTTGTATGTATTTATCTGATTGCAATCATACTTTTACTTCTTACCACTTGTTAGTTATATGTCTTGCTGTGACTACAATTCTACTTTTACTTCTTGTTACGTGTGAGTTATATAGGTGTTGCTCTGGTTACACTTTTACTTTTTCTTACAATCACGCGTTAATTTTATGTTGTATTCTGGTCACATTTCTAATTGAACTTCTTGTCACGTGTTAGTTTCATGCTTTGCTCTAGTTTTTTCTCACGTGTTAGTTGTATGTCATGTACTGGTTATTACGTTACTTATACTCCTTGTTGCATGTTAGTTATATGTAATTTGCTTATATTACAATCTTACCTCTTCTAGTCAAATGTTAATTGGATATCTTGCTCTTCTTACAACGTTACTTCTACTTTGATGTGCTTGCTAGTTGTACATCTTGTTGTAGTTATAGTCTAACTTCTACTCGTTGATATAAGAGTTATTTGTTTTTCTTGTCGCTTGTAATACGTATTTCTTGTTTATATTACACTCTTACTGCCCCCCAGTGGCTCAGCGGTATGTCTGCGGACTTGCACGCTAAAAATCCGGGTTTCGATACCCGTGGTGGGCAGAGCACAGATAGCCCATTGTGTAGCTTTATGCTTAATTCAAAACAACAACAACAACTACACTCTTACTTTTTCTAATCTCGTGTTAGCTTCTTTTGTTTACAGTCTTACTTCTACTTCTTGTAACATATTAGCGGTATGTGTTGCTGTTGTTACAACCTTACTTCTACTTCTTGTCGCTTTTTACTTGTGTTTCATGCTCATATTACTCCCTCACTTTTACTTCTTCTCAAGCATTATTCGTATGTTGTTATAGTTTGTTTTTAAGGACAAAACTAAAGACAGGGCTACATATGTACTGTTCACCGTTGGTATTAAATCCTGTTTTCTAGTACTACAAGTCCGCAGACATACGATGTGTCACCAGAGAGCGTTAATTGTATTCCTTGATCTGGTTATAATTTTACTTTTAATTCAGGTCACGCGTTATTTTATGTTTTGCTCAGGTTACAGTCTTTACGTTTCTAATTATCACGTGTCTGTAATATGACGTGCTCTGAATACAGTTTTACTTCTGCTTTTTCTCACGTATTAGTTTATGCATTCCTCTGGTTACAGTGTTTATTTTTCTTCCGATCACGCGTTTGTGTTGTAAAAACATTTACACCCTTGTTTCTGCTTCTTGTCACGTGTTAGTTGTATGTTATAAACTGGTTACAACTTTACCTCTATGTTTTTTCGCGTGAAACTGTGTGTCTTGTTCCATTTGCACTCTTACTTTTACTTATTGTCACGTGTTAATTGAATGCCTCACTGTTGTTACAGTCTTACATCTACTTCTTGTAACGTGCTGCTTCGATCTCTTGCTCATGTTACACTTTTACTTTTACTTCTCATGTGTCAGTTCTGTGTTGTTTGTTATTTAGCATAAAGCTACCAAAGTTTAGCAGTGCTCGGCTCACTACTGGTATCGAATTCCAGTTTGTAGAGGTATAAGTTAGAATACATACTACAGTGCTAACTGGGTATATTTAGTTGTACATCTTGGCCTGGTTACAGTTTTAACGTTTAATTCACGTCACATTTCAGTTGTATGTCTTGCTATGGTTACATTTTTACATCTAATTCATGTCATGTTTCAGTTGTATATTTTGCTCTGGTTACAGTCTTATTTTTACTTTTTATCATGTATTAATGTATTATCAAGCCATCTTGAGAATAAATATTTACTTCTAGTGGGTTTCTCGTCATCATGACTTGGCATGTGTTAGCTCTATATCTTGTTTTGGTTTTACACACTTACTTCTTCTTATCATGTGTTTGTTGTATGTTTTGTTCTATTTACAGTCTCCCTTTTACTTCTTATCACGTGTTAGTTGTATGTCTTGATCTGGTTGCAATCTTCTTTCTTATCACAAGTTGTAGGTGAAAGTCTCCCATTTACGACATGGTATTATTTCTTCTATATAATCGTATGATTTTAGGCAGTCACAAGAACAGAAAATCAGTGTTGTGTTTCATGTTATCGTTACAGGCATGTATTTTTCGAAGTAACTTTTAGATACATTTTTACTATTTTCTTACATAAAAACCTACTTTTTACAAGTATACGTTGTAGATATACGTATTTAGAAGAAAACGTTGTCAAAAACCTGCCTGCTTTGTTGATGGTGTTTGAATTTTATATAATTTATAATTCATAAGTGGTACAACTGTTTCATTTGTTTTCGTTCAGGCCTGCATCATCTGCCACAGTTGCCCTGTGAATCCGTAACTTGTATTTTTCCAACTCAAACGGTAAAAATGAAATAGCTGAGCTTTTAATATCTTGTAAGCATGATATTCATATGATATTATTATGTTAAAATAGTAGTAATTTTGGAGTTGAGAATCCCAGGATGGTTGGAAATTTGACAAAGCTATGTATGTATAATAAAGTAATATTTGAGTTTCTCATACCACGTTTGCATAATAGCTGACTTCGTTAATTACGTATTTAACAATCTTATTAGCTGACACCAGAATAAAAAATTTAAGCACTGTTAAGTGTAAGAACGTATATCATGGTACTAATACTATATATCTAACAGTAAACTCAGCAGAACTCCACAGCGAAGTATAAAACACTTAAACATTGAACTTCGACCCACGACTTTGACGCTTCGTATTCAACAATTTAAAAAAAGCACATAAACACATGACAACTTCAAAACTAATTACTTATAAATACGACCTCAAAACTAAGTATTCGTCATGAATCAATATAAAATTTTGAGCCATGACCTTAACGCCTTGTATGCAACAACCTAACGAATGCCTGATGGTCTTCGATCTAAGTATTTTTAACCACTTTTTCTAAAGGGATGGCACAGACGCCTGTATTAAACCTGTGCAAAAGTCATCTAGATTTTCTTCTTTACAAGTCATTATAAGCTAAATATAAGAGCTACCTAACGTAGTAGCTCTATCTCCATAGTATATGTATTCAAAGTCTCCTAAAGTCTAAAGCCATCATCATCTTTCTCCCACAGGCCCTAGCACCTACCTAATTCTCGCACTAACTATAATTTTATCATCATTTTATACAGCATAACATCCTTCACGATCTTTGATTACCTATTTTTGTTATTATATGCACAATTTATCTTTAAAAAAAGTGAAAACCATTATAATTCTTGTGCAAACAGGAATTACCAGTCAATAACAGATGAACACCAAAAATAGAGATTCTTCGCAAAGTCGCTCTATCTCCATCGTACACGCCGCTTTACAGCTATTGAACGTCCCAATGTCGAAAACAGGAGAATAGCCAAAGTCGAGATTCCTTATTTTCGTTCATTATCATCTTTCTTCAATAGGCTTAGCGTCTATCTAATTCTAGCAGTAACTATAATTTTATTATAATTTGATATAGCATAACAGTCTTTACGATCTTTGATTACCTATTTTATGATTATTCCATGCAAAATTTATGAAGCTTTAGAATACACTCTATAACGCTGTAACTAATGTAGCCAATTTGTAAAACAAACAAATAAAAAAGCTATGTATGAGTGGCTATTAGGATAGAAAAAAGAAACCAAACAAGATAGAGACGGAAGAGGACATATCACTTGATCCGGCTGATGGTCACATAGTAGACTAATTTGGTTTGACTTTACATTGAAAATAAAATTCTTACATTACCTGTTCCCTCACCGACAAAACAAATAGAACCAGAATTTCCAGTCGTAGAGTGTTACTGTATTGTAACTAGTCATAACAGTAATATTTTAAAGTGAACTGAAAGAAAGATATAGAAATGATGAAAGCGAAGGTTCTGTTCAAACACTAAATTTTCTATAGAAAAGTGGGGAAGCTAGTAATGTAGGGATTTTATATTACATGTAAAGTCGAGACGGCTTAGTCTGTTAGTCTGCTATGTGACCATTAACTGGATCAAGTGACATATCCACTTCCATCCCTGTCTTGTTTGGTTCCTTTTTTGAAGTTTAGTAGCAAAACCTGTACAACTTTTCCATTTACCGGTACTATTTTCCAAACACTTGTTAAACTCAAACATTAATAACTACAAATCAGTCTTTATTCATTACGCACAGAGACAAGCTATCAATAACATTTTGAGTTAATTTTCTAAGCAGTTGTTAGAGATAGGGTTATATAATCAGTGACTTGACATATATATGTATATGTATCGACGATGGGTATAATAAATGACTTATATTCTTATTCATGATGAATATTTGAAAGTTGGTGTATCAGTATATTTTAGCATCAATTAACCTTATAGCTATTATTTTCATACATATAATATTATGTAATATAATGTTTCCTTTTTCTTGGGGCCCGGCATGGCCAGGTGAGTTAAGGCTTTCGACTCGTAATCCGACGGTCGCAGGTTCGAATCCCGGTCGCACCAAACAGGCTCGCCCTTTGCTTCACGCTAGTAAATCGGTAAGTCTTCGGATTTACAACGCTAAAGTCAGGGGTTCGATTTCCCTCAGTGGGCCTAGCAGATAGTCCGATGAGGCTTTGTTACAAGAAAACACACACTTTTTTCTTGTTCCTGGGCAGAAAGTATTATTTCCCAACTGTTTATGCTTAAAGTAAATGGAGAAAGACCTATTTTTCTCTTCAAACTTTGCTTTTATGACCTGGGTAACTAAATTTTTAAATTTACGCATTTTACAAATCATTCCAGGTAGATTCTGTGCTGAGTAGCTGTTAGAGAATTTTCCCGAACTTTATAAAATTTTCTAGAATGTTGTAGAACTTACAAGAATTTTCAAGAACCTTTCAGAATATTCTAGAAATTTCCATTGAAATATACATGCGGGGGCTCACCACTCACCACTAAAGTTTAGTTTCAGCTGCTTAAGTGAGGCTTTACCAAGTTTCCCTGTTATCTACGCCTTTGGGAAAGCAGGGACACTATAGTGCACTACAACAGGAAGCACTGGCCGCAACGGATCGAGTTCTCTGTGGGGAGGCACAATGTCAAGTGTGAGCAACTAGTGGACCTCCAGAAGTTTTTGTTCCCACTATTGCACATAAAATTGGATCTTATGAAACAATTTGTCACAGCTCTTGATAAGGAATCTGCAGCCTTCAAGTACCTTCAAGACTTCACTAAACTGTCTGATACAAAGATCAAAGCTGGTGTCTTCATTGGACCACAAATGAAGAAGATCCTGGAGTGTACAGAAATCCCCAATAAGCTCTGCCGTGAAGAACTTCGGCAAAATGAGCTGCAGGATGCTTCTGAAAGTCCATATCCTTGACGCTCATCTTAATAAATTCAAGCGCGCAAGGCGAGCGCTTCCACCAAGATATATTGGACTTTGAACGCCGCTACCAAGGAACGTATAACAAAAACATGATGGGAGACTATATCTGGGGGTTGACACATGAAAGTGATTTACATTACAGTCGCAAGTCTCGAAATAGTACTCACTTCTAAATATTTTTGTATAACTTGAGTGTAAATACATGTAAATCCTGATTCATATGTTGTTTTTTTCAGACCTTATGTAAATGGAAATGTGCAAATTTGTCAGTTTTTACATTGAAGATAGGTTAATTTCTAAATTTCATTATCCAGGTCACAAAAGTAACGTTTGAAGGGAATAATGGCCATTTTCTGTACTTTTAAAGCATATACAATTAAGAAATAACGCATACTATCCAGGAACAAAATTTGCGTTACATGGTGTAATCTGCTATATATAAATATCTTTAACATATATTTTAGCTGTAGGCATTAAATAGCGTTTTTTAGAAAACTTATCTGCATGCTGTGGATCAGAGAAACATCTGTTCATAGCTTGGATATCTTTTCAAACAGATATACTAAATATATGCGCAAATTACGCATTATATGCAAACTACTCATTTCGTGCTTCCTATTAGCAGCTTTTATCATATATTACCTAAAATCTTTTGTTTTATGTTTGTTTGATTATTGTTATTCATTGGATGTCAGTTTTCTTTCATTCCTAATAGACCCGGCATGGCCAAACGTCTTAAGACGTGTGACTTATAATCTGAGGGTCGCGGGTTCGCATCCCCGTCGCGCCAAACATGGTCGCCCTTTCAGCCGTGGGGGTGCTATAATGTGACGGTCAATCCCACTAGTCGTGGTAAAAGAGTAGCCTAAGAGTTGGCGATGGATGGTGATAACTAGCTGCCTACCCTCTAGTCTTGCACTACTAAATTAGGGACGGCTAGCACAGATAGCCCTCGAGTAGCTTGGTGCGAAAATTAAAACAAACAAACATTCCTAATAAAATATAAACAGTATTGAACGAAATCAATGGTTTGGTTTGTTTGTAAATTCGCGCAAAGCTACACGAGGGATATCTGTGCTAGCCGTCCCTAATTTAGTAGTGCAAGACTAGAGGGAAGACAGCTAGTCATCATCACTCACAAACAACTCTTGGGCTACTCTTTTACTAAGGAACAGTGGGATTGACCACACATAATAACGCCCCCATGGCTGAAAAGGCGAGCATGTTTTGTGCGACGGGGATGCGAACCCGCGACCCTCGGATTACGAGTCGCACGCCGAGCCATACAGACTTAAAAAAAACATCGGCTTGTTGAAATAGATGACACTTTCTCGGAACAGCTGCTGTATCATCTAGACATTGTATTATTTTTATTTCTCACAGTTTTGTAACTTGACGACACATTTAATCTATGTATGGCCAATAAAAGAATCCCTTCGTAACACCTGCAAATACTGCAAATCTATTGGAATTGGTGTTTTGCATGTCACATCATAATCGTGCACTCACTGATAAGATCATGGGTGATATGAATGTAGGCCATGTAATGTAGGTGTTCCTTTTGTGGGAACTCTGTATTATTTGTTATTTTGTGCATAAACTTGAGACAGCTGGCTATGTATGTTACCAAATCTTCTAGTTTTGTTTTTTTGTGAATCCTGCAGTAGTTCCAACAACGTTGATTCAACATATAGATACTTTACAGTAACAACAGGTGAGGGAGAGGATACCCCGTCCTCTCTGTTTTCTTTCATACAACTCTATTTTCAATACATGTATTGTTTTGCAAAACTCTGAAAAACATAAATACGTGACTAAATCTGTAGAAAAGACTGACATGGCCAGGGCGTTTAAGGCGATAGACTCGTAATCCGAGGGTTGAGGGCTCGAATCCCCTCGGACCAAACATACTCGCCCTTTCAGCCGTGGGGAAATTATAAAGTTAGTCAATCTCAGTTTGCTGGCAAAAGAGTAGCCCAAGAGTTGGCGGTGATGGCTATCTGCCTTCTATCCAGTCTTACACTACTAAATTAGGGACGGCTAGCGCAGATAGTCCTCGTGTAGCTTAGCGCGAAATTAAAAAAAAAAGAAAAGAAAAAGTGAAATCATAATACTTTAAAATGTCTTAAAATGATAAGTGTGAATACAAATGCTTACCTATTGTTTATTACCGACGGGTTATTATATCATATTGAGAAATTGTATATTTTTCACTATTACTACGCTCATGTAAATAACTAATCAAACAAATTAGGTGAAATTATTAAACACATAGGAGACCGATTGTGGAACTGCTATATTAAACGTCTGTTTCTGTTTGCTATCTAGCAATGTCGTGCTTTAGAAAAAAATGTTTAAAAAGCTGTAGGGTAAGAGTAATCCTAGGGTTAATTGAGCTGTTTGTCAGGATATAACATATTTGATTTCAGTGTCGATCATCCTCCCAGGGTGTTACAAATGATCTCTTGAGGGGGGAGCGATTATGGTAAAGTTAACAGTACACAATAATGCAAAATTGTTTTAATTTATTTTCTATTAATGAAAATAATAATTGACTATTACAACACATCTAACATTTTAATGTGTATTCGTGTTTCATATCTCATCACTTAACCATTAACAACAACAACAGAGGGAGGCTCTCAATGAACTATATTCACTTTGAGGTGTGTGGATAACAAAAGCTTGGAAGACGTTGGCGTTAGCAATAAAACATCAAATATAACTTTGTTAACTAGTTACTAACAAAAATCATCAGCCATGTAATCCTACGAAAGCTTACGACTTTAATTAGCAAATCTGCGGTTAAAATATTGTGAAAAATATCTTTCTTTATCTGTAAAGACGTCTTATGGCCGATATTTAACTTTTAGTTCTGTGACCGACCGAAATAGACACCTACATAAGAACATGAATATGGTATTGTAAAACAAAGAGGTCATAAAGTACTTATAATAAAGCACAGTATGTGTAGCAAGAAAACTTTTTCCAAAAGATTACTGGCCCGTGTCAGGCACTAAAGAGTTGTCACTCTAAAGTGCGTGTCGTCATGTATGACATTTTAAACACACGTTTAACCTTCCATTAGTGTAAACAATAGACTCGATGATAAGGCGTGATTGGCAGGTGAAGAAGCAGAATACCGGGGAAGACTAATAGAACATGGCATGTGTCCTTAACACCTGAGACTATTGAGAGTTGCTGTCCATGTTCTGGACAGTTCGAGGTCAACTGCTTGGTCACATGTATAAATTTATTTAAAAACCAAAAATCGTGCTCTTTATTAACCTACAAAACTCTTCATAACGAGGAACCCACGTTAAACCCAGACGGTTTGACTGGGTAATGAAAAACTTTATTATATCTGTATGACATTTTGACAAGAATTTGTCATTTTATCAAGCCTTCTGAAAATGTTTATTTTCTACAGAACTCTCTTTTTCTCATATGAGATTCACGGTCGTCACAGAAATATTTTCCATGGTGTGAAATTGTGAAGTGAATGAAAAAATTCGTGTACATTTGTTGAACGGATAAAGAAAGACATTTCTAGTCAAATGTTCCCCTCCGCGGTGAACGTCAATTACCGAATTCAGTGTATGTTCTTTATTATATATTAACATATCAGTGTTTGTGTTTTATTACATATTAACATATCAGTGTTTGTGTTTTATTACATATTAACATATTTTCTACGAAGCGTGAATCACAAAACTTGATACCAATGACTGACAAACAACTAGTATAACCAGTAATATATACACATATATGCAGGCTTAACAGAAATTACGATTTTGTAAATGAATTCCTTATATATACTCTAAACACTAACCTGGTATTTATTACTTTTTAAATGTTTTGAAAGAGTTCTTTTGGTGCGTCAGACATATGTATTTCTTGAATTTCACGATAGCAAATTTATGCTAAAAATCAAATTTTAAATGCCTTAAAATCTAACATTAAAGTATACAGTAAATCCCGTTTAAACCGGAAACTGCATAGGGCAGAAATCTGTACAAGCCGAAAATATTAAAACTTTTGCGGCATTATCTTAAAATTTATCTTATAAAAAGCCTATACAGCGGAACCTGCGAAAAGCGGATGGAAAACTATCATCTATCAATAAGTAGGTTTGGAACCTGAGTAAGGCAGAAAAAAATGTTTTCGATTAAATATTAATTTTTTATTTAATTAATAATTTCTTTAAATATTAATAAATTCTTGTATAATTAAGAATTTGATTAATTACTAATAAATTCTGGGATATTTTGTCACAGTAAGTATTGGTTAAATATATTCTGTTTTTTTTCTGCTGTCATTATTTTTGCAGTTAAATTAGACTCATGATTTGTAGAAACATATTTGTGTTTTCAGTGCAAAATTCTACCCTTTAAATAATTCTCACAAAAAAAATAAATTCCTATCCTCCCTAATTTTAAAATTTAGGGAAAAGTTACTTAACACCCTCATTTTTTTAAATAAGTTATTTGTTATAACGATTCTAGTGAAATCCAAACTCTGATTGAGAAGCTTGATACAGATGATTCTGTGACCGTGGAAAGTTTAGTGACAGTTGACGAGAATGTTTAAACAGAAACTGATTTAAAATCTACAATAGAATCACAAGACGGTAACAGTGTGAGAGGTTCAAAAGTTGAACAAAATGGAAAAGATAGTGAGGAAATAGAAATTCCTACTTCATCGCAAGTGTTAAGTTATATTAACGATATCAAATTGTATGCAAAAATGGAGGGGGAAAATGAACTTCAGAAAAAGGCCGTAGAATAGTTCTCTTTCAACCGCGTGAGAAAGTGCATTAAAAAAATGAAACAGTTTGAAATTTGACACTTTCTTCAAATAAATTTGATGAAGATTTTGTGTACTTATGTCCATTTTTGTTCTAATTCTAATAAATACAGCATAAACAGTATAATAACTTAATTCATAAACTTCCTACTTCCTTATACTTGAGTCAAGCAAGTATAACGTTCCGCTTGAAAATTATATATAATTAAGAAAATGCATGTTCACAATGTTTAAGCCGGAAATATTCCGCCCTAGACCGGTTTTACGGTGTATATATATATATATATATATATGTTTTATTTGCTTACAAAAGTGCCAATAATTGAAAACTTCTTTTATTGTGGATTGTGAAGTAAATCAATACAGTCAGTAGAGGCTGCTGTATTCTCGGCACTGATGCCTAAAAAAAGTCATCGTTTTTAGGAGAACGAACGTTTTGATAATTAATAGCCGGTTTGCGAAAACTGTTTGCCCTTATCGCTTTTTGCAGTTCTCCTTCAGTTCATTGTCGGATACTGTAACTTGTGGTGGGGCCGCCGTTTGATTCCGGCTTCTTTTAGAACGACTTGAAAATTTGATGACCCGTTTTCGTTTTAATCTACTTATTTTTCCTCTCGTTCTGACATACATACCACTGCAAGCATATAGAACCAGTGCGAGAAAACTGTTCTGCATGGCCCCTCCTTTTGTCTTTACGTTCGCACGCAGTAGAACAATCAGCCAATCATAAGATAGACACGCTCAAAATTCAGCCTGCTAGCAGACATCTGTTCTTGCGATGAGCATGTGATTGGCGTGTCACGTGCGGAACTGCTCGGAAAGGAGGAGCGCCTGCTGTGCTCGTGCAAGCACTGTCAAATTACCCAGAGTAAGGTCTGTTAGCTGATGGACGAGCCTACTCCTGCGTAGCAACAGTGTCAGTAATAAAACTGATGGGCTTAAGGGTGGGAGTATAATCATAGACTGATCTGTGCATTAGGTGACGTGACCCTGCTCTGAAATAAAGTGCCCTTTTCTTTCACTACAGGTAGGCTTAAAAGATCATAGTTCTAGTTCACAACTTCTTGTAAAAAACAACAACAGCAAAAGAGATGTGTCGCAAAAAGTAAAATAAATAAATTCTAAACAAGTTCACTAACATTTTATATAATGCAGGTGCCGCTAGAGCAGCAGACACGGGACCAACAACGTATTCTTCCAGCTTGGCAGACGTGGTGTCGCCCATCGAGTTCAGTGTCAACTGTGGTCATATTCCTTGTACTGGCACCGTGGCGTTCCAACCAGCTAATTCTTCGTGTTCTCCTTTCTCTACAGCAGCCTGCCAGACCACAGTCTCGTCCGGTATGGCTTATCTCAAGTCTCCACCTTACCCCGTGAACGGGATCGGGCTACCTTCACCCGGAGTTGACCTTCTTCATCCTACCGTTGGTTATCCTGGTAAGCCGCTTATAAGTGTTCTTCTTTTCTCTTTTCCTGAATGATAGCTAAGAAAGTTAGGCGGTTCCAAGCTAAGCCGTCACGGCAGCTTCTTCCATGCGCAGGCATGTATGCCCGGGATTCGGACGATAGTAAAGCCGATTACACGTTGGTCCTGATTTGACGGATGTTATGCGCTTAGCAAAGAGTAATTGTAACAACGTGGTAATCTAATACGTCATGAATGAGATGAGGAATTAGGGTAAACACAATATTTAAATTAAACACTGAGCCTTTAATCCCACTTTTTCTTCTTTTTTCTTCAAAAGCTTAATGCTGCTTTCGATGACGTGCTATTTGATGAACGTATCTTAACACGATGATCAAAGAAATCCTCAGGCTCATTGGTCTGGCGCTTAACTCCGTGAAGCTTCACCTTCGTTATTTATTGAAGGAAAATGCTATATAAGCTGGACTATTTGTCCCCTTTTCACATTTGGGCAGAGAATCGTATACTTTAAAGCTTCTGTAACAACAGGTAGTCTGGATAGTACCTTCGAATATAATAGAACACAACTTGAGTTGTGGACGCTCTGTCTTTCCTCATTAACGCATATATGTATGTGTGATAAACTACGTTAATGTGTTTTGTTTGTGCTACAAATTCACCCCATTGCTTGAGTTCATACTCCAGGGAGGAGATCCTAAATTTTCCAACAGAGCGTGTTTGTGATACTAGGTTTCGGATCACGAAAATAGAGCATTGTGGTGAAGACCTGTGTACGTGGTAATCTCGATTCATACGTTAATTAGTCGTAAGTAGTCTTGAAGTGGACAAGGTAAGCGACGCACGTGTAGTAAATTTTACCTACTCAAACAATGTATTATGTTGACGGTATTACAATGATTTAAACTTTGAAATTTCATCGTCAGAACAAGACCCTCTTTTATTTATTCAGAAATAACTTATTATTCTATTTCCTAAATACTCCTGTATTAAACACTGATTTTTTCTACATTATTGTACATCCGTCTTACCAATAAAACATCATTCAGTTGTTGCACTAAAGGTGTGTATTTTACAGGTTAAGTTGCAAAAATACGTTAGAAAGTTACAGTTATCTGAGACATATATTTGTAAATTTATTTTGAAACATTGATATTAGAGTATTAAGTACATTACAGCATGGAGGTTTGCACTCTTCTGACTTTTCAGGTTAGATTTACGACGTTGTGTGTAAAAGTTAAATATACATTAAAATCATATAACATAAATTTAATAGATCTCACCTACGTTTTGTAAATATTTAGCAAGACCAGCATTTATTAATTTAAATATGTATTATGTATAATTATGAATTATAATTACACACTTTAAATAATAACCCAACTATATAAGTAACGCTCGAAGGCTAACTATTTCAACTTTGTACTTACACTCGTAATCGCTTATTAGAGTTTAAAATTATCTACTTTACTAAGCTAAGGATCATTTTCTTTCACTTGTTTAATGTTGATTGTGATTTTTTCACGTACATTATAATCAGTCTACGAAACATACTGACTCCTTTTGAAAAGTGACATTCAGACCAAGAGAAGTGAACACGCTAGTTGAAAGTCTTTCTTTATTATTGTTGTTAACATTTTGTTTTTATCCATAATATTATTTGAACAAAAGAATTAGAATAAGTATATGTTACCAATGTGTATAATGATAAAGAAACAATGATATATGTAGATCTGATTTTATCATAACTATAATTTATGATATTGTTTTTGTCTTAAGATCCGATATCGTACATGAGATAGTCTGTGATTTTTTTTTATTATTATATAGATATTAAAATAGCCTCTTTTTGCCCTTTTTCTTGTCACGTTTTACTTGACATACATATTTATCCATAGGAATCACTTTTGGAAATAAATACAGCATGTAAAATGTGTCGAAATGAGTTAGACTAAATAATCATTGTGCTATAAAAATACTTAACAAAATATCTTGTGAAAACAAAACCCGTTTAAAAGGTGACATTCATATCAATTTTGAAAGAAATAGCACCCACCTTTTAACGTGTTTCCTTTAACAACGTCATATTTTAACTGATTTATGATTCGTACTAATAACTGTATACTTTTTTTCTTTCAAAAGATCTCATATATAATGCCATCTCAGCATATCTTCCTTTACACGCCTCAACATAGCAAAAATGCTCTTCAGAATGACACAATGCGAATTACAGATTATATGGGCAGTTTTATATTTGATGATAAAACAATTTATGAAGCATATATTAGCATCTCCAAACTAGTGAGAGTCATCAGTTGGGCCCAAACAGCATGAGATCCATATATTAAGTTTATGTTAGGAGCACAGGAGGAACAGTAGTGTCCCTATGTAGTGTGGGTAACATTACTATCCAGAAGTAAATATCCATGATCTCATTTTTGTAATGCATATCTGTCAGAAAGTCGCCCCAGAATACACATAGGCCAGTCTTCCTATTTTAGCTATTGCTGTTCGAGGTCATTATAGACTCACCGCTGGTCAATCGTGTTAACATGGTAGTCGCGCTAATCATCCAATCGCTTTGGGACAAAACACTGTCTCATTTATAAAAAGCGCTGGTGTACAGTCTTGGATAGATTACGTCAGGTAATATTAAACCCATTCTCGGCATTTTGCTGTGTAGCTGAGTCAACATAAGCTTTCCATGGCTATAAACCTCCAGTCTCTTATAGACATTCTGAGTTTATGTAAGGCCTTCAAAAGCGTCTCGATGATCTCAGTACGGTAAGGAAGCAGTCTTGTTTTGGATTTGTATTGTTCACCTGTCTTTATGCCTTCTTGCATTACCTATATATTTCTTTCACGTTCCAAACTAAGGAAATTCTTATTACTTATGAGTAGAAGCAAAGATGAATATGTTACATGTTCATCACACTACATCTGCCATATCCAGTACCGACGAGGCCTTTCCATCAATACAAAGTTCTCATTAAGCAAGCTGAGATACGACAGGTATAGTAGTCTAGGATGTATATATATCATCAGTTTTCATAACCAACGACTGTTATGGTGTGAACCAGATTGGGAAGGTGAAGTGTAATAGTTTTATTTAAGTCATTTACAAATCAGAATTTTAGGGTGAAGATTACTCAATACGTTGACTCGCACGCATAAAACAACATCACGAAATAGGACTAACTTAGGTATTTTGCTGCCCAAAGCAAGGTTTTAGAATGTCGTTCCCCTGCACTAGTTGTATATTTATGTATTTATAACATTATATGAACAAAGTGGCAAATTTTTTGTAAACATTTAGTATAGTAGATCTCACTCTGTGTGTCTTACTTCAAACAGTTTAGATTAAGAAGAACTCGATTTTCTTAGGCCTTTTAATTGAAAAGTCAAGAATAATATTTAAAGTATACTCGATTGTAGTTTAACTTATTTCATATTTCAGTTAATTCTTTTACCGTGTCTGTATTTACGAATGTAATTTTCAGGTAAATTAAAATAAGGTACAGTGAACATTAAATTGGCAACTCTATTTGAGAGTAAAATTAAAATAAATATCACCACCAGCCTAATAAGCCCTGGTATTGGGTGAAAGACTTCATCGCTGCTGAATATGACAGATGAGAGCAATTGACATATTATACCACATTCTTTTGAATTTTTACTCTCAAGTTTTTAGAAGCATTAATGTAGTTTTCTCCCGTTGATGTTGCGGTTGCTCGATCAACTCCAGGAAGAAAATTATCTTGGTGTTTTGCCAGTTCTATTGAATTATAATAAGATTAATCCAAATGAAATTTTAATCATAAAAACTAAATAATCGGAATTATAAAATATAACACCGTGATATTAATTCTTACACTAAACTGGGGTCTATAAATGACTTAAATGAAATTTATAACTACTGCAATTAATTTACTTAATTTAATTTCCTGTTGGTATTCATAATATTTGGTGATATGATAACACGTAGACCACAACTACGTTTATTGTATCCAACTCAGTGGCCAAACCTTGGTATAAGACGGAAAAGCCTTGTTGGTACTGTATATGACAAATCTAAAGTAGTTAATGCGTCATAATACGCTGTTTTCTTACCGTTACAAGTTTTGCCGCCTTAAGTGGTTGCCCACCTTCCATACTCGTTTATAGTCGGCACGATCACATACAATTATAATCAACTAGATCCGGAATGTTAGACAGACAGAATCGCTAGATTGAAAAGTAACATTTCGTCTAACCAAGCAATTTTAAGTTTCTTAATTACATTTAAGGCTTATTTAGTGTTCTAAGTGTTAAATTTGTTTGAAGTGATATTATATTTAACAAAAACGTACACATTGTTTTAAAAGTTTGTAGCGTATTTGTGGATAAAACGGGTGTGGTTTATACTTTTCAACAGTAGAAAAAAGTCAAAAGAAAATTCAACGTAAGAAAGTGACAGAAAAATTCCTCACGTAATATATAACAGTATTATATATCAGGGCTAAAATAGAAAGACGTACAACACTATTTTCAGTGTTTTTTTATTTATCGAGGGGGTGAAAGTTGAAAAAGCGGGTTACACAGTCAATTTACCAGTGTTCCAATAGAATCTGGTATACTTTACACAAATGCGGATCGGACTTTATAAAATCCAATTTCCGTAATCCATAAAATCGTGTTTTTTTTCCTTGAAAATTACTTTAATGCTGTGTATTGTCTGTTAGTTACAAAATAACTATTAAGTCTGTTTCGAACAGTGATTAATTAATTAACTTAAAGACTTGAATGCCGGTTCTCACACACTGAAGAAATAGTTTACGTGCCAATAATTCCTTTGGTTGTCGGAATATAACCGACAGGGCTGAACATCACTATTGTGTTGACGGTTGGCTACGATTTTTGAGCCATCCGGTTGAATGAACGCGCACGGCGAGCACGTGGGGAGTGGACACGGAGAGGATATTTTGCTGTAACTTCAAACCCGAGCTGGACAATGGCTATTCTCCCCCACATCTGTCCAAACAACGGAGCCAGCTATTTCTAGCGATCGTTATACACACACATTCGTTGTTTGTGAGGGTCACGCCTGCATTTATATCTGTTCCCGCATTTGGTTGACCATTCTGGCAGGGACACGCTGAGATAACTGAGACCTATTTAAATGAAAATCCGCAGACTACATTTGTGAAGATTACGGTATACCACATGAGGTTGGTGCCTGATGTGCGAAATTATCGTCATCTGTGTTGCACTCTACTTTATTTCTCATGCAAAATGTGTGGATGGCGTAATTAGCTTCCTATGGTTACCACGTATATTTTATAAATACACATGAAACAAAGCAGCTGGAAAAAAAAATCACTGTTTTTGCTTTGGTTACGACTGGAGGGATTTTTGTAATGTTTATGTTTTCAGCAACTATTTAATTTCTCTTTATGCACGTTATTAGACAAGCTATATCTTTTACATCTATAGAATTTCAGGTAGTTGTATAGAGTTGTTTAATGCAACCATGATCTCCTGCATGGCCTGTAACTCTTTTTCATATATTATAACATTAGTCAATATGGTTTGCTAGCAACATACGTGATGTAGGATTAGCCTTAGAATAACAGATAGACCCATAACAAGAAACGAAATAGTGAGTCGAGTTAGCTGTGTATTAGTAGTTTCGGTCGAGTTTGACAAAAAAATATTTTTCTACACCAATTTTAACAATTTTTTTGTTTTTAAATTCTAGCAGCAAACTTAAAAGTGGATATGTGTATTTTTAGGTTTCATTCAATGTAAGTAAATATTTTGTTGGATATTCTGAGAAATAAACTCAGATTAATTAAGAAGAAAAATTGTATGATTTATTATAAGTTTAATTTTTTCTACACTTACAGAAAGCATGACAAATATCAACCATGACTAATATTTTACTCTAGTATTTTGCAGTTTTACCTCGTTTTCTAGAAGTATTTGGAAGTCAGTTTTACTGTTCGTTATTAACGCTTTTCGAACTTGTTTCTTATTGCTGAAACAAAAAGTGTTGGCGTAACAATAAATAACACTGGTTTTGTCAACTCTACGCTAGAAGCAATATATCTATAAGGGTTGTGCCCTTTATTTCTGGAATTTTATTTTTCCCGCTATGAAATAACAACAACAACAACAAAAGATCCTTGGACTGGAATAACCACAAACTAGTCGACACACTCTTGAAATGGGTGCACCATGTTAAAACCCTTTTAGATAAAGGTTTTAATAAGAGTTCGGGTTTTTGTTAGTTTGAACCACTGAGTGTATGCACGGATCTTTGTTATCAATACATAAACACGTGACTTAGACAATTGAGAAAGGTTTATTTTAGTGGAATCTCTGTAGCAATGACGACTGCTTTAACTAAATCCTTCCATTAATTATAATAATTTTATTTTCCACGACCTTACGTAGATTTTCATGCCTACATCACCTAAAGCTGTGTTTATTGCATATGAAATAGAAATATTCCTCAACAGTTTTTGCTTTATCATGTAACAGAACGAAGCTTCCGAAAAACTGCTAGTCAGTTGACGTTGAGATAATAAAGTCCAGAATTTAAAGTTTACCTTCCCATATATTGAAAATGAAAAACTATTTTATATAATCACCCGTATATCATTACTGAAGTAACTATTCCATTGTAAATAGTTAAATTTGAATAAACCTCACACCACAAGAAAGTTCTACAAATCAAAGTTTGTAAATAAAAAGTTCATTACTTTGGTTTGTTTCGCATAATAAACAAAGTATACAGTAATAAAATAGCCAGTCACAAGAGGAGAATAATCGCATAATAAACAAAGTATACAGTAATAAAATAGCCAGTCACAAGAGGAGAATAATCGCATAATAAACAAAGTATACAGTAATAAAATAGCCAGTCACAAGAGGAGAATAGAAATATTCCTTCTGTTAAATTTTCCCTCTTTTCTGTTTCACACCATTTAACCTTCGGTTTATAATAGAGTAAGAATAGTCGCTTTAGCATACATTAGAGGAATATTTCAGGGTTAAAATATTTTTAGGATATTTCTTATTTTTTCTTCATGCAGAATATAGGTTCTTCTGGAAGCAAAATTCAAAATTAATAATAAATTTAATCCATTAAATGTACCAACTTCAAACAGTAGACATCTTAACCACATATCTACTGTGAAATGGGCTGCTTTGAACAAAAAATAACTCAACTGCTTTGCCATTTCTTTCAAGTTTCTTTACTCGACTTCCACGTTCCTTCACAATCTACCACCATTACCTTACAACAATTTTCTACTGAATATATTCGCAGAGATTTAGCTAATTTTTAGCCAATTTGCACGTGTTTTCCACGTTTTTAAAAGAAAAAACGACAGACGAACGCAATCTCCTTAAAATAACCTGAAAAATGTTTAAGTTAAGACATTTGAAGTGCATTATAAGATCTTCAAGAATAATGCACATTATGGAATTAAAGTTCACTTTTACTTGCAGACTTTTGCTGGTTCTTTCACGCCTTTACTTATGTAACAGAGCTGGGTATGCAATTTGTAAAAGTCACATTTACTTGATTTTTAATAATGACGCAAGTTCTTCGACGAAAGTCATGTAATATTTTGTACAATATGCACATTTTTATTACCTTTTATTCTATTTAGACTAATATAAATAATTTTACTTTTGTCGAAGAAACAACGTAATAAGTCGAAAGTAAAATGTGTTATATTATGTATACGCGTACATACGAAAGCCTAAAATCGTGAAGACTTAGTAAACCGTTGTTTTTCTTTTCTTACTTAAAAAACAAAGTTTATAATTTTTGTTAAAAGAATAACGGGATGTTGTTTTATACATATTGCAGCTTGATACGAGGAAAATGTTGAGAATCACTTCCACCTAAAAATTACTTTTGAACAGAATTCTTACTTTGGACTTGTTATTGTGATTTGAAAGCTACTCTTTTGCACAAGTATTGAAGTTTATTGTTTTGTTGTATGCGAATCGTTATGAAAATGATGCTTTTCTGTTTATTTATTTGAAGTTAATAGCAAAGCTACACACTAGGTTATCTGTTTTCTGCCCAACACGGGTATCAAAACCAAGTTTCTAGCGTTGTAAGTCCACAAACATACTGCTGTGCCTTTAGAGAGGCGAAGATATTGGTTGATAAGTATATATATATATATATATATACTAATCTCATAATAAACCAAGTAATTAACTGTATTGTATTATTGCAAGTTAATTTTACGCACACGTACTACTGATATTCATTCTGTCTCAATCACTTCGAAAGTTCCTAGTGCCTTGTAATAATGGTTAACGTTACAGCCAAGCTATTTCAGGGTCTGTCTGCAAGAGGGCAGCAGTATTTATATTTAACAAAGCACACCACGTTTATATCATATGGTTCCAACATAAAACGATCAGCATAATAATATGCATTATTATTAATATTGTATATGGAGATTAAGAGGAGAGGATTTTCAATATTCAAGTTCCTTTAGTTGTTTTAAATTGTTATTGTATTCAAAACTCGAATTTATTTCAAGCATAACCGATTCCATAGTGTGACAGCCACTCTTACCTAATTAAAATAGTCATTCTGTTTATTTAAATATTCACAAATATGCGTGCAAAAGTAGAAATTTATGCATTCAAGACTTTAGATAAATATGCTATAAAGTGAGATTAGCACAGCGATAAGGCAGGAATATGTGGATTGTGTTATACTTTTGATAAGAAAATAATATTTGTATTGGATGCTAATAATTTTTAATGAGAGTGAACAATAGGGAACTTTTATTTGATAAACTTGATTTTTTAAATTGTGTTTTTTTTTTCTGAATAATGTCATTAAATTGTTCATAATAAAACGATTAATGTATTAAGATTTGCTATTGTGTTTCCTTTTATACGTTATTGAAGTACATTTGAAGGGAGGTGAGGGAACCTGTGGCTAAGGGCTTTGTATATTATACCCTGCTTTACAACAGTTTTTGTAAAAGATTTACTATAGAAACTTGGGTTAAGCTTGCGTCTCGTCCTACACCGGAAACAGATTTACACAGAAGTTAACAAATACGATCATGTTTTCTTTAAACTACGTGGAAATGAATAAGTTGGTTGAGACGTCAAAACTGGCTTGTACAGAACGCGTGAAGAAAGGCACAAGTTTCCGTACAACGACTAAAAACAAGGAACGCCCATATAAACCTACAAAAACTTTTAGTGTGTGTGAATACGAACAAACAATCCTGTCAGGGTTTCGATATGTAGCCAGGCGTCTTTCACTCTAAGTATTTGAGGTTTACTTGTAGAAAAATATCCTTTTGAAGTAAATCCCATCTCGTGTCGTGTTGTGTGTAGTGATCAGTTCTGTTGGAAGGTAAGAACGTTATTTGTTGATACACACTACAACTTCACAACATTTTGTAAAGGAAGCAGCAAGCATTGCAACCTTCTGAACATTGTAGCAAACATAGAAGTATAGGTGAAACAGTCAATTCTAGAAGCTTCCGCAAAACGTAGGGCTTTTGTATACTGAATAATCATACCGGGTTTTCGATGGATACCATACTTTGTGATGAAACATACCTTTATTCTCACAACTAACTGAGCGTTGATAGAGAATTAAACCAACACAATTCTCTACTGGTGCCTAATGAGTTTGTAGTTCCGTCGTCTAGAAATTCGCTTTTCTTATTGTGAAAACGTGAGTTGAAATTAATCGTTTGTTTTAGAATTTTTACACAGCTCCACAGAAGGTCATCAGTGCTTGGGCGCCCATATTTCTGAACTCGTTTACTTTCAGTTTGATCATGTTTGACCGAATAGCAGAATGTAACGTATTTACGGCCCCAAATTTAGGAACATACTTTTAGGGTAACGGTAGATAAACCACGAATGCATAGTTCTGCCATGCTAACCCTCTACTAGGTTGGATGGAAAATGGTATAAAGAGTGATGTTCCAGTGACTTTTTCATTTGTCTTAAACCTCAATGAGTTTTAGTTTCACGTTGTATAGGTAACAAAGTTTTGAAAAGAAGAGTTCTAATTCTTGAACCAGAATAATAAAGCTTCTAAGATTAATTATATTATAGGCCTAGTTGCAATGATACCTTTAATTGCATAATAATATGTTAATGAAATAAATATATCATTATAGTCTGAAAATGAATAATAAGGGATATAACTTTCTAATTTTTATTAAGGCAGCCATATTCAACATCAAGGTAATCAATTTTAAATATCAATAACACATAAGGTATATTATACACTATAAGAGAGTCCATGCAGTACTAAAAATACTTTTTCTTCTTCTTTCCGAGTGAAACTTATAAATGTATGTTCTGATATAAATAACATAAAGTGTTTTATGCATACGTGAGGATGAGAAATGTATCTATAAGAGTGATGGTGTTGTTATGTATTTTAAATGAAATATTAGTTTTTTGTTTAAATTTTATGGAGACAAGGAAAAATTTAATTGGAGTGACCTCGATCAAAGGCGTGAAACATAAATTCGAAACGATCTTATAACTACACGTCTCGGGATATGTTAGACAAACGCGTTCTATTGATAAAAAAAGACAGTAGCGATAAGTTGCATTAACAGCGTGGGGAGTCTAAACGCATTGGGACTGTAGGTTTATAATCGGCCATATAACCGCCTCTGGTGCGGTGATATCGAAGTGAGAGCTGAACTCCCTGCGGAGCTCCGATAGTCATTTGAATGCTTCGTAATTAATTTACGTATGTTATAAGGGTATTAGATTAGTTTGTATTTGTCTAACGCGGGCCTAAGGGTGCAGCAATCCCCTAGCAATAGTGCTGCATAGTGTCTTTACTTACCCCCCCCCTAGTACAGCGTAAGTCTACGGATACATAACGCTAAAAGTCAGGGGTTCAATTCCCATCGATGGGCTCAGCAGATAGTCCGATGTGGCTTTGCTATAAGAAAACATAAAGAGTTTCTACATACAGAGAAGTCGTGACATTTTAAGCGTAATTTAAAATAACGTTGTCGGTGTTTTCAGGTGTAGGTGACAGGGAAAGAATCTTTTGCTTGTGTCGTGTGGGGTTATACAGAATAATATGTATAATTAAGAGATCCACAGCACATTGATACACATACACGCAGAATTAAAAATTGGCTAGTACATAATAATCTAAAATTTAACATCTCTCTATATATACGTGGTATGCCAAAAGTACAGTCCAACCGAGGGAAATGAAACTTTGTTCACATAATTTACAACATGTGTTTTTTTACGTAATTTACAACAAGTGTTTTTTCACGTAATTTACAACAAGTGTTTTCCCCGGAGTGATATTTATGTTTCTGTGTGTGTAAAATATAATCAGCAGAACAGACGCGCGTTTCTTTGTAGTTTGTTTGCTTGTTTGGAAGTTCGCGCAAAACTACACGAGGGTTATCTGCGCTAGCTGTGCGTAATTTAGCTAATCATCATAACCCATCTGCCACCAATTTTTGGGATACACTTTTACTGACGAATAGTGGAATTAATCATAACATTATAATGCCACGACGGATGAAGGGTAAACATATTTAGTAGGATGAAGATACGAATCCACGATTCGCAGATTTTAAGTCGAGCGGGGTTGATCACTCGGCCATACAGACCTCTGCTGTGTAGTTAAACAATTACGTTAATACTGGTTAGATACCGTGAGGTAAATAACATAATACACACACGTATTAGGAATAATTTCTCAATGATTCAAAAATATACATTAATAACGGTTAGTTAGGTGTAAGTTAATATGTCTAATCCTATTTGTAATTAAACGTATATTAGGGAATTTGTACCTAAACCGTTACTCAGTGACACATATAATGGAAATTTAGTAGTTTCGTTCAAACTATATTTATCCACAGGCTTTAAGCTCTAATGATATATTACGTAACACTGTCTAACAAGCTGTGGAATAGCTGATGTATTCTACACTATTCCTCGGGAATTATTCTCACTATCTTTTATATAACAGTTGTTGATTGTTACTGAGGGATTCATCAGATTTACGTTCGTGGGAGTGGGTCGTAGCGCCCTACATTGCCGTGAGAGCATGCGAGAAACGCCGATCGAGTACGAGTATGTCGTCGTTTATAACTCTGTGTCACGTCGCTGTTACTCAAGTGCAAGAACAGTCTGTAATCCTACATTTGTATTACTATTATAATACATGCAGTTCGGACTGCTAGAAGGCTAGTCCAGGATGGTAGAGATTATTTGGCTGCTAGTATTGCGAGGAGATTAAACCTTATGGGTGCCACAGGACAGAGGACAAAGGTTAGTCAGGCAGGATATATTCGCAAGCTACACGATTGTGATGATGGAACATTTGTGAGGTTACGTGATTTGCACATTCGCAAACATTAAAAGACGGTTTTTAAAAAGTTGGTATTCAATGCCGGCTGCATGAAAAAAAAGCCTTCATCGTTACAATCGGCAGGCACAAGACAGGCAGGGTGTTAAGACGACAAAAACGCACACCTGCACTTCTAACTAAGGACGGATTTGGCATCCCACGTTTTCTCCACTCGCATCTCCTAGGCCTGTCTGTTCGGGAATTAAACTAATCCAGTTTTGGAAAGTCAGTTTGAAAAGACGAGAAAGATTGGATTATTTCTTTTTCAATGTCAAGCTTAACAGTTCTTTGTGTATGTTCTTTAGGAATGTTTTAAAGAAATATGAAAAAGAACGACTCTTTCTTTTTTTTTTTTTACTGTCTTCGGTATGTTTGTGAATTCGTCTCATGATTTCTACATTATCCCATGCGAACTGCGAGAAGAGCGCAAAACTCGTATGAAAAAGTGCAACGGAAGATTATTCGAAACTGAAAGTCACAGCTTCGGCTATGACGTAAAAACTATATTTTACACGTAGCTAATAGCGTCGGTAAATTTATAGCATGTAAGTACAGATATGTTGCTATGATCTGTATAAAACTTTCAACAGAATTCAAAAGCTCTTTCTGTTTTAGTTTTATTTATGATCTTAAGTAATAGCAAAGTTTCGTTTATTATTTTTAATTATTTACGGTTGTTTTTTCTTAGCATGTTAATATGTAGATTGCGTCTCATGCGCTTGAAGAAAACTTTTTAAAGTGAGGGCTCCTTGCCCTTTACGCGCGGAAAACCTTTGCGAAAAACTTCTGACCGCAATTATAAGGACTTAAAAAACTGAAGTTCACAAAACTGACCCTTTTATGTGGGGATTCAGTATCCAAAACCCTGCTCAGAATGCCAACTTCCAGCCCCAACTAGGCCCGGCATGGCTAGTTGATTATGGCGCTCGACTCGTAATCTGAGGGTCGAGGATTCAAATTCCCGTCACACCAAATATACTTGCCCTTTTAGCCGTGGGGGCGTTAAATATGTGACGTGAATCCCACTATTCGTTGATAAAACAATAGCCCAAGAGATAACGGTGGGTGGTAATTAGCTGCCTTCCTTCTAGTCTTACACTACTAAATTAGAGATGGCTAACGCAGATAGTATTCGTGTAGCTTTTCGCGAAATTCAAATCAAACCAGATCAGCCCTTCTAGTCTTACACTGCAAAATTAGGGATGGCTAACGCAAATAGCTCTCATGTAGCCTTGCACGAAATACCAAACAAATAAACCAACAGAACAAGACCCCAACTACTTTCATAGGGTTATTTATTTTATTTTGGCGCAGCACTAATAAATATCATAAAACGTTTGTCTCATTCTACAGTCTTATGAGTGAAACTAAACAATAATACAAAATATTGTGTTAACTACACATAACCATTGACCATGAGGCTTTTCCCTCAATACCAGAACTTATTAGGCCGGTCGGGATACGACAGACTATGATAATTATTATTGTCGATAATCAAAAATTATTTACTCGTGTATCCGTAAAATCTTCGAACACAAACGTATTCATTTCCTAAAATCACGTTAGGTGCGTGTCCTCCATTTTTGAATTATTATGAACAAAAGATCTAACAGGTGGGGCAAAATTAATGTTTCAACGCCAACATCAGTACAGTCTTTTTGTATGAAAAATTGCGTAAGCTTACCTGGAGCTGTGACTCGTTTCTAGGAGTTCTTTTTCAAATATGGCACGAATAATAGAGCTATTTTGTTCACGGAATAAAATAGTAAATTATTTGAAGAACCAACCAGCTTTGAGTCATTCAACTAACAATAAAAATATCGTTTGTTTTAAACAGTCACAGAAAGGTCTATACATCTATACTGAATCATTATCTAGTGCTCCAGATAAGATACGTCTACGTAACTGCGACTATTTTACATGTAAATAAATGTGTGAGAAATGCACATCGCATGTACAACACACTCATACTATTCACCGGTACGTGCATCATTCACGCGTACGTGTGCGCAAGCCCCAGTACGAAAAAAACAAAAACTTTTATCAGTAATAAAAGAAATGGGCCCACGTGCAATTTATAGGATTTGATTTAGCTCTTACGACAAATCCTGCAAATTATTTACACTCAAACCTAATATATCTCTTTTTCTATGCTTCTCCAAGCAGTATTGATTTGGTTTGGTTTGAATTTCGCGCAAAGCTACATGAGGGCTATCTGCGCTACCCGTCCCTAATTTAGTAGTGTAAGACTAGATGGAAGGCAGTTAATCTTCAAAGCCCACCGCTAACTCTTGGACTACTCTTTTACCAACGAATAGTGGGATTGATCGTGACATTATAACGCCCCATGGCTGAAAGGGTGAACATGTTTGGTGTGAAGGGGATTCGAACCCGCTATCCCTGGATTACAAGTCGAATGTCTTAACCACCTGGCCGTGTCGGGTCTAGCAGTATAGAATAGATATGATTTAGCAAAACTATAAATAAATAAATATATATATGACCTTACGTCATTTCCGTTTGTTTTTTTCCATTACTGAAATTATAAGTTTTAGGGTTTTTGTTTTTTTCTTATAGCAAAGCTACATCGGGCTATCTGCTCAGCCCACCGAGGGGAATCGAACCCCTGATTTTAGCGTTGTAAATCCGGAGACATACCGCTGTACTAGCGAGGGGCAAGTTTTAGACATAAAAAGAAAAACAATTACAAAAATATTACACTTCAGTCATCTGCTGGCGATTTATTCTTGTAATTATTCGGAGTTGCTGTTGAACTGAAAATTATAGCATTTTAATTTATCGACCAATATCTGTAAAGCGTTTATTGTATTGCGTTTAATCTGTAATTGCTTGGAATGGTCCTTAATAGGATGTTGGTATAACAGTCAAGAGCTTAATGAATGCAGCAAACATTGAGAAAATTTCAGGCACTGGATGACGAGAAAGGTATTACCGAAGCCTGAAAATACGAGAAATTTTAGCGCTACAGTGTATTTCGAAGAGTAAAATATTTGTTATGTCGAAAACTTATTCGGAGCGCTGATCAACAATATTTACACAATCCTAGTTTCTACATTTTTTTATAAATGGCAAGTTATCTTTTTAGTGCAATTAATCCCAATATTCATTTACTTAAGACTGAAAATACCATTTGTTTTGAACTGTTAAATTAACTACTTCTATTAACTGTTTTGTTTTGAGTTGACTTACTGATGAAGAATATTTTATTTAAACTAACAATTTCTATTTTGCTTTTAAAACTTGTGTACTTCAAAACCAATGATCGACACGTAGTACCTGTTCTCAAAACAAATCTTACTTACTGTAAATTGTAACCAGATAATATTAGAATTAGAATTATAATGTTTTATTGTTGTGTGTTTAGATCGGCTCGGAAACAATGCTCATTCCAATTCTTGGCCAAAGTTACCCGATGGTCGACACTATGACGTTGAAGGGGTTGGTTCCTACATTATTGGTAAGTCGTCTTCTAAATACAATATGAAACTTTTACATCCGCTTCCGTTTTCTTAGCTTCCTAAATGTTAACTAGGAATTTAAAAATAAATAGAGTAAAAACTATAAAATTCAAGTACACATTTCAGAAGTTCTGCTTTTTTAATCCAAGAATTACGGATGTGAGTGGACCCTATCGGGTTTTTAACATATTTTTCCGACATCTTTATGCACCAGATTGTTCTGGGCCCATGGCTTTGTTGGTGGTAGGACCCTTAGTAATGTAAATCACAGAAGAAAAAAACATCGTCATTTAATCCCATTAATTTCTGCTACATAGTAAATGAGGAATTTCACCCATTTTATTTGCTCAGTGCTCTACGCTGAGTGTTGTAGTAAGCAAAACATAAAATGTTTCAGTATGTTGCAATATTTGGACCTCACCAATAGAAAACGGTATAAAAACAAGTTGGTGATTTTAGGGTTAAACTTTTAATGCAAACACTTCTGTTTAACAGTTGTAAATTTGATTTTCAGCAAATAAGGAAGCTTAAAGTTCGAACAGTGATCACAACACATGGCGTGTTTTTCAAACTAATACACTTACTTTTATTACTAGCTACACATTTTTAATTTTGATCACTATTCACCATAACAAAACTATAAACTTTAAAAGAATTTCACGGATTTCCCTAGAAAGTTGCACTTTGAATGTAGACAGTGTATTGGAAAGCTGCAATTACAATGTAAACATAAGGCATCTAATTTCTAACATCATATCCTCGTATATTCTCGTTTTTTCACTTTTAGTACACTTTGTACGTTTTATTGGCGTTGATGATCATTCACAACACCTAGCCTATCTTTGTTTTGTGATTGGTGTATTTACACAACGCTCTTTACGCTTAATATTAACACCACTGATGTTTGTCCAGAAAATCGTATTAAAGAAGTCATTTCTGTGTTCCATGAGAATTGGCCGGTGAAGCCTTGAAGAAATCATTTCTCCAAGAGATAGATACAAGTTCCTTCTTCTTTATGTTAGAATAAAATCATGTTTCGAAATAATAAAGTAAGAATTTTATGCACTTTTTCATGAAGGTACCAGTAAAACATCCCAAGCACCTGTGCAGATATTTGATAATTTTTATTCAAATGGTCGATTAATTAGAGTTGTCCATTTCAAGACTGTTTATTTGATTTACTAGATTTATGCGTGTTGAGTGTTAAGGGTTTAAGTGTCAACACATCATCAAAACCGCAGCATTTCCATTAGTTTCAACTTCTTGAGTTAAAGCCCCAAGTATCAGCAGTTTTCATACTCTTTGTTTCAAGATTTACGGATTTCACTACTCATTTAGTTATAATTTATTACTGATTATTTTTAGGCTATGTAAAAAAATTAACATATTTCCTTTGCTGTATCACATGAATCGTTCTTGTCAAATAAAGAGTGTTAAAAAGTGAAAATCGAACAATGTACTTAATTAATTGAGAAGGTTAGTGTTATCTTGAGGGAGGTTAAATTGTAAACCACGAGCTTTAATTGTAATTTTCGGATCATAGGGATGTTACAAAATACGATAATATTGGCTATAGCTTTAGTGTCTTCAATAGGTCGAATGTCGTGCCCACCTGTGGAACGGTTTCCGGACTTTTCAGATGTGACTATTTATCAAAGCTCAGGTAAAGGATGCACTTTAAAAGTCAACACACTTGAAAACTATATTATTTAAAGTCATATCGGTGATGGGGACTTTCTCTTTTTGAAACTCTTTCTTATATTCTTTGGCTTTTAATGTCATACTAGTCTTTGGTTATACTTTTTTCGTGTAGTATATTAATACATTCTAATAATGAACAAAATAGTTAATAAAGCTAAAATGTGTTATATTATGAAATTATATTTGTTATTAGAGGAAATCATGATTTAACCCTTACGTAAGCAAATATAATAAACATTTATCTGTTTTAATTGTTATATTAGAAAACAATTTATTAAATACGTTGAGCTCGAAGTTAATCCCTAAGACCTAAGTTTAAAAAGAACGGATAAGTTGCGGTATCATTTCTTTCTGATCTACTAATTGAAAAATAAAAACTGAAAAAGAAAGATTTTGTAAGAAAAGTAATAGAACATTTATTATACCTGATTTAAAAAAAAAATTCACCCTGAAACAAAATTGGAAACACAACTGGCTCAGTACAGTTCAATAGGGATCAACACCAGGAAAGTTTTGATTGCCTGTGTTACATTAACTGTCACATTGATACACTGTAATTAGAATGAATGACTGTAAAAGAGGCGAAATGAGAACAGTTTCCTTCAACGAGTGGTGTTAATTAGAAGTCATTTATCATTTGCTCTATAATTCTACAAGACCACGCACAACACAAACTTTGTGTAACTCACACCCAACATACATTTTGGTTAGTAATCACCCTTTAAAATGGACTCATCAAATAGCCCGAGGTAGCTTTGCTATAAGAAAACACACACCCTGTAAAATAAATGCATAATCTATTCTGTGTCAGAAAAGACACAAAGGATATAGATAAAGAAAAAATAAACCATTATTTTAATGCAAACTACTTTAACAAATACACTAAGGTGTATTTGGATATGCTTTAGCAGCAAATTACATACTGAGTTCAAAATATGACTTTGATTTAACAGTACACGAAATACGGATATGAGGACTTGAAATTTTTTTAACAACACGCAGCCAGAGATTAAGCTCTAAATTTCGTGTAATCTGAAGTAAAAATGTATCTCAAGACAGCTGGTATCACTATTGAAACTTTTATTGAAATAAAGTAGAGAACAGCGTTTCGACGTTCTTAGGTCATCTTCAGGTTAACAATAAACTATCAAAGATGAAGTTTTAGATTTATTGTTAACAGAATACTAAGTACAGAGATGTAGCTTTGTAATTCTTTTAACAACACACTACGTGAAAAGATGAAGCTTTGAATTTTTTTAACAGTGTACTACAGACAGAAATGAAACTTTAGGGATTATTTAGTTACACACTAAAAACTCAGATAAAGCTCTGGATTTTTAGAGCAGACCACTACATATAGAAGTGAAGCTTTATAATTTTTTCAACAGAAAACTATCAGAAATGAAGCTTTGAATTTCGTTTTAGCAAAACACTGCAAATAAAGATGAAGCTTTATAATTTTTTAACAGCAGACAGTCAAAGATGAAGTTTTATATTTCTTCTTAACAGAGCACTAAACATAAATCATCACAACAATTTCAAAGACAGATACAGAATGATCAGTAGAACATTTGGCTGTTACACTACAGGCCCAGCATGGCCAAGCGTGTTAAGGCGTTCGACTCGTAATCTGAGGGTCGCATCCCAGTCGCACCAAACATGCTCGCCCTTTCAGCCACGGGAGCGTTATACTGTAACGGTCAATTCCACTATTGGTTGGTAAAAGAGTAGCCCAAGAGCTGGCGGTGGGTGGTGATGACTAGCTGGATTCCCTCTAGTCTTACACTGCTAAATTAGGGACTGCTTGCACAGATAGCCCTTGAGTAGCTTTGTGCGAAATTAAAAAACAAACAAACTGTTTCACTACTCGCCGGTTCTCTATTTTAGCGACACGTTTCGGTTAAATTGAAGGTTTAATAGCTTTAGAAAACATAAAGTAGGTATTGATAAAAGTATCTTACACTGTTATAAAAGAGATTTGAGAGTTTACTGAGCAATACGTAATATATTCGGCAGAGATTTTTTCTTGGATCATTTCTACATACGAAATAGTACCGTGCTTAGTGGTTTCATAATGTTTTCACTTGTATAGGAAATATCTTTTGTCTTCCCGTAAGTAAATGTTTATCCTGCTCAATATATACATAAACAAAATTATGTGTTGTTCTTTACGTTGTTTTTAACCTTTGTAAACCTATAAACTTCATATCTATGCTTACCTGATGTCCATGTTTGAAAAATAAATTTAGGTCGTTCAACGTGACACTACAGCGCTGTATTTCAGTGGTATTGTGTGTACACAATAGAAACATGAAGACTGGAATCACAGCTTTAAAATATACAAAATGAAATTATTCAAAATCTTAAATCAAATTGGTGATTAGCAGATCGGAAGCTCCAATGTTAGATCAATGATGCCTCTGAAAGTAACTTTAGCTGTGATATCAGTATCAGTCACTTCCATTATTCGGTTTCAGAAGCTGGACGAAGCACTGCTGATGGCTGGTGCTACTAACCTACTGTTCTTCATCTAGTCAATAATTTAAAATTAGAAACGGCTAAACCTCAAGTGTCTCTAACCTAATCTCGTACGATAACGTTCAGTTTGAAAATACTAAATATCAAAGCGGCTCTTCTGTGTTTTTTTCCCAACAGTTTTAAGTAAATTATTACGACCTAACTGCTCTTGAGGAAAGAGTTATAAAACTTACAGTGAAATACGCTCGAGAGTTGATTTTAAAACAGTATATTGTTTTAAAATTTAATTTAAAAGTTTAGAAGACTCATATATAATATAATATATTTATAATGTTAAAAAGGTTGTTCATTTCAAGGTTATAAAACTGTTCTTAGCCTGATGGGTATCCATGATTATCTTAAACGAATTGTTAAATGTTGTTGTTCTATCACACAACATGTGGATCTGTCATCAGCCCGTGTAATTCAAACGGTGTTTTACGTTTTCAAAAAAACAAAAAACACGAGATAATTTTTTAGATAAACCTGTCTATGATTGTGGTACAAGAACATGAAAAGGTATTTTCAACACTTTCTTGGTGAATTGTTTTAACTTGTCATAAATATAATTCGTAGTAAGTGATAAAAGTTGTTTTCTTCTCACGTTTAACTGCAAAAATATGTGAGTTATGTTAATAGTTTCTCTTCCCGCCATCTCAGTGTCCAGCTGCCTTTTATCATGTAAACAGACATGTAATGATACTTTATTTATCTCACCTGCTTCATACTCTTCTATTTTGCGCTTGCCTGTTTATTATCCCCGAAACAGTGTTGGTACTATTCAGCCACCCAGTCAATATTTCAAAAAGATAAATCAATTCCCTGTTTTTCGCATAGATGCTCATGTTCTAATTAGATTACTGGTAGTGTGCAATCCTGTATAAATGGCGAGCACCAGTTCCCATGCCTATTTCTTGTTTGCACAACAAGGGGCTGCAAAAAAGTGTTGAAAGATTGACATATGGTGATGTGCAGATGCAAAATTGTTAAAATATACGCTTTTCATACATTTCATGGCTTTTTCCGTTTTATTGAGAATTTATGGAAATGGTATAAATTATTGGTTCTGTAATTCCAGATAATATGGTGAACAACAGCAAATGGAAACTACACAGAAAGTCGAAACTGGTGCAAATTAAAACAAATCTTTAGATAGAAATTTCTTTGTATTTGTTTTAAATTTACTCTAGAACATTTTATTCAATTTCTTGGCTAAAAGTGAATGGATATAATCTTTTGCGGAAAGTTCTTGTTATTGGTGAAGTAAAATATTATGTTTGAATCATCATAGACGAGTATAATGAATCAGAGTCAATGTAAAAATATTTGTTGTATTTTGTAATATATGTATATATTAGTCTGTTATAACGAAAAACAAATCGAAACAAAAATAAATTAAAAAATAAAAAACGCTGCACTAATAGAAAGGATCCTAGGCTACAAGCTATAATGTGGGATATAAAAGTACCCTAGGTTTTGGAGGAGACTACGAATGTATGACCCACATTGCGGTGAGGATACACCGTCTCTCAATCTTAGCTTCATTCTCCAGTCTCACATCATGACAAAATAAAGTAAAGAAATAGCAATAGAAATAATAGATATAGAGATTAGGAGAACGAGATGTGGGTTCTCCGGTGCACAACATCCCACAACTATATTACCCTTCATTACTTGCATGCAGTTGTTGAAAGCTGTCCACAGTAAAGAAAAAGAAAAAAATAATTGAAAAATAAGAATAAGAAAAATAAGGTACTACTATTTAGGGGTAAGTAAGTTAAATAGACTTATCTCTTGAAGTCAGCATTTCAGTCTCCATATCTCATGGAATATATTAGTAAATCTCAATTAACGCCCGAAAGATTTCTTAATCTTGCGAAAACGAAAAAATGGATTATGTTCAACATCAACTGGTAAACTATATACGTTGTAAGCTTAGAAGATGAAGTTTGTAAATAAATTGATTTAGTCATACGACATGTGTTTGGAATAGTATTTCTTTCGCATCGGTAAGAGATGATCTTCAGTATTTGTATATTTAGACAGTTACATGTTTCATTTAATGTTTGCAAAATGATGTAAAAAGTAACAATTAATAAAAATAGTAAGTTTCAATCTTGCTGTGTTGTACCAGCCATCACTAAAACGCTAAATCTCTCTTCTGACGTGCACGTAGCCCTATAAAAGTGTGTATTTTGGGTTATCATGTCTAATCAACGGTTCAGAATAAAGACTTGGAAAACTAAACGAAGATCAACATGTTGTTTTATTACACCTGTTAGCTCATAGGAACCAAAACATTGTATTTGTATTTGATTCTCTGAATAGTTTTCATGACATTAACTGAAAGTCGATTGAGAATATACAATCTGAGACTTCAAATCATTGTACGTGTTTCTTCACAGGTAAATGAAAATAACTACACACTTTGCATGTAAGGAAAACAATCTGATAAAACTGTAATAAACAAATATTTCATACACACATACCAAAAGAAAAAATATGGAATTAATTAAAGATTTCAAAAACCCGAAGTTTAGATGTGAAGATAAATGTTTGTGTTTGGAGCACATGTTTAGCTATCTTTTCGGCCCGCCATGGCCAAGCGTGTTAAGGCGTACGACTCGTAATCTGAAGGTCGCGAGTTCGCATCCCCGTCGCTCCAAACATGCTCGCCCTTTCAGCCATGGGGGCGTTATAATATGACGGTCAATCCAACTATTCATTGGTTAAAGAGTAGCCCAAGAGTTGGCGGTGGCTGGTGATGACTAGCTGCCTTCCCTCTTCTCTTACACTGCTAAATTAGGGAAAACTAGCACAGATAGCCCTCGAGTAGCTTTGTTTGAAATTAAAAACAAACAAACAAACAAGTTATCTTTTCTAATTGGCAAAACACTGTTTTTTAAATAAAATTGTATTTAAAATACGATAATTTTATATCCTTATTTCTGAGTACATGTACGCACAGCAGAGGAATTGTTTTACCTTTCTCTTAGAAGTTGGGCCTGACCGAGAAATTGAGATGTCCAGACAATAAACCCGAGGGTTAAAAGTTCGCGTCTCACTGACATAAGAAATGCACTGTACAATTTGGGGTCGTGAGTGAACTGTAAGAGACATAATCATGTCCCATTATTCAATTCGGTCAGACAATAGCTGGAAGACTGTTCTTGTTGATTAATCATTTTCCTTGTGGTTTATCGTTTGAGGGTTAGGAACAGCTATGAGCAAATAATTTTGCAATTACGTCCGAAATTCGTAAAAACATAAACAATTATAAGTTTGTTTGCTTGTATTACAGCTTCTGACGATGAAACGAAAGGCTTTAAAAAGCAGATTAGCGGTTGACGATAAGCAGCTGCCTTCCCTCTAGTATTACACTGCTAAATCAGGGACGGCTAGCACAGATAGCCCTCGTGTAGCTTTGTACGAAATTCCAAAACAAACAAACAAAATTTAGTAAATTATAAGAAAGGAAGCTATTCAAGACCACCCACCGCCAACTGTAGCTCTGCTCTCTTAACAATAGATTGACCGCACATTTATAATGCCCAAACGGCTGGAAGGGTGACCAAGTTCGATAACTTAAATGTGAACCCGCGAACCTCAAGTGACAGGTTGAGAGCCATGAGTTTGTCATACTTTTGAGAAAAAAAATGCAAGTTAAACACATTTTTACCATTCCCAAGAAAATGTATTAAACCTAGTCTATTATTGCACACACTAATTGAAAATCTCATACTCACAAACAGTGTAGAAATAACCCTTTTCTACATTTCACATTTTATTAATCTTTCAAACCAGTTTAATTTCTATTTATTTATATTAGTTTAACATTCATTAGAATGGTCTTGACTGTTTCTCACAATTATTGTTATTGTCTTGGTATATAACGTTAGACTTTTCTTAACTGTTCCTCACATTTGTTGTTATTGTTATATATAGTGTTAGATTTTCGTAAACTCTTCCTCACAAATATTGTTGTTGTTGTTGTTTTGAATTAAGCACAAAGCTACACACCAGGGGTATCGAAACCCGGATTTTAGCGTGTAAGTCCGCAGACATACCGCTGAGCCACTGGGGGACCCTCACAAATATTGTTTAAGTATATAGCATTAGATTTTTATTAACCGTTCCTTGCAATTGTTTAAGTATATTACATTAGATTTTTGTTAACCGTTCCCTACAATTATTGTTATTGTTTTGGTGTATAGCATTAGACTATTTTGTAGAACTTCCAGAAGAAATAGGTATTAATTCTCGATAAACTATGGCGTGACACATATTCTTATTGATCCCGTGAAAAAAACTACTTTACTCTAAATAAACAAATCGTGTCATAATAGAAAAAGCCTCTTAGCTCCTGGGAGGAAATTGAATATTCCTCAATTAATATCTCTTTCTTCTTATTAAGTTGGTAGTTAAAATGTGAAAGGCTGTTGATGATGAATTTATAGATGCGTATGTATGCTACGTCATAATTCACGAATTAACCGACGTATAATATTTTATGTGTCCATAAAAATTTAATCTATGTTTAAAGACGGATATAGTAAAAGAATCATCTAATCTATATCCGGCTTGAATATATTACATTGTACTTGGTTTAATCTGCCGTATAATGCTCTGTGATTGAGATCTTTCTTTTTAATTTCTTCTGGACTGACGCCATTTTTAACACACGCAGCAGTACCGACATCTGGAAGTTGTAATATCCTGACAACAACGTTTCTCCATCCAAAGTAACATAATGGTGACGTTTTAAAAATTGAAAGAGTAATTACTGGACACTTATACATGCTCACAAACATTATTCTGCTTGCTTAACTTCCACATACATAACTCCATATTTTCCATTGAATTTTTAGTTTTGTGGGCTGACCTTTTTGGGATGAATACTTGGAATGGAAATACAATTAAAAATTTATATTATTTTGTTTACTTAGCTTTTAATACATATACATAATTCCATATTTTCCACTGCTGCATCAGAATTCAATTTTCAGTTTTTTTGGCAGACATTTCGAGATATATACTAGGGATGGAAATACAATTAAAAGTTTATATTATAGAGATAGCTTATAGTAATGAAACCTACAAATATATGCGTATATTTAACTGAAATTTTATTTAACTTTAGTTTCTTGTTATTATCAGGACCACCTTCATCTGCCCCTCGAAAACAACGTCGAGAACGGACGACTTTTACTCGGGCACAACTTGATGTATTAGAGGCTCTCTTCAGCAAGACTCGTTACCCCGATATTTTCATGAGAGAAGAGGTGGCGTTGAAAATCAACCTGCCCGAGTCTCGAGTACAGGTAAGTTTACTGAATCTCTCCGTGAAGTAATTCGCGGAATTTTTTATCACCTTTCACTGGTGTGACTTATCTCGCTTCGTGTAGAAGTATATACGTGCGGAGAATTATACGGAACCTGGAAGTAGGTGACTACTCCAAGCATAGGTTTTTAATTATATTAATGATAACTTCCTTTTTTAAAAAATGAATTGTACATAAACTTAAAACACATACATTAAATTAAATGAGGGATTACTGTCATGTGTACGAGATAAAAACTGAGCAATAATTCAGGAGTTCGTCCATATTTTTATTTAAAAAGCAAAATACTATATATTAACCAGACAGAATTTTGAAAGATAAAAGAGCTCTCCGATAACTGAGTGACAAGTCTGAGGGTTTATGGTGATAAATCTCAGGTTTCGATAACTATTGAGAATAGAAAAATGATAGCCAATTATTCATATTCATGTTCTACAAAAAATAATATTCATGGTTTTACACCAAACAAATATGTAAGTTGGTTAGGATTGTATTTCCCAAGACAGTTACTGTGAGTAATGTTGTGTATTAGAACATTTGGTTGTTTCTTAAAATGCTAATTCAATCAGCCCGGCATGACCTAGTGGTTACGGCGCTCGACCCCACGCGTCGCGAGTTCGAACAGTGACACCGAAAATACTCTCTTAGCGGTGGGAGTTTTATAATGTTACAACCGATCCCCCTATACATTCGTAAAGAGTACATCAAGAGTTAGTGATGGACAGTGTTGACTAGTTCCTAGCTCCTTTTTCCCTTGTATATCACTTCTAAATTAGGGATGGCTGGTGTTGATAGCTCTCTTATAGCTTTATGCAAAATTTGACAAAAGAAACAAGCTAATTTTATCACTACAGGTTGGTTAGTTTTCTGAGTTAATTATAAATATTTCAAGATGTTAATGTTAATAATCCCTGGGATATAAACACACTGTTACGAACGAGTGATCTTTCTGATACATTTTGTGGTCACATTCTAAGGCTTAACAAGTAAGTCTTCTTCGGAAAGTCCCTTTACACCAAACTCTTCTGTCTAACTTCCTGCGTGATACTTTGGAGTTTAAACCTACGAAACATTGACTAGTGATTATCGAATGTTTGATATAAGACAGACTAATTTGATCTGTACGAGTATTTTTTTTGTTTTTGACTGGTTTTTGTCTTTCATCGAAGGTCTGGTTCAAGAATCGTCGAGCCAAATGCCGTCAACAGCAGCAGCAACAAAATGGAGGTTCAGCCTCGAAAACTACTCGGCCTAAAAAATCTAAAAGTCCGCAACCAGCCCCTTCTCCGTCATCTACTCGGGATCCTGTTTATAAACATCGAAACCTCTCTCAACCATCCCCGAGTACAACCCCAACAGTGACGACCAACAACACCAGCGCCATCTGGAGTCCCGCCATAACTCCCGTATCAGACTTTATGAACAGTAGTAGCTGCATGCAAAGACCGTCCTACCATATGGCAAACTTGAACAATACGCCCCCTACGCCCAGTTGTTATACGCAGAACTACGGACCAACGTCTTATTACGGAAATATGAACATGGAATACCTACCACCACCGATGCCACACACGCAGATAAGCATGACCAGCATGGCTTCGTTGAATCAAATGAACGGCCCAAACATGACCTCCGCCATGAACCCTGTTGGACTTCAACCAACATCACTGACCCCACGAACTTCCTCTACAAATGGAGGAATCTCACCAAGTGACTGCCTCGAATATGGATCTGACAAATCAGCACCAGCTTGGAAGTTTCAAGTCCTGTGACGTAGTATGTTCGCAACCATAAAATATTGTGGCGCTCTGATAGATATAATTATTCAGACACTGCAGTTCATCTTCTGACTACCATGTTTATTTTGTCTAGATCATGCGACTTACTAATTTTATCTTTAAACACCAGGTGCCCTGAACACGTTTTGATTTCCTGGTTCTTCCGACCAACAGATGTCTTTGTAAAGTAAAAAAAAAAATCTTTTTAAAGCCTTTGTAGTTTCTTTTTTGATGCACATTTTGTAAACCAGACAAAAATATTAGATGATTGACTTTTTTACTTCCCATTTGATCGTTAGGCAGCCTGGAGAAAAAGGAAAATGTTTATACCTGAAAATATTCTACTAAATTCATGTCGTGAACGGTTTTGTCGTTTGCTCAATATGAATGTGTAACGTCAACATGATAGAAGTAAATACCACATATTATAGATAAAACAATAATTCTGGAATCATCTATTTTAGATTGAAATATGTTACTACAAAATCAATGCTTATAATATATAAGCGTGATTCTGAATATACTATTGAACAATATAGGTGGTACTTGTGTAAAACAGCAAGGACACGATTTTAATAACATCTTTCTCTGTTCATTTGGAAAATGCAGTATTTATAATCAGCGTGAATTTCCAAGGCATTTATACTGAAACATTTAAATCTTCCCTAATTTTTCAACCATCATGTGACTATTATATTTATGCATGTATTTGTGTAAATGTCTCAGTGGTAAACAGAGGTCTGGCATTAGTGACGTAACAATAGATGCATGACAAGTATTTTAATTGGGTTGGTAAGCATGGTGTTATTTTGTGTTTAATTTTTGTAGCTACTTACACGAGACCGTTGTGTCGTTTTATTTCAATCAGTCATTTTAACTTTTTTAAGTGAAATGTGAGAAATATTTATGCTATAAAACTATTATTAAAATTAGTTAACAGTTGTAAAAAGTGCCAAAAACAGTTTATAATATCACATATTACCTAAGCACATTTTTTTATATTCAGATTACAGCCAAACAATATTGAAATGTAGTATTATTATCTTAGATTCATAAAATCATTCTCGTTGAGAAAGTGTGTGCGTGTGTAATCGTTTAGGATTCATTTTTCAAATGGAGTCAATTTTTGATTTGTGAAAGTTTTTGAGTTTTCAGTTTTATTTGTAATTACATTTTAATCATATAAACACTTGGTAATTATTTTAGTGATAAGCAATTTGTAAATTTTCGTTACATATGTAAATACATAAGATGTTTTTTTGAAGTCTGTGTTTACTTTTTCCTTTAGAAATATGTTAAAAGAATGGAAAAGAAAGTAGTAATTCGAAATTCATATATATATATATTTATGCGTAATGTCTTGCTTGGTCGATAAGGAGTATAACACCAACCCTACAGCTCTTCAGTTATTTGTATAGGCATTAAACATTTATAATGTTAGACTATTTAATAATTTTCTATTAAATATAAACTACTCAGCACCACCAGTTGGAAGTTGTGGTGAAAGACCTACAAAATCAGCGTTTGTAAAACAAGAAGAAAAATTCTCATCACCAGACAGCTCTTATACAGTGATGTCTAATGCAATGCGGCAATAAACAGCTCGTTAGCTAGAAATACAAAGTTGTAATTTTAATCAAAATATAACTTCATTTTTACCCCTTAAAAATATTCCTTTAGTTTGATCCAGTAAAGCCGTTCAAACGAGCTTAAAATCACCATCTACAGGTAAGGGATGAATTAAAAAAAAGTCCGACTTTAAGTTGAGATACATCGGTTAAGTAACCTATGAGAAATGAGTTTATTTTCCATATAAATTCAGCGTGAGAAGTGTCTATTACGACTGTATATTTATGATATAACTGTACGCAGTTGTTCCAGAAATGTAAAGATGACATTGATAGTTCAAGTGTTCGTCTACCATTTCGTTACTTATCTCAGTCTTCATCTTCCTTGGATCTATTGTAAATATATGTATATTTTGCCAAACTGCGTACTTATATAATGTAAGGGGATAATTTTTCTGTTCATGTAATTTTTGTTGTGTAAGACGAGGCAATAGATTTGAAAATAAACTTTGTTCGGATCTGACGATTGTTTCATTTCTGTGTTATTCCCGTATTATTTATAAAGTGTTTAAAGAATGGGTCTAAAATGTTACCAGGCAGCTAAGAGCTTCTTGTATATAAATGTTCGTGTTGTTAGAAAGATTTTCAGAGTATACTACATTAAAAAAAATTTAGGGTAAAAGCCCCTTCCTTCCCCAAGTAAAATGCTCCGCATTGTTTTCTACACTTCTCTGGTCTGATTTATTTTTATCTATTATTGTATATTTAAATATTTTAAATGTACTATTCAAACAAGTAAACATTATAAGGAAAAATATCAATATTATATTGACGAGATAATGTATAACTCTAGGTTTCAGAAACATATTATCGTCGGTTGTTCAGTTCGTTTTCCGCTACAGCAATAAAAATCTTAAACTGGATAAAAATTAAAAAAGTACGTAGAAACTACAGTTTCCTCAGTTAGAAGCAGTTTTTAAAATAATTTTCATGAAGATTTAGACATGTTGCTATTCACATTTCGTTTTTCATGTCGGAGTAATTTCCATTAAACAGAAATGTTCTCAGTATTCACAACTTTAAACAAGTGATCATTATCGTTCATCCAAATAGTTTTAAAACTAGTCAGATTAAGGTTGAAACTACATTTGTACTCTCTCAGTTTGAGACATGTAGTACCTGAAAAACTAACACAAAATAAAATTGAGTATTGGGGAAAATATACGTAAATGTCGCTGCGAGGTGGGCCCGGCATGGCCAAGCATGTTAAGGCGTGCGATTCGTGATCTGAGGGTAGCGGATTCGCATCTCCGTCGCGCCAAACATGCTCGCCTTCCCAGCCTTTGGGGCGTTACAATGTGACGGTCAATCCCACTATTCATTGGTAAAAGAGTAACCCAAGAGTTGGCGGTGGGTGGTGATGACTAGCTGCCTTCCCTCTAGTCTTACACTGGTAAATTAGGGACGGCTGGCACAGATAGCCCTCGAGTAGCTTTGTGCGAAATTCAAAACAAACAAACGCTACGAGGTGTCTTGAAACATTACGATTTTATTTCATCTTAAAAATACAGCAATAATAATGAAAATTACTTTAAATGAATCAATATTCAACAACATACTTCAGCTGTGGAAACACACGACATATCGTATCACGAAATATACAGTTCGTGATTTGTATCATAAAATACCGAACCTGATTTTTTACTTAGTTGTCAAAATTAGATAGGTTTAACAGTCCTACTGTTCTACGAGTGAATGAATGAGTTTGCACGTTTAAATTAATGGCGCTACATGATAATAAAATGTAATTACATTACTATAGTTGTATCCCCTCCCCATAAATATATTCCGCAAGTTTTTTATATACGTATATCAAATGGCAAATATGTAAATTGCATGTTTTACCAATCACTTATGCGTTTATTATACGTATAATAACTCAAACTTAGCTTATATCAATCTACAATGTTATTACAAATATTTGGTGTAGATTTCAAAATTGTTCACAAAAAGGATTTAGTTTTCCACAGTGATCTACTAAATCAAAGGTAACATTTCATTGCATTTATTAATTCTGATATAGTTTGTTTGTGTTTGGAATTTCGCACAAAGCTACTCTGGGGCTATCTGTGCTAGCAGTCCCTAGTTTAGCAGTGTAAGACTAGAGGGAAGGCAGCTAGTCTTCACCACCCACCGCCAACTCTTGGACTACTCTTTTATCAATGAATAGTAGAATTGACCGTCATATTGTAACGCCTCAACGGCTGGGAAGGCGAGCATGTTTGGCGCGACCGGGATGCGAACCCGCAACCCTCAGATTACGAGTCGCACGCCTTAACACGCTTGGCCATGCCGGGCCAATTCTGATATAGAGCTTTGTCTCCTCACCAACTGAGTTAATCACAAAAAACTCAAATATCGATTTTTATATTTTTCATATCCAAGATCATTCCAGATAGTTTTTTAAACATTCTAGATTAGAACTTATTCTATATTTTTGTACGGTTAACATTTTAAAAACAAAATTCATGTACTACACGTGTACAAGAAGAAAGTCGTTCATTTCACACCCGATAAAATACAATATGAATAGATGGTCGTCTTTAGTCAAACTTCCAACAAAAAGTTCTTTTTACGTTTAAATTTATTTGCCCGTTTTTTAGCAAAAGATACAGTAATAAAGTGGTAAAAACCTTTCCAAGATTTTAATACAAAATTTATCTCTTGATTAATTACTTTAAAACAATTAAGGCTAGCTATAAAAAGTATGACGTTTCCCTGTAGAAGTGATCTATGTAAAAATGCCTCCTTATTCCATAAGCAACATCAGCCGCTAATAAAAACCTTTGTTTTTTAAACAATGCTCACCAATAGAAGCTTTTCCTTATCAAGCCACGGTCAGGTGGTTAAGGCACTCGCCTTGTACTCCGAACGTCGCGGGTTTGAATCTCCGTCACACCAAACATGCTAGCCCTTTCAATCGTAGCATTATATTGCGACGGTCAATCCCACTATTTGTTGGGAAAAGAGTAGCCGAAGAGGTGGCGGTAGGTAGTGATAACTAACTGCCTTCCCTCTAGTCTTACACTACTAAGCTAGGGACAGCTAGTGCATATAACCTTCGTGTAATATTGCGCGATATTCAAAACAAACTAATCCTTATCAAGGAATGTACAATAATAAAAATCTGTATTTCAAACAGCTCAAGCAATATAAATTTTGTTTTTGAAACACCTTTATTTTGAAGACTTTGTTCCTAAAACACTTTTAATAACCAACATTCTTGTTGTAATATAAAATAACATTTTTAATAAAAAAGATTAATCTCAGCTTCCATTCCGGATCTGTACAACATGAGATGTATAATATTAAAGTTCTATATGATAAACCAGTCACATGGAATGTGGTAACTTAAAAATAACATTTCCTTAATTACTGTAGTGCATAAACTATTAAATCGTGATTGCAAGATACCATTAAAAATATACTGATTGATGGCATAAGGTAAAATATATTAATTGTCGCTAAAATTGAAAATGTATGATTACATTAACTTTCAGGGCTGATTATCGAAGCAACTATAAAAATCCAAATATCTGTTATTGTTTTTTTGTCTAATTTTTGTTTCGGCTTGTTTTTTTTAAATTTATAACAAAGTAGTACCTACCTACGCACACACAGACACACACATATACATACACACCCTAAAACTGGAACATTAACGTGTGTGAGTAAGTATACATACATATAAACAGTGCTGGTCAAAATCTTAAGGCCAATGAACATAAAGATAAAATATGCATTTTACGTTGTTAGACTCAACCACTTATTTCAGTATAGCTTCGAAAGATGAAAATTAAAAAATAGAAATAAAAAACTTTTTAGCATTAGTAATAGGGAAAATTTGAGCACTATGAAATTAGCCCAAATAACAGCTGGTCAAAAGTTTAAGACCATATCAAAAAGAAGTCCTAAATAGGGTAGGAAATGCCCAACAAGAGGTCTCAGTAGTGAGTTGCACGGCCGTCATTGCGAATAACTTCAAACATTCGCTTTGGCAAGGTCGATATAAGCGTTTGCAGAAGTGATGAAGATAGTTTCACAGAGATCATGCACTGTTTGGAATTGACGTACATTTCTATAGACTTCCCTTGCCATCCACCCCCAAACATTTTCAATGGGGTTCAGTTCGGACGAACACGCTGGATGATCCAAAAGAATCCCGTTATTCGCCATGAAAAAGTCCTTTGTCCTGCAGGCATTGTGGATTGCAGCGTTGTCCTGCTAAAAGATCCAGTCATTTCCACACAAGCGAGGTCCTTCAGTCAATAAGGATGCTCTCTCCAACAAGCCAATGTAGCCAGCTGTTGTTTAATGTCTCTGTATAACCTGAAGCTCCATTGTTCCATGGAAGGAGAAAACACCCCAGATCATGATGGAACCTCTTCCATTGCGTCGTGTAGAAAATGTCTCCGGTGAAATATCCTTATCGTGCCAGTAACGTTGGAAGCCATTTGTTCCATCCAGGTTAATTTTTTTCTCATCATGGAACAAAACCTTCGTCCACCTTTCTATGTTTCATGTTTGCTGCTTCTCAGCAAAGTTTAATCGAGCTGTTTCGTGGTGTGGAAGGAAGCGTGGCCTTTGAAGACGTTTACCGTTTTTAAAACCTTTCTCTCGTAGATGCCGTATTATTGTTCTTGAGCTGCATTATGCGTCCGTAAAGGCTGATGTCTTATCGGACAACCCGTCCAATCCTCCTGCTCAACGCCGGCGAAATTTTCTTGGGTCGACCACTTGAAATTCTCGTTCTGTATCCCTCAGGGTCTTTTAAGAAATTTGCAACAGCAGTTTTATTACGCCCACTCTCACCAGCAATGATCACATTGAGAGAGACCTTGCTTTTGCAGCTCGACAATTCTGCCACGTTCAAACTCTGTCAACTTTTTAGCCTTTGCCATGTTTTACCCAATGTAACACAGGAGATGTCAGTGGAAGATGTTGACAACACTAGTGCGTGAACACAAATGACTAAATTTCGTTACGTGTTTACCGATTAACGCTTCGTTGCAGTGTGGTCTTAAATTTTTGACCAGCTAGTACTTAGGTTAACTTCACAGTGTTCGCATTTTCCCTATTAAATGCTAAACAAAAAAAAATATTTTCCCTTTGCCTATTTTCATCTTTCGAAACTCTACTCAAATAAGTGTTTGAGTCTAACAACGCAAAATACATATCTTTTCTTTGTGTTCATCGGCCTTAAGATTTTGGGCAGCAGTGTATCCTAAAACTATAGCAGTAATAAAAACATCAATGCGTTTGTATATAAATACACACACATACAATCACATATATCTTAAAACTATAATAATATCAGAAATATTTAATGTTTTTGTAAATACATACACATATATATTAACACTCATTATTAAAGTATAACAATAACAGAAACATCAATTTTGTGGAATATAACTCATCATTACATATTTTAAAATAAACTTAAGTCATTTGATGTTATTAAATCAAGCATTTTATAAGATAAAAATATTTCTCTGATAATTAGTGAATTACTGTCTATCTATAAACCTTTATCTGTAGTTTTGAAGACCCATTGAGAATTTTATTGTGCGTTTCATTTTATAAAGTTGAAAGTGTAATCATACTCTACTGCATAGGTTTTGAGTTAATACGAATTTTTCCAGTGACAGGAACACTTTAATCTAATAAAATGATGTTAGTTAATAAGAAATAATTAGTTACTCTAGAATAAAAACTAAATTAGTTGTTAAATTACAACATTTGTGTTTTGGCCAATATGGCTGACATAAACAACGACTTTTTTTCAGGGTTTTAAATTTCAGTGTGAATAGGAGAAACAAAAGAGATGTTATATCATTTTCAAATATCAATAGTACGTTGAAACTAAATCCTATAATTGCTAAAATGATTTATTTACATTGAATAATTAATTTGCATTGTTTAATTCATCAGGTCTGTTCGTGTTTTATGTGGACTTATTGTTAAAAAGTGGTATTCTGTTTCCTAAACTGATTATTACAATGGTTTGGTTTGTGCTGTCACCTGTTATCAACAAAAATAAAATTAGGAGCTTAATCAAAATTAAAAGATAATTGAAATAATAATAAAATTATATACTAATAACTTGTTTAATGAAGTAAAATCACACCATATGCTTTGAAGTCTTATCACACCATATAACCTGCATTACAGTATCCCTTCTTGAATAATTCCCGTTTCAATGAAAGGCTTATTTTACGTCAAGATTATATTGTTATTTATTTTCATTCTTTAAATCAGTCCTAAAAACAATTTTGACCTTTTAATTTTATATTAATGTTTTCTACACGTCAACAAACCCCTGATTGTAGCGTTGTATTTCCAGAGACTTACCGCTGGACTAGTGGGGGGTTACTTATCTGTATAAATCAAGTTAAAAACATAAAAAATCTGTTTATGAAGCTTAGAACCTGAGCTTTACTGTTGGCCTTTTAGTTATTATTTAGATAATTTTATTATTGTTTCTGAAAACTGTCAGTTTTTATAAAGAGTCGCATAAATCATAAAACGAGAAATCTAATAACATGGAAACACTTTCGTAAGGCAAAGTTTCCATCTTGTTTTCATACAAGTGATTTCTCAGCATCAAACAATCGTACAAAGACATTACTTAAAAAGCTGAAAGTAAAAAGTTTAAGTCTGAAGCATTTTACGATACACATTCATCCGCAGAATTGTAGAGAATTTTAAAATAATGGTTACGTTGAGGAGATGAACTAATTAAAAGCAATCTCCGCTCTCAGTACCTCTCAGTTAATTAAAAGTGCAAAATTAATGTTTTTCATATGCTGTTAAATCTCTTTCATTTGGTTTTAATTTTGCGCAAAACCGTGTAGTTACCCATCCATAATTCATCAGCGATAAATTAGAGGGAAGGCAGCTGGTCAACACCACCCACCGCCAACTCTTGGACTACGTTCTTTCCAACGAATAGTAAGATTGACTGTACGTTATAATGCTTCCAGGGCTGAAAGAGTGAACATATTTGGTGACGGGATTGAAATCCGCAACCCTGATATTGTGTGCGTGGCGAACGCTTTAATCTCTTTCGTAAAGTTTAACATCAGTGACATCACTCTACACATTTACAAAATATTAGGAATTGATATTTTAACATAGAATAAATAATTATATTTTACATGTATGCTTGGAACTTCCAAATTTTCTGTGTTAAATAATATTCTTACGATTATTTGCAAACTAAAATTCAACTATTTCTCCAGTGCCGGTTTTTACCTTCAAATGATTGTCATCACATTTGTAACAAATTACTTCCAGAAACTGAACACAGATTCAAGGAAAAATGTATGTTTGTGTTTTTTCGTATAGCAAAGTTACATTGGACTATTTGTTGTGTTCAAAACCTCTTTTAATGATTAATTGTTCTTACGTAAACAATTTTTATCGCTTTATAAACAAATTTTTATACGATTATATCAAATGATTTTACATAAATGAATTTACGTTACATGTCAGCTCACTTGATTAAAATTGAATGTTACATGTAATTTATAATAATGTATTTGATCTAAACACATCTAATGCGTAGGGATTTTGTAGTAGCAAGAAAACAAGATTAAATTAAAATCAGCATTTACAGGTTATGTGCTGCCATCTTTCGTCTGCGACGTCTGTTTAGGAAAATATAGTTTGATTTTTTTTTTATCTTTTCAGGAATATTTTGATATCTGTAAAGGTTTCCATGTGTGGAAGAGGATTTTTTGGTGGTAAATTTCAAGATAATACAAATAGTACACAGTAAATAAACTTTTAAAAAACAAGATTCAAAACAAATCTACACACAGTTGTATCAAGAGATTTGAATAACCGCCTCTTTTCATCAAAGTCCACAGAAGCTAATTTAGTTACTTTAGAACACAATTAAGAAGATGAATTATTCTCCACTGCTCTGTTGATGTAATACATTCGATAATAGTCTGACATCTTACACACTACGCAATATCATGATGTAATAATACTCGATCAAAACAACGAGAAAACCTAGAAGGTTTTAGTAACATAACGCAATAATATAAGCAACAAAACACGACAATGCAAGTGCACAACATATGATTTATACACTGTTCTGTAAATAAAACATCTATAATCTGTCGGCTATAATCATAACTAAAATTAACACTTGCATTAAACTTAAACAGTCGTCTCTATTCAACAATATTGTTCCTATTAACTTGATCAGGAAATACAATAAAATTGTATAATTAATATGCTGTGAAATAAAAGTATTAAACAAATCTCTTGTGAACTAGTAACAAAAATTTATTATAAAATTGAGGGTATATAAGGATGGAAAAAAATCATAAATTAGAAAATAGTTGAGATGGAAGAAATTTCTGTATTACCTATTCCTGCATTTCACCACTCGTACATTGTACTCAGAGGGTGGATTCACATATGCGTTAGGTAGTGAAATGCAGAAAATGGTGATGCAGGTTTTCCTCACATCCTAAGTGTTCTAGTTTCAAATATTTTTCCATTTCTACATCCCAAAAACTTTTGAATAAATTTTTTGTTACTAGTTTCTGCACTTTTTACAACTCGAAATATTGACTTCAAGTGAGGCTGTATCTTCAAGGTGGGAAGCTCCATCTTAACATCTTATTCAGTTCTAATCCATAGCCGTTATTTCTTGAAGCAAGATAAGTCATGACCAGGATACTGTGCAGTGCGGTAAAGGATGTGCAGTAAATTATCTACTTTCACATAATGATTAGTTTATAACGCTAAAATCTGGGGTTCGATTCATCTCGGTGGACTCAGCAGATAGCCAGATGTGGATTTGCTATAAAATCACACACACATTCACATAATGATTAATACTTTGTGCTGTAACTAACCTATTGGGGATCACTCGCTTCTCTAAGTATGAAAAGATTCATCCTATGGAGTAGTGAAATGTTTTGATGTTTAGGCTAGTCATAACCACGCTGTAGCTTACGAATTACAGCTGATGGAAAAGAAAAAATCAATACTTTCTCGGCCCGTTTTTGGACATTCAGAAGATTAGCCGAACTTTCTAAATAGTTTTATATGTAATTAATGAAAAGCTTTCTGCTGTTCCTTTGGCTCGGTTTGTCGAGGCCCGGCATGGCCCAGCGTTTTAAGGCGTGCGACTTGTAATCTGAGGGTCGCGGATTTGCATCCCCATCGCGCCAAACATGCTTGCCCTATCAGCCGTGGGGGCATTACAATGTTACGGTCAATCCCACTATTCGTTGGTAAAAGAGTAGCCCAAGAGTTGACGGTGGGTGGTGATGACTAGCTGCCTTCCCTCTAGTCTTACACTGCTAAATTAGGGACGGCTAGCACAGATAGCCTTCGAGTAGCTTTGTGCGAAATTCAAAATAACAATAACAATCGGTTTGTCGATGTCCTAAGTACTTTTTACCGTATTCAAAATACGCAAATCGCCAATTTCAACCGGATTGTACCACTTTTGTAACAATATTGAGACTTGTAGTTGCGAATAAACAAACTGGAGAAAGCAGAAAACTAGTTTATAACACTGAAACCCTTTTTAATGCTCTAGAGTAATTATCCCATAAAAAGTCACCTTATGAAGAAGGTCTGTTTGGTAATTTAAAGCATACGACTCCCATTTGATATAAATCAGATGGCGTGTCATAAGGTTTATGTACATATTTCATTTATTCAAAATCAAAAACTTTTATTGTATATTTTACGAAGTAATTTAATGTTAAAATATTAACATCCTGCGTAAGGCTCCAAAAACAAAAGTTGATAAAATTGCTTGCTTTATATTTAAAATTCATACAGGATGTAGGATGTTGTTTATTATTAATAAAAAGTTACAGAAAGGGCTACTTTTGCTCTGCCCACCACGAATATCGAAATACGGATTCTAGTCGTATAAGTTCACAGTCACGCCACTGTGCCCCTGATGATTGAAGAACATATAAAAAAAAATATTAGAAATTAACAGGATACATTAGTTAGAATACCAATGGTGACCATGAGAAAGGCTCACTTTCAGTGATGTCGAGAAACCCACTTGTTGAGAATTTTATATGCAAAAAACGGCTCTTTTGGGCCCAAAAGAGCCGTTTTTTGCATATAAAGGCTCACTTTGCTCTTGGATCAAAGTTGATTGTGTATTTGTGAAGGGGAGATATTTGTCCACAGTTTTCCCTATGCTGTTGCCTATGATATCAGTAGTTTGGGGAAATAATTGAAGTATCAATAGCATGTGTACACGTATTTGTATTTTGTATTTACTATAAAATTACTAAAATTATTTGCGCATGCTCCAAATTTTGAACTACTGATTAACGAGGAGGTACCTACCCATTTAGCATCATCCACCATCCATGATAAAGTATTGATTTTGACTCTTATAGCGTATATACGCACTAAAATAAACATAATATTTGGTCGTATAGCATGAGTTCAAAGCCAGTTCGCCACCTCCAACTTTAAGAGCTCTTCCATTTATTTTATGTGGACGTGACTTACTTCCTTGTTCGGAGTTGTCTAACCAACGGTCATAAACTCACGATAACTTATTGCATCAATAAAGTAAGTTAGAAAAAATGTGTTCTGTTCTTAACTTTTGGATAAAAAAATGTGAAAAATCTGCTATTAATTAATAAATTAATTACGAAATTAAAAAAAAATTGTATTGCATTATAAATTCTCAACAGATGGCGATAAAATACATACCTTTTCAAAATTAAAAGTTTCAGAGAACTTTCAAATTTCTTTTATACGAGTAACCAGTTGTTATTCCCTGTTATTAGAGAAATTCAAAATTCCATTACATTATAGAGAATTAATTAATCTCTATTGCTCCAAATTTCTTACTAACATAAAAACATTACCGTATGACAATAATAGTCGATGGTTGTTGTATTTCAGCATCTCTAGATTACAAACTAAACGCCCCCAGTGGCACAGTGGCATGTCTACGGACGCACACAGTTAGAAACAGGGTTTCGATACTTGTGGTGAGCAGAGCACAGACAGCCCCTTGTGTAACGTTGTTCTTAATTCCAAACAAACAAATGCAAACGAGTATGTTTTCTTACAGCAAAGCCACATCGGGCTATCTGCTGAGTCCACCGAGGGGAAACAAACTTCTTATTTTAGTGTTGTAAATCCGTGGACTTACCGCTGTACCAGAGGGAGACTAATTCAAACGAAACAGCTATTAAAACTTAGTGTTTGATATTTTAAGCAAACAACACCCGACCGAAAATAATATAATATACTGGCTGTTATTCAGTATTTATTAAAACGCGTAGTGGAGAAAATAGTGTTTCTAATATTAAATCACTTCATTTAAAATAATGCTTCATGATACTTTAATAATAAAATACACTAGAAGAGTTAGTACACCACTGGGTGATAATTTCGAAAGCAGTCACGTGCCCACTAATATATCTTTATGGTTTATGGGCTGAGTGCATGAATATTCCAAAAACAGCCAATTTTTTGATATTACACTATCTAGAAAACGCCAAATAATGTCAAAATATATTTTTAAAATGTGCCATTCCACTGTGACTTAATATTGGCTGTGAATTTTCACTTAGCTCTTTGATACCGAAGTTCAAAATCATTTCAATACAACGTGTTAAATTCCTTATAAATATGCCCCCCCCCCCAGTGACTCAGCGGTATGTCTGCGGACTTACAACGCTAAAAACCGGGTTTCGATACCCGTAGTGAGCAGAGCATTGTGTAGCTTTGTGCTTAATTCAAAACAACAACCCTATGAATATACATTAGTTATGTTTGTAAAAAAAAGAGAAAAAGAAGTCTTTCATTTCATGATCTTAAAAATGTATACATCTATATCATAAACGAATTTATTGCGTCATGTTCCTCATGACGCGCTGTACTGTGTTAGCACCGTGCACGACATAATAACATTAGTTGTGCTATACTGTTTCATTACCATGCATGACATAACGACTTTTGTAATGCTATAATGTGTCAGTACCGTGCATAACATAATGACTTTAGTAATTCTATACCGTGTTTGTACCATGCACATCATAATGTTAGCTATTAATGTGTTTTGATAAGGTGTTGAATTTAGACTCTTATGAGTATTGTGTATTTAATAACCAAGAATTTAACTTTTAATCAAACAATAACACGAAATATCAACGTTTTTACTCGTACAACAACAACAACAAAGTTGTTGTCTCATTTTATTAATTTATTTAAATATTTATTTATTTAAGTATTTTACACAAGTGTTTTACGCATTAAAGAAGTCGGTTAACTAACTTCTTTTGTCAAAGAAGGTTCGCTTCTATTTCTGTTTTAACAGGAAAACATGTTAAACAAGATAAACAGAATCACTTAGTGAAGAAATCGATAGTTTGTTAATTAATATTTTATCAGAAAACTTCGTTACGTTTCCGTTCGGCTTATTATTGAAGGTTGTTTTTTTTTATAAACAAGATATACATAAATGCAAAATTGATACAAGGTCTTGATTTCTATTGGTATCTTGTAAACAGCCTTCTTTCGACCACAACCAATAGAAAATGAGATTCTTGAATTTACCGAAGACCAGAGAAACCAGGTTAAAACGTTATTTTATTCCAAGTAGGTAAGAGACAGAAAAAAAAAACGTATACCAGCAGACAATCCTTAGGCTCAGTTCATAGAGCCTTATTTCACGGATATTAGGGGTATAAGATTGTAAAGCACTGTTAAACTCCGTCTTTCATTGTTCAGACTTGAGAAAAATACAGCAAAAATTACGTTTATATTATACCCTTTAATGGTGTTTCGCTTTCTCGAAAGAATAGAATTATATTTAATACTCTAGATATAAAATTACTGAATTACAAACATTGTGTGTTTGTTCAAAAGAAAAATGAATATGGAGTTTGAATTATTAATATACCAACATGAGTTAGTACATTTATTTCGTTTATGATATAATGATTCTAAATTATTTCTTTCAGAACTTGAAGAAGCAACCAGAAGATGGCATGATTTACAATATTTTGCTTCATCCTCACCATTGTATGTTGGCAAAGGCTTTTTTAGTCTTCCGGAACTCGTTTCTTAAAATACACTGTATTGTACAAATTTAATTTGTGAGTTGATTTTTTTTTACTCGCGCAGAAATATCTTTTGAGTCATTTTTTTAGTCTTGCAGTTTTGTCAACGGACAAACTGTCAAGAGTACTTAAAATTAGAATGTCGACTGCTTTCAAGTACACCAGCAATTTTACAGCACGTGCTGTTAAACACGCCAGCAGCCAGCAAAGATGATTATTTTTTCAATTTTTGCGACACTCTTGGTCATCATTACTACAAGTTCTGCTGTTGAATGCTAGATAAACCAATTGCAAATGTTCCGTTTGATCTTTCCATCTCTCAAAAAGAGCTTGAATCAATTAAGACTAGGACCGTCTTTAGCAGTTAAGATTCACACCATAAATTACTTCATTCTAAAACAAAACCTCGAACAAACAAGTCACAGCAGCTTGTATACAGTCCTTTCGGCCCGGCATGGCCAAGCACGTTAAGGCGTGCGACTCGTAATCTGAGGGTCGCGGGTTCGCATCCCGGTCGCGCCAAACATGCTCACCCTCCCAGCTGTGGGGGCGTTATAATGTTACGGTCAATCCCACTATTCGTTGGTAAAAGAGTAGCCCAAGAGTTGGCAGTGAGTGGTGATGACTAGCTGCCTTCCGTTTAGTCTTACACTGCTAAATTAGGGACTGCTAGCACAGACAGCCCTAGAGAAGTTTTGTGCAAAATTCCAAAAAAACAAACAAACAAAAATACAGTCCTTTATACAAAATGCAATATATGGAGTATAATAATGATAAAAAACAATATTTCAGGCAACAGCCTCTCATCATGCTGTTCAAAACACTGTTTTTGTTTACCATTAAAATTACTTTAGTTTGGCGAGTTTTTTACCAACACTGTATTTTCTATTTTGAATTTAGTGTTTTCCCGCCTTATTTTATTAAAAAAATCTCTGTACAATGTATATGATTATATTTGGCTATTTACATATTTTGTAATGCTCCACATTGTCGCTAAGGTTTCTCGTCTTACGATTGAGCATTGACTCCAAACGTTCGAAGGTTCTTTTGAAAACACAACACAAGTTACTGGATTTCTCACTGGCTTTTCTTCCTTGGAACACGCTGATGAACAGTTTTGTTGGTGGCTCTATACTTTCAGTTCAAAATGACAATGTAGACAGTATGGAAACTGTTTTGGTGACAAGCGTAGATACTTTTTCTGTGCTAGCAATCACAGGCAGTTTAGAACAGTTATTTAAATTCAAGAAACACAAGCAAAATTAGTTATTTCGAACAAAGTCCTAATTACATTCCTGATTTTATAATCAAAGCCTCTTTTTTGTAGAAGTTCCGAAATTAGAAACTGTTATATGACAGAAGAGATATATTTGATCCAATAGTTTTGGAAGAAACTTAAGGTATAAATAATCACTCGCAACATATATGCTCTTTGATAGTTTAGAACTGAACATGTGACCATGAGGATAGAATGCTATTCACTTTACCTAGTTTTCTGTGGAAAAATTTGCACGTCCGCATTGTTTAAGTGTTATGTAAATGTCGTGAAAATATTTTGTAAGCGACAACATGTCGTGTTGTGTTTAAATTTTCATTTCTATTATTTATATTTCCATATTTATATTATTGTTTCAAAGTTTAAACTAATAAGATACGTTGTTTTTCATTTAAAATAACATTTAGAATTTTCTAGAATTAGGTAGACCAATCATATGTATTTAAATGAAATGCTGGCGACCTCGTGTCTAGACGTTTAGACTCGTGCAAGAACGGACATGCGCGGATTGCTCTGGAGTTCTGTAGAAGTTTTGCGGGGGTTCGAGGAGTCTAGGCCTACAATATATAAACAGACGAAGATGCGAGGAAAAAAAAGGAGTCAGACATTAGTTTTATTTCAATAGAAGAGAGTCAGTCTTTTCGTTTGAGAAAGTTTAAGTGTTTGCTGTGATTTGGGACTGAAGTTAGATCTACAGAAGCTGTAATTTTATTTCGTCAATCTCTACGATTCATCTGAATTACTGGTTGTGCTGAGAGTCAGCAAGTTTAAGACGTTCATTGGAGGCATCGTGAAAAGAACTTCGTCGAATTTATTGAACTGTGAATTGCTTCTGAACTTCTTCATTTAAACTTCGGAATTTCTTCGTGGTAACAAATTCACTCCCTAGACTGGAATTTGAGACTTTCATTTTAGATCATTATATTAGATACAGGCCAGTACCATTTTGTATTGTGTTTAATTTTGAGGGTTGAAACTAATACCATTTTGTTTTGTAATTAATTTTGAAGGTTTAAAATTAATATCTGTCATTTTTATTATATAATTTATGTTATATCTGTTAATAGTTTAGTGTAATAAATTATACAAGCTGTTATCTGTGTTTTTCTGTTGCGTTTAGTTTACGAAAAACATAAAATATAAAAAAACGTAACATTAAGTATAAAGAAACTTTTAACTTCTTGCTGAAACAATTCTCCATTGTTTTCGAACTTTTATTTCAAATGGGATTTTCACTACATTACTGTACTTGTTAAGAACGCTTTTATTTGAAACGACAGCTAAAAGTGCATGTTACGTTTTTTATGTTTTATATAGACTGAACGCAACAGAAAGACACAGATAACAGCTTGTATAATTTATTACACTAAACTATTAACAGATATAACATAAATTATATAATAAAAATGACAGATATTAATTTTAAACCTTCAAAATTAATTACAAAACAAAGATGACAGATATAACATAAATTATATAATAACAATGACAGATATTAAGTTTAAACCTTCAAAGTTAATTACAACACAAAATGGTACTGGCCTGTGTCTAATATAATGATCTAGAATGAAAGTCCAAAAGTTCAGATCAGAAATCCAAAATTCCGGTCTAGGGTGTGAATTTGGTCCCACGAAGAAATACCGAAGTTTGAATGGAGAATGACGAAGTTCTTTTTACGGTGCTTCTTGATGAACGTCTCAAACTTGCTACCTTTCAATTTTCCCAGTCTCCCCTAAACAGTCCGTACGTGCCGACTCTCAGCACAACCAGTAATTCGAAATGAATCGCAAAGATTGACGAGACAAAATCACAGCTTCTGTAGATCTAGCTCTGGTCACAAATCCAACTTGAATAAAATCACAGCAAACACTTAAACTTTCTCAAACGAATGACTGACTCTTCTTTTCTTCGAATAAAAACTAATGACTCTTCTTATTTCTCGCGTCTCCGTCTGTTTATATATTAGTAGGCCTCTTCTCGAACAATCGCGTAACTTCTACAGAACTTTAGAGCAATCCGCGCATGTCCGTTCTTGCACGAGACTCAACGTCTAGACACTAGGCCGCCATACATTTCCGTTTATAGTCATATATTTGATCTACCTAATTCTAGAAATTTCTAAATGTTATTTTAAATAAATAACAACATATTTTATTGGTTCAAGCTTTGAAACAATAATATAAATATGGAAATATAAATAATAGAAATGAAAATTTAAACATAACACGACATTTGTCGTTTACAAAACATTTACACAACATTTACATAACAGTACAGCAAGTACTTTTTCATTCATTTACTCTCACAGTAGTAGATAGTTTTCAGGAAAAGCTACACAATGAGCTACCTGTGTTCTGTTTTTGTCTCTTTGTTTAAAATTAATTACAAAACTACAGAATAGGTTATCTGTGCTCTGCCCACCAGGGGTAACTGCGTTTTGTCCACTTCTGACTTATTGGAGTGCACAGTGGTATGAAAAGAAGAAGGGTTTGGAACAACGACGATAACCAACAATTGTTAAAATAACAAAAATACTTACAAACATATACAGTGGACTGGTTTATTTTGGTTTATCGTTTTCTGTTAAATTGGACTGAATATGGTTAAATGATGAAGCTGCTCTCGGGTTTTGGGTTGAAGGGTCCAGGGTTCGAGAGGTGATGACAATGATCATGCACTGCATTTTAAGCTGTGAATGCGTTATAAAAGTGACAATAAATCCTGTTATTTGGCTTAAAGAAGCAACAAAGCTCTTGTGGCGATATTTGTGGCAAGTTGGTTACTCTCCCTCTGGTTGGTTATTCGAAATTAAGAATGGTTGTGCCTCAATCCAAGGGATCTCCTGCCTGATATTTTAGTACGCACGGAACAGTTCAGTTTGTAAGTTCCATTTCCATACTTAACAAATCAACAGATCTCCTCTGCTTGAGTAAATAAAAAGTAAAAATAATACGTTGCTAGTGCTGAGCGAGTAACTGAAATTCGATTAGATTTCAACTATTAAAATAAACATCGAAATCACATTGTTACGATAACTTAATAGCGACATCACACAGCACTGTTTGTGTGTTCACTCACAGAGAACTCGTCATTACATTATCTACTGGTAAAACATGAAAAAAAACGAAATCAAAACTGCTTTTTCATCTCAATGTTCTAACATTAACGTGTTAAATACATTATATTTATGAGCTTCAACTGGTTATTAAAAACTGTAAGTGCATGCACATCAAAACACTATGGAATATGCACTTCTGAAAAGGGGGGGGTGACTTGAAGCAATGCAGACAGAGGGACATGCTCTCCTGTTCGAGCTACATTTCCCATAATGCATATCAAGTAGCTTGATAAATTTCTTGTGTGTTAGAAACAATGTAATAATATGTTCACGAATAGAGTAAAAAGTCTATTCCTATCAGAAAGAAACAAAATTTGCCAATCTTTAGTACAGTGGGATTGATCATTTAAATATATATTCTAAACAGATACATATATATATATATATATATATATATATATATATGTATATGTACATGAACAGTAAATTGTTTCATATTTATAATAATTTTGGAAAGTGAATTAATATACTAATATTCTATTTTTAAATAATATTAATCTTGATTTTAGATAGCTGTATTTTTAATGACTTTGCGTATTATTTATTAAGTTAATTGACATCAAATTGTTTATTATCATAAACTATTCTTTCTTGTATGACGTCTCATATTATTTATTAAGTTAATAATCACTAGTTCATTTATTATTAATGATTATTTAATTGTATTTTTTTTCTAAAAATGATTTAGTGATTAATAGGGGGAATTGGCAACATTTACAGATATGGAAGTGTTGAATGCTCAGCACTTCTGCTTATTCCGTTTTCGTCTTATCAGCAATAAAGCTGACTTTTACAACGATACAATTGTAAGTAATATGAAAGGAATGTTTATTGACTCTAAATATCTAAAGATAGTTGCACTAGATCATTACTTCTAATCGTTAGATACTCTGTATAACAACGTTATCTATAGCTTAAAACAAACAGTTTTTATTTAGCTTCCCCGCAGAGAGCAACCTCGTCCATTACTAACTTAAGCAGTTTACAGCATCACTATAAATCTGAGTGAATAAATAAGGCGTATATCTATTGGTGGAACCAAATAAAACTATTAACCGCTCTGAAGTTAACTACAGGGTGGTCGCTAGAAAAGCGGAAAATTTGAGGGTCAGATATCTCAAAAGTTACCCTTCAAAACGCTACACGAGCTTGGATTTCTAGGTTAAAACGCTGCTCTGAAGTGCACGGACGACATTTTGAGCATCTATGAGTGTAATATAACATATGCCTTTAAAAAACTTTGTGCAAGTTATTCTTTGTAAAAATAAATAGCTGTTTGACAAATTTTCCGCTTTTCTAGCGACCACCCTGTATTATTCAATATACGCTCAGCGCACCCTATCTTTAACAAAAAGTCTCCCGAAAGAATTTTCCTAAAAGTTAACCTTCTTTAGGACTGACACCTTAAATATTATTGGTTTCATTCAGCACTATTGTTTTTGCCTCTTAGTCAGGTACTTGCAAAAATATTTGAAAGGTCGTTTCAAATAAGTTAACATTTAAAAGATAAATATAAATATTATCATACTTCCGAGATAAGATAAGATATCGTCACTCAGTTCGAGTTTCTCTCATTCAGCTGTATCAAACATAAGTTTATTACGTTAATCAATTTAACGGGAAGTTCTGAGGAGATATCGTCTGAATATGCAGAACACGTTGAATAAAGAAAATTAGTGTATCTAGAGCGAGTCTTAAATGAAAGGTAATACAATACCGTTGTCGCCTGGGTTACAAAGAATTAATATCACACGTCGTTCATATATCAGGTCAATATACACATAGGTTTTCATAGAAATAACGACAGAAGATATTTGAACCTTTACTTTTAAACAGTACTTCTCCGGCTCTTTCATCAGAATAATCCCCTTTTTTTCTCTCTCTCTCTTAACATAAAGTAATTGTTTTTTTTACTGAGCTTTCTTAAGGTTTCCGATGTTGTTGAATGACATGAGAGATCAACGAGTTACTAATCCCAGACCTACCTCACCCTTTATTCTGCTCTGTGCTACATTCTGTACATATGGGACTTAATCTATGAGTAATTAGTAAATTCCCTTAACGCTTTGCAGTACAACTTCCGTGATATGAGAAACATGGCTGTAAATGAAAGACCTAATTCTTTTCAAAACTTTAATAATATTTCTGGTGGTTTGTAGAGCATTTAAAGAATTGATCTACATATTAGAGTAAATATGACAGGTTACTATGGCGATTATACACACAAACTGGAACACGTGTACACGAAACATAAAAAAATAGTTGATCCTTCACAATGGAAAATAAGGTAAATATAATAAAATATCGCAATTGAAAGCCGTTAAATATTTACGCAACTACTCACAACTGTCACGACACAATAAAAATTTCCTTTTCAAGATTTTGTACTTCATTATGATAAATCAGTGATATTTACAGACAGATGTAAACGAAAAACTAATTATTTTAAAAATAATTCAAAACTCCTGTGAATTTCAATGTGTTTCCTAATCTTACAAATTGTATTATAAGATCAAGACCAGGTGTTCATGCTGTTTTATTAATACTATATTATAAAAGGTTAACTTTAAAAATTATCAATTTATTTTGAAACTATGACTATAAATATTATTTATTCTTGATTTCAGATTAATTACATAACAAATAAATTTGAACAAAAACTTCCTTCTGAACCTTTGTAACGCGTCAACCATTTTCATGTTTATATCATATTGTAAATATGATAAATATGACGCCCCCCAATGGCTCAGCGGTATGTCTGCGGACTTACACGCTAAAATCCGGGTTTCGATACCCGTGGTGGGCAGAGCACAGATAGCCCATTGTGTAGCTTTGTGCTTAATTCAAAACAAAAAAAAAACAACAAATAAATATGATAAAAATAGTAAAACATTCACTGGAAATAAAACTACGTTTGCATACTATATTTACGTATAAGACATTTTAATTTATTTTGTATCATTTGTAAACATACTCTTGAGTTATTTCATTATCGTATTTACAAACCTTTGTTTTCCTAAACCTTAGTGGTTTTATTATTGTCCCCCGCTAGTACAGCGGTATGTCTTCGGATTTACAACGCTAAAATTAGAGGTTCGATTCTCCTCGATGGGCTGAGCAGATAGCCCTTTGTGGCTTTGCTATACGAAAAACACACACATGTTTTATTATCAGTTAATGTCTTTGCATTCTGGGAAATTAGTTATAAGTTAATTTTACTCTAGACATCAAACTTTATACCAACGGTAAACGAATAACGCATTTTTCATTTTTTTGGCTTCTAAATTTCTGAATCTAAACGGTAAATTATTTGTGTTAAAAATATCAAACTAAGTAGTAAAAATTAAACGTACAATTGTTTCTCTGTCTCTTGTTGAGATAATTTTAAGAAAGGCTTAGATTATTAAAATGCTTATGATATTACTAACAGGAAAGCATTGAAGGTGCAAAAAATAACTAAAACTAGCTGGATACGTTTTAAACTATATTATTTTAATAAAATCTCGATTGTTTAAGTGGTGTTGCAGTTGGTACGATTAAGGCTTTTTAAAGTATCACTGTACATCAAAGCCAAATATTGGTCGACTAGTCAGATGGTCATGCTCGATTTCTCCGAATTCCTTGAGCTACACAAATTCAGTTCCATTTTTATCTCCTATAATTCTTCCTCTCTTGATTGCTTGTTTCCATATTAGTTTAACTTAAGTGCTAACATAGGCGTAAATAGATCTTAAATTTCGGCTCATGTTCTGTTATATAAAAACCTGTCAAGGAGGGCATTCCAAGGACTAGATCCAGCATAGCGATTTGCGTGCGATGCCACATCATTCATATTAATATCACGTCAAACTAGGTAGGATCCAAATAGGAAAGCAGGGAAGACTCCTGTGATCGAAGACACGAAAGTGTTTTTGTACACTCTCATCTTCTTTGAAAAATAAGCCAAAAATTTGCAGAATATACAATTGGGTACTATTATGAAAAGGTCTTCGTTAAAACAGACTGAAGATACCAGTTGTCTGTAGGAAAGAAGACAATATTTCCTCACAACAAGAACTGGTGTGTATGAATCAAATGAATATCGTTAATCATTTTTCCAGAGGCACCAATATGTAACATGTTTGCTTAGTAATATGTAGCATATTCCCGAAGAAGAACCTTTTTATTGTTATTTATTTTTGTGTATTGTCAGTTCTGTATGGAATATTATCGGTTTCTAGTGACTTTTCTTCATTTTTATGGCTTTTAAGCCAGTACTTCTATAAAAAAAGAAAAAATTATCCATTTCCAACTATATGAAGCTTTCCATTTTGATTACGCCTCAAGAATACTGATATAATCCATAATTTTAACATTTTAATTTAGATATTTTTTGAATAACAATGTATCTATAAAGTTGATGAATGTTAAAGTGATTATAAAATATCAAAATTTCACAAATTATGTAATAATAAGGGGATGGTATGAATACAGCAATCAGTAAAGTATTCAGTGAGTTATTTCACTCTGTGATTCAGTTAGTTGACGCTGTTGTTATTGATTGATCAGCGAGGAAATTATTTCAAATAAGCGAGTTCGACGTACCATTATTCTCAGACTTTCTGCTTAAACATTGTTTGTGAAATATTTGTTTGTTTCTTCAGAACTAAAAACAAAGCCTTACAATGGGCTATCTGCGCTCTGCCCACCACGGGTATCGAATCCTGGTTTCTAGCAGCGTGAGTCTACACACATGCCGCTGTGCTACTGGGGGACATTTATGAAATAAGCCTGCAAGCGAACATAGCTTGAAGCAAATTTTATTACAAAATAAATTAATTTGTTATCATTATGTGGACTGGTTTGTTTTAACTTTCGCGCTAAGCTACACGAGAGTCATCTGCGCTAGTCGTCCATAATTTAGCAGTGTAAGACTAGAGGAAAGACAGCTAGTCATCATCACCCACCATCAACTCTTGGGTACTCTTTTACCAACGAATAATGGGATTGACTGTCACGTTGTAACGTTTCCACAGCTGAAAGGGCGAACATGTTTGGTGTGACGGGGATTCGAACCCGCAACCCTCAGATTACGAGTCGAGTGCCTTAGCCACCTAACAGTGCCAGGCCATGTAAACTGGACTTTACATTGTTTTTATCATATAATCCATAAGAACATGCCCTACGATAAAAAATATTACAGCACCGATGTCAGAAAGGGAGCTATTTTAATTAAAATAAAAAAGAACTTTGGCTAAACTTCAAAATGATAATTCAATCGAAACTTCACTAGAAATGATGAGATAGAAAAGCATCTATTACAGAAAATAAATTAGTAAATGTAAAGATGAAACCAACCATATATATTTCTGAATGTGCCAAATAATTCAAAACTAAAACACCATTTACTAATAAATATGAAATAGGAGAAATAGTTTAGTCCACACCTGCCATAATACCCACTGATCCAAATGTCACTGAAGGAATTTTCTATGCTAATTCATCTACACCATCAACAAAGTCAGTTCAAGAATTTAGTTGACCAGTCTTGTAGCGTCACACAGTTAAGAAACTAACAGACTAGAACGGAAATTTACCGTGGGAACATGTCATGCTTAGTTTGAAATAATTTTCAGAGTAAACAGGTGCAGTAGTAGAAACAATCTATTCATCTTTCTGCCCATTTCAAAGGACCAGCTTTAATGAGGCTAAGAAATCTCCCTGATGAGAGCTCTAATAGGAACAAAGCTTCATCCGATAGGTTTGATGTGACATCAGAAGGAAGTATTCAAAGCAAAGATCTGAAGTAGGGTAAAAAGAAAAGAGACCTTAGCCGATTTTTTTAAAATATTTGGAAAGACTTGCCCAGTTATCTTACCTGGATCCTCTACGTGTATTGATAAATTCTCTGATGCGTGGTCAGTTTATGGATGACGTAACAGATGACGATGGAGCTTAAATTCATTAAAGTAGCAAATGAACAGCTACAAACGCCATTTAAAAATTATTGTATCATCTGATTATTAATATTGTACTAACAGTTCCCTTCTGAAGATAGTCTAGAAGAGCTAGAGATATCAATTAATCAACCAGTTATACAGAAAAGAAGATATAAACCGAGGGACAATAAATCTTTCAAATGTGACTTTAACTACTTGGATGGCACAGTTACACATAAGAAGATCTTTAGCCATGCTTATAATGAGCTAAAGGAAGTGCTGAATCATTTGAGGAAAGAGAACCTTAAGACGAATCCTAAGAAGAGTGATTTTTTTTAACATTTGAGTTTTTAGAGACCCGTAGTCAGCAGAGAAGGAGTATTTATGGATCCACCTAAAACTGAGTCTGTTCAGAACTGGTTAACACCAAAGAATGTACCTAAGATAAGAGAGACTCTTAAACTACGCTCTTACTACTGTCTTATTCTGAAAACTATATGTTAATGAAGAGAAAACACTTTATAAAGAAGGAGGCACAGATATTAAAGACGGCCAACCTAAAATACAACGGAGTTTAGTTCAAGACGAGAAATTTACAACTAGTGATAAAGAACGAATGTGATCCAACACTCAGCTGCAAAATACACAGGCAAAAGATATAAGTAAGAAGTTAATTATTCAATGGATCACAAATTATGAATGAAGCTCTCATTATAAATAGTCATTCCATATAGCCCTAAAACAAAGATGTACTGACTAAAGTCGAATTCATTATGCTTCCAAGAAGATTTGTTGTATTGAAAATGGAAAGATATCAGTGGATAGAATGACTATAGTTGATATTTCCGCAGTCTCTACATTATGAAGTACTTCTATCATTCCCACAATATTCCAACAGTTGGACATTTGGGTGCTTAGAAGAATAAGATAATACTTCTACTGGGTTGAATTTGTATACCATGTTAACTATGCTGTGAGCACAAAGGTCCTCAAAAAAGACAGCATGGATAGCTACAGCAGTATTGTGTTGAGGCACCACTTGAAAGAGTTGCTGTCGATGAGCTTTGCCCTTTGTCACATAGCGACAGTGGGATTAAATGTATCATGTTCGTGATACTATTCTTAAACAGGAAGCAAAGAACATTAACGAGGAAGTTGGTTGTTTATTTATCAAGATATGAAGTGCCTGCCTATTTCACTTAATTCAGATTAGGGGTGGAATTTTGAATCAGTCTTCTTTGCGAAAATGTGTCAGATGTTAGGAATAATAAAAGACCAGGACAGCACCCCTTCATCTATCTTTTGATGTTATGGTAGAGAGATACAACCAAACAATGCTGAAACAATTGTCAACTTGTACGGCAACGAATGGAAACATAATAAAATGTGAGATTAAGATATTTTACTATTACTTGTGAGTTATTGGTTAGCAGTACACGATGCAACAAACAACATACCATCATCACTGATATTCGGGAAAGAACTTAAAAGTGTCATTACCCTTCTGTACTCACATGCAGGGGGCAGTTACTCATCAGACAAAACAACAAAATATGTAGAAAGAGACTAAATAACAGCAATGATATAATAAATGACTTTACCCAGAGAAGACTTGAATTGGCTAGCAAAGAGATGAAAAGTTTATACGACGTTACTTCCATCAAGATGGTATGGTATGGCTATACATTCCACTTCACAAGAAAAAAACACATCGAAACTGGGCAGGTGTTGTGTTTATTTGTTTTGAATTTCGCGCAAAGCTACACGAGACCGTCTGCGCTAGCCTTCTATAGTTTAGCAGTGAAAGACCAGAGGGAAGGCAGTTTATCACCACCATCCATCACCAACTCTTGCGTTACTTTTTTACCGACGAATTATGGAATTAACCGCCACATTATATCGTGCGCACCTCTAGAAGGGCGAGTATGTTTGATATGAGGAGGATTCGATCCCTGCAACTCTAGGATTACGAGTCAAACGCCCTAACCACCTGACCATGCTGTGCCCACATGCTGGGAAGGACCATATATGGAAATGGAAATAATAAAACATGTGGTTTATAGGGTCCATAAAGGCAAGTATTACAGGTTAAAGATAATCCACCATGATCATTTTTAAAGTATTGTTAATAAGAGAATAAAGAGCCGAGTAACTTCAGATGAAAATTTATCAATGAAAAGGTTCTAGGATTACCATCGATTACACTTTCGAAAGTCTACAAAGATAGAACCACCAGCAGATTCGCTTGACCACCAATATAAGAAAATCCCGCCATTGAAGGGTAGTATGTGATGATGACCCTCGGGAAAGAAAAAGGGTAGTATGTGATGATAACCCTCGGAAAAGAAGAACCAATAATAAAGACTTAGTGAATGGACAGTTTACTGTGCGATGTTATTTTTGCATTAGTATAGATATAAGCTATATTTTTCATGTTTTAATTTGAATGAGTTTTTTGTCTGTTTGTTAGAGGGGAGTAATGATGACAATGTAATGTATTTAGAAATGTTATGAAACATGTAGAAATAAAGCTACGATGTAACAATGGAATCAGTGAGTGAATGAGTTCAGTGCCAATCAGCGAGCTATTTAGTTCTATGAGTAAATTAGTTAACGTGTTGGTTATTGATTAATTCGCTACAAATGTTTGCAAACAAATGACATAAACTTTAATTGTGACTTGGGCGTGCCTTTAGTCTCAGAAAGGCCTGGCATGGCCGAGCGCGTTAAGGCGTGCACTCGTAATCCGAGGGTCGCGGGTTCGCGCCCGAGTCGTGCTAAACATGCTCGCCCTCCCAGCCGTGGGGGTGTATAATGTGACGGTCAATCCCACTTTTCGTTGGTAAAAGAGTAGCCCAAGAGTTGGCGGTGGGTGGTGATGACTAGCTGCCTTCCCTCTAGTCTTACACTGCTAAATTAGGGACGGCTAGCACAGATACCCCTCGAGTAGCTTTGTGCGAAATTCCAAAAACAAACTAGTCTCAGAATTTCTGTTCGAACGTTGTTTGTGAAATTAGGCCTAAAGAAATCCGCCCAGTGATAAAGCAACTTACAGAATAACATAAACAAGGAAGTAGGCTGCCAATCTTAATTGACAATTTTTTCACTTAAACCATAATTACCAACAGGATCACGTATTTTTCAGAAACAAAAATAAGATCGTTTATTATAATTTTTATTTTTAACAGCAACTAAGTGTTAAACTTAAATTTTGTCGATATAAGTAATATAAAGTCAATTATAATATTGTAAAATAAAATAAATCAGAGTTGTTTCTTTATTTATATGTTTATTGTTAAGCGCAAATATACACTACGAGTATTGATACCTTATTTTTAGCATTATAAATAATCAATTTTACCGCTGAGCCGTGGGAGTTAATATTTATTTATTTCGATGTTTTGCATATAAGATATTTGAAATTTATGAATTTAACAGTTTTGAATTTGAGACAAATATTCTTCGTTCAAATGGGAGCATACGTAGTATTTATTTATTTCGTAAATGAATGTTTTGATGTAAAGTGCTCTCCTGGTGGCACAGTCTGCAGACTTCTATTGCTATAAACTGTGTTTTGATGTAAAGTGCTCCCCTAGTGGCACAGTCTGCAGACTTATACTGCTAGAAACTGTGTTTTGATGTAAAGTGCTCCCTGGTGGCACAGTCTGCAGACTTATACTGCTAGAAACTGTGTTTTGATGTAAAGTGCTCCCCTAGTGGCACAGTCTGCAGACTTATACTGCTAGAAACTGTGTTTTGATGTAAAGTGCTCCCCTAGTGGCACAGTCTGCAGACTTATACTGCTAGAAACTGTGTTTTGATATCCATGATGTGCACAGCACAGATAGCCCTTTGTGTAGCTTTATGCTTAATAACAAACAAACTGATTTAGAGTGTAACAGATTTGTCTTTTCATGTAAATATATTTAAATGCTTATTTAGAAGTCAGATAAAATGGACTGACTGATTATTTGGAATCAAGCACAAAGCTATTCAGTGGGCTATCTGTGCTCTGCTCACCACGAATATCGAAATCCAGTCTGCGTAAGTTTGCAGACATTCCGGTGTGCTACTGGGAGCTTTAGATAGAGGTAAAAAAACGCAATACGACATAGCACTTGAATTAAATGTTCCGGATAATGAACAAAGTGTCACAACTATGTATAATACATTTCAATGTTCCATTTTTTGAAAATTAAACTGGCTATATACGCATTAGAATAATTATAAAGTCTATTACACCAAACATGGGGAAACTGCAGTTCTAAATACATAGTATTAAGTATGGAACTAAAGGCACAACAGTTTAGTAATGCTTCATGGGGGCAAAGGCGCTAATCTTAAGTAATACATCATTTTTTTTTTACATGAAACCATCGGCTATAACTTAGAAGTGTATCAAGTTCAACATGGAACCACAATCGTTACCCTTAACTACTACATCATACTTAATATGGAACCCTGGCTTTACAGTTTGAACCACATAACAATGCAATTATCGACGCTAAAGTTTAAAATCAGCCTTGATAAACACAAGATTATTAGCGCTACAGTTGAGGTATAAACACATCATATCAAGTACAAATGTCGTTATATCTGAAGTTTTGAAACAATATTAACTTATTACATGATTGTAGGATGTTTCTAACTTTTTTAGAACATCGTGACGCATTTTATCAGTCTTTTTCTCTGACTTCATCTTTTATCCATGATTTCAACTAAAATTTTCAAAATTAAATCATTGTTAAAACTACAGTGTATGAGGAATTGTGATGAAACTTTCGCAGTATTTCATTCTAGGAAGAGTCTATAGAAAAAAAGAGAGAGTAAAATAACATTTACATTAGAGTAATATTTTACATAAATAAGCTTTTAGGAAAGATAATTTATTCCGTACAAAGCGTTGTAAAATGTTTGCTACTAATATTTCAAAAGAGTGTATAAATAACATGTAATGAAATACATCTTCTAACATTTCGAAATTCAATAGCCCCAAAGTATTGAATCTCTGACTCATCTACCTTTAAAACCAATGCACTTTAATTGCACGTGCTCTTATAAACTTTCCTTATCGCTCGATATTGTAACATTCTTTATTTTCCTCATGCAAATATTTGAAAGCGACAACTGGTGTTTTTTCAAGTATGCGTGCATTACTTTATGTCAGCTTTTTTTTAATTTCGCGCAAAGCTACTCGAGGGACTAGCCGTCTCTAATTTAAATGGCGAGCATATTTGGTACGACCGAGATTCGAACCCACGACCCTCGGATTATGATTCGAACGCCTTAACACGCTTGGCCATGCCGGGCTTACTTTATGTCACAGTATTCTAATTAGGCCAAACACATCAATGTTGTACGTAATTTAAAAATGATTTAATTGTGTGGATTTTTTCCGCCATTCTTGAGTATAAAATTTCAAACAGCAGTTGCCTCATTATTATCTTTATGATGGACAACATAAATATCTTTAAGTACTCAAAGTTACCGTAGCTAAAGTGTGTAGTAAGTAAATGTTTCTTCATATTTAATTAACTGATAGTTAAAATATATTGAATGAATTTACATGTGAATATTCATATTTATAAAAGAAAATATATAAATTATTTAAAACTTCAGACATAACGGTTGGAATATATTGCTGGTTGACAACGTAAAAGAAGCAAAAGGTCTGCTTACGAAAAGACATACGTATGAAGTATAACTTATTAGCATCTCGTCAGTTTATTTTATTTATCTAGTCTTCTATCTGTCATAAACAAATAGCCATAGCATGATAGCTTAGTTTGATTTATTGGATTACGGTCTTAATCAGTAAAATGTAAAGATGTTTTTCGACAATTTTCCCTTTGAATCGACTCAAAACGAGTTAACGATTTTACAAATTGAATTAAAAACGAGAAAAATAATGCTTTCTTTAATTTCAAAACGGCTCTCGTACAGTCAGAGACGTATTTAGGATTTCGGCGCCCCTAGGCACAAGGTTAGGTTGATACTTTTGCCCCCCCCTCCGTGCCACAACTTGCACCAAGCATCACCATCACAACAACAGACAAACACAGTTGTTATCATTCAAAATCAACACAACGTTTATTTTCCAACACAATAAAAAATGAAACATCAAAATCAATTATCTCTAAATATTATTGTGCGGCTGAATATACAGGCTTTCTCCTGGCCTTCTGTTCCGAAAACATGTTTATTGCATCGTCATAGTTTATTCTACAAACAATATCACTTTTAATGGCGAGGAGTGACAGGGCATTTAGTTTATCTTCTGCCATTCTTGATCTCAAGTAATTTTTCACACGTTTGAGAGCCGAGAAAGATCTTTCTGATGTACAATTAGTTGCTGGAATGTACAGAAACATGTGCATAGCAATATCCAGGTTTGATATACAGTTTGAAGTCCTTTAGCTCGCAGATTTCTGTATACTGCTAACGCAAAAGAGTCATCATTTTGCACTTTCATACTCACAAGATGTGCGCGGAAATGTAGACATTCATCTACGAAGCTCACTTCCAAATCATTGGGGTAGAGTTTCAACAGTGTTCCAGCTTGACTGACGACATCAGTGGGTTCAAGATTTGTTATCTTGAACAAATATCCAAACCTTGCGTGGATTTCTACATAAGCGGTTTGTTTTCGCTGTAGTTCTGAGCAAAGTCTGTCAATGATCACTTTGAAAACATTTACCCTAAATGCCTCTTTGCCTTCTTCCACTGCCTCGGTGTCACCATCTGAAAATTTTTGCTTCCTTTTTCGCTTAATTTCGTACATCTTCATGCTGGTCTTCAACATCGCCTTGTCTTCAAAATGATCGAACAGTTCTCTTGAATCTTTCACAAACTGCAGCAAGGAAGCATAAAGCTCGACTACAAGTCCGATGTCCATATCGGCACTTTGCAACTTTTTACTGGTAGCATTGAATCTTTCCAGTATTGTTCCACAAACTGTGGACAAAATAGCTGTTTCTAGCGTTCCTAATTTGGAAAGAAGTCCAGCGGCCTCATTCCTAGCGGATGGTTTTTCCAATGCATTTCCCTCCATGGTGGTGAGGGCATCAAACACTTATTGCCAGTTTCTGTTGAGGCTTTGAGAAGCATCTTCACGAGAGGACCACCGAGTGTCACCGAGTTTCTTCAAAGAGAGACTTTCTTTATTTGCGGACAGGTGTTTTTTGTAGAATTTTCCAACGATGGGTTGAAGCATTGAAGAAAACATAGACTTTGTAAGAGTTCGAAGAACGAACATGCTTCTCTGCAACATTCAGTAGCACACGTTCCTACAAGATTTAATGAATGTGCTGAACATGGGATATACACAGCTAAAGGATTTTTCTTCATGATACGAGCTTGGAGACCACTGTACTGACCAGACATGTTGCTGGCGTTGTCGTAAGACTGTCTACGACATTCAGAAATGTCAAGCTCATATGACTGAAGCAGGCTAAGTACAACTTCTGCCAGCTGTTCAGCTTTGTGGCCCGGATTGGGTATAAAAGTAAGGAAACGTTCCATAGGTGAACCATCACTGTTCACGTACCTGATGATGAATGCCAACTGGTCAACATGGGATATATCTGGCGTCGAGTCCACGCTGATTGAGAAATATTTTGCAGTTTTGACGTCCTTTAAAATGTTCTTTAGAACAAGGTCTGCCATAAGCTGGATGAATTTGTCGCAAGTACTGAAAGACAGGTAAGACGTGGATCTCTTGCCAGCATTGCCATATCGGTGAATGTGATCAGCGAGGAAGGGGTCAAACTCCGCATCTAGTTCTAACGACATCGTAAAGTTGCCGTTATGTACTGAGCCAAACTTATCATCCCGACCTCTGAACGGAAGCCCACCTGAAGCCAATTTTTTCGGTACAGCTACCACACGAGTGAGTACATTTCTCCAGTATTTGATTTCGTCGTGCAGCTGTATGGCCATCTGGAGAACTACACGTCCCAACATGTTGCCCCTTGCTACTAGAGATAAAACTGAAGACCGATGCTCAGGAGAGTTTTCATGCTCATTCAGCCGGACAGTAGCATTTTTCCAGTCATCAAAGCCTTCGTCAGCCAGTTTGGATTTTTTTCCAAAATCAAATAAACGACAAGGAGCACAAAACAGTCTACCTTTGCTCTCTGAATAAACCAAATATGTCCGCTTACTTTTTTCGCCATTTTGCAGTTTTCTTTCAAACATGCCTTTGGTTACAGATCTGATTTTCTCCCCATCCTTTTTCACAGAGTTCTTGAAATCCGTGTCATCGTTTTGAAGGATGGCATGTGTGGCAGTATAATCTTTTGTGTAATAATCTATTATCCACTCTGTTGGATTTGAACTTACTTTGTCTGAAAAACTTGCTGGAACCATTGACGTTTCAGGCACGCAACCGGCAGATCTTACTAGGCCTGCTGCTGATGACGTCACTTGTTCAAGCTGCAGTTCGATATGTTCGGGTCGTTCAGATTGTTCAAAACTGCTACTGCTAGGCCCGTCATGTATATTCCCTCCATCGCTGTTGGTTTGAACATCATCGCTAGTAGGCTGTTCTTGCCTTTGTTTAGCAAAAAAGGCCTCCATCGTCGATGTCTTATCCAAAACATCACGTGTGTTTTCATTTTTTAACTTTGCTATCTTCCTATAAGCTGCTCCACTCAATTTTCGGCGTATGTTACTCATGACGATATCACTATAATCCACTGATCGTATATTGAGTATTGACAGTGAATTTGTTACTTTCACATCTCAGATCATCAGGATCTGAGTCATTTTCGTGGGATCGAGCTATATATGGCAGCCGCGCGAACCTCACAGAGATCCGTGAGCCGTTTGACCCCCACTGACCCTCGCCCTCACAAGAATTGTGCTTCTTGTGGAGGTTTGGACACTGACAACACGATATAACTTACAGTAAGATATTGGGTGACGGAGGAATAAGTAAAAGCATAACGAACTCTACATTTTGACACCAATATCGCTTACCACGTTATTATCTATATTGTCGATTATATTGTAAATATGTTGGTGAACCATATATTCGTCCAGCAGATAATGAGTTTTATGGTAGTTGGTAAAACAATTATCGACTTGCAACCATAAGTCCATAACAAAATATACACGAAAAAGGGGAGCTTCTGCACTACTGATTTATATTACTGTCGATGCATCCATGTTAACGGGTGCTGGGCTATTGACAATCAAATTATAAATTCTAACACACTTTACTATTTCAAATTCTATACTACCAGTAACAAATACCTGTATCGCCCAAAACTATCCAGACCTCGTGCGGTACAACCGCGTCCCCTGGGAGTCAACTTCATTGATAGAGCACGGTCGGTGGCCTGGAAAACGATTATGTGTGACACCCGCAGCCGATTCCGCCGACGCTCACCTGCTCCAGTGACTGTAAGCCTTTCTGTTCTGGTATTCTGGAGTCTGCCACTACCCCTTCTTTATTCTGACAAATCCCAATAATTGCTAGGGAATTTGAAGGAACTATTCTGTAAGGACTAAATTGGAATCTATACAAGCGCTTATTCAATCAATCAATTAAAAATAATCAATTAAGCTAAACTGTGAATGATGAGGAAGAATATTTCAAAATATATTTTTCCAGATAATAGCCTGAAGCAACCGAAAATCAGAATTTTCGTATACGCAATTTCACAAAACAAAATACGTTGTTAGGCCATGATAAAATATTTTTTGCGTAGGCGTAGCACACTGAGTAGCAGGTAATTCATTGTTTGGTGTGTCAACATGAGTAAAAAACATGTTGGGGGTTTTGAAAAACACAAATAAATAACTGAGGTGAGGGCGGATGAGTTGTTGATGTGGGGGGGCGAGGCGTATTAGGTGGGACTCAGGGAGGGAAGGTTAGAAATCTTTTAAAGTTGAAGCGACCGACCCGACGGTGTGGTGGAACAGTGAGTGTGTGTGTGTGTGTGGGGGGGGTCCAGAGTCAAGAATTTATTGGGGCGGCATAAATGGCAGGGGGAATTAATAACCAGGGACTACATTTTAAAATGGTGTCCATTCTTTTCCTTTTTTTGGCCAAAATTTGCCGCCCCAGGCACGTGCCTCGTGTGCCTATGCATTAATACATCCCTGAGTACAGTTATGAAATCAAACTCTACCACTGAACTTTTTACGTCTTCAAAATTTTGAAGTACATACTTCAGAATAATGAAAGCATAAAATATCTATTTCTAACATTACGTTTACTATATAGTTACGTGGAATCCTTTATAGTTTTATTAATAACGTTACACAATAGAAATTTATTGAAATCTAACTTCACTTTTATTATAGATAAGAGAAAAACGTAATACGGTCATGTCAGTTAAATAAGTCAGCATTTCTTTCTCAACCCGCCAACGGAATTCTTTGACTTGTTCGCAAAGTCGAATCTTCCAACATAAAGCGCGTGTTTGACGTCAATGTGACGTCAATGTACAGTGCCAAGGAAGCTATATGGTCTGCTGTGCCAGAATAACTCATTCATTGATCTATTTGCTGTTTAAAGAGAGTTAATTTTCGAATACTGCTTAGGAAATTAATGTGAGGTTATGCATTTACAGGTAACGTTATACTTTTATTTGATTGTTTACATTGAATCTTGTAGAGTAACTTTATAATTATGCTGGTTATTTATTATGCGTACATAGTTATTTAAATTAGACGTACAATTTACAATATGTTGTAATTAATTTTAGAATTTTTTTCATGGATTTTGAGAGAGTTGTTATACTAATAAGACTATTTTCGATTTACTTAAGTGGTGTTTTTACACTTTGACGAATATATTTTCATTGAAACTTTTCTAATGTTTGTAAAAATTGCAGTTATTAGTTTGCTAAGACTGAATTAAAATCAAGAAAAATTATTGATAGGTGGGTAAATAAATATACTAGTTGAAATGTACATTATTCTGTGATTAATTAACTTCAGTTTTTAATCGATTGCTTTAACGAAACTTAGCGTTTATAACGTTGGTGTTGCTCTGTCTGTAGTTTTGCTTACAAGAAAAAAAAAAATCGTCTTAGCGTTAGGTTTTCTCGGTCTCTCGTTTCTCTTGCTGACTAATTATATTCGTATTCGTTAATACTATTATATCGGAACTTAAAAGTCCCCAGTTGTTGTATGTCTGTGGGCTTACACTTCTAGAAACCGGATTTCGATTTTCGTAATGGGAAGAGCACAGATAGCCCACTGTTTATGTGTGTGTTTTTCTTATAGCAAAGCCACACGGTTATCTGCTGTGTCCACCAACTGGAATCGAACCCGTGATTTTAGCATTGTAAATACGTAGATTTACCGCTGTTCCAGCAGGTGGGGCATTGTGTAGCTTTGTACTTAACAACAAACAACTATAATTAAATATGAATGAATTTTATATTTCTGTTTCCCTTAAAATTTATCTATCAAATTCGGCAAAATTATTGTATAACTATTGTAGTCTGGAAGAAACTTTGCGATGAAAATTACATTTTGTATGTAGGTTACATCATGTTAAAATGCTTATAATAATCATTTCAGTTCCTTGATCATTCATTAATTATGATTTATTTATTTCTTTTAAAAGAAAAGTATCATATATTTGAACTTTTCATGAGTAAATCTTTTGCAATTTGCAAATGTGGCTGAGGTATTGTACTTATTCTGGAAAGTAAAGCTTTATCTCATTTTAAATATAACCCTAAGTTTACTTACAAAATTATAAGTGAAGGTTGGAAGAATCCATACTTCTACTTTCAGAAAATAAAAAATATATACTCTTTGTGCAACTTGAATCGATAGAGATCGTATGCACCGGTTTTCACTAAATTTAACATTTGCATTGTTAACAAAAACAAAACACTTTGATAACATGTGATAAATCAAGGTGAATAGTTTACACGATACTGAGGTTTACGTATCTGATTTTAGACAAAACATACTCGAAAGAGACTGTTAAGCGTGGCCTAAACTAAGAAAAACTTTGGAACTTTTCAGTGACGTACATATTTAACTTAATAACGTTATCTTTCTTTCTTTTTTCTTTTTTGAACGTCTATTAACCATTCTGCAGTTATGAATCTTATTTTATAAGATTTATTTTAACCATACTAACTTATTTTAGAAGCAAGATAAGCCTTATGTACCATGTACCTCTGATTTAATCATTCGGTACATAATGATAGAATAGCAGGCCTGGAATAAATGCTGAATTGGTCTTATCCTGCAACTTATGCGAATTTCTATTTATTAAAACCAATTACCCTTATCATGCTCTATTCTGTTGTTAATCTTGGTTATTATATCGCTAATGAATTAAATTTCATCCACAAATGTTTGTGGTATCATGAATAATAAATATTCACACCATTTTTGTTAATGCCATAAAGAGTTTTCGAATACTTACAATATTCTAAGTATTTCGGCATAAGTCACTACAAACCAATACTCTTGTAATGTCTTCAAAAGTAAAACACTTGAATATTGTGATATTAAATAAAACACACAATGAAATTTGCATTGAGCTTAGATGAATACTTAACCGACAAACAAATATACTTTTAAATAAAAGTCGTCTATCGTTTCATCATGTTGCGTACGTACATACATACGTAAATAATACATATCTCAAAGGAAAGTTTTATTTTGGAAAATATAATCTTTATCATTGTTAATATTAAATTATTTCTACCATTAAAATATTTTAGTAAAAAATCTCTAAGATAAAAAAACGTTTTTAGTTTTTGTTTTTTAATTTGGCATTGCATACGATAATACTATCCAGTACAGAACACACAAATGGTAACTGGTACAAAGCTGGTTATGGAAATGGATTTCTTGTAAATAAAGTAATGTAGCAGATGAATGATGAGCACAGTTTTAAGGTTATACGTGATTTGTAAGAAACAAGCTCACAGCGATGACGCTCAGCACACCTGGTATTATTTATTAGTTCTGTTCTGAGTAATGCTCTCAATAAATATAACATTCACTGGCTTATCAGAGTAGTATGTGTAGTGCACTCAGAAGAAGGCAGCTGGGCGCAGAAGTCGGAAAGTCATATAAACAGCTGCTTTTAGACAAGAGTAAATGATGACGTCTGCGTGACGTTTTTGTGAGAATTTGCTGTTGATCAAATAGTTGAAAGTAGATATTTAAAGCATACCAGTACAAGGATGTGGTGATTGTTGATTTTGTGAGACAAATATAACATATAGTCAAAAATGACATCAAATTTCTGAAGAACTCTTGTGTGTTTAATTTAAAAAAAAACAAAAAAAACAAGTGCGTTATGAACAACCATTTTGTTCTTTTACACTAGAGAAAATATACCGGCGTTTGACATTATGAACTATATACTTTAAAAGGGAGCAAAATATGTTACATCTGATATGTTTAGAAATCTACGGTGGCGAGCATTTTGTTTGCTTGTTATTAATTAAACACTAGGCTATTTGTGATGTGACCTCCATGGGTATATCGAGAACCGATGTTTAGCGTCTGAAAAGATACTGCTGAATCACTGGAGGAAGAAGGTAGTGTAAAAGTAAAAAGTTTTCATCAGTTTTGTTTTCTTTGTTTTGGAATTTCGCACAAAGCTACTCGAGGGCTATCTGTGCTAGCCGTCCCTAATTTAGCAGTGTAAGACTAGAGGGAAGGCAGCTAGTCATCACCACCCACCGCCAACTCTTGGGCTACTCTTCTACCAACGAATAGTGGGATTGTCCGTCATATTATACACCCCCACGGCTGGGAGGGCGAGCATGTTTAGCGCGACGCGGGCGCGAACCCGCGACCCTCGGATTACAAGCGCACGCCCTAACGCGCTCGGCCATGCCAGGCCATTTTCATCAATACATTTTTAAGATTTTTTTCTGTGGTTTCCAACGCATGTATTATGTTATCAGAATGCTCCATAATTTATTAACATTTTAAATACTGTTGTTGATTTTTGTTTTTCTTTTTCATTTTCGCGAAAAACTACACGAGGGCTACCTGCGTTAGCAGTCCCTAATCTAGCGGTGTAAGACTAGAGGGAAGACTGCTAGTCATCACCACCCACCGCCAACTCTCGGGCTACGTTTTTACCAACGAATTGTAGAATTGACCCTCACATTAGAATGCTCTCATGGCTGAAAGGGCGAGCATGTTTGGTGTGACGAGGATACGAGTAGAGCACCCTAACCACCTGGCAATGCCGGGCCTTTTATGATTACTGTATTAAGCAAAAATAACTCGGTAATAATGAACTAAAAATATTAATTTAGCAAGAGAGCGTCTCGAGTAAAAACGCAGCTTACGAACATACGAGATCCTCTTACATTAAAACGCTAAAATCAAAGGTTCGACACAGCAGATATCCCGATGTGGCTTTGCTATTGGAAAATACGTATACAAACATAAGAATAAATCAAATTTGTGAAATGTACTTTTTATAAGATAGTACACTTTCTCTAGTTTTTATTCTATAAAATGTATATATCTTGTAGCAGAATGTATAGTGACAAATAATAATGCAGCACGAAAAGCTTAGATTTCATATATATATGTTTTCAGTTATTTTGTTATGACAAAAATGTATTATGCCTGCAAGGACTAGTACTATTACTTCCAACAAACTTAATATCCTCAAAAGATCATTGAATGTGAGAAACTGTTCTTTAATAAGAATGTATTTTCCGTTTAAGTTGCATAAATATTATATTTGTACATTACCTTCCAGATTCCCGATTGTTCACAAGAAGACGCATCACGTTTAGAAAATATGGACCATCAGAATCTGTCAGATGGAGCTTCTACGAGACTTTGGCAATATCCAATCTCTTGTGAAAATAAAATCATAAATGTTGCAGAACAATTTGAATATTTTTGCAGCAACGTTGCAGACAATGCCTCATCTAGTATTAGTTCGAAGGTGATTTTATCTTCTGATGTTCCATACGTTATCAAAGGAACGTCTTGCATTTCTTCCTTTGATAAATATCAGGAGCCGACATCTATGGATACAAGCGAAAGCCAGCAAGTATCGGAGCAGACAAGGTTATCCATGCAGGAAGGAGGCATGTCATCGTCGTTAGAGCGTGAAGTAAAGAATAATGTATGTCAAGATGTACAACGCTTCAACTCTCAAGAATGGCAACACCGTTTGACACAAGAAATTGACAGACTTCAACTTGATGTTGTCAAACCAGACATTATTGTTTGGGATGAGAATCAGGACACTAACTTGGAAAAAAACGCCAACTCTTGGAATGCCAAAGAAGAGGAGCTTTTGAACATACACGCACCTCAGATGAATTATAAAACCACCCAAGATCTTCGTCTAGCTGTACCAAACATAAGTACTACAGACGAAAAACTAAGACCTCCATTGCCAAACCTTGAAGATAATTGAAGAGGAAAATTTTCTGCATAACTTGTTGTCTTTAACTTAATAATCCTAAGGAAAAACAAGCTATCTAAATATTTTGATTTTATGTACAGGAAGAATAATTTAAATCAATTTCTTAGAATAAGAATATTGTAAATACAAACAATAATTTGAAAAGTATTAAAACCTCCCCACAGTGTAAATCGTAGATGTAAATACATGATGTAATTTTTATAACGTAAATTCAAGAATATAAAATAGTTGTATGTTTAAATAATGTTTCTTTTTCCTCTACTTCATGTACTTAATAGTTATTGGAAGCAAATGTTTGTGCGTGTTTAAAAGTTAGAAGTACAAGAACTTTTGTACAAACTTAAACTTGTAAAAATTAAACTCGAATGTCCACCATTATGTTAAGCGGTAAATTTTGTTAATAATGCATGTAATTCTTTATGTATAAATATGTCTCATCTTGTATCAGCTCCATGGAGAACACAAGAAAACAGTGATCTTTTTTACGTTATTAAGAAAACGTCTTGCATTGTGTAGCTATTAGGTTTCATTAAACTACGGGCATATTTGGAATAGTTTGTTTGATAATTATGATAATAATTGATTACATTATTTTGTGTTGATGTTTTTTTTAAAGGGCTGTTGTAATAAATATATATTGGAAAAAGTTTGAATATTTTAAATAAAGTGAAAGTTCATGTAAAAATCATGAAGTTTTCAGTTAAATTTTAAATCAATTTACAGAAATGATTGAGCATTCTTCCGAACTTCGATAAGCAATACGATTTTTACATATTCACAAATTCTGTGCCTACTCTAAGGTCGATGTGCAGGGCTCAAGGAGTCAGAAATACTCCTTTTTGTTTTTCAGAACCAAACCAGAATAGACAAGTGTAGAGACTTTGTTACTCAACTTGTGATGCTCTAAAACTGTTGCCAGTATGCATAGAACTACACCATCGATCAAAATAAACAATTTTTAATGGATAAATTATACATAAATTTTGATACGAGCTCATTATTTCTCAGCTTCGATACGGACTTGTTCAAGCTCGATTTGTTTGAGTTTTAATTTGGTTTCTAACTTATCTTTATCACTCACCTCTGATTGGCTTCAATAATACACGTTTTAGTTCATTTTTTAGCTTCTAATTCTCAAATGTTAGCTGATTTAAGTAATTCACTTTTATCTTATTTTTCTAGTTGTTCTAGGGAGGATTGTGTTAAGGCGTTCGACTCGTAATCCGAGGGTTGCGGGTTCGAATCCCGGGTGCACCAAACATGCTCACCTTTTCAGCTATGGGGACGTTATAATATTACGGTCAATCCCACTATTCGTTGACAAAAGAGTAGCCCAAGAGTTAGCGTTGGGTGGTGATGAATAGCTGCCTTCCTAGATAGCACTCGAGTAGCTTTGCGCTAAATTCAAAGGGTCTTTCAAGAAAACCTTGCTAATCAGACATGATCAAAATTTGTCGACACTGATAAATATAAATTTTAGTTCAAATTTTGTTTCTGACTGAGTGCTTGGGCGAACCACCAATTTGTTATGTAATGTATCATGATTGATTTTGAACGAGTCTTCGATTTATAATGTTAACACATTATAATTTTAAATAATCGAAGCTTTTAATTTTAATTTAAAAGTTAATTAAATGTCGATATGTATCAAATTTATTATATTTGCCAACATGACTGATACATAAATATATTTCAATGTACAAACAACAATACAATTTATAATAACAATTATTACAAATAATGATATATATGCAAAAGATTAACAAAGAGATTAATACTAAGTTTTCTATCTACTCTAACTGAATCTTTTATTGAAAGTTCACGGATAGCGAGCTAATTCTAAGTTTATAAGCAGGTATACTTCTCTTGATGGGAAGCTAGCAAGCTGCTTCACTGAACACATTAAATTTTTCACCCAACGAAAATATCTAATGTTCTCGGACAGATACTAACGTTTGAAGTTAATTCACTGAAGTTGAAGAGTTTTTAGTGTTCGGAATCTACAAACGTTCTGGTTAAATATCTATAGTTTCCGATTAATAAGCGTTTATCACAGTTATATCTTCCAGAGTTTATAATTTACTAGCAAACCAACAACAATTTATTACTGTCTCTCCGCGTATTGTGATATATGAAATTTAAGGCAAAGTTGTAGAGAATTCAGTCTGCAGCAATACTGGCACTTGCTGGTATTTACATACGCACATCGTACATTGTTTATTCGTATGCTCGAGAATCTTCTACAAATTTAGAGAATAGACGGAACTCTTGCAATTCACATTTAATAATACAAATTACATAGAATTCTAAATATATATTAAACTAAACAAACATCGACATTCAAATAAATACAGATGAGTAAATTCGTTATATGTGGCATAAAGACTTAGCTATTAATCCAAATTTTAATAGTATATAAGCTTTAATTTTCAGCTATACATGGAAATAAATAAATCATGAACTTTTATCATTACATAGTAACACATTTTCTCTACACATCTTCTCTTTTCTATTTTATACACGGCCCCTTCCAAACATAAATAAATTGCTTCCCTTGGAAATGTTATCGCACAAACAAACTGTAATTTTTATTGTCTTCAATTTCGCTTGGTTACAGGGTTATAAATAGAAAATCACACCTCTTCTGTCACATCCTGTCTTTCAGGCATTGTATTTCACGTTTAATTAGATAATACCTGTAACCAATAGATATTCAAGGTTTTCACCAGTCAAATGACGAATGTATCATGTTGTCATTTGAACAGATAAGCTTCAATTTCACAAATAATACAACTTTTGTTCCTTCAGAATTCGTAACTAGATGAATTTGTAACGGTTATTCTCGCACAGTTAAAAAGTCACAAAATTTTGAAAGTTATGGAAATTATATGCTTTTTCAGTTTCACATTATTGGGATCATTATATAATTAAATAAAAATTATTTAATACACTGCTACAATTGGTATATAATATGTACACTTAAATGTCCTCAATAATTAGCAGCAAAAAAAGAAGATTGGGTTAATAATTTATTTCTTGTTTTTCATGTTTATTCTTTATTCATTATTATAAAAATAACTAAAATGTAAACATCTGAATCATTTTAGGTTAGTTAAGACTATATTACGTAAAACAAATAATAATAATATGATAAATGTTATTAAAGAAGCACGCATGCGAGATGATCAGATAACATGACGTGAGCTGCATGTGCCTCAAGTGATTTACGACCGAATAGTGGTTAGACATGATTCAAAGGGCAATAAAGCAAAATTTAATTATCAGTAGATGTATACTGTACGAGAGTAAAGCCACTTAGGATAAATTAGCGTAATTTCATGCTACAATTTGAAGTCATTATAGAAAAAAACCAATCATGATGTAGATTTTTGGTTGTTACGAGATCGGTGAAACTGACCGATCTCGTTTTGAATTATAGTGAGGAAAGTAACAGATGAAATGTAAAGTTTCAAAGTAAAAAAGTCTGAAATGTTTTTAAAAGATTTGGGCAACATACAAAGGAAATTTGAGATTTTTTGAGATGAGGAAAAGCATTTTTAATCTTAACATGAAAATTACTTTTTACACAAACTATCTAACACAAATACTCAATATATTCATGAACACAATATTTTAATTTATTAAAAGTACTTCACTAAAAATAGTATTTTTGTGTGTGAAAGACTTATGTTAAGTGAAAGTTAACTGGTAAAGATATGCACACTATATTGTAAGTTAGAAGTATTAAATTTACAGACTTTAAATTAGTATGAAGAAATCACGTGGTCAGTCATATTAACTTATCCCGTCTTGTGATAGTTCAGCAAGCAGCATGACAAAACATTATTGGTTTCTTACCTGCAAAAGTTTTCCGTTTCATTAAATAATGTAACTTTTAGCGTTCAACCACCTTATATACACTGTTTGCCAAAATCTTAAGGCCTATGAACATAAAAACAAATATGCATTTTGCGTTGTTATAATACTCATTTGAGTAGAGCTTCGAAAGATGAAAATAAAAAAACTGAAAATAAAAATAAAAATAGGGAAAATGTGAACACTATGAAATTAGCCTAAATACTAGCTGGTCAAAAGTTTAAGACCATACTAAAACGAAGCGTTAATCGATAAACACGTAACAAAATTTAGTTGTTGTTGTTTTGAATTAAGCATATAGCTACATAATGGGCTATCTGTGCTCTGCCCACCACGGGTATCGAAACCCGTATTTTAGCGTGTAAGTCCGCAGACATACCGCTGAGCCACTGGGGGGCACGAAATTTAGTCATTTGTAAATATCATGTAAATGTTATGTAAACGACAACCATGTCGAGAGTGTTATGTAAACGACAACCATGTCGAGAGTGTTATGTAAACGACAATCATGTTATGTCGTGTTTGAATTTCCATATTTATATTATTGTTTCGAGGTTCAAACAAGTGAAATTTAAAATAACATTTTCGAATTAATTAAAATTCATTTAGAATTATTTATGTAAAAATTTCTAAAACTAGATAGATTAATCATTTGTATTGGCCTGGTGTCTATACTCTGGAATTCTGGGAAGTTACGCGATTAGTATATAAACAGACGGCGATGCAAGGGAAGTAAGTCATCCGTTTTTATTCGGATAAAGAAGTTTGTCTCGTTTGAGAATGTTTAAACGTTTGCCGTGTGATTATTCAAATTGAATTTGTGAAAAGAGCTAGATCAACTAAAGCGGTGAATTTATTTTACTGCGTCAATCTTTATAATTCAGTCGAATTACGGATTATACCGAAAGCCAACACGTATTGGACTGTGAATTTTTTTGAAAATACCCATTCAAACTTCGTAAATTTCTCCGTGGGACTAAATTCCCCGCCTAGATTGGGACTTTGGATTTCGGATTTGGACACACATTCTGGATCATATTATTAAGCACAGGCCAGTACCTTTTTGTATTATAAGTGGTTTTGAAGATTGAAACTGGATATCTGTTACTGCTATTGGGTAATTTATTTTGTGTCTATCACATATAAGTAGATCATCGTAATAAAATTATACAAGCTGCTATCTGTGTCTTTCTGTTGCGTTCAGTCCACATAAAAAACGTAACAGCATTAACGTTGTTAACATCTCCCATTGACATCTCCGGTGTTACATTGTGTAAAAACACTGCAAAGGCTGAAAGGTTGACAGAGTTTAAACATGACTGAATTGTCGAGCTGCAAAAGTAAGATCTCTAACAACGTGCCATCGCTGGTGAGATTAGGCGTAAAAAGACCCTGAGGAATAAGGAACGAGAATTTCAAGTGATCGGCCCAAGAAAATTTCGTCAGCGTTGAGCAGGTGGATTTGACGGGTTGTCTGGCAAGACACCAGCCAATCGTTAAACAGATTAAGGCCCTTACGGAAAAAGAATGCAGCTCAATAACAATAAGACGGAATCTAGAGAGAAAGGCTTTAAAAACCGTAAACGTCTTCAAAGGCCACACTTTGTTCCACACCACGAAACAGCTCAGTTAAACATTGCGGAGACGCACCAAACAGAGGATGTAGAAAAAAATGACGAAGGTTTTGTTCTCTGATGAGAACAAATTTAACCTGGATGGTCCAGATGGCTTCCAACGTTACTGGCACGATAAGGATATCCCACCGAAGACATTTTCTATGCGACACAGTGGAGAAGGTTCCATCATGATCTGGGGTGCTTTCTCCTTCAATGAAATAATGGAGCTTCAAGTTATATATGGGCGTCAAACAGCAGCTGGCTATATTGGCATGTTGGAGATAGCATCCTTATTTACTGAAAGCCCTCGCTTGTGTGGAAATGACTGGATTTTTCAGCAGAACAACGCTGCAATCCACAATGCCCGCAAAACAAATGACTTTTTTCGTGGTGAATAACGTGATTCTTTTGGATAATCAAGCTTGTTCGCCCGAACTGAGCCTCATTGAAAATGTTTGGGGGTGGATGGCAAGGGAAGTCTATAGAAATGGACTTCAATTCCAAACAGTGCATGACCTTCGTGAAGCCATCTTCACCACTTAATTAAGAAAAATACGAATGTCAAATAAATTACTTTTTTGAGATAAATCACATCAACAAACTTGGTATGTAATGTTGAATCGTGATTTAGGCACGATCACTAACATTATTCAAATACTTAAACTATTTTATGTTATTTTATTTGTGATTGAAGACAACTTAACTCTCCTTCCGTTAACGTTGTATTTAAATCACGGTTATAGGAGGACTAACTTTATTTATTGGATGAGCTAGCAAAAGCTCTGCTGATGAGCCTTCAACAGGCGAAACTGCAACCAACAACAGTGGGTACTGTCAATCAAGTGAAACATTATGTCTCAACGTTGTTGGTTCTCCTTTCAATTTTACCTTTCGTAGAATAATCTGTATGTATATTGCGTAACGGATTTGTCGCTGTACATTTATTTTAATACCTGTTTTGTTTCTGTGTAGTTTTCTTTTTTCCACGTGACTTATATCGTTGACAATGTATTGTACAAGTCCCGCTTGTTGAAATTGTTGAAGAATTTTTGAAAGTGAAAAGCAGAGAAATTTATTTGACAAAAGCGCGCGAGAACAGTGTCAAAATAACTAGAAACTTCCGTGATTCTTACACAAAGCCGAGAGACAGGAAACAGTCAGTGTGCTTTCGGCCTTAGAAACTACAACTGTAAGTAACGGCTATTAATTAAAAACTACAGAATTGGACCAGAAGCATTTACTGATTTTGAACATTACCAATCGTTCAACTTCAGAGAATAATTTCGGACGTTAATATTTTTACTGTAATATCTTCACCGATAAAATGAAGTAGTAAAGGCGTTAGAGCAAGTGAGGTGCAACTTAGAATTAATTTGTTTGATGTGGAGTTGAATCATCCATCACATATTTATTTCTAGACCAGATATAGAACTCAGCATTGTCTGTATGTTTGTAAAATTGTTGTATATAAATCATAATTTGTAATAACAATTAGTAATGACCGTTATTATGAATAAAATTGTTGTCTGCTTTACTATTAAAATATATTTATGTTTACAGAAAAGAAATTGTGTGCATCAATCTTGTTGGCTGTTACGTATTTTTTTATGTTTTAAGTTCTTCGTAGATTAAACGCAACAGAAAAACACAGATAACAGCTTGTATAATTTATTATGCTAAACTGTTAACAAATATAACAGATATAACATAAATTGTATAATAACAGTGACAGATATTAAGTTACAATATTCGAAGTTAATTACAAAACAAAATAATATTAGTTTTAAACTTCAAAATTAATCACAACACAAAACGGTACTGGCCTGTATCTAATGTAATGATCTAAAATTAAAGTCTCAAATTCCTGTCTAGGGTGTGAATTTGGTCCCACGAAGTAATTCCGAAATAGTTCACAGTTCAATAAATTCGCCGTCTCTCAGCACAAGCAGTAATTCAGATGTATCGTAGAGATTGACGGAATAAAATCACAGCTTCCGTAGATCTAACTTCAATCACAAAACCAAGTTGAATATTCACAGCAAACACTTAATCTTTCTCAAATAACTAACTCTCTCTTTTTTTTTTAAATAAAAACTGATGACTGAATCCCTCACTTGTTCTTCGAATAAAACTAATGACTGACTCCGCGCCTCTTATCTCCGTCTGTTTATATATATTATTAGGAATCTTTTTCTCGAACATTCACCGGAAATTCGACAGAGTAATCTGCGCATGTATGTTTTTGCACGAGACTCTACGTCTAGACGCTAGGCCAAACATTTCCATTTATAGTCATATATTTGATCTACCTAATTCGAGAAAGTTCTAAAACGTTACCCTAAATAAATAACATATTTTAGTTTAAACTTCGAAACAATAATATCAATATAAAAAAAAAAATGAATAATACAAATGAAAATTCAAACACAATACGACATGTTGTCGTTTACAAAATATTTACACACATACATAACATTGGCAAATAGCATAAATGTAATACATTCCAACATTTAATTGACTTCTAGGATCAAATCCGAACTTCCAGTTAGTTGAGACACTAGTACGAAACAAAGATAATATATCGGAGACTCATACGAAATAAAATTAAAATAAGTAACGGAAAACTACGGAATTGTTCTAGTCTCTGATATATCTAAGCTACATTCTCATTTCATATATTGTTTCATTTCAAAACGTTCCTAAGGAATGGTTAACAGAAATGTTTTTGTGATGAAAAAGAACGGTTATTCGAAGCGTCGCCAAGTGATAGAAAGAGTAATACAATTTTTAAAAAAATATAAAATAATATTTACATATTAATGAAAATAATAATAAAAACACGTGAATGTCATAAATTAAAGGTATTTTAAAATTCTTACAAAATCTAAACTTCTAGTTCAACAACCACCGCACGTGCAACGTGCGATAACTGATAGTCTGAGAACTATTGTTGAACGTCACTGTATCATAGCAACGTTATTGAAATTCGGAAAAGAACACTAATTTGAATGGGGAGAAAAGTTTGAACTTCAAAAATGTTAGCAAAGAAATTATCGATATTAAATTAAGTGGAAGTAAACACAAAACAAACAAATCTTATTCAGAGCTCTTAATAAAAAAAGGTAAAACAAAATGATTTATATTTCACATAATTCTCTAGCAGGAATTAGCCGGTAAAAATATATCTTAGACTTTGCAAGCAGTTGCCGACTTGAATTTGAGTAAAAAGCCCTAAAACAACTAAGTCAATATCGACAAATTTTTTACATTTTTCCATTTTTTTACGTTTTTTTATGTTTTATGAACGCAACAGAAAGACAAGATAACAGCTTGTATAATTTTTTACAATAAACTATTATATATGTAACAGATATAACATAAATTACATAACAATAATGACAGATATTCAGTTTAAACCTTCAAAATTAATTACAATACAAAATGGTACTGGCCTTATCTAATATGATCTAGAATGAAAGTCCAAAAGTCCAGATTAGAAATTCAAAATTCCAGTCTAGGGTGTGAATTTGGTCCCACGAAGAAATTTCGAAGTTTGAATGGAGAACGATGAAGTTCTTTTTAAGGTTTTTTTATGAATGTTTCAACTTCTCGTTTCCCGCTTCGGTCTCCCCTAAACAGTCCTATACGTGTTGATTTTCAGTACAATCAGTAATTCGAATGAATCGTAAAGATTAACGAAATAAAATCACAGCTTCTGTAGATCTAACTTCAGTCACAAATCCAAGTTGAATTAAAACACAGCAAACGTTTAAACTTTCTCAAACGAAAAACAACATCTCTTGTTTTGAACAAAACTAATGTCTGACTCTCCTCTATTTCTCGCGTATCCGTCTGTTTATATATTAGTAGGCCTACTTTTCTCGAACAATCGCGTAACTTACACAGAACTCCAGAGCAATCCGCGCATGTCCGTTCTTGCACGAGACTCGACGTCTGGACACTAGGCCGCCATACATTTCCGTTTACAGTGGAATGATCGATCTACTTAATTCTAGAAATTTCTAAATGTTATTTTAAATAAATGACAACGTATTTTATTGTTTTGAACTTCAAAACAATAATATAAATATGGAAATATAAATAATAGATATGGAAATTTAAACACAACACGACATGTTGTCGTTTACAAAACATTTACATAACATTTACATAACACATTAAATACAAAATGGTTGTTAAAAAACGAATAATTAAAGGTCTAAGTTGTTGTTTAAATACGCCACGAACAAGAGACTCCTATTGAAAGAGATTTTGCAAACAAATGTCAAGGATTTAATCCAATTGAATGCTTATGAATAAATAACTTGTATAAAAATGACCCACTAAACATTGACAACTAGGATGTAAGTCTTTTAACTCTTTTAACAAATAAAAATGAGCCCAGAACAGTAAGTTTATTGAGTGCTAATGAATTAAGAATAGGTGTAAGGAACTTGGCTGTTTTATAACTGTGCATTCTGATTGCAGTAGGTATAAAGCGTAATGGTTTGTTTGTTTGTTTTAAATTTTGTGCAGAGATAAACGAAGGCTATCTGCTCTAGTCATCCATAATTTAGTAATGTAAGACTGGGGGAAGGCAGTGAACCATCACTACCCACCGCCAACTCTTGAGTTACTCTTTTACCAACGAATTGTGAGAGTGACCGTCACATTATAATGCCCCCACAGCAGAAAGAACGAACATCTCTGATGTGACGGGGATTCGAACTCGCGATCCTTACTTACAATTTTAATTCAAGTGGGTTTCTCGTCATCAATAATTACTTCATCATAGCGATTATACGAGAAATGTAAGTCTTTTGTGTAATGTGTTATCTGTTTTAACTTCATTATACTTGAACTTACCTGTAGTACGCCATTGTTAACCGTTCAGGCTTGTGTAATCGTAATGAAACTTAGAAACTTAAATCGAAAAATCATCAAAAGAAAAAAAGAGATTTATTTTATCCAACAGTGAAGAAAGAAAACCCAAAGTATGAGGTAGTTTTCTTTCACTTTTGTCTAATAGATTTGATAGCTTACTTGGTGTAGAAAGAAAGAACCTAACTTACCAATTAACTGTAGAGAATGAAAAGTTTTTCGAATGATCAAGCACACAAAGGTTTTCTTGTAGCAAAACCACATCGGGCTGTTTACTGTGTCCACCGAGGGCAATCGATTTTTTTTTTTTTGAATTTTGTACAAAGCTACTCGAGGGCTAGTTGTGATAGCCGTTCCTAATTTAGCAGTGTAAGACTAGAGGGAAGGCAGTTATTCATCACCACCCAACACAAACTTTTGGACTACTCTTGTACCAACGAATAGTGGGATCAACCGTCACATTATAACGCCCCATGGCTGGGAGGGCAAGCCTGTTTGCCGCGACTGAGATTCGAACCCGCGACCCTCGGAATACCAGTCGAACGCCTTAACACAATTGGCCACTCCGGGCCACAAGATTAAGAGAATCAGTTTGAAAGAAAACACCAGTTTGACAAATGACGTTTTAATTAAAATTCCTTTTAACCAAATAAATTCCTTTGCTGCATTTATTTCGGTTTAAACATTAAATTATAGGGCGTGTTATATCAGTTTGAGAGGAATGTGGTCAAAGAATATCTTTGCTTGTAGTGATTTTTAAACTCTGTTTGTTTTTAACTGAAAACATTGATTGCTTCGCCAACTTACACATTTTCTACCCATCCTATACATATTTTACAACGCATAAAGAAAACAACATTTTGGTCAATATAGTTGAGACCTACTGATGGGTTCTAGCATTAAAAAACTCCTAAAACGCGAATTTCGTTACACCACTGACTTTAAATCGGTAATTAGCAAACTGAGAAAAATGAGGCAAAAATATGAGCAACAAAATGTGATGTTAAACCATTATTAGGCTTCACTGACCTCTGTACTCTCCATCAAAACTTTATACTATTAAAGAAGCATTTGTTTATGGTAAAAAAACTAAGTTTAGAATGAAAATATCTAATTTGTATTCGTAAAAATAAATGTAGAGCTACCCTAGAAAAAAAAAAGAAGTAGAACGGCAATTATAATTATATTAACAGTTTGAAACAACAGTATATAAACTTTAAATCGATTGAAAGTATCGTATATCAGTAATATAACTTTAGTTACAAATTTTTAATTAAATCTTTTGATTCCTAAGCTTCATTTGTCAGAGAGCATCTTGTTTACTTTTAACTTCGTTAACTACCAAGCACTGCAAGAGAAAAATCAAGAATTCCATAGCCTCTAACCAATGAATGCAAATAAATATCGCAAACATACAGTAAGACTGATAAATATTTGTTATCGAATTTTTAGTGGCAGTTAAACTATATTTCAAATGTTTTACAAACGATAATTAATGACAGAATTAATTTTCTTTTTTTCTTTGTATGAACATCCGGCTTGGTTGTTTACGGAAAAGTAACACATATAAAATTTTTATTCTGAAATAATTAAGTTAAAAGTTATACTATTGTCATCGTAATCTTACGTATACATGGGTAATATAAATAATATTGTAGTCAATACATATGGTGAGTGAAATATTAAAAGTCAAACGAAAAGTTATGGCTGCAGTACATATAAAAGTGAGAGGATTAGTTTCGATTTAGGTGGTTTTGTTGTTGAATTAACATAGTTTAATAAATAAAAATAAGACCTAAAACCAAAAACTTTGAATTTACCTATGACATCATGTTTGTAATAGCCTTCACCATTTTTACATCTGTATATTACGCGTCTTCGAGTTGCACGTCAGTTAACACTAATTCGCCGCCATCTTTCCTTTTCATTCTCTCGCCACTTGTCAATTAGTCACTGAGAGGTGTGTACCAACTAATCGTTTCTTCTCTTTCTTTATTATGGGTTTCTATCAGATTAGTGTTAAAGTAGAACCATGCTTAATTCCGTGGTCTACTTTAGAACCTGAAGCAAGCAGTAAACTAACGTAAATATGTATTAATTGAGTTAAAATATCCATAGATGATTATTTCTTCAATGATTACTTTATATATCACTTTCTTTCTTGTTTTTTAGTGAAATGCCACTGTTACTATGTGGACAGAGTATTATTGTTTGAGTGATGTTATGAACTGATGTAACATTGTGAGATGAAAATATTTTGCTTCAATAATACTGACGAATCGTTCTTGTATGTTTTGGTGAAAAATCACATAAGCTGCTAATATCATCCAAACGTTTTTCTTCGTAGCTTGTCCAATGCAGATTAAAAATCAGAAGTGTCTAAAAACAGCATTTCAGACCTATCTTTTGTTTCCCAATAGATCTTGTACAATACTATTAATTTCTAATGTTTTTGGCTTTTCAATCGTAACATTCAAAGTATTACGCTGGACATATAAATGGCTGTCTGGTACATATTTTGCCTCTCATCATTATTAGTATATAAAAGTTAATGAAGTTTTTTACAAAATGAAGTTCTCTGAGTTCTATTCCCCACCGTGGGCAGAGCGCAGACAGCCCACTGGATAACTTCGTGCTTAAACTGGCAAACATATACGACAGAATAATAAATAATGGCGTGAAACTGATTAAATACTATAGTTTTTGAAACTTTTAAATACCTATTCTTATATTACGAAAGATTCAAAATTGTTTTATAAGAAGATGTAGTTTTTTGTCTCTTAGTCCTGTTTGTTCTATCAAACGCTACCTTCTCTGTTTAACTCCGGCATTTACTTTATAGCTATTCCATGCATGTAGACAATAACATCAATATAGAACAGTATGGAAACATTTTAACTAAGATTGTAGCATTTCATACTTTGTGAGTTAGGTTACAGATAGAATAATCAAAATACACATGAATACCACGATATGTGGGAGCTGATAATGTTTTGATTTTGTATCACGAACAGACAAGTCACCGGCATGAACAACTGACGAGACAATTCGTGGAATGAAATATAGATCGAAAACAAAGTTATCTATACAAAGTTGTTTTAGTTCATTTTCTTAAGCAATTTTATCTTAGTTTTCAACATTCAGAGCGTATTCACTCTGTTTTATCATTACAATAGTCATAAAATATTGTACTGTTTGACTTCCAAAACGACGAATGCCAATGTCGCTCTTTCCATAAATCATCTGAGCTTTAAAGTTAGGCATTGTCACTTTTCGTGCCTTATGAGTTCAATCAAGATTTTATGTTGACTGAATTCGGAACTGTAACAATATTGAAAATAGCGATTTATAATAAAAATTATTAAAGTAATTTTTACCTCTCATTAAATATAAGTATATACATTTTGTTTGTGCCAATAACAAAGTGAATTAAACAATACATTAAGATGTTCTTCACACCAGAGAAATAAAACTGTGTTAATTTTGACTGGTTTCTAGTTGTTCATAAAGCTACACGAGAACTATATGCACTAACCGTCCCTAAATTAGCAGTGTAAGACAAGAAGGAAGGCAGCTAGTCATCACCACCCACCATCAACTCTTGGATTACTCTTTGACCAACGAATAGTGGGATTGACCATAAACTTATAACGCTCCCGCTGCTGTTAAAGGCGAGCATGTTTGGTGAGACGAGAATTCAAACCACCCCTTGACCTTAAAATAAAGTGTCCTAATTACCTGGCCGCGTGGGGACTAGAGTAAAGGGAATGAAGCTAGTCAACAACACATATCGCCAACTCTTGGAATACTCTTTTGCCATGGAATAGTGGGATTGATCAACACATTATTACTCGCACATGACTGAAAGGGCAATTATCTTTGATGACTGAATTTGATCTCACTGTCTGTAGAGAGTGAGATGAGTCCAGTCATCTACCAGGTCATGTGAGAACTTTAACTTTACTTCACAATCTGACGGCGGTAGCAGCAGAATGGTCGAATTGTTGCTGGTATGAAGTTTGTTGTGATTAGAGAAGTTGACTATCTAGCTCATTGAAAATTACTATACACAGTCGGAAGGAATTATTTTTAAAACATTAAACATTTCACAAGTTTGTTTGTTTAAATGAGTGATATATTATGCGCACAATGTGCTAAGTCGCCTAAAGAAACCGACCCAATGATTAAGGCTTAACCGACTATAATTTTAAACAATAAAAAAGGGAATCAATCTACACTACTTACCGCCTAGAGAGTTATTTTAAAGATATAGTGAGATTGTCTATTACTATTATTTCACATACACACGTGAATGTGCGAAGTATGTTTAGTGGCACAACTCTCATACACGAGGCCGAAACCAATGAGCCACGTTCATTCCCGAAAACGCTCGCCCTTTCGGTCATAGGAGCATTATAGTGTCTCTTTTTGTTAGTTATGTATAGCTCAAATGTTGGCGATGACTGGTGTTGATTAGCTGTCTTTCGTCTACTCTATCGGTTCAAAATTAAGGACGGCTAGCACAGATAATCCTCGAGTAGCTTCGCGCGAAATTATAAACAAACAATCAATCTCACAGGTCATAGTATTCAATTCAGCTTATGTCGATTCCTTACAGACTATTCTTAGCGAAAAGTCATAGAGTAAACAAACTGCAAGAAAGTCCAGAGAAAATCACCAATAAAATAACTAGCCACTGAAGCTGCTTAAAAGAGAGTTCTCCAGCCGCAGGTGGTGTCAAAAAACCTCTTCTGTAAGTCTGCCTTTACCAGAAGTAAACCGAACTTCTCATCCGCAAACTCTCTTTCTACAGACTTGTGAGAAAATAGTTCAGAACAAAAGGACTGAGCTGCGATTCAAGAGCTCTACCATCAAAACTCTTCAGGAGGCCAGTGAGACCCACTTCGTGCGCCTATTTGAAAACACAAAACTGTGTGTTATCCATACAAAGAGAGGGATAATGATGCCGAAAGACATTCATCTTGATATCAGCGAATCGAAAGTAAGGTGGCCTAAACAGCAAAAGTAGTTGCTGTCTATTACAAACTTCACTAAACGAACCTTGCATTTTAGGCCCAGAAAAATAGCAAAGAGATCAACCACTGCCAGTGACCCTCTCAAGTCTTCTGCCAAATATCACAATTAAAATTAAAGTGGAATATTTAGCACATAGTTGACGTTGCAAATATGAAATTGAAAGTTTTATGTTTTACGACAATCTCTCTACAGAGAAAACCAACTTTGCAGTTTTTCATTACTTATATTAGCTATAACTATTGGGCTTTTGAATTATTTAGACTTTTATTAGTTTAACTTTATATAGATATATTTAGCAATGGAATTACTTGCAGTACTATTCATTGTACTAAAATACTTTCCAAGGGTCTACTTGATCTGTTCAGATGAGATTTTTATTCACATTAAATAACTTTTCTTCAGAAAACTTTGAAAAGAAAATGGGTATCCTTCATTGTTACTCGAAAGTTTAGTAAGCATCTTTCTTACTAATAAAAGAACTACATCAAATAATATCAAAAAATATTCCAAATTTCTAATAACACTTTTAGTTCATACCTTGGAAAATTTTTTTATTGTTAAAACCCAACTCAACAAGCTACTTTTGCTGCTAGATTAAACTTCGTATTCTTTTCAAATCGCCACTTTATATCAGTAACTTGTGTACAACTAAAAACATTTTACTTTCATTCTTATATTCAAAGGCTGCTTATAAATATTCATATAGCAGCCGTTAAGCCACACAGGCAGGACTTCTTGTCATTTATCAATACAAACCTTAGAAAACATGAAAGTTTCTGACAGAATTGGATTTAAACTTCAAACTTCACCAAATTCTTCTTTATATTCTTGCAAGAAAATATCGTCCCATCACATTTCTTTATAAAACTTCTCAGTTGTAACTTCTGGATCTGATGATCACGAACCATTGGCAAATGAAGGTCTGCATATTTTGAACAAAATCCCAAGCCTCAATACAAATTCAATCTCTTTTTTCTTGCTTGATTCAAATAGCTCTATCCTTTTAGTTTTCTAATTTAATGTTTTATCATTTTTTCTAACAATATTCAATGTATCTTTATATAAGTAATTGTTCTAAAGACTAATCAATTTGTCATTTCCATAGATTTGCTGAAGATGGAATATGTGTAATTCTGAAACATTCATTGAAAATATTTACAATTATGCTGTTACTCTACTATTCATCTAGAATTGCTGGTTGAAATTGTGAACTACACTTTAGGAGAGGATTAAGAATGAGATATCTTTTTTTAGTGGTACTGCAACACCATCTTTGGAACCATCATAACAGCTGCACTATCAAAATTAAATGATATTAATGTTGGACTTTGATTCCTGGAAGACTTTGAGTTATCCTTTATGGAAAATTCCAATGATGAGAAGACGACTTTTAGTGATGTCGAGAAACCCACTTGTTGAGAATTCTATATGCAAAAACGGCTCGCTTGGGTCCAGAAAACATTTTAAATAGAAGAGCGAACAACGTTTCGACCTTCTTCGGTCATCGTCAGGTTCAACCTAACTAAAGAAAATAATGCAGTTGCTCGCTGTTTCGATTGTGCCAACTTTTTATGCTCCAACTGTGTGAACCTGACGATGACCGAAGAAGGTCGAAACGTTGTTCGCTCTTCTATTTAAAATGTTTTCTGGACCCAAGCGAGCCGTTTTTGCCTATAGAAAACGACTTTTGTAGGAGGTTATATCCTCATAAACAAGTTCAATAGTGAGAAGACGACTTCAGTGAGATGTTGTATCAGACAAGAGCGTTATGAAGAAAATAACAATAAAAACGAGTAACATAAAATATTACAAGAATGAGAAGAATCAATAGCTGAGATATTGTAGTTTTTATTGAAACTTAATATCTTAGTTTATACCGTTGTACTAAAGAGGCAAAATTGGTTGGAATAAGTAGATATTGTTCAAACTTATCTTAGTTTTTATAATTATAATGTCACTGAAACAAACATCGGTTGGAATACATAACTTTTATTTAATATTATTTTCTTAGTTTCTACAATTTTGAACCAAATATTTTCACAACTGTCCAAAAACATTTAAGATAAACAATAAAATGTTTAAATAATTATGGACGTAGAAGAAACTTAGTAAAATGTTATGGCTATTCGTGATAATAAGATAATAAAAATATGACAAGTCTTACTGATTATTGAAAGCACTATGGTGGAATTTTTTAAAGGTGGATATAGGAATTGATGATGAATTGATTTTGTTTTATAGCAAAGTTACACAATTGTCCATCTTTGTCCACATGGGCATTGAAACACAGATGTCTTGTTGGTGTTTTTTTGTGTGTTGTAACTTTAAACTCGGTCTATCTACGGTATCTGTTCCTAATTTAGCAGTGTAAGACTACCACCCACCGCCAATTCTTGGGCTAATTTTTTACCAACGGATAGTGGTACTAACCATCACTTTATAAAGTTTCCATGGCTAAAAGGAAGAGCACGTTTGATATGACATGGATTTGAAACCACGACTCTTAACTCAGATTACGAGTTGAGCGTCCAAACCACCTAACCATTCCGGGTCAAGTCTAAACTTACTTTTGACCTCTGGGAGAAAAATATATTAATGTTTTTCATACCACTATTGACATAGAGTGCGAGTAAATCTCAATTTTAGTGCATTAAAAAAATTAATTAACTGAGACCTTTCATATTTATATATAACAGTAATTAGGTCCGGCGGCTAGAGCGTTCGATTGATAATTTCGATTTTAATCTCTGTCATCAAACATACTTGTTCTTTCAGGAGTTGGGGTGTTATAATATGACACTCAATCCTGCTATTCGTTGGTATAAAAGTAGTCTCGAAGTCAGTGGTTTACCTATTATTGGTAAAGAATCATACTTACAAGAAGATAAGGACCCTAAACACTCACCCAACCTATGCAGAAATTATTTAATTAAGAAAGAAGCTGTTGCGGTAACTTAAATGATGCAATGGCCTCCACAGAACTCGATCTCAATCCGATTGAGCACACCTAGGATTTTACAGATCAATAACTTGACAAATCAAAAGTTACTTTTAAGGAAACTTTATGTAAATATATTAGAGACATTTAGAGTAAAATCTCAAAGGAACAACACCTGAAAGGCTTTCTGAAGGGAAAAGGAGTCACACTACATATTAACTGTTTTCTTAACTCAAGTACTTTCACTGAGTTTTTATTGTGCTGGATCTGGAGATTAATAAAATTTGAATGTTTTACCTGTGATGTGCTTTCAATTTATCTTTGAAAGTAGCCTTAAATCTGATATTTTTACTTTGTTCTAAACTTTTAAAAGAAAGATTGATACATATAAGAATGATAATAGTTGGCGATAATTTTCTAAATAGTTTTTAGTTTGGCTTAAAGGATGAAACAACCGAGATGAGCCAATAGGTCCATTGTTGTGTCTGAACATTATGTAATTCTGTTTTGTTATTAACAGCAGTGTACCATAATAAAAATGAAATTATTTGTTTATTTTAAACGGCCTTCAGGAAATTATGGTGTTGCTCTTAACTACAGACATCCATCATATTACTGATATTTTTTAAATGCAAGTTAATATAGTTATAACAGAATTCAGATAAATTTCTAAACCGCGTTTCTGGTGTTAAGTTCAGAAAGTGCTCTTAAAAGTTTGATTGTATTATCTTGCTTATAATGAAGCAGAATATGAAGGAAGTTTTGCTGCTGTTTTGTATTTTGCGATTTTTTTCCATGACAAAACTGTTTGCCACTTTCCACAATTCTCAGCCAGAGTAAAGTTAGTCAGTCAGCAACAACCGACTTACTATCCATAATCAGTACGAACGACTGACTGTCCATCTCATACCGTTCCTTGAGCTTGAAAAATTTCCAGCGGGTCAACTCGCGTCGTTATCATGACGTAAAACAGATGTTGATAATAAGTACTTTTAAAATAGTGTTTGTTTTTAAAATACACGAAATAGTAATTCCAATACAAATGCAACACGAATATTAGATATTAATGCAGAAAAAAGCGAGAGAAGCACAGAATCTGATTTTAAAGTAATGAAAATGAAATAGTAATATAATTCTAATAACATATGCTGATAACTGTCAAACTGAATGAGAGTAGCATATTAGCGTTTCCTGACTATATACATATATATCTCGACATAAGCCATCGAAAATTCTTTGCCGTCAGCTTAACCCTTGACTTTATATTATTACACATGGGTACAGTACTAATAAGTTTATTATTTGTTTCATTGCTTTTTAGAGTGTTTTTCGAATGTTTTCTAAATTGTTCCTGAAGTATAATTAATTTCTACGAAACTTCATCATTTGACTCGAAGTTATATATTGTTACAGCATATAAAGTTGATTTTCATTCAGTCATTGTTTTTGAATTTCGCATAAAGCCACTAGAGGGCTATCTGTGATAGCCGTCCCTAATTTAGTAGTGTAAGGCTACAGGTAGGAGCACTTAATGTTTGGGGAAAATATTGATGTAAAAGATATTTTAAGTTATTAAACTTTAAGAGAAAGTTTGGGAAACCTAAAAATTGATAAATCCCCTGGACCACGTAACTCTTATCTTAGAAGTTTTAAGAAACTAAAATATTTTTATTTGAGAACTACAAGTTAACATTTGTTTATAGGTTAGTGACTCATGGAAGAGTATTAGATAAGAATTTGGGTAACAGTAGTCCAATATTTAAAGGAGGTGATGAACATTGTCCAGACAGTTATAGGCTATTTAATCTTACATCAGTAGTTGGAAATGTTTTTAAAAGTATGATTAAAGATGTATTACGGAATCAGTTAAAGTGATCTGATATAGTGTCAAAGAGCTAGCATGATTTCAATGAAGGAAAATCTTTCATTATGATGAGAAATCTACTTGAAGAAAATGATGGTTGGTATGGGTGTTAAAACTATAATTGAAATAAAGTGCAGATAACCTAAGCAGGGTGAAATGTTCTGCACTTTATTTTAATTATAGGGAAAGTCTTGTTTAACCAATCTTCTGATCTTCTTTGAGGATGTTACTGTAAGAGTTGATGAAAGAAGAATTTTGAATTTGGTTTACCTTGATTTTTAGAAAGCATTTTAGAAGGTACCTCAAAATATTTATGACAAAAATTAAATCTGTAGGTATGAGGAAAATGTTATTAATTTGGATTGAAAACTGTCACGAGTGTAGAAAGCAAAGAATAGTAATAAACAGAGTTAGGCCTGAATGTGTGATAGTTACAAGTGATGTGCTTCTAGGCTATGTGCTGTTGTTTGTGACTGGTATTAATAATATTGATTCTGGAAAGACTAATAATTGTTTACAAATTATTAATATTTTTGGGTTTGCTGCCTTTATCATAGATGCTGCAGATTTATAGGAAGATTTTAGATAATTTGATAAATTGAGTCAGCACATACAGATAATGTTTAACTATTCAAATTAAGATAATGCATGCAGATTTTTATAATTCAAATTTAAAAACTTTGGTTAAAGAAAAAGATCTTGGTGTTGTGATTACAAAATCACTGAAGTTATTTGAATAGTGTATTATAGCCAGCAGTATGGCTGATAGGATTTTGGATAACATCTGTAGAAATATTGAATATACCACAAGAGATATTGTTATTTCACTGTATAAATCATTCATAATGTCTTATTTAGAATACTGTACACAGTTTTGGGCTCCTTTCCTCAACAAGGATACTGAATTGTTGGAGAAGGTTCAGAGAAGAGCTGTTAGGATAATATGTTGGCTGGGGTACTGTCTCAATACTTTTTGGATGTGACATTTGATTAAGGTGTTTAACATTATTAGGGGTAGGAGTTTAATATAAAATATTGCTTCATTGATGTCAGTAAAAAATTATGGTAGTAAATGTGATGATGGGTGTTGTGAGATCTGGTAATTTGTCTAATCATCCTTTTAAAATGAGTTTCAAACAATAAAAATAGATTGAATTGTTAAATTGTTGTCATCAAAGATCTTTTTGTTTATCAGTATGGAGATTCAGTGTCAAAATGTGGACATGTTCAGGTACACTCTGAGTATCACAAGGAGTTGAAAATTGTTTCCACTACAAGAACATTTTCCACACAATTACACCACTTCTGATACATGCACTGTCAGAAAAACACATTCAAGACATATATATCTTCATGTTTTTAATAATTTTATTCTAACATTAATATAAGACCGATAAAATGTTGTACATGAGACCATGTCATCTGTTTTCAGTCATTCGTTGTACAGAATTGTGTTTTAAGCATGAATTTTTCAATTTTTTATTTACATAAATAGTTTTTGATGGGTTGCTGTTTGTTGTAATGTCATTGGCATGGTATGGATAGACAAAGTTCTGATTGTTGTTGAAGAATTTGTTTGTTGTATACAGTGCTCTTTAATTTATCTGCTTCTTCATTTGTCTTTTCTTGCAGCCATTGGTGGAAAAAAAAATTTTTTTTCTACTCTGCATAAACTCAGATGATATGTTTTTGTGAAAACCCAGGGAAATAAATGGTTCCTGGGAATCATGCAATGTTGAGTGTCAAATCAGAAAGGTTCTTGTTGCTATCTATTTTCTTCAATACTGACATTTATAGGGACAAGTAATTACCTGCAATTCACATCTCTCTTACAGTTGTGGATGAATAGTGTTTCTCAAATGTATGTGTATATGTTTATGGAGATCTTTATGAAGTAGTGACTTGTATATAAAGTTATCACAATTACATAAAGGTAATGTTTTCCAACACTTGAACTATATATATTCTCCATTTTTAATGTATTTGTTAAAGAAGAATATACAAGATACTTAGAAGCTGATTAATAGCTGTCATTGATACTTTTTACCCTGAAACAAATTGGAATATGTATTTTGCTTTTGACATGTTACCGTTTTTATCACAGCTGATGTAATCAGACTTGACTATTCATTTACTATTTTGTTTTTTGTTTGCATGTTTTTTTCTTATTGAACTGAATCAACTTTAAATTTAAAATTATAGTGCTTATAACATTCCAAGGTTTCTCTAAATATTAAAATGAAATAAAGTTATGATTATAAAACCATCCTGGTCTTTTATTGTACCTATTTTAATAGGTTGTTTTAGCATTTAGTTCTGTTGATAGGAATTCGAATGTATTATAATTTGGTTGTTATTAGTTCCATAGATTAGATCTGTATCAAGATTTTAAAGTATATTCTTGAATAAAATTATGTTTTCCAAACTATGACATTAGATACATGACATTTGAAATGTGTACTACATAATTTAAAACTAGGCTTTTGGATAGTGTGGCAAGTTTAAGATCAGTTACAATTTAGTCTTGATACATGACTAAAGATACATGTTTGTAGGAACAGATGTAAGATGTATGTTCAAGTTTGTCTTTTAGCTGAATTTCAGGGTCAATCAAATCTAAATAATGAAAGATTATGATTAAAATATTCATACTTAACACTTCAGATTAAGACTGCTTTTGTTTTCAATAGCAGTAGGAAACATATATTGTGAACAGTCTTTGTCTTAACATAAATGCAACTTTGAAGAAACAATTACTTGCAAGTGCCCTAGTATATTATTTTGGGACCAACTATTAAGTATATATGAATCCATAGACCCACCATACTTCCAGTGCTTTATGGACACTTAACACTGATGTATTTCAGTAGTCTTTCTACATGTCCTTTGATAATTTTCTCTTCTTCCATTAGGTCATATGAGAGTTCTAGCTCAAAAGCTATAATATAGGGCAATTCTTATATATATGATTAAAATTTTTATTACAAAATGAAATTCAGATAAATTCTTACATCTATCACAGTTTCCTCCTGTATGAAAGATTTGTATTACACTCCTTTTACACAGGAAATATGTCATACTCTTTTCTCTTGGAACTTTATCTTATACATGCTTTCTCTTTGGAGCTGAGCGATTGCCATTATTTGATAAATGATCAGTCATGAGATACATTAATCAAATATATTAAAAACCAGTTGTCTTTGTTCTAGTAAGTAGTTGCACAGAAAAAAAGGTTTTGGTTGTGGGATCTAGTCAGTTCAAAATTAATGATATTGGCTGATGGCCTAAGTGGCTTTGACATAACAAAGAGTGAGCAAGTTTTGTGACAATAGTTTATCTGGATAGGTGAAATAATTTGAAATGGTGATTTTGATTAGTTTCCTGATAACTAATATAATTCAAATTTCTATTAATTGATTGTTGGAATAATGATAAAACAGTAATAATTGGAAACACTAATTTTAAGTTTCACTTGGTAATCAGTATAGGAGTACAAGAGAAAGATCAACAAACACAAATAGGTCAGTAATTTTATAATTCATCAGGAAACTTATTGAAATGTTTTTGTATAAGACTATTTTCATATTTTGTTAACTTTATAAATTTTGTTGTAATTTGTTTTGTTAAATGTTATTTATTTATGCATTTTTGAGAAAAAAAACCTCAAATTTTATCATTATTCTTATTACATGAAAATGGAGACTTAAGATTGTCATTGACAATTTAGTTATATATTAATCTTGTTTTTATTGTGATTTCCATTAGGATAAAGTTTGACTTCTGCCTATATTACTTTAGTTCTTAATGGCACATGCTAAATTAACTAATTCTATTAAAATGTTTGAAATTATTTTTATAAGAATTATTTAACCTATTTTAGTACTTCTAGTGTCATAGTAAATTAAGCATATAATATGAAGAAAGTAGTACATGAATGTGTAAAATTTCAACTTTTATAACTTGGAAGTTCTGAACCTATTAAGATTGCTTTGTCATTATACACTGTGAAACAGTTATGTGGATGAAGCAGAAAAATCTTGGTTAACATGTATGTTAATTTTTATATCTCTGTGTATCAGTTGTGTATTTTAATTTGCAGTTGCTGAAGATCTGGAAAATTTAGCTTCAGCATCTCCAACTCTATTAACATGTTAATAATTGTAGAGAAGAATCTCCTCACATTTTACTCATGGAAAGACTGAGTAGTAAAAACCAGGAATGTATGGAAATTGATGTTGGAGATATTACAAACCTGAATGTGATAGTTATGTCTTGTGATAATCAAAGTATTGTGGCTTTAGGTAGGTTGTTTAATTGGAAAACACTCTTGAGATATGCTTTAGAAATTATTCTTTGATTAATTATATATATTAAAGTAACTCAGTAGTTTCAGTGCAGTTAGTTTTCCTGGAGAATCATTTTTTACTGATATTTCCTGAATTTTCAGTATTAATCCTATCCATTCCTGCATATCTTATGTTTTAAAAATTTCTGTGATAATTAATCCAAAATTGCATACAAAATAAAATTATAAATGCCATTTTATGGTTTCAGGTTTATTTGTCTGGATATAATAACTCATAAAATTTCAAATTACTAACTAAGTTTTTATTTGGCTTCCTCCATCAAATTTGTAATATTTTATTATATTTCCTGCATTCACTGAAACAATTTGTTAGTATATTAAAGAAAGCTACAAACCTGTAAACTATTATCTATTTATATTTGTATAATATCTACTTTTGACCTTGTATTAAGAAACCTGTAAACTTTGTTGCTTCTTTTTAGGTATTAACTCAAATAGTTTAAAAACTGTATTTTTAAAATTCATTGCTAAAAAGTGCAAAATTTTCTTTTTGTCATTGATTTGTAATAAAGCTTACTTTCTCCTTTATATGAAAAGTTCTAAAAATTCACTGCTGCATTTTGAGGTTTTGCAGGTATAGTTCTTTGAAATAATGGAAGTTTTTAGTAGTTTTGTGTAAGATGGAAAAAATATGTGGACTTCTCTGCATTATTATTTATTTTGTTAAAGTAATTGTTTTTGCAGTTTGTTTTGTATACAAGAACTCGTTCTGTTGGTCCAGATCTTGATGGAGTGTATTCCTGTTAAACACCATTTCATAAATTAGTAAAGGAAGGGAGAGAAGTTTTATTTATAAAATAAACTACTATTTATTTACATTTGTATAGTAACTACCTCTGACCTTTTAAAAAGATTTATAACTCATAAAAGTTAAGAGTATTTAAAACAAATGCTTTATACATTAGATAATGATAGGGTGTACTGAAATATACATTTCATTTCTTGGGTCAGTTTATGATTTACATTTCAATAATGACCACATTTAAATATGTTACTTTCCTGAATGGTTCTTTTTTTAACATAAATATGAAAGATAAATATTCAGTGAAAAGTATCTAATGCTAGTAAACTTTTATGGAAATAATTTTTTATTTAAAGTTATATTGACTCTAATGCATATGGAAGCAATATATTTGGCTTAATTTTTCATGTACTTGTTAAAATTACATGATTGCTAATTTGCTCAGTGTTTTTATTGGAAATCCAAACTGAAGAATTTCTTATCTCCAATAGTGAAAATGTGGAGATGAAAAGTTTCTGGTCATTTAATACACTGAACCTATAATTTTTTTTCTGTGCACTTTGGGTCTGTTAGCTGTATACTTTTGGATAAGCAAAAGTAAGATATTATAATTTTTTACATAATTAAACAATATTACTTTAGCATGCTTTTTAGTTTTTTTAAATTTTAACAGCTAAGTCAAAATGCTTTGTTATCTACTGTTGAAGCCTAAGACTACAGAATGAGCCATTTGTGCTAACAACTATGGGTATCAAAATCTTATATCTGACACTGAGCCATCTGTGGGTATCAAGACAGTGATTTAGTGATATTTACTAAGAGTAATGGTCATTTATCTTTTGGCTATCATAGATTTTATAAAAATTAACATTGAGTGACATGCAATAACATAAGCTACAACTTTATTTTTTCATATGTAAAAGTGAATTTCATGTATTGGGAATACAGTCCTAAGATGCAGAAAAGTCTTAATAAATATAATCAAAGAATGACTTCAATATTGTTTTAATATTTAATGTGCTTGTGGTCTTAAAACAACAATCAGTTTTTGTTACAGAAAATAACCCTGCTTTTCACATTATATCCTGTACTAGGAAAATAGAAAGGTAAAATCTTTGTAAAATAATAAGTTACTCTATTTTAAAAACTAATGTACTTTCCATAAAAGTAATAAAATATAGTTTCAATGTACAATATTGTTATAGGTTTTGGATTATAGAAATATTTGTGAAAAACTTAGCAACACAATCTAATTTATCATGATTTCAAAGAATAAGCTTAAGTGAATAGTGTACTGTTAAGCACTCCTTATCATTCATATTAAAGTGCTATTACAGCTTAAACATATGTTTATGATACAATGTTTTCCAGTTTATGATGAATTTCATTCAAATTGCAGTTCATTAACATTGACAGGGTTCTGAGATCTTTACAAATCATGTCTAACATTCCTTGAAATTATACATGAAACTTTTCCATTGAACTAAGAAAATGTTATCTAAAACCTAGGTTACAGGAAATAAAACAGAAGAAGATAAAACTTCATTCTTTCAAAATTAAGCCTTCTTTGACTGTGAAGAACTCCCTAGAATTTGTGGAGGAATCTGGAAAAGATATTTTGGTTTACTTGACAGAAGATAACTGGTTGGTATCTAATCATATTTTTGTAATTCATGTGCATTATAAGTTGTATGCAAAGCATCATATCACTATTTTAAGATGCAAGTTTGATCAAAGGACTGCAAATAATCGTGATATAACAGTGAAATTACATGATTCATGTAACAAGTGTTTATGAACAATATTTAATTTTTTTATGTTTATTAGTTTTAGGGTAGGGATAAACATGAGTTTCAGGCACTATCTCTCACAAGAAATGAAACCCCAGATTTTAGTATTACAAGTTAGTAAACATCACTAAGCCAGTGGTACAGTGTTAAATAAAGAAGTTGGGGAACATGTTTTAAAAGTGTTAATATTGTTTATATTTATCACATTTCACATATATTAGAACACAAATTTCAGAAATATTAGCTATAAATTGTAATGACAAGACATTGTATACATAGTTGTCTGGTTTCTAGTTTTCATTTGTAGACTGTGAAGTTTAAAAAACATGAGATTAACACATGGTTGATTCACAGCCTAGAATTTGTTTCCATTTTTTGAGGTTCATGATGCTGAAACCTTTCACATTCAAAAGAACTCCATGTGATGATTTTTGAACAACCAGTTAAAGGGTTCAGATCTGATGTAATATGGTGCCCAATGTTCAAAAATTCTCTATGTGCAGCAGTTCTGTTTGAAAATGACAATCTGAAACATTTTCCAAGGAATTCTATTTCCTTTTCTTCAAAGCCTGGATTTTTCTCTGCTGACCACTCATTGAATTCTAATGTACTTAGCTCAGAAATTATGCTTGGAATGGAATTAGAAATGCCTGACCTTCCAGTTGGTTTATGAAAAGAATCTGTGAAACACTGTTGTCTCATATTGTTTATAATACTAGTATGGTGCAGCAAATTAACTTGTCTGCATAAATTGTAGTAATATTTTCTGTGCATGGTTTTGGAAAGAAGAGGTAGTTGTAATACATTATTCAAACACTGGTCAAATTTTGATCAATTTTTATCAATGTTACTGTTAATAGACTTGAAATGGTAACATTGAGACATTTAACATTTCTAAACAGCTGAAACAGTTATGAACTAACTTACCAGTCTTTTGGTTCTCTACACATGTCATTTTTTCATTTCTTCTTCCCATTTTTATATTACTGGAAACTAAATTTGTTGCTGTGTAAGTATGGTAAAATAGGAAACTCGATGGTCATAAGCTTTTACACACTTTGACATCTATACTGCTAAACCCCCAACCAGAGAGGATAATTAACAAGTTTATTGAATCAGATCACACTTTCATTAGAGAATTGTCATGATATTTTCTCCCATTTCTATATAATACTTTAGACAATTACTATATTACATTCAATATGCTGTTGTCTTCAGAGCTGGGAAAATAACTATCAATGACATCAAAGTAGTGTTACTTAACAGTTAAGTCATCAGTGGCAATTCATTGTTTTATTTTTGGAAGGTTTCTACTTGAGTTGCTAACTGTAAAATAAATATAGGAAATAGGTGTGGAAAAATTAGAAGTGGAATATCTTGGGAGATTTACTGTGGAGTTTCATGGTCCATGATGAAAAAAGTCCTGAGCATTCTCTTAAGTTTTCAACTCAGTTCCTTATAACATGATAACTACAGCAAATAAGTATAAAAAGTATAAACTCTGTCCATATGTTATTTGGAATTATAATTAACAAAACTACACAATTTTATTTTCTAATCATTTCTTTTACTATATTTTAATAACTACAACTTGAATGAAAGGATTAATGAATCATTCTTCTAAAGATTGGCAAAATTTCATGAAGTTAGAAATTTCTAAGTTCTTATTTGTTCGAAATTGTAAGGGTTGCAAGGAAATGACATTCTACTTAAACAGAAATGTTTACATCACTGCTGTTAACTTATGACGAGAACAGTTTTTAATTTAAAGGTGGGGAACATTATTTAAATGTGGGGATAATATTGAAATTAAAGTAACGTTTTTGTTATTGAATAAACTTGAATATCACTTAATCTAATAAATTGTGGCATAAGCTAAACAAAGGTTTAATAATTAATAATTTGAAACTGATAAATCACGTAAACTAGGACTCAATTTAGGAAAAACAATACATGAGTGGATTGCAATCTTTCTGGCTACACTGTGTCGGTCTACTTGACTAGCCTGTTGTTTTACGCCTTGCATTTTACTTGCAGCAATGGTTCTTGAAATCAATTACAAAACCAAAGTTTATTTATTACTTGTATAAGAAAGTTTTATAGACACAAATGAAATAACACAAAATCACATTGATGATGAAAATGGATAGCACATCAAGGCAGTAAACTAAACCTGATTATTTTGTTGCTCTGAATTAACACTACTTTATTAGTTGGTGGGTCAGCTGAAAGCTTACAAGCATTCAACATCAAAGTTTAGGGTTTAGTTCTTCACAGTGGATGCAGTAAAATTAATGAACACATTTTATATTAATTTAACAGGGAGACAAAAATCAAAGGAATGAAACACCTGGTAAACCTGGCTGGAAAGACACACTACATATACCTGCCTTTTGTTAAAAAATGACTTCAGTGAGTAACTTTGTAAACTGGCTGACCTTGTTCTAAAGATGCTCCTTCTAAAATCAGGAGAAATTATACAGTTTCTTCAACAGGATTAAAACCCTTAAATAACATGGTGGTTAATATTCCCCCTAAAAACTTTGTGTTAGCCCTTCTGAAAGTCAGAATAGGGTAACTGTCAAAACTGAAAATGCATATCGGTTTACTTTTCAGTAATATTTTAAATTGTTAAAGTAAAACACAAGCTTACCTGTTTAATATAATGGATAAGAAAACAAAACACAGAACCATAACAATAGTATACAACTTAAGGTAAATATTATTCCTTCCTTATCACGAAAATGTAATATTAGAGATAAAAGCACAAGGTTTAAACTTGAAATGTAATTATATTAATAACTAATATTTCTTTTTATTAAATACAGGAAAATATCTATTTATTGTTCTTCCTGTTAACTTTCTATAGTACACTTGAAATTAAGTTGAACAAGGCCTAAAGAAAATATTCTCGTTACTTCTGTACACAAAGATATTTTAGGATATATTTGTTTGGAAAGAAACTTCTGTTACCTTGAATGAGACTAGTTGAGTTCCATGTTCATGAAAAGTATATTAAATAAACGATTGGTCCATGTATGACAGAAACTGCAATAGTGCCATCTAGAGGATCACAGAACAATTTGTTCTGGAAATGAATTTCTAAGATACCCATACAACAATTGGAGGAGAAGAACCAATTTGTCACAGATTTAGTGACAGCTAAGTTTATCATAGCTGCTAAATCAGAAGACAAGTATTTGTATTTCTTCATTTGTATATTTGCAGCAGCAACATTTGTTTTCAACACACAGGAAATAAGACATCTTTTACAAACTAAAAGAACTTCAACATGCAGAACTAATGCTATAACTCGCTTTGTGGAACCTACAAACAAATGATGAAAACCACTTGCATATTGTTGGTAAGTATAAGTTTAGAAAATATGAGCAGAACATGGTAGGTTTTTGTTATTTTGAATCTACTCTTGTTATTTGGGTAATGTACCACAAGTCAACATTCATCACAAATTAAGGTTGCATGTCCTGCAGCTGTAATCAGAATATTAAAATTGTAGATAAATTGTGTTTCTTTTCCAAATAAAACAGCAGTGTAATTTATATATTACAACTGCTCTGAAATCACTATGATCACATTGTCGTGTATAAAAGCAATAAAAGTTTCAAAGCTCAAACATTTTCTATCTTGCATATTAAAGTATATTTGAAAGTGTGTTTTCAGACCTAGTGGCATAGTGATAAGTCTTGAAGGAGAAAACCAAGCTTCAATACATATGGTGGCTGCAGCTATAGTGTAGCTTCCTGCTTAATATAAAATAGAAGCTATTTCTTTTTGTTTCAAATAGACATGATTTTTATTTAAAAAACGTGAGGGCTATCAGCACCAGGTCTTCTCAGTTCAGTGCTAAAAGACTAGTGGGAGGGGAACTAGTCATCACAACCACCCCCACCAACTGTTGAGTTAATTCTTTTTTGTAACAATATCACATAGAAAAAATGATTTTAAAATCATATACACTGTAAATAATGTTAAAGGAAATTAAACAAAATATTTAATAATACACCAAGGAAATTACTAATATATTTTATATTTATTCTTATGATAAATTCCAGAAGCCTAATTGTATCAAATGTTTCAAATCAGATGTCTTTATTTCAGTATTCTTATTCCAATAAGACAACACTGCAGGATGAAACTTTTTAATGTCTTTTTAATTATGATATTTTTCTTATCTTTAAGATGTTGTATTTTGCATTTCAACTTCTGTTTATTGAACTCATTCAATTAAAATACCAAAAATAAACAGAACCTGAATAAGGATCAAACATGAGGATTTGGAAGGTACATATAGTGTGTTTTTACAAATTTTGATGGTTAATAATTATCACAACAAATAGTTTTTAAAAGAACTAATTATCAAAATTTTAAATCAGAGAATTGTAAAATTGGTTTTAATGTGTTTGTCAAGTTGCAATAAATTAATAAAAATATAATATGTTAGAATAATTTAAATTCAGATTACTTTCATAATGGGTGACATACAGAGATTAAGAACACAAACCTGTGGTTTTTCTTCGTTAACAGTGCTATTTCGTGACATGAGTAAGAGCATAATGTAATTTAAATCACATTAAAATATCTGCAAAGCCTAAAGTTTAAAAACAAAACTGTAACAAGAATTCCTCTGGCACCCAAGTTATTACTAAACCAGTGTCAACTTTACATTCAGCAGTAAGAAAAGTAAAAAAAAAAATTGTCCTTATTGACATTGTTACAAAAGTTTTGTAGTAAATGGCATCATGTTTGGTTATTGAACTAACATTAACATGTTTAATGTTGATCTAAAAGTAACAAGTATTTTATTTCAAAACTAAGCTCCCTTTGTATTAAATGTATTTGGACTATCTATGCTTTCTTAGTATTTTCAAATTAATGCACAAGGTTTCAGCTAAATCACTTAAACCTTTTATAAGTGCGACACATTTGATAAACAATAGGTAATAAGGTAACAATTCAAATCACAAGATGCACAGCAGCAACAAAAAACAAAACTTGTCTAATATGTTAAAAAAATGTTACAAGGTAAAGAAACATAGCAAGCAATATTATAATTGTGGTTTGTTATGCTAGAAACTAAAATTAACAGCACAAATAAAGTAAGATAGATAAGAAAATGAAATAATTTTATTTTAATAATATTTTTAAAGTTAATGCATGAATTGATACAAGTTGTTACAAGGGTAGGTTTAATTATTACTACTGTAGTGCTAGAAATATAAAATAAATAATGACAACAGTAAGAGGAATGGACAATTTGGATGTAATTAGAATAACTTGCACGTAGATTATTTTGATGACAGAAATGTTTTTAAAATGCAGGTTTACAGGTTGTTGATAAAGTACAAAAGAAGAGTGGGTTTATTTGCCCTTTTAGTTGTGGGGGCATTATAATATGATGGTCAATCTCACTAGTTGTTTGTATAAGAGTAGCCCAAGAGTTGGTGGTTGGTGGTGATGATTAACCTTACACTGCTAAATTAGGGACGGGTAGCACAGATAGACTTAGTGTTACCTTGCACGAATTCAAAATCAAACAAACATACTAAATAAGCCCTGAGAATATGCAGCTGAATATTAATACTTATTCACACACGTGCATCTCTGTTTGTAAGGGATATTAGGGTAAAAACACCTTGAAGAGAATATCTGACCACACAATCCGCAAAAGGCAAGAGCGTAGAAACCCGAAATGTGTGCATACACAGTGGGCCCTTAAATATGTGCATCTGAATATTATTACTGATACACATGCGAGCGTATTATTATAATGAGGCTAGCTAACTTAAAAACAAATAGAAAAAGTGTGACTGCCATAGTTTGAAAGAGAAATAACCTCTAATACTGAAGGTGTAAACTGAGTATTACTTATCACTTGGATACACGTGTATGCGCATCTTCTTAATGAAGTCAGTTAGTGAAAACCACCATAAAGAAAAAATGGTTCCTGATACTACAAGTAAAAATCACAAGGAGAGATAGAAACTTGTGTTCACATGCACGTCTTTATGTTTTACTGCTATAGCTTTACGATAAAAGAATCTATGAACTTGAAATTTTGCATCCATACTAAGTGAACCCTAAGGGTTCGTATCATTATATTATTACTTGTCTTCTTGAGTGTGCATATCTTTTTGTGTTAAAAACTATATACAAAAGAAATATGGCCGCCATATCTCTTAGAGGAAAGGATCTAGAAATCTGAAAGTTTGCGCTTATTCTAAGCAAAACACGAAGGTATGTATTTGAGTATTGTCATTTATCAACAAGAATTCACACATTCGCTTGCATAACTTTCTAATGTGGCAAGCTCGTGAAAACGTACTTACAAAAGAAGTAATATTTTATATTAGAAATTATAGATATAAATCACAGACAAATAGATATGTGCACATCTTTTAAATAGTAAACTCTAGCAAAAACAAAGAAGCAAATAGGAATGAAATAGTTCCTTACACAACAACTTCTAATATGTGAAAAAGTGAATCAATTTTGATAACAATGCATTCCAACATTATATTATACTGCTTAGCAATAATTTTATAATCTAATGTTGTTATTAAGAGGTTCTGAAAGTATCAAATAAAATGTATAAACGAAAAACAGAAAAAATAAACTTGTTGATATCTAGTTCAGAAGAGCTCTGGTATGGGTAGAGAAAGCTCCATGTTGAGGATTAAAGAACATTTCAATCTTCTTCATCTTTGTGAACTTTACAATGACCGAAAAAGGTGGAAACGTTGTTCACGCCTGGGACGGCTAGCACAGATAGCCCTCGAGTAGCTTTGTGCGAAATTCCAAAACAAAAACAAATTGTGAAGTTTTTTTCCTGAATAAAATGTACTTTTCATTTTCAGTAAAGAAAATATACAACCAAGCAATTTGTGTTACTACTCAGAGAAATATTTAGTTGTGTTTTGTTATACTAAAGACAGATCAGACTATCTGCTGTGTCCACCAAGGTGAATAGAGCCCCCTGATATTAACGTTGTAAATCAGACTTTCTGGTATCCCACCAGGGCATAACTGAATACGTTTTTGGCAAGTGAAGAGTGATGAGCCTGTACCATTTTTAATGTGAATTTGTTATAAATGGTTATAGTACAATGATATTTTAATTAAAATGTTTCTAAATAAGTTAATAAAATAGGGATTTTTTCAATTAGGCTTTAAAGAAAAAAATCTAGATATTCAAGCAAAAATAGTAAAGCTTCAATTGTTCCGTAAATTGTGACATTGTGATTTGCACTTGTCACGAGCCGTTAATGCTAGACCTATTACATTTTGAACACTACATTTTCTAAGAAGTCCTTTAGGAACTTTCAAGAATAAGAAGAGTTTATTCTAATAGTATTTTGATTACACAATATTTGTCATATCCACTGTCGACGAAGTGTTCAGGCTTTAAAAACTGTTGTTGTAAAAAATAGCTTATATAAATACTTCACTAATCGTCACTGTGTCTTGTATTCTAGTTGGCTTGAAGACTTCTGGAATCAGTGAAACTCGTTGACAATGGACAGTGGTGACAATGTAGTTGTAGCATACATTTTTCAACTTTCTAATTCTTGAATATTTCTAAGAGACTTCATAAAAAGTACACCATTAAAATGCCTTATGATAAGAATAACCACCTATAATCATGCTTTGACACTTAAAAAGTTATTTACATCATAACAAGTTTTATGATTTGTTGTTACTTCTCTAATGACACTTGTTTGTTTTTAGTTCAAGCACCATAGTAACAGGAAAGTTTTAGGTTAATCTATCAATGAAATCCTAAACAAAAAAAAAATGTGTTGCAGTCTTGGTTACACTCAAAGTCAAAGCTCTCATCTAGTTACAATGTTTATCATAAAAAGTGATTGTTGATTATAGCCATTCAACAAAAACATACGGTAAGCCTATATTTTTATTGTTTTAGTTTGGTCATATTTTAAAATGTGAATGATTTATTCCCAACAATTCAGCATGAAATATCCAGCTTGCAAAATAAAGTTTGGCATCAATATTATCAAAGGAATAATAAAGAAGTAATCAAACATATTAGGTAGGAATTGGTTGTACTTTTGGAGCAAAGTTCAACTGAGAACACTCCATCTACTGCAAAGGAGACAAGAAGCAAATGAGTGAAACCGTCTACAAGTTCGTAGGTGTATGAATAGATGTTGCAGTGTGTTTTATAGCTATAATTGCTCATCCCTGTTCTGTAATAATGTGTGGAAAGTAATCTCTTAGGGATTAATACTAACAGCCGGTAAACATAATTTTCCAATAAGAGAAAAGTTGAAAGTTATTCTTACTCTTGTAGGCTATTTTACATCTCTTAATATGTCGGTAATTGACATCAAAGAATAGTTCACACTAGTAATTGTCTTCATGTAGAGATGTAGATGCAGTATTAGGCTAAGTTCAATTGGCTTTACAGTTAGAGACCAGGATACTTCTGTGACAACAGAGAGGGTGATTATTGTATCAGAATAAGTGAAATACTCATACCAGACGTTATTAGTAATAAATCAACATGTAGGGATTGGGGTGTAGTGGAACCAAATACACTGTTGTTGAAGGAGACATTGTGTATCTAAAGAAAAGCAGTCATACATCATTTTATCCAAGAAAGATGTACATCAGCTTCTGATAAAATGAAAATTCACTATGATTTTTGTACTGATGAGACTGGGTTGCATCTAAGTAACATGGTAAAAAAGGACTGTATTTTGTGTTGAAAATAACCCATTAATTTAATCAATTGATTAGCATGGAAATTCCATAAGTAACTGTTTTTATAAGTTAGTGTATGTAACATTAGATTTGCAGTAATTATAGCTTGTATCAGTGCGAATTTAGTCCGTAATAAGTGTTATTGAATAAGTAAATGAATTCATTGTTTTAAATGGAATAGACTTGTCTTTATTTTAACAAATATTCTAATAGAACGAACCCAATGACGGAATATGTTACTACAGTTTTATTCAAGTACGTGCAGTTTTACAAAGTACATGAGTAATAAGTCATTAAGTTTTGCTTCAGATACCTTTTGTTCTGTCGTTAATCTAATAGATTTTTTATTTCTTTAGGAAAGATTTCTGCAGAGTTGCACATAATACACATAAAAGTAGCCAGCAGTCTCTTCTACTGGCAGGTTAGGTAACATCTCAAGGCTACTATCTTTCCTATGTTTTAACAGAAACACCGAATAACACTACATAACAAAGTTTTCACTTTTTCTTGTTCCTGGGCAGAAAGTGTTATTTCTCAATTGCTTATGCCTGAAGTAAATAGAAAGGACCTAGTTTTCTCTTCAAGCCCTGCTTTTGTGACCTGGGAAATGAAATTTTCAAATTTACCCATTTTCCAAAACATTCTAGGTAGATTCAGTGCTGAATAGTTGATAGAGAATTTTCTTGAACTTACAAGAATTTTCAAGAACTTTCTAGTGTTATAGAACTTACAATAATTTTCTAGAGTGTTGTAGAACTTGCAAGAATTTTCTAGAACTTTTCATAGTAATATACATGCAGGGTCTCACCACTGACTTCTTCAGTTTAGGTCTAGCTGCCTAAGTGAACACCTACACCAATCTGATTTTATCAGAGATGGCATCAAGAAGCTGCAAGCATTCTCCAGACGCATTCTGTTGTGTATGTGGCCAATTTATCAAGAGAAGAGCGAAAAAGTACTCTGTGACAGCATCTGCTAAAATGTGTGAAGCCTACAAAACATATTTCGGCATGCCTTTCGGGGATCAAGACAAACCCTGGGCAACTCATTTCATCTGCAGCACTTCAAATAAAAACTAGGAGATAAGACGGACGGTTTGTGCTTGCTTGAATAGTAAGATTTTATATTATACCAATTTTAAACATTTTAAAATTTAAATTTTTTAGTTTATTTTTTTTAATTTTCCAATAACATAGACATAATACCACATAAAATATTTTGCATGAACCACTTGCACATTAGTTGTGGATGAAATAAATTTATTCTTCACAATAATTTCATTTTGCTCTTTTGCAGGATGGTACAAAGGGGAAAAGAAATCCATGAAGTTCGCTATTCCAAGAATTTGGCGTGAACCCACTGACCAGCAATTGCTACTTGTGCATGGTGTACTTAACAAAACAGTTTGTTTGTTTTTAATTTCGCTCAAAGCTACGCGAGGACTATCTCCGCTTGCCGTCCGTAATTTAGCAGTTTTAAGACTAGAAGGAAGGCAGCTAGTCATCACCACTCACTGCCAACTCTTGGGCTACTCTTTTACCAAAGAATAGTGGGATTGACCGTCACATTATAACGCCCACATAGCTGAGAGGGCAAGCATGTTTAGTGTGACGGGGATTCGAACCCGCGACCCTCAGATTACTTTTCGTGTGCATTAACCATCTGGCCATGCCGGGCACTATCTGTTATAAAACATTTTGAACGCAAACTGTTGTCAAGATATTAAAGCTCATAAACGCTAAAAAAGATATTTTGAGTGCCACTAATTTTCATTATAAAAACATTCACTCACTTGTCTGTGAAGATTCATACACACAGAAACTATATGTCTCTAATTTTGAACTGATAAACTAGAAAGTAGTTAGTTTTCAGGACCCTTTGTATACGTGAACTAAATTGCCATCACTCTTTTTTAAACTAACCGGATGGAATGCAGTCACCTGACAGTATCTGCTGACATAAGAACTTCGTTTGGTTCTTTGAACTAAAAAATTGGTTCAGTAGTCATTTTTATAACATACTTATAGCTTAAGTTGTGGAACTGTATTCGGTTGTATCATACCTATAACTCTGGATATTAGAAGAGCAGTTTTCACTTAAGCCACCTTATTATTAAAAATATTTAAATTTTATACAGGGTGTTCCGAAAGTCTTTCTGCACTTATATATTTATTAATGTACAAAACTGCACAGTGACTTTCCGAACACCCTGTATTATTTACAATGAGACATTGCAAAAAGTACTTGGACATGAGAACGGTAACTCAAGAAATTTCGTGCGCTCTCCTCGTCCTTGTTTTCCATATTCAGCTGAGTGACCGTAACTTTATTCTACTCAAAAATATTGTAAAAACATTCTTCTATAAATTCAAGTCAACAGAAAAATATATATATTTTTTAACTTTTCAAGTTAGTATGAAACTTCAGTTTAGGTTTGTGAATAATACACGAGGATCTATTCAATTAAAATGTTTATATACTACTCTTTTTCCATACTATATGTTATTGGACTAAATTACATGTCTTAATAACCAAAATTTTTATTAGTAGCCATACACACTGATACAATTTGGATTACTTACAAAAAATGATACATGAATAGTTAGATTTACGTATATTTATGAATAGAAGAGATAAATAAAATGACGAACGAAAGACACACACGCAAAAACATCCACCTTATTGTTTCACAGTGGTATCTTAATGAATGTATCTGAATTTGGTGAATATAAAATAACATACCAACGAAGGAACTGGATTGATGTTGAAAAAAAATGCATGATTACACAGTGTTTTTGTTTAACAGAATTAACATTAACAATGTAAAATTCACCAGCGGTTGATGCCATAGCTACAATTTCAAAATGTACTTACGATTGTTTAAAACAAAATATAGCTACACCATTTTCCTTCAAGATAAGAAATAACGAATATATTCTCATTCAATAACAAGGAAGCTAACTGCCAAACTTAGTAGGACATTTCTTTCTATCTCATAGTGTAAGCATTTTTCGATCTCCGCGGGAAATACTAAATTTTCTTTTATGAAAGTTCCAAACAAATAATACTTCAACTAAAATCAAAATATCAAGTATCAATTGATTCAACTTTTATAAAGAACTGAAAAATAAATACAAATTTAGTTTTTCAAGAAACGAAAAATAAAGTTGGAAACGCAACATGTTTTTCTGCAATAATTTATAAAAAAATGTTTGTGCGGAATGAAATTTACGAAAGGAAAGCTGACATCGAACTACACGTCATATTGACTATGTATAAAATGGTTCAAAAGACTTTAATACAAATATATTTATTAAATTTTTATGTTTATGCTATATTTTAATGCAAATAGTGAACCTTATTAAAAGTTTAATTTTTTGATAGTAATGTTAAATCCTTCCTTGGTGTTTTTTTTTATTATTATTATTATTTAACAATTTCTCCAATAATGACTGTACTTGGATATACTGACAAGTTATCTAAATTAAAACTGTTCCTGGATGTCGAAAACAATACTTTTACATCAGGAAAGTAGCTCGAGATGTTTTGTGTCCTCCTATCTTCCCCAAATTAAGCGATAACTGCATACTTTTTATAATCTGAAAAGTGTCATTTAAAAACGATCACGTTTTCGTCAATATAATGGAATATAAACGTCGACGTTTGTTTTTCACTGCTGTAACTGTCGTTTGTATGAAACGCTTTTATCCATAAAGAGGGGGATGTTTGTTTGGCTAAGATTATATGACTCAACAAGGTAATATTCCCAGAGTGTTTTGCTACATTATTTACCAGATAATCGGGACGAATGGGTAACCACGGTAACGACTCGTTCCGAGTAAAGTTAGCTTCGAACGTTGATTCTCACTCTATTGGACAAAGTTGTCCTTCATTATATATCGCCCCCCAGTGGCTCAGCGGTATGTCTGCGGACTTACACGCTAAAATCCGGGTTTCGATACCCGTGGTGGGCAGAGCACAGATAGCTCATTGTGTAGCTTTGTGCTTAATTCAAAACAACAACAACACTATATATCTATAAAAGTATTAGAAACGAGAGTTAGTGGTAAAAATACTTCTGTCTTGATTATAAGATAAATATTTTTTATTCACATTTTATTATTACTCAATATATAAAAAGCTGTTTATTGTATTTGCGTAAGCAGAGATACCAACCATTACAATTATGGTGTATACATTACGACTATACGCTCATACAGACAAATATTACGACTTGTTGCAACTCCTAAATTATTGTATATTATATAGGCCTCTACAATAAAGTGATAAATTGTTCCCCCAGGGCTTGAAAGGGGTGAAAAGAAAATTGCTAGTGAGATACAAATAAATTTTAATAATAAATAAAAGACATAGGCCAAATGGCTACTTGCGATAATCAGGTTTGTGCTTGAAATAATATAAAATTTGTAACTCCGACGTCTACCAATAGTTTGAGTGCGGTGCTTCTCCATGCTTGGTACGTGGGGGAATCCATAGTTAACGTCATCAGTGCTTGTCAGGCAGTCAGCGCTCGAGTAGATGGTTATTTCTCGTTTTCTAAACAGCATAGAAACACCAATGCGATAGTTCACAAGCTGGAAAAAGAGGCCTCGTTCACCAGATTGTCTTGTTTTTGGCAAATCTAAAAGGACTAAAAGTGTGAAAGGGGTCACAACAGTCATTACGCTCAGTCATTTGAAATAGTTGACATCTCTGCGTAAGTAGTAACGATTTAAGTATTCGATATAATTAGTATTTTTAAATTAAAATATGCTGATATTTATCAGGCAGATATAGTTAATATTGTTTATAAGGAATGAGAAACAAAATAGGAAATCTTATATTATTCTAAAAATAACACTTCAAGGTAGACGAAAAAAAATGAGCGTCTAAAATCATCTTGCTTCAGTTTTCTCGCAAGATATGAACTAGTTATGAATAGTTATTTTTTAAAGATTTTTATTAATTATTTTGTTTTCCAAAATTACTCAAATTGCAAATGATAAGTTTAATCATATAAATTTAATGTAAGAGTTTACAAGATTGTAATAAGATATTATATGTTCATGGCTCTGTATTCTATACATGTTCACGTAATAGAATTTATTGTTTTATCCATCAGTTCACTACTGCTATAAGTTCTATCTTAGAATAGTTTATATTCAACATGTTTTAAAAAGCTAAATATTTTTCTTAATAATCTAACTCACAATCAGAAAAATATTTGAATTTGTTTAAAATGTTCGATATGACTGACTTATAAATACAAAATGTAAAATTACTATAGAATCAATATTTTGTTATCATCTAATCATAAAAAGTGCAAAAAAAGATAATAAATCCCAATGCACATTATTTTAGATAAAACTCGAGCTAGTTAGAACTTCAAGAATAGCAGATAGCCCAATGTAGCTTTGCTATAAGAAAAGAAACTCAAAAAAATATTTCTCACCTTCCCAGTCGTGACATCTACTGAGTCCTGCAGATTAATTTCGTCCCCATAAAACAGCGATATCGAGCCAGGCAACGTAAGTAAAAACACCATGGTATGTAGCCTTGATGCTAATCGCGACGTTGCTACACTGCCAACATGCGAATTCGCCCATGGTGATGTTGAAATATTACTCCATTCAACTATACCAAGAATCTGAGTCTCTAAAGTTGATACATGGTTCAAAGAGAGATGCAACTGGACGTCTATAAGATCACGCAGGTCAAAAATCAAGTCAAAGGTCGATGACTCTTCATATTTTAGTTTCTTCACAAAACTCGCAGATATCATCATGATCTTTTTATTTTCATTAACACTATAAATATCCAATAAGTAACGTCATTTTTTCATCACCAAATACAGATCAGTTTGATTATCTCTACGAAAATGATTCAACCCCTTCACGTAAAACCCATCTACTCCTTTCTGAAGCCAGAAATCTAGGACTTCTTCTATTTCTTTTTGTACTACTGGTTGAGACCAGTTGAGAAAGAGTTGGCTGCCAAAGGGATGACTAGGGTTTTCTTTCTCATCTTCTTCGTATTCTGAAAAGTTAACCTGTATAAATTTTCATTTTACTAAAACTTACAAAGGAAACAACTATTCAGGTGAAAACAACCAGGTTATATGCCACTTAATAAATCGCCTTTCTGGCGCAACCGAAAAGTAATTACAGAGAAGCTTATTTATTACAAAGTACTAATGCATAAAGCAAATGTTTATTTGGAAAAATGTCACACCAAAATCATGCTCCAGACCATACTGAAATGCATAGCTCTTGCGTATTTAGTGGGGTAGAAGTGTGCAATTAAAGATCATTGTAAAGTCCACCCTCTTTCTTATATATAGAATGGGTTTGGGATGATCATGTGGTACAGCTACAGATTTTGGAGTTAGTGAACCTGGTTCAGATTTGTACGGTACCACAAAATATTTCCCGCACTTTACGATGTGAGTGCGTTATAAGGGATACAGTTAAACATTTAGCATGGATGGTGAGCGGTACAGTGCTGCTTACTAGCTAGCTGTCATTCTTCTGACAAGTATTCAAAATTAGGGATATAGACATCAAAACAAAACCAAAGTACAAATTTTATATAGAAAATTATTCATTTATTTAGTTCTAGAAAAAGAGCATGTTTGAAGTTAAGCACAAAGCTACGCAATGGACTATTCAATGTGCTCAAGCCCACAACGTTCCACACCTATACACTCTTCACTGTCTGCAAACAGTTGTGGGAAGGTGATTGCTCTTCAAAATAAATAAGAAAAATAATTGAAAAATAAAAACAAGAATAAGAGAAACAAAGTAATTAGCTCTCTAACTTCTATTTCCGTATGTATTGCTACTCGTTTATTTTATTTCTTTATGTAAGACTGGAGAATGAAGGTTAAGACTGATAGATGGAGTATCCCCACCATAATGTGGGTCCTACTTCCGCAGTCACCTCCAAAACGTAGGGTACATTTTACATCCCACATTATAGCTTGTACTCTAGGATATTTTTAATTAGTGCAGTGGTTTTTGTTTATTTTTTAATTTATATTTCATTCAGCTTGATTTTAGGTTATAACAAACTAATATAATTAGTCGGAGGTTTGGATTTGACATTATTAACCCAGTTTTTCCTATTGACTTTCTCTCTATATATATATAATAGCTTATGTTTCAAATATTGATAGGAAGTAAATATTTTGAATTTAAACTAGAACCGATTAGTGCTAACGTACAGTGGAAGTGAATTTCATGACAAAAATGAAAAATAAACCTGATTTATCGCTCTATTTAGTTTTGGACAGTAAGTTGAATAAATAATTCAACCTCAAGTGATACTTCCAGCTCAGGTTCGAATAAATTTAACACACGTGGCAGGCTTTTCATCAATATCCAGTGACATAGCGAAATATATGCAGACTTACGCAAGCATGAAATAAACAAACTTTTAAATATAATTTTATCATTTTTTAATAATTTGGGTAAGATCTGAGTTTTACGACGAGAGACCTGTTCGCTGCTTCCCTAAACTATCGCTAATCGCTAAAATGCAAGTTAAAAATACACCACAATTTACTTATAAATATTATTCAGTTTTTATTTGTTTGATTTCGTTAACCCACAAAGTGGCAATCTGTTGCCAGTGGTTGAGAAACGTTGGATTAGTCTATCGTATAATGAGAAATCACAGATAAATAAAGAAAGAATTACGAAGAAACAAAAAATAATTTAATAGGTTAAATAAGCTAAACAGTATGGTAATTGGTACAGAGAAAGTGTATGTATATATAGATTATATAGTGAAGAATATAAAAAATATGGTGCATGTGAAACGTGAAATAATAACTTACTTTGTAATAACTAAATAAATGCTTTAGCTTTTTATTTGACAGAAAAGTTTTCGTTTAAATATTAATAATAGCTCTAAATTTTACGTCACAAATGGAATTATAAAGAAAAAATAAAATAAAAGATGAAACTTTATGAAGACCGTATAACTTTTACAATATATACAATGTACCAGTAAGGCTATTGAAGCAAAATGTTTGATACTAAGCTTTGCAGCTTATAATGAATATTTATTCCGGCGTATTTTATGTGCAGTTCCTCTTTTAATTCTTGTATTTTGGTCGTTTGTTCCAATACAATTTATGACAAAACAAACTTTTTCTAAATATAAATTAGAAATAAATAAAAAAATCTGTCTCTTACTTTTTTGTAAACTTCAAGATATACGACGAAATCCATGTATACCAACTTTATCATAACAAAGAGGATTCTACGACATAGCCTTAAGTGTTTTTTTTTTATATATTACGAGGATAGAACGTTTTCAAAACTTACCAACGATTCATTGTTGACATAGTAATATTTGAATATTCCACTTCTGTTCTGCAGCCAGTGGGCAGCCCAAGTATGCTGATCGCTGGTCAATAAAGGATTAATGTCCAGTATGAGACGCATATCTCGTGTGTGCAACTCCTCAACGAGTTGTTGGAAATCTTCCATTCTACCCAGATGAGGGTCCACACTAAGAAAGTCGATGATATGACCATATTCTAGAGGATAATATAACGCACTAAAAATTGAATTAAGCCTCACAGACGCAACATTGAGGCTTTGGACATAATCCAATTTTTGGATCAGACCTCTGAAATCTCCATAGCCATCATTGTCTGAATCTTGAAAAGAAGCCGGGAAAATTTCATATGACACAGTGCCCTGCCACTAACCTCTCCGTACTTCGTTGGTTCTGTCACTAGGAGTGACTAACCTAGTAACTATACAAAAAATGCTAACGATAATAAACACGAGTATCACGAAACACCCCAGGCGAATAGCAGCCCAATTCCAACGTATAAGAGATATGAACGGAGCTTTGGTCATCATCATCCGTTCGATTCTTTCAGAGAAATTCTGATTTCGTCTACTAGCTCGATAAGCTTGACGAACAGTGTATGGTACGTTGCACGCAGTACTTAACAGGTGGGTAAACAACCCAGGTTGAAAACTCGCCTGATTACTCGTGAAAGAATATTTAGGTATTAGGCATGTAGAGGGGTCGTCATCGGTGTCTGGTATTTTTTGCCCATTCTCTTTGATTATATAATTTGGATTTTCGCGTACTTCATTGTCAGAATATCCATTAGGAGCTTCTGTCGTGCAATCATTGGCCATTTTCGCTTCATCAACACCTAAGAAGCTAGTATATTCTAGTTCAGAGGTGAAAGTTTCATTCAAGTCGGAATGACTAAAGTCCACTAGGATTTGTGAACATAATTCTGATTTTAATGATTGTTTCATGAATGACCACATTGCAGAGATGCGATGATCATCAATCGAATTAACACCATGATGCCCAGAAAGTTTCCATGGTGATCGATTTGTGCATTCAGCGTCCATCTGTTTCATATGAATAATAAAAAAAGAAAATTTAGGAACTGTAAAACTTTCAGCAATTTCACAAAATACGTCTATTTTTTTGCAGTTACAAAAGCGAATATCTTGTGTTTATTTCATATCAAATGACTTTCAGGTCGATTTATTTTGTGATAGTACATCTTAGACATGGTTTAGAATGATTAAGTGTATTAGTTCCCCGATTTTTGAATATTGTACCTCTTTTCTAGCAAACATATACAATTAAAGTTGTGAAAATTCTAAATGTCTTTGCTTTAACTTGACACAGGAAGTAAAAAAAAATCAAAAAATAACGTTCATATCGTTTTATCAGAGAGAAACCTCTCTTTTTGCCAACGTTTTCACATTTAGCAACAACTCCGAGACGGAAGATATGAATTAAATAAAGAATAATTTTAAACTGTTTATTATATTTTCTCACTTCTCTTATATCATGTTTTTATAAAGTTTATATTTGTTGAAAACTGTTCTTAACACGATTTTACAACATCAGAAGCAGTAAGTTTGTTAAAGATGACCACACTTCAGAGGCTAGCGGGAAGTTTGATGGCTTCTAACGCTAACATTAAGGGTTTGATCACTGTGATAGGCTTAGTTAAAATAGCTCATTGTGCAATTTTGTACTACACAGCAAATAAAAAATGTTAATCTTAAGATTTAAGCAAATGTGAAAATTTAAATATCAGAAGTTTTGTTTCCGCTTATCTTGAACTACCATAATTGATACATGATACATCTCTTTCTGTTGGATTTTTAATTTTTTTATATTTTTAAAGTAAAACTTCTTTGTTTACCTGCTGAATTTGAAGGAACTGGAGCAGTGCCTGTGTACTTTGGTTTTACTTGTAGGCCCGGCATGGCCAAGCGCTTAAGGCGTGTGACTCGTAATCCGAGGGTCGCGTCGCGCTACACATGCTCGCCCTCCAAACCGTGGGGTCGTATAAAGTGACGGTCAATTCCACTTTTCGTTGGTGAAGGAGTAGCCCAAGAGTTGGCGGTGGGTGGTGATGACTAGCTGCCTTCCCTCTAGTCTTACACTGCTAAATTAGAAACATCTAGCACAGATAGCCCTCGAGTAGCTTTGTGCGAAATTCCAAAACAAAGTTTTACTGGTATAGATGTGGATTTTCAAACGATTTCATATCTTAAAAAAAAACTTTCATAAAACAAGTAAACGCTAATGTAATACAATGGTACCAATTTTAATACCATATGGACCTTTCACATGAGTTCTCTGAATTGTTCCTTGTTCTTTTTAAGGAAATCTCGAAACTAAAAGTTTGAAAGTAAGTTAGAATTGTTCTTCAATTCATTAGTTGTTGAATTCTTAGAATATTCGGCCCAGAAAACCCCAAAAGAAGAGCCGTGAATATATATAATCAAATTTACAAATTTTTAATCTTTGTTTTAAGGAAGGAGAACAGTACCTTGAAATCAGTTTCATGTTATTGTTGCTTTATTGAAGTTATACAACACATATAGATTTAATGTCACTTACTTTTAAAGGTGAATTTTTACCAAATTTAATAATTGCCTTAGAAATTGTACTTTGGTTAAGTATAATTCCTGTGTGGTTGCCATAATTTTAAACACTTTAGTTTTTGAGTAAAAAAATGAAACAAAGTATGCAGGTCTTTGAACTCAAGTTTTTCTCGGTCGTTCGGCTGTTTTCGTGACGTTTTACAACTATGACGTAATAGTTGTCAAACACGCTTCGTTGCGCCCCGACCATTGTGTTCCTTTCAGTTCTGATGTTTTATGTACATCTATCAGTACTTTCTTCGGATTACATACCTTGTGAGACTATTTTTTGTCTTGATATTGCAACTTTATGTTTGTTTTATGATAATATGGTTTACTGCGTTGATTATGGTTGTGAAAACGGTTCGGCATCGAGCAAAAGCTTCTTTTCGTTTCCATGCAAGGAGAAGAAACCGGCAAGGTGGCGATAATGGAGGTGGATGGTCAATAGGAAGAACTGGACTCCTTCACACCATGCGACAACAAACGCACTCTCTCCTGGTTGGCATCTGCTCGCATAAAACACACATACACCTTGCACAAACATTCGGAATATGTCTTATAAATTATACATTTATGGTAAATATTAAATTAAGTATTTAGACTGCTACATCTAGTTTGATTTTATAGACAGAATTATGACATATAATTGAAATTCATTTTGTTACGAGTCATAAATATCTGGCACAATGATTGTGGAAGGGCCGAGTATTAGTTACCATAGTCAGCAAAGTATAAACAAACAAAGCACGGTCTGTCATACCAATAATTTATAAACACCAGACAGGTTTCGAGATGCTTAAAATTGCACGTGAAATAATACTGACCATATTTGTTGTCATGACTTAGGCTTACCATTCTTCCACTGGAGGTACGACCGACTCGCAACCTGCCTTGGCGCTATCAGTATCACTCACAGTTTCGTTACTCTCGCTCGTGGAACTGTCCTCATTACTAGAACTTGTAAGATCTGTGTCAAAAGTAACTGTTCTAGGTTCGTTCAGAGTAGGTTCGAATTGATGTGGCGCAACTCGACATTGTTCAGAACACAAAGTTAAAACAGACTCCGTCTCTGTTTCTCCGTATGCATTGGCCAGGTTTATTTGCATTCAACGCGCTGGCGTTGGCGGTTTCTTTGGCAACTATAACGTTACAGTACTTTTCCTAGCGGCAAACGTAAAAACTAAAACGTTCGAACTGCCACTCGGAAAGGACTCTTTCTGCATCAAGTTCTAGGTTTCACTTATTAGCACATATTTTGTATAAAAAATGTGAATCAGAAAAATTAATCAGTATGAGCAGTTCTTTAGACTGCAAAGTTTCTTCTTTTTTTAATTCACCTTTAAAGAATTTTATTTGAGAAAACCCAGAAAAAAGAAAAATAAATTTAAAGCTTCTGACTACAATATAAGAGCTTATAATTTTATTTTATTGGAGAAAAAACGATATTTGTAAAAATCATTTGGTTCATAGTGCACGAACTTGTGAGTAAAATGTATAATTATAACCCTAACCTTGTTTATGTTCATAAAGTAATACTGAGTGAGAAATAATTATGTTAATTTTGTCTATATCTATCTGTATGGTGTTGACGTTTTTTATGAATTATAAGAAATAGATATGCATCTTTTAACAGACATTTGACTTTGTAATTTTACAACTTCAAAATCATGCTGAAGCTCAGATATAAATCTGTTGGAAATTAAAGTTCAAACTTTTTGTATTTGTTATCAAGGAAAACGTGATTTACAAATGTTTGTGTGACTTAATATTAGATAGTTCATAGGATTTGTAAGAATTAGTACGCTTTAATTCTGGTAATGTGATGTGATTCATAAATGTTAGTTAACTTCACTCCAGAAGTAAAAATTGAACTGGAAAAAAAGAAGAAACGTGTGCATTTTTAGTCTTCGACGCTGTTTGTATTATCATTTTGTTAAACAAGTATGCTTAATACAGATGAAAATTATTAATCATTTACTCATTATATAACTATGTAAAATATAATTAAACAATTTCTCTTAAAAGCTCATACACTATGTGTATGAATTACTCGAAACAAACATTTAAAGAATAAATAAAAGCTATACATCTTTAGCTAAGACTAAACTCACTGTTAAGAAATAATGTCAGTTGTCCCTTTGAGCCAATTACCATGCAAATAAAGCATCAAATGATTCATCACATGATCTGAATATTGTTTCAGCCTACGCTCCTGAATGGTTATCTGATAGAGGCTACTTTACATTTTAAAACGTAATGACACCTTCATTATGGAATATATACATTACGAACAGTAAAGTGTTGCATGCTTCCTAAGATATTCTTGACCAGAATTATGAGAGGTTTATTCCGTCTCTAGGGGATCTTTAATGTATGGAATAACTTGATAAAATGCGATGCGTCTCCCAAAAACGTCTCACATACATTGAATTGGGTCGAAGTCCGTTTCGTCAAATCCAGTTTTTTCAAGGAACATATCGATTAGTTTTACACGATGTCGAAATTTCATCATTTTCCATTAGATCGAAGCCAATGATACATTCATCAGCATATAGTAACAAAGTAACTTGATGTACAGCATTAATGGTACCATTTCTTAAAGCGTAGAAATATAGTATATTTTATTTTTTCTCACATCTTACATACACTATCAAAATGTCCATTATGATCCTCTACAGAAATGATGCTGGAGCTGTTTTCAGGTGCTTTCCAAGTGACTTTATGCTGATACCTCAATGAAGCATGAACAACTTGTTAAAATAACATTGCTCAACAGGTCGTTGGATCAGTGATGTGATTTTAGCATCATTGCTGGCAGGCTATTTTGCTTCTTGTTATCCATAAAATGCACCTTATTTGGTGTGTAGTAAACACACTAATCTCGTGATGTCTATTTTTAACATCTGTTAGCTTACGCCACGTCCGATTACGGCAGTAAACATCTGATTCAGTCTCAAAACAGGTATTCTACTATTGCATCAAGCCAGAATCAACAATTATTAACTGCTATCTTGTATTGTAAGAGATAACTGTCCTTGCTAAGATGTTCAAGTAACTATATCATTGGTTTAAAAGCATTTTCTAGTTCTGCTAACAAGGCCACGAAGCATTTGAAGCTAATTTACAGCAACACGTTATGATTGGTAAACTTCTATTTGTTTAATGGCTCTTCACGTGAGTGAAACATCAAGATGAATTCAATGATATTTAGGCATCTCCATAAGAAATTTAAAGCACTCTAATTCTGCGATACGCTTCAAACTGATTACTGAAACATATATTGAAAGCTCGATCATAATTCTGATTTCCGTAACAATGAAACGATGAACTAAATCATATTGTTTTATTGTCATAGTTTTAACTATAAATTCTTGTTATGCTTTGAATCCTTTATGTTATATAAAGTTTTCGAGTACCTTATAGGATTATTGTGTTACGGAATGAAATGCAAACAAACAGCTACTACAACCACTTGTGAAACATTAGAAATGAATCTGTTAAATTTTGACTGTCAAAGAAGTCAAAAATGAAACTAGCAAAAAATTAGAATACAAAATTTATATTTTCACAAATCATAGTTAGAACATATGTGCTTGGCCAGGACTTAATACCAATACCAACATTAATGAACAATACAACAAATATATCAGGATTAATAATTATTTCAATAAATAAAGGAAAAGTAAACCAGGAAAAGAAACACCAACTTTTAAAATAACAATGTTCCATGCTTACAAAATCATTAACAACATCAAGTAATAAACAATAATAATACCTTTCAGCTATCATTTGTGTACTTAGTTGTTGAAGCTCATGATACGGCTTTTATTTAGTGTTCAGATCACCATTACATCTCACGTCCATAAATCTACATAATCTTTAGCAGTATTAACAGTTTCTTTATGTCACCACTAGGGGAATTATTGTCAGTATCATAATCAACTCGATTCTGAAAACTTAAAGAAGTACCTCTTTTTTTTTTGAAATGATTGAAATGTATAATGTAACTTTTTTCTTTTAATATGATAAAAATTCTTGAAATAAAGGTCACATGTCTTTACCCCCAAATTAGAAGTTCTCCCTTAGTAAATGTTTTAGAAAAGAAAACTCAATATTGATGGTACTTAGATAGATAGAGCTATAATTACTGAAAAAAAAAAACACATTTTCAACGTCGTTTAGGAGTTTTATAAGTCTCTGGAGTGATGAAGTGAGAAGATGAATTATGTTAGCTGGTGACAAAAACATTTCGGTAAACAGCAAAGTTGATTTGTTACAGTTCGAACAAGAACATTTGTTATCCTCTAAATACATCCTGTTCCAGATCTCCTCAAGATACAGCAGACCGTGTAAAAATGTAAAATTACCAAGTAAAAACAACAGCTATAAAACAAAAAAACAACCCCTAGAGTGAACTAATATGCCTTGTTGTTTTTTTTTAATTTCGCGCAAAGCTACGTGAAGACTATCTGCTCCAGCCATTTTAAACTTAGCAGTGTAAGACTAAAGAGAGGGCAACTACTCATCACCACCCACTGCTAAGTCTGAGGCTACTTTTTTACAAGTACATAGTGAACCGACCGTCACATTATAGCGCTCACACGGCTTAAAAGGCGATCATGTTTGGTGCGACGGGGATTCGAAACCGCGACACTCAGATTAGTCAACCTTTCACTTAGTTTAGGTCGAACAACCTTTCTTCCTTTCTGATATATTTAATAAAATGCATTGACTTAACATTAGCAAGATTATATTTTCAAGAAAGAAATACTTAACATAATCCTTCATTATTTTTCAAAATATAATAATAAATACAATGATCAAATTTTCAACATGTTTTAAAATGATGAAGTTACTCGTGTATACAACATTTGTGAAATTCTTCTTCCAACGAAGAAATTGCTGAATGTTTGCAAAAAAACGTGCATTATGTATTAGAAAGTTACAGTATAGTTTGAAAATGAACAAGTTGATTCAAGCATAAGTTAAAGAAATTAAAAAATATAAAACTGAAATTTTATCTGCTCCTTCTTTATTAAAGGTTTTCGTCCTTATAGAATGTTAGTTACCGTTTATTAATAAATAAGGCGAAAGGATAAATCCACATACTTTGTATTCCGTGTTATTTTATCTTTATTTACTTATAAACAGAACTTGGCTTTAGGTGAACGCAGAACATGAATACTTACATCAACAATGTGCATAAATATTTCTCTCAATCAGATACATTTTTGTTGAGGTAGGCATGAATATATTTGTCTATACAGAATATGAATATTCATGCCATTTCAAAACGCAAGTGTTTCTCTCATAGGACAGGGAAATTCCTGTTAACAAAGGACACAGAAGTTTCTATTAATACAGCCACAAACATTTTTGTAAACAAGAAACACAAACATTCCTATCAACAAGACACGAACATTGACAGAACTCTTGGTGTTTATTATAATATAACTTTAAAATGAAACAGGTAACGTAAGTAAACGCTAAAGTGGAATATTAAGTTGCGACGAGCAGTATCATTTGAAGCTCTTTACATTGTTTGGTGTTGGAAAGATTAATACAGATTGAAGTGTGGATAACACTAAAAACAAACTAAAGGATAGATGGTTGAAAACTGTATAGGTATGTGTTAAGAACAGTATGAAATGTTGGCTGAATGGCTGAAAATCTACTGGACGAACCACAGGAATGAATGTTTGAATAAATTTATTAAGAAATTTAATTTCAACCTAAATGATCGAAACTGGAATAAACTAAACATATAAGCTCTGTCACATATCAGAGTGATAATATAACTTTATCCACGAAAAACAGAATACGTAAACGTTTCATAAGAAACAACACTAATTGATAAGGACATAAAAATAATAGTAGATGATATCGACTGTGTGGTTAATGTTTCCAGAATGTAAATCCGGGGTTTACGTTCCTGTTACCGAGAATACGCGCCTTGCGCGATTGGTCAAGGTTGTATTGTAAAAGTGACATTAAAATACTACTTTTCGGTCAGACAAAATTAACCCGAGAAAGAGTGTTACTGACTAGACGTCTTTTCTTTCTCGTCCGTCACTCCGACAGATAGATATTTCTTTGTGTACAACGCACAAGAATTGTAAACTGGACAGAGAAAACAATAATTTGTTCATGTATTGGCGTGCAGACGCTATGCTCGAAGAATCGAAAAAGTAATGATTTCATCAAGTGGAAAAGAATAATATATTATTGCCGTCTAGTTTTATAAGAAATTAAAAAAAAATTAAATTATTATTACTGTGATTAATCTGATATTATTCAACTGTAGGCTGAAAAAATATACAATTAATGAAACAAACTTTTTTATCAGGTCCGTACATCACACTTACCTTTCAGTTATTTTCTTTCAAGATTGCAAAGAAAAAGGAGCCACGAACTGTAAATAAAAGGCTTAATTATTTTTTATTTTTTTCATTAAGGTCTATGCAGAATTTTTGTTTTTCGCCATCTGTTGGAAGGCGAAGAGTTTGTTCCGTTAAAACACTTTGTTCATAAGTCAGGTCTTGTGTTCAAACGAAAATATACTGAAATAACGAACTGTATAACCCAGAACTGTAGAAGTTAAGAATCAGGTGATCGAGGCCTGATAAAATTATTTCTTTCTCTTTCAACTCTCTCTATTGCTGTGTTCTGGCGGTCTGTGTGCCAACAAACACTGGAGACCCTTCTCTTGTGATCTGTTCAGAAGTTACTTGTTCCACGTGGTTAACTTTATGGAACTGACGTTAAAGAGGTTAATTGGATGCCGTGAAGCGAGCTTCTAACAGCGTCCAAATTTATTTGTTTTAACAAAGATAGATTTTCCCTTGGATGTTTGTTGGGTTACGAAATATAAGGTATTCAAAAGCGTAATATTTATATATATTATACCTTGTTATAAGAAAATAAACACCTATAGATTTAAATATAAAACTTTAAAAAGTATGTTATTATTAGCATTTGAAAATTTTGAAATTCGAAAGGTTTTCCAAGCTTAAAAGTAATTTTAGTTGAATATTTGCTTTCCTGTCTTACCTTAGTCTTATTAGTCAAACAGGTAGCATTTTAATATCTGAAACCCTATAGGTTATATTGCAGCCTAAAGTGGTAATAAACTATTTGAAAATAACCTTTTGCTGAATATTGTCAGAAAACAGGTACACTCTCTAGTGTGTAATTAAAAAATAAACTCTAAATATTTTGTCTCTTTCGTCTCTCAATTTTTTTTAAAATGATTGACGTGTTTGCAGTTTATGATTATCAAAATTGATCTTCTTATGTGAAAAAGAACCATAAGGTACAATCTGTTATTGGTTACATATCACTGGCTTCCGAGTGAACCAACCTTTATCAACAACGTTGGAAAGAACACTATGTGTACGTCAGTTTGTGAGTTTGTGTGTAATTAAGCTACACAACGAGCTAACTGTGTCCTGCCCACGAAGGGTATCGAACCTGGATTCTAATGTTATTTCTTCGCAAACATATCGCTGTGCCACTGGTATGAAAACATTTTTTTAACAGAAAATAATCCTTTAATGAGAATCAGGAAACAGAGTGATATTTGGCAAATCTGAGATTATGTTTCTCACATCAAGGCCTAAAACATCCAGAAAAGTTTCATTAGAATCATATTGTGTCAAAGCAATAGTGTTAAAATTTTCGGAGTTAGTATGGAAACTGAATAAATCGACACATTTAATTTGGTTTCACATTTTCACTATTTTAATAACAATTTGTCTTATTTGTTTGCTTATTTTATTTGTCTTATTTGGCTGACTGTATTAAAATAAGGCTTAGAAATGACAAGCAAAATGAATGTTTTAAAAATAAAATAAAATTGAGAATAGGAGAACAAAACAATACAAACTTTGGTCATTTCATTTATAGAATTAATCTGGTTTTAGAGATAGGTCTATAGGGTACGATGTTTACCATAATAGTAGGCAAGTTTTATATTTATTAGGCTAACAATCTTTTAAAATTATGTATACCTTATTTGAAAAGAGAAAACGTTAAACTTGGGAAAGTGTAGCACAAATAATACAGATGTATTTGAGTATGATATACATACGTTTAATCTAAAGAAAGTAAAAACACCATATATAGCGTAACAGAACAAAAACGACATGTAATTCCTGAGTAAGGATGCGCAATTTAGGTGAAGTATACGCTAAATTGTTTCTATATATAATCAAAAAAACAAACTCTGATAACGTTTATTTTATCAATATTGTATACGTATCTATGGTGAATCCTAGAGTAGCTGGACTACTTTCAATATTTTACAGGCCTTAACTTGAAAAGACGTGTAAAAGTTATATAACATGTTTTACCTTGGGTTTATTACTTTTTGTATTTTTATTTGAAATGAAAAGATTTTTATTTGTGCTGAAATGCTACAAGTTGTTGAAAAGTGGTAATATGTTGCAAAACCACGAGTAGTTAAAAGTTTCAGCAATTTGTTTATGTTTTTTTACTTTAAAGAATTTTGAGTAACACAATAGAAGTGCAGGTAACGTGCTTTTAACTTGGTGTCGAATGATGAAGAGTGTTGCTATATTTCCCAAAAGGTGTATAGTTCTCAGTACAGAAGGTCACAGACAAAAAGTTCACCTGTTAAAACTGTTTATGATATTATGCCCCCAGATCACGTTTCAAAAATGTTGGGTTCACAAAAGAGATCGTTTTGATAATGAGAAAACAATATTTCTAGCATAATCCTAAAATTATCAATGATACATAATCAAAGAATCTGATATTATTAAGAAATCACATTTCTGTATCAGTAATATTTCACGAATTCAAACGCCCATCTCGCAAATGTTCTTGTGACGACACAGATCTGGTTCAGCAACGGTTCTGTGACGACACATAACCTTGTGTTTTAGTACTACAGGGAGATTTACCTTCTTATTTCCTTGAAAAATCCTGACTAACAGGGTTTCAATGCATTTCACTATTAACGTCAAGTTACAGATACAGTCATACTTTATAGTGTTTTTTAACACTACTCTTATACATTAACTTTATTTTACATCTTGATTCCTCCCATTGGTGATGTACCGCTAAAACCCTTTTATATCACTTCTTTTTTGTTCTATTCTATATTTTCTTCTTTTTCATTTCTTATCATACTTTTACTTCCTTTTTTTTCTGTTTGTTTATAGCTGTACCTGCCCCCTAGTGGCACAACGGCATGTTTGCGGACTTACATCGCTACAAACCGGGTTTAGATACTCTTGATGGGAATAGCACAGATAGCCCAATGTGCATTTTGTGCTTAATTCTAAACAAACAAACAATAATATTTTTATTACAAAATACATATTTTTCTCTGTACTGTTTCATTCTGTTTATGTTTGTCATTGAGATAATAGTTTTACGAGTATTGTAGTAATGAGCACAAATTGTTATTACCTTTTGTTTTGTTTTTTAAGAAATGTTCTTGCAACATTTAGTTTTCTGTATTCAACTTTCCTCTAGTTCTTTGTGACTTTTACATAACAAAAGATCTAACGTTGAACTAAAGACAAAATTTTGTTTTTATTCAAAATATCAAAACACAAGCAACAATGTTTTGACTTCTATTTCTAAAATGAAAATTTTCTGGAACATAGATTTTCTGATTTTCCACAAGAAGAACAAACGTTCTATTTATTTTGTAAGTTCAGGGGAGCAAGAAAATGTACCAAGAACATCTTTATAAACTCAGTTGCATAATGTGACATCAGTAACTATGATGCATCCAATAAAATTAAAAAAAACCAAACAAACGGGTGTTACTTTACTTTGCTATGACGCAAAAAATACCACGTAAAAGCAAATGTCAACCTATTCACCCTCGTAAACTTAGCTTAGAAAAAAATGCTTACTTACTAGTAGAATCGACTTCAGAAAAGTTAAAGAAGGCATTCTATAAAACATTTAAATAAAAACTTATCATTTTTTCTAATGTATTTCTATTTTGCCGGAACAACGTGCTTTCTTTCGTCGTTGCTTGCTTCAAGTGACGTCTTTGCAGTGAATACAGATTTACTGTTTCGATCATGATAGAATGCGCCGCCTCAATGCTCACCAAATCTTCCTAGCCAATGAACTTTGAAAAATCATGGAATCAGCGGGTGCATTCTCACTTACGAAATGAGGTCTAGTTTCATGTCACACCACATTTATTTGTCGGATTCGGCTCTTCTTTGCTACGTCTGGATTGCTCTAAACTTAGATACTTTCCGGAAATCTGCGAATGTGCCACCTTCTTCAAACAAAGACTCAAGAAAAGCGTTGTTCTTTACTGAGTGACACTTATGAAACACTACAATATCTGCTATTTAGAACTCAAGATTTTATACACATTTGACGTAGAAAATGCAAAATGATGGTTTCTTTGTATTTTGTTCTAACTAGAGAACAAACAAACAAACTTTACCATATGTCAGAACAGGAAATTAACCCTAAACACATTAAAATAAAGCTTCTTTTCCTTAAGCGATTTGAAAATATTAATTTCAATTTCCCATTCCTTTCTCTTTTTTGCTCTTCTTTCATTTTCACCTCTTCCATATTCTTAAGAAATCCTGACTAACAAACAGTATATGGCTCGGCATGGCCAAGCGTGTTAAGACTCGTAATCTGAGTGTCGCGGGTTCGCATCCCGGTCACGCCAAACATGCCCGCCCTTTCAGCTGTGGGGGCATTATAATGTGACAGTCAATCCCACTATTAGTTGGTAAAAGAGTAGCTCAAGAGTTGGAGGTGGGTGGTGATGACTAGCTGCCTTCCCACTAGTTTGACACTGCTAAATTAGGGACGGCTAGCACAGATAGCCCTCGAGTAGCTTTGTGCGAAATTCAAAAAACAAACAATTTAATTCCATAATAAGAAAAATAATATTAAATGACTATTGTATAAAACTACATTATTTAAAAAAAATGCTAATCTTATGTTATGGGTGAAGGAAATAATTTTAATTATTGCCGGGATTTTACTTACGTTTTCAGTTGTTCATGACAGAGATGCTTTTGTTTTGTATGTGTCGAATAATATCTTTGATGTTTTTTCCTAACGCTTCTTGCATTTAGAATAAGTCTAAGGCGATGAGTATCGTATTTTTAAACTAATAATGTTTTGCACTCAAAATCTAAGAAATCTAATTTTTATTTCTTTTAAAGATGTAGTTAGGACATTCGACTAGCAGTCTGAGGGTCGCAGATTCGAATCTACCTTACACCAAACATGCTCGCCCTTTTAGTCGTGGAGGTGTTATAACGTAACCCGTCAATCCCACTATTCGTTAATAAAAGAGTAGCCCAAGGATTGGCGGTGGGCGATGATGACTAACTGTATTTACTCCAGTTTTACACTGTTAAATTAGGGATAGATAGTGCAGATAGCTTTCGTGTAACTTTGCGCGAAATTCAAAACAAACAAAATAACTTTTTTTTCTAAAAAGCTACAGTAAAAAGTGTGAAGGAGTCCAGGGCTGGGTTAATAATGCTAATAACTTTGGTATGCTGAAGTTGCTAGTACGTGTTACTTTGTTGCAGATTCATCGTGATAGGAATATTTTGTCGGGTGAAAGAGTAAAAATGTACCTTTCACGTACGAAACTAAATATTTTTTACTGCAAATATTTTCTGATATAATGTTGTTGTTTTTTTTAATTAAGCACAAAGCTACACAATAAGCCATCTGTGCTCTGCCTACCACGGATATCAAAACCCGGTTTTCAACGTTGTAAGTCCGCATTCATACTGCTGAGCCACTGGGGGGCTCTTATAAAATGTCTTGGAAAGAAAAGTTAAGTGACATTAATAACAAGAAACTAACCGATAATAGTTATAATTACACTATACTCCCATATAAGTAATGTAATAATAGTACTTATAACACATTTAGAGGTAGTTCAAAATTAGGGAATGCAATTGCTGTGTTCTTGTTTTTTTTATAATTGGCATTTTAGCCCACGAGTATTTAAGTGTTGCTGGTTAGATTGAATATTGTACTGCAGTACCTTACTATCTTGGTGGATTTCTTTTACTAGGTTACTTTCGTTTTCCTTACCTGTTGTTTAATAACGTATTTTTAACTTTGTTTTGATAAAACCATCAGTGAGTATTCTGATTTATGAGAAAAAAAAATATTTTTGTTAACACCTTAGAAGAAGCGCTTTCCACTAGTAAAGGTATAAGTAACATGTTTAATTTTTAAACAGTGAGAATGTTGTAGGTAGCAGCATCAATTCATGATGGAAGCCGTTTGAGGGTTAACAAAGAGGTTAAGATAGATGATAATAACATTTTTCATCTCGTAATTTTATGATATTTTCGCTACTAGCTTGTCCAAATTGAACAAAAGCTTAAATCTGGTATAGATGAATTCATTTTTTATCTATCTATAGGGTAAATATTTACACTAAGTTTAGTTACCTTTCTTCAGTAGCCTATTACGCTAATGTTACGGTAACATTAGACTACACTGCGTCTTAATGAACATGATCTTTCTCTCCTCTTCAGCAGCTCTGTGTATTAAATTTGGTGTAATACAATATATACTATACACATCCTAGTGCTGCGAATCCAAAGCAAAAACGACAAAACAAACAAACAAATCTTTATTGATCAACTTCGTGTTGAGAGAAAGATTTCTACCTCTTATAATCCAAATACGGACAGACTGTTTTACCAGCTTCCACCAGTACTGAAAAATTTAAATGTTCATCCCTGAAAGGTTAGGAATAGCGTTTCTAAAATAATTCTAAACGTGACTTCTGAGGAGAAGAACAACTCGCAAAAACATTAAGTACTAAACTCTGAAGACGGTTTGCGCTCTTAAGAATCTGAGAAGATAAAATGTATGTAAATATTAAAGTTATAAGCATCACAATCAATTCTCACAACAGGAAAGTACAAGTCACGGAACTTTCGCCGAAATAGAACAGCAACAGCTTTGAACATATATCTTCTGTAGATGTTTTATTGTTTTCATCCAGGAATTACTTCAATTTGGACAGCATGACTAACAAGTTACACTGAGACAATTGTTATTTCAACTTTAATGTTATTCCTAGAATGTACTTACGGACGGTTAACCTGAAGATGACCTAAGGAGGTCGAAACGTTGTTCTCTGCTTTATTAGTAAAAGTGTTAACATTCATACCAGCCATCCTGAGATACATTTTTACTTCAAGTGGGTTTGTCATCATCACAGATTATTCCTAGAATATGATTAGAATTCTTCGTTATTACAGTTTTACAATTCAGAATCATAAGATAAGGGGAAAAAAGTTAAAAAGTCAAATAAACGTGATTCAGAATAACCTCTGGGACAGTTGAAAAAGGTATAATCCACTTAAAAAGTGTTAAACAGGTAACTTTTTCGGAACCTTGGAAAATAAAATTAAAACAAATTCTAGCTCTCATTTTTTCCGAATTATCCTAAACAGCTGTTATGTATTTTTTATGTTTTATGTTCTTCGTAGACTAAACGCAACAGAAAAACACAGATAACAGCTTTTATAATTTATTACACTAAACTATTAACAAATATAACAGATATAACATAAATTATATAATAACAATGACAGATATTAAGTTACAACATTCGAAATTAATTACAAAACAAAATAATACTAGTTTCAAACTTCAAAATTAATCACAATACAAAATGGTACTGGCCTGTATCTAATATAATGATCTAAAATGAAAGTCTCAAATTCCTGTCTAGGGTGTGAATTTGGTCCCACGAAGAAATTCCGAAGCTTAAATTAAGAAGTTCAGAAACAGTTCACAGTTTAATAAATTCGCCGACTCTCAGCACAAGCAGTAATTCAGATGAATCGTAGAGATTGACGAAATAAAATCACGGCTTCCGTAGATCTAACTTCAGTCACAAATCCAAGTTGAATAATAACAGCAAACACTTAATATTTCTCAAATAACTGACCCTCTTCTTTTGAAATAAAACTAATGTTTGACACTCCTTTTTTTTCGAATAAAAACTGATGTCTGAATCTCTTTTATCTCTCTCGCATCTTCGTCTGTTTATATATTGTAGGCCTAAACTCCTCGAAAGACCGCGAAATTTCTACAGATCTCCAGAGCAATCCGCGCATGTCCGTTCTTGCACGAGACTACACGTCTAGACACGAAGTCACCAGCACTTCATTTACAAACATATGATTGGTCTACTTAATTCAAGAAAATTCTAAATGTTACCCTAAATGAATAACAACATATTAGTTTAAACTTCGAAACAATAATATAAATATGGAAAAATGAATAATAGAAATGAAAATTTAAACACAACACGACATGTTGTCGCTTGCAAAATATTTACACAACATTTACATAACACAGCCATATTAGCGACCTTAAGGTTCGTGTATTGCTATCCCAACTTAAAACTGCTGACCAATAGGAGTGAAGCCAGTCAGCCACACCCGTCGCTAACATGGGTGCTCTTAGTTGAAAAGTGGGATTAACTATTTCATTTATAACACCGCCATAGATGAAAATACAGAACAGAGGTATATCATTTCACAAAACCTTAAACGTCTCGACTAGCACTCCTACGCACTAACCACTAGAACACACGTAGCTCATATTGTCTTTCAACGTAAATAAGCATAGTCGTAATGTTCACTAGAAACTGAAAGATCAGTATTCAGTCTATCACGGAAAATCAAAACACCCACTTAAGCCTTGTAAGTTACCATTGTCTCACTGGGGTGACTTCATAATAACAATTCACACAGTTAATATTTCGTTTTTCTTCAGTTAGATATCGTTGTAGTAAAAGTTAGTATAAAACTACTGTAATTTAAGTCAATTTAGATCTTCTTACTCAAGTCCTTTTGAAAACAAACTAGGGTTTATTCTTAAATAACACGTATTTATACGTGTTTCAGCAAGAAAATTTTGACACAGTAAAGGTTATTTCAAAATTTGTCAAAGTATGTGTTCAAAAATATTTTATCCGTTTTCAATCAGCATACCAAATCTGCTTTTATGTGATGTCATTACTACTAGCATTATATGTTATGGACAAATCTGTTTTGATTTGTAGATCTTTCAAGTTTCGCAGATTATATCGGTTAACATTTCTTTAAAAAAATTCAAAATATTTTGATGAAATGCTTATGGTCTTACTACTTACTTCTGTCTCAATGAATGATTTTGTCTTTACTGAAAATGTCAGTTAGAAGTTATTCACAGGTCGACAGACTGGAAGGGGCTGCCCAATTTTGTGGGAAGGTGACGTTTTCAAACGATTTGGGCGTACAATATAATGTTGTTTGAAATTCGCTGTACTGTGTGCAAACTTTTCCGAATAAACTTTAAGGTACTCAACGTGTTTTTCAGGAAATTTCTTTCTCGTAAGGGAGTTAAATATGAACATTTTTTTTATGATCACTCGTAGTTCTAACTCACATATCATTACGCATATTTTGCTTAACAAAATAAGTTGTTAATAGCAAATCATGAAAAGGTCAGAAAGTGAACGTTTCTCTCAATACGATGTGCGCAACTACAGCGAAACTTTACAAGACAAGTTGTGTGTGTAGACGGATGTTTCTTTTGTTCTCATTGAAGCGTTGCTGATAATACGTTTCAATAAGGTATTTTATTCTAATCGCGCTAAGAAAAATTCTGAAGAAACTGTTTAAAATAAGCAGCCTCTCACAGCTGAATGATACTTTTTTACATACTAATGTACTTACAGTAAACAGAGTTGTATAACCAAGTGTTCTTTAACTCCTGTATTATAAACTTGAATTAATTAGATTTCTTTTCATACTCCGGATCATTACTATTTACTCCCCACTCACATGAATACATTTTTTTTGTTTAGAATTAAGCACAAAGCTACTCAATGAGCTATCTGTGCTCTGCCCACCACGGGTATTGAAACCCGGTTTTTAGTGTGTAAGTCCGAAGACATACCACTGTGTCACTGGGGGGGGGCACATGAATCCTTTTCTACAACATAAGTAACTGAAATAAAGTAAAAAACAATCTACTAGTTGTATGATTTACTTTATGTAATTATTTTTTTTTCAAAAGAAGAATTAATCAAGACACATAAACAGCAGCAAAAAAAATTTGCTACAGTTTGCCTCGTATTTGAAAAACTAAAGTAAAACATAGAAGACCTTGTGGTATCAGCTACAATATGAGGATTTTTTATTATTTTTCAAATAAACATGAAATAAAAGCTTTATCTACTTTTTTTAGTTTAAGTACTAAAGATATTGTACAAATTGTGAAAATGAAAGATATACTGACCACCCATTACAACTACAGGCCCTTTTATTGTGTTTTCTTGTGAAGGTAAATAACGCCCCCTGCCAGTACAGTGGTAAGTCTACGTATTTACAACGCAAAAATGAGGGGGTGCGATTCCCCTCAGTGTGCTCCACAGATAGCCCGATATGGCTTTGCTATAAGAAAAACACACACACATTTAAGGTAAATAGTATGTGAGAAATAATAATAGCAATTCTTGGTTTTATGTGAAAGGAAACATAGAATAAAATATATTAATACATGTATTTATTCTTGATAACAAGAAATAAGCTCTTGAATTATTATTTTATTTTAAGCTATAATTTATAATATGGTATTAAGTAACTTTGAAATAATGTGCAGTTATACTTAGAAAAACCCCTCAGTGGTTCAGCGGTATGTCTGCGGACTTACATCGACAAAAACCGGGCTTCAGTACCTCTGGTGGGCAGAGCAAAGATAGCCCATTGTGTAGCTTTGTGCTTAATTCAAAAACAATAACAACTACTTAGAAAAATAAATCATGAAAAGTTGAATAAAAATGTCCTTGTATTTGTCTCTTTATACTGATGTGATTTGATAGAAATTAATGATAATATAAAAATAATTGATATGAAACTATTTTAATATGTTTTCGGTTGGAAACAAATTGTTTTCTTTAAAGCTCATTTATATAAATGTATAAATGAGAAACAACGACTAAAACAACAATCATAATTTAAATAAAAATATAATTAATATGTACATATGTGACAAGTTTGAATTTCGAATAATTTTTACATTTCTCAACTTCCTCACATGAATCCAGGTAGGGTGTTAAGATACTCTGGAAAATTAAATTTAGCCTTTTTCGTACTCAAAGGATGCGGTTGAAATGCTTCTTGAAGGCAGAAGACACAACCCTGAAAACGAATTCATTGTTTCAGACTTCTTTGTTAACCCAACTTAAATGAACAAAATAAGTTAGCTTCCCAGTACGTTATCGGAATAGTAACGTAAGAGGCATATTATTATGAATGCTAATGGAAACATAAGAACATCTTTATGTGTGTTCGATATGAGCAACGATTCTGCTTTTTTTATTTACATTATTCACAATCCGCCGTATTTACAAAGAATTATTCTCCTCAGCTTTTGTATGCTTTGCAAGAGATTATATAAATGACTAAATTTTTACTATTTTCTCTAGCTAAACATTATGAAAAACTAGACCATCTAGTTTTGAAGAACTTATAGGGTTCAAAAGTTCAAAATCTTGACCACAACTACTATAGAGCATCAAAATTATTTTATGGTTACTTCATAGACGGATAGCCGGTGTAAAATTATTTCTGTCAGTCTTTCATTATTTATTAGTATATTATGAGTCACTTCAATCATTTTAGAAAGTAATTAAGCCACTCATACACAGCTTTTTGTCCTATCATATAAAGCAAAATGCTATAAAAAGTAAATAACCATACTGGATTGAAACATCGACTTGAATGGCTGTTTAGGAAAGTATTTTTATATTTTTGGTGAATTAGAACACGATGTTCACTTCATCAGATTTTCCAGTTATTAATAAAATTATAATTTTGAATAGGTGTATATAACTTTGGTAATATATTTCAGTTTTACTACTCATTTATAAGTGCAAAATTGCATAGTGGAATATCTTCAATGTTCATTGTGGGAATCAAACTTTGAATTTAACAGTTATAAGCTCTCAAGCTTAACAATTGACAAACAAAATACAATAGTAATACTGAACCAAATACAGTATTATAGAGAGAATAATATAATGAATAATATAGAAATAACTACTAGAAAGACAGAAGTAGAATGAAACATCACTGCTAAGTAACAGATTTACTCTCATACATTTATTTTAATACTACGCTTGTTTCAGTATAATTTTCCTTTATTGTGTTTTCCATAGTGAAGCCACACCGGGTTATCTGCTAAGTTCACCGAACGGAACCGAACACTTGATTTTAGCGTTGTAAATCCGTAGATGTACCACTGTACTAATTGTTTGTTTGTTTGTTTTGGAATTTCGCACAAAGCTACTCGAGGGCTATCTGTGCTAGCCGTCCCTAATTTAGCAGTGTAAGACTAGAGGGAAGGCAGCTAGTCATCACCACCCACCGCCAACTCTTGGGCTACTCTTTTACCAACGAAAAGTGGGATTGACCGTCACATTATACACCCCCACGGCTGGGAGGGCGAGCATGTTTAGCGCGACGCGGGCGCGAACCCGCGACCCTCGGATTACGAGCGCACGCCTTAATGCGCTCGGCCATGCCAGGCCTTCACTGTACTAATAGGGGACGCCATAATAAATTGGAGACTCATTCAAAATAAAGTATAACATGTAAATATATATCGCTAGGTTAGGTAAGTTTGCTTTGTTTGTAATTTCTAATAGCAAAGCCACATCGGGCTATCTGCTATACCCACCGAGGAGAATCAAACGCCTGATTTTAGCGTCGTAAATCCGGAGACGTATCGCTGCACTAGCGCGGGGCAGGTTAGGTCAATATATGTGAGATTAGATCAAGTTAAATTAAGTAGTAAATGATTAAGTGTTTATTTAAATAAATATTGTTTAAAATTTAAAATTTCTTTAATTTTTTTCACTTTCTTCCCTTTAAAAAACAATTTTCCAAATTTTAATTTACATTTCTGGAATCTGTAGCAAATTGAAATATTTGGAATGTGGTTGAGAGATGTAACAAGAGAGATTGTGGACCCAGTTGTAACATGATTGACATGTATCTCCGAGAGTTAGTCGGTATAAAAATGATTAAGGTTTGAGTTGTTTGTTTGGAATTAATCATAAAACTATACAATGGAATATCGAAATCCGGTTTCTAGCGGTGCGAGTCCATAGACATACTGCTGGACCAGTGGGGGATACATATTCATAAACGTATCCGAATTTCCATAATGAGTTTGTTACGTTTTCACTTAGAAACGTTTGTTGTTTTAATGTTTTATAGTTTTTCGAATACCTTTTTTATATGCAGAGCTAAAAATACTTACTTTGTTTCGTAAACAGAATAGAAAACAACATTTCGTTTCTCAAAAATTTAATTTAGATTTCTGTAATCAGCATTAAAAACTACATTCAATAACACTATGTAACACAAATGTTGTTCCTGGATAGCATGTGCTATTTTTTAATTGCTTATGTTGTAAAAGTACAGAAAATGGCCATTATTCCCTTCAAACTTTACTTTTGTAGCCTGGATAATGAAATTTAGAAATTAACCTATCTTCAATGTAAAAACTGACAAATATGCACATTTTCATTTACATAAGGTCTGAATAAAACAATATATGAATCAAGATTTACATGTATTTATACTAAAGTTATACAAAAATCTTTAGAAGTGAGTAGTTTTTCGAGATTTGCGACTAAATCACTTTCACGTATCAGCCTCCAAATATTGTCTCTCATCATGTTTTCGTTATACGCTTCTTGGTAGCGGCGTTCAAAGTCAAGTATATCTTAGTGGAAGCGCTCACTTTGCTCCTCTGTGTATACTTTTATGTTCTCCTTGAATTTATCAAGATGAGCGTCAAGGATATGGACTTTCAGGGACATCTTGCAGCCTATTTTGCTGTAATTCTTCACCAGAACCTCAACCAGTTCCACTAAATTTTCAACCTTGTGATTGCTCAAGGATCCCCGAACCACTGCAACAAAACTGCCCCAAGTTTTTTCCTTCCTACCGAGATACGTGGGGAATTCTGTGGACTCTAGGATCTTTTTTTTTATTTGTGGTCTAACAAAGACACCAGCTTCAACATTTGCCTCAGACAACTTAGGGAAGAAGTCTTGAAGGTACTTGAAGGCTGCAGACTCCTTATCAAGAACTGTAACAAATTGTTTCATATGACCCAATTTTATGTGCAATGGTGGGAACAACACATTCTAAAGGTCCACTTGATATTGTGCCTCCCCACAAAGAACTCAGTTCGTTGGGGCCAGTGCTTCCTGTTGTAGCGGTTGTGGTGTTCCTGCTGTCCCAAAAGCAAAGATAATAAAGAAACTTGGTCAAGCCTCCTTGGATAGGTCTATGTGTTCACTTAGGCAGCTAGAACTAAATTTAAGTGGTGAGTGGTGAGCCCCTGTACATATATTACGACGAAATTTCCAGAAAAATATAAAAGGTTCTTGAAAATTCTCATAAGTTTTACAAAATTCTAGAAAATTCTTGTAAGTTCTACAACATTCTAGAAGGTTCTTGAAAATTCTTGTAAGTTCTAGAAAATTCTCTATCAGGTACTCAGCACTAAATCTACCTGGAATGTTTTGGAAAATAGGTAAATTTGAAAATTTCATTAACCAGGTTACAAAGCAGAGTTTGAAGAGAAAAAATAGGTCTTTTCCATTTACTTTAGGCATAAGCAATTGGGAAATTACAGTTTGTGCCAATGAACAAGAAAAAGTAAAAAAATTTGTAATAAAGTGTAATTTATTTTTCTATGTTTGAAAGTGGTGTGTGAAGAAAAAAATATCCAAATAATGCAATAAAGACGATTTATTGTTGCACATTTGACAAGTAGAGTGGTAATAACTTACTAATATTGAAGTCTAGAAGGTAGGAGAACGCTAAGTCTATGGATATGCAACACTCTAAATCAGATGGACACAGCATATAACACGAAGTTGCTTTACTATAAAACATACACAAACACCAATATTGAAAATTTTTACATATAACTTACTTTGCAAATACCGTTAGGAATAACAAAGAACAAACAAACAAACAAAAACGACAAAGGATTATACAACATGCAAAAGGGATTCCTCAATGACTAAGGCACTTGAAGTTATTTTAAACTGGGTTAAACAAATGCCAGTGTCTAAATCTGTATTTCAGTATTATAAAATATAACTGCAAGAAAAATGATAAACTTTTTTTACGAAAAACAAGAAATAAGATAAGTTTCATTTTTTCTGTATAATTAAAACAGGAAACATAAAGAAATAAAAAATATATACCTTAAAATTACCAAGAACAACATTAATAAATTCACACCAGCAATACATTTATTATGTTACTACGAAGTCACTTTTTAAATAAGCAGTAACATCTGCAATGTTTAAAGAAAACATTACACACACACACACAAGCGTGTGTGTTTCATAACTGACTACATTACATAACTACTTTCAATCTGCAGAAATCACTGACCGGGAAATTGACGTTGACTTTGATCTACTATCAACCTCAAGAATTTACCGATTTGGAAACTGGCCTCGATTTCGATATATCCTCAATATTCACTAAAAACGAATAGAAAAGAAAAAATGTTTTCCATATCCATATATATATAAACAAACATTCCAAATTAATTATTCAGTTCTGCATAACCTTGATGAGATGGTTATGTTAAAGTACAACATTGATCTACGCACCAGCAAATATGTGAATGCGTCAGCAAAACAATGCAAAATTGTACCATGGTATCATGGTGAAAATATTAAATATTAAAATATTCGGGACTGTTTCTGTGGTAATAGTGGCCACGTTCACGGGGATGTTGTGAAAAGAGGCTTTTAATCTCCATTGAGTCTTTAGGTGATTTGGTGTGTATTAGCTGCAGACGTATTGCGTTTTAACTTTTGAATACTGATCTAACTTTACAACTGTAAAGTCACTGCTCCTTTTAAAGCATAATTATAAAGATAAAACAATACTGCAACTGAACCAGAGAGGATGTGATGTAATTATATATCTCCTGAAGTGAGCATTTCGTCCCACAGTATGCTTACACAAACACCTGTATGAAGAACACAATAAAACGTAAGAGTTCCAACAATATGTTATTAAACGAACGAAAACTTAAATTACTACTACAAATACCAAAAATGAAGTAACCTCATGCCTGACTATCAAGTCACTCTTGTATGTATGTGTTTGTTCACAAAAATCTATTGTTTTAAATACTTGAAAAGTATTAGTAAAGTGTGCACCTTTCCTTTTTGCCATCGCTAGCTAAAAATGTGTGAAGCTTTGAAGCTTTCGCAATGGCTTTCTTACAAAAATCTGACGTTCCTTTAAAAATCGTAAGAACAAGATGAGAAAGGAATTACCTGCCAATAATATATAGATAAACATTAGATGACTGCGTAACATATAGAAATTCAATGCTTTGTAAAATGATGTAGGGATATTAGTACGAAAAAAATACAATCATGAATTTAGAGATGATCCAACTATACATTTTTATATGTTCTTCTAGCACTGTATATTTCTCAACATTAAGTCTCAAAAGGTCAAGACTATGACTAGTGATGATTAATAATGTATTGTAGCCAATTATGTAGTATTATAACAATATCTGAAGTAATTCTACAAGTGTAATAAAAAACCCGACAAAACCGATGTGATATTAATAATACATACCACTCTAGAAATGTATAAATAAAATAGATGTTAATGTATTTGTCTAATCCAATGAAAGTGTTTTGCAAAAGAAAGAAAGAAGAGGGGAAACAAGTATTAAAAATGCAAAAGTTAAGTATGTTGTCGGTATGGCAATACTAAAAAGTACAAAAGCAAGTAGGGATGATTACACAAAATCATATGAAAATCACTACATACGTAGATAGATCTTTACAAGAGCGACTTTCAACTACAATCAAATGTTGAGCTTCTTTCAGTTGCATAAATTCAGGTTTGGATAAAAGTATATAAACTGAATAGTACAATAGAGTTTTACAGTGACTAGTCACTTTAAGTTTGTAAGATTGACTCAGTACTTACTAACTACTTATATAGAGATTTTTGTATGGCTTTACTTATTCATATTTACTCTATATCATACTTAATTTGATATTTATTTTATTACTTGCATCCTGATATCCCTTACAAGATATTCCTCGATGTTTCTTTCATTGTTAAAGAAAACAAATGACAAACATCTCAAAGAACTTCAATACAACTTTGCAACTGAACTTAGCATTTACTGAAAGAAAACAGTGGTTCATGGACTCGATTATAATGAAAAACACTGAATATATTGTTAAAGATATGACGTTTAACATTTGCATACATTTCTTATTATTTCCGAGTGTACTCTTTTATCCCGGGGCGTTTTTTTTAATCTAAACGTTAAATATTCTAAAGAATTAAATCTTTTCTGGCAGTTTTCTGTTTCCTTCTAAAATGACATTTTCCAAGAGAAATATAAGCTACAAGACCTTGAGGATAAAAACAGTCGCTTTAACGATTAATTCTAAGAAAACTTTTTCCTAATACAGTTAAGTTAATATATACATACTTCCAGACTTCACTTATGTCGTCTCGGTGAAAAAGTCCTTTGCATATTTAAAACGATGTCTTGGTTTAACATCTCATCTCTTTGTTCCTAGCCTCGCTCATAGAATCAATCATTAAATTCTGCAGTAAGATATACTTTAAGTATTGATCTGAAAGACGCGGGCTTAGCGGTTCACAGGATGCAGATCAGGTGTAATCAAACGCCGATACGTTTTAACGATGTTTAAGATAGAGATGTTTATTTTTTTTTCTTTTTCACTTTAAAATAACAGAATATTGTTCAGTACGTAAAATTTTGAACACATTTACTTTTCTGCAGTTAAGTTTACTTAATAATAGTGAAACTGAATCGGACATTATAATTATTTTTTTGTTCAAAGCAATATTTCATGTTTTTATCGGTCCCCGAAATAGTGTACATTTGAACGTTTCTATGTATTTTAACCTGAATTACGTATACCTCAAAATCAATCCAAATATAGGTGAATAACATCTAATAAAAGTCTGACAGAAACCATTCGTATTAGAGCAATGCCGAAGCCAGAATGGGATCTATATTTTCAGAATGAGTGATTACTAACAGCAGAAATATTGTTTTTGAGAGCTTGTAGCTTTAACGATTAAAATCATATGCACAAAATATTATTTTTAACTCCATAAACCAAAAAGATTAAACAAGGTCTAGTATCCATATTTTTGTTTCATAAACTCCACAATAAATCCTGATGGTACGACACTAAATTTTCATCCTGCCTGTCTATTTTTGGCGTTTTTAGGTGAAGACCAAGTTCTTAACAAGTATTAGACAGATAAAACTCAAATAACAACAGGGTCTAGCAAGAAATAATGGGAGTGTTCCGTAATTGATTACTTGATGAATTTTATGTTACGTGAGAAATGGAGATTATACATATTTAAATGACCGTAAAACAAAAACAGTGTGTGTATCTGTAAAAGATGTAATGGAACATTGAAAAGTAACTCACCAGCTTTTGTAACTCGAGATGAATCTCTCCTCAGCTAATGACTATAGAAGCCAAATAGAAGTGAATAAATAAAGTTTTTTTTGATTTCCAGTGACCAACGTCACACCGTGATCTCTGTTCTTTGAGAGAATTGGTCAGTTATCATTTTTAGTTGACGATATAACTTGGCCAGCTAATGATATTACGGCTATCAATAATTTTAATCCAACTTCAAAATATAGTGACATATCTTTGTGGTCTGAAACTTTCGTATACCAGAAGGAAAAAAAGGATTGAAGTGACGAGAAAAAAATAATATTAGGTAACTTGGACCACTTGTTACCGTCATGATATTGTGGAAACAAAACAATCAACAATGTGAAATTTGGACAATGTGGGGGACGATGATATGTCGTATATAAGTTTTCGATCTATTAAACTAAATGTGTACACGATATGAAGGGCTGTATTTCTCGCTGCGTCCATTTATCATCATCATTATATATCTCTCTTCTTCGCCAGTGTTCCAGTTCTCTTTCTCTCTTTGCATCTACACATTGCTGTTGTTCTATATCTTTCTCTCTGCGCCCACTCATTTCTAGCAATCTCTCTATCTTTCTATGCATCAATTTATCTTCATTGTTCTATCTTCCCTTATGTAATCATTCATCACCAATGTTCTATGTCTTTCTCTCTATGTTCCACTCATCACCAATGTTCTGTCTTTCTCTATATATAGCCATTCAACACCAGTATTATATGTCTTTCTATCTATGTATCTACTCATCACCAATGTTCTGTCTTTCTCTCTATATAGCTATTCAACACCAATATTCTGTCTTTCTCTTTATGTATCCACTCACCACCAATGTTCTGTCTTTCTCTCTATATAGCTATTTAACACCAATATTCTGTCTTTCTCTTTATGTTCCACTCGTTACCAATGTACTGTCTTTCTCCATATATAGTCATTCAACACCAATATTCTATGTCTTTCTCTCTATGTATCCACTCATCATCAATGTTCTGTCTTTCTCTAAATATAGCTATTGTTATGTAAATGTCGTGTTGTGTTTGGATTTTCATATCTATTATTTATATTTCCATGTTTATATTATTGTTTCAAAGTTTAAACCAATTAAAAATATGTTGTTATTCATTTAAAATAACATTTAGAAATTTCTAGAATTAGGTAGATCAATCAATTGACTATAAATGGAATGTGGCTGGCCTGTATCTAATAATATGATCTAGAATGAAAGTCTCAAATTTCAGTCTAGGTTGTGAATTCGGTCCCACGAAGAAATACCGAAGTTTAAATGAAGAAGTTCAGAAACAATTCACAGTTTAATAAAGTCGACGAAGTTCTTTTCACGATGCCTCCGATGAACGTCACAAACTTGTCGCCTTCAATTTTTCCGATCTCCCCTGGCTAGTCCCGTACGTGTCGACTCCCAGCACAACCAGCAACTCGAACGAATCGTAGAGATTGACGAAACAAAACCACAGCTTCTGTAGATCTAACTTCAGTCAAAAATCACAGCAAACACTTAAACTTTCTCAAACGAATGACTGACTCTCTTCTTTTGAATAAAACTAATGTCTGACTCTTCTTTTCTTCGAATAAAAACTAATGACTCTTTCTTTCTCGCATCTTCGTCTGTTTATATATTTGTACGCCTAGACTTCCCGAACCATCGCGTAATTTCACAACATTCCAGAGAAATCCGCGCATGTCCGTTCTTGCACGAGACTTGTCGACTAGACACTAGGCCGCCACATTCCATTTATAGTCAATTGATTGATCTACCTAATTCTAGAAAATTATAAATGTTATTTTAAATGAATAACAACGTATTTTATTGTTTAAACTTTGAAACAGTAATATAAATATGGAAATATAAATAATAGATATGAAAATCCAAACACAACACGACATGTTGTCGCTTACAAAACATTTACACGACATTTACATAACACTATTCAACACCAATATTCTGTCTTTCTCTTCATGTATCCACTCATTACCAATGTTCTGTCTTTATATATAGCCATTCAACAACAATGTTCTATGTCTCTCTCTCTATGTTACCGCGCAACAACAATGTTCTATCTCTACAACAACTCGTCAAGGAAACTCTACCTGTCTCAGCTAGCTGTTATCAATGTTTTAACCTCATGCATCTATTTGTTAGCTTTTGTTTTTTTACTATTGTTAATATTCTACATCTGAAAATGTTCGCAAAAAATATTTTAGCGCATTACATCCTATCATTGCCACTGACGTTGCTTTATTTATTTATTCTTAAATAATGTCCCTCCTTTATAAATTTATCCCTCAAAATCTTTTTACTTTCTAACATCATTTATGACCAGAGTTTTATTTTTCAACATTTTCTCCAATATTGTTCTTTTATTCTGATTATTTATACTTGTTATAAAACATTAACATTAGAGTTATTATTTTTAACGTCACATTTTATTTCGGACTTTCAGAGTATAATAATGTATAATAGTATTTCAACCACATGGTTGAAGACTCGTTTCACTTCATACCGAGCTCGTCGTGCTGGTTGTGATACAACAAATGAATCATACCATATCAGTATTAATCCCAATTCATTTTTTCTTTTACCTTTAACGTTTACCTCTTACATGATATATTTTTTAGGAAAACACAACAAATATTCTACACCCTTATAAATTGAAAGTATTTTCTCTAAGGAAGTAACAGTTGTAAAGTATTTGTTTGTATGTGCCTTTTCTTATAGCAAAGCCATACCGGGCTATCTGTTGTATTCACCGAAGGAAATCGAGCCTCTGATTTTAGCGTTGTAACTCCGAAGACTTATCGCTGTTCCAGCGGGGGGCCAGTTGTAAAAAATAAATGTCACTATATTCACCATTTTTCAGTGTAAAAGGTTTATCTAGTTGTTGTTTTGAAATTTGAAGAAAAAGCTACTTAAGTACTATCTACTCATAGCTCTCGATGTTTGAGAGTTTATAAAAGAAAGGAGGCTGCTAGAATTAAGTAGCACTCATCACTAACTCTTTCCAGGTTGAATGGTTCGATCTGATTATTATAGGGCACTCACAATCCCAAAGTGTGAATCTTATTTTATTTGTAATAGAACGCAAACAGCGAATGATTCATATCCGTTATATTTGATTTGCATTTTGACTTGTTAGCTTTAAAAGAATAGGTCTGACATGGCCAGATGGTTAAGGCATTCGATTCGTAATCTGAGGGTCACGGTTTCGAATCCCCACAACAACAAACATGCTCGCCCTGTCAGCTTTGGGAAGTTATAATGTTACTATCAATTCCACTATTTGTTGGTAAAAGAGTAGCCCAAGGGTTGGCGGTGGATGGTAATAGCTAGATGCCTTTCTACTAGTCTTACACTGCTAAATTAGGGGGTACTAGCGTAAACAGCCCTCATGTAATTTTGGGCAAAATTAAAAACATACAAAAACAATCCTTTAAAGAAATAATAATTTATGTATGGCCCAAAACAAGCACATTTATTCCGTACTACTTTTGAGAAAGTAAATTATTTCAGAAAAGAAGTCACAATGATGTTATAAATTATTTATGAGTTTATTTTTTTATGCAAAAAGCTACACAAATGACTATATGTGATCTACCCACCATGGATATCGAAGTTGTGCCACTGGGGAGCTTATTTCTCAGAACTGGCAATTCTAAGGGAATTGGCAGTGTTACGAGTGAAACTTAGAATCGAAATATTGAATAAAAACATACTAAATCATAATAAATTAAAACAACCAAAATGTCTGGTTTTGCGACTCAAAAGAATTGGTTTGGTTTGTTTTGAATTTCATGCAAAGCTACTCGAGGGCTATCTGCACTCGCCGTCCCTAATTTAGAAGTGTAAGACTAGAGGGAAGGCAGCTAGTCATCACCACTCACCGCCAACTCTTGGGCTACTCTTTTATCAACGAATAGTTGGATAGACCATCACATTATAACACCTCCACGGCTAAAAGGGCGAGCATGTTTAGTGTGACAGAGGTTTGAGGCAGCGACCCTCGTATTACGAATCGAACACCTTAACCACCTAGCCATGCCGGATCATCCAAATAAACAAAAAAATAATTGTAAAAAAAAAACTTTGTAAAGAAAATAAAAGAAAACAGTGAAAACACACCTGTTATCTGATTGTGATAAAAAGATGTAATGTAAAATTGGGATATTATTTTTAAAAAGAACAAAAGTTAGTGTTTAAATCAGAACTTGGTCATTAAGAAGGTAAGCAGTTTAGGATTTTTGGTTATCAATTTCTCATTTGCTCACAATATGCCAATATAACGTTCATCTGATCAAAAACAGTGTTGCTAAACTAGTTGTTAACTTTTTAACTCGTGTCTCCACTCTTGGATGTTTATATTAATATAGATTTCGTAAAATAATCGTAACAGCTTCATTTCTTTGCCAATTTTGTATTTTTTTTATTATCCTTTTACATCAGTATTCATAGTTATTGTTTACTTTATTATTTTAAACTATATCAATTGAAACATAAGCGCCCCTCAGTGTCTCAGCGGTAAGTCTGCGGACTTACACGCTAAAATCCGGGTTTCGATACCCATGGTGGGCAGAGTACAGATAGCCCATTGTATAGCTTTGTGGTTAATTCAAAAACAACAACATGAAACATAAGTATAGTTAAACCAATAAGTAATAGTTACACTCGCAGATATCATAGGGAGATTTATTAGTTTTGAATGTTATAAAATGCTCAGAAGACCTTGTATTTTTTTAATGTTATATCTGTTTAGTGAGAGTTCAAGATGGTAAATTAATTTTTTGAGTGTGTGTGTGTGTTTTGATCTAGCAAACCACTTCGGGCTATCCACTGAGTCCACCGAAGGGAACTGAACCCCTGATTTTAGCGTTGTAAATCCGTAAACTTAGCGCTGAACTAGCAGGGGACATTAATTTTTGAATTAGTATTAGCTGCGCGAAATAAGAACCTGTAGACGGATGGCTTTTCATCGTCAGGAGAATCTTTTGTTCAGAATGATTTCCTGTCAGTAGTGTTTTATCTGTTTTTCTGAAGTCGCGGAATCACTAAGTCTTCCCACGTGAAACAAATTTCTACTAAATTCAAAATTACTTTACCGTTATCTGAATTGTTTACATTTAACACTTATCGATGAAAGAAACTATGATAAAATTCATGAGAGTGTGTGTGTTTTTCGTATAGCAAAGCCACAAAGGACTATCTGCTCAGCCCACCGAGGGAATTCGAACTCCTGATTTTAGCGTTGTAAATCCGAAGACATGCCGCTGTTCTAGCGGGGGTCAAATTCATGAGAACAATTATGTAAATAATACAGGTACTGTTTTTATCATCCCGTGAAATTAATCTTAATCGTTGATGTTAAAGTTTCTTAAACGATATAATAATATAATGTTTATATATTCTGCAATCTAAAGAGATTCAACATAAAGTTTTAAGATGTTGGTCTGCAGTAAAAGTCTGTATGCAGTTAAGCACAAAACTATACAGTGGAATATTTGTAATCTGGCCATGCGGGTATCGAAACCCTTTTTACAGCGTTATAAGACCTCAGCTTACCCAACGGGATACGGGAGTAATATCACCTATACCGATTTATTAAGGTGAGTGTCTGCTCTAGATGATATGGAATATTTTGACACCTGTTCTGCTGCTGATAACTACAAAACGCACCTTGGTATAACAGAACAATAAAAAGGGTTTTGTTTTCGGATCAATAAAAGCAATCCTTCATTCCGAGAAGGCGACTCTAAAACATCCGGCAATCTGGATCTCGTATTTTCATTGTAAAGCTTGATTTTATAAAAACCAAACTGAATGGGAACTTGAACAATAGAATGAGAAGTATAAACATTTTATATGCAAAAACGGCTCTTTTTGGTTGAGAAAATATTTCAAATAGAAGAGCGAACAACGTTTCGACCTTCTTCGGTCATCGTCAGGTTCACAAAGAAAGAGGTAACTGACCGGAAACTGACCACATGTTTGGAAGGGGTTGTGTAACTGAGTGTCGTAATGTAGAGGGCGGGGTTAGATGTTTAAATATATAATTTTATCTATAATATTAATATAGGTATAATGGCGTTCCTTTATATTGGTTTATTTTGGGTTTTAGTTGTTGTATAAGTAAGGCTTCTTTAATTTTGCGTTTGTTTATGTTTGTTTCTTTATTTAGTATTTTAGTGTTTTCTATGGTTATGTTGTGTTCATTTGACTTGCAGTGTTCGAAAACGTGTGAAGGTGACTTTTTATGTTCTTTGAATCTGGTTTCCATTTTTCTACTTGTTTCTCCAATATAGAAGTCGTGGCAGTTATCACATTGTATTTTATAAATAATGTTGGTGTGGTGTTTGTCAGTGTAGTTCTTATATAGTATAGACCTCAGTTTTGTTCCTGGTTTTTGAATAAATTTAGTATTAACTGGAATGTTATATTTTGTTACTAGTTTTTGCCAAATGTTGGTTATTTGTTTGCTTATGTCAGGAATATATGGTATTCAGCAGTATATGGTTTCGTGATTTTTTGATTCGTGAGATATATTCACTTTTGTTGGTTGATTTTGCTTTCTGTCTAGGTGTGTGCGTATAATGTTTTCTACGGTTTGTGGAGGAAACTTATTGATGTTGATGAAGTATTGTTTTATTTTGTCTAATTCATCGTTAATTTTATCTGGTGAGCATAGTTTTATGGCTGTGTTTATCTGGTTTCTTAGTATGTTGAGTTTTTGTTTTGTTTCATGTGCTGAGTCCCAAGGAATGTAAAGTCCAGTATGGGTGATTTTTTGGTGGATTTCTGTTTTGAATTGTGTGTCGGTTCTTATAATTTTGAGGTTCAGAAATGATATTTGATTGGTTTCTTCCTGTTCACATGTGAAGTTAATGTTGGGATGTATAGAGTTAATGTGATTGAAAAAATTAAGTATGTGTTCTGTAGATTTGAATCCCTTTAAAAGTCTATCTATATATTTATCTGCCTAGTTTCATACAGTTGATTGATACATATAGGATAATTATCTCCTTTAAATGGTGTAAGTAATTAATATATTGCACCACAACCATTTACACAATTTATTAGTCAATTCGGGAAAAACGCTAGATTCTTCATATTTAAAACCTCTGACTTGGGTTATTCAGGTTACAAACATGGGAAATGGAATAAAAAGATATCGAGTTCCTCAGAAATTTGCGAAGAACAAAATACATTATTATTGTAGCGTGAAAACCAACAAAAAGTAACGAACAGATAGGTCTAATTTCAGCTGTATGTCTTTTCAATAGTAAAAATATATTTTTATACTGTGGATGAGTTAAGTCATTTTATAACTAATGTGGATTTGTATTAAAGCAGTAAAGAAGAAGTTTATTTGTTGTAGGCCACTGTTGATACAAATTTACTAAAGCTGCTTCTCTTTCCTTTCAGCTTTATTAAGTTTGCACTTATTTTTGCTAGGAACTGACTTATACCTGTCCATACAAATTAGCACAAAAGTTTGGAACTATGTTTTAATTTTTGCTACGGAATATTTCTTCCTTCGCCTTCCACAGCTTGTTCGTTCGCTTTCACATATTCCAATTTTTTTTCTCTCTGATACACGACTTCTGTATTCTCTTATTGAAAATCATAATGAACTCAACTGTTTCTTTTATATCATATTACAATGTCTCACAATTTTGAGATACACAATAAGCTTTACATCAACTGAAGGAAAAAAGCGGCTGATCCTTCCACTAATTTTCTGATAACGTAATGCTGTAATCTTCTAATCCCCAACCGATGTTCCTTGCATCTCACTTCACAAGATTATGTTAACCGAAATAACCCTCAAAAGTTAATATTCTTTATACCCTAGAGGCCCGGCATGGCCAAACGTGTTAAGGCGTTCGACTCCCAGTCGCAACAATCATGCTTGCCCTTTCAACCGTAAGGGCTTTATAATGTGATGGGAAATTCCACTATTCGTTGTTAAATGAGTAGTATAAGAGTTGGCGGTGCCTTCTGTCTTCCCTCTAGTCTTACATTGCTAAATTAGGGACGGCTAATGCGGATAGTCCTCTAGTAGCTTTGCGCGAAATTCAAAACAAACAAAATATACCCTAGAAATTTATATAAAAAATTGTAATTTAAAGTGGAATTTTGAGTTTGTTCAGCATTTCTTTTTCATGTGAACTAATCGGCAAAGACAAAGACCCTATAGTTTAGGTAAAGCTATTCTTAATTTTGAGCTGCTGACCAGATGAAGGGCATGCAGCTGGGACCACTTATCTCCAAGAGGGTTTTGTTTGGCTTCTGGAACCGTATTGGCTGTCACTTTTATAAAAAAGATACTTAAGAATGACAAATAGAGAAAATATTCATGTAGAAATATATACGTACTTATCAAAAGACCACATGGTAGTGATTTAGTGTAAAATAATCTTCATATGTTATATAAAAATATTCAAAGACGACTCAACGATATTATACAGAATAGGAAAAATACTCAAAATATAGAAATTTATATTACAGAGCCAAAATAGATTTTAATTAATATAACGCTTAAATTTTAGATAAATTAAGGGCCTATACAAGAACATGTAGATTACTGAGTGTTAAGAAATGTATCCTGAGAATAATTAAGATATTAACTACACAGATAGTATATAAATACTTTTTAGTTTCAATCAGAAGAAGAGTATTAAAACAATAAAGAAGTCAGGGTACTCTTTCAGCAAAAAAAAAGTTTTAGTACTGAAGCAAGAGGAAAATGATGAACCTTGAACCAAAAGTCGAGATGAAAACGCAAATCACTAAGTTCTGAATTTCATGCAACGCTACAGGAGGACTATCTGCGCTAGCCGTCCCTAATTTAACAGTGAATAACTAGAATAAAGGAAGCTTGTCATCACTACCAACTCTTGGACTACTCTTTTACCAACGCATAGTGGGATTGACGGCCACATAATAACGCCTCTACAGCGGAAAGAGCAAACATGTTTAGTATGACGGGGCTTTGAACCCGCATTCCTCGGATTACGAGTCGTGTGCCTCAGCCACATAGCCATAGCGGTGTAGGATTACCAAGTAAAACGAAACAAGAACTTTAATCGGTACAACAAAAGATAAATTATACAGATAGCTGGAAAAAGGCCTTCCGTGGTTCGAATACCTTTTAGGAAAAAATAAGAACTTTAAATTATCAGTTGAAGCGCCAGAAGATATGAACTTAAAGAAATTATAAGAAAAAAAGTTTAAATTAGAGTTAGCAGGATAATAGTTTAAATTAGAGTTAGCAAGATAATGTCATTAATTTAATTATGCAACTAGTGAATAAATTATATTATAGATAATGAAACCATTTTTGCAAGCAGATAAAGGCGGTATTTACAGATTGTTATGTAAATATCATGTAAATGTTTTGTAAACGACAACATGTCGTGCTGTGTTTAAATTTTCATTTCCATTATTTATATTTGCATATTTATATTATTGTTTCAAAGTTTAAACCAATTTTTAAAAAAATGTTGTTATTCATTTAAAATAACATTTAAAAATTTCTAGAATTAGGTAGACCAAATATATGACTATAAACGGAAATGTATGGCGGCCTAGTGTCTAGACGTTAAGTCTCGTGCAAGAACGGACATGCGCGGATTGCTCTGGAGTTCTGTAGAAGTTACGCAATTGTTCGAGAAGAGGCCTACTAATATATAAACAGACGGAGACGCGAGAAATAGAAAGAGTCATTAGTTTTTATTCGAAGAAAAGAATAAGAAGAGTCAGTCATTCGTTTAAGAAAGTTTAAGTGTTTGCTGTGAGTTTATTCAACTTGAATTTGTGACTGAAGCTAGATCTACAGAAGCTGTGATTTTGTGTCGTCAATCTTTGCGATTCATTCGAATTACTGGTTGTGCTGAGAGTCGTCACGTACGGACTATTTAGGGGAGACTGGGGAAATTGGAAGGCGACAAGTTTGAGACGGTCATCAAGAAGCATCGTAAAAAGAACTTCGTCATTCTCCATTCAAACTTCGGTATTTCTTCGTGGGACCAAATTCACAACCTAGACCGGAATTTTGGATTTCTAATCTGAACTTTTGGACTGTCATTCTAGATCATTATATTGGACACAGGCCAGTACCATTTTGTATCGTAATTAGCTTTTAAGATTGAAACCAGTACTATTTTGTATTGTAATTAATTTTGAATATTGAAACTGAATATCTGTCATTATTGTTATGTAATTTATGTAAAATTTGTTACATATATAATAGTTTAGTGTAATAAATTATACAAGCTGTTTTCTGTGTATTTCTGTTGCGTTTAGTCTACGAAAAACATAAAACATAAAAAAACGTAACAGAAAATTGGGGGCTCGTCCGGGATATCGAACAAACAATTTAATTTTATTCTAAAATTAGATTTATATTCTATACAGATAGACAGCTTGTATATTCAAAATGGCATTCCAACTCGAAGATTTTATAGACAAATTTAATCAGAATCCCTCTTTCGAATTGATCAGTGAATTAAAAAAATCTGAATTGCTTGATGTTGGAAAACATTTTAATTTGGAAGTGAAGCAAGCAATGAAGAAAGCAGATATCAAACGAATTGTTGTTGAACATTTAGTCAGCCAAAACGTTTTACCTCAAAAAGTTGTACAACAATTGCCTGCCGCTCATTTTGGTCCAGATTTCGAATTAAAAAGAATGGAAATGGAAATGAAATTTCGTTTAGAAATTGAAAGCAAACGTCTTGAGGCAGAGCAGGAAAGCAAACGCCTTGTTCTTGAGGCCGAAATACAAAAAGAACGCATTAAAGCTGATAAGGAAATCAGTATGAGAAAGGCACAGACAGAAGAAAAGATTGTCCAAATGCGGTTGGATAATTTTGATACTTCCAAACAAATTCGTTTAGTGCCTCCATTCAATGAGAAGGCTGTAGATAAATATTTTCAGCAATTTGAAAAATTGGCCCTTAGACTTAAATGGCCTACCGAATATTGGACAATATTACTTCAGAGTGTTCTCAAGGGTAAAGCTCAGGAAGTATTTTCCAAAATCACGGCAGAGCAAAGTTATGATTACGAGCACGTCAAAAAATGAATTTTGAATGCTTATAAATTGGTGCCAGAGGCGTATAGACAAAAATTTCGTGGTTACAAAAAGTTTGACAGCCAAACTTATGTCAAATTTGCTCGTGAAAAAGAAACTCTGTTCGACAGGTGGTGTGATTCCAAAGAAATCAAAGATGATTACACAAAACTCAGAGAACTCATGTTAGTTGAAGAGTTTAAAAGATGTATTCCCGTAGAGCTTAAAACTTATATTCATGAACAAAAAGCTTCCAAAATTCATGATGCTGCTGTCTTAGCAGACGAGTATGCTTTGACTCACAAAGATTTCTCGTACAAAAGCAAAACAAATCACACAGCAAAGAAACCCAATGACTCATTCAAACATTATGCAAATGTCGACAAAGACAAAAAAGAGCAAACTCCTGATTCTCAAACAAAGACTTCATCTCATTCTCAAAGCTCGTCATCTAACAAAAACGTGTCATTCTCATCCAAAACATGTGCTTATTGTAAGAAACCTGGCCATCTGATTTCTGAGTGCTATAAGATCAAAAACAAGCCATCACCCCATAGTTTCACGTACGGACTATTTAGGGGAGACTGGGGAAATTGGAAGGCGACAAGTTTGAGACGGTCATCAAGAAGCATCGTAAAAAGAACTTCGTCATTCTCCATTCAAACTTCGGTATTTCTTCGTGGGACCAAATTCACAACCTAGACCGGAATTTTGGATTTCTGATCTGAACTTTTAAACTTTCATTCTAGATCATTATATTGGACACAGGCCAGTATCATTTTGTATCGTAATTAGCTTTGAAGATTGAAACCAGTACTATTTTGTATTGTAATTAATTTTGAATATTGAAGCTGAATATCTGTCATTATTGTTATATAATTTATGTAAAATCTGTTACATATATAATAGTTTAGTGTAATAAATTATACAAGCTGTTTTCTGTGTCTTTCTGTTGCGTTTAGTCTACGAAAAACATAAAACATAAAAAAACGTAACACAGATACTCTAAATAAGAAGGGGAGAAAATCTTTTATTACTAAGAATAAGTATAATCTTAGTAAAAGTGAAGTGGTAATTCATTCAGTGAGAAGAACTGAAGGAGATTAATACAGTTATTCAACAAAACAGGTAAACATAGTAAAGAAAAAGAAAATTTTTCAGTAAAAATTGTTGAAGAGAAAATAAATTTGTTCATAAATAGTCGTTTGATTGGAAAGAATACCTCACCAGCAATAAATGACGGTATTAGATATCCTTAGAAATATAACTCTCCTCCCATCTAGTGCCAAGAATAATTACTATAAAACAAAACATAGTGAAGATAAAATCGAGTTACTTTAAAAATGCTTACAAAATTATCTAAGTAATATATAAATCATGAGTGTTGTTTTTCACAATTTTACTATGCAGGTTTCGAAAATAATATTCAATATTTTTCTGTCACATAATTTGTTTGTTTGTTTTTTGTATTTCGCGCAAAGCTACTCTAAAGATTTTCGACAGAAACAGTGCAAATATTTGTGAAGCCCATGATTTGTCTTGGTCTTCCAAGTTTGATTTTAAAATACGTGTAATATGTTTTTTTCTTACGAATTCTGGATTGTTTTTCTTAACGACAAATTGATCACAAATATAACAGAATATGCTTGTGTTATTTACACACCCTCGTGACAGAGTCACAAATAACTTATATTGAAAAGAAAAATAATGTCAAACTGCACGCACAAACAAATATTTCCCATTAATGATGTAATGCGGCCTGTTAACTGTTTGTATTATAGCGGTATATTTCTTGTGGACTCGAGAACTATCAATAAGACTCTGGTCACGATTGGTCTAGAGAAATCTGTATCCAGTGGTTGTCAACATTTAAAGCTTAACAAAATGTGATACGATTTCAATGAAAATGATTCACTTATGTAAAAGTACATGTAATCATTTGTGAAACATCTGCAAGTGATGGAGGAAAATGGATATCATTTGGGGATTCAGCGTACAGGAATTACTGTAAAGCATAAACAAGTTTTAACAAAATAAAGCCATCGCAGACCTGTGTAATTTGTTTACTTACGACCTTTTCTATTTTAAGTAATATCAATGTATCTATAATTTATCTATGATAACAATTTAAACCTTGCACAACTTCTAATAATAGTCATGGAAACAATTTAATTTTCATTGAATATTTAAAAACACGTTGTAAAGCAAGATGGGTTTTGTAAACCAACTGTTGTGTGACGAAAAATTTATACCCTTGTGTAATATATATATAAGGAGCAAAGCTTCTCGTTAAACTTTAAACGTTAGTCACTGAAAAAAAATATTGTTAAACAGTAAAATATAAATGTAATATTGCCATAAATCACGCATATTTTAAATTTGCAGTTTTTGATATAACGTACGCTATTGTAAGCTAAAAGTGCAACAACCGTCTCTTGTGGTTAAAAAAGAAGTCTGCTTGTTGAATTTCATCAAAGTTACTGTACTGTAATAAAAGAAAGTGAAAACCACTATTCATTGCTAACGATTAGGCTACAGTTACTAAACGGTAGGAGTGGCTGTCACATTATAATGTTCTCATTGCAGGAAGGAAAAGCATATTTAATGATGAAATTCTAGCTCATCACCCACAGATTGCGAGTCGAGCATCCTAACTATTAGGCCAAGCCATGTCTGGTCTAACAAAAATAGCAAATCTAATTTACTTCACAAACCGTTTAAGATTCACCAAGTTAACACTTTGTAAAAACATAGAATATTTTTTTCTGATTTAAATGTAGATAATTTTTAATTTGACCGTGAGAAAGATACATCTCTTTAACTGTTAGAAACGAACATTTATTTAACTGTTTTCATACAGTTGGTTATAATGACGCATGAAAGTAAAATGGAGTCAAATAAAAATTATCACTTTTGATAATTGTTCAATAAAACTCAAATTACTTACACGAGAGTAGTGCAATAAAATATTACATTTCAGTGGTGTTTTAATAAGATTTCTAGTTATTACTAGAGGCCGTTAGCAGCACAGTCTATGCTATACGTTCAAACAGTCCCGTAACATTAAGTAGAAAATGTGTTATTGCGTTAAAACTCAATTAAGCAAGTCGATACAAGTAACACTATTGTATGGAATAATTTCATTACTTTCGAATTAGTTTGTGGGAAGAACTTTTGATCAGCTATACAGTTTTTGAATCTTTGTTTTAAAAACACAGTGTTGTAACTAAATGATATATATTAGTCCAAATCATCATGCTAGATTAGAGATTTGGGAAAAGAAAACAGGATTCAGTATATTTCGCAATTGTAAAAACAGAATTAAACAACTTTGTTTATTTGTAGAGTTAAATGTGTTAGTATAGCAATATTATTTAGATAATTGAAAAATATTAGTATAACGATAATATTTATTAATTATAAACTGTCAGTTCTACGGTGTTAGAAAACTAAAACAGTATAGACATAACAGTTGCAGTTTCTTCAATGTATTAGTATAATACTATTAAGTCAGTGGTTCTTAACCTGGGTTCAATCGAACCCCAGGGGATCGGTGAGTCAGTCTCAGGCGTTCGGCGGAGGTCAAGACACACACACTGTGTGTGTGTCCATTCCGTTCACCCCACTCGTATGATTCGTGACGTCATGTTCCACTTGACCATCATTGGCTGCGGCTGATCACGTCACATCACATCATATCTGTGCTGCAGGGAACTTCGTGCGCTTAGTAGTCGACTTGTGACTATAGTAATCGTGCGTCATTTGTAATTTTTTCCTAACCTTTCAGTGTCGAGCAAAAATAGAAAATGGTTGTACGAATACATATAATATGGATTCACGTGTATAACGAAACATGATGAGAGTTAGCGTCTGCAATGCATGATTTGCAATTCCAAGTTTAGCAATTTTAGTTTGGCAAAACTAAGAGAACACTCCCTAAAGCAGCATGGAGATGGAAAATACAAGAACACAACGCTTGATAAATTTAAGGTAAAGAGAGCCAGGTTAGATTAAAAGGCTACTTTGCCTGTTCTCAGCTTTGTACCCATCGACAAACCGATCCTCACAGCATCGTACAAAGTTGCGTACTTGTGGCAAACCAGACACCATTAGTGAAGCACTCGTAAAACCGCTGCGTTGAAGATGGTGAATATCATGCTGGGAAAATCTGCTGAAAATAAGTTATCCCAAATTCTCCTTTCAGATGACACCATCAGCAGCAGAACAGATTACATGAGTAATGACATCTTGGCTCAAGTACTTGCAGATCTGATTTCTTGCCCAGTAAAATTCAGCCTTCAACTCGACGAGACCACAGACGTTTCCAATCTAAGCCAGCTTGTTGTATTCATGCGCTATGTAAAGAACTACGAGATAAAAGAAGATTCTTTATTTTGTAAGCCTCTTACAACAACAACTAAGGCAGCCGACGTGAAGAAACTTGTGGATGACTTCTTCAGAGACAACAATCTTTCGTGGGATATGATTTCTGCAGCTTGTTCGGACGGAGCTCTAGTCACACTGGGACGAAACTCTGGTTTCTGTGCGCTGGTGAAAGCCGATGCACTACACATCACTGTAACTCACTATGTTTTGCACAGGCATGCGTTGACAGTAAAAAACATGCCTTCAAAACTGGCAGAAGTATTGAAAATTGTAGTGGAATGTGTGAACTTTGTGCGAAATAGAGCTCTGAAGTATCGCATTTTCAAAGAGCTGTGTAATGAAATGGGCTCTGAATTCGAGGTACTTCTGTACCATTGTAACGTTCGGTGGTTATCAGGGTGCTGAATCGTGTTTTTGCCATGCGTGTGGAATTAGCCCTGTTTTTGCAAGTGCACCAACATTGTTATGCAGATTGCTTCGAAAAATCTGAGTTCATTCTCATTTTGGTGTACATGGCCGATATCTTCAATGTTCTCAATCAACAGATGCAGGGCGGTGGAGTCAACATCATCGAAGCGGAATAAAACCTGAAGGCTTTTTAAAAGAAGCTACGGTTATGAAAACGACGAACAAAGAATGATAACTTCGCAAACTTTCCCCTGCTGGACGACTGTGTAAGTAAGATCGAAGATGTGTCTGAAATCGGAGACATTTCTGTACCCGGGGAACTGAAGCAAGCAATTGCCATGCACTTAGATGAGCTCGCAAAGTCTCTCGACGGATACTTCCCCACCAGAGAGTCATATCCAGCATGGGTAAGACAGCCATTCACGTTTAGTGTTGTGACAGCAGATGTCAATGATGAATACCTCGACGAAATTATTGAACTTCAGCAAAGCCAGGTTCAACAGCAACTTTTCAGAACAAGAAAGCTCTTAACGTTTTGGTGTCACCAAATCATAGTGTACCCTCTTATTGCCAAGAAAGCCCTTGAGATATTCATACCGTTTGTTACAGCGTATCTTTGCGAGCAGTTCTTTTCGAGGGTGATAGACATAAAAACGAAGAAAAGGAACAAACTTTGTTTTGAAAATAATATGAGAGTGGCACTTGCCAAGGTGAAGCCGTGCATTTCTGAACTTGTCTCTAAACGGCAACAGCAAAAGTCACATAGATTTGCAGTAAATATTCATTGAGTTGTTTTTGTTTTCGTACGACATTCATGTTTTGTTGCTTTTGTTCTTTGAGCACAATGATATTGCGTGCAACTGATGCATGGTTCATTTTGTGCACTGATAAAATAACTATTTATGTTTTGAATTTGAAAACAAATTCATATTTTATTTTTCCAATTACGAAGGGTTCAGTGACTGCAAGTACGAAACTTCCGGGGTTCAGTACCTCCAACAAGGTTAAGAACCACGGTATTAAGTAGACAAAAGCTACAGAATTGGTATAACAGTAGCAGCTAGATAGCTGTAAACTAAATATCAGTACAAAAGTAGTCAGTTTGTTTAGTCCAACAGTCGTTTGTTTTGTTTGTTTGTCTTTTGGAATTTCGCACAACGCTACTCGAGGGCTATCTGTGCTAGCCGTCCCTAATTTAGCAGTGTAAGACTAGAGGGAAGGCAGCTAGTCATCACCACCCACCATCAACTCTTGGGCTACTCTTTTACCAACGAATAGTGGGATTCACCGTAAAATTATAACGCCCCCACGGGTGGGAGGGCGAGCATGTTTGGTGCGACTCGGGCGCGAACCCGCCACCCTCAGATTACGAAGCGCACGCTTTAACGCAAAGCTTAAAAGTAGATAGTATTCACGCAGTTAAAGAAGTATTAATATGATGTTAGTATGTACAAAATTAAAGATATAAAAGTAGAAAATAACATCCATGCAGTTAAAATAGTGTTAGTATAACAGTAGTATGCAGTCAATTGAAATATTATTAATATAAAATTGTAACGGTAGTAATCAGAAAGTTATATATGTGTGTGTGCGTGGTAAAGCGTATCAAAGTTTTAAGTAAACATTGGTCTGTAGTTGTATGTGATACTCTGTTGTGGAAAGTTTGTTACGAGTTTGTATGTTAAAATGTCGAGATATTGTTTGTTTAGATTTAAGCACACAATAGGCTATCTATGCTTTATCCACCTCGACTATACCGCTGTGCCACTGGTATGTTCGAGAGACTGATGAATAAGAGAATTCGAAGAATGCCGTTATTTGCATTCTTACGTAGCAATTCTAGACGTTTAATTGTATCATCGCATAAAAATGATTTGTTATGCATAATTTTCATATATGTTTGAGTGTATGTCCCTAAACTTTTTATACTTGAAGCTCCTTCGTATTTTTAGACAAATAATATTGTTATAAATGTCTCCTAAACAAACTTAATATTTTTTTCATTAGTTATGAAGTCCAATCAATCGTAGTAACACTGCTGAGTATTACTAGATGAAACTCTGCACGGCCCCTGAAAGTGTTTTGTTTGAAGAGTAAATTAAACCAAAATAAAGAGTAATAAATATTTTTGTTTCTTGTTTTTTTAGCCATCTACAGAATACATAATTATTTTTGTAATTCATGACGTGCGTATATTTTACTGACGTCACAACAGTACAGATTTCAACGTTAAACGTCTCTTATGTGACTTAGTTTAGTGTCTGCTCACTGACAGACTACCTCCTACTGTATTATACTGCAAATTGTTGAAACAGGTGACCTCTCCAGGCGGTCTTCGATATCCTTTCACAGAAATAAAAAGACGGTATGTCTTTGGACTTGCAGAACAAGAAACCGGCTTTCAATACTCGTTGTAGGCGGAGTACAGATAGTCCATAGCGTAACTTTGTGTTTAAATACAAACAAACAATTAAATATGTTGTGGCCTCGTTAGCACTGAACTCGTTATCAAAAGTCTAATTTATGTGTTCTCTAAAAACGGCTGGAATGGGTATTAAAGCTTTAATCAAAATAAAGTATAAAACAAGTTTCGACCTTCGTAGGTCATCTTCAGGTTAACAAAGAGAGTTTGCAACTGATTCGTCACCGAAACCTTATTTACGCTTCGCTCAGATATTAGATTCAGCACATTTATTTACTTGTTACGTCTTACAACTCATTTCATCATTTCTAAAAAGTAAAACAAGTAAAAGATTGTTAGACTTTCCCATCGAGTGTTTGCTCGGTTTATTGATTCATTTGTTTAGCTTTGCGAATGGATGTGTCACCAGAAATAATTTGTCAAATGACAAACAAACATATTTGTGTTCTTCTTTTAGCAGTATTAGTGTTGGATATATCATTTGGAAGCAGGATTATTAAATTATAATTATGTCACGAGTCTCTATTCTCCCTTACAGTTAAAAATCTATTAAAGTAAGTGATTAGAGACATCCAAATGCTCCTCACTGAATCTCAAGCTAATGTGAGAGCTGCTCAGTTACTTAAAGACATCAAGGAACTGAGCAATAGCCAAACTACACCCTAATGCCCCATTGTTAATTGTTTGATGGAGATTAATGGCCTAAAATTCTCGTGAGTTCAACAACATTCTAGAATGTTCTTGAAAATTCTTGTAAGTTTGAGAAAATTCTATATCAGCTACTCAGCACTGAATCAATCTGGAATGTTCTAGAAAATGGGTAAATTTGAAAATTTCATTATTCAGTCCACAAAGCAAAGTTTGAATAATTTGTTTGTTTGTTTTTGAATTTCGTGCAAAGCTACTCGAGGGCTATCTGCGCTAGCTGTCCCTAATTTAGCAGCGTAAGACTAGAGGGAAGGCAGCTAGTCATCACCACCTACCGCCAACTCTTGGGCTACTCTTTTACCAATGAATAAAGGGATTGACTGTCACATTATAACGCCCCCACAGCTGAAAAGGCGAGCATGTTTGGTGCAAAGTTTGAAGAGAAAAATAAATCTTTCCCATTTACTTTAGGTATAAGCAATTGGGAAATAACACTTTCTGCCCAGAAACAAGAAAAAATGAAAATTCTGTTACATAATGCAATTGAACCCTCGGTGAGAAGTCTGAACCTGAAGACAGCTTGTGTTATCTTTCACTCTGTAAACGTTTCTATGGATTACTTATCATCCAAAAACTTGATTTGACAAAAAAATGCAACTGGTGCTTTAACGTTTCTAAACTAGAAATGCTAATCAATTGGCCGTTTGGAGAAATTCAAACTTTGTCTAAAGTTTGATTAAAAACAGATGAATAATTTTCTAGCTATATCGTTCGCACACACGATGAACTGCAACAAATATCCTGACCGATGGCAAGGGTTTTATAAGCTAGTAATAATTTTATATTTTGTATGAATCAATCAGTTTTAAAATAACACATTTCATTCCTTTCACATTGTTATAATATATCAGGTAACCCAAAATAAACAGTTCGGCATTTAAAAAAATTTGAGAGCAACAACGCACTTATCTTTTTTACTCCAGATGGCTGTCGAGAACATTTTTCATGAAAGTTTTTGGGCGTATGGAAACGAATGACATTATAGTTTTTGTTGAAGAGCAATGTTTCATATTTAAAATAAGTAAGTGCATTGAGTTGAAAGCATTCATTTTGATAACATTTATCATAATAAAATATAATTTATCTTCCTAAATATCGAATAATAAGTTAGAAGAATAAAGTTTTGAATGTCGTATAATTGTTTTCTTTTAATTAAGTTATTTTAATAGAAATTAAAGCTTTTCTGAGTTAGTTAATTTGTAAATATTTCTAGAATAAGCTAAAAGATAGTGCTAAATTCTTGTTGTATTTATTTAAAAAAGTATAAGTTTGAAAATAGAAAAACATGTAAGCATTCAGGTAGCTTATACATACTTAATTTTGTCATTTTTTTAGATTAAAAAAGAACCGAAAGTGCTGTGATAATAAATTAATTTTATGCAAAACATGTTTCTAAGCCCTAACCTTTGCATTAGTCGAACTAGGAATTTTCTTTTGAGGGGCTCAACTTTATTGCTTTTTTCATTTCCATATCAAATAACAAATGTCATCTTCAGAATATTAATTCAATAGTAAAGTAATTATAATAAGATCAAAGATCGGGAGATATCGAAGTTAATACATTCCTTTATTCTCGATCACAATAATTTACATAGAATTTAACTTGTGCTAAATTTTAAGTTATGAAAACTCAGAAGTATACTTGCTAGTAAGCCACTATTTTTCGTTTTACTGGAGAAATTCGTATTTGTATGATCATGCATGTTCCTATGTAACGCATTCAGCAACTCCAATTATTAAATTCAACCGTTTGTCTTTGTTTACGATCCCCTGCTGGGACAGTGGTAAGTCTTCGGATTTACAACACTAAAATCAGGGATTCGATTTTCCTCGATGGACACAGCTGATAGCCTGATGGGGTTTTGCTATAAAAAATACACACAGACTTTTTGTTTATATCAAGATTTATATGACTTTAATCGCCACTGAGTTTAACCTGAAAAATAAAAAAAATTTCAAGTACATATTTTAAGTATTAATCTGATTACAGGAATGAAAAAAACAAAACAATTATTGCACAAAAATGTAAGTTGAAAGTTAAGATTTCTAAATAAAACAAGTGTGTATATAACTATCCCTATGAAGCACTTTCTTAATACTACAACTAATAAAACCACTAGAGAGAGTTTAATCGAATTGTTTTCTTTTCATTTTTATGATAAGAAAAAACTATCCAAGTTACTTGAGTAGGATACAAGTACTCAATCAATTGAGAAAATTAAAATTATTTTAGGAATGAAAGAACATTTTAAAAATCTCTCTGAGGATTACGACTATTCACGATACATCAAACTCAAAAAACATAGACCCCAAGTGGCTCAGCGGTATGTCTGCGGACTTACACGCTAAACTCCGGGTTTCGATACCTGTGGTGGGCAGAGCACAGATAGCTCATTGTGTAGGTTTGTGCTTAATTCAAAACAACAACAAAAAACATATTTGAAGATATTTGCGTGTATCTGAGATCACAACTGAAATAACTAATGTGAACTTTTGACGTTGATTTTTATAAAACTGAACAGATAAATTTTTGTACGAAATGTATACTTTTATTTTTTATTGTGAAATTTCGATGGCTTGAAGACACTTGATCGATCATCTAAAGCTTATCAACTAGCGAATATGCAAAAATAAAACCGCGTCACGGTAATGATTACTGTTAACCTTTTCTGGTACAAAACATTTATGATGCAAGTTAGTTATGGCATGTCCGGGTAATGCAGATAGTAGGTCGATACCCAAGAAAAAATAGTCTTATCTTGGCCTGACTAGGAAACACGTGATTTTGACAGTCAGATGAAAAATACCTGTAACTTTATCCTTGTGCATTCGTTAACGAGAAGGCTTGTTTTTGTTTTTCAATTTTGTGCAAAGCTACATAAGGGCAATCTGCGCTAACCGTCCTTAATTTAGCAGTGTAATTATCGTCACTCACCGCCAACTCTTGGACTACTCTTTTACCAACGAATAGTGGGATTGACCAAAACTTTAAAACACCCCCACAGCTGAGAGAGCGAGCATGTTTGGTGTGACGGGACTCAAACCCGCGATCCTCAGATTACGATTCGAGCGCCTTAACCACCTGGCCATGCTGGGCTTGTGACGGATCCGATAAAAATCTAAAAATATTTAACTATTTATATCTCTTTACTTAAAAAAAGAAAAAAATAGTAGATTGAGTTTATGAATCAATATTCACATACAAAAAAATAAGAACAAAAGGAAATGCAATTTATTCTTTCATTGTTGAAATGGTACAAAATACTAATTTTTGTTCATTCCGAAAACCGGATTACACAAAAAAGAAATTAATTTTTCCTTACGAAACCACCTATTAATATCATGATTCATTATTATAAAAATCTTCTTTTATAAAACAAAATATTTTTCTCTCAATTTTTATGCCACTTTCTTAAGCAAACATATTATCCAGTTATTATATTGCTGTATATTTTATAAATTATGACTTGTTAGTCTATCAATATTTTGCACTACTTATCAATGAGATAGTTAATCTAAAGTTCATTTGACAATAAGTTATTAGTTTGCATACGTTTTGTCAATGCTTACCACAGATGATTTCTTTAACTCAAGATTTTGTTTTAATAAGAACTGACCAGATATTTTTATACGTCTTTATATTACTCTAGGTAGGACTTTAGAAGTATTTACTAAAGAAAAATGCCTGTTTATTTAAAAGTTTATCGCCTTTAAATAAAATATTTTTAAGCACTGTCTGCCAGGATAAACACATATATTTTTTAAAAATCAAACCTAATTAATTTATTAGAAACAATTATAGAGTTCAAAGAAACAAACGCACTATTTTTGCCCAAACCTCATTATATGCACCGGGAAGCATCCGAAGAGTTTGTTTTTTGTTTTTTTTTAACAGAACAAACAATTGTTTTTATCCAAACTTTATCTTCTTAGTGGAAAAGAATTTGAAGCAATAATTGTTAGGATCAATGTGTTACTTTTATTTGAACTTCATTGTCTATAAAGGGAAGAAGTTGAAGCAGTGTTTATCGGACAAACAAGTTAATTTTATCCAGTGTTCACTGTGTCCATAGTTAAGAATTTGAATCAACATTTGTAAAGACAAATAAACCTACTTATCTTTAAGCTTCATTGTCTGCGTAGAGAAAGAAGACTTGATAGCAGTGTTTATAAGGACAAATAAATTTGTTTATCCAAATATATCATTTCCATAATAAATAATATGAAGAATTATTTACCAGAATAAAAAATAAATTTTACCCAAAATTCATTATTTGCTTGCTGTTAGAAGCAAATCATTTTGGTCTAGTTCTATCAACTTTATAGAGAATTAATATCTGAAGTGTTAGCGTGTGTTAGCACAAATAACTTAAAAATAAATTTAAAAAAAAAATTCGTCGTTTTGTGAGGAAGAATTTGAAGCAACATTTGATAAGAGAAGCAGAATATTTTATTAAACTTTTACCTTCTCTACTGGAAAATATGCACCTCTTTATTGAGTAGCTGATGTACTTTGATTCTTTATTGGAATCATATACCGGTTTATTCAGTATTTGATATACTGTGTTTAAAAATTGTACATATTTAAAATATTTCTTACCAATTCAGTATCTTCTGCATGGTTCAGCGTTATTAAACTTAGAAAATGTTCGAGTAATTTGATAATTGATCAGATACCCGATTATTTGACTGATTTCTAATTATACATAAAATAACTTCAGAAGATATTCGTTTTTATATATGATAATTTCTTCAAAATAAAATTTAAAAAATTGCTATTTTACGGTTCTTACGTAATTTCTGTTTTATCTTTTAAAAAATTCATTTTTATGACATTAACCCTGCAACTTTTATAAGTAAATAATAACATAAACTTAATTTATAATGTTGACGGTCACTTGTTCAGCACGAGCCCACTCACGTATAATGCTGTCGATTACATTTTCTTTGGAAACTTGTGTCATCAGTCGTTAAAACTTAAAGTAACTAGTCCAACACATTTTCAAACACTAATCTTGTCTCTTGAACAGCAACTGGAAAACTTAATATTTCAAGTTGCATTTTTATTTAAATTTTAAGCTCTGGTAATTCTATATTATTGACTTAACATCGCTAGAGTAGATTTCAAAATGTATACGCTCAAGGAAAACAGTTGTAGTAGACTTCAATACATTTTGCTTTATGGCTTTTATGCATTCATAATAACTAGTTCAAAAACATACACAAAACTGATCGAGTAATCTGTGCTTTTTATATGCTGTTTTAATGCGGAAACAGACAGCGTATTCTGTTTTGTAGGTTGTTTTGGTAGAGAAATCGACATTGTACTCTATTTTATATACGTTGTTTTCATAAGGAAACAGATGATATACATTATGTTTTATATATGATGTTTTCGTAAGGAAATCGATCGCGTACTCTGTATTTTGTACACGTTGTGTTACGTATTACGATTTACCAGCTATCTCGGACGAACCTCCAATCTATTATGTTACATATTACAATTTGAAATAGACTGAAACTGAGTTAAGTGATAATATGAATTTAAAAATTTACTAAAGATCGGTATGTATCAAATTTATAATATTTTTGAACAAGATTGATACACAGTTTTCTTTTTTAATAGAAATATATTTTAATATACAAATAAACTTATAATTTGTAATAATGGTTATTAGAAATAGTGGTTTACATACAAAAGTTTTACAAACTTACAAACAATATTGAGTCTCCTATCTGATCCGGAACTTCTTTGATGCCCCCCAGTGGCTCAGCGGTATGTCTGCGGACTTACACGCTAAAATCCGGGTTTCGATACCCGTGGTGGGCAGAGAACAGATAGCCCATTGTGTAGATTTGTGCTTGATTCAAAACAACAACTTCTTTGATATCTTATGGAGGGTTTACGATGAGCGAATTTGTATTTTATATAGATACAATTCGTTTCCCGCTGGTACAGTGGTAAGTCTACGGATTTACAACTCTAAAATCAGGTGTTTTAAGAAAACACACACACACACACACACGTAAATACAATTTATTTAACATTTTGTTTTAATTAGTTTTTATATTTACTTTATATAATTTATTTTCTTGTTATAAGTGTTTTCAGCTGCTCAACCCAGAAAGACTTAAGACAATGTATAATACATATGAACACAAGTGCAAACAAGGCTTACTTTAGTTTACAGCCTTTTGTTAAAGTAATTATACTTAATTATTATTTGTATAATTGACATAAGCTACCTATTTTGGTTTACAAATTTTAAAACTATTTATTCTTTCAACAACAGATATATCACATTACAAATACTGAAACACATTAAAAAATAATGTTCACGCATGTGCTCTACTTAATAACAAGTAATAATTTAGTACTTCGTAGCATTGTCACAGAATAATAAATTTTATCTTATCAGTGCAATAGAGTTAGCAATTGAGTAACAAAATTATTAAATCACTTGGAATATACCTCTATCATTGCAAAATAGGCAATAAAAACTCATTAGAAAAAAAAAGAATAAAAGAGATGAACTATTAGTTCTTTACAATATGCAAGCATACTTTTATAATTATTTTATGCTAACTTAACCCAATAAAAATGGATGATCTTCATTCTCCGTTCACTTCCTCTGTTATACTTGGTCGGGCTGGACCTGGAAAGATCTGGTGGTTAGATTTTTTTACTTTCCACATGCGGGTCGCGAAGTTGAAGTCCGTCGCTGAACATGCTCACCCTTTTAGTTGTGAGAGCATTACAATGTGCTGTCAAACCCATCAACCCGCAATCCGTAAAAGAGTAGCCCAAGAGTTGGCGGTGCGTGGTATTGACTAGCAGCTTTCTCTCTTTAGTCTTACACTGCTAAATTAGGGAGGGCTGGCGCAGATAGCCCTCGTGTAGTTTGGCGCGAAATTCACACACACAAAAAAACACTTGGTAAGGTGCCAGTGCGTTTCCTAAATACAATATGGCTTTTACCTTTTCTCACTAATACTCTCTTTTCATGTGTGTGGACAATTATTTGTTTGTTTCATTGAATTTTGCATCAAGTCACTCAACGGTATTTGCACGAGTAATTTGTAAGCGAAAGATTTGTTTGTTTTAGAATTTCGCGCAAAGCTACATGAGGGTTATCTGCGCTAGTCCTCCCTAATTTAGCAGTGTAAGACTAGAGGAAAGGCAGCTAGTCATCACCACCCTCCGCCAACTCTTGGGCTACTCTTTTTCCAGCGAATACTGGGATTGACCTTTACATTATAACGCCTCCACGGCTGAAAAGGCGAGCATGTCTGGTACGACGGGTACTTGAATCCGCGACCCTCAAATTACGAGTTGAACACCTTAACCCATCTGGCCATGCCGGGCCATATGAAGTAAAAGAATAGAGACATGTTAGCTATTGAACAGCATAACTATTTGGATTACTTTAATTGAATGCAGGAATGTGACAGTCACTCTTATAATGCGACTACACCACATTGTTTGAAGAGAAGATTTTGCGGCAACGAAACGCGTATCCTCAGTTTACAGTCAGGGCAGGCTAACTACTAGGCCACGCCTAACACCATTTTTATGATTTTTTTTTATTTGCGTGGTAATAGCTTTTCACCCAGTTACGTTTTTCATAATTCATTTTTCTCTCTGTTGTATGAGTAGAGACTCTGGAATTTCTACATGATCGAACTTTAGAAACCATCACAAAAATCCTGCTCTAATAAACACGACTTTTTTTAACACTATGAACGAGCTTCCAGGTTAAGGTTTGGTTCTCTAATAAACACGACTATTGGCAGCACTATGAACAAACTGCCAGGGACAGATCTGATATTTTCGTGTTTAAATATGAGTATACGTTTCATATATAATACATACATTTCTCTGGTTGCTTAGAGGTAAGCTTTGTGACTTATAACTTAAAATCAGAGCTAGACACACTGGGTGGGACTATCACAGATAACCAGTTATAAAGCTTTTGCGCTTATACGCAAACAAATACAGAGTGCCCCGTAAGTCCCTACCCATCCATATATCTTATATATCCAGTATATCTGTCTGGTGTCACCAGTATTCTTGCGCTCATGTATCCACGTACTTGTCACAATACGCTCTTCAAGTGTAAATGGGCTTACATCGGACATATTTCTCTGAAAAAAGAAACGAATTTATAATACATGCGTAATTTAATATAACATAATAACATATGGATGGGTAGGGACTTACGGGCTACCCTGTAGTACTATATATCTATGTAAAAATATAACACGTTCTCTTGGCTAACTTTATGTTCTTTTTACAAAATTTTCCTTTGTTTATAACTGATATTAGATAAATTATATACGTTAATAACATTTATATTAATATGTTTCTTGACAAAATTCTTTAAATGAACTGTGAATAACTTATACATGTAAAAACTAATTTTATGAAGTTTAAAATGTAAATTATATGCTTGTCAACAAAAGGCGACGTAACAATTTTGATACAGGATATATATATATATACATATGTATATATACAGTTTAAAAGTAGCCGTTATTTCAGTTAGGAGGGCATCTTAATTTATACATAATTAAGACGCCTTCCTACCTCAAATAACAGCTACGTTTAAACTGTAATTTAGTAGACAGTGGAAAATCATGAAGGGAAGTTTCTAAGTTTAGTTACACACAAATCAGTAATAAGAAAGTCTCCTAACTGATTTCAATACTTTATATAAATTTAGTTAAGAAAATTATATAAGAAATATAAATCTCATAAATTTGAAGATTAGTAAAATGGTACAGTATACTACATTCCAGTCACGTGACAAGTATTGATGTGTAATGCAATTGAGTAATGCGTGCTGCTCATAGCAACCCATGCCAGCTAGAACGTAGTTGTTGAAGGTTAAGTGTGATTTATTATCTTGATATTAGTGCACAAAATATTTGTCAAACTCTCTTAGAAATTGTTGAGTACTGTTTAAGTTTATAACAATACCATTATGCCTCGTCTACCCAATTTTTAACTGCTATTGCTTGGAGTTGGAAATAGTCTTTTTGCATGCGTTATAAAGAACTTATATATATGTATTATTATAATCTTTAAAATCACAAGATTGAGATATAAGTAACATAACGAACAATTTATTTACTGCAAAATAGATTTGTTCCTCAGCTGCAAGTAAAAAAAACAAATGTTAAAAAAGCCTAAATGTACTGTTTAACAATTGTTCTTGAATTAAAATTACACTCAGTAATGTTTAGAATAGTATTTCTCAAATCATGTAAGTCTTCGGATTTACAACGGGTTCAACATAACAAACTGTCCAATGTTGCTTTGCTGGAAGAAAGCACATGCACTCAAATCATGGTGGAATTCCGCAATTATGTACGTGCAATTGAAAAGTGGTCACAACGATGACTGCTCTCCGAAATTAGTAGTTAGAAAGTGCCCGAGTCTATTATGATAATTAATTCATCAAGTTTTTAGTCGCATCAATTTTTGAGGTTTGTAAGGAAATGCCTGTTATATTTCACTTTCTACGGTGAGTGTAATGCAATAACGAAAACCGGTACTAAATAATTCGTCCAAAACGTTTTACGAAGAAAGTTAATGTTTTGACCAAGCGTTTTTTGTCAGATCTAAAAACAAAACTATTGTTAAAATATTACATGTGTGGTAGTAATTGTTCTAAGAGTTACAGAGCAACGTTCAACATTGTTATAACACTGTAATAGGTAAATAACAAGAAGAATACTATGTTGATAAATTGAACAAAGGTAGAAAATACTTTAAAAAGTTTAGAAAAATGGTTTGAGAAAAACACATAAGGGTTGTTTATCATTTGGTGTTTTATTTATCTTTAATCAGTAATTTTATATGTTTTAGCTATATTTTTCTTGCAGAACTTCATAATTTTCAATTATTTATTTATTTTTCACAATTTATTTCGAAACTTAATTGTCATTAAAATAAGAAACTTGAAAAACATCACTAAACCAAACATTATTTTGAAATATTTTTATTCTTAACATTCGTAAAATTTTAACCCATTTGATTGAAATGTAAGAACTTTTCTCATTTGTGAGATAAATATTTAACAAATGAATTAAAATCAAAACCTAATGTGCTTATCTGTAGTATGATTAGTTGCATATGATTAAATTTGCTTAACTTATTAAGTGTGATTCTAATACTAGACTCATTCAGTAAATTAGTTTGATAAGCGACAGTAAAGGTACAGCTATCAAGACGAATTTCTTGTTCATATCACATATCTTCATAATCCATGTAAAATTCGATGTTATGTAAATATTTTGTAAGCGACAACATGTCGTGTTGTGTTTAAATTTTCATTTCTATTATCTATATTTCCATATTTATATTATTGTTTCGAAGTTTAAACTAATAAAATATGTTGTTATTCATTTAGGGTAACATTTAGAATTTTCTAGAATTAAGTAGACCAATCATATGTATGTAAATGAAATGTGGCGGCCTAGTGTCTTGACGACAAGTCTCGTGCAAGAACGGACATGCGTGAATTGCTCTCGAGTTCTATGGAAATTACACGATTGTTCGAGAAGTAGGCCTACCGGTATATAGACGGTGACGCGAGAAGAAGTCAGTCATCAGTTTTTATTCGAAGAGAGGAAGAACGGAGAGTCAGACATTAGATTTATTCAAGAGAAGAGTCGTTAGAAATGAAGAGTCAGTCATTCGTTTGCTGTGATTATTCAACTTGGATTTGTGACTGAAGTTAGATCTACGGAAGCTGTGATTTTACTTCGTCAATCTCTACGATTCATCTGAATTACTGCTTGTGCTGAGAGTCGGCGAATTTGTGACGTTCATCGGAGGCATCGTGAAAGGAACTTTGTCGAATTTATTGAACTGTGAACTGTTTCTGAACTTCTTCATTTAAGCTTCGGAATTTCTTCGTGGGACCAAATTCACACTCTAGACTGGAATTTGAGACTTTCATTTTAGATCATTATATTAGATACAGGTCAGTACCATTTTGTATTGTGATTAATTTTGAAGGTTGAAACTAATACCATTTTGTTTTGTAATTAACTTTGAAGGTTTAAACTTAATATCTGTCATTTTCATTATATAATTTATGTTATATCTGTTATCTGTTAATAGTTTAGTGTAATATATTATACAACCTGTTATCTGTGTTTTTCTGTTGCGTTTAGTCTACATAAAACATAAACAAAAACGTAACATTCGAGCAAACTGAAATTTTGAAGTATTTTATTTTATCTCGCTTACTCGGCAGTTATTATGTGGACTTTGAATGTTAAATCACACATCGTGTTTTGATGCCCAGCGTAAGCAGAGCACGTATAGCCATTATGTAGTTTTGCACTTGACAACAAACCAACACTGTTCCACCACAACACTGACAAAGTGCGGGATGTAACAGTTTAAACAACTGGAATTGTCTCATGCTATTAACAATACAAATTAATTTCCGGTACTTTCTCACCAAAGACTTTCCATAACAACGAAAGTTGCTATTTGCGATAAAAACACATTAGACTGTAAACTTGTTTGTAATTCTTCTTGATTAGTCCTTTATGAATTTTAAATCAGTGACACATGAAGTAAAATGACGAATATTATCACTAAGCCTAAGAAATGGTGAAAATGAGTTGCTGGAAACGCAGTAGATTTATTATCGAATTGGAAAAGGCCGTGAAGAACTGCACTTTTTAGGTTTCTTACCACAAAAAAAAAGGAGGAGAAAAGAAACATTACAGGTAAATTAATGAATTAAATATCGCATGAGAGTAAATCCATCATACCCCTGGTACAACCAATGTTAAATTCAACGTAAAGTTGCTCACACAGGCCAAAGCCTAAATTAGTTTGGTTTGTTTAAAATTTCGCTCAAAGCTGCAAAAAGGTTATCAGCATAAGCTATCCCTAAAGCAGCAGAGTTAAACTGGAGAAAAGTCAGTAAATTAACACCATATTTACAACTCTTAGGCTATTCTTTTACTACATTATTAACACCCCTACGGCTGAAAGGGTGAGCATAGTCGGTAACTGGGATTAAAATCCTTTGCCTCAAATTGATAGTCGAGCGCCTTAACAATCATGCCAAAATTCGTTTTGTTTCTTTTATATTGTATTTAGTTGAAGTGTACAACAGTGACTTGATTGTCTTAATTTTAATATATTAATGAATGAATAAAACACATTTAACCTTTTCAACGTGCAAATTCTAATAAAGTAATACTGATGTTAGCTTTAAATTCTTATTTTTTCCTACAATTTTACCTTTATCAACAATAATATCTTTGAATTTTTTTTTCAAATATACTGTTTACTGAAACACCAAGGAAAATTTCAAGCTCATTTCTTTAATCGTACATTCTTTTTAAAGATAAAATTGACACTCTTAAGCTTATATGAATTATTACAGCAGTCTGTGCCCTGAATAAAATATTGAGTTACTATGCAGTGGCACTCACCATCAAGTAATTAGAAACAACAAAATTTCAATAGAGTTGTATCATGACACTAATTTACATTTTTAAAACACTGGCTTATGTTGACTACTTCATTTTAAAAATTTGTGTCACGTCATTATTTGAATCGTATTGATTTACGGCACATAAACTATAAATAACTCGTAGAAAGAAACAGCTCCATTTCAAACTAGATAAATATGATCTTTAGGCATACTAGGGAAATGACGTTTTATTTTCCTATCTCTGCTAAAATAAAAGCCTTTCTATTTGCTAAAAATGCCAAACATATCAATACTGAATGATGTAATAGGATTTATCCAAACTTTGACGGAAGAAAGAAAGAAAAACGCTTCCGGAAAAATTAATAATTGTTTTTGACTACAGCTATATGCTGAAGATGACATCTTGAAGGGCTGTCTCAAGTTTTCAGTCATGCTAGTAAGTCGATGTACAAAGTTGCTCGTTGTTTAAGAAATCTTTGAAGCATTGTTTAATTGAAAAAATTTATCAGTATTTTCCAGTGAGTGAAATGTGTTATAATTTTGAAATACTATTTAAAAATAACATTAAGTAATGATCTTATTCCAATAACAAGTATTATTTGAACTAATTTAAAATTTGCATTATTCAAAAGAAAAAGTCATCATGATAACATATAAGTTTCATATTTCACTTGCTCTTGTGAGCGAGTGCTTTTTTACGGCTCTCTGAAGTTTGAGCGGAAAATGTGTAGACTCATAACAATAAAAATCAGGTTTCGATACCTGCTGTGGGCAGAGTACAATAGCCCAGTTTGTATATTTGTTTTTCATAACCAACAAACATATATATTTTTAGATGACAGTATCAGTTTACTTAGGATAGTAATCCCAGGGTCGCGGGTTTGAGTCCCCGTCACACCAAACATGCGTGTCCTTTAAGCCGTGTGGGCGTTATAATGTGACGGTTATTCCAACTATTTGCTGGTAAAAGAGTAGTCCAAGAGTTGGCGGTGGGTGGTGATGACTGGCTGCCTTCCCTCTAGTCTTACGCTGCTAAATTAGGGACGACTAGCGCATATAGTCTTCATGTAGCTTTGCGCAAAATTAAAAAGAACAAGCAGTTTACTTAATGGTGCTAGCAAGCTATTAATAGAATTAATATACCTAATAATATTCAAAATTATTTCGGAAATTTAATTTACTGAAACTGTCGTGACAACGTTTTTCGATTAATTGAATCCACCTCAAGAGATTAATATCAACTAAGAGTTGTTTTCGGATATGTAGGTAGTTTTGTATTTTACTTAAGATTGTCAAATATTGTTGTATGCGGACCTATAGAGTGTTTTTGTTGACATGACTTTAGCTAGACAAAGGTTATTATTTCCAGAATTTGTTTTTAATTTCGCCCAAAGCTACTCGAGGGCTATTTGTGCTAGCCGTCCCTAATTGAGCAGTGTAAGACTAGAGGGAAGGCAGCTAGTCATCACCACCCACCGTCAACTCTTGGGCTACTCTTTTACCAAAGGATAGTGGGATTGACTTTAACATTGTAACGCCCTCACGACTGAACGGGCGAGCATGTTTGGTGCGACCGAGATTTGAACCCTCTACCCTCGGATTTCGAGTCGAACGTCTTAACACACTTGGCATACTGGGTCATTATTTCCAGCCTTATAGAGAGTGTTTGCACACCTAATCTAGGTTAAACTAGTGTTGTTGTTTTCAGACTTTATAGTTTTTTTCTACCTTATTATAATATTTTCAACATATATAAAAACTTGCAGAAATAAGTATATTCTATATATATTTACTTATTAGCATACTGATGAAAACCTTGCCATTCTAAGCATATGTTAGGGATACAAATAGGTTTCTAAGATCTAAGAAGTAAAGTATCACTTATTAAAAACAACTCAATACAATTGTGACAAGAATAGTAATCGGACTTATTAATCCTAGTACCAAAACAATAAGTTTCAACTTAAATGTGTACATCTTGCTCATATGTCATGCATTCTAAATACGTTCTTATAAATTAGAATTCCAATATTATTAGTGTTAATTTAATCCCTAATTTCAATTGTTAACACCTTTTCTCTTCTGTTTAACTTTTAATCAATATTTAAGAGAATTCCTTGACGTCATCGCTGTTGGAGTTTGAGTTTTTCATTAACCATTTTATTGTTGCATAAACAAGTTTTCCTGATAAAATGGTACAAGAGATTCTTTTATAACTAAATCTGAAATTAATATGCAAGAAAAACACATTGTTAATATCCATAAAAACTAGAATCTTTTAAAATTGCATTTTAACATAAGGGGTGATCTTCAAAATGCATCAACAATCTACACTGAGTCTGTCAAACTTAGGATGAAAGAAGTATTTTCTGTATTGTTTTTAATGACATTAGCTTTCGAAATTTAAAAATCAGTGTGTCTTTTCATGTTAAGACTATGTTTTTCTTCCACTTAAAATTTCCAAAAAAACGCACTTAGAGCTTACACTTAGCACTGACTAGAAATGCTTCTTTTTATCTTATGAATTTCATTTAACTTAAATTTCTTCTTTAATTTCAATCCTACTGTGTTTTACTATTTCTGCACTTTACAGTGGTCTTTCAATCTTTTTCTTATTATACATTTCCCAGTAAATGCTTTTCACTGCATCTCTATTTTTTGTTACTATCGTCATCAGAGAGCTTTTCAGTATGTCGTTTCTTTAGGCTAATTTATAATCATGACACACCCATTTACATCACTAACATTACCACTGTTGTGTGCTTCTTCATTTTCAGTCCCACCCCTTATCATTTTCACATGCTAGTACCTCACAGATATCTCTCTATTACCTGACAAATTTCACTTCCAAATCTTCTCTTTATATTTAGTATTCATTCTTTTACCTATTGCAACCTATCGGAACTTGTTAAGTCATTTATTGAAATATTTTGAGATTTATCATCCCACGAAAGTGAGATTTTTTGCTAGATGGTTTTCTTCCTAAATCACATTATAGGTCTAATATTAAGCTACGACAGAACTTACAAGTTACTTTTACCAAATATTTAGTTCAAAATATAAAAGCAGTAAATGTCTGTGCCAGTTTCATATATTATATTATAATTTGAAAATGCTACTGTATGTTCAGAGACTTAGTTTTGGGCAATCAGGTATTCCGTGGTTTATTAAAATAATATGTTTCCCAGCAGTTTCAACATAAAATAGACAAAATTTAACGACTTTATAAATGTCTTATCTTTGCAATATTAATTTTGCCAATATTATAAATTGTTCAAAATATTTAAAAAAAGAACATTACTTTGATTACACTTTTCTTAGATGAAGGAGAACAAAACCGAATTTTCTCATGAATATTCTGAAATAGCATTATTGTAATTTTACTTTTTTTGTTGGCTGGTTCTTTAAAATTATGTGATGAAAATAATTTAACGTCCGGTCCAATTAACGACAACAAATTACCTTAGTGTTTCTTTAACACTTCTACAAGTTTAAACATTATAGTAACTTGTAACTCACGCTTACACCCACGTTAAATGCACATATTAACAAAAAATAAACTTATTTGTACAACTTCACATCTAATTGATCCAGTAAATAAATAAAGGAAAATACTTGTTTGTTTGTTTATGAATTTCACACAAAGCTACTCGAGGGCTATTTGTGCTAGCCGTCCCTAATTTAGCAGTGTAAGGCTAAAGGGAAGGCAGTTAGTCATCACCACCCACCGCCAACTCTTGGGCTACTCTTTTACCAACGAATAGTGGGATTGACCGTAACATTATAACGCCCCCACAGCTGAAAGGGCGAGCATGTTTAGCGTGACGGGGATGCGAACCCGCGACTCTTAGATTACGAGTCGCTCGCCTTAACACTCTTGGCCATGCCAGGCCGAGGAAAAGACACTGGCTGATTCACCGGTAGATGAAACAAAAAAAGTCTCTGACTGTTATTGGCTAGAAACAACTCTATATTTTTTATGCTTCACTTAACCTGGTATTTTCTAATCTACTCCTCGAGTTTACTAAAAAATCCTGCGTTAACATTTTTAAAACTTTATAGTCTCTATTAGTAAATCTTTCGACTTTAACTTCTTGCGCCCTCTAATAAATGTCTGAATTAGCTTGTAACAAAATCATACTTTGCTGCAACATTTAACAAAATCAGCTTTTAAATGTTTCCAAATTGAAATAATTAAAATAATTTCAGCTTCAATACATTTTGTTCTGCTAAAGATATAACAACATAGGGATATATATATTTAGTAAATTGAGCAATATAAAAAAGTATTTTCGTTTTTGTCTCATTCAAATCTTGACATTTATTATTAATATAAAATATAAAATACCATTACAAAATTATACACGAAGAATCACATACCATTAAATGAATATATTAATCAAAGTTAATATATACATGTTAGTTGCCATAAATTTGGGTTAGCTGGGACAGTAGCACAAGTTCATACCGGGCTTAGTTGATCGAAAATTCAATTAAAGTGTCACTAACATGTGGAAAACAGAAAATATCAAAATTTATGAAAATAAAACGTTGGTATAAGAAAGACGTGGTAATGTTAAAAACGTGCAATCCCATTGAATTATTATTTTCTAATCTTAAGTTAATTGTATTCATTTTATTCTTATTATAAGTTTTTGTTTTTTAATCAAGAAAAGTAATTATTTAATGATACAACTTGAATCCGTACACATAATGTAATTAGCCAAAACGTTTTTCAATGATTTTTATTAATCCCCTGAGTACATTTGTAACACACTTATCATTTGTAAAGCTATCACATTGTATAAATTATATTGATTTAGAAAATATCTTATAGAATTTATTTATTTTATTTGAACACATAAACTTAAATGATATTTTCAGATTATATTTTGTATAATTCCAAGTTTAAAATGAATTTTCTTTACTTACACTGTTATACATTTTACTGCAATAATAACTAAATGTTTACGCCGATCAGCTAAACGAATAAGGTACGATATGTGTAGAAATAAATAAATATTTTGTGCGTAAATCTACATAACGACTTTACAAGCTGCGATAGGTGGCTGTACTTAATTTTCATCAGATAAGCAAAACTACTCAACAGCTAAAAATGCCAGCAAGATTTAACCAACGCATCCCTAATCCTTCTAGGGCGTTAGAGTGTGTTTTGCAGTAACGGATCGAAAGTTTAAAAAATAAACCAGATTTCTTAATTAAATTATTATGTGTAATAAACATTTAGAAATCACTTGCAATTATTCTTTTGTAAGTTTTCCTTTCATGATTAATTTTTTGAAAAAAAAGTACATTGATTAACTAAAATATCGTTTACATTTCGAAAAAGAAAATACTTTATGATCATTTATTAATCAATTAAATATTCTGTGAAAAGAATGGTAAAATAGAAATTGGCATATAGTTGCTATGCTTATCAACACCACCAGATTTAAAAACTAGCACAGCTTTCAAACAACGTGTAAGTAAATTACATGATAAAGAGGTGTTAAATTGTGTTGTTGATTTTGTATAAAACTATTTCACGGCTATCTGCGCTGGCATTCACTAATTTTCAAACAACTCACCGAAGAAAGGCAGCTACTCCATAACATCCACCTTAAACTTATGGGCTACTTTAATAGAATATAGGGTTTTGACAGTCACTCTTATAACGTACCCATAAACAAAACATGTGTAGAATGCATTTTGTGTGTTGGTAATAATCAGGCGTGAAAAACATAAACATTTTTACACGAACAATTTAAGATTTGTGTGTATGTATTTTCATATAGCAAAGCCATATCGTGCTATATAGTGTGTCCACCAAGAGGAATTAAACCCTGATTTTAGCGTTGTAAATCGCAAGACTTACTGCTGTCAACGCTGGGAATAACTCAAGAATAAAAATACTATTTATTTTAAAGGGTGCAAACCTGTATAATCAGTAAATGTTTTCAAATTTATAGTTGTTAACAAATTAAATTATCCTAAACAGAATCTAACAAGATGGAAAACAAACTTTGGCAATTTTGAACAGCATTAATATATGTGTGTATAAGTTAAACCACAATATAAGTTGTTCTTTTGAATGTAAGGTCTGGTCTATCTTGACAGAATTAAAAGAAAAGGTCATTAAATACACGAGCTATTTTATTAATTCCCTATTTGCACCTGCCTTGTCGTTATTCATTTCTAAATGGTTTTAATAAACAGCGATGACCTTAATCTAATGACCTATTTTTAATAATTCCTTACGAATATTCAAAATTTATTTTATCACCTTATTACTCTTTCATTCTGAAATACATTCTCATAAATAGTCCTTTTTAAAATCCATGTTAAACGTATTAGAATATTCTCAGTGAAGTTCTATAAAATTATGTTTGTGAGGGTGACATATCGGATGGCGAAAAGATTTTTGAAATTTAGTGAAAGAGATTAAAATATATAACTTCTAGTTGTTTTTAATTGTAACCGTGAATTGTAGTATAGATTATTATTGTTGAGAAAGACACGGAACTTTGAATTGTTGTTGCCGATTTGATCTAATAAAATAAGAACAATATGCATATTTGGTTTCAACAATAAATAGACTTTTATTGTTTCGCTCATAAAGTTGGATAATGAAACAAAAATTTGTCAGAAATGGCTATTGTGCTACTGGAGACGAACTTGTAAATAAAAGTGTTCTAATTCACACAAGTAACGCAGCTCCAAATTAAATTAAAGTATACTTTTTCAATCGCTTGACTTTAAAACGTAACGTCTCTTCCTTGTGATGTAGCTGTATCTATTGCCTGTAGTTGAATCTTCTCTCTTAACTTGCGTCTATTATATTTATCGATTTTAACATATCATTCGAAGCTTGTTCAACTATTTTATAATTAGAAAATTGTGTTTGCTTTTATGTTCAACTTGGTGCAAAGCTACTCGACAACTACTTAAGCTGGTAGTTCTCAACCTAGAAGTCATAGACCATCCACTGCAAACTCTTGTGTTAAGCTTAATCAACGAAAAGTGGATTTTATCGTTACATAATGACGCCCTCATGGTTGAAAGGGAGAGAACATTCCGTAACAGGATTCGAACATCTTATAACATAGTTTTATTTCGTATAATGGTTTTCTAATCTTTTTGTTAGGAAAAGGACATGACGTAGCGGTTCACGTGACATTCCCCGAATCCGTGGATTTCTTGTTCACATACCTTTATACTAAAATTGCTCTCCACAGTTTAGGGCCTTTCGTAGGTTATGACACTCAAATCCCACAATAAGATCAAAGTAGCACAAGAGTTGATAGCAGGTGTTCTTGACTTGCTACCTTTCATCTAATCTGTGAGTTCAAAATTAGGGACAGATAAACGGATATAGCCCTTGTGTAGCTCTGCATGAATATTCGATAAAAAAGATTGCCCGGTATTGAATTTGTTTTCAAACTGAAATTATAAATAAATTCCAGCTAAAGCATTTACTTTTAGTCATAACGTCTTAGAGTGTAAATATTAACACTTGTTTAATGTTTACGCCCGTAAACGTTTATAATTCTTATTTAATTTTGTGTGAACGTTAAAAAAGAATAAAGAAAATGAAGAAACCTTTTATTGAACATTAATTTTCTGAATAATCAAATGTTTAAAATGTTCGTTAAAACACATAAGTTTCTGGAATTTTTCATTTGGATAAATTAGACAACATTTTTACACCATCTTTTTGTTATGTTTGTAAAGTTTCAAGATTTAAAGTCGTATATTGGTATTTCACAGTTTCTAAAACAATGTTTAAAAAGTATAAAGGTAAATGAACTATCAACCAATATTAACTATGAGAATCATGCCTGAAGTAAGCGGTCATGAGCATATATTTTCCTCTACGTTCATTGCTGGACATTTAGTAAAAAATTAACGTAAGACAGTTAAAAAAATTTCTAAATTGTCAAACTAAATCCAGTATTTCATATATGTATCGAAGTAAGAAAAACTTGTTTCGCACATTTTGTACCTTGGTAAGTTAAAAAAAATGTCTTTAGGTTACTTTCCTGAAGTTAAAAGCTAAATATAGCCTTAGATGTAATGTATTAAACTCAAAATGTTTTCAAGGACTTGTTCTCATAATGTTGTTCACATAACATTTTACATTTATGTATCATAATAAATATATGCTACAAAATAAACCAATAAAATATTTAATTGTCAAATGGTACATATGTCAAAATTCAAGGCGTTGGCATAACACGATTTTCTAAGTCATTTTTATTGCATCTCCTGAAAATGGAACAGTAAAAAACAATGCGGACTACTTAAGCAAAATAAAATGAATTTTTTTCTGCCATTCCTTGAAAAATAAAACTCTTGCTTACCCTTTTTCCATCTGGTCTCAGTCGCTATGATATGGATTTTTATCAAGTAATATCATGACAGTTATAAAACAACATTTTTGTATAGTATTATCTACTAGGACGATTGTTTTAAATGTGAGTAGCTTTGTTGAGATGTAAGTAGGATTTGAAATGTTTCGATTTATTTAACATATTCCCAACTGAAATAAAAGTGTAAGTAGAACATTACAAATTCTGCAATCGAAATACTACAAAGTCATAAGTAACTAAGAACTTTCTTGGTTGACTAATGAAATAAAATGGTTAAAACAAACTGTATATGAAGTTAGAAGAGTTAATAGTGGACGTATTGTCAACCTTCAACAAATTAAAGCTATATATGTGGCTTCTTTTGTAATGTTAGAAGTGTCTAATTTCAAACTACTTCAAGTTGGTTGTATAGCTATTATCAATTGTTTGTAAAGTCTCTAGTCTATGTTATCAATGATCCGTGTAATCAACAGTATATGTAGTTAGTAATTTATAGTTTTTATTTATTATCTATATTATAAACAGTCTATATAGATAATGACTTATACAGTTAAGTGTTATTGCTATTATAGATAGTAATGGCTGTTTTAGTTTCAGATTTTTTATGGTTTAAGTTGTTACTATGGCTATGAACATCATTTGAACAGTACTGATACCAGATTCCAAGCGGTATAAATTTGTTATTGTAAACTAACATTGATTGTTTATTAAGAAATACTAGCAATAGTTTAGTCTGAGAATAAGTAAAGTGATGCGTAACGCATGATGCATAAATAGCTAAAAGGTGTAATATTATTCTGATAACAATAATTTTAATTGTTTTACAATATAGTTGTTCTAGCCCAGTCTGTTTTAGAAGCTCTGGTGGTGAGGGTATAGCTTGTCGTCAGGGAGAAATAATATGGAAATCACAATGAACTACTTAATACAATAGTGGAATGCTAACTATAAGTTTAGTTTTCGTCTTACACATAAAGTAGATAAGTAGAAATTTGGAGGTAAAAACAGACATGGACATAAACAATGGAAATAGCTGGATTGGTGGTCTAACAATGAAAATATGTCTTGGCTTTTAAAATGTCGTAGTTTGTAACTGCTAATGAATAATTATAGGCGATAGGATAGATATTGGCCTGGCATGGCCAAGCGCGTAAGGCGTGCGACTCGTAATCCACAGGTCGCGGGTTCGCGTTCTCGTCGCACCAAACATGCTCGCCCTTCCAGCCGTGGGGGCATTATAATATTACAGTCAATCTTACTCTTCGTTGGTAAAAGAGTAGCCCAAGAGTTGGCGGTGGGTGGTGATGACTAGCTGCTTTCCCTCTAGTCTTACACTACTAAATTAGGGACGGCTATTGCAGATAGCCTTCGAGTAGCTTTGTGCGAAATTCAAAAACAAACAAACAAGCGATAGATATTCTATTTCATCAGTTATATTAATACATAAAAACAGTATATACATCTAAGATAATCTTTTATAAAACAATTCACTACTCTTCGTCTGAAGCGCTGCAGAAAAAGAAAAGTTTTAATTTCCTCTGTACCTACATAGAAAAGGTTAGAATAGTGTTGGAATCGAAATAAAAATACAAATATAGTAAACGGAAAGGAAGAAACAGAAATAAAATGGAAGAAGTTTGTGATAACCAAAATTATAAAAAGAAGAGAAGACGGAAATACACAATAATGAATAAGTTTTTTTACGAAAAATGGCACATATAGAACGGGAAACCTAGGATCTTTTCAGGCATTCGTTGTATTTCTGTGTCATAAGAAATTTAAATGAGATAACACATTAGAAGTAGGAAAGGCTTTAAGAAGACCATTCTCAAGTAAAAATAAAGAAACCAGATCCAGCAGAAGAGAAATAAAAACTTAAAAGCATACTAAGGAAGACAGAAGAAGCTGCAAAAGGTAGAAAAGATAACAAGAGCTGAAAAAAGAAGTAAAGGAATTAAATATGTTTAATAAGGAGATCCAACAAAGGACAGAAAAACGAAAAGGAAAGATCCAGAAAAATAAAAATAAAAATGAAAAATAAAGTGAAAAATTCGAAGAGAAGACGAGCATATGAAGTTTCTGAAACATATATTAGATGAATTGCAAAGGAGAACTAAATATTTTAATTTGATTCTTAAACGAGTAAAAGCAGAGGCAAAAGAACTTGAAAGATAACAAAAATACACCTAAAATGATTGAAGAGAAGATGTGATTGCTGCTGGTAGGAACAGTAAAAGCACATAAAGTTGTCGTGAAAGGAGGTAAGCTGTAAAATTCGAAAAAAAAATGATGTGGACAGAGAGAAAACGAAATGTGAAAAAGTTGATTGGTTAAAAGAAATTAGGAAAATAATGTGACTTGATAAGTTAATTAAGAAATGACAAAAATTTCAGTTGGAATAAAAACAAATTTAATATGTTTTTAAGACAGAAGGGACCCCTCCAGAAAAACAACAACAGAATAACGTAAAAAAATGGAATTGAGAGAAAATAAGAGTGGTCTAAGTGATAGAAAAAAAGAGAAAACAACAAGCAATCAGGTAAATAATAAAGAGAAGAATTGAAACAAAAAGAAAGACGTGAGAGAAATGAAGATTGAGAGTGTGTAAAAGGTTTCAAGATAAATGGTTAAGGGGAACATGGTTCCAAGAGAAGTATATAAACAATGGAAAACAATATGAACAAGTAAGTATCTAAAGAGTTTAGATAGACGAACTACCCAACATAAAAAAACCGAAAAGAAAGCCTCTCAAAAAGAGCATCTTGGGAATTATGAAAAAAATGGAAATTCTCAAAGAAAGAAGATGGATAGAAGACTAATGAAGTCAACAATGAATGTGGAAGATGGGGATGGGTGTTAAAAAATGGAAGTTGACGATAGTTTACAATGACTATGAAACTCGAAAAATGGAGAAAAAATACGTTGGAGTATATAAGAGTGTATTGATAAACAGGACTTTAACGATGGAAGAATAATAAATATAAAGATGGAAAATAAAGAGAAGAAGTAAGTAAAAGAAAACAAAGAAAATTAAAGGAATAAGTGTTCACAGTAAAAGGAAGGAAATGTTTGAAGCAGGCTGATAGAAATTCACTTGAAATCTTTAATAACAAAGAGAGACTGAATAAGAAGAAGGATAGTATATTTTCACCGGTAAAGAAGGAAACAAAGCTGTAAATTTTTGTAATGTTAGTGGATTATTGAGTCAAATAATGACATTTGAAGTAGAAAATAGGGTTGAATTGTATCATTACAATAAAGATGTTTAAAGAGAAGGAAACAGAAGAGAAAATTAGACTTTTTAGAGAGGAATGACGAAGATTTTTGGAAATAAACAGCGAACAAAAGAAAACTGAGAAAAGGAAGTGAAACATATGTGAACAAAAATGAAACGAAAAATACAGCAATTGTTACAAGAAAAAACAATACATATTAATGTATTGAAGAAGAAAAGAGAAAAATAAAGATAAATTGAGAATAAAGAATACAAGAAAGTGAAAGAAATATTTGCACAAAGACAGATGAGAAGAGGAAAGAAAATGGAAATAAAATTAGATGGATAAACTTAGATATGAGAGGGTATCTAAGGAAGAAAAGGGGTAATGATGACAAAAGATGGCAATGTAGCAGTGGAAGTGATAATTTACTGGATTGTTGAAAAGGAGTTAAAGAAGAGTAGTGGAGTATTGAGAAGAGAACCGGAAATAGAAATAACTGTACAACAGGAGGAGGAAATATGGATCAAAGTAAAGAAAATTAATACTCTAAGCTGAAAAAGTATTAGGTTTTAAATGAAAGTTAAAATGAACTTTAGAAAAATGCACAAGAAATATTTGTTGAAGAATTAACGAAAATAATAAATGAAATTTGGAAAGGAAAACACTTCTAATAGAAATTGGGAGAAGTAGCAGTTTGTCCAACGTATAAAGCAAGAGATTGGGGACAGAAACGAAATTACAGAAAAGGTCACTTTAAGCACCTAGATATATAAAATTTTATTAGGAAAATATTAAGCAGTTAGCTAAAAAGAACTAAAATTTTCAGGAATATACAATTGACAATACTTACATACTTAATATACTAATGCAAGAAAAGCTGAAGCAAAAAGAAAAGAAAACTACGCATTTTATGTATGTCTGAACGGTAAATTAGATTCATTAAATTGAGACAAACATTTTAAACTGTAACATAGCATAACAACAGGGGATAGAATTATGAGAGTGATAAAAGTAGACAAACAACGTAGTGTTTGTTTGTTTTGAATTTCGCGCAGAGCAACTCGAGGGCTATATGCGCTAGCCGTTCCTAATTTAGCAGTGTAAGATAAGAGGGAAGGCAGCTAGTCACCACCGCCAACCGCCATCTCTTGGGATACCTCTCTTACCAACGAATGGTGGGATTGACCGTCACATTATAACGCCCCACGGCTGAAAGGACAAGCATGTTTAGTTCGAATGGGATTTGAACTCGCGACACACTTGGCAATGCCAAGCCAACAACGTAGTAAAAACAGAAAATAAGCAGACCGAAACAATGTTAATTGTTTAACAGCCAATAAAGCTGTTAATCGTTTTATTTAGACATGGAAATGACATTTAAAGAAAAAATAAACTAGAAGATTTGCGATTATAAAACAGAAAATATATTTGGTAGGATATGGATATTATATAGTTATGTTGGATAAATAATTAAAAAAGGTTTAAATCTGTGATCAAAAGCTTAAGTAATATTCGGAGAGTAAACAACTTAAATTTCAATTTAGGGAAGTCAGATATAAAAGTTTTCAAAACGAAGATAAAGACACCACAACGACATAAAATTGAAAATGTAAAAAGGGAAGTGACAGATAATTTCAAATATTTGGGGTATATATTTTTAAATAAAATAGTATTGGGACAACATTACATGTAAATTATCTGCATGAAAAAACCGATATGGAATTAGAAAAAGAAAATTCCTAACATGCTCGAAACTCAGAAAGATGTTTCAAGAATGTATATACAACAATTCTGATGCATGGAGCAAAAGTTATGTATGTGTGGAAGGGTTATTATAATGGAAAAAATATCAAGAAATTCTTACGATATATATTCAATGAATTATGTTTGTGTTGGGAATAAATAAAAATAGTTAAATAATAAAGAAGTAGCGATCAACAGAGTTTTGTGTGAAACAATAATATAAACTGCTGTTGGATATAAATAAAAGGTTACATGAAACAGAAGGAACGTCGGTTCTACAATGTCGAGGACAGTACAAATAAGACAAAACAAAAGAGAAAAACCATAAGAAAAGAAAAGTGGATAAGCAAGAAAAAGATGAAACACTGGAACTTGCAGAAAAAAATCTATTAAAAGAAATGTGAATAGATACTAAATGTTTAAAGCACATTATTGTTTACATTCCATTTGTCAACCACTTCATTGTTTATATTAACCTTGTCAACCAATTTATTGTTTATATTAACCTTGTCGAGAATTTTATTGTTTATATTAAACTTGTCAAGCACTTTACTGTCTATATTAAACTTGTAAATCACGTTATTATTTATATTAAACTTGTGAAATTCATTATACTTTTTTATTAAACCTTTCAAGCACTTTATTGTTTATATTAACTTGTTAAATCCACTATTGCTTACATTAAACTTCTAAAGTAGGTTATTGCTGATTCTAAACTTGTCAGCCACTTTATTTTCGGCACAAGAGAAACGTCAGATTGACGTTATTAAAACTACTTATTTCCTTGCAGGTTGAATTTAGGTATTCAAGAAATAGAGAAAAAAATTGTCACGTAATCTGTACCCAGTTAGGAACTTTCAGACAGAATGTACTGTGATGCACCTAATGACTGACTTGGTTGAGATACTTGTTTCTTTTAAAACCTTTTTTTATGTCCACATAGTTTGGTGTCTAGAAATTGTTTGGTTTAAATTAAAACTACGATAGAAGAAAACCAGTCACATACAGCAGTGTTTCAAAACTATATCAGGAGAAAAACAAATCAGAAGAGTTTCAAACTGTTACATGAAAAATCAGTCATATACAGTAAATGTTGAAAACTATGGTATTGATACACTGGTCCCCTGCAACATTTTTTTGTAAATACAAAACTAGCACAAACAACAGTGCTCTAAAACTATTAAGGCAAAAAATATAACAAAGGAAAAGTAACATACGGCAGTGTTAAAAGTAAATAGCAGGGTAAACGAGCCATTTGCAGCAGTGTTTTAAACCTCTAGTTGGGAAAATCAGCCATATACAATTATATACATACATACAACAATTTTAAAATTATTGCAGGGGAAATCAGACGTGTGCTGCAAACTTTATAAACTACAGCAGGAATACATCAGCTGCGTACAGCATTTTTAAAAAGGCAGATGGAAACCAGTTGCGTTTTAAAATTACTGTTTAATGACTAGCGAGAAGGACCAGTCTCATGCAGCAGTTATAAAACTGTAGTGGGAAAACCAGTCTCGTACATCAGTATATTTAAACTGTTTGGAAGAAAAAACAACCCCTTATTGCAGGATTTTAAAACTGTAGCAGAGAAGAACAGACCAAACACATCAAGGTTTTAAAACTAAAAAAGAGGAAAAAAACAGTCACGTGTTAAATATTTTAAAACTGTAGTCCAGAAAACTCAGCCACGTACAGCAGTATTTAAAGCTGTAAGTGAAAAACACCTAAATAAACAAATGTTTTAAAACTACAGGAAGAAAGAACTATTAATGTACAATAGTTTTTTTTAAAACTATAGCTCGAGAATACCAGTTATGCATGTTGTGACACTTTATTGAGTAAAACCAGCAGTTTAGTTCTACTGGTTTCGAACATTCGCTAGTTGTTTCTAATTTTGAGCTCAAAAATAAGTGAAGACAACAGCTAGTCAACAGCACTAACAAACAACCCTTGGGATACTCTAATCAAAAAGTGAATTTTGACCATATTTTTTCAATGCTTCCTTGGTCTTAAAGATGATTTGTGGCAACAGGACGTGAACCACGGATTTTCTGTTTAGTTTAACACTGGATGGAAATAGAACTAACGGGATATTCATACATTATTAATAATGCACGTGTTGCTCTTCAAACTTTTTGTAATGTTCAGAACCAACTTCGATGAGAAAAAATTAGTTGAAATATTTAACAATATATTTTCCAATTTATGAATGATTTTCACACGTCAAGTTCAATGCTATTTTTATATAATTATTATTTTTACGTTTGTATACATTCTGTTACAATGATTAAACAGCTGTTGTTAATATGAAATTAAGATTAATATTGTTAGTACATACAAAGTATTTGGATTTTTAAAAGCTATACGTTTTGAACGAAGACAAGAGAAACTGAAAAACAATACAAATCCACAAGACAACATAGATCGTTGTTCTTTTAGTTGTATCCCTCTTTCTTTCTCTTATACTCAAAGAGAGTGAGAAATATAAAAATCATATACATATAAGCATTTGTGTATACCATCCTTATGGTGTTTGCATCTCTGAGCTTAAAATTTAACACAAGGATAAAAGTTTTCTAAGTGGGCGCACGTTATCTTACTGAACAGATATGCATTATGCATGAGAATTTCTGAAATGTGAAATGTGTTTAAAAGTAACAGCTGTTAATACAATGCAAGATATGATAAATAAGAGTGGTTCTACTTTTTAACACACATATCTAACGTGTACAAATAATCTCACGCGTAACGTAATCCTTTTAGACCTTTAATCTAAGTTTATTAGTGTTTTACTAAATTATTTTACACTGATTGCCTGAAACAAAGCTGGAAACATGTGGAATATATGTTTTATATATATTCTTAGTGAACATATTTTTTAATAAAAATTTTTATTTTAAAAATAATTTTTCATGCTTATTTCACCCAAATTGACGGAATAAATTGTTTTTTTAAAGAATAAATATGACCTTTCCCTTGAATAACTTTGTAGATTTCAACAAATTTAAATATGTGGACTCCAACGAATTCAAATATCTATTTTTCTGTGAAAAAGTGAATCATGTAATGTGAGAGTAATGCCCCCCGCTAGTACAGCGGCATGTCTCCGGATTTACAACGCTCAAATCAGGGATTCGATTCCCTTCGGTGGGCTGAGCAGATAGCCCTTTGTGGCTTTGCTATTAGAAAAGAACACACACACACAAACGTTAAAGTAATATAAAATGTTTCGGACTCACACCGCTAGAAAACGCTATTTTAGTGAGATTATATAACTTTTTGCTTATTTCTAAACAAACAAACCTCGCGGATTTAAGGCCACATGACAAAGAAATCTTTCCACCAGCATATGCCTCAGTTATTACTTCCTATGTTGTTGTTGTTGTGAGCATAAATTTACTGTGCGTCGTTAATCCAATAAAATTAAAACTACAGAAACCAAAAATGTTATGTGTCGCTATGAATCGTAAGTGAATTTTGCCGTAAAAACATTAGGTTCAATGGAGCATTTAAATAGTTTAGGTAAATTTTTAGTTGTACAAACATGTTTAAAAGCGCTTTTTTGGTGACACATTTTGTTGCTTTAGTAATAACTTACCCACTTTTTGACAATATTAATCATATTGCACGACAAGACGTTGATAAAGAAGAATCAGGCATTAATGAAGTAGTCTGAGAGAGTAATCAGAATTAAACAATATTAGTTACCCTTTCTCTTTATTGTCCTAAGATACTGCCTCAATAATCTCATGCGTAACGTAATCCTAAGGATACTATCTGAATAGCAGTAACCAACTAATTTATCAAATTCATTGATAAAGTAGTCTGAGAGAGTAATGAGAATTAAACAATATTAGTTGCTCTCTCCTTTTAATGTCTTAACGATAATGCCTCCATAGCGATAACCAAGTAATTTCTTAAATTTATCTCCAACAGACATGTTCCTAGGCCGCCATGATAGGTGGTCATGACGTCATAGTTCCACGAAGTGGAACATTGCATAAACCTGATCAGCATGCTAAGGTTGCGTTCGCTAATTGTCAGTTACAGGTTTAACTTATACTTCTTTATGGTATAAATATATACTGTGTTGTTGTTGAGTTTAGAATTCTTTTTAAGGATATATGAACAGCACACACTCTACATGTTTACAAAATTACAAATTACTGAGCTGTATGTGGCTAGCTTATTCTTTTACGAGAAATTACATTTTAGAATTACGTTCAAATCTTCATTTATATTTGATATAGAAATCTAATTTCATCATAACCCGACGTAACATCATTGATATACGTAAGTATACATCACATGTTTAACAAGCATACTGAAACAGTTTTGAAAAAAACCTTAATATGCTATTCAAGAAAATATCGTAGTTAATATACATATAGTTGGAATAAGTTAAATGTGCGTAAATCAAATTGTTTACAATATAGAGATTATACGGATATCATAACACCATATGGTTCTGTTCTTGTCAAAAGTCCACTTGAGCCCATTCAATTACTTTAGAATTTCAGATGACAAATTGAACTACCTTTCCCTATTTCTATCGCACTATAATTTTGTGTATGGTTCACTTACAATATGATTTTTCTCAAATTGCATTCATGTCAATTCAGCTGCTTTAAAATCACATTTTCACGGAATGAGATATTCTTCTTATGTTTTTTTCTACCGTTGGTCTTATTCTAACATATTGAACATTAGCTCTATGTTAATTGTTAGGCCCTATCACTCCGCGTCCCGGCGTAGCCAGATGATTAATGTGCTGGACTAGTAAACTGACGGTCGAGGGTTCGAATCTCTGTCACACCAAACATGCTCGCCCTTTCAACTGTGAGGGCTTTATAATGTGACAGTCAATCCCACAATTCATAGGTAAAAGAGTAGCCCAAGAGTTAGCGGTGGGTGATGATGACTAACTCCCTTTCCTCTAGTCTTATACTTCTAAATTAGGGACGACTAACGCAGGTAGCTCTCGAGTAGCTTTGAGAGAAATTAAAAAATAAACAAACCTTTCACTCCACGCCCTTGGCAGTGACCTTACTCTCTTCTGCTATGTCTGTGTGCTGTTTCTCACTCAACTCGTACTGTTTATGTGTTTATTGCTAAATTATCTCCTTTTAACTCTCTTGTAATAAAACTGAACAAGAATAAAATATTCATTCAAAAAATAAACTGAGTAATAGTAATTACACAAATGTCTTTTATATTACGACAAAGGGCGGACAGTATACTTTCACACATAATTATGTCTTCAGTATCTATGTTAATACCGTTATTTTAATGGCAATCTTTCTTACTGTACATAATAGTTTAACAAATCTGCTGTTATCCATTATTTAAATGAAAACATATCTTACATTTTACTACATAATAAGTATATTTAATCATTATTATACAATAAGAACACTTATCATTTTCATCTGTAATTGTTTTAAGAATAACTATCTTGGACACTTGCCGACAACGATAACAAGGATATTATATACAACATTGTCCACTCTCTCACACATATACACAGAAGAATATGGTCTTTGTAGCAATTTTTTGTTGCACGTTTACGTTAGGCAATTCTTCTTTATGATTTCCTTATGTTGAGGTTATGTAGGAGCAGTTCTAATGGGTTACTTATTTCTACCAATAAATAAATACAGACCCAGTGGATACCAGATTTATGATTCGTAGCCAGATTAATGATGTACAGTTGTTTTTCTGTATGGTCAGGTCGCTCGCTTATCAGTAATAACAAATATATAAAAACTGATGACAGTCATAATCATACAAGATCTTTTAGTTATAAATAATGTTATTATTCTTCAACTATTTCCAAACAGATATGTCCTCACATGCATTTTGACATTATTACGATATCAAGAATTATCTTTAATTTACACTTTATAGATACATCACCAGTTATAAAACAATCGTCAGTTACAAATCAATGTTATGTAATTTTGTTATACGAAATTCACTTCTCATCATAAACTAATATACTTTCCTTATCATATGTAAGTAGAATCTCAGGCTTAACTATCACACATATTGAAACATTTTTAACAAAATGTCAAGATATATATATTTCAAGACAAAATACTATTTACGAAAATGTATTAGTTTATAAAATACTGATTTACAGTCCAATGTAATAAAATCTACAGTAATTATCTGTTTTAGCACGTTATTAGTAACAATAAATGAATCATTAAGGGAATTTTCCAAAGTTATCAAAATTTGTTTATTTCAGAAATTATACAAAACATATCATTAACTCGAAATCCGTAGTTAAACTGATTTTAAGATATGTGAAAAACAATTGAATTGACATGAAATGTCGTGCTAAAGATATATCATTATGTAATATGATCCAGTGCAAACTAATCATGTACGATTTTAGTTTATCGACCATTTCAAAGCAGATATTTCCACACATACATTTTGAAACTCTTTCGGTAGCATAGCTTATATTTTCACATAAAATTCACATACAATTTTTCTGTTATAAAAACCGATGTCATTACAGTATGATATATTATTTTTAGTGTATATAAGTAAACTATCAGTTTTAAGTATAACATATACTGAAAAACTTCCTTGATAAAACTTTACGATATACTAATATACTATGTAAAAATCTCAGTATATAAATTACTGAGCTATATATGGCTTGCTTAGTCTTTTACATGATATTACATTGAAAGGTTCTTGCTTCATTAAATGCTTTAAGATAAGATTTCACTAACTTTATACATAATAATTACGGGAAGAATCATGATATATGAAAGGAACTTTTACAATGAACTGATCAGTAATTGTTTTGACATTACTTAGAAAGATGTATGTGATATTTATAGCTGTTTCAGTACATAGATGCGTCCGACACCATGATAGAACCCAAAATAAGACCTGAAGAGTTTCAGCTGTTAATGGACTTCATACGAAAAATAAGAAGATATCTTAAGAAGGAATAAACAGTAAAATATGACTTGGTGATGGTAAAAAAATCGATTTTGATTTTATATACAATTTAGATACATGTCGAAAAGCTTTCAACTCTTCTATTGGAGTAGTTTTCGAAATAACGGTTACATAATAAGAACAGAGTTTAAAAAATAATGTTGCAAATACATGTGAACATCGTGTTTATACAATGAAATACTTATAAATCATACGTTATTAACAACGTCGTACAGCTTAAAATATAAAATTGAAACACTTCATAAGCGTCAATAACAACTTTTAAAACAATTATGTAAACGGGAAATAGGTTGATTTGGAAGAAAAAAGTTGAAAGCTGCACAAGAAAATTTTATCTTAAATCTAGAAACCAGGTGAAGCTATCGTCAGTTTACCCGAAATTAATGGGTCTTAAAAAGTTCACTATTTGGCAGTACAATGCTCAATATTACTAAGAGACCCACTGATACTACGAACTAGAAGAAATGACGGTTTGCTTGTGTTTTTTTTAATTTCGTGCAACGCTACACGAAGAATATCTGCGCCTGCCGTCCCTAATTTAGAATTGTAAGATTAGAGGGAAGACAGCTAATCATTCGCCAACTCTTGGGCTACTTTTTTTCAACGAATGTAAGATTGGCCGTGACTTTATAACGCTCCAGGGGCTGAAAAAGCAAGTAAGTTTTGAACCTTCGATCCTCGGATTAGGAGTCAAGTGCTTTAACCACCTGGTCATGCCAGGCCTGAAAAATTACACTATCCATCTTCAACTTGGCCATTCCTTACTGTTCTTAGCCGTTTGAGAAGACAAGTAAAAGTTTTGAGTAATAGTAACTGTAGCCATTATAAGAATATAATTTTTGTTTTCAATTCTTTTATACATTTGTTAGGGATGGGCGGGGTCTAGGGTTAACGTTCCCGAATCTTAAATTAAGAGCTCATGTTTTGCGACACGTTGTTGCAAAAATGCTGTCCATAAAAGGGTACTTCTGACGACAGATTGAAATGTCTTTGCATCTACGTCTTTCTTGAAAAATATAAACACTGAAAAACCTTGTGTTAAAACTGTAGCACTCAGGCTACGTTCTGTAATAGCTTTCCACCTTAATGAAGATGATTGCTGTTTTTCATGTTTTCTACTTTACCAGATTATATTGGACCAAGAATAAAACGGCAAAAAGCAGACAAATTGTAAGAAGGTTTTGATGTATGCTGACTTTTATCGTATAAAATAGTTACTTTGTATTAAAGTACTTAATCTTTTATTATAATGTGACATTATACTAAGAAGTGCAAAACATATATAAAAGAGTTAAATTAAAATGGTGATCTCCATTATACGCATTTTCTCATTCCCCAATTACGTATTTTTATAAATACACCCCTAATTATTGCTCATATATTTAGTTTTGTAATTTATTGGTCATGTACACTTAAAACTCACACCATTTGAATGTCGGTTATACAGTTAAAGAGATATACACCTGTTATTCACTTTCACTTTCAAGGACTTTTTCTTGCAAGAAAATGAGTTATTTTTTAAATGTAACAAATACATTTTATATCCACCCTACCCTAATTCTCTGCACATGGTGGAAATTAAATATGGTAGGAAAAAGTATTGTTTTGAATGAAGCACAAAGCTACACAATGGGTTATCTGTGCTCTGCTCACGACGAATATCGAAACCCAATTTTTAGCATTGTAAGTCCAGAGGCATTCCGCTGTACCACTGAGAGGCAAAAAGAGGACAGAAACTGCTTTATATATATGTGTGTGTGTGTGTGTGTGTGTATGTGTTTCTACGTAGTAGTGTTAATAATAATTAATAATACTGTAGCAACTAGACGTAAATCTTATTGCTTATAACATAGAAGTTAATACCTGACCAGACTTTATAAGCTAAATAAATCTGGTCAGAATCCTTAACATAATTAATATGATTGGTTCTCAATGAATATTCCTGAACTACAGAAAAGTTATTCAGTATTTTGGAACGCTTGCAACTGATCTAGAAATCTATAAAGTGCCGAAACTTTCTGAAATGCAGATTAGAAGGTCAGCGAAAGTATTAGGATAGAACTTTTTAGGTAGGATGTGATGATGTTCACGTGCAGAAGTTTTTACAGTCTAGAATTTTCTAGGGTTCTAAGATAGTGTATAAATGTTGCTAAGGATGATGTGAGGATAGTACTTTCTACACAGATCTAACCAATTCTCAAAAGTCATCACGCTCGAGCGTTTAGAAAACTGGGAATTGTGGATGACGAATAAAAAAAGAAAAGGAAAAACTAGAGTTGTATTTGTGGGTGAAATTGAACTTTTAAATATTGTTACTGTGAAATTATTCTTATATTGGTTTCATAAGTTTGTGAATAATAGTTATTTTACACAGTCTCTGTCTTGTTTCCTGGTTTCACGATCGTTAATTTCTAACGTACAATGTTTGGTGTATACTATAAAGTGATAGGTATTTCTCTGTATCAAATGAAAAGTGTATGTATATTTTCACAACATAATAATGGTGTTTCTTTGGATATGTGTGTTTTCTTATAGCAAAGCTACATCGGATTATCTGCTGACCCCATCGAGGGGAATCGAACCCCTGATTTTAGCATTGTAAATCCGTAGACTTACGACTGTACTAGTGGCTGGCTTCTTTGCATTTATCACCAAAATATATGTTTTGTATATTTAAGAATATTATCTTTCCATAAATGTTTTTTGTAAAAGTTAGATAATGTAAAATTTTATAGATGTCGTGTATTCCGTTATTCTGTACCAATACACCAATGGACAGGCTTCAGAGCAGAGGGCTTCAAACTTTATTTTTACTTCTACTACTAATATCATCAATATTCAATGAAATAATGAAAGTTGTATTACCTCTGTAAAGATACTAATATATAATGGTTATATTTTAATGTTACGATTAAAAAGGTGAATTATTTTTTCGGCATTTTGTTACTGTTATTTCCACAATCACTAAATGGTAAGATCGAGTGATTATAACGCTAAAGTATGAAATTTATCACTGAAGTAGGTAGACAATAGATAATCCATTGTGAAGTTTCTGTTTTGTTTGTTTCATATTAGCGAATGTCCAGTTTTATTTCTGTTGTTTAAATACATAAACTTAATGTAGTTTTTGAGGTATGTTTTAGAAGAGGATTAACTTTTTGAATAATTTAAGAGTATTGTTGATATTGTTATCGTGGTAAAAAGCTGAAAAATAGGCTACATACACTCTTATCCACCAGAATTAATTAAGTCTTTAATCTATTAAATGACGAGAAAGATCCAGCGAAGTATTAACATTCCTTAAAAAATAGCGTATAATCATCTTGTTTTCGAAAACCTGATTTAAAAATAACATATATTGTTACTTGAACTTAATATGAATGTAAAGATTCACTAATACTCTTTTATATGAATTTACAATCTAATATGTTATAAAAACAATTACATGTAGTATAACATTTAATATATGTTACAGAAACAATTATATGTAAGTCTGGAATTTCATAGTATGTTAAAATATTTAGGTATGCACAGTGCTACATAATACGTTATCTATATAATGCTCATCACCGGTATCGAAACTTGGTTTATAGCGCTGTAAGTCCGCAGACACACCACTTGTTCTACAGCAGAATAATTAAACACGTTATTACAACATTCATATTTATGTTATTTTACAATACTAGTATTGTAATAATTAAATGTATCAATATATTTAAGTGTCCTATAAAATAACCACGTCCGTGTACGTAAATACGCTCGGACGATTTATATAAAACCTAACACTTTTTGAAGGAACACCCTCAAGCAAGTATATACAAGGAATGACATTATCACAATCTAGTTAGAATATGTTATACGTAAAACAAACAGTGTAACACTGGCATTTTTAAGAAAGATTACTTAAACAAAATACTTCAGAAATGCTTTTGGTACCCTGCTTTAAAGTGTAAGTAATGATTATTCCTTGGCTTGTATTACAAGAATAAGTATTTATTTTCATTCAGTACAAAGAGATACTGAAGAAAACAGCAGCTTCCTATCAGAGGTCTAATGTAAATTCAACATGTATGTGAAAGGTTTAGAGTTGTTATAGTTATTACTTGCAAACAGACAACTTAAATGTAAAAAGTACTGATTGATGGGAAAAAAATGCATATTTTGTGTGCGATTGTTAAAGATTCAAAGTTGACGCAAAAGGCAATGCACGTGAACTCTTATAATGTTTTGTTCGGGTGGATTTTGATTTTTTAAAAATAAGGTTTTCTTTGCTGTCCTTCAAAACGTTTAACCATAAAATAAAATGAATTTCAAAGTTGTTGTTGTTGTTTTATGGAGTAGACATGAATTAAAATTGTAGATGTGTTTTTTTATTTAGGTCAGCATAGCGTATTGGTTATCGTGCCTGCACTATAGATACAAGATTTCGTGGGTCTTGTCTTAGTGGCATAGCTATGCACTTGAAGACTCTGAGTGTGTTATATTTCGGTATTCGGAGAATACAGAGTTTACAGTTGATGTTACTTACTAACCTATTCTCTTTAATCTACTAGTTTAAAATTGGTGATGATTTTGTACAGTGTTACACAAAAATTATATAAAACTAACATTTTTCTTTCATTGCTTTAGAAAGTGTGCATACGATTAATCTTCAGACTGTTCAGTAGTTTTTGTTTTTGAATTTCGCACAAAGCAACTTGAGGGCTATCTGTGCTAGCCGTCCCTAATTTAGCAGTGTAAGACTAGAGGGAAGGCAGCTAGTCATCACCACCCACCGCCAACTCTTGGGCTACTCTTTTACCAACGAATAGTGGGATTGACCGTTACATTATATCGCCCCCACGGCTGAAAGGGCGAGCATGTTTGGCACGACGGGGATGCGAACCCGCGACCCTCGGATTACGAGTCGCACGCCTTAACGCGCTTGGCCATGTTGAGCCAGACTGTTTAGTAAATAAATAAAATGTTTGCTATATTCACTATTGAATAATACTTGCTTTTTAAACGTTTCTGTTTTCTCATCTCAATATTCACAACTTCATCTGAGGGATTTGCTGGACAAGCAGCAGTCTATACCAGATAAACAACTAAGCGCTGGGTTTGATTTTGTGTGCGCAATAAAAGCAAATACACACATATCTTTCAATTTTTCGTTACTTATCTAAAAATCTAGAACTGGTAAACTTTGGAGAACCACAACAATCTATAAACAGACCTGTAACAAGTCATAATTGCAAAAAAGAGTTGAATTTTTTAACAATACGCAATATAATCAACATACATCTCTATCTATAAATGGCTTATACGCAGTATGGATTCTCCAAGCATAGGTTTTCAGTAATACTCCTATTCAACAATGTAGAGCTCGAGGAGCTAGAGAATAAAATGAGTTTTCATGCAATTTCACACGAAACCATATCGGTTAAGTTGCCGAACGGAGAGCTTACGGATTTTTGGGTGATCAGATTATTGCAAGTGGCATTTATATACCGTCACCCTTGCACACTGTAGAAATTATGGAAAACCGCAGGGAATAGTGTTGGACAAGCCCGTATTAACGATGAAATGTTTTGCACTAAAAATTATGCTACATTGCAATTATAAAAATGCACGGTTCTAGTTAGGGCACGATCAGATGTAGAAACACTGATGGTAACGACATGGTTCTGTATCGTGTTAATATGAAGTGTGCATTCTTTGCATTCCAGTTTATATTATTAAGTTACTTAAATTTAAGTGACGTAATCCAATTTTTTTTATGTGTAAATATATTCAAACAAGTTCTGTTTTATATTCTGTTTCAATTGTTTCCTTTCAAAGAGCACAAAAAATTGCACACTATAAGCAAGTGCTTACTACATTCAAGCCAAACATTATTTATGTATATTGCAAAAAGTTTTATTTGAGCTTAGCTTTAACATTGATTCTCCCTCCCCACAACTCGGTCTGTAGACTTATACCAAGAGAAATTGGGTTTTTATACCAGTGATGGTTAGAGCACAGGCAGCCCTATATATAGCTTTGCTCTCAATAATATAACAAACAACAACCCTTCTGGATCAGCGATAAGATTGAGGCCTTAGTACGCTAACAATCGAATTTCGATACGCGGGGACTGCATAAGTAAACCTGTTGTATAACTTAGTGCTTTATGACAAACAAACTCATTTTACAATTTCTATTTTGCTATCAGACCGTACTCTCATCTAATTACTTTTTATTTATAGTTTTATCAAATTTTGTTTTTTACACAATGGGCTATCTATACAGTGTTTACTACACGATCAAAATTTGGCATTTAGCGTTATAAACTTACAGACTTACTGCTGAGACACTGGGACTAGTCACATAGACTATTATTAATATACACAACATGGCTAAAAGTATATGGACACTCCTTCTAATGAGTGAGTTCGGCCATTTCAGCTACATCCATTTCTAACAGCTGCATAAAATCAAGCATACAGCAATGCAATCTCCATCGACAAACATTGGCAGTAGAATAGGTCGTACTGAAGAGCTCAGTGACTTTAAAAGTAGCACTGTCACAGGATGCCACCTTTCCAACAAGTCAGTTCATCAAATTTCTGCCCTACTAAAGCTACTCCGATTAACTGTAACTGCTGTTATTGTGAATTAGAACCGTCTAAGCAGGCTACACAAGCTCAGAGAACTGTACCGTCAAGTGCTGAAGCACGTAAAAATCGTCTGTCCATAATTGCAACACTCATTATCGAGTTCCAAACTGCCTCTGAAAGCAACGTCAGAACAAAAACTTCTCGTTGGGAACTTCATGAAATGGGTTTCCATAGCCTAGCAGCCACACACAAGCCTAAGATCACCATGTATAATGCCAAGCGTCGGCTGGAGTGTGTAAAGCACATCGCCATTGGACTCTTAGAGCAATGGAAACGCGTTTTCTAGAGTGATGGATCACGCTTCACTATCTGGCAGTCTGACAGACAAATCTGGGGTTGGCGGATGGCAGGAGAATGCTATCTATTTGAATGCATAGTACAAACTCTACAGTTTTGTGGACGAGGAATAATGGTCTGGGGCTGTTTTTCATGGTTTGAGCGAGACTCTTTAGTTCCAGTGAAGAGAAATCTTAATGCTACAGCATACAATAACATTCTAGAGAATTTTGAGCTTCCAACTTTGTGGCAACAACTTAAAGCGAAGTCCATAAAGACATGGTTTGCTGAAGTTGGTGTGAAAGAACTTCACAAGCCTGCACAGAGCCATGATCTTAACCCCATCGAACACCTTTGGGATGAATTGGAACGCCGACTGCGAGCCAGATTTTTTCGCCCGACATCAGTATAGCTGAATCTTGTGGCAAAAGCTAGTGAAAAACCTTCCCAGAAGAGTGAAGACTGTTATAACACCAAAGGGGGTACCGACTCCATAATAATGTTTATGGTTTTGGAAAGAGATGTTCAATAAACACGTATGGGTGTAATGGTCGGGTGTCCGCATACTTTCGGCCACGTAGTGTACGTTTTGAATAACGATAAGAAGCTTGTTGTTTAAAGATGTAACTTTTCGTTTGAAGTGCTAAATAGAATCAATAAGAATATTCGTCCAATACTAAAACCTTTGTCTTCAAAAACGAATAAACCACACTGGAAAACCGAAATCACAATTCTCACCTTAATTCATACAACCAACAGCTTTTTGTGTGTAAATAAAAAGAATTGATATTGCCTTGTCTTAATAATCACAGACCAAAGAGCCATGCAACTGGTTGTATGAAGATAGCCAGACTTGCACGATATGTCCATGAAATTCTCTTTAAACTAGAAAAAAATTAACTTACACGTGACAAGCTTAATCCTTTCTGGCGATTTCATTAAAACTGAGCAAAAAAGTATGTTCATTAAGAAATAAATATAAAGTGGGGTTTGTCACTTCTAATTACAAGTTGTGTTAGAAAAACTTAATTTTCTGGTCGCATCAATACTAACTAAAGGAAACTAAGATGTATAGGATATATATACTTAGATTTAGTTTCTAAGTTGAATGAGGAGAATCCTAAAAAGAAATGAAAAATATAACTAATTTACCCGTTTCTATCTTAATTACTTGTTCAATGGAAAGAGCGATATAGAATGCACATGTAATGTTGGAATATTTGAGAAGTTTAAAACTTTGATTTGTTGCAGTAGTTCTAGAAAGTAATTACTTCAACATTAAACCTGCAGACAAACCATGCATCTAATAATATAATAGACTGCACGTATTCAGGTAAGCATTTTTGTCCTTTATGTATACCGAGCTTCATAATGTATTAAATTAAGAATTTAATTTTGAAAGTGACCTTTAATCTCTTTGGAAAGTGGTATGTCCTAGGTTGGCATTAAAGTTGCATATTTTGAATTGTTAGTTGAAAACTTGAAACTTCATCTGAGTGTAACTAAACGGTTAAATGTTAAAATTTTCAAACCTTTTTTATTTACATATTCAGATATGTTTATAATTTTACACCTCATATACATTAAATTTTATTCCCTGATGAACAAGGCTGAGCATAAATATGGTTTTCATGCCTGAACTATAGACCTTAGGATTCTTGGTTCCTTGCCTCTAGCCGCGGAGGTGTTCAACTCGTAATCCGAGGGTCGCTGGTTCGAATCCCCGTCGCAACAAAACATGTTCGACCTTTCAGTCGTTGGGACGTTATAATGTGATGGTCAATCCTGCTATTCGTTGGTAAAAAAGTAGCCCAATAGTTGGCGGATGTCTAGCTGCTCTCCCTCTAGTATTACACTGCAAAATTAGGACGGCTAGCGCGGATAGCCCTCGCGTAGCTTTGCGTGAAATTCAAACCAGTCTAGTTCATGCTGTCTTTATTGTTATTGATCATTTCTGTACTTTTTAGTCTTTGATAAATAAATTCTGTTTACCTTACCTGTTAGATCAAGTATTTTATTCGCTGGATATTAGGGTTGATAGAAATAATATAATGCCTTATGTAATGTTTGTAATAAAAGTACATAAAGTGTTAACACAAATACCTATTTAACTGTTCAGGTACTGTTTTTTCAGAGCGATACAGGATTTTCAGCCATCAAATGCGCTGTTTACATGACAGTTTAGCTTTCATCGAGGGATTAAAGTTTTATTCACTAAAGAATTGACGGTGTAAGTTATTACATAGCTGGCTTTTTTCCTATCAGCTTAAAATTAGACTCGGCTGCAGCAGGTAACCCTCGTATAGATTTGCGAAAATATTCGAAACAAACTAAACTAAACCATGTGTTCTAAAGATGGCTGGTGTGGATATTAAGACTTTAATTAAAATAAAGGAAGAAAAGTTTACAAAAGAAGACAAATATGCATTTTTTTTTCAAATTTCTTTATGGATAAAATAAAACTGATAGCCTTTTTTAAAGAAAGTTACTTGTTCATGAATTTTTCTTAAAGATGTGCTTTATTCAACGGATCATAACTAGGATTATTGAAGGATGTCTACACAAGTTTTTTATTCAGTAACTGAAAACAAAATTCGACCTATTTAATGTTGAGTTAATCTTGTAAAAAAATCATACAAGAAGAAACACCTGACATATTTACGGGTAGAACATTTTCTGTATAACCACACTTTAAACATCACGTATATGAAATTTGGAAATACTCTTACTAGGAAATATCAAGAACAATTGTTTATTTTTGTTTGTTTCTAATATCGCCCAAGGCTATACGAGGGCTATGTAATCAATACGTAAGTTAGCAGTGTAAGGCTGGAGGGAAAGCAACTAGTTAGCACTACCTACTACAGACTTTTGGGCTACTCTTTTACCAACGAATAGTTGGATTGACCGTCACTTTATAACTCCCCCACGGCTAAAAAAAGCGAACATATTTGATGTAACGTAGATTCGAACCCGTGAGTCAAGCGCCCTAACCACCTGAGTTGCCATGCCGAGAAAGAACAAATCTTCAACTCACGAACGTCTTTGTTGTCACCGAATATGAAATACAGCTTGGCCTTCACGTCTTTTTATTCATATTTTTGCGTAGATAAACAAACTTTTCATTAGGGTGCTGCAAGACTCAACATTATAAATCATTTATAGATGAGTTTCGGTTCTTAGTTCATATGGGTCTACGATTTTGCTTTCTAATTAACCAAACTAAATTTACAAGGTAAGAGGACAAATTCATGATATTAATAAAATAAACTTTAGAGTTTAACAAGATAGGAAAATCCTACTAACTAAAACTTATTACCGAGTTTAAACTGTAAGATTTATCTTTCATGCAAGCCTCTTATTTTTTGATGCAATATCATTAAGTTCTTAAACTTAAATATTCCTAAATGTAGTTTTATAATAAAAGAATTTCATGAAATTTAAATGTTCAGGTATTAGACATGGAATAAATAAAAAAAGGTCTGTGCTTAAGAAGTTTTGAATTCAATGATCTGCTTATAACTTATTATGTATTTGAAAATCAGAATACTCATAACGGAAACAAAACTTTTGCGAGAGTCACGTGATTATGATAAAGTGCAGTTTTACAAAAGTACAGATATGTAGTAATTTGGACGTGGTTGGCATGAGCTTAATGCATTAGTCTGTAATTTCATTGGTAAAAATGTTTGGAATTTCACAAAAAAGCGAACAAAAACATCATAGTGAATCTACCTTCATTACCTATACATTTTGTGTGTACGCAAAAGATAGGGTTTTGATAAAAAATAATAAAAAATTGGTATGAGAAATAAAAGAAATAAAGTCTTAATTTCGGAGTTATTAAAGACATTTTATCTTTTCACTACCACGTTTGCAGATAAGCAACTCTTCTCTAGTGTTAGGCTCATTTTTAGATGCACAAAAGAAAACAAAAAGACACATTTTCTAATATTTCGCTACCGATCTAAAAGATCAAACCACTAAACTTTGAGAATTTCCTTCGAGGTAATGTAAGATTCCAAACTTAAGCAAAAGCCCAAGTCCCAAGATTACCACAATTATCCATTTAATCCCATTAATTACTGTTGGAATTTATTATGCACTTTACATAGAGAATGAGTGATTTCACTCAATTGGTTTTAGTTGTAACAGGTAAAAACATAAAATTGCTCCACATGAGGCCTCACAAGATAGTGAATTATATAAAACGAGTCGGTATTTACAGGATAAAATAGTGTAATGTTGGTCAGACCTCTAATTACTTGAAGCTAAAATAGTTAGTAAACAGAAGCACTTTTAAAAGAAAGTTTTTCTAGTTTCCATTACCAGAAATTGGAAACTGATTAAAAAGTACTATGGATTTGTATTAAGTATTTAGAAAAGAAACGAATTACATTAAAACACAAACGAAATAAATCTTTTATATTCGTTAAAAATAAAGCACGTTGATATTAATTCTGTCACAATACGGTTGCATTATAAGTCCTAATTACAATATATTAATGCCGAGTTGATATTGGTACCGTGGTTGTAAAGTAGAGATTTGAAGAATAACAGCTCATTAATTTTCATATTAAACAAAGAAGACGATCAGACCGTTTCATCTAGCTTACATTATGTAAAAACTTCCTTTATCTCATGATAATAAAAGAAGGACGACTTTAATTTCTCGGGGTGAAGAAGTAAAACCTATTGTGCAAAACCCAAATCTCTATTAAATTTTACTATCTAAAAATAAATGAAGATAAAATGAAAAATTATGTGAGAATAATGTTTGGAATAATTTGTAATTCTGAGACATTGATTGCTACAGCTTTCAAGAACTCAGATTCAAACATTTTCAGAAAATATATTATGAATTATTATAAACTGAAGCTATCAATAAAGCTCATGGTGATTGTGAGGGGTTGAAGTTATGAATATTGTTATAATAATTACATAAATAGATTAGGAAATAGACACACACACACACACACACACACACACACATATATATATATATTACTGTTTACTCTGATGGTTTCCATTAAACTCAAGTATTAAACATTATACATTTTAGCTTGTTTTATGTCTTCGGGGTTTCGTGGGCTTGAATTATACGTGAGTCGAAATTCACTCGATTACGCTGTAATTAGGAACTTGGAATTGGTACTTACTAAGTTCGCCGTTCTGTTTCATTTCGAGACCAAACTTGCCATCCTTATGAATCTAATTGCTCTATTGCTTCGGGCTTTAAGGTTGTAAGGGAGGGAAATAAAATTATCTTTAATACAACATCACAACATAGTCACGTGGCTATTGAAGAGTGCAAACTGTCATAACTGTAACCTCCAATCGCTTCCTACAGCAGCTGATACCGATTGGACAGAGTTAGGAAGTTGAAGGAATTCATTTTGATGTAATTTCTATTTTTCGGTGTTAAAATGTTTAGTTCATTGACGTGAACGGACACACATCACCTCTAGGGGAAAATATGTTGTTGTTTTCGTAAGTTATATTCCCCCTTCCTTCTTTGTTACAGCATCTACATTTATAAGGTAACATGAAAACAAACTTAGAGGATTGATATTTAATTATCAGGCTTTTACTGGTACATATAAAATTAATTTATTCTTCATATGCGAATTCCTTAACAGTTATTTTCATTCTCAAAGGGATATAATTATTACATGTCTAATACCTGAACATGTGTCATAGGTAGATCATTAAATTCAAAACTTCTTAAGCACAGACCTTTTTTATTTTATTTTATCATCATCTGACGTAAGATCATTGCCCAGGTCTACTATTTTGTGAGTTTTTCCGAACGTAATGTAGTTATGAAATTTAAAGTCAGTAGCTAGGAGTCCTTTCTTACGATATTGTTAGATGAACTTTAAAATATGAAACAGAATTAGAATCCAGTGTTTTCTCGGTATTGATTTATAAGATACAAACAGTAAATTTAAACTTATTTCTTACATATTTCTAATTGTATACCCATGATGCACAAGTTAAAAAAAAATATGACGAACAGAATCCACTGTCTGACGTGGTTTTCCATCACGGACGTCAAGCATATTAGGCTTTCATATTGCCAATTTTAAATCCTCGTGCTATATATACATATAAAGATATTTCAGACAAATGTTTTCAATTATTTGTCCAGAGCAATGACGTATTCCAGTGTTGGCTGAAAGAGTTTCTGTGGAATAGTTTGTGTGAGATAAAAGACACATCTGAAAAATGTAACTTTTACACTTCTGTTTTGAAACCCACAACAAATAAAATAAGAATGCCAGAAAAAAGGGTCTCCATCCCAACTGTTACACTGTTTGTTTTTTAACCAAAACAGATTGACTTAGATTAGTCTCTAATTTTACAACTCTCCGCCACACCTAAAATACTTGAATGAGACAGTGCTTAATGACAGCCGAAACACTAAATTTCTGAAAATACAAAAACAACACATTTATTTCCTTTATAGATTTGATTAGAGTTGAACAAAACGTTATAAAAGTAGAAAATTATGTAATAACAATCGCACAATTTCTCGTTGAAAAAACTCAAAGACACTAAAATGATATAAATAAAAGTGTTAATCAGAGAATGCGATTACGGGTAGCTGTTTAAATTTTTAATTTAACAATTTCTTTGTGATTAAAAAGAAAATATGAATTTCATTTTTACAAAAGCTGGCAACAACCACTGTTAACTCCTGGGCGTTACATCGTAACTCTTCCACGGCTGAAAGAGCGAGCATGTTCTGCACCGGTTTCCATCATGCGACACGAAGACTGCCAATCGATTGTCCTCATCGCGAGACATACCACGCCGAAATATTTCTGTGCATTGTGATGTGGATTTCCGTGTAATTTGGTTGTGTAAAAGAATTATGACGTTTAAATGATATAATTGAGAATTTACCATTGTCAGTTTAGTTTTATGATGATAGTGAGCTTCTGCATTATTTGGTTATTTTAGTTTCAACAACCAAAATCAAAGCTCAATCATTTTCTAACAAATTAAAACTGTGAAGGTAATGTGTGTTCTATTCTTTCATAAAAGGTATTTTGGGAATGAATTATAACGTGAAAGAAACTCATGGAAAAAAATACAATGTTGTTCGTGTAAGATTAAAAGTTCGTAACTTGACATTCTATTGAACCGTTTTCAAAATTGAAAGCAGAAATTAAAACTATAGAATTCAAGGAATATTACTGTAAGAACAAATTGGTTATTTTTTTACTTTTAAGCACACAGAAGTCTAGGTCTACATAATAATATTGACTTAGTGATAATGATGATAATATAGCCCACCAAGATTCTATTGATTGGCTGTTGTATATTTTCAAGTAAACAAGCAATATATATGGCAAGAGCGCCCTGAAGCTCGTAGTAAAGCTCATCTTTATCACTGAAATCGGTTACTACTTAAGAGTACATGGACTCTAATGGGAAGTCTTGGATAAGTTCAATCTACCACAAAATGTGATATGAGAGACTTTCTTTTTTGAAAAATATTTGCTGAAAATAGCTTTTACAGGTTTCTTGTATCAGAGTGTTTCAACTACACACATCTCTTATCAATTTGACTAATCCAGCGTCCAGCACTTTTCAATGCTGTCTTTTTTAACAAAATAACAATTCAAAATTAGAATGTGGAAAACTATTGAGATCATACGTAAAAGTGTGAGAACTATAAATAAAGCAGTTTGACAGAAATGTCCTTTAGCGCATGTGCAAAGTCACCTGAGCGCTGTGAGAGCTGAATGTGATCGAGCGTAAGATAGGTGAGAATTCATCTCCTTAGGCTTTAGTGATCGATCCATGAAAAGCAACCGCTGGTTTGAAGAGATGTATGTAACTGTTGCTTACTGCTGCTGAAAAGTGGATCGTTAATTGCGGATCAGACATTTTTGTACGGAAACACGATTCTTTGTTTTATTTTATTTTTAGCCAAAACACTATTTTCTGTTTGAATTTCGTCAGATAATGTATTATTATATCTTTGCATAAAATAATACAGTTTTACTGATGGGATCCACCAGATTTATATATCGATATATTCATCAACATGAATATTGTTCTTTAATGAATGTTTAACCCAACTGTTTAATTAAACAACCGAAAGTTATATACATATATATATATTTAAATTTTCCAAAGTTCTTAAGCTTCTAAAAGGGTATTTTTGTAGGTTTTTATTAGTTTAGCTGATTAAAATAAGAAAAATAATGTCATGTAAAATAACTTCTCTTTGAAGTGTTGTGTTAAAAACTAAAACCAAAGTGTCATTTTTGTTTGGTTATTGAAAAGCGCAAGTCTGTACAATAGGCTATTTTTCCTATCCCTGTTGTAGGCATCATGATTTGTTTGTTTGTTTTTCGAATTTCTCGCAAAGCTACTTGAGAGCTATCTGCGCTAGCCGTTCCTAACTTAGTAGTATAAGACAAGAGGGAAGGCAGCAGGTCATTACCACCCACCACCAAATCTTCGGCTACTCTTTTATTAACTAATAGTGGGATTGACCGTTACGTTATAACCTGGCCATGCCGGACCCGTAGGCATCAAGCCCAGACTTTTAGTTTTATAAGACTCCAAATTTATTGGTGAGTCACTGGCTAGGGTTTAACAATTCTGAGATTTGTTTATAAAATATTATGTTAAATAAAAACAACAATTTTGAACGTTAATTGAATGTGTTAATGTTTGTTTTATCTACAATAATATGTTCATCTTTATCATCTCTCTACGTTAGTGCTTATTTTAGCAACTGAAAACTACTACTGGTTTACTAGGAATCATCAACGATGAAGTAAAAATGGATAAACATAAAAACAAAAATACATCGACCTTTTTACCAATTTAACAACCAGCAACATGTATTTTTAAAAACTAAAAGTAACTGCTACGTTCATCTGTAAAGATTCCGAAATACCAATACAGTGTTTATAGAGTACAATTTGATTCTGAATTTAAAGTTTATTTGTTAACAGTTTCTACAACACGCAGTAAAACTGGAGTACTGATCTAGGTTAAAAATTATCACGCATAGGAAAATTTAGAGCAGTGTAATTAAATTAAATTAAAAGGTATTATTTTAAACATTACTGACGAGGATCTGTTAAACAAAGTAGAAATGACATATGAAACACTTTTTTACTAATTGACTGTTACTGACTATCTTATATAACCTTTAACAGAGAAGTATAAATAACATCACTAAAAAACCCTCACCTTCTTGTTTTCTTGAATATTGTATATGTCTATGTAAAATTGTATTAATTTCCTGTATCACTTCTTTTTTTGCTTATTCTTATTTACTCATAAGAAGAAATAAGTCCTGCTGATCGTAGTAGTTAACACTATGCAGGTTCCTTGGGCTTACTATTTAGCTTAATTTCGTGTAGCAGCTTAATATATCTAAGGTTATGGCGGTGGAGTACCAATGCGTATTTACGGCTAGTTTATCGAACGAAAGGTATCGACAGGATTCAGAAGATGCTTTCATATCGACAAGGATACTTGCTGTAAGCAGTACGAGGTTTCTTCAAAAAATACGCAAACTGTTTGAATTGCGCGGCTCCAGTTGGTTCCAGGGGAATCCGCTTGGTGTCGCTAAGTTTGCACAGATCAGCTGATTGCGGCGACGTTTTCCGATTGCTGATATCTTCATTGGTATATTAGCTACGCGGTTTAAAGTGAAGTGCGATTTTTTCATTTGGCGGATTTCAGAATAAGTGACTTGAAGGAGCAACGACTTGTGAAATTTTGTGTTAAACTTGGAAAATCTGCGACTGAAACTTTTGCTATGCTTAACGCAGCTTACGGTTATGTTGCTATGAAGCGTACGGCATATTTCAAGTGGCATGAACGTTTTAAGGATGGTCGACAGTCCATTGATAATGATGAGCGTCATGGACGTCCTTCCACATCAACTGACGACCCACACGTCGACAAAATCAACACCGTGGTGCGGGCAAATCGACGTCTGACTGTCACGGAGCTTGTTGAAGAGTGTGGGATATCAGTTGGATCTTGTTACGAGATTTTGACCCGAAAAATTGAAGATGCATCGCGTTGCTGCGAAATTTGTGCCTCAGAACTCGTGAGTTTTTAGCCAAACATTCGATCACTGTTCTTCCCCACCGCCCCTACTCACTTGACTTTGCTCCTTGCGATTTTTTCTTGTTCCTCAAACTCAAAAGAAAGGAAGAAGATTTGAGACGATTCCCGAGATTAAGGCAAATGCGACGAAGGAGCCTGAAGACATTACAAAAGAAGCGTACAAGGACTGTTTCAACAAGTGGAAACACCGTTGGGATAAGTGTGTGCGTTCGGGAGGAGAGTACTTTGATGGGGCCCAGACCTGTAACTTCTAAATAAAGTACATTTTGTTTTATGACGTCAGTCCGCGTATTTTTTGAACAGCCCTCGTATCTTGCGATACATCAACAGGGAAACAGAAAAAGGGCTGGGCGTGACCATAGTGAATAGTCTACCGGGATGTCGGTCCGGAGGTCCGAAATTCCAGCACGATATACTACTAAAAGCCTTACGCTTTTTCGGTTGTGGAGGCGATATAATTGTAACAGACAATTTATTTAATCGGTTAAGAATAGTTTCATGTTAGGGTTATGTTCATTGACTGCTGGTCAGCGATGAGTCTTAGAGGTCTTGATGGAGCTGGTAGTGTAATTGGTGTGTTTGTCACATAAAGAGCCACGCCACTTATGATAGAAATACTCTTATCAGTATGTATGTAAAACTTCTGAACCATAGCATAGCACTACATTATATCTCATCAAATATCTCTTTCCCAGAATCACACTAGGTTTCTTATAAATACTTTCTAATCAGAGGACAGACCAAAGAACATCACATTTCACAACTCCAGAAACATTAATATAGTTTTAACAATAAATTCGTTAAACATATTTAAATCGAATTGGAATCTTTATTACTTTCTCTCTAGTTAGTAATTTAATTAATGGACTTTCACATCCTCATTTGTTTCGAAGTCGTTAAAGTTAAAAATCCGAATTTTTTTAAATTGATATTATATAATCATTATACATCTAGGTTTCCAACTTTTACCCCCCGCCAGAGGGTTTGATTCCCCTCGGTGTGCTGAGCAGATAGCCCTTTGTGGCTTTGCTGTACGAAAAAACACACACGTTTCCAACTTTTAGAGATATTATACAGATTCAGACAATTTTCACGAGCAAAAATAAACTGAGATAAAGAAGTAAATATTTAGAACTTTGAATGTTAACGTTAATTTTCTCAATTTACAACGTACTTAGTTTGGAAAAGATAAATTGCATAAAGCAACAGATTTTGGAAACGTATACACAAGAACGTTCATTGGTAAAACATAGCACTAAAATCAACACACAAATATTGAGGAATACATTTATTTGAGTATGAAAATATGCTGACCGTTTGATATAAAAGAAAATAAGTAATTACCTGAAAGACAGTGGGTAAGAGCAACTACCTCTCTTTCTTTCAAAGAGATGGTATAGTAATGGGTGTCCTACAAGCATAAGCGTTGTTAAGATGAGTGTGTTTTTGTTTTTTTCATAAAACTGTATGACATCAGAGCCTCCATTAAGTGTTAGAGAGAATTACGATTAAACAGCAATAATTGCTAGTGACAATCGACAGGAAAAATTTTGAACAGGGCTTGTTTAGTCCAACAGTCGTTTGTTTTGTTTGTTTGTTTTTTAAATTTCGCACAAAGCTAATCGAGGGCTATCTGTGTTAGCCGCCCTTAATTTAGCAGTGCAAGGCTAGAGAGAAGACAACTAGTCATCACCACCCACCGCCAACTTTTGTGGTACTCTTTTACCAACGAATAGTGGGATTGACCGTCACATTATAACGCCCCCACGGCTGAAAGAGCGAGCACGTTTGGCGCGACCGGGATGCGAACCCGCAACCTTCAGATTACGAGTCGCACGCCTTAACTCGCTTGGTCATACCGGGCCGCCAACAGTTGTCTTCAAAAAGGGTCGGATTAAGCTGTTTCGAATTATATTATAAGAAACATCTTACAAAAAATGTCTTACGAGACCCAGCTCGCTAACCATTCTGTAAACTGCCTATCTTGGATACAAACAATCAAAGGCCTTGTGATGCTTAGAACTATGGATAAGCTTACTTACAAAAGGAGAAACTGTACTAATAGTGTCGTAATACTATAGCGAGTTTGGTTATTTGTTATAGAGCAAAGTCACCATAGGAAATCGAATGCTGGATTTTAGCGTTGTAAGTCCGTAAACTGAGCGCTGTTTCACTGAAAAAAAATACGGCGGAAATCATATAAGACGACTTCATCTCATATACGTTGTTCTGGAAGTCTAAATTACTAGTGTAGAAAAGTTTTGATGCTAGAGGATAGAAAATCTGACATTTTAGAAGAGCAGATAGTAACTAGTGTGTAGATGGGTGATGTTAATAATAATGTTCACGTCGTATCGCTGACTTCAAAACAACAATACATCAATTTACCATACCTCTGTTGTTCGAAATTTGTTCAATGTGAAAGAGAGTAGCTTCAATTCTTTTCTTGTGCCAAAACAATTACTGAATTATATTTTGATTGAAAATTTTTGGGAAACATTTTAATTTCGTGTTCATTACTAATAATTATCCTCTGCTGGCATCTTGTTTGAAGTTTATGGAAATAAGGTGTTGTAACAGATGACTGCATTCAATTCACTACGTTGGAATGATGTTTTTATAGTAAATAAGTCTTAGTTGATTTTATCTTTAAAATTACTCGTTAAGTTTATAGGATAATCATGTCTGTCAAAAATTTAATGTATTCATTTATTACTGAAGAACATGGAGTTATCAAACATTACTTAAATAATGTCAGTTATGTATATCAAAAACATATTCCAAAAAAATATGAAATAATGAAATAAAGTATGAAATAATTCTTTTGTTATTTTATTTCGTTTATTAAATAGATGAAAAAAACAAATATTGATGATTTTATATTCTCCTACTAAAAAATATTTACATCCACTAAAGTGATACCGTTAGTGGATGTTTTAAATTTTTTTTTTAAATATTATTTCGCAAATGTCCGAATAGTCAAAATATTATTGCTCCTTAAAATATAAAGGGATAGGGTCAGTTAATGATAATTTAATTTAAATACAAAATTATTAGCCTGATATTAATAACCTTTCAAGTTGCTCTGGGGCCTATTAGGCCCCAATTTTCTTAAAAGTGTTAAGAACTGTTTATCATTATATGTTACTAGTTGAATTCAACCTTTTACCACAAAAGGAAATAATATACAGTGATAACAGTGATTCGGATAATATTGCGTGCAGAACTGTGTATTTTAATGAATTGTATTCAGCTTGGAATGCTATCTTAAATTATAAGTGAGGAAGAAACAAAATTAATAAATTTATAATGTAGAAGAAATTCAAACAAAATAATTATGCACGTATTTGTTATTAGAAAATCTTTCTGATTTTTGTAAGAGAGAAATATTTAAGTTAAACATAAATCTTTTTACGTAGACTTGAAATTAGTGTTATAATAAACTCTAAAGAAATCTAGATGATATACAACACCACTTTTTTAAGGTTTGATCCTATTTGCTATGTCTTCCATTGGCGTTGTTTAGCCGCTAGTCTAAAGATTCGATAATAGATGCATTACTTCGATTCTTAACGACAATGCAACCTCGTAATTGGTCTAATTATTTTTAATTTGAAACTAATTGTTAGGTGTAGACGATATGAGGTTTAAAGTTTTATTTATGAAATATTTGGATCTGGTATTACATTGAACATAAACCGTCACGATATTTCTTTTAAGTTTTTCAATATTACCATTATAGTTTCAAACACTAAACTCTTATTGTTCTTCAACAATTGATTTACTATATTTAATCGTTGTTATTAGTTAAACTCAAACCTATTAATACCAACATTTTAGAGTAGGTAATTATTATGCAGTTCCATCATTAATGTTATTGGTTTTTGCATAACAGTTTCAGTAATTAATGTAAAAATCAAATTGTTTCTTAATAACCAGAGTTGCATATCCATCAAAGAAAAATAGTCTTATATTTAATGCTTAAATATTGTACAATCTATTGATATATTATTAAAGCTATATTTGCAAATTATTGAAATGAAATTTGTTAAGGCAGAAGAAAATGATCTAATCAGATTTATTTGTACAATTTCACAATTATGGTTAGTGTTTTCGGTACTTTTGAATTTGCTTCATTTTACGACATGGAAAACAAGTTGTGCTACTGCACAAATGTACCTGGCTTGTTCACTTTCCTTGGTTTGCAACATAATCCTTCAGACTGGCGTCTTTTCATAGACTCTTCCAAGCGAAGTCTCAAGGCTGTGCAACGGGAATAAATATCCCAGCATTCCCACTGCACACTCTGTCCATCTAAAAGAGTCCTATGACAATATGAAGCTTCTTTTAGAAGCTGTTAAGTACAACCAGTACCAGTGGAGTCTGTGTGGAAACCTCAAGGTCATTGGTATGCAAGCGGGCTTCACAAAGTACTGTTGCTTTCTCTGTCTCTGGGATAGTCGAGCTGTATCCCAGCATTACAAGCAGAAAGACTTTTGTTCCTGACGAACACAGCGTCAAGGAGAATCCTCTGGTTGACACGAAGAAGGTGTTTCTTCCTCCTCTTCACATCAAGCTTGGTTTCATGAAGAAATTCGTGAAGGCCATGGACAAAAATGGTGCTGCCTTCCAACACTTGTCTACTGTGTTCCCACGTCTCAGTGCTGCTAAGCTCAAAGAGGGCATCTTTGTCGGACCTCAACTCCGAGAAATGCTGAAGGATACTGATTTCGAGGAGCTTCTTACCTTAAAGGAACTGAGAGCATGGGAAGCATTTAAGTCAGTCTGTAGTGGCTTCCTTGGTAACACAGGCGTACCAAATTACCAAGCCTGTATTGAGAAGTTGCTAAAGACTTATGAGGATATGGGATGCCGAATGTCACTCAAAATTCAGTTTCTCCATTCCCACCTCAACTTCTTCCCTCCAAACCTTGGAGCAGTGAGTGATGAGCACGGAAAAAGATTCCACCGAGACATTACGAAGATGTAGAGCAATTACCAATGCAAGTGGAACCCCAGCATGATGGGAGACTCCTGCTGGATGCTCTTGCGTGACATCCCTGAGGCAAAATACACCAGATCATCTAAAAAACATACTTCTAACTGTCTGCGGTACTATGAATTGTGTACATTGTGTCATCCAAGTATATTTATTCTGTCAATGTTCTTTAACTATCCTGTTTTATCTGTAATAAGCTGCTGCAACTGTTGAAATAAGCACGTATATACTCTGTATATACTAAAATGAGACTACTTAAAGGCCAGAAAACTAGAGGTGATAGAGCAAAACTGTTTATAAATTTGAATTCAGCACACCCAAATTAGTAAACAACACCTATTCACATTCTTGCCTCAGACAAAAAATATTTTTGTAAACCAGTGTAATTGCTGTTTTAGGTAGTCGATGCGAAGAGATTAGTTGCGCTCCATTAAGTTTAACATATTGTTCATTACAATGAATGGGTTAAGCTTCTCAAATTAATTAAACCGTAATATTTAAGAACTGAATGTTTTTCTCTCATGAATGTATTACGACAGTTTATAAAGCTATCAAATTTTCTTTCTTGTGGAGTATTTGTTTTATCAACAACGGTTAACTGCACTGTAAAATATGTATCGATAATAATGCAGTTTGTAAAACACAAGTCTGGTGTTTGAATTGCTGTTTAAGCTTAACCTAACAATTGAGTCTTTGTGGGCTAACAAAACAGAATACGGAAGTGCTGGTTGATAAACAATATTTATGGTGACCTTTATATAATCTAAACACATATAATAAAAATGTGAATTAACAACACAACAATGTATTTCACTAAATAGAACTTTGAATGAAAACCGCACTTAATTTGTGCTGTTAGAAAACAGAACAAAACCTGTGTCTATTATATCACTACGGCAATTAATTGTGTTATAGTTCTCACGAGTCTGTAGTTGAGAAAACAACTTGTGTTGTAATAGAAAAGAGTGTTTGTATTAATGTACAAAACAATTTTTATTGAATACCACTATCAGTTTATATTTACTTTTTAAGACATCATACTTAAATTGTTTTTAAGGTATCGGTGATTTTTGTAGATAATACCATTAAATTACAATTACTGATGCATTTATCTTTTCTGTTTTATTTCGATACTAATATTTTCTAAGTGTGTGTTTTCCTTACATCAAAGCCACATCAGACCATCTGCTGTGTTCACCATTGGAATCAAACCACTGATTTTTGCGTCGTAAATCCAACAATTTACCGCTGTTTCAGCCTAAGTTTTTGAACACTGAAGTTTTAACATCTAAACGAGATTAATCAAATTTGAGAAACTTACCTAAATTTGAAAACATCTTTTGTATCCGTATTGATAAATTTTCCATACGGCGTTTTTTCAAAATATTATAGATAATGCTGAATTTATTTGATTTGCAGTGTTCAAAAGCGTATTAAGGTGTTTTTGTTCTTTGAATCTGGCCTCCATATTTCTGTCTGTTCCTCTAACACAGAAGTCATGGCATTTGTTGCAACATAACAATAGAAAACACTAAATAGAGAAACAAATATAAATAAAGGCAAAATCAAAGAAGCCCTACTTATAAAACTAAAAGCAAAATTAAACTAATATAAAGGGACACCTTTACACCTAAACTAATTAATAGCCTAACATCTAATCGCAACGCCCCCTACAGCCCGTACTCGTTTACAGTATCGTCCATGAGATATGTTTCAGTTGCAAACTCTATCTTTCCTAATTTGAAGATGACCTAAAAGTTGTTCTCTGCTTTCTTAGTAAAAGTTTAATACCCATATCAGCCGTCTTGAGAATAAATTTTCACTTTAAGTGAGTTTCTCTTCATCAAGAGCAGCACATTATTTGTTTGTTTCTTATAGATCAAAACTACATTGAGCTATCTGCTGTGTTAACCTAGGAATCGAACGCTGGATTCTAGCGTTGTAAGTCCGTAACAATTATTATTACTATAAAAATTGTCCTAGTATAAGTTCTTCTGAAATTAGCATTGCAAAATGCGTAATATAATGGATTCACTATGCTGTTAATATAACAGAGATAATGGCCCAGCGTGGCCAGGGGGTTAAGGCACTTGACTCATAATCCGAGTGTCGCGTGTTCGAATTCCCGCTGTACCAAACATGCTTGCCCTTTCAGTCGTGGGGATTTTATAATGTAACGGTCAATTCCGCTATTCGTTGATAAAAGAATAGCCTACGAGTTGGCGGTGGGTGGTGATGCCTAGCTGCTTTCCCTCTAGTCTTATACTGCTAAATTAGGAACGGCTAGCGCAGATAGCCCTCGTGTAACTTTGCAAGAAAGTTTAAAACCAAACCAATAGCGATAATAAACAGTAATATAAGATTGCCCCTTATTTAATGTTAGGTAACTTAATTTCATAAACAAACAAAAAATAAACTAATTTTTTTGCCTAAAAAATGATTTCTCCATTTTGCTCTTTTGTGAAGAATACGCATGTTTTGTCGAATTATTTTTTTCAGTACTTCCGTCAGAATCTAAAATTGTATGTCTTAAAAGTAAATTTTATCCTTTAGCAATTCATGTACGACAAGTATTTGTGTGTAAACGTACCGTATGAAGGTGCGAGAAATACTCCTACTTACGTAGACAGCTTTGCAACGTTAAAAGTGAAGGTTTGATCCTCTCGATAGGCACAACACAGGTAACGTATTGTGTAGTTTTAGGTTTAAAAACAAACTCGACTTAACAAGCAGTAATTACGTGAACTGCATTACATCTCTTTATGTAGTAATTATAATAGTATAAAATGGATCGACATTTGTTTCTTAAGTTACCATTGTGATATGCACTAATTCCATTTCATTCAGTGAACACGAATTTTCACCATTTACTAACACTGAGTGTTAATATTCAAATCAGTTGTTTTTTAAGTGTATAAAATGTTCGGGTATTGTAAGTAACTTTCCCAAATAACAAAGAATTGTCAACTGATCTATTATTGTACAACAATGAATCAACCTCGTTTAAACAATAAGTTTATTTATCTTATCATCTTCTCGTAACCAAATCAACAAGTATGATTCAGTTAATACAAAATCTCTGGATGCATTAGTTTTTTGTGTATGTTTGTATCTTGTCTTGCTTTGGGATGTATAACTATTTTGTGTTTTAATATCGATTAAAAGGTCGGATAATACAATTTATTGTAATGATTTAAGCAATTTATTAGACTTGAAAAGTCAAGTTGACATGTATTTAAAGACATCAGATCCGTATGACGTAGAAACGGCTGACTAGCTCAATTTACAGAAATATAAACGTACGTACACACACACACACACGCGTATATATATATATATAAGCTCACATACAAATAGAAATATTTTTATGCAGTCATAAAGAAAAAGCTAACGCATCAAATGCGTACGTATATAAACAGTTTGATATATACATATATACACATACATGATGGAAACGGTAATATACAAAAGGAAAACAAAGAAAGAGAAGTGAAACTGGTAGCTGAGTAAACAGAAAATCAATCAAATATAATATGTCAAAGAGAGTCAACACAAAAATAATCTGATAATTGTTAATAATATACAGACACTGGTGTTGTTATACTAATATTTAATCCCAACACTGACAATCAGAAACAAATAGTATACCCAATAATACGTGTAATTAATGCAGCTACTTCAATATGAGCCAATTGTTTTAAAGGATTTACTATAAACAGTACAAGTAAAATACTGAATCTTGTGTCACAGTTGACCACTCAGCACAGCTACTGTACATACTTAGCTTTATATTTAGTTAAAATAACCTCGATTGACAATGTGTCGTTTTTTGTTTTGCCATTTGCAGGATAAAATCCTGGTATAGGTTCTTCTGAAGTTAGCATTGCAAAGTGCGTAACATAAAGGATTCACTGTGCTGTTAATATAACAGAGATAATAAGCAAAATTCCATAGTCCTTCCGGGATGCACTCGTCGTCCGCACAATAAGACAAGGTTTTGACCAATACTAACACATTGTAAGGTGTCCACGTGACAATAAAAGCCAACAAGATAGCACTTAAAGTCTTAGCTGCCTTCTTTTCCTGTTTCCTTTCTTGCTGTTTTCGCTTTCTTTTGGGCACTCTGTTTTTGGCAACTTGCTTATGAACTAGTTTAGTGTTAAGCGGAAGTCGGATGGCATCAAGTGCTGATTCCGATGTTTTTAATGAGGAACGGCGATACTGACTCACTTCAGAAATGCGGTGCTGACTGTTTAAATTTCCCATGCTCTCTGAAGATTTCAAATTATGGAGACTTGTCTCTTCCTGGTGGACTTCTTCTTCCAGAATCATTTTTATGGAAGCTTGTGACTCTCCATCGCCCACAGATGGGTAGGTCGGCAAGCGAATCAAGATAGTGTAGACAGAATCTGAAGAAAACGATCGCAAAGTAGGGGACGCCACGGTACTTGCTGCCATATCATCAGCCCTTTTAGGTCCATTCCTAGTGATAGCAGGAATTCCTGAATCTAAACGGCGCTGCGCTCTAAATGTTGCAGAGGTTGTTCTAGAAGATGACTGAATGGGAGTTTCATGACAACCCGGAGTTTCAGCTTCAGGAGATCCATGACTCGAACTGTCATCTTCCTGAACATCCTGATCCCTGTCTACTCTGCACCAAGACACCAAAACTTGCTTCAGAGATCGAGGCTGACTCTTTTGGGGCTTGGTAGGCTCCACACAAAGAGAAGTTGGAACATAAGTCCTTTCCAGCGTATCACCAGGTACACATGAATCAGCTCTTGCTCTGAGATACTCCTCAGTCTCTGCCGGGTCATCACTAGAGGATGACTTTTTACTATCTGTCCTCTTTTCAGCTTGGAGTTGAGTGAGATCCTTCTTCCTTTGTTCTGTCTCTTGCCAAATGCGCCAGTAAAGGATACACATCACAGTGACGGGCAAGTAGAAAGCTGCGATAGCTGTCCCGAACGTTACATAGGAATTTGTCTCCAAAAACTGAATGTGACATTCATGAGCCTGAACCTTTCGTTGACCTTCAATGTACGGCCAGGCATATATCCAAGGTGGCCACAAGACAAGGGATATAACCCAAGCACTAGTGATCATAAAGGCTGCACGTTTAGTGGTCCTTTTGGCTCTATAGGTTAATGGTCGAGTGACTGAGAAATAACGGTCAAAGCTAATAATCAGTAAGTTCAGAACGGAAGCATTACTACTGAGATAGTCCAAAGCAAGCCACGTGTCACAAATCATGGGACCCAATGGCCAGTATCCTAACAACGTAAACACAGTAAATAAGGGCATAGAAATGAGTCCTATCGAGACATCAGCAGCAGCCAGGCTCAACAGAAAATAGTTGCTGATGGTTTGAAGCTGTTTGTCCATCTTGAAAGAAATCATTACCATCACGTTTCCTACGACTGTACCAAGACTTAGAAGGCCTGCTACCAGAGCTATCAAAATGACTTCGGCCAGTGAGTATCGGGATTCAGGCAGCTTGTTATTTTCCTGCACAGTGTTGTTCACCAGTGAAGAAAGATTACTTTGGATATCGTAAGAGCCGAGAACAGTAACCGCCGACGAGTACACTAGGAGCTTAGACTGAACAACGGGGTTCATTCTGTCGACAACCTTCCATTTAAGATTCGTCATCTCGGCTTCAAACAATTAAACTCAACTATGGCTTAATGTCTTTGTTCAGGATCGTAGAGAAGTTTACGATTTAGAGGTTATATTTTCTTCTGTTTCACGTGATATAACTCTTGGTTCACGGTAGAATCTATTTAATTGTTGTCTATTTTCCATGGGATGTTTTCTTTTGATTTTAACTGTTCATACTGGAAAACAAAATAACAATATCTAGCTACATCAATATTATAAGCTATGCACGTTTTCTTAAATATAAACAGTTTATGTGAACAGTTATAATACAATCCACTCACAATTCAAATTACTCAAATATGTAACCGAGTGACCTATGAAAAATAGTATGACAATTTTAAGTTAACTTTAAACCTTAACTTTAAAAAGAACAGCATGAATTTTAAGTTAGCTTTATGTCACCATTTTTCTGAAGCCATAGATTTTGTGATTCAAGGTTAATTATTTGTCAGGGTAAAAATGAACCCAGGAAAATATGATTTAAGTAAGTATTTATTGAAACCCTAACATAAATATATATAAGCTTAGCATATGTCTAAATTAAGAGCTTCGTGGTCAGAAAATTTTACTTCATTAGCATTCTAGATGAGAAATGTACATCAAAAACTTGTTTTTAAATACTTTTTTCACTTCAATTTTACATTGAGTTCAATAAAGTAGAGTAATAATAGATAAATATATCTAATTAAATTCTTAAATCTTTAACGCTAACTGATGTTTATTATTGTAAAGATAAAATGCCCTCTGTAAAACTCTTGTCGAGGTACTCTAAAGCGAAATATTGAGTTACAACAAAAACAGTATTCTAGAGATTGGTTGTGTTATATATATTTTAGAGAGTATGTTTAGTTTAGTGATTAACGATCCAATCGTCCCTTACTTCGGAAGCAAAGCGTTCCATCTTGTGATTTTAGTAATTAGCGGATGAGTTAAATGTGAGTGAATTTTCAGGCTGAGAGTAACCTTAACTCGACAGCTCCTCGACTTGAATATTCAGTTCTGACATAAAATCAGTAGTGCTGAATAATATGTCATGGTTTGTGCTTACTTAAGCGTTATAATTAGATGTGTTAATATTATCATAAAACTTGTAAGTTTCAAAACCTGTTTTTACTTGTGTATATACCTTAATACCAAGAATAAACCAAACTGCTATTGAGAAGCGCTTTGTAGTTATCAAAATATACTTCATATTCAGGTGAAAACGAATAAGAAATTTATACTGATAAAATTTAACACATAGAGATAAATTTCGAAATAACAAACATTTTTAGAGATAAATGTATAATTATATTTATAAAAAAAAACATTGGTTAACTTTAAACATCTAATTAGTCGGCTTTTGGAAAATTGATTAAAAATAAACACACAAGAAAAGTTGTTTATCACATTACTCAACACAAACCTGAGGCTATATAAATCTGAATACTAATGAGTTCTTTTTCAAAGATTAATTTAATAGGATGATGACTGTTTACATTCCACAGTGCACAAAAGTAGTAATGCATTAAGATTAGCACCCGTGAGTAACAAAGAGCTTGAAGCTTGACTTATTTTTGAAATATGATGTATTCAAACTGAAAATTTATTTGATTCTAATATTACAAATATTGTTATATGATGTATTCAAACTGAAAATTTACTTGACTCTAATATTACAAACTTTTCTTCTGATTCGAGTCTACAAAGAGAACTACTATAGATTTAATTCGTAGATAAAAAACAACATAGAAAAAAAAGAGTTGAAATCAATTTTTCTGTAAAATTGATAACCGATTATTCATCTATATTGAAATTTGACAAGAAAATCTTCCAAAAATCAAAACCGTGAAACTGTAAATTCAAAGATTTTATAATTAGGTAGTTTACATACAGTAACTTTCCATTGTATACAGAAAAGCCTTATACTGATTCCAAAATGATGAAATAAATTTAATAATACTTGTTCATTTTTTTAGGTGGGTAATCGAACCTTGAATTTTAGTATTGTAAATTCTGAAACTTATTGTGACCTACCCAAAGACCTATAATAATGTAACATATAAAAGTGTGAAGTTTTAGAACAAAAATTCGTAAAACATTAAGGAGAACTTAATATGAGAGAAGCCTATTTTGGAATAGAGGCTACACCTAATGAAGCTAATTCAAGGCTGCTTCAAAGCGCATGCCCTTCATAACTCTTTATCCTCAACTGCATTCTTTAATAAAGGTTAGAAGGGTTAACTAGAACATTATATTACGATAAACTCATGAGGTTGTAATAAAGTTTATACTCTTTTTTATTTTGGGAGCTATTAGTGATGGATTCAATGTATTTATACCGCTTATGTTTGGAAACAACAACACATCTGTAGCAAAACAAAATATGAACTTAGACCGTACTTGTGAATATGTATATGCGTTTTTCTTATGGTAAAGCCACATCAAGCTATCTGCTGTGTCCACCGAGGGAAATCGAACCCCTGATTTTTGAGTTATTAATCTGAAGACTTTCCGCTGTCCCAGCAGAGAACGCTTGTGAATATACAGAACTATTTTACTTCTCCCTCTTCTAAAGTTAACATAATGCTGCTCTGTACGTGGTTACAAAATTTTATTAAACAATAAACTGTTGGAGTTGAAAGATTGTTAAACAAACAAACGTAGGTGAATCATGTTCTCAAAAACAATTTATACGTTTATTCACTATGAAATTATAAATAATCTTAATTATTTCCCTATATATGAAAATGCTCACCCATTTATAGGTTAGTAGGACTGTTCAGCATGAACATGTATTTCAATTTCGTAATGAAAGGAATATTGGTATTTGTCTTCGGGTGTTCGTATAAAAATACGTGACGGTAATGGTCGTCCCTGATTTTGAAATATAAAACGTAAGACAGATACTCAACGTCAACTGTTGAGCTGTTCTTGTCGGACGTAACAGTTTAATCTCAGTATGCAATTTATTTTGACAGTAAGGAGACACGAATCAGTGATCTCGTATGCTCAAGCCAGCACTCTAATCGCTCAAGTTGCGTTAGTGATAAATTGGAAAAGTGAGAAAATTATGTACATAGAATAGAAATACCATTTTCTTGTAGCAAACTCACGTTGGGTTATCTGCTGTATCCACCGAGTGGAATCAAACACCTCTGTAAATCCGTAAACTTATCACTGTTCTACTGGTGAACACAACAGAAGTCTCAAAATTTAACTATGTTAAATTATGAACATAAAAAATATTTATGTGGTTTCAAATATACTTCGAGGACTAAATAATAAAACCTTTGGTTCATTAACCCAATGCATTACTCTGCAGGGCCTATTTGTAAGGCTGCTATAATGCAAATTTAATTTCTTTAAACAAATTATAAACGTAATTAGTAGGTCTACTTCTGTGCTTTAATATAAATCATTGTTAGATTTAGGGTCCACTTACAAGGAATGTCCAAGAAAGCATTTTCGCGAAATGTTTGTTTGTTTTTGAATTTCTCGCAAAACTACTCGAGGACTATCTGCGCTAGCCGTTTCTAATTTATCAAAGACTAGAAAGAAGGCAGCTAGTTATCCGCCAACTCTTAGTGGAATTGACCGTCACATTTTAACACCCCCACAGCTGAAAGGGCGAGCATATCTGGTTTACACCAAATACTCAGGTTTTTTAAGGACTGAATAAAACGATTTACATTTATTCAAATTTCGGGTACTAGGCGATTAGTTTGGTACCGTTTAGAAGTCAGTGCAATCAGTGGTTTAGACAAAGTTATGTGACACAAAAACATAAACATTGAATCTTATTATACTTAATAGAATGTTTTCTGTAAGTTGATGAGATATAACTTCTGTTGATCTACTTTTACGAATAATTTATTTCTAGAGATATTTATTATTGTTAACCTGTAACCTTTTAACTTTAGAAGTATTCATTAAATTCCCCTATTGGTATTTTATCTCCTTTTAGCTTGTGATATCTTCATCCCAGGAGTATCGATATATTTCTCCTTGTGGTATTTATTTTTATTTAATTTTGACCCTTGGACACTGAAGGTAAGTAATCATGACTTTCTTCTAGAGGTAGCTTAATTATCATTCACTTAAACTCTCTATTCCTAGAAATCGATTACTTTCTATGATTCCACGAAAATTCGATTTAATCTACAATTTGCCTTTTCTTTTTTGAAATTATCGCACAAACATGATATATGTGTGGGAATAATTTAAACAGTACTGAAAATGTACAACAGAGAGGAAACATGAGGCTGTTGTTTGAGTGATAATTATGCTTTTCATTTCAAAATAAAATACAAAATTCGTAAAATAAATTTACGTATTATTTTTAAGAGACCGAAGAAATATCTGAACAACAATGTAAAAGATAGGTGTAAAAATTTAAAATACATATACGTAAACTTCTACTGGTGTAACCTACAATATAACAATTACGCAATTCTAGTCCAGATGGATACTTATACTGACGAGATTAAACTTCCATTGACGTGTTTTTTCATTACATGAATTAATCGCGTATTGGAGTTTACTATAGCTGCTGATTACGTTCTATTGCAACAATTTTTATCCTCAACACCATGCTACAGTCCATGTCACCATGTTCGGTAGTTCTCTATCTGACTAGTTTAGGTGTTACCAAAAACACAGTTTCTATTGCAAAGGTTCTGGTCGTAAAGCTGTCATGACTAAAGTATGTAATTTTTCCGCGCTTGCTTTCAATATTCAGTCTTGTGTACGAAAACTATGGTTTCCTAGTATATGTCCAATTGCGCGTAAATCTTTAGGTGACAATATATGATTTGTTGATCTGCCTATTGAAAATCGTTTTAATATAACGTACTCAGTTCTCTATATGAAAGGTATGTGTGCAAAATTCCAAAGATGCACTTGTACCTAAATGAGATTTAGGCTCCTAGTATCTTGTAATATGTATTTCAATTGAAGAGATACGATTTTACTTCAAAGAAAGCTAAGCGCGTACTGATTTGTATTAATAGGTGGAATTGTAGAGAAATGTATTTACATGAAAAAGATTTAACTGTTTAGTGACTTGAACTATACTAATAGGAGTGTAACATCCAACAGACACGTATATAGTTTAATAAGACAAGTATGCATGTGGAATACCAGATATACTCCTCTACTTCAACAAAATTTAAGTATTATTACAGTATTATTAATACTTTTACAGGCATTATCTAACACTTATGAGATATTCATCTATAAATGCCAAAATTGGTTTAAGCACAAATATAAAACTTGTCATCTAATTTTTTGTGTGTGTTTTCATCACTCTAAAATTTAAATAAAATAAAGAAAGAACAAATTTCTGCGTTCGAACCATTCTCTTTTATATCATTTCACTTATCTACTTAAATAACATTATGCAATACAATTTTTACTTTTTCTTGTTCCTGGATAGAAAGTGTTATTTCCCAATTGCTTATGCCTAAAGAGAATGGAAAATACCTATTTTTCTCTTCAAACTTTGCTTTTCTGAAGGTGAGTTACATTACAGCGGCAAATCTCGAAAACTACTCACTTCTAAACATTTTTGAATAGCTCTAATATAAATACATGTAAGTCTTGATTCATATATTGTTTTATTCAGATCTTATGTAAATGAAAATGTGAAATTTTGCCTGTTTTTACATAGAAAATGGGTTAATTTCTAAATTTTATTATCCAAGTCACATAAGCAAAGTTTGAATGGAAGAAATAACACACTATCCAGGAACAACATTTGTGTTATATAGGGTTATTTGTCTTTGACTTATTATAAACAAGGAAAACATATTTTCGAAGCATTCTTTGTACTTTCATCTCAGCTATATTAGTCAAAAGAGTAGCACGTAATAAATTATCCAATTTACCCTTAGTTAATGTACCTTCAACATACAATAAAGAAACATTTTCTATGAAATCATCTTCTTTCCCTTTAGTTAATTTACATCAGAGCCATACTAAACAAACATTTTCCATATTATCTATATCATCAGTTGATTTATTTTAGAATAAAAAATACAACCAAGTGGAACTTTCCGTCGAATTAGTCTATGAACTATCAACTTATATGCGTTTGGATCAAAAGAATAAAAATTACTATCAAATCAGTCTTATATCTTCAATTAACTGTTATTATCGAATTAGTTCTATATCTTCAACTCAGTTATCTCAGTCGCAAAAACAACTAAATCTTTGAATAAGTTGTCTACTTTCAAGTGGAAATAAAAAAGAAACATACCATCTTACCATCTGTCAGCTTTGAAACAAGGGATAAAAATTTTATCATTGAATAATGTACTTTAACTTGCATCTTGTAAAGTGAAAAAGAAAAATTTATCATTTTTTAGTAATTTTAGTAATTGCTGTAATTTTTAGTATTACCAGAACAAAAACGTACCACCAAATTATTCTGTTACTTTAAGTCAGATCTGAAAGAGGAGGAAATGATCATTGTTAATGGAAGTCAGTGGTAGAAACTCTTTACAAAAGAGAACAATAACAAAACAATTTACTCTTCTTTTTATTTTTTACTCAAAGTTTCTTACAATATTATGGCTCGCAATATTTGCTGTAATCGACAAGAATGTTTTTAATATGTTTCATATATTATAGTGAAAATAAATATTTTTTGTATATGCTACTCTTATGTAAGCTGCTATTTATTGTGGTACTTACAGACCAAGGTGAGATGTAAGCTGCTATTTATTATGGTACTTATAGACCAAGATGAGTAACAAATTTTTCGGATACTTTTCTGCTTCAGGCTAACGGCTATAAGAAGAACTCACGATTAACATGAAAATATCGCTTACAGAAACACAAGAACAGCGAATGACGCCCTTCTAAACCATTAAAATATATTGATTTAATAGATATTTCTTCTTGTACACCATCGTCTAATTGAATCATCTGATTATACATCTAAGTATGTTTCTAATGTAGTTAATGTCATGTTTTTCAGGTTTTTTAACTTCTTTATATTTTTCACAGTTAAGCTAATCAGCTTGACTCAGTTTCAGTTCGAAACCTTTTCTTCATTATTTTCTTTGCTATCAATTCATGTCATGACCTACTCTGTGCTCTTAAGTTAGGCTTCTAAATTAGACTTTAATTTAATGGCTTTAAGAAGAAAACATAGCTTGTAGTTTCAGTCTTTTCCGTCCATGATTATCTTTTTATCTTTTTTGTTGTCTAATCGGGAATCATATTTACTTTGATAACTTTCATAAATTAGCATAATTAATCACTTTTGTTACTGTATGTCTAAGTTTAAAGAGAATTAACAAGTAATAATTCACGTGTGACTTTAAAAGTGAAAGAATTCTCAAGTAACATACAGAAACTCATCCAGCCATGAAAAACATGCACGAGTACATTGATATCAGTTGAAATACAAACGTTGTGCTAAAAACCTTAACATATTAGTATTTTTTTCCTCTGAAATGCAGAACTTGTTTTCTGCAGCCTTCGACTCGTAATCCGAGGGTCTGGGGTTCGAATCCCGGTAGCACCAAACATGCTCGTCCTCCCAGCCGTGGGAGTGTTATAATGTTACAGTCAATCCCACTATTCGTTGGTAAAAGAGTAGCCCAAGAGTTGGCGGTGGGTGGTGATGACTAGTTGCCTTCCCTCTAGTCTTACACTGCTAAATTAGGGACGGCTAGCACAGATAGCCCTCGAGTAGCTTGGTGCGAAATTAAAAAAAAAACAACTTTTCGTAGCCCTCAATAAGATCCATGGAATTCTATGAATCACTACACCGCTTTAATCCTCTGTGTAATTTTTTCTAAATGTCGATCATGTTGCTTTTAACTTTCTTATAGTTTTTACCAATATATAATGTAAAACTTTTTAAAGTTTTCCTCTATAAATGATGATAAAATTCTATTCGACTTTGATCTCTATTTCTGTTGTTCTTTAGTAAAAAAACCCTCAAATTATCAAGTTAGTGAATTAGTAGACAAAGATTACATTATTCGAATAACATTTCTAGAATATTTTATTTTGAGAACACCTATGTTTTGACTTATAAGCAATTCCAAAATAATTATTATTGAAAACTATATTATTGTTACTGCTTAAACATTTCTTGATACTTACATGAATGACGCTTGTGAACTAAATTTTCAGTTTACCAAATAATATATGACGTTTATTGTTTCCTTTTTAATTTTAACGCGGCTGTTTGGTGGTTACTAACCAATACTTTATAACACTTGTCAATGTTCACTGTTTTAATTAGTGACTCTTTGATTGTAGACATAAGTCCAAGTCATTTTCTTGAGCAACCACATATATTTTTTACAGCAAATATTAAAAAGTAAATTGTTTATGTGATGTTTTGTACTAAAGTGGAAAGTCCTGTGTTAATTTGAGAAGAATGTTTCACTTTATATTGTTATGTAAATGTCGTATAAATGTTTTGTAAGCGACAACATGTCGTGTTGTGTTTAAATTTTCATTTCTATTATTTATATTTCCATATTTATATTATTGTTTCAAAGTTTAAACTATTAAAATATGTTGTTATTCATATTTATTTTCGGTCATACTGCTAATAACTTAAATTAATTTAAAACTGAATAAAAAGGATTTAAAATGGACAGATAAAACGAACTAGTTTATAGAATTTTTAAAATACATCATTTTAGGCTTCTTATATTATTTTTATATTTTTTCCTTTGCTTTACACAAAAATTGTTTTTTCTTGCTGTTATTTGTGTGTGAATGTACATTGTTCCTATTTCCAAAGGTAAAATATTTTTAAAATACAAAATAAAGAAAGTAGTACGTTTTTTCCTTTCAAACTAATATTTTATGTTATTTGGTAACTCAACTCTACAGTTTATTTAGATTGTTTTAAGAATTCTACTGTACTCGTTCTGAATTTCGCCCAAAGCTACACGAGGGTTATGTATGCTAGCCGTACCTAATTTAGTAGTGTAAGACTAAAGAGAAAGCAGCCAACTCTTGAGCTACTCTTTTAATATCCAATAGTGGGATTGATCGTTACATTGAAAGTATGTTTAGTGGGACGAAGATTCGAACTCGCAAATTTCATATTGTGAGTGGAGCGCCTTAACCACCCAGATATGCTTTGGATATAAAATGTTTCAAGTATTTCACTATACTAAATAACGTTATTATATTATGCACACATCACTTATTTATAAAATTAGCGTCGGGCAAAGAGGAAACACTTATACTTTTTCTGACATAATTTAAAATTATAATTAATTTATGACGTGTAAACATGTGCACCTGTGGCTGTAAATTATGGTTTTTTTTTGGAATGGAAATCCCACAGTATGTGTAATTTCTAGATTGAAACGTCTTTCTATTGAAACTTAGTCAATTGTCACGTCTTGGATGATACTCATTGTAATGGGTTAACTATTAATTCTTTAATAAAAACAGTAAAATGTTTATGTAATGTTATGACAAGACTAAAGAATACAAAGACTTCTATACAATAAACACAGAAAAAGACATTTTTATTCATAATATAGTTATGGTATGTCCTGGTAATAGAATACTCAACCTGCGCGTTCGAACACCGTCATCGAACACAATTGCCTTTTTAGCCGTGGATGGTTTCAGTTAGCTGGGTTCCCTCGCAGCCTGTTATTTCTAAATTAGGTATGGCTAACGCAGGTAGCCCTAAAGTAACTTTGTGCAAACTTTGACAAAGAGATTTGTTATGAACGTGCATGCTTCATGCAGTATGGGTTGCTTTCTTTAGATGTTTACAGTATTTTTCTGATTTGTTTTTGTAAATTTTAATGTTCTGGAGCAAATATTCATATCCCGATTTTTTTACATTTTTTAGGTAGCAGTTTGTTTGGTTGTTAATGTTTAAACAGAAAACTATCAGCACTGTAACTACCATGGATATTGCACTTCGAATTTTAGTGTTACAAACCCTCCAGCTCACTGCTGAACTGCCATACGGGCTCCGTATCTTGCATTCAAATAGGAAGCCTTTTAAATTATCAGATAAATTAACCATAACTAAAAGACTTGTGCTTTGAAATGTGTTCGTTTTTTCTCACATATTTCTATTACATGGAAATGTCTGATTTTAGGAAATGGCATTACACTGATTGCTAAATGAATACTGAGAAACACACATTACGTCCTACTAGTGTATATTTTAACAGGCCTGGCAAGGCCAGGTGGGTTAAGGCGTTCGACTCGTAATCTGAGGGTCGCGGGTTTGAATACTCGTCACACCAAACATGCTTGCCCTTTAAGCTGTGGGGTTTTTATAAAGTTTTGGTCAATCCAACTATTCCTTGGTGAAAGAGTAGCCCAAGAGTAGGCGGTGGGTGGTGATGACTAGTTACCTTCCCTCTAGTCTTAAACTGCTAAATTAGGGACGAGTAGAGCAGATAGACCTCGTGTAACTTTAGGGACGGCTAGAGCAGATAGACCTCGTGTAGCTTTAGGGACGTCTAGAGCAGATAGACCTTGTGTAGCTTTAGGGACGGCTAGCACAGATAGACCTCGTGTAGCTTTGTGTGAAATTCAAAACAAACAATGTCCTACTACCTGTGCAGAGATACCAACCATTACTATTATGGTGTATACATTACGACTGTACAGATACCAACCATTACTATTATGGTGTATACATTACGACTGTACAGATACCAACCATTACTATTTTAATGTATACATTACGACTATACAGATACCAACCATTACTATTTTAATGTATACAATACGACTATACGCTCATACAGACAAATATTACGACTTGTTGCAACTCACAAATTATTATATATCATATAAGCCTATACAATAAAGTGACAAATTGTTCCCCCAGGACTTGAAAGAGATAAAAAGAAAATTTCGACTGAGATACAAATAAATTTTGATAATAAATAAAAGATACAGTCCAAATGGCTTCTTGCGACAATCATGTTTCAGCTTGAAATAGTAAAAAAATATTTGTTTTTCCGACGTCTACCAATAGTTTGAATGCGGTGCTTCTCCATACTGGGTATGTGGAGGAATCCATAGTTACGTCATTAGTGCTTGTCAGCGAATCAGCGCTCGCGTAGATGTTTTTTTTTTTCTAAGCGGCATAGAAACACCAATGCGATCGTTCAAAAGATGGAAAAAAAAGGCCTCGTTCACCTGTTGTCTTGTTTCTGGCAAATCTAAAAGGACTAACCTGTGAATCAAAAATTTAGGAAAGAGTATAGTGCAAAATATCTGGTCATTGCATCAAATGTCAGTGACAGTCATGTGTTTTGTACAGTTTTTCACATCGATTTTTCTGTGGCACATGGCAGAATAAACAATTGTTCCAGACATACATAATCGGCATCTCACCAACAAAAGGCTGAGGGGAAGACAAAAACGATGCAGATAACGACATTTATTTGTAAGAATTCAAAATATGAAAAAGAATTTGAAAATAATTTTTTAAATTTATTTATTAAATACACAAAACAGTCATAATTGAGCAATCTATAGCAGTAAAATAATAATAATAGCTATAATAATAAGCAGCTTAAAGACATTGGTCAGGCCTAGTAGGGCTCTGTCTACAATCATTACACTAAGTCATTTAAGATAGTTGACACCTCTGCGTGTGGCCAACCTCAAGCATAGTAACACTCTTTGTTATCAACTACGTCAAATGTGAAGATAATCCTGCTTCCGCGGGATATTTATAATTGATATTTGAGCTATCTTTGCTATTGTATTCTCTTCAAATTTACTTATTTGAACAGTGATTATGAGAATTATCTTATACTATTTGTTTTACGGTGTAAACAAAAAGAATTAATAGTTGAGTGATTTTTGTACTAGGCTGTTATAGCGGGTAAAAAAGAACACTAAAGTAAATACTTATAAATCGAATCGCGTCTTTTGGGGGGGGAACCTTTTTCGTAATTGAATATTTTAAAAACATGGCAATGGAATCATCAACTTTTACCCTGTAATGATAACTGACAAACGAACACACACACTGTGTGTACACATAAAACTACAGCAAACACACTTTCTTGGCTATATTTTTATAACTCACCTTTACTGTAGTATTAAAAGCTAAGAAATAAAGAGAAAAAGATAAGCAAAAGCTCATAAGTATATTTTAAAAGTAACTTTGCTATTTATTTGGAAGCCCAACAAACTACAAAGCACACTGAAAAATATCAAAGAAATTTCCGGAGTACACACAGATCAGTAAATACCTGATTTTGGTGTTAGTCTTTATACACGATCAACTTGTACACTTATAATTGTACACTGATAGTTATTCTGACGAAATAATAATAATAAATGTCAAGTCTGTAAATGAAATATAAACGTATTTATCTGGCTGTGAGATAGTCACAGAACAAAGTTAGTACATTCGTATTGTTATCAATGTTATTATTCGAGTTTGTTTTAAGTCAAGCAAAATTTTCTGCCTATTATAACGAAGTACAAACATTAAGATAACAGCACTGAAAACAGAAAGACTATTCAAGTAACTTTAGGTTTATTCTGTACAATGTCAATTTATTACCATTTTCATAGTATATTACAATATTGACTTGAATATTCTAAGATTTATTTTTACAAATATTGAGAAAATATTCATATAGGTCATTTTAGTAATTCTTTTAAAACTAGGTAATTTTATATCTTATGTGCTTGCGTGACATATTAAACTTTTCCTTTATTGTCCCAAGACTCTATGCTTCAGTGAAATATTCAAAATACGTTACTAGTTATTTTTATTTAGCAAAAACTTTAAAAGTGATGCACAAATGAAATACAATTTCTGTCTCATTTGTTTGTAAAATGGAAGTAAGGCATCTCATGACCCGTTAAAATGTTTTTTTCCAGATAAGGGAAACAAAGGAATATCAAACGTGTAATGCAGAATTGCACACACAAGAAACAACAACAAAACACATGCAGAGTTTGTGTTAATCCTCATATTTACCTCATCTATTACAGAGTGCTGTAATTCAAAAATGTCTTCTGAGTTATGATCTTTGCGATTTATTGTCAGTAAAGACCAGTTCGATTGGCGCAGTGTATTATCTCTCATTGTCACGCGATACTTTCTTTAATGGAAGAAACAATTAACTTTTTGTTCGAGCTGTTTTAGAAATCGCGTCGGCGTAAAAGAACAAGCATATTTAAGTCCGACAGGTTGTATACGTTTGAAATTATTTTAAAACGAAAGGTTTTAAGGAATGTTTCATAAAAAAATTAAGTTATGCACTTCATGTTTTTATTGCCTTGTAAAGTTCGTGTTGGGAAATATTAAATCTAAGGATCTCACATTATTTTCTTTCAGAGCTTCTTTCTTAAATCAATACCGCGTAACTCTTAGTTTTTTCCATAAACTAGATTAGCAAGTAAGCAGTAATTTTTTTTTTGAAGTAAGTTAATTTACTCTAAATCTATTTGAGGTTTATATTTATGTGTATCAAAGCCTAAGGTAACTGCGATAAATCTTAAAGCAACTATGGCGATGATTCACCTTTGATAACTTTCCTCGGTAATTATCTGATTCTTTTATATAATATTGAAGTATCTGTGTTATTTAAAAATAATTTTGGCATTTATTACATAGAACACAATTCATAAAATTTTCTTTTCTTGATAAATGATATAATCACAAATGTATATGCACCAAGCCATAGATGAATTGAATATGAAAGATATTTTATCTAAAAAGAAATAAAAATCGTTATAATAGAATGGAGGGTTTATTTGTAGTATTGCATTAATTGCAACAAAACTTTAGGGACAGTTTCCAACAGTAAAATAAATAATGTTGAAGGGGAGCATGTAGAATTTGAAACTGCATAATAACTGTTTGTTTGATTTTAGTTTTACGTAAGGCTACACGACGGCTATCTGAGCTAATGACAAATGGGATGGTTGAAAGAAAAAAAAATCCGTTGTAATGAGGTTGTAATTGATGTTCTCTAGATAAATAAATTTGGGATTTTAAATAAAACTGTATTGACTGCTTTTTGAATTTGTAGTTGCATATATTTATTACAAAAAGTGATTGCATATTTTAATAAATTACTAAAATAAAAACATTATGATTTGATATATATACATATTGTTTAAAAATTACGTAAATTCAAAAGAAAATTTCAAATACTTAGAGGTTTTTTTATGTAAGATGTAAAAATTTGGTCAAGTAAACTCGTTTGTTAATTGACAAAGATCCAAACGATTTAAAAAGTTAGGATTTACTTGATTAGTGGCGCCATCCCTTGTATGTTTTAAGAATAAGTTAAAAATACTCAAGTTAAAAAAAACAACGACTATTCAACACTAGCTAACGGTCAAAGCAAACAAAGAGCAAGAGTAAATCTTAACTGTAAAAAGAAGCTGTTAAACTGAAGCCGCAAATAACTTTTTATAAAATGGCACGTTTATCAAATAGTCAGGATGTAGCTTATGACTGGGAGCTATGTAAAAAATTACAAGTGTGCTGCAAGTAAAAGTGACGTTATGAAAATATGTTTGATTGTATTGAATACATTTTAGTAAGCACTGATATACAGAAATATCTTTATATGTAAAAATATTTTTTCTCTGCAAAAAGGGACTTTCACCTTTTACATGAATACTATATTATACATATTTTTGTTAGTTTATAAGCTGAATTTGTGTGTGCCTCAAATATATTATTTATTAGATAATCGGAACTTACAATATTTTAACAAAGAAACACAATCTTTATAAGATAATGTCAGTTACCCCTTTTCTGCCCTCTTCCTACGAGTTCTCCGCTTGTACGGCGGTAAGTCCACGGACTTACAATGCTAAAATCAGGGATTTGATTCTCCTCGATGGACTCAACAGATAGCCCAATTTGGCTGTGCTATAAGAAAAACACACATGCTTCTCCCGGCGGCTGAGGGATAAGTGTGCAAGTTTGACATCCAAAGTAGCAAAACACAAATACTCCATTGTGTAGCATTTTAATTAAGTAAAAATCAACACCCCAATTCATTTTTATGCCAATCCGGATGATTAATTATTTTGTCCGCACTCTAAATGAATATCCGGTAAAAATAACTTAAAGTATACTTTTTTAGTCTTCATGACGTATCATTTCTGTATGGTCGCCAGGAACAAAATATGTATTCTTAACCACAAACTCCAGCTAATATACTGAAGCATTTTCAATTCCTCTTCCAAAAGATCTGTCATTTTCTTGGGTACTTGTCTCATATGACGAAAATTTGCCAGTACGTGAAGTAGTAAGAATGTCGGCATGTCCTGTGCCTGATTGGTCGTGCATTAAGTGTCAACTCTGCTGTGGAAGTGTTTCGAATAGTGGCAGAAAAGAAGTTGTACGCGGGAAAGACTATTGTAACTAAGTTTCTTCTTCTATTATAAGCTGAATGGTGTAGAGTGTTTTATATCATCTATTTTTATTGATTAAGTTCACACTTAAATGTATATATGTATGTATATTGATTGAAATAAATAACAATGCTTCTTTCTTAAACTAATATTTTTATAAACTTTCCAATTACCGTGTTTATTTAGATCCGATACTATTCTAAACACATTAAAGGAAATGTCACATTTACGCTAGCAATTAGAATTGTACAGATTATTTAAAATAATGGAAGAAAGAAGTATTGAACTAAATTAATTAGAAATGTATTTGCAAGACAGGAATTTTCCGGTAGGGGGCTAAGTGACGACAGCTACAACTATATATTTCACGCTAAAATATTAATGAATACAATACTTTGATTGTACATCCAACAACATAAAAAGAGTTGTAAATAGTATTCGTATTATTGTAGCCAATCTAAAAATCAAACTGTTTACTTTCTTATGAACAAAATACTGATGACAGACGTTATATTACCAATACTTATAGTAGTACCATTAGAAACGCAGATGGAACTATTAAGTTTGAAATCAAAAAACCTTTCTCTGACTGTTCTAATAACTATATTTATTTTAAAACGTACAATATGCTATAAATCTAAGTCAGAGCCCGTACAGATACTCAAAACGTTTTTACAATTTGTAAATAAAGTAAAAAAAAAATTACATTATTAAAAAATAATAACGGTTCTATATCTAAAGTATAGATACTTTATTTTTATTTTTTTTTAATAAAATATGAATTTAAACAGTTACTTGTAGAAACAAAACAGGACTGGATTTACTTCGAATAATATTTGAATAACTTGTGGATTTCTTATGTTTTTAAATTACATTTTACAATGTAAGTTTTAATTGTTGATGGATCTTATGTATGATCATTAATTATATTGATTTTAGAAAATTTTTATTGATACGTACTTGTTGATATATATATATATTTCGACTTTATTACCTATATAGATCATACGTATTTTATCTTTTCTTTTAACGTGCAGGCTAAAGAGCAGCGCACCAAAGCTGCGAAAGTGTTATCAACCAATCAAAATCCAGAACATAAATAAAAACAGATGACATTTAGAGCCTGATTGTGTTTTGAATGCACGCGTTTACACACACACACACACATATATAATGAATAACTATGTTTTTCTATACAAATTTATCAGCCTATAACCCAAGTTAAAACCATTTATATTTTCATTAGATGTAGCACTTTATACCCTTTTGTAAGTTCAATAACTTTTCAACCAGCGATAGTTATAACTTAGCCACAGATCTTCCTTCATCTCATTTGTTATTATTCAGTAATAAGAAGTGTTTATTGTCACCAAGTTGTGTTAGAAAACAGGCTATTGTGCTTAGCTACAGCATTCCAGACGTCTCGGCTGTTAAATACGCTTATTTAATTTATTGTTTGACAACACAGTAAAAATTACCCGATGGTATTATTTCGTACAGTACAGAGGTTAATATATCTGCCAGTGAACGTATTTCTTATTTCAGATTATCTCCAAATGAGTGTATAGGAATGTTATTTGACTACAGAATGAAGCATTACTCATTTGTAAAAGAAAATTCATTATATATATATATATTGTAAGTTCAATGAATGTCTTCTTTGCATAAATGCACGCTACTTGTTACTTACCTTGTAAAGGAAAGAGTACAAATCATTGGTCGACTAGCAAGTAAAGTAACTTATAAGCTTTGTTTCTAACAGTCTTCTCACGAACACAGTACCAATTATAGGTTATGGACGTTCTATTCAGTGTCAAAACAAATACCTTTCTATTGCACTGGGTCAGAATAAACAGACGATGTTTGTCTGCTTATGTTGTGTTTACGTGTCTGAATAACTGTACTACAGATTTTAAAACGGTTCTAGTAACACTTTATGGCACTTGTAACCAGTTCACAGCAGTGTGATGTGATTGGCCGTTTTCCATTCATGTGATGACTTTCCATTTGAATGAAAATTACAAATGTTCTTTTTAATAATTTGAATAAGTTTAAGCTCTGTATTTGGCTTAAAAGCGACAACACAGTCAAGATTCTGTAAGATCTACAGATATATAAGCTCAAGTACCGTTCATTTACATTTCGCATTATCTAATTCTGATTTCTATAATATTATTTCACACAAGTTGTTTTGTTATGCCATAAATATAATATTTTATGTCATAACTATAATATTTCGAATTCTGATAATCCTTTAATCATTTACACGGAGTGTAATTATTTTGTCTGATTGTAATTAAGCGCAAAGCGACATAATGAGTTATCTGTGCTGTGCACATCTCGAGTATCGAAACCTGGTTTTTAGCGTTATAAGTCCGCAGACTTACCAGTGTCAGAAAATTCAGTTTAAAACTCACTTAAAAATAAAGTAAAATATATTATTATTATCACAACTGTTTGTTCGTTGTTGTACTTTAAAATAGTCAACATAAGTGCAATTTATTATAAATTAACACATTCTTTTGATGATGTGTTAGATGTTGGTCATTTTGAACGTTGAAACTGAAGTCTGGATAATGCATGTGTCACTCTGCCTAATATAGTTCATAGGCCAAAATATTTGTAGTGGTATATTTTATTTTTTTTAAAAATAACGTTAAGTGAGTTTAATAGCTAACAAAATGATAAGCACGTAGGTTCAAGAAATCTTGATAAAAATCACTAAAAACCCTATAACTCAAGCGGTGGACCTTTCATGCCATCTTTATAATCTAACACTTCTTGGTTCTGTCCTTGACTAAATCTTGTTGTTTTTTCACTGCTATGTACTTGTTACCTGTATTTTGTACAGATAGATTTCTTTCACACAAAGTAGTGACTCTTACCTCATGTCTTGAATGTATAAGGCTTAAGTTTGTGTAACAAATGATACTTGTCTCATGTTTTGAATGCACAAGGCTTATGTGTGTGTAACAAATGATACTTGTCTCATGTTTTGAATTACAAGACCCTAACAAATGAGATTGCTCTTTTGTGTTGGATGTAAACTACCATCTTTTATTCTAACAATTAATAATGACCTTTGCATCATGTCTTGGAATTTAAGATCTTTCTTTGCTCTAAAGAATGACACATCTCATGACTAGGATTCCCAAGTTAGTTTATTAATATATAAACTATTAATAGTTATCTTATGTTTTGAAATTATGAGCTTATTTTTACTCTTGCTTTGTAGCTTGAATTATGGGCCTGCTTTTAATTTACTGAGTATCCATTGTATCATACTTTTGATATACGTCCAGGTATTCTTTTCATTTTATTGGCTGTCTTTTACCTCATATTTTTGACACACACTCGTGTCTTTCTTCTACTTTGATGAGTTCCAATTAGCTCACATTTTTCATGTACATTCAGGCTTTTATTTTACTTTGAGGGATAACACTTGTGTCTTATAATGGATGTATATAATATACTTTCTAGTTTTGTTCTACCATTGGACTGATAATTCATCCAAATGAGAATTTCCAAATATAGTATTTCTATAAGATAGTGTGATAATTTGTAACCCGAAGACAGTTGGACATTTGTAGTAATCCAACAAATTAACATGATATTTGACACAGTCTGAAATGAAGCTAAATAAGTTAAATGCGAAGTTTTAGGAATTAAACTATTTAGTCTTACACACAGTCGTCAGCAATTTCAATAAAAATGTTAGTTGTAAAATCTCTATTATCAATTTATTAAATAAACATACTAGTTAGCTTTTTCTTCAAGGCCGATCCAAATAGTTGTTTCCAAGATGGAGTACTTCTGTCAAATTGTTCTTTCCAAGATGGAGTACTTCTGTCAAATAGTTGTTTCTAAGATGGAGTACTTCTGTCAAATAGTTGTTTCCAAGATGGGGTACTACTTTCAAATAGTTGTTTCCAAGATGGAGTACTTATGTCAAATAGTTGTTTCCAAGATGGAGTACTTCTGTCAAATAGTTGTTTCCAAGATGGAGTACTTCTGTCAAATAGTTGTTTCCAAGATGGAGTACTTCTGTCAAATAGTTGTTTCCAAGATGGAGTAGTTCTGTCAAATACTTGTTTCCAAGATGGAGTAGTTCTGTCAAATAGTTGTTTCCAAGATGGAGTACTTCTGTAGAAGCACTTTCTTTTTATCATCTGTTGTTTTTACTCATGCAGCCACTGTTTTCTTGCTATGTTCAGTTTTCTTATCAGTAGTATACTATCATCGCGAATTCATTTACAAAGGCTGCATAAGTTGTTTATAATACAGGCTAAACTGAATTCAATGAAGGTTAATAAATTATTAAGTGATTAAAGAGGTGATAAACTCTGCAACAGTAATGTCTTACCAATACTGTAAAATCAGTCATGTAATATCATATTTTAAGTGTTATGAAATTGTTGTTGTATTTGCCATACATCAAGTATATCGAAATAATCCGTTTCAAAAGAGAAACATATTCATGGCAAAAATATGACATGAATTTTGTCCACTAAACATTCAGACAGTATATACTAAAATAAGCTTGATGTGTTCTAGTGGTTATTTAACCTGACTGTAACTTGGATGTCCAAGGTTTGAGCCTTGACATGTTTGTTTGTTTAACGTTAAGCACAATGCTACACATTGGGTCATCTGTGCTCTGCCCACCACGGGTATGAAAACTAGGTTTCTAGCGTTCTAATTCCGATATACCGCTGTGCCACTGGTGGAGGGCACCTTGAAATGCAATTAAAAAGATTCTTGTTTTCGACTTGTTAACAGTCTATGCCGCTATTTGGATACCAGAATACCCTTAAATAAAGCACTTTGAGTAGTGGACTGATTACCCTCCTGGGCTGCTTCTGGTCAGCAGTTCTATATCATAAATGGCTATGCTATGTCTTAACCTAAGGCCCTCTTAATGGCTCAGCTGTATGTCTGTGCACTTAAAATGCTAAAATTCGGGTTTCGGTACCCGTGGTGGGAAGAGCACAGAGAGCCCAATGTGTAGCTTTGTGTTTAATTCAAAACAAGAACAAGAACAACTTAACCTAAGATTTCTAACGTGACCGATTAGCCTATGTGAGGCATAATAAGCCCTTTCAACTGAACATACTAGGTTGGTAAGACGTTATGCTGTTTTCTGTTAATCCTTATTGAAATGCAGTATTTTTATATAGTGATGTTATATCATGACGTCCAGAGGCCGTCTTTATAGAGCGTGAAAATTCAATAAGAAAGTTAGTTTTCAACATGGAGCAGATCGACTCAATGATTGCAGTACTAGCATTATTTAAATGTTTACATAATGTGTTTTTACTGAGGTATTTTTAAATATCCCGGTGTTAGATAGTGGGGAAACGTTTACCATATATTTCATACTGTTTTGTAATTTTAAACCAAATTGAAATTAAGGTATTTGACGGAGTGAAAATATACATTTAGAACAATTTCATTTATCAGATTTATCTAACAGGTTGTTACGCTGTACTGAACGATAGTAAATTATTAAGTAACAAAACTTTCCTGATGACGGCAGCAGATTATTAGCAGAATCGTAAAATAAAACTACTGAGTAATTATAGTTACATGTGTTATTAATAAAACACTTAAACATAACTAATCTTCTGAGCTATTAACCACAACAGCAATAGAACATTTACATTTATGAACATGATGCTGTCTCTATTTTCAAATTTCTATTCAGAGAGTAGGTAGCCAGACAGCTGCATCCTATTTCCCACCATATAAAAAAGAATAAACTGCCGCTTTGATAATGCACCTGTAGCTTAAAGTGCGGAAAGTATTTTTAGATACACGGATTTAAACTCCATTCGTTAGGTTGAGAAATCCAGATCTATAGCATAAGGCCCTACTAGAGGTCTGTGAACTCACTGTTTGACAGTTATGATTAGATTAAAAAGAAAGGCAGATTGTAATATCTTTCAAATTTCTTAAATTATCATTCCGAAGCTGGTTTGGAATTCGTCAATTTGTATATGTAGCTTATTTTATGTACATAACACAACAGCTATGTCAAACATTGGTCCCGTATATCAGTAATGTATTATTAAAAAATATGGCAAAACAAATCATTGAAAAAATAGTTTGCTTGTTAAATGCTTTTTCATTCATGCTACAAACGGTTATCATGAACCACCGTAGTGGTTCATAATAGGGATTGCAGAAATTGCACAAAACCATAACAAAACGTTCGGACAAAAATACTTTAAACAGTAAAATTCCAGTTCAACATTTAAAACCTTTATAATTAATAGCTAGGTCTGTAGACATATATAAATGCACAAAGGATCACGTATGTTAAACTTATAAGGAAAAGAAAAAATCCGCTAATAATGGCCCGTTTAAAATTATCTTACTACTATTATTATTCTATTGCCAACTTACAATACCTAAACCTTTATTAGAAAACAAAAAGGAACTGCGAAAGTTGTAGAGACGTTTAAAAGTTACTTTTTCTTCAATACTTACATGTGTAGACGATGTTATTAATATCTGTTAAAGTTAGCTTCCTTACAGATATTCCTTGTCCTTTTAAAAACTTAAGTACAAGGTGAAACATGAGTTACCAGCCAATAATAAATTAATATTAGATGAGTGTAACATGCAGATATTCAATGATTTGTACATTTCACAATAGGCGTGTTTAGGGAGTTAATCCTTACATTATGTATGAAGTAAAAGATAAAAAAACAACATAGCATTAAATTTTATTTCGCTCATTCTCATTCATAAAATAATTACTTTAATAGATAACAACGTTTTTAAAGCGATGTTTTAGACGTATATATTTTATTTGAAAAGTTTGTTTTTCTACTAGTAACATTTCATACGTGCTTAGAGGAATTGTGTCTTACTCTAGGCGTAAAATTTCCCATTACTATGTATTATAAATACTGAATTTAGTTACACAGTAACTATAATGCTCACTGCATTCTCAAATGGATATCCAAAACAATTTTTAGTTGCAGCTTAACATTTTACAGTTCAAACTAGTGCGATCGAATAGTTAATAGCTACATTAAGCCATTACGAATCGTATCAGCTAACTGTGTCTTATATTAATCATTAATATAATGCATAAAATTATCTACCATATGAAGCGGCTCTCTGCTCATATTTGAGCACACAAAAGCCAGGGAACAACATAAATAAAAAAGACTGAAGATACTATAAATATTATTTCCTCAAACTACAGATAATTATTTTTCACTCCACGAAATGTAATTCTCGCTAACAGCATGGAACTAAAATATGAGTTTGTAGTTTGAGTAAATAATATATACAGTAATTCCAACCTTCGTGATGACGAGAAACCCACCTAAAGTAAAAATGCATCTTAATAAGTTTTATGTTAACCTGAAGATGACCAAAGAAGGTCGAAGCGTTTTTCTCTACTATATTTTAACAAAAGTTTTAATACTCATACTAGCCATCTTGAGATACATGTTAACTCCAACCTTGTTTTCTTACTTTTTTGATCTTTATTTATAGGTTTTAAATTTCTCCGCTTTTATTTATCTTGTTATAACTTTAGGTACATTAACATGTACTCATAAGTGTAGTTGTTCAGTGGTAGTACTGCCAGTCATTCATTCAGGAACGATTTGAGACGTTATTATATTCTAAACAAAAAATAGGCACAATAAGCTATTCTTCCATAGTTAGTGCATCATTTAGTGAAGGACCTTCAAATATGGCGCATGAAAATACAGTACTAATTATCTAAACATTTTTAATTGTTATTCTGTTTCCAACAGATGGTCATTAACTACCTATTCAATCATACTTTTAAAGAACTTATTTAAAAATCTACATTCAGATATTTTCAGAAATGCATCATCTGGGTTAAACAGTTCAATGTTCAGACAGAGTCATCCTTATCTTTGAGCTGCTCACCAGAAGAAGACGAACAACCAACGATATCCACTGCCTACAAAGCAATGCTTAACTGAAAAGCAGAATTTATTGCCATGATTATAATGTTAACACAGCTAAAAGTTTGAAATGCGTTTTGCTTAATATCGTTGCTCGAACTTACAACCTTCCGATGTGTAACTCAGCATATGATCATTAGGACATACTTAACCTTTCAGAAATGTTACTAAGTCTACCATACTTGACAAATGATAATACCAATAATGATATTTAACCTTCCTTTTAGAATTAGTAATTCTTACGAATGTACGGCAATAAGTAGTTTAACAACTCTAAAGCACAAGGCACCTTACATGTATTAATGATATAACATTGTTACATACACTTATTGTCAGGAGAATTGTAACATAGTAAACAAAGCGTTACATGCGTTAATGGCAAAAGAATTGTTACAAGTGTTAAGTGAAATAAAGTTTTCATATATTTTAATGATGTATTGTTTACAATCTGAGCGATTACGTGTATTGGTCACAATAATGTTCACATATCCACTAATGATAGCAAAACTGTTCCATGTGCTAATAACATAACGTTGCAGTTGCAAGAAATACCAAGGTTAGTAGAATATGTACTGACACTAGAGTCGTTAATGTATTGATATTACTAACAATTATTTTGTCTTCAGAATGGTATCAACTTTACATTTGCTGTTATATTCCATTGTTACTACTACTAACATCAGTTGTTCAGCCATTCGTAGATTCTATGATTTATATCTTCCTAAGTAAAATATTGTCTTAATAAACAAATCGTCAGAATTGTGTGACACAAGAAGGAGATTGAGTATTAAAACTATTTTTCATACAACTCCAAAAAAAATGTTTTGAATTAAGCACAAAGGGCTATCTGTGCTCTGCCCACCATGGGTATCGAAACGCGGTTTTTAACGTTGTAAGTCCGCAGACGTACCGCTGAGCCACTACGGGGCTCTGAAAGAAAAAAGCAACTTTCAGTTATTGTTCAATAAATGAGACTTCACGTTTTGATGTTTGTGTAACTTTTGAGCAAAGCTATCTGTGCTAGCCGTCCCTAATTTAACAGTGTAAGACTAGAGGGAAGGCAGCTAGTTATTACCACCCACCGCCAACTCTTGGGCTACTCTTTTACCAACGGCTGAAAGGGCGGGCATGTTTGGTGCGACCGGGATTCGAATCCGCGACCCTCGGATTACGAGTCGAACGCCTTAACACGCTTGGCCTTGCCGGGCCCGAGACTTCAATAAATTGTGTTGTATTATTTCATTGAACAAAAAAATCGAGATAAACATTATGCTTTGTGCATCAGCATTTCAAGTATTACATTTTTAACACATTTATGAATTATCTGTTGTTGTTTTTCTATAGGTAAATTATATTATTATATAATTAATTTAATCAAGAAACTAATAAAAAACTATTGATAGTAATCTCATGTTTTGGAATTACGATCATGCTTCATTTCGTGAACTATAGGCCGGATTTAATTTACCGAATAATATCATACCTTTAATGTACGTCCATTATTGTTATTAATGTTATTAATGGGTGGATAAGTTTAGCGATTATTTACCTCCTGTATCTCAGACTGTGGTAACTCAAACTACGATAAATTTTCAAAAGATATGAGCTAGTGGACTCTTACTTCACATACAAGATTTCAAGGCAATCTATCAAGAAATACCTGAAGTATAAAATTTACAATACTGATTGAGTTTCTTTCTCTTCTTTTTTTCCTTCGCACCACACGTATGTACATTTCATTTGATATAAAAAAATATACTCTTTTTTTTCAAATTCGGTACGCTGATAGATAATTTCAACTGGCAGTTAGGACTCATATTTTATGTAAGTATAATCCACCTGTGCAAAGTTATTTAACAAGTACTGCTTAATATATGGGCACGCCTACACACAAAATAACGTGAGCTATCGGTCTAAAATTCTTAATACATATTTATATAAAAGCAAAAGTGGACGGTTTTTAGTTTTTTGTCGTTTTGATCAAGGACCGCTGATTTAAAGCAGTAAAACTATAAGGAGAAAGGACGTACAGATACATAAGTATTTGTTAGGCCAAGTAGACTAAACCAGTAGTTTTAAGTTCAAATTTTCAAACAAATCATAGAAGTAGACAGTTATTATTGATCATTCACTGCCAACTTTTCAGAACAAATTTATTAAATTTTATGAACTTATCCTAACAAAAGAGTATTTAGCGTTACATGACATTAGGTTAAGCAATTAGCATAAATAATGTTGCCTGATATGGCTGTACCGATTCCATGGTGTTATTGTAAAGAAAGTTAAAACTGTTTTAGAGAAGAAAACTACCACAAATAATATGGTTGGTCTGTAAGTACAGGTCTGTTCAGAATAATAGGGTTGTGACCCGAGAGATGATGTTGCTTACTATTCAGTGTTACTATTCTACTTGTTGTGGTCTGTTGATGAATATTGACAAAAAGTTATGTTATCCAATGAAAGACACTTTTGGTGGGGGTAAAAAGGACTGAGTGTGCGACGTAAAGGATATGTTCATATGCTCATACACAACATATGTTCATTCATTAGCTGAAGGTTCGCACATATTCGATTCTCAAAATATCTACAAACAATGATGAATTGAAGGATGAAAAATGCTTGACATTTAACAACATTGTACAAACAAAACTTATATGTCATTGTATCAGGGGTTAAGATGTGGATTGAAAATTTGGTTCTACAGATGAAAATGCAGTCAAAATAGTAGGAAAACATGGATATTATAGGACTGTCCAAGTACGTTTACATCCATCAACAATGTTAAGCGTTGTATACTTTGGCAGCAAATATCAGTTATACAAAACAAAACTGAGGCAATTCAGATTCTTTAGTAATATGCAAGTAACGGTCACTTTCCAAAATAAGGAGTTCATAACCATTTTTTCGGTGTCCTTAAAAGAGGGATCTGGTTTAAGATTCAGTTGAAGAAAACAACAGTGACAATGTGATAATTAACTCATAATAAGACGCGGCACGAGAGACTGTTCGATGTTACCCTGCTTTCTAAAGAAATATTACTCGGAAAAATATTTATTCCAAAACTCGCTTCTTGACACTTTTTTGTTTTGTGGAAGCCTCCGTCTTTCCTGATTGGGAGCACTTATGTTAGCTCTATTTTGAAGTACTATGAACACAATATTAAATAATGAAACAGCTGCTTCTTTATTTCTTATTTCTCGGACTTTTTTCAAAGAACTTTTATATGGTCGTCATATAGTAAGGAAATTAATAATAAAGTGATTTGGTTTTTCAGTGATGTCGAGAAACCCACTTGTTGAAAATTTTATATGCAAAAACGGCTCGTTTGGGTTGAGAATTTGATTTGGTTTTTGTTTATTTCTGGTTAAGTGAAATGCTTCAAAAAAGTCAATTTTTTATATTCTCACTATCGAAACGTAATTTTTGGAATTGCCGATGAGCTACCGGGAGTACGTAACACAAAATAACATCATACCATTGTAACAGTGGCGTTAGTCTGTAGTCAGTTGATGAATTGGTTAAATATACGTTCGGAGAAGAACATTTTGAAGTTAATTTCTCTCTATGACATTACTTACAAAAATATGTCTGTGTGTGCTTTTTATAGCAAAACCACATTGAGCATACCGAGAAGAATTGAACCCCTTATTTTAGAGTTGTAGAAAATTAAAATTAACCAAATTCAAGAAATACTTCTTTTCCTAGCAAGAGTGATAACACAGTAGCACATCTGGACTGAAATGCTATTTACCATCAACACAAAAACTAAATAAAATTCTTTAAAAATGAAAGTTAAGTCATTATATTAGAATATTTCTCGCTCACTTTATTTGTATCAAAAACTCTTCAATCTTTAGATTGTTCTGAATTTTCAGTTATTATTATAATATGTATTATGAACTGTTTTTCCTGTTATTTTTATTCCATATCTGAGTGGAGTTGTCTTCAGAGTTATCACACAATTGATTAGTAAGTTTATAATAATTCAACTGATAATTTAAAGGAATAATGTTATAGTTATTTTATATTTAAAAAAATGTTTATATGAACATTACAATCTTATTTTACTTTTTACACTTTTTACTTAAGATGGGAATGCAAAAGAGATACTTAAAATACCTGTTTTCAATTTTATTATTATTAATTTTTCATTTCGAATATAAATCCTCATTCTTATCCACCTGTATGTCAGAGTTGATGATTTAAAATAAAACAATGCTTTAACCTTTATGATTGGTTGTTTTTGATGGTGTAAATCAACATGTTGTTATTTCTCGATGTAACATGTAAAATCGTATTTGTTTCAGTAATTAAAATCCAAAGATGCACAAATTAGACCCCGTTTAAAGCCTCAGTTTACCAGATTTTATACATGATATAAATATGGTTATGGTTCAGATATGGTTACAAGATCAAACTAAAGCTTTGAATAGAAATTTGAAGTTTCTTAGCGAGATCGATTTGAAAATCACGAATTATTTTGAAAAACACTTTTAAAACTACTGCCTCAAGGTTTCTAATAAGCTTTTCAGTAGAAAATTAAACATATTCGCTTTAAACACTCTCGCTATTGAAGTTGTACCGTATAATAGAAACAACCTACGAGAAATGCAGAGAAATTAGCCGATCGACTGGAGAGAAAGCGCTCAGATAATTTATCAGATCTCTCAAGGGTCCTGTATCTCTCTGGTGTGGAATGATCTCAACATAATGGAAAATTCCCTCGTGTTTACTTGTATCTTGTACGTTCCTAGGTCCTTAAACAAAAGAGTAACTGTTACGTCGATACAGAATAATCAAGGGAAAAGCCAGAGAGGCGAGATGAGTGTAATGAGATTGTACCTTACAAGGCAAAACGATCGATGTTCTGAAGGTGATGCAGCTTGTACAATTTTAATTTTTTTTATGTTTCAAAACAGAAAAGCTACCTATTACGCCAGTGAGCTAATTACAAGAATTTTGCAAGTAATTCCTGCTTCTTATTTCCGTGTTGACTCGTATTTCACAGATTAAAAAATGCTGAAACATCTGTGTTTGTTTATATTATAAATGAGACCTCATAAGGATAACCTCATTAATGCCTATTTCTGATAATATATGCTGATAATATAGTGTTCTTACAAAACTTATTTGCCACTGCTTCGTTGTTTAACGATGATAAACCGCTGAGAGAGGCTAAATAACGGAGACTTTTCAACATCCTTTACGAGGCTCACACTTTCACATTTCTTAAATTGCAAAATTCGTGCTATAATAAAAAAAGTTTCGTTGTTCGAGTTAAGCAAATACATATACTTCACATACGTTACAAAATCAACAAATATCTTTAAATACGTTGTTAACAAGAAATGTGTATATTGTTTGTTTAAAAGCACAGACATTCTTGTGAAAAAGTATTGCTGCACGTGTTTACAATTTTTTGTTCCCCTATCGTTTAAGATGGGCTTTACAAAACTACTTTTACCGTGAAGACAAAAGCTTAACATACTTAGTATAGATGACAAATACGTCCATCGACAAAAAAATCGGGTCTTATTGTGAAGTAGTGAACTGTGCGAGATCTGTTTCTAAGCCTTGAATGCAGACGTGTGCATGTAACTGATTGATTTCCTGCTGCACATCTTTTGATGCAGGTCAGTATGTATTTATGTAGGATAAAGTGTTTGTAGGTATGTATTTACATATGATGCTGTGTTGTAAAGTTCTAAGTGCATATAAGTACATATGTATTTATATATGATACTATATTGTGTGTGTGTGTGTGTGTGTGTGTTTTCTTACAGCAAAGCCACATCGCGCTATCTACTGAGCCCTCGGAGGGGAATCAAATCCGTGATTTTAATGTTGTAAATCCATAAACATACCGCTGTACCAGCGGGGAGCACTATATTGTGATGCCCTTCTAGAGATTGGTATTTCACTATACATGATAATATGTTGTGGTGTTTATTATAAATTGGAATGTATGTATAAATTATAGTGTGTTGTGGTGTTCTATGAGAAGTTGATGTGTATGTGTTGAAATACAATGTTGCGGGATTTACAAGAGGTTAGTAAATGTCTTTTAATGATACTACGTTGTAGTGCTCTACTAGGGGTTGATATACATTTGTATATAATACTGTGTTATGACGTTTAGTAAAGGTTAGTATACATCTGATAAAATACTATAATGTGGTGTTTGATAGAAGATAATATTTATGTATACGTGATACTATATTATGGTGTTTAGTAGGGGTTAGCAATGGTAATATTTTGTGGTGCTCTACTAGAGGCTGGCCTATATCTGTTTGTGAAACAATTAATTTATTAGAGAGTGGTGTTTGCTAGACTTGGTACGTATGTGATACCATGTTGAAATATTACTCTGCCTTGAAAAAGTATTCACTCCAACCAATGGTGTCATATTTTGATAAATATACAAATAATGTAAAACGTTTATGAATAACATGTTTTTATTCAAAATTTTAATGATCAAACTTAACATTGTTATATGTGAAAAAAGTTGAATGCCAGTAAAACCAGTAAAGAAGTTTCATTCCTCTAAATCAGTACTTGGTGGAAGAACCTATGGAAGTAATTACTGCTCTGAGTCTTTTTAAATATGTTTCTAAAAACTTTGCACAATGGTATAGTGTAATATTTGTCCATTTTTCTTGGAAAAATTGTATCAATTCTGAGAAGTTCGTTATGATTGTTGATGGAATGCTATCTTAGAGTCTCACCGTAAATTTTCCATTAGATTCAAGAAAGAACGTTGACTGGGTCACTCCAGAACATTCACTTTCTTCTTGTGAAACCACTTCACTGTAGAATTGGCCTTGTTTTTCAGATCATTGTTCCATTTAATTGTGGATTTTCGGTCCAGTTTAGGTTTTTAGCTGACTCAGTTAGGTTTACTTTGGGGTTCGCCTATACTCTATACTGCCCATCTTTTCCTCAATCCGAACAAACTGTAAAGCATCTCCATAACATCCCAGTTAAGCTCAATTTTTGTCTAATCTGACCATAAACCATCTACTATGCGTCTGCAGTATTATTTACATGCTTTGTAACAAACTCCATATGAGATTTAAGATGATTTATTTTCAATGCAGACTTCTTTGTTGCCACTCACATATATATATATATATATATATATAGAAGCTTTATGTTGGGACTGGGATAATTACTCCGATCAAAGTTAAGGAACATTACAGTTCTTCTTAAGTCACTGTTGGCTTCACAGTGTCATCCCTAACATTACAGTTTTTCTAAAGTCACTGTTGCCTTCACAGTGTCATCCCTAACATTACAGTTCTTCTAAAGTCACTGTTGCCTTCATAGTATCATCCCTAACATTACAGTTGTTATAAAGTCACTGTTGGCTTCACAGTGTCATCCCTAACATTACAGCTCTTCTAAAGTCACTGTTTGCTTCACAGTGTCATCCATAATCAATTTCCAGCTTGTTTGAAATTTTCTTATCCTCTTCTCCTTATCTGTGTTTCTCTATCGCTTTACTTCTGACTTGTTTCGAAAGCTTCTTAGTCTTCGTTGTTGGTTTGACGTATCACTATGAGAGTTGTGGATTAAACAGATGCATTTACTTTGAAATCGAGCTAAATCATTTTAATTACACAGAGAAGAAACTGTTACACTAATTAATTTTGAGACTTTTCAAACAAATATTTTGGAACTTGAACTTGAACTGATTTAGCAAAGTAACTGAAACCTTATGCAATTGAAAATATTGTAATTTTCTTTGAAAAAATAAATTACAGAAATAAAATCAATGTTTTCTTAACTTTATCAGTTTAGTGTAGATTGTGTAAATTCAAAATATTAAGTCTCATTTGATACTGTATTCCAGTATTTCGTTATAGATTGAAAGTGTCATACATATATAATACTATGTTGTGGCGCTTAGAGAGGTTGGTGTGTATCTGTGTGTTATACTATATTGAAGTATAATGTTAAAAATTGAAATGTTTCTATATATAATACAATGTTATGTTTCGGTAGAAATTGTAATATATCTATATATGATAGTATTTTGTGATGTTTAATAGAGATTGGTGTGTATCTATGAATAATACTATTTTGTGGATTTTAGTAGAGATTGGTGTGTATCTATAAATAATACTATTTTGTGGTGCTTGCATAAGGTCAGTATGTATCTGTATTTGATACTATATTTTAGTATTTCATTAGATATTGTCACATATCTGTATAGAGTATTTTTTTACAAACATATGTATACATATTTGCATTTTTTTTCTCTTTTCTGTAATCCTGACTTTTACTGTGAGTATTTTTTTTAAAAAAGCTAACCGATGAGAGACCACATGGTTTTGTTTGATCACAATAACTGCATTTTCAAGTTTTTTTACCATCAAAGCGAAAACGTATCTGATAGATATATTTTTCACAAATGTTTGAGTATGTGTACCCCTGAAGCTTCTTCCTTTTCTTAGACAGATCATATTGTAATATCTCCTATTCAAACTCAGGATCTCTTCTCATCCATTTTAAACCACAATCAATCATACTATATCTACAATATGTTGGGTTTGCCTATCTACATAGTAATATGAGAAGCATTTGTTCTCGTCGTGGCGGAGCGAACAACAAACTCGCCACCACAAGCTCGGTATAAGTATTTTACATTTAACAACCGTCGAACCCTGACGCCCACACTAGATAAAAACACAAGTAATATATAACTTAAGACAATTATGATTCACAATATTTGGAAAAGCATCAAGAAAACGTTAGATTAAGACAAATGTGTTTTAATGTCTTAATACATATTTAATTTTCTTGATAAAACTTTTAATACGTACAGATTACATACAACTTTTACAAAACGAATCGGTGATCTTGCACATTGTTTGTGATACTAGGTGTGAGTTATTTAACACTCATAACTGTGGTATAACTGAAACATTCGATATTTTCGTTCAAAGATTTCATGCGCATTATTTTCTGTAAATCACTGATTTTTCTCACAAAAAATTTTTAGTTGTTTGTTTTTCCTTTAGCGCTCAGTAACAGATTTAACACTAAAACATATTATTAATTCATGAGAAGTAAACGGAGAACAAGGATAAAGTGACACAGACGTAATCAAGAAAGTAGTCATAATAAGCTTTGATACTGAACAAACTTTCCAGTCTGTTGTAATGCCACCTTACGATTTAGAGTGCCCCCTATGATAGAAGTTTCCAAACATTTCAGCATGAGCATTCACTAATAGACAAGCTTTTAATTTCCTTTTTCCATGAATTACTAAAATACAACATATCCAGACTTTTGAAAAGGTAATATAAGATTTCCTATAGAAACAGATTTTTTCCTTCTGTTCTAACCTGAAATATTAATTGATTTGCAATTTTTTTGCAAATGTGTTTTCTAAAGTTTAATGCAACTACCTTAACAACAGTAAATGTGATCATGTAAATTGAAGTGGTTATTAGTTTTTCAATACAGATGAGTTTTAGAAATGTTCTTGTTTTCAATAGTTTTCCTGATAAAAAGGTTTTAAATCTTTAAAGATCAAGTTTCGTTAAGTTTTTTATGTATGGCAAACTAATTTAGTCCTATGATTTCTAGAAGGTAGAAAGAACATTAACGACAGTTATTACGCATTAACTTAGAAAAACATATTTATGGACAGTTATTTATACATTAGTTTATCCTTTGCAGAAAATACATTTCGTTGGTATGTGCAACTTAAACAACTTACACATTTGATTTTATATAGCATTGACTAACTACTCTTGCCATAAGATATTACTATTCGGCATATCGCATTTTTAAACACTGCGTTCACTATCCAGTCCCTTACAGATTTTCAAGAGATAGTAGGGGATATAAGTATTCCAACCACATTATATTCAGGGCTCATCAGGTCGGCTGGAATAAACAGAGCAAGCACAGTAATGGTCGGAACAATATTTATATAAGCCATGCAACATAAAAATATTCGTTATACAGAGTGTGTGTTGTAGCTTTGTATTTAACCAGAAACAAGCACCAGCCTATTGAAAACACTGGCAGGCAAAATAAAATACTTGATTTTAGAGTCTTTGCTTATTTTACTTTCGTGCATGCAGAAAGTACTCCTAAGACATTTATTGGTAACAAGTATCTTGATTTTGGTAGACTTAAATATGAATATATTTTTTGTTTATGTGTGAAATACATAAAATTAAAAAAAAATCAAAAATTAGAATGTTTTAATTTAAACAAACTTTTAAATAATTTCTGATTTTTTTTTATTCTGAGTCTATTCAAAACTTTCAAACTACATACTTTCCAAGTTTTAGTTATATTATTTGAAGAAGCACTTATTATAGTAATAATTATTATACTAATTATTGTAATAAAGACATTCCTGGGAAAAGATAAGTCTGTATAATGACAGTTTAGAATTATTTTGATCACTGATGCAGAGATATTTCAGTATGCAAAAACGGCTCGTTGGGTTCAGAAAATATTTTAAATAGAAGGGCGAACAGTGTAGTTCTTACATAGTAGTTCTTGTCAGTGTAGTTCTTACATAGTATAGACCTTAGTTTTGTGCCTGGTTTTTAAATAAATTTAGTATTAACTGGAATGTTATATTTTGTTACTAGTTTTTGCCAAATGTTGGTTATTTGTTTGCTGATGTCAGCAAAAACCAGGCACAAAACTAATGTCTATACTATGTAAGAACTACACTGACAAACACCACACCAACATTATTTATAAAATACAATGTGATAACTGCCACGACTTCTATGTTGGAGAAACAAGTAGAAAAATGGAAACCAGATTCAAAGAACATAAAAAGTCACCTTCACACGTTTTCGAACACTGCAAGTCAAATGGACACAACATAACCATAGAAAACACTAAAATACTAAATAAAGAAACAAACATAAACAAACGCAAAATTAAAGAAGCCTTACTTATACAACAACTAAAACCCAAAATAAACCAATATAAAGGAACGCCATTATACCTATATTAATATTATAAATAAAATTATATATTTAAACATCTAACCCCGCCTTCTACATTGCGACACTCAGTTACACAACCCCTTCCAAACATGTGGTCAGCTTCCGGTCAGTTGCCTCTTTCTTTGTGAACCTGACGATGACCGAAGAAGGTCGAAACGTTGTTCGCCCTTCTATTTAAAATATTTCTGAACCCAAACGAGCCGTTTTTGCATATAAAATTCTCGACATCACTGATAGATATTTCAGTGTTTGGAGTTAATAAACCCTTGGCATCTGTAAATAAATATCAAACAATTGCCTAAGGTCATCTTAGATTTTCACAAAATTATATTTATGATATTATTCTTTAAAATTATCTCTGTAATTTAAACACATTTGTACTAATAACTACAGAGGCGGATATTCTGATATAAGTTAGTGTTTTGAGACATTCATATTAAATTGCTACGTAAAACGTTGAATTATTCCTTACTAGGCTTGTTTCTTCTAACTTGATAGTCTAATAAACTGTTACTGACCTGAATGAAGCGTAATGGTTAGCGTACAGTCTGTGAATCCGATCATTTACGCTTCGTAACCTTTTGCCGCAAATCGCACTTTGAGGGCGTAGGTTTTTCAACAAGAGTGACAGTCGATTTCTACTACTCGATTATAAAGAGAAGACCATGAATCGTAGGTATTGGGTCTTATAACACTAAAATTAGGGTTTCGATAATCGCGGTAGTCACAACACCGATAGACCATCATGTGAAACAAACTAATAAAAAACTATAGTCCTCTTACTCTATCAGATGAAATTAAATAAAACTTTTCATTGGAATAAATATCGTTCTTTTATAACACTGTACTAATTTCAGTGTTACTGATTCGTATCTATATTTGTCATTGCATTTGTGTAAACGTAACTCATTTGCTGTTTCAACAATTCAAATTCCTTTTGCAATTATTTTACTTTTAAAGGTTGTTGCTGTTTTTGAATGAAGCACAAAGCTACACAATGGGCTATCTGTGCTCTGCCCACCACGGGTATCGAAGCCCGGATTTTAGCGTGTAAGTCCGCAGACATACCACTGCGCCACTGGGAGGCATACTTTTAAAGGATTAATTACTGTCTTACTATTTTATTTTTATGTACTAAAGATTTCTATGTCTGTTTTTTTATTTGTGATTGTGTTTGTTTGTTTTGAATTTCGCACAAAGTTACTCGAGGGCTATCTGTGCTAGCCGTCCCTAATTTAGAAGTGTAAGACAAGAGGGAAGGCAGCTAGTCATCACCACCCACCGCCAACTCTTGGGCTACTCTTTTACCAACGACTAATGGGATTGACCGTAACGTTATAATGCCCCACGACTGAAAGGGCGAACATGTTTGGCACGATGGGGATGCGAACCCGGGACCCTCATATTATGAGTTGCACGCCTTGAGATTGTGAAATCTATAATATTTCTTTACTTCTTTTCACAAAGACACCTTTTATTAAGAAATAAGAAAGCAATTGGCGCCAGTGGGGAAGCGTTCGATCTCTTAGCTGTTCAATAACTTGAACATTAAAGTGTAAGACTCCAAGTATCTCTGTACACGAGCGATCAATGCTCCTAAGCAACTAACTACTGAAGAACTAAATATCTGGATTACTTATTAGTGAAACTTCAAGACGTTCCTTTTTTATATTTTATTTTAAAGAAACATTTTACATTAGGTTGTGAATAACTTTGGAAAATACCCAAATAAATTTTTGTCGTTGTTTCATGTAAACCTTCGCAACGGGTTACCTGCGATCTGTCTATTATATGGAATTTAATCCTGGATTTTTTGTGCTGTAAGTCCGTAAATTTACAGTTGACTTTACCGGTTAACTCTGAAGTGAAGCTCGAAATTTTGGAGCTCGTAAGCCAGGGTCAAAACCGTGTGATACCACAAAATATCTTCTACTTTAATCTATGGGTGAGTTGTAAAAGTGACCGTCAATCCCTTAACATGGGTGTGATTGATAGGTTGTTGTTCATTTGGTATCTTTTCTCTTGTACCCCAAAAAATAAACATTTCTGGAAACTAAGTATCACCAAATTAGGTTCGCAACAAGTTAGTCTTATTTGCGTTTTTTTCAAATTTTAATTCATAAAATAATATTATGTAGTAGTAATGCATGTATGATTTTTTCAGTTTTTCCTAATGTTTTACGTTGTTTGAATTTTTTCTATCATTTTAAAGTTTTATAATTAAATCAATAATTTTATTCTTTTGCTATGAAGTGATCATATTATTTTTATCAGCGAGTTTAAACTAATATGATACTAATTAATTGCTTAAGTCACGATACAATCATTAAAAAATGAATACTTTCTGAAAGTTAAGTTTAATTGAAGCCTCACGTTCAGTACAATTATTAGCGACTTTAAAGTTTATTAAGCCATCAATCATAAATAATTTTATACTTTCTGACAGTGAAGAACGATCATACTATCTTCAAAAATTTCTGAATGATATTAAGCTACAAGTTTTAGCGACTAAAGAGTCAATTTTTAATTCAATCATTATAAAAGTTAAGATTTTCTGATAAAGTGCTGACAAATTATGCTAAATTTTAATGAATTGTTGTTGTTTAGAATTAAGCACAAAGCTGCAGAATGGGCTATCTGTGCTCTGCCCAACACGAGTATCGAAACCCGGATTTTAGCGTGTAAGTCCGCAGACATACCGCTGAGCCACTGGGGGCTAACTTTTAATGAAAGTATTAATTTCGAAGACCAAATTTCGGCTAAAGTGTAAAGCAATAATAACTGAACTGAAAACCTTTTGGACAAAATACAGTACTTTCACAAACAATTTTATGTCTAGGATATGACACATTTATCTGTAGCTTGACTACTTACTAGTAACTAATATGTAATTTTTATTTACAGCAGTGAAAACTAAAAGTAATAATACAACAGTAAGAAAGTAGTTTTGCACAGTACTGGGACAAGTGAATATTTTATCATTTTTCAATTTTATGGGTACAGTCCTTCTAGGCCTTTACAGAATGCAAATTATAACACTGTTGTAATGTTTCATTGACACCTATTGATAATTGAATGAGCCAGGGTGAGAATGTTTACATTTCTTTAGAATTACCATATACTTGTACCAAGGGTATGTCATAAGGATCCTGCTTGAATGAACATACTGGTCAAATTGAGGTTGTAATAAATGTCACGGTATCCAATGCACTGCTTATCGATAAAGGCCAACAATGAGCCAACATACGATACGGTATATGCTAGAAGAAATTAATTTAATAGCACTCAACAAACAAACCTTCATAAAAGTGTTTAGCATTTTGTATTACGTTTTGTTGTTATGCCACGATTCAAAAAGCGTGGAGAATTGACAATAGAATAGATATATTGCATAAAAACTCTATATGATGCTGGTTGGACTTTCTGACAAATTTCTGTAGACTTGAAATATTCCCCAAACACTGTCAAGTACACCCTAGATCATGGCACTGAGACAAGTAAATTTAAAAATAGGAAAGGAGGAATCAGAACACCTAAACAGTGATATTGATGTTAAGTATCATCGTTTATGCAGCCTTTAGGGCAAATGGAAGAGTGCCACTGATCTCAAGCATGAGGTAAACGACCGTGTATCAAATGACAGGAAAGTGTCCAGATTTATAGTATCAAGAAGACTTAACAAGAATGAAATACTTGGTCGTGTAACAGTTAAACTACTTTTACTTCGATCTTCAATTATTTTAAAGAGACTGAAATTTTCTAAAATGTGCAAACCTGGACTGCTGATGATTCGAAAAGTTATTATGAACAGATGAGTCCAAGTTTGAAATATTTAGTTCAAATCGTTGGTCGTACATCCGTCGGAAGAAAGGTGAAAATTACTTACCTCAGTTCATAGCACCTACAATGTAGCACACAGAAGAAAGTGTGATGTTTGGGAGAGTTTTTCTGATAACGCGATAAAAGATATTTGCAAAATAGGTGAAATAATGTACCAGCACAGATACCCTCAGATACTGATCTGTTATGGTATACCTTGTGGTTTGTATATTATTGGTAAATAATTCTACTGCCAAGAAGATAATGACTCCAAACACTCATCCAAGTATGCAGAACTTACTGAGCTAAGAAAGAAGCAACTGGAGTCATTCAAATGATGAAATGGTCCAATTATGCAGATCAATAACTTGACGAATCAAATGTTATTTTCAAAGAATCTTTATGGGAGTATTTGAGAGACTTTTGGAAAAAATGCCTCAAGGAATGTCTGCAGTTGTTAAAGCAAAAGGAGTACATATAAAATATTAACTTTTTGCTGAACTCAGATTCTTACACTGAGTTTCTGTTGTGCTAAACATAAAAATTAGTAAAATGTTGGTGTTTCACCTGTGATTTGCCTACTACTGTCCTTTGAAAGTAGTCTGAAATCTAATATTTGACTTTGTCCTGACACTTTTGCACAGTACTGTATATGATGTGTCTTCAAAATAATCAGTTCTAGAATAAAATTATATTTGAAATTGCAATACACCAGCGAGGGTATCTTAAAACAATAAACCGAAGCCGCAGTTATTATAAACTTCTTTATTGTAGTGAATTTAGAAATTTAAGTGATCCATTGCGTAACTACGTTACACCCCGAACTCGATGTTTTCAACACTTTGTGTATCATGAAACTAAAATACATTGCTTCAAATTTGCATTAATTTTTATGTGAATAGAAATAAAATAATTATGCAAAAATACACGAAGACTTCAAATCATATATAACTTATCATTAAATCAGAGATTTAACATTACTTGATTTGTCCGTGTAAAAACAAACAAACAAAAAGCTTGTTTTAAGCGAGCTCACTTAGTTCTAACAGAGCTTTTTAAGTACTTGAGATTTTTGTACCAGTTCTCCTTAGTAGCAATCAAAGATATGTATTCGCAGTAGACTATTGATAGTTTATTAGTTTCAAGATGCAACTAAAACTCCTTTGTGCTTTTTCGGAGAATTAGGAGTTCTTGGTTCAAATATTTATTTTAACGTCTCGTGGTGCATCTATGTGCAACATTTCACATAATTACAATTAATTTTACAGCCGTGTTCAGAGAAGAGAAATGTGGTCACTTAGGTTTCTAAATTTCTGTTTTAATGAACATAATATAAGCTCCACATGAGGTATCTATTCGAATAAAAATCTCAAATAATCAATCACAATTTTTCTCTGTTTTATGTACATTAATTAATACGAAATAGAGCTTATAAACAAAGCAATTTGCAACTCAAGAAATTGATAAATGATAACGTTATCATGTTCAACATACTTTATTTACCCTGTTCTATTTCTTCAATATATTTCAACAGTTTAACATTTTGTATCGATGGCAATTTACTTTGAGCTTTCGACTGCACGGAATATTACGTGAACTTGCAAGTAAAACGAGCTGGTTGGTCGTTTTGCTATGACATTTACTAATAGAGAATAATATTGTGAGCATCAATTCGCAATTGGCGCATAATAAATATTAAAATTAATGAACTTACATAACTACAAAAATACAGATATACAGTATGAAAAATTATAAATGTATGACTCAGTGACTATTGTCGTCATAGAAATAAAGTTGAATAGCTGTTGAATAACAGAAAAAATAATCTGCTATAGTCGTAAAACACACGTTTTAATCCAGAATTTTATTAAACAATTTTTTTATTAGCAAGATGAACACACGAGTGCACTCAAGAAAAAACATATAAATTTGGAAGTGAATGAATTATTCTAAATCGCATAATTTCCGTTCCGCAATCAAGAAAACTAGGCTTAGTTGTATAGACGTGACATAGACCGAAATACTGAATGTTGGTTTTCTGTATGGCTAAATACGTTCGTAAGCCTTCAGTTTACACAACTTTTTAACTAAGTTTTTTCAGACTCATAAAAAATAATAACACCGTAACCAAACTTGTGCTTTCGACTAAAATATATCATGTTTGAACTATAAAAATAACCGTAATAATCATAAATGCTTTCGTGGCAGTTATATCAACAAGGACATTTTTCCAAGTTACATGAAATATTAAAGTCATCAGTATCATATGATTACCAGTTCTATCTTTCTAGTAAGAGCAAGTTTTATATTTTTTAGAATCACATGTATATATAACTTTAATTCGAAAGTTTTCTGGAATTTTCTCTTTTACATAACATCTTATTTGAATGACCTTTCAGATGATCTTCGTTAGATCTTTGGTCTACAAAACAGCTTTATATTTATCTTATGTTTTAGATCTATTGAAATTTTAAGTTCTTGTGAACTGCTTCTTATTTTCTGTCTGATTTGTAAACGACGTTTCAGACTTTGTGCGAAATCCTTCATCAGGTCTCAAAACATCTCCAAATAAAGTTAATGTCAGGAATAGTCTATATGAACTATTCAGAATTTCAAAAATACAGCTTAAAACTTTCTTTTGCTGTAAAGATAGCAGATCATTTGTGAATAAAACTTGCTGAAATAAAGTAGTTTAATTTCTTTGTGGCGTTAAGAAGCATGAAGAGAAATAATGACAGGTTGGAATACATCGCAAACTAAGCGGAGGTAACAGCTGCATTTATTTTTGGTTCTGTTTAATATAACTTACAGGCCCATACTACCAGTTGTTGGCAAACCTTTCATAAAAAACGTTGTTTTATTGAGATATTTTCCCGAGTTTCATACATATTAAAATTTATTTTTAAAATGTGAATATTCTACTTTTTCTGCTTCAAACGGATTGGACGTTACAAAAAAAAATATGAAAATACATTTTACTTTTAAAAAATTTGTATGCTATTATATAAGGAACCAGATTTCATAACTTAGAAACGATGATATATTGATGACGACAGTGGATGATTTTTCTAGGTGTTTTTATGCACCATATAAACATGTGAAGATACAAATGATATAATTATACTCATTAAGTGTTATTAATAAATTAGTTAAAACATAAAGTTATTATCAAATTATTTTAGCTAATATTATTTTTCTTTAGTTTGATTTTTTTTCAAAACAGAACATTGCTTTGGTTTGACAATCACAGAAAAAGTTTTGTACTTGTTAACAAAAGTAATTAACTTTCTATTTTGAAAAGTTTTGAGTTGCTTGGCATGCCAAAATACACATGAAATAGCCTGTAAAAAATAAAAGGATATACTTTTATGATAAAAGTAATAATATAACAGAAGCTCTGTACATCACACACACACGCAGTTTTTTCCTTCACTGTGGCTCATTTACATTCTTTATAATAACAAATAAGAGGTCGGAAACCTTCATTAGAAAATTGCTTACTCCTCAGAGAATAACGTTTTGTAAAAAATATAGCACTATGAACTTACTTCATAGAAACATTACAAACTTATGCAAGTAACGATACGTATGAATATAATAGAAATGTGCGAGGAAAACAACATATATATACAAACAATTCAGAACGATAAACGTTACGAAAATACCTCAGTAAAATACTATAGACATTTTAGAGAAATAATTCCTGCAGCTACTCTAGAAAAATTACGTACAATGCAACATACTCACGCAAACAGGTAAGGAGATGATATATAAAAATGGTCCATGATTGGATGCTGTAGCTCTTGGTGTCGATAAAGTCTAAAAACAAAATACGACATGCTAATGTTAAATCTAAGGTTTTATAGTTAAAATATTGTTGTTACAATGTTCGGGAGGGACACCTGATGTGAAAACAGTCGGCTAAATTTTCAGTTTATCTTACAATTTTAAGAAACTGGAAATAATCTAGTTAACTCAGTCGTATTGATTGAGATAAACTAAGCCTAGTTCAGTCAGATCAATGTAATTGTTTGATTCGCACGTGAGACACAAGCTCTATATTAGTAATCTTTTACAAACTCCACAAGGTTTCGCATTTCACGAAAAAGGTCGTTTTATATTGTTCACGTTTGTGACGCTTAAATCAAGTTAAAGACTGTAATGAGACCCTTTCCTTCCGGCTTAATTCCAGACAGAAAAAAAGACAGAGCCTAAAATTTCACGTGTTATACATGTCGCATGCTGCCAGCAAGTGGGGATGAATCAAGAGGAAAGAGTTGGAGGAAGAACTACTACGCGATCGAATAACGTGACGTCGGCTAGACGTCTGCTTCAAGAAACGTATTGGTCTTTTACCTGAGGTGGAATAGTGAAGTGTAGGTAATGCAACACAAATTACTCGTATTATTCCTTCTTTGCATTGTGGAGCAAATTTTTAACTATTTTCTGAGTTACTAATATGACTGTCTATATGACTATTAACTTACTATGATTATGATAAATAAAATAAGAACTAAAAGCGATTTCAAAGTTAAGATAATCGTTACACAATCAGGAGGTACAATAAGTATGGCCACAATAGTTTAATCTTAGTGAAACCAAGAAGTCTTGGAATTAAAACTGCTGGATTCTCTTTGACTTCAAGTTAAAACATTTAACAATACCTTTTTTGTAGTAGTTTTACTTAGATTTCAGCAATCGAGCTTTATCATTATCCAAACTAAATTAAAACTATATTAGTCTTCAAGAAAGGAACGTCGCCATTACTTAAACTATGCTAGGTTCCTTGTCTTTATGTGGTAATTCTAATAGTTTCATATACAGTTCTGCTTAGAAGCTCCAGATTATAAAAACATATTCATATTAGTTGTCGTTTGCCTGCAAATTTCAAAAGGGTTCTAGAATTATCCTCTCGTGATACTCGATCGTTTGTTACAACTTGACTTGTTATGTGTCTCTAACACTTGATTGGTTGGCAGAGTATTAAGCGTTTACTCTTTCAATATATATATATATCTATAAATATAATTATATCAATGAGAAATGTAAACGATTTTAGTATCAAGGATACAAATGTTTGAAAAAGAACGACTTCAAGTTCTCCATGAAAGTGGAAAACTCGCACAGCATAACGTTTATAACAGCAATTAGTTATGAAGTCACACGCCAAACTAACCTATAAAGGTAACTCCCGATCCAAAATTCCTATTTTGATGACACTGTATGCTTAATGCACATCAACAATACAAACAAGAATCTAAAGTTGATAAAGGTTTCCTTCCATAACTACATTAAAAAAACTTTGAAAATGAAAACAGTGGGTGAAAAACAAAATCAGAAATTTAAACATATCTGTCAAATTCTCTGATTTAACAGCACTGGACTTTTGTGCTTTTGATATGTTTATAACTTTGGTTTGAGAGATCTGATATGTTAGCCGATTTATGGAAATAAATCTACAGAAAAATAAAGAACAACACTGAAATGGTACTTCTTTGAAGAAGACTGATTACATGAAAATAATGTTGCGGGAAAAGCGGATAAAGCAAGTAAAGATAATGTTGTCTCTAGTCTAGCAAGTTAAGCTTAATTATTGCTCAAAAAAGAAATGTTACTTACTTGTGTTCACTTAGTTTGTGCTGGTTAGAATAACGCTTCTATTCAAAACTCCTCTCTATCCACTACATTTAAAACGCAATAAATATTTTTAACAACATTTTAAAGCCTAATATTTTTAATCATACTTAACTTATAGATGATTTTGAAAATACGTTTGCAGAAGGCCAACAAAAAATGAAATGCAGTTCAATATCAAATCCTATTACAACAGTCCTTTCAGGCTATTTTCCTAAAATTGGAAAATCACAACAGATAGCAAGTGGCTTTCGTTTAAAAATCTCTTATAAGTAGCAACTTAAAAACAAAATGTATCTCTCTCAGTAAGCACGTAAGCCATGGAAATCTTGTTGTAAAGCATGTTGAAATGGATAAATTATTACATATAAACTATATGTTTGTGTGAATCCAATCATGTGGCTCTGTTTAGTGTGCAGCTGTTGAAGAAAGAAAACCGTTTTAGAATGTTTCTGTTTGTGAAGTCTATTTCATTCATCATCACATGGGTATTTTAAGTCACACTGCTGCTTCAGCCTAAACCTAATCGAACGAGCCCAATACGTTATGCTTAGGGTAAACTATGATTTTTTAAAAGAAAATCCTTAACGCTAAATGGATATATTTTTGTACTTCAAACTGTAATAAACAATGGCGCGTAGAATTATTTTCTTACTATAAACCTGCAAGTCATATCCTGTAAAAAATATTTAAAGTTTGTAAGAATTATATGTGATTACAACTCTCAGCTTCTTGAAGTCGCCACCTAGTCGCACAACAGCAAATCTGTAAACTCACTCTGCAGAAACCTGGTTTCGATCTCCTTGGTGGGCAAAGCACAGATAGCCCGTTGTGTAACTTTGTATTTAATTCTAAACAAGCAAATTATTGAAGTCGCATGATCAATCACATTGAGTTAAGTTTCATAAAACTTTATTGATATAAGTTTGTATAATATTTTCACGTGCAACGAGCGGGCCTGGCATGGCCGAGCGCGTTAAGGCGTGCACTCGTAATCCGAGGGTCGCGGGTTCGCGCCCGCGTCGCGCTAAACATGCTCGCCCTCCCAGCCGTGGGGGTGTATAATGTGACGGTCAATCCCACTATTCGTTGGTAAAAGAGTAGCCCAAGAGTTGGCGGTGGGTGGTGATGACTAGCTGCCTTCCCTCTAGTCTTACACTGCAAAATTAGGGACGGCTAGTACAGATAGCCCTCGAGTAGCTTTGTGCGAAATTCCAAAACAAACAAACAAACAAGCAACGAGCGACTAATGTGTTAATAGTACGGTATGACTAAATACAAGAGGGTGTGAAGTATAAAATAAATGAGAAAGTCTATCTTTTCTTTCAGGCTTAAATAGAATCTATGAGGAGTTTATTTATAATTTACGTCTATACAATTTTTCTATATCCTAAAAGATGAGATCTCACTGAAAACTCTAATTATTGTTTATTTTAAATTATTATTTTAAGTATCTGTGTTATCTAGATCTAATAAAATTACCTTAGGTGTGAAAAAGTGGTCATGATGGTGGGTAAAACAAAATACACAGCCTAAATAACTAATGAAAAATTATTATCGATCCTTTAAGTATAGCTACCATTAAGGCCGCCAGTTTTGATTTCATTCCTTTGAGTCTTTCACTCAAATTTTTTCGTTGCTCATTTTTTTCACACCTAATGTGTTTTTGATTAGATATCATGATTTTTTATCAATACATACCATCAAACCACAGCAAGTAAAAAAGTGACACTCTACATTAACCCACATTAGCCTAAGGATCACAAACTATTATTCTTAACAAACCCTTGCTTTTCAGAAACAACAAGGTTCTTTAAAAATTTTGGTGGTAGTGTATCTCTATAAAACAGTGTTAATAAGCTCCTTCATAGTAACACCATGGAATCTAAATCAACAGTTTCTTGTCATCACCTACATGCACTCGGTTCAGCGTATCAAGCATCAATAATTGCTTATGCTAATATCACTTAATGCTTAACGCTATTTAACTTGGAGAATTTCATTAAAATTTAGAAAATTTGTACTGAAAAGCTAACAAAATAACGAATAATAACTGTTCACTTCACCCACATAATTATTTTGAAAATTGAAGCTAGAAACTGCTAAGCCAGTTTGTTTGACCGAACTGATACTTATGTATCTGTATGTCTATTTACCCTATAGTTTCGTTACACTATAAAGCTGTAGTAAATAATTCTAGACTGATAGCTCCTGTTGTTTTTTATGCACGCTTTTGCAAAAAGTTTGAACAAATTTAATCGATTTTAATTATAAAAGCAATAAGTGAAAATCCACAGTAAACGGAATAAATTGGCAGAAGCCTAATATTAGAGAAATTAGTTTCATCACATTCATGCGTCATCTTCGTCTCACGTTATTTTTGGCAAGAAAAAAGTCGTCAACAAAAATCTTCGTGACCCCTTATTTTAGAATTTCTTTAAAGACAGAGAAAGTCAGAAAGCGTTAAGTTTAAAGTGGGAGGTGTTGAAACCAGGCAGGCTTTAGACGGTTCTTCTTTTTATGTAGTTACCAGTTTTGTATAAAATCATTGTTGGTTTCCAATCAATCTAGTGGCTAGAATCTTTCATATGAAGAAAATAACATTGTTTTGGTTTCCATATTTTTCCCTTTTTTTTATGGTTCAGATACTTTTGTGTCAACATTTCTTCCGGATTCACCTACATAACCTTTATCACATCACTAATTTAGTGTAATATAAACGCCTTTTTTTATCTTCGGGGGTTTTATGATTGTAATTAGGTTATTTTTAATGATGTTCAAATATTTATTCATGAGTTTGAAGTTATTCATCCTCAATATTTTCAGAAGGGATTTGGTGTTGGTGTTGTAGCCAATATAAAATGGTTTAACATTATTATTAGTTAATATTTATTTATCTTAATGGAATAAGGTTTTTCTGGCTTTGAGATGGCACTTTGTAAAGAAACTGTAGTTCTTTGAAAATAGAAAAGATAGTTTCAATGTTGTAGTTCGAACTGTGGTAACCCAAACTAACATATATTTTCAATGGACGTGTTACTTACTCTTACTTCACATACCAAATTTCAAGGCAATTCATTTTGAAATATATAACATCTGAAATTTTGATTGCGTTTCTTCCGCTTTTTATTTTATTTGCGCCAAAAGTGCGAAAAATTGTGATTGATAAACATACCTAATTTTAAGGATTTTTTTTTTGCAAATTTGGTACATGGATAGTTCTTTCCATCTTACAATTAAGTGTCAGTTATGGACTAAGTGTGTGCTACCTGTGGAAAGTTATTCAGCAAATTAGTGAAAAACTACAGTAAACTGAAAAATTGGCCAAATACTAACATTAAATAAACTACTTTTGACACATTTTTGCATTAATCTTCAGTCTTACGTTTTCTTCTGGCAGGAAAAAAACAAACAAACTCGTCAACAAACGCTTGAGTGATCCACGATCCTGTGTGTGTGTTTTCTTATAGTAAAGCCATATCGGGCTAGTAAATCTGTAACTTACCCTTGATCTAGGAATTCCCTTAAGAACAGAGGGACTGATTAAAATATTTTCAACATTTTTGTTGATTTTTATCCATTTATAGTTATTTATAATTGTTTTATGATAAATCACTACCTGTTGCAAATATCGACCCATCAGGTAATTTTAATTTTTACCAGTTAAAGCAACTTGTTTTCCATTATGAAATATTTTCGGAGGCAGCTATATAATCATTTTATTTCTCATACTTAAATTACTCTCTCTAAAATAAAACTTCTATTTAATTTAAACTTTAATATTATATAACATACAAGTATAAGTTTTCTCTTTTTATTTCATTGCATTTTTGATAATTGTTTGTTTGTTTTTATTTCGCGCAAAGCTACATGAGGGCTATCTGCGCTACCCCTCCCTAATTTAGCAGTGTGAGACTAGAGGGAAGGCAGCTAGTCATCACCACCCACCGCCAAATCTCGGGCTACTCATATACCGAGAAATAGTGGGATTAACCTTCACATTTTAACGCCCCCACAGCTGAAAGGGCGAGCATGTTTGGTGCTACGGGGGTTCAAACCCGCAACCCTCAGATTACAAGTCGAACGCCTTAACCCATCCGGCCATGCCGGGCCTTTTTGATAATTACTGAATCACTTTCTAGTGATAATTGTATAAACTAGAACTCAGTTAATAATTGTTGTGTTAACGATAACGTTAGAGTGAAGTCTTTCGGAAATGAGCAAGCATTTGCATTGCAAAAATATATCCATTGTGAATTACTGCGCATAAAGACTGAAAAACTTAAGAAATAATTGAGATTATTATAATAAATGTTAGAGCTAAGATTTCGGACTACAGTTACATGGTTATTGTGTGTGTTTTGGTGAACAATATATTTAGTATGTTTTGTAAGGGGATATTTTCTTTAGACTTATGCATCTTATTATATCATACCGATATGAAACAAGTATAAGTTTTATTCGATTAAGATTTTTCTAATACTAAACACTTCATTATTGGTCTCTTCGTATAGTGTGGGTTCTTACATTTCTATTTTTTTATTCGACCAAGTTCCAATGATTACAAGGGTGTTTCCAAGAGTTTATTTATATCGAGAGTAAAATATTTAAGTTAATAGGACATTTAATTTATTATATCCCTATTACATGCATGCAGAAAAACTGCTTAAAACTCTTTTTTGTGAATAAATGAAGAAGCGACCAATTCGAGATTTCATGTTCTAAACAAGAGGTTGCATACGTTTATATAAAATAACGTTAAATAACACATCCGAAAATTCAGAAAATCCTTTTTAGATCCAGAATGATCAACGATCCGGATCATTGTTGTAGTGTGGTGAGGAGTCTCAGTTTCAATGTGCCCATGGAATTTGGTACAAATCCAATCACACTTTACAGTGTTATTAACAAGATCACGAAAATGCCCTATCTCCTTATTATACAAACTTTTTTAAAGTGATCCTTAATCCGGACCAAAATTGAAGAGGACTAACTTACACTGACTTCCCATTTTGTTTAAAATGTTCGTGTACATCGGTCTTGTAGTTTTTGAGGTACGCACGAGGAAACACAGACAGATAGACACATGGATTCGATTGCAATACCTTCGACTTCCCTCCGGGGACGAAGGTAGCAAAAGAAAGTATAAGTTCATACCAATATAAAACTTAATACATCAAATATTTATAACATAGATGTCATAATAGCAGTTTATTAATTCAACAAATAACATAAGGCAATCTCATTTGCTGCTTTAATGGCTGTTTAGTGATTGCTACTAAATATAGAATCTGCTTTGTTGTATGCTATAAGTTTAAAACCTCGTTGAATTTTCTCAGTGTTTAAACTGCATGTAATGAACAGTAAAAAAAGGAAGTTTTGTTTATTGTATGAAAGATAATTTATCTCTCCACAACTTACCAATTAGTAAATACATATCTACTCCAGAAGGAATACCGTTCATTGAAAAATGTGAAATAAAATATAGAAGATTACCATTAATATTTAATGTATTTACTCTTTAAAACATTTAACAAAACGGTATTATGTGTAGCTATTTAAAACACTCGAAATCTGGGTCTATTGCCGTCACTATTGATAAAAAACTTGGATGTTCTAATAAGCTAGATGTTCGGTGTAAATTTCTAGGGATAGATCATCAGTGAACTACATACTCAATGAGGGTTTATATAGGACCAATGGCCTGCTTACATGTTAAGTTGGGGTTTATATCTGACGACTGATTCTTGTTCTTTGACTCAGGCTGAAGGGGTACGAATCCGATCTTGTATGAAGCTTTCATTCTGTCTAGTTAGCTGGTCATTGTCGTAAATATATTTAAAGCCTTACTCTAAAAGTGTGAAGTACTGAGTATTAGCGATTGTCCTAGCCTGAAGAAAATTATAGTGTTTCAAAAGAAATGAGGATGTGGTAGTGTCCGAAATTCTCATTCCTATCAATCTATATTATTGTGGGAGTGAAGAATGGTTTCCCTCTAGTTACTTTGCTTTTGTAGCCCGTGTTAAGAAGATAGCTTTACGTGGCACTGAGACATACTTGAGTTTGTTCTGGTACACATGCAATATTTTTTAATATTTTCCTCCACATCACCAAGAATCCGTTGGCTTGGATTTTGTGTGTCCGAGCCTTACAGAAATTACTGTTTCCAAGTTAACTGTGTAACAGATTCCCTGTTGTATATTTATTTTAGTGCTTACGTTTATTTCATTATAATTTCATTTTTTTTTGCCTATGATGTATATGTTTTATTGTGTATTGCACTAGTCCCCCTTTTCCTCGAAAGGTGTTTGAGAGTAAAAATTAACAATATATGTTAATGCTAGCGTTTTCGAACATTGTTGAAACTTTCAAAACCTCGTGTGATTCATATAAAAGTAGCTATCGAGAAACAGTAATAAAAGCTACAGTCAGCGTGTTACAAGCCTCGGAATCTACAATAACGCCTAATAATCGATAAACTACAGAATTGGACAGGGAATTTTTATATATTTTGAACATTAAAAACCGTTCAACTTCAGCGAATTAATTTCGGAAGTATGCATTTCTACGAGGACATTAAATATCATTTTGGGTGAGAAATGAGCTTGCAACCGGTGTGAGACCAGCCAAAAGAAGACATCTTTATATATTTATCTTAAGTGAGATGTGACAATATCAACTTAGAATTAATTTTCTCGTCGTGAACCTGAATCGTCGATATTATATTCAGTTTCAGACCAGATATGAAATTCAGTATGTATTTGTAAGCTTGTAAATTGTTTATATATAGATAATTACTTGTAATAGCCGTTGTTGTAAATTGTATTGTTTTTTTGATATTAAAATATACCTGGGTTAAAAAGAAAATTGTGTATATCAATATTGTTGTCAAATGTCATAAATTTGATCCACATTAACATTTAATTAAATTTTCGGTTATGCGAAATAGTGGTACGTAAATTACGTGACAAAAAATCGGAGACTCATCCCAAATAAATCATAATATGTAACAACTGGTACTTATTCACTATTGTCAGTGGTTCTGCAAGTGACATGACAATTTTTCCTTGTATTTTTTTGTCTTTCCACTCTTCACCTATGCGATCTTTTTAAATTGCTCTTGTATTAATGTATTAATCGTTTGCAGCATAGATGCTATTATTCTGTGATATTCTCGAGTTACAACCATATTTATACGTTAAACCCGTTTGCATATAGTGCCACCTAGATGTTTAATTTGTATTTTGTAGGCGTCTACTTATTTATTGGTCGGCTATTTATGCTGCTCTTGTAAACATCCATTAATCGAGAACCGCTTCATACACAACTTCTGAAAAAATAATCCTGCATTTCGATTCGACAGTTAGATAGATATATTTTCTAGTGCAGAAAAAAAACAATGGCTTAATAAGAGTCAAATTTGGGGCTCAATCCTCGAGTTGAGCATGACAAAGATAGTCCGTTTTACAATTTTCCGCTTAACAAGAGCTCATTGTAATAATGTTTGAAATTACACTTTACGATTGGTTGGTTGGTTTGGTGTTTTATAGTGCAAAGTAACCAGGCTATCCGTTCCACACTTCATGAACTATACTTTATATTATCTTTTAAATTATATAATGCTGTTTACTTATGATAGTTTATGAACTGTGATTTTCTTGTTTAGTAGTCTCCACGGTAAGAACGGTAAATTTATAGATTTACAATGTTAAAATCAGGGACTCGATTTTTGTCTTATGACACAGCAGATAGCCTGATGTGATTTTGCTATAAAAAACACATCATACTTGTGTAGAAATATCATTGGATGATGTATTAAAAATCGCCATCATATTGATTTGTTAGAAATGCTTGTTTTTATTCTTAATTTTTTTTATAACTTCGATGATACAACATCAAAACAGTTTAATTCAGAAATTTCGTGATTTTGAGTTTTAGCCAAAAGTACAAATTTTATTAAGTAATGTTTCAGCCAACCCTTACATTTGCCGATAAAGCTTAATACTTAAATCAGACTAAAAGTAGGTCTACTGCTATTAACATTAGAGAGTTAGTGTTTAAAAAGTTTTAAGTGATGAATACATGTTAATCAATAACTATTCTTTTTGTATTTTACAATGTATTATCTATTTTGTCTTAAAACATAAATAAAAATAAACGTTTATTCCTACCAATTATCTGTTATCCTTTGAGCAATCTTTTACATATTATAATTTATCCTAGACCGGTCTCTGATATATTATGTTACGTGTGTTAATGTATTACGATTTCAAATGGGATGTTGGGTTGAGGCGTTTGACTCGTAATCTGAGAGTCACAAGTTTGAATCACTGTCGCAACAAACGTACTCGCCCTTTCAGCCGTCAGGGCGTTATAATGTGACCGTCAATCCCACTATCTTTTGAGAAGAGAGTAGTCCAGGAGTTGTCTGTGGGTGGTGATGACTAGCTGCCTTCCCTGCCACTAGCTGCTAGTAATGACTAGCGCAGATAGCCCTCGTGTAGCTTTGTGCGAAATTCAAAAACAAACCAAAACTAGATATTTTTATCAACGGTCTAAGTCCATCAGGTACAAATTACTTTTATATTGATTCACTTCACTTAACAGGAATGCTAATTGACTCTATTCTTCTCACGTGAATTTTTTTTCTGCTGAAGTTATGCGATGAAACACTGGTGTCCAAAGTAAATTCTCTGAAGGTTCAACTTTCGTAATGTTTTAAATCTATAATTTAATTCTGTAATTTTCTGATCAATAAGTGTTATTTACATGCGTTACATGCATTAGACTGAAACAACAGCAAATATTAAAATAAATATACAATATTAAATTCGTTACAAGTCAACATTGTCTTTTTGACAAGCAACTTCAATAAACCACTACGGGTGCTATTGTTGCTACAAGAACATTAAATATTTTCATCGGTAAACGTGGGACCAATCAAGAAACGACAACTAGCTAGCTTCAGCAAGGTGTGACAGTATAAACTCAGAATTAATTTACTCGGCGTGGACTTGGATCGTCGTTAAAGTATTCAGTTCTAAACCATATATAAGATTTAGTATAGTTTGTATAACAGTTCTATATAAACCATCATTTGAAATAACTATTAGTAATAACCATTATTAGACCCAGAATGGCCAGGTGGCCGAGGCGTTCGACTGTAATCCGAGTGTCGCGGATTCGAATTCCGGTCGCACCAAAACATGCTCGCCCTTTCAGCCATAGGGGCATTATAATGTGACTATCAATCCCACTATTCGTTGGTAAAATAGTAGCCCAAGAGTTGTCTGTGGGTGGTGATGACTAGCTGTCTTCCCTTTAATCTTATACTGCAAAATTAGGGAAGGCTGGCGCAAATAGCCCTTGTGTAGCTTTGCGCGAAATTCAGAAACAAACAAACAACATATCCATTGTTATTCATTGTATTGTTTTTCTATGTTTGTATATTAAAATATATTTGTGTTAAAGAAAGGAAATTATGTGTATCAGTCTTGTTGGTTTTTGTTTTGGAATTTCGCACAAAGCTACTCGAGGGCTATCTGTGCTAGCCGTCCCTAATTTAGCAGTGTAAGACTAGAGGGAAGGCAGCTAGTCATCACCACCCACCGCCAACTATTGGGCTACTCTTTTACCAACGAATAGTGGGATTGACCGTCACATTATACACCCCCACGGCTGGGAGGGCGAGCATGTTTAGCGCGACTCGGGCGCGAACCCGCGACCCTCGGATTACGACAGTCTTGTTGGTAAATAACAAAAAAAATTAATGTATATCAACATTTAATTAACTACTAAGCTCAACTAGGAATTCCAGTTATTTTAAGTTTCCGGTCATGTAACGTACGTAATTTAATAAGTCGAAGACTCATCCGATATAAATCAGAATACGTAACAATATGGAATCAATTTGAGAATATCACTACTAAATACCTTGTGTTAAAACTATCAGTATATTAAACCAACATTATTTTCTTAACTATAATGTTAAGGCTCTGAATATAGTAAGCTAACTTAAGTCAAATATACTGGAGATATCTCGTCGTTAAAGAAGAAAATTAAAGAAACGAATTTATAAATATTATCAATGATATCTACCATAAAATGTGGTTATATCTGTGATTAAGTTTACAGTATCTATATCGAATACATAGAATAAAAACAAAAATACCGTTTAGTGAATGTAAACTGAAAAATCCCCTTAACTTTCGATATAAAGTAAAACTCTGCTAAAAGATAAATGAAAAACAGAAAGTACAGAAAACAATCTTTTTACTTAAAACGTTTACATTTTAATGTTCCTTATTATCGACCCATTTTGTTAACAGAAACGTCGTGACTCACAGTTTACTGTTGTAGATTTTCTCGCTGAGGTTTAGTTTGGTTTGTTTTTAATTTTATGCAAAGCTACTTGAGGGCTACCTGCGCTAACCGTCCCTAATTTAGCAGAGTAAGACTAGAGGGAAGGCTGTTGTTCTTGTTGTTGTTTTGAATTAAGCACAAAGCTACACAATGGGCTATCTGTGCTCTGTCCACCACGGGTATCGAAACCCGGAATTTTGCGTGTAAGTCCGCAGACATACCGCTGAGCCACTGGGGGGCTAGAGGGAAGGCAACAAGTCAATGTTTATTATTCGATTTATGAAGTGGAAACCAATATAACTCAAAGTTTGCAGCTGGAGAGAGTGTGGATTTTGTTGCTAATATAAGAAGATATGTTTTTTTATTAGATTAGATAAAATTGAATAGATAGAATAGGTGAAATAGAGGCTCAGAATCTTGCTGGACATCTAAAGGGCCCTAAACTATTGTTCACAGTTTGGGTATATTAAAGTACGAGCAATAGAGATTGATCAAATAACAGTTCTTGCTATGTGGAGCTTAGGATCACAGCATATTACACTTTACGTACGTCAACGTATTGAAACAATTTCATGGTTTGATTTTTGAATTTCGCGCAAAGCTAGTTGAGGATTATCTGCACTAGCCGTTCTTAATTTAGCAGTGTAATGCTAGAGGTAAAACAGCTAATCATCACCACCCGCCGCCAACTCTTGGGCTACTCTTTTACCAACGAATAGTGGGATCGACCGTAAAATTATAACGCTCCCATGGGTTAAAGGGCGAGCATGTTTTGTGCGTTGGGGATTCGAACCCACGATCCTCAAATTACGAGTCGAACGCCTTAACCCACTTGGCCGTGTTGGGCCCAATCTGATGGTCTTAGTACTTAATAAACAAACGTAAATCTTGCAGTTAATTTTGGCAGTGTATTACATTAACATAATATATTCAGTACTGAATATATAAAGTTTAGTTTGGCAAAACATCGAACTAACATTATAATACAATTATATACAAACACATATTTGACATTATATTAAACTAAATAATTATATTCAAAGTTAAAGTTAGAAACATTATGACCGAATATGAGACCAGTACTTAATAAAGTAAATTTTGTAGTACCTTAGGCTAACATGGTCAATACTGAATGCATGAAGTGAGTATTGGCAGTGTGTTATAGATCATATGATAATGATTAATATACAAAAACTGAAATCACAGCTGAGTTTCTAACTGGAGCTTCAAAATATTTTATTTCATTTCTAATTTATCTTTAAATCTAAACGTTAAAACATGCTACCAGAATAAACTCTGCATTACTTTTTATAGTTGTATGCGTTGAGAGCTTATAACACAATCAAAATGGGATTTTATTTCGTTACAAACCAATTTATTCCAAACAACCAATGTAATTCACTCCCTCTGGCACTAGAAGTATATTAGTGCTTCTCCCTCTCTTCTTCCTTCATGCCTTTATTTTTCTTTATTTGCTGCTTCCGAATGAAACTTGTTTTTTTAGGTTCATTTAGTTTTATTGATTTGACTCGAAAGATTAAAAGCTTTATTGAGAATTTTTTTATAACTTACGAATACACATGTATGTAAACTAATCAATATTCCATTTTCAACAGTTCCCAAAAGAAAATACTGATTGGTTGTGAGGAGTTGTTCGCATAGTTTTGTTTCATAATAATTATTTTTAGCTGATTTTACAAACGTTTAGCTCATAACTCTGACATCTCATGACCGATTGGAGTTCAGTTTACAGTTTTTGATTCAGGAGGTCAACCCCTTTATATTGATTGTATTTGACCACGCCCACGATATCATAAATGAATTTACTCTAATCCTGTCTACAAGAATATCAATTTGAGGGTAGCCAGTAGAGATACTGACGAGTAATAAAATTATATCAAGTATACCCACGGTCTCACGCACGGTATTGCAGACTAACAAAAATATAGTTAATAAAAAAGAAAAAAAATATAATATATTATTTTATTCTATTCTTGCCTCCCCGCCGCGTCAAACGTGCTCACCCTTTCAACCGTGGCGGCTTTATAATGTGACGGTCAATCCCACTATTCGTTGGTAAAAGAGTAGCCCAAGAGTTGGTGGTGGGTGGTGATGACTATCTGCCTTCCCTCTAGTCTTACACTACTAAATTAGGGACGGCTAGCACAGATAGCCCTCGAATAGCTTTGTGCGAAATTTAAAACAAATAAACTGTTCTTGCCTACAAATTTTCAAGTACTGCGGCTATTTAGAATTCCCTCTTGATTTATTTTAAAGAAATATTGTGTCATTTATAGCCCCGATTCAAGTGTTCTTTTGACCTCCAAATTTAATTCAAAGAAATAAACTTCATGGACGAAAGAAATTATTTATATCTATTAAATTATTTTTAAAAGGTTAAATGAAATATTTAAGTATCTATTGCTAATTATTCGAATTCCACTTAAATTTTTACGACAAATAGTTCTATCAAGCTTTAAACACTAAATTATTAGTACTGACTGAATGCATTCTTTTAGAATTAGAAAAGTGTAGCATTAACGAAAATAGCAGAAAAATATCTGAACTCAGGTTAAAGAATCGTGTTCTAGTCGTGAAATTGTTGATAAGGTTATGGTATTTACCGCAGAAATAAACTTTGTTATTTCTTCCAAAGTATTGTTCCCTAGTGGGTCAGTAGTAAATTTCGGGACTTACAATGTAAAAACTGGAATTTCAATTCCCCGTAGCAAACATAGCAGGTAATTTAATGTTACTTCGTACCAAAGCAAACATGACTTCCAAAGTAGTTCAATTAGAAACACTATGGCTCTTTCAACTACTTATTTCTCAGTAAAAACTTCTTATAGTATTTGAGTAGCTAATTTATCTTCTATTTATTTTTAAGTTATAAGATCAATTATGAAATAATTTATAATCAGCCGTGATGATTTATTTTGGTGTTTGTGAATAAATTAAAGTGTTTCGTCAATCTTATAAGCTGGCGTATACATGTTTAATGAACAATATATAAGTGAAACAAAAAATAAAATAAAATAATGATAATTTAGATCTAAAACCTGCAAGAATGGGAACCAACGTTGATGTAAAATTAAGACACAACATTGTTTGATATACACATATTATGTTGTAATTACGAAAATAAAGTTTGTTTATTTGTTTTTTAATTTCGCATAAAGCTACTCGAGGGCTATCTGTGCTAGCCGTCCCTAATTTAGCAGTGTAAGACTAGAGGGAAGGCAGCTAGTCATCACCACCCACCGCCAACTCTTGGGCTACTCTTTTACCAATGAAAAGTTTGATTGACCGTCACATTATAACGCCCCCACGGCTGAAAGAGCGAGCATGTTTGGCGCGAACCCGCGACCCTCAGATTACGAAGCGCACGCCTTAACGCGCTAGGCCATGCCGGGCCCACGAAAATAAAAATAGTTATTCATTATGTCAAGGGATCTGCATGGCCAGGTGGGTTAAGACGTTCGACTTGTAATCTGAGGATCGCGGGTTCGAATCCTTGTCGCACCAAACATGCTTGCCCTTTCAGCCATGGAGGCGTTATAATGTACGATCAATCTCACTATTCGTTGGTAAAAGAGTAGCCAAAGAGTTGACGGTAGGTGGCGATCAATAGTTGTCTTCCCTCTAGCCTGACACTGCTAAATTAGGGAAGGCTAGCGCAGATAGCCCTCGTGTAGCTTTGCGCAAAACTTAAAAAACAAACACGCTCTGTATCAAGAGCATTGCGAAATGAATATGAATCTATCACGGGAATTGTTAAAGGTAAATAGCATAAGCTTGTTTACTGACAGTTTTAATAATGAAGCATTTATTTTTCCAAACAAATACAGAAAATTATGTATGTTATATTAGAATGATTCTTAATATGCAAATCAATAGACACTCGACAAGCTCAGTATATATAAAATCGCGCTGGAACGGCATGTATCATAACTAAATTTTAACATTGATTAATGCTTTTAGGTAATGTGATGCCATCGAACATTGATCGCTTTTGGAAAGGGCATGCAACAGCTCTTTTTATGCGAGTTATACATATAATGATATAATAAAGGTATATTCATGTCTTAGACAGAGACATCCCTTGTACTTAATGGTATTTGAAAACAAAGAAGTATGAATGAAGTTGAAACACACAAAAGACTTGCAACAAACCTATCATTAACCATGATAAGGAAAATACGGCGTCTGATAACGGATAAGACTCTAGAAGCACAAAGTTCAGTAACAGAATTATTTCACATTTCACAGGTAACAGTACTAAACATAGTGGTCGCTGCCACGTAATAAATTAAAGAGCAGTACCAGTTTCCCATCCTCATACAGAACAACAAAAATTTGGCTTCGAAACATAATTATCTGTTAAGAGCGATCTCTGATGGGGAAAGCGACACAAGTTGCTTCTATGGCATGTCCTTTAAACCATTGAATACCTCAAGCAGCTGGAACATGAAACGAGCATTCAAGATGTCCAATACGATGCCGTATCAATAAAGTTGTCAGGAGTAACTTGTATGGCTTTTTTTTCGATTGAACTGTTGAAACATGGGTTTTGGAGAAACGGTTGTCCTCACACACTAAATGGAATACGGCAAGCTTATAGCGAATAGGGTTATATTTTTAATACGACAGCCTTACATCAAATCCACTTGCAATTAAAAGTATGCTTCATAAAAATTGTTTGTTTGTTTTTAAACTTCGCGCAAAGCTACACGAGAGCTATCTGCACTAGCCTTTCCTTATGTAGCAGTACAAGACTAGAGGGAAGCTAGTCATCACCACTCACCACCAACTCTTGGGCTACTCTTTTACTAATGAATAATGGGACTGACCGTCACGTTATGACGCCCCACAGCTGACAGGGCGAGCATGTTTGGTGTGACAAGAATTCGAATGCCTTAACCACTTGATCAGACCGTGCCTATATAGCAATTGTCAACATGCAAGATCGACATGACTGTACGTGAAGACGTGGACTGTGAGAAGGTGGCGATGCTTCAAAATTGTTTTAATATCATATATCCGACTTTTGTAGTCTTGTTTGAGCTGAAATAATTGCAGTGACTGAATATCAAAAACATTGTAAATTTGACTAAAACTGTGAAAAGTGATAAAGTGATGAGCCAGAGATCGTTGTCTGTTCAAAAATACTAACCATTTTAACGAAGCCGTTTTTAATTTGCCTCTAACGCATACAGTGGTATACAATTTATTATAATATTTTAATGTCATAACTCAGGCTTTTAGCTCTATTTTTACTTCTCATCAAATAATATTTTGCAAATTGGGCATTTCTTAAATTTTTTATTAAATTAGTTTGATTTTATGTTTAATTTATCAAATTATTTTTCTGTAAACGCTACAGAACAAATACCTGTTTCCTGTAGGCGTTATACGAGTGGGCTTCTGTCTTTGTACTATTCCGCTCAAGTTTCGCACGTGGGCATATCAGTGATTGATCTAGCAGATTTGCACAGCCTATATATTTTCAATGGAAAGATTTGTGTCACGAAAGAGCCATAGAAACAAGGTCTAGAAAAAAAAAAGATTATTTCACTGCTTTTGTTCTTATATATTGACGTGAATATGACGTCAACACTGATGTATTTTGGCATTTCCAATGAAAAATATTGCGGTAACTGTCATAAAACCAAGGGTTCTTAGACAACGATAAAGAGCGTAATAAGCATCATACATAAAAAGTACACGAATTTACAGCACAATAAAATATTTAAAGTTTAGTCACTTAAAATATTGCAAATGAATTTGAATAGATAGAATCGAAAATAATAAAGAAATGCGCAAGTGTTTTTTATTCACTAGAGTACAGGTTATTTGTTAAACCGTAAATTTAACTTTTCGTTTTCAACATTAGTGTAAAAAGCTTAAAACCTCTAAATAATGTTGTAAAAGGTATAACTTGTTCAATGTACGCACATATTACAAGAATACTCCATTTACTTGCATAAGTAAAATATATTGAGGATGTTATGCATTAGGTGATGGCCTGATCCTTACAAAAGTAAAAACTAGGTTATGTAGTAGTTTCAGGTAGAAGCAACAATTAACAAAATATGGTCTCTAAATAACAGGTATTTATCACGAAATAACTCTCTAACTCTTTATTCTTAAACTTAATTCGAAAGAAATAGAGACTGGATATGATGATATAATTACAATAAACAGTTTCTATTCATATAAAAATCACAATATATAAAGTAATGTGAAAAAGTTAGGACACCCTATGAAAGCCTGTGTATTTTTCTAACATTTTTAGATATACAGATATTTAATCTCAATTCCAACAATACCGAGAAATTATAGGAATTGAACTAAACAATTAAAACTGAAGAAAAGAATTTTCAAGATCTTCTGTAAATGTAATTCTACAAAAATGCTTATTCTAACTGACGAAAAAGTTAGGACACCCTACCCCCTAATAGCTCTAATAGCTATTTTGAACCCTTTGGTTGAAATAACTGCAGTGAGACGCTTCTTGTAGCCATCTACTAGTCTCTGACATCGATCTAAAGAAAGTTTACCCTACTCCTCAATGCATAATTCTTTCAGCTGTGAGATGTTTGAGAGATTTCTTGCATGTACAGCCCGTTCCAAGTCACCCCACAGCATCTCAATGGGATTAAGATCTGGGCTTTGACTCGGCCATTCCAGGACTTTCCATTTCTTAGTTTTCAGCCAGTCCTTGGTGGATTTACTGGTATGATTTGGGTCATTGTCGTGTTGCAGGGTCCAGTTCCGCTTCAGCTTCAATTTTCTTACAGATGGTCTAACATGCTTCTCAAGCACCCTCTGATACAGAGTAGAATTCATGATGAATTCTATGATTGTGAGCTGTCCAGGTCCTGCTGCAGTAAAGCAGCTCCAAACCATGACACTTCCACCTCGATGCTTCACAGTTGGTATGATGTTCTTTTCCTGGAATGCTGTATTTGGTTTACGCCACACATATCTTCTGTTCTGATGTCCAAATAATTCAGTTGTGGACTCATCTGTTCAAAGAATATTATTCCAGAAGTCCTGGTCTTTGTCGACATTCTTTCTGGTAAACTTCAGTCTGGCCTTGATGTTTCTCTTAGAGAGTAAAGGTTTCCTCCTTTCACACTTCCCATGCAAGTTAAACTTGTGCAGTCTCTTTCTGATTGTAGAGGCATGCACTTTCACGTAAACAGTAGCCAGAACTTGCTGTAGGTCCCGTGATGAAACGTTAGGGTGTTTTTGCATCTTGTCGGGGTGAACTTCCTTAGATGACCTGACCTGAGCATGTTGTCAGTTGTTTCGAAAGCCCTTCACTTGTTGACTGTTTTCCGAACAGTGGAATGGCTGATTTCAAAATTTTTTTAAATCCCTTACCAGACTCATAAGCTGCTACAATTTTCTTTCTGAAGGCCCCAGACAGCTCTTTTGCTCTTCTTCTGAACTTATTAACAGCAAAAAAAACAGGACAAAAAAGGCAAAACAAGAAATATAACAAGCGAAAAACATGAATATATACAAACAAAAAACATTAAATATATACAAAAAATAATATTAAGAATTGTTGTTGGGAATTAAGCACGAAGCTACACAATGGGCTACTGTGCTCTGCCCACCACGGGTATCGAAACCCGGATTTTAGCGTGTAAGTCCGCAGACATACCGCTGAGCCACTGGGGGGCTAATATTAAGAAATGGACAAAAACATTGCATATGTGCAAAACATGAAATATATACAAACATTAATATTAAGAAATAGAAAAAAAACATTAAATATGTACAAACATGAAATATATACAAACATTAATATTAAAAAATGGAAAACAATAAATATACACAACAATAATCTATACAAAACCACAAGAAGCGAGAGTGGAAGCAGGGCGGCTCAGAAGCCGATTTCCACCCGATCCGCCACCAACACACAAAGGAGCAAGACGTCCGGCCGCCAGAGATGGTAAAACGTCCCGGAACCCAGGTGCCGGTAGTCCGCCTCAAGGTAGAGTAACATGCGATACCTGGCTTTACCCACTATCGAAACGTACGACACCAGAGCCTGCTCGAAGACCAAGTTGTTCCGAGCAAGCCAGATGACGTACTTAAAGATGGTAGTTGTGTACTGAAAGGTAAAGGCCAGGAACAGGGACAGATACATGGTACAGGACGGTCTCAGCTGAGAACGATGGGACCCGGAAAAGGCCTGAAACCCTTTCCCAGATCTCCGCCAACGTCGGACAGAGAACCAACATGTGCAAGACAGACTCCACCTTGGTGTGACACACGGGACACAACTCAGTTGTACATGAGTTCTACAGGTAGGTATGCTCCCTTACCAGCAGGATGTTATGCACCATACGCCAGTTAAAAGCCTGGAGGTAGCGATCAACATAATGCAGTGCAACGCAGCCCCAAACAACGTCCCACGGTAGAGCAAGGTAATATCATTCCACCCTGTTGATATATGCGGGGACCAGCAGGCGGTACAGAGAACGGGAGTCCGTCGGCACATCGTCAGACACGGTACGACATTGCTGTATCGCAGTAGCAATGTCGGCGTACCAGGAAGGAGTGTCAAAACACATAGGTGTCTGCAGGCTCATAGGAATACCAAAGATCCTGAGCCCCATGCCAACGGAGAATCTCATGATGTGGCAACAGGGATGACCCTCCAAAAAAGGGCAGCAAAAGGCAACAGACAGAAGAAGTGAAAAACACTGGGTCCTGAAACATTGGATGCCCAGACTACCCCACGAGGCGGCAGCGTCAAGAAGTGTCGAGACACTGCCTCAGGCTTGCCACCCCACAAAAAGGCATAGACATGGCGCTCGATGGACGATGACCAGCGCTGAATCTAAGGATGTGAAGTTCTCAAGGAACAGGTTCACATGATCTGCATGCACAACACACGTCACGCACGAACCCCAGGCAACTGGAACCGAGTGGTACAAATGATAGAGAAGGCACTCGATTATCAACACATAAAGTGTTGGGGACAACGGGCAGCCCTAACGAATCCACTGTAAGATGAGAAAGGAAGACGTCAAGTACCCATTAACCAAGAGCCTGCTCAAAGCATTTGTACAGAGGGAGGGAGGCCACACGTCTCCAGAACGAACCACAGAAATCCATGATGAATTTGATCGAAAGCTTTGCTCTGATCGAGGGACACAGAGACCATAGGAATATCCCAATTTGTGATGTAATGGAACAGGTCACCGAGAAGCACCAGATTTTGTTGGATATTTTTGCCCCACACGCCACAAGTCTGAGTGCAGTGGACCAAGAAAGACATGACTGCACCCAAATGGGCACATAGGATCTTAGAAATGATGTTTGCATCCACGTTCAGGAGAGAAATGGGGCGCCACGAGGAAAGATCTTTAGACTGGCTGGGATCCTTACAGATAGATGTAATTCGTCCATCCAGCATTCCCGGTGGCAGCAATCCTGCTGCCAGACATTTGTTAAAAAGTCAGATGAAGGAGGGTCCGACGACATGCCACACGTGGCTGTAAAATTCCATTGACAGCCCACCTGGCCTAGGACACTTACTAAGCGGCATTGACCGAATGGCCGACCAACAGTCACCCAAGGAGAATAGTTTCACCAGATGGTCATGAAAGGAAGAGACGAGGGAGGGCAAAAACCCAGTAATGTCGTCCCACAATCCCTCGTCCACGGGTGAAGCCGAAAATAAACGTTGATAGTAGCCTAGACACGTGTCTAGAATGTCATAGATGTCAGATGATGCTTGACCATTCTCCAACACCAGACTGGAGATTTGTCTGGTCTTCCCCATCTCCCGTAGCTTGCACAGCGGAACCCTGGTGGCAGTTCTGGGATCGAGTGACTCGATCAGACAAGAGATGCTCCTCGCACAAAATAGTTTGGAATAGTCCAAATCTATTGCTCTATGGAGTGTCTCATTGTTTGAGAGGACCCAGCAATCCGTCGGCCCGCCACGAAGCAAGGCAGCCAAGATGTCCTGCTTGCCCCACAAGGCTAGGCGGTGAGCACGGAAAGTCGCATGCCAGCTTGCCTAGCGGCACATGCCTCCTTGAGACCCGCCCACCAAGACTTTGTGACAGACTCGACAGAACAGAGCCCATAAACAAGGGCAAGTAAAGCATCTTCAACCCTATCCTCGGCAAGGAGGGAGACGTCGAGCCTCTACACACCGGGACATGGCGCATAGACATTAACAAACCGAATCTTACGACGCCAGCGACAACATCAATGTACATTACCCAACCATCAGCATAGTTATGTACATGTAGTGCCAAACGACCTGAAGGCATGGACAAGGTAAAGAGAAGAAAATGAAAAGTGGTCCCTCCAAAAGGCATAATGGGTCTCCTGCAAAAAGACTGAATCAACCACAAAGCGGTTGAACAGGGAGAATGCGTACAATAGCTTAGCAACGCTATGCATCCACCTCCAGGATGTTAAGTGTAAGGCAGGAAAAACCCATCAACCAATCAGAGGGGCAGACTCAGTGACGCTACTGCTTGGACAGATTTGACTGAGGCAGGAGGGCGTGCGGCCTCTTGAGACCACCCGACCCTGCCCCCGTTCGTAGCAGTGGCCGACATCCAACCACCGCCGCTGCACAACAGGGACATTCGGACCGAGATTTTGTAATAAAACGGGGCTGCAAGGCCCCCGCACCTCCCTATTGTCCTCATTCAAACCAGAAAGGCAGGGAAGACCGAGAAGTCCAAAAAACTGATAAACGAGCAAGGTGACGGTAGCTTTTCCAGCGTCAGGGTGTGCCTTGGGGTTGGGGGCCTGAACAACCATCAACCCTAGAGCCAGTGCCGAGGGTCTCACAGAACCTCCAACTCCAGCATCACCAGCAGGGGTAGTTTGAGGCTCCAAAGAGTCCCAGACCATCCCCACAGACCCATCCCAAACAGGGGGGCAGGACTCTCCTCAGAAGAATCCATCCCCACACAAACAGGGGGGACAGGACCCTCCACAGAGAGACCTTCCCCAACACTTACAGCCTCCAACCCCCCACCATCCGACAGGGAGACAAGGGCCTCCACGAAGACTGAGGACGCCTCAGGGCCACCCAGGCCGTCCTAAATCTCCACAGGGGCCCCGTCCAAACCCGGGCCCAAAGGATGGGCCGAAGCCTCCTCAAAGGCCCCCTCCACCCGAACAGCACCCAAAGCGCCACCCACCTCCTCAAAGGACGCAGCCCCCACGATCTGGTTGGATGAGACGCGGTCCTCCTTAGAGGATTTTCCTTGTTTTATTGGGCCGCGAAACTGACGGTAGCCCCGCAGCCACTGAGGCATACGTCACCACCAGCCGTGGGCAACGTGAGGGCGTGTGGTCACCATTACAAATACTACAAGTGATTGAGCATCAGTCATCGACATGTCCGTAAGCCAGACATATCCTGCACTACAGTGTCTGGAGTTGTGCCAAGATGTGGCCCTCAACTCCACAGCGGCGACATAGCCGATGCATTTCCGGAACCCGTTCACCCGGATAAATTTTGGAACCGGCGTCTTCATGTTCAAACACACACGTTGGTTCCCAGTGCTCACATTCGGATGTAACTGGTGTGCCTCATGTTTAAGTTTACGCACAGTCCCATACACCGACAATACGTCCTTGACGACGTCATGGGACAACTCGAAAGGAACCGACCTTAGGGTAATCCACTTTACGTTTTGTGCGGCCAGCTTCACAGGCACACGCTTATCCCCCAAGGTAAAGTCTCCCAAGTCCAGCAGGCGACGGGCGAGAGCGGCCGACGCCAGCATCGCCACATAATGGCTGTTGCTGAAATGTTGGAGGCACTCGACAGGGCTACCCCCGACAGCAGCGCTCAAAGCGTCAATGACTGAGGAGGGTAGCGTGGCCGCGGGCAGCACAAGGTGGATGAACCGCGGCCGTGCAGAGTATGATCGGATGGCCGACTTACACACACATACTCACGAAAACTCGCACACAAACACTCCAACACAGCACGGAGGCGACACTCAAACAGGGATCACACAAGAAACGGAACACGATACGAATGAAAAGCTGATGCTAGCGAGCACAGTCCCAACGCCAAAGATGTTAAGGACCACTCCACGCTCGACGGCCCGAAGACGGAGAACAACACAAAAGTCACAACAGCAGGACGAAACAAAATTACGAGGTGCGCACTCTCACTTCAACTGTTGTAAAGTGGCTATTGGCTGTTATATGGAAATATTCGAAATAGTTCTAGAGGAAGTTGGAATTTTATCATTGTTGGGAAAACCAAAAATTGTTATTTCAGCTGAGTGATACAGAATAAAAGGTAACCAAAGCGGCAGTAAGGAAAGTGCATACACAACGGCAAAACTGGAAAATTTTGAAGTTTTCATATTAAAATAGAAAAAGCAAAGTGCATGTTGTTCCTATACATTACAATTATATCACGATTAGTATGCAATACAATGAATTATGTGAGTTATCTCTAAGGTTTTCAAAGGTGCTAAATATTATGTACCAATTTAACAGAATTGTTCTTATCAAAGACCATTTTTAAACAGCTCTTCACAACTTGTTTGTTATTATGATTAATTAACAGTTATAATTAATATGAACTAGGTCTTATACTAGAAAAAATTAAGACCAGCGTTCTCTCAGACGAAGAATACAACTGAATAGGCATTGAAAGAGAAAATACGTCAGACTTTACCTCATTTAATCAAATTCTTCAACAATGTTATGTCATGCAAAACCGTTACGGAAACTGCCACACAACAACCTGCAACCATCCAAAATTACTGTTTCAATTTCCAAACAAGAAAGACAAACTTGGCTTCAGTTGTGTTTAATGACCAAAAACGAGTGATTTGATCTAATAAGTCGTGTTTTACGTTTTTATCAAATAGCTATTGACATTTTTGAAATAGATGTGAGCGTCACCCTCTTCCACCATAATCATCTGCTGATACCTGTGGATCTATTGCAAACCATACCCATCAAAAATGTGCTACAATCGAATGAAAAATCTTCCAACGTTTCGAGTCTATGGTCCTTTCTATTGTTCAGGTGTACTTTCTAAAAGTTATGTATTTCTCCAGATATATGTTTAATGAAATAGAATAAAAATGTTTAATTTTTTAAAACATTATTATCACTAATTTAAAATATATAATTAAAACACACACACATGTGCAAACGCTTCATATCTTCAAGGAAAATAATCGGATTCTACCTTGAGACACTTTATTATAAGACCCGTATAAGAATGACAAGACATGCCACATTTTTATCTGAAAGCTCCAAATATGTTATAAACTCTCTCTGTTTACATTAATATGTAACTATTAATGCAGTTTTAAGATTATTAATAAAATATTTGTACAAAATATTTTTTTGTTTTTCAGAAAAGTACTGAAATGGAAATAGTTTGAAAAGGATGTTCTTCTAAAGTGTGGCATTTTTCAATAATACCCATATGAATGTGTTTTCTAACAGATAATGAACAATTACTTTCATTTGTAAACGAGACTGATGTAATTTTTAAACGTAAATTTTCTGTTTCTTCCACGCTATTTACTGTAACAAGTAGTGCCTCAAATATGTAACAACATTTCTCACAAGTAAACTGCTAAAAAAAATTGAAGGAACATGTATGTTTTCTTATATAATTTGTCTCAGTGTTACAAATGTGATAATATTTTTTTACTTTTTTAGGTAATTTGCTTCAGTTCCATCTGTATCTATTTTGTAATGTGTGATGAAGGTAAAACATGGAGAAATATTTTTTTAAATGACCAATATTGCTAAAACTTATATCCCATATAAAACATTACTTTAAACAGTTTACCTTCGTTATGCAAGAAATGTTTGAAACATTCAATATATAGTGTGACCTCCACGGGTTGTGACACCCCTGACACCCTTGAATCAGTCTATCGATGTTATCTTGGGGTATGGCAACCCACTCGTCTACCAGGACTTGTCGGAGTTCCTGTACATTCTGAGGAGGGTGCTGGTATTCACTAACACGTCTCAACAACATATCCCAACGATGTGTAATTGGATTTAAATCTGAAGATCTGAGGGGGCCACTTAAAAGTCTCTAATCCTTCCTCATCAAGGAAGTCCATATACAGTCTGGCGACGTGGGCTCACACTTAACCTGCATGAGAAAGAACCCATCGCCGACAGCACCAGCAAAATGCCTCACAATGGGTTTCAGAATTTTGTCTCTATATCGTCGTGCATTGAAAGCACCCCTGTCGAGTATGAGTAAGTCCGCGCGACCACCGAAGCATATGCCTGCCTAAACCATAACAAAACCTTCTCCATAAGCGTCGACCTGCACAATGTTACAGGTGGAAAATCGCTCTCCTCGCGTCTCTACACTCTTGCACGTCCATCCTCACGAAACACAGTGAACCTGCTTTCTTCTGTTCACAGCACGGTGGCCCATTGACGAAGTTCCCAGTCTAGATGCTGACGAGTAAACCTCAACCTGGCTGCACGATGTTGTACTGTCAGAATAACTCCTCTTGCAGGCCATCTGGCTCTAAGACGTCATTTGTGCAGACGATTGCGAACTGTATGGGCTCCAGTGAAATGATGAAGGTCATTTTGCAATGATCAAACCGTAGCTAACCTGTTCATCAAAGCGGTAGTCATGATGTAGCGATCCTCTCTGGATGTTGTGCAACGATGATGGTTTTCACCTGGTCCCCTGCCATAACAGTTCGTCTCCTGGTAGCGTCGCCAAAGTCGATTGATGACGCTTGGTAACACATCGAAGTGCTGTGCCACCCTCCTTTGGGTCTGGCCATTCTTCAGCATCTGGACCGTCCTATTCACCTCGTTCTCTGTCAGATGGCGCCTGACTGCTTGGGTACACAAGATGAAGGTACACAAAACGAGCCGCAAAAGATCCATTTTGGTGTTTCTTTGGGAATATCACGTAACAGCCTTATATAGAATACATTCGGTTCTATTCTCCTTGACTGATTTGCTTCAAACTTCACTTGTAAGCTTAAAAATACACTTATAGACGAATAGATAAGTGTTTCATACATAAAATTAATTATGATAAAATATATTCTGAAATATGTACTATTCCCTTAATTTTTAGTACTATATCAATATTTGTTATTTTATTTAAAGGGAAAAAAAGATACATTTTTCAGAGTTCTTTGCTCTGTTTCTCTGATCTAAGGTAATATATAAGTATTTGGACTGTTTTCATATTAATTATTAAATGTAGCTTTTCAAGTTGTATCCGAAATTATAATTATTTTTTAATGTCGTTGATATTAATCTTAATTCGAAGACAATATATAATTATAAAAGCAACAAACTATTTTTTTCCAAATAAAAAGCAATTTAAGTTTTCAAACACAGGCTATTTGGGACTCAGATAACATTTCATTTAAGCTTATACACAGTAAATTTGGACTTTTCAATGATAGACTAATTAGCTTACAATATAATTAGAACACAGAACCGTTCTTGAATATGAAGTAAGCTTCCACCAGACGTTATTACTTGTCGTATAGAATTCAAATGTAAGTGCTGTTCATTTCACTACAGTTTGTGTTCACGTACTAGCTTTGTCGTCAGGTTACTTTGTTTATTTGTCTTAAATTTCGCACAAAGCGACTCGAGGGCTATCTGTGCTAGCCGTCCCTAATTTAGCAGTATAAGACTAGAGGGAAGGCAACTAATCATCACCTCCCACCGCCAACTCTTGGGCTACTCTTTTACCAACGAATAGTGGGATTAACCGTCACATTATAACGCCCCCATGGCTAGAAGGGCGAGCATGTTTGGCGCGACTCGGGCGCGAACCCACGACCCTCAGATTACGAAGCGCACGCCTTAACGCGCTAGGCCATGCCAGGCCCATTTGCGCTAGCCTAATCTAGCTGTGTAAAACTAAAGGGAAGAACCCTTGTCATCATCACCCACCGCTGACTTTTGAGCTACTTTTTTATGAACGAGTAAATAAATTGACCCTTACATTATAAAGCTCCCACAGCTGAAAAAGATAGCATGTTTGATGTGACAGAAATTCGGACCAGGATGTCGAACGCACTAACCACCTAGCCAGGCCGGATCACATATCGTCAAGAAGTGGTATAGGGGCCAAACGCTAAACTTATAAAGTTGAAGTGATTCAGGAAAACGTATTATAATGTTTTCTAGAAAAATGTAACGTATTGAAAATATATAGATAAAAGATCAGTTATTATGTTAATGTGTTTTAGAATAAACAGTATAAATAAATGTTTATTTTCATTCTAAGCACTAGAAGTAATATTAGAATCACTTACAAAGACTCAAACTTCCTAAAATACGTTATGTTATTAATAACTCAGGGTTGATGACTGGTTAACAAACACTGCTTATAGTCAGTGTAGAAAAAAATCTAAATATTTATAAAGTATGTGTGAGATAACTAAATTAGGTTTTCTTAAAGACTGTCCTCATGCTTTTACCAAACATCCTTCCCTAAAAACAGTTTTCCTAAATACTCATTTCCGTGTGACACTTTTTTCTAAGTATATCTTTGTATTATGTAAATACAGAGTTTTAGCACATTAAGTTCAAAACAATTTTGCAACCTTATCATATCATTATAGTTTATTAGAAACTTAGTTTCCATTGCTGCAAAGATAAGATAATTTTGCGATCCATTTGTTCCAGAAGTACTACAGTTTACCTGGATGAAGACTAAATTTTGATTTCATCAACTTGGATCTAGTTATTGAGGAAGTGAGAAATGATATGTGTTTTCAATTTCTCTTTCTTGCTCTTTGTAAGATTTACTCCAAGAGATATCTCCATATCTGAAAATTTTGTGACAAAGAGCCAAACTGATCTTAGGATGAGATAAAAAAGTTTTGATGGATTTCCATTAATCTTTTGAGTATTTTAGTGTTTTCTGTTACTTTGACAAGCATTCTAGATCTTTACATGTGTTATTTACAAAGCTGAGGAGCCTGGCATGGCCAGGTGGGTTAAGGCATTCGACTTGTAATCTGAGGGACACGAGTACGAATCCCCGTCGCACCAAACATGCTCGCCCTTTCAGCCGTGGGAACGCTATAATGTGACAGTCAATCCCATTATTTGTTACTAAAAGAGTAGCTCAAGAGTTGACGTTGATAGAAATTTGCCAAGAACGGTAATCAAAAAGGATAGCCTATAAATGAACCATAACATTTGTAACGAAATATTTCTGTAATCCCATAATAAAATGACTTCTTAGTGCCATTAAAAGATTAGCTAGAGCAAGCAGAGAATGTTCAATACCTTCAGCCATGAGTTGTCTTATAAGAAGGGGAGAAATGTTGATAAAATGCACAAACTTTGTTTTCTGGCTAAACTGTAAGTCTGTGTGCTTACGACGTTAAAAATAGAGTTTTTATACTTGTGATGATTAAAGCATAGATAGCCCAATTTTGCGCTTAACAACAACTAAACGAATAAACGCTTCAAGTTTAAATCAAAATATATATAATACTTGTATTAAAGATGTGTACTGGTGTGAAGTATATGCACCAGCTTTTAATAAAATGACATATTTTTGTATTCTAATATTCATTTTCATTGATACTTATGTTTCCGATAAGTACTTGTAATGTAACTGAACATGAAAATACATTATGCTAATATAATTATAAATTAACAATGTATCTCAGAACGGCTCGTATGGGTATTAACACTCTTACTGATAAGCAGAGAACAGGTTTCAACCTTCCTAGATCATTTTCAGATTAACAAAGAGAGAGTTTGTAGCTACTGTTGTCGTACACGTGTATTAGGGACGAGAGTATAAACGGGTACGGGATTATATAGGCGATGCACTTGGATGTTAGGCTATTGATTAATATAGGTATAAAAGTGTTCCTTTATATTAGTTTAGTTTTTGTTTTGATTTTGCGTTTATTTATACTTGCTTCCCCACCGTATAACGTCCACTTTACAACGAATTATTAGTTGCAAGCCATAGCTTATCCTTTTGTTTGCACTTTTATATGAGAACACGCAACAAATTTACTAATAAAAAGCGATTGTCACATAAAAATAAGTGATTTGAATAATTTATAACACTTCATCATAATGATTAATAATGATACTCATCCATTTTATCCTACTGAAATGAAGTAAAAATACACTAATTGACATTGTGAAAATATTAATAGACCTATATTATCATCTTGGCATGATAAACTTCCGAGTAGAAATTGACTAATATGTTAATAAAATAACATATTCACATACCACAATACACAGTTGCCAATGTGACTGTGGTCAAATAATAATGGGCAAATAATACTTAGTCAGACCAGCAGAGAAAATATTAAAGGTTACTTAAATAAATTTCAATGATCATAGAAATATGAGAGAGTTCCATTTTGTAGAACAAATATCATGCAGGTTTTCTTTTAATCGAAATCGGGGTACATGGTTAGTGTTGAGATGTTAAATGGTGGAATAATTCGTCAGGCAGAGAGTGTCAGATCAATGTCAAGAGCAACTGTATATTGAAGATTTCTGTAGACTCCGTACAGTCGGGGAAGAAATGTAAGGTTCATCAGCAAATGTTTGATATAATGTCCTGATCGATGTCGTAATGAGTTGATTAGTTCATTAGCTCACTGAATCTTGTTTCGAGCTATTGAAGGGTTGAACTACCTGACGAAAGCAGATTAAATTCTGTTTTCAACACTTGAAATGAGTTATATAGGTTATGCTTTTCCATTCAGTCTGTTTTCGAGTAAATGATGGAGTTCTCATTCTGTATTTCGCCATGAGGACAGTTTCTTATATGTGTAAATGATATGTTGATGTTTCGTTGCATTTCAATCTGAAGTTGAAAACTTAGGCATGGTGTTACAACACTTCCAATCTATAGAACTGGAAGTGAGGCTGGAGGAATATTCTTTCATGTAAATATGTGGTGTTTCTTGGATATTTAATAAAAAAGTATGGATAGAAGGTCTATGAATGACATGAATATGTACAGTGATATACTGGCCTGAATCTATGAATAATAAGGGTATGTGTAGCTTCTTTGGCTTTTTTTCATATTATAAACACTCTGTGGACAGTTTCTATACCACATATCAAAGATCGTGGATTGGTGAGCATAGCATGAAAATAAATAACCTCTGGAAATTGTTTGAACAATTTATGGAAGGACTACTGTCTCTACAACTCATCGAACCACGACACCAAATCTATGTTGACCTTGTTAGTTATGAAAGTTCTGGTATTCAAGATTCTCTAAGAAGTACACGATAAATTAAAAAAAGAATACTAGAGAGTACATCGTACAACAAACTGCCCACAATGATAATTTTATTGGGCATCTAGTTGTAGAGACAGAGATTTAGAACAATGGTTTAAATGTTGCAGTGCTTAGATGGTCCAGAAAACGAAATATACAAATTAGGAAATACTCAAGCAGTTAAAATTAGCTTCTGTTTAACAGATAATAGTTTTGGAAATTCTCGGCCTCTCCCTAAAATTGACCGTGTAACCATCGCATCTCAATAAATTATTTCATTAAGTGGACTGAACGTATATTCCAGCTGACATGCTTACAAACAGTTAATGACAGAGAATGATTTGTTTCGTAATACTAGTGGAGATCCATAATGCTCAAAGAGCAAGCTTTAGCGGACTGTTGTTTTCAAAGTTGTGTGAATTATTGAGTATGGTATTTCATCTTTGAGTCATCATTCTTAGTCTGATTATGTAGCTACATATATGTAAAAAATTGTAAGCTGCATGTTTTGTATGTTTATAAACGATTATCAAAGTGACTGAATCACTTTTCATATATAATGAAGGTATACAATGCAACAAATCAGTTACATAATGACTATTTTATGAACAATTTGAAGTTCAGATGAGAAGTTATTTTTGTGGCAGATTTCATTTTAGACCACAATCAGCAGAATGCCTATATGGACGCATGAAATCGATATGATCGACATTAGGTGATATATAAATTTAGTTATTAACACATTATGAGGACATCTGATGAATATAAAAGTACATATGAACTGAGGAGTCCAGATATGACTCTGGTATACTTTAGTTGTGTATAAATCACTTGGATTAGGCTAGACTGGGCCTTATATTGTGCTTCAGTAATTCAGTTTTTCAAGCTACAAAACTCAGAAGTCGTGTAGTGTGTGAAAACGCAGAAACTACGTTCATAACTTAAAATTTTATATTGTTAACGAACTTATAAAACATGGTAAGTTTCTACAGTTAGGACATTCGTTTGATCTACAGTCTGTGCAACTCTGAAATCAATAGCTGAAAAATACGTTATTACGTGGAATATCTAAACAAAATATCTGTTATTAATCTTACAATCGAGTTGGAAACTTAATTTAAACATATCTGAAAATTAAGAGTTTATTGACGGTGAAGTTTCTACTACCACTCAGAAGTGTTTGTACCATTCCTTCTCAGCTGACTATTTTGGATTAACTTGCCTTTGAAGAAAATGAATGACAGCCTTTTATGAGCTGTTTAAAATTCCTTCCAACATATTTTGCTTTCAATTCTTTCCTCCTATGGTATGAAATCCTCATACTCCACTGGTACCAACCACCCATTTCTGTCTATCCTGTTTTACCTTAATTGGCCCGGCATGGCCAAGTGGCACTCGACTCGTAATCATCGGGTCGCGGGTTCGAATCCCCACTACACCAAACATGCTCACACTTTCAACTGTGGTCGGTTATAATGTTACGGTCAAACCTACTATTCTTTTGTAAAAGAGAACCCCAAGAATTGGTTGGATGGTGATGACTAGCTTACCTTCCCTCTAGTTTACACCGCTAAATTGGGGGCAGCTACCGCAAATAGTCCTCGTACAGATTTGCGCAATTTTCAAAAACAAACAAACGAACTTGCTTTACTTTTAGCATTAAAGTTTTCTTCTACAAAACATATCATTTATAATTCCGGAAGAACTTTATTCTTTATGTGAACACTTGAATCTGATTTAACATAACATTTCCAGTTATATTTGGTTCTTTCTAATAGCTGTTACACGTTAATCATTGTTCTTTGCATAATACTTTTTTAACTTTGAAATGTGTAAACATTATCTTTTTTGACATTCTATACACTTAACGCGTTTCATTGTAATAGCATGTAAAGTTCAGTTGGAAAAACAATTATTTTATTTGAAAAACCTGCCTAAAAATTTTCAGATTTTATTAATATCCTGGATATGCATACCTCCAATTTAAACAAAAGAATTTTGATATTTTAACTTGTACTGATTAATATTATGAGGAAAATTGTGCTCCAAACCTTTCATTATTATATCCAAAGCCTACTCTTAAAATAGGATATAATCTACTTTGATTAAAATAAAATACTCTCAAAATCAAAAATCAAATAATTTATCTAAACAGTTTCTCGTATTATTTTATAACGAAATATATTTTGCAACATTTAGGACGAAGAAAAATAAAGGTATGTATTAAAATTCTTCTTCATTTAGAAATAAAACCTTCCCTCTCTGCTTTCTGGATGTTCACTTCACATTCCAAATTCGCTACAATGTAAGTACGATTTGCTTGTTGGTGTGGAAAACGAAGTTGACAGGAAATGCATTTTCTTGATTTTATTTTATTTTTCATTCATTTTCTGTAAATTGAAAGGATTTCTTAAAGCTGGAAAACAAGCTTTATTAAATTAAATCGAGCGTCTAAAATGCTTTTTACTGATTAAAAATATAGAATGATCTATTTAAAGAAGCTTTAGATTTATTTGACCTTATGTCGCAACACGCAGCGATTCTTTTCGAAATCCAGAAGAACGTTTTTTAATATGTTACCCGAAACATATAACCGGACGTCTAATGGTTAACCAGAGTCATATAATTAATTCAAATGAGACAAGCTTCATTGAATAATTGGTTCTTTTTACATATTGAAACTAAAACTCATGCAAATATATATATATATATTATCAACTTAATTGTGCTTATGATTATCAAAAGCTTGTTAAGAAATAACCAAGTGGAAAGCTCTAAGTTTATATGAAAAAGAACAAATATGTTTGATAACGGATTTAAATTGTTGTGTGCCATTATATAAGCCTGTCATCTGTTTGAGAACGTTACAACACCAGGTGGTGTGGATGTAATAATAATATTTTGATTAGTTCTTATTTTAATTGCAGAAATGATCGTGCATTTAGATTAAGAAATTAAGTAAAAAATACGTCTTGTGTACTCTTAGTGTAAGTTAAGATAGTTTACCTTATCATTTTTAAACGCTAATAAAATGAAATAACAAGTATAACGCTTTAATGATATATTTTAAAAATATTCAGTAAGAAGACAATTAACATGTTATAGCATAGAACTGACAATTTACAGAAAAATAAGGCGTTCTTCTTTACCTGGGTTCAGTGTATCTAGATGGTTAGGATTCTTGTTTAAGACGTAGGTAAATTAATATGTAGAAATATACACAGACTTTCTTCTACGTTACAGTGCTTACGAGACCATCAAATCCAAGATGAAGCAAAACATTGTGTACTGTATCAATTACCATTCATAGAGTAGCATAATATTTACAATTCACTATTTTACGTAAATTTCTAAATTTGCTCAGCGGCAAGTTTGAGGCTCATAATTCTAAAATTTGGAAAATAAAATAAATTGTGAACATTATATTTTCAGATAATTTCTATTTCCTTATTTGTTGCGAATGTAATTTACTGAGAAAAAGTCCAACAACATCACAATTAGTGATAGATACTAAATACCGTTGTGATAACATTGCTATTGTGTTATTACCAATGTAGTGCGACAAAATGAGCAGCTGACAACTTCTTGTGGTGACCGATGCTTTCTTAAAATAAAATAATATATAGAACTTTCAAATAGCTGGTTAATATTGTTATTGCAGACTATTGTTCTTCGATTCAGAAGCCCCCCAGTGGCTCAGCGGTATGTCTGCGGACTTACACGCTAAAATCCGGGTTTCGATACCCGTGGTAGGCAGAGCACAGATAGCCCATTGTGTAGCTTTGTGCTTAATTCAAAAACAACAACAACAACATCGATTCAGAAATATGCTGTTGTCCATCATTGTCTATTAAGCTACGAGCATGAAATGTCATTCATCAACATTTGCAAGATGGACTTTAGCTAAGCTCTTTTAAAAATCGTTTTAAACAAATAAATTTGGAGTATTTAAATATTGATATCTAAACAACATCTTATGCTCCTGACCGTAAGGAAGACAACCAGTTCCCAGGGTCCGCTATCTACCCAGCTATTCTTAACAGAATGCCACTTTTATCACTGTTGAAATGACTTAGCGTGTTCGTTGGTTCATCACGAGTTCAAACTGTTAGATATATATGGCTGTTTCCGTTTAAGAATAGTATGAGTGTTAGATTCAGTTATTTTTAGAAGCGATAGCTTATCGAACATTTGTTTACGTAACTCTTTACAAATCATACGTTGTATAGTTCAGTTGTTCTGAACTGGCCATTGTTCTTTGGCTGCATCATGTTTCATGAACATTTTATATTTTTCTCGTTTTATTGAGTATTATTGTCTAATATTATCTTGTAATATGTAGAACGTTCTAGACCTCGGCTAAGCTATAAATACGCGTAAAAGATATAGTTTGAAGTGATCAGCTAGTTAGTTAAATAGAGATAAATAATAGTTCTGGACTGTGATTTTGAGTTTAACCATAAAAGCAAATAGTGGCGTTTTCTAAAGTGAATTATCACAAATTGTATTATAACAACAGAGTTTAGAAAAAAGTAATTTGTCTTTCCAAATTGCATTCGAAAGTTATTGAACCAACCTGTGGGGACTTTGATGAATTTAGACAATTATTTAAAGATCTAAATACAACTGTGATAATTAAATTTGTAACGAACATTTGAATATATATTTAACTTGTTTTATTATATTATCTTAAAACAAGCGGACTGTGTTTTATTTATTTATTTTTAAAATTTATAGCCAATAAGTCATAGACACATTTTGTAAAATATCCAGTCCACCCCTTTATTAATAACATGACTTAAACCTGGGATCAACACGATAGCCACTAAATTTATAAATTCTAGAAACAGATCTATCAGAGTAGCCACGAGATAATAACTTATTTTATTTTCTTACTGGCTATTAATAACATTCTCCAGTAATAAATAATCTCACATTTTATAACGCATAGTGGTATTTTCAATTTTACATCAGACTTGCACAATTACTCTCTGCATGTAAATAATGGTGGTAGAAAATAGCGCGTTATTTTACTGACATCATAAAGCTAATTTTTTTATTATTTGAGATTTTTTTCGTATTAATTTGGTTCATTATTTACCGAAATCATATGTTTAATATGCGTAAGCTACTTGTTGACTTAATAACAAGTTTTTCTTTTAAACTGGTAAATTATGATTATTAATACATATGACATTGATCAAAGTTTAGTTTAAAATCCAGTTATGGCAACTTCTGTAAAACACAAATTATTTTGATTGCCCACAGAAGCTTGGAAGGAAACTTGAAGTAAAAAACAAAATGTGTTATACACTAAGGCAGCAGACGAATATTAGGAAATTTTAATTACATGTCAACTAACTTGTATGGTTTTTATTTCGTTCAGGGCTTTCTAAACACGGAATAGTAGCTAATGAACACAGCAGACAAACTTTCTAAACACGGAATAGTAGCTAATGAACACAGCAGACAAACGCTAGATTACAACTGTTTATTAAATTTTCATATACAAATTTTATTAGACTTGTCATTAATGTTTAAATATATATATATATCAAAATATAAAACATGTTTAAAAATATACATTTAAAATAACAATAGTGTAAAATATTTTCGTGAAAATCATTATTTATCTTTTCTTTGGATTTTTCTAAATTAGTTTTATTGTAAGCGATGCGCTACTGATATTAGTATTTCCAAAAGTATGGCTAGATATACAGAGATAAACATCAATGAACTATGTTAAAATGAAGCTCTGACGAGTTTCTTTCTCCGCGATGTTTAGTAATTGTTGTCATCAATTCTATACTGTATGTTTTAATTTTGAAATATTTCCTGTTATGCGTGTATATCAATTGTATATATATATATATATTCCTTATTTATATCCTGCTGCATTTATGTGTTGATAGTATATAGTGGTGTTTTCTTTCATTGTGTGCATGTGTTGTTTCGTATAATTTTACTAAAATATTATTTTGTTGTAATTAAGTTACAAACTGAAATTAATTTCATATTCAGAGCGAAAGCTACGAGATAAACCAGAGAGCCAAAATTTCTGAATCTTTTCCCTTTAATTATACCAGTATTGCATTTTAATGAAATTTATGAAAGTCAGTAAAAGATCTGCAGTAAATTTATTACAGTTGGATTTAAAATTTTAAAATAACAAACTGCGTATTTTAATTCATTTAGCTTCCTTTAGATGGCAGTAGTCAAACGTCATCACGTATCTGTTTCCACATACGGATTGGTTTGTCTGTTTGTATGTCTGCCCAAAGAGTTCGATATATTATTTTGATCATTTAAGATTTTATTTTCACTTTAATTCAAGAATAAAAGTTTATAAAGCTGGCTACATTTTCATAAGAATATAACGTTTTGAATAAATGGTTTAGAATATATATATTTGCGCTGAGCAAGATCTAGTCATGAGCGTGCTCATATTGTCAATTCAGAGGTTCGTACTTCGCGATACGGTAACGCAAGTCTCACTTCACAGTTTTTGGTTGTTGTTGCGCTATAAGAGTGGCAACTAAATCTTAATATTCAAATAAAATAGCTCATGTGCTGGTGGTTATTATACTCCAGTCCATAAGAGATGTGCCCGGCAACAGTCAGTTGCAAACTCTTTCTTTGTTAACCTGACGGGGCCCGGCATGGCCAAGCGTGTTAAAGCGTGCGACTTGTAATCTGAGGGTCGCGGGTTTACATCCCCGTTGCGCCAAACATGCTTGCCCTCCCAACCGTGGAGTTGTTATAATATGACAGTCAATCCCACTATTCGTTGGTAAAGGAGTAGCCCAAGAATTGGCTTACACTGCTAAATTAAGGACGGCTAACATACATAGTCCTCGGGTAGGTTTGTGCGAAAATTCAAAACAAACAAACAACCAAATTAACCTGAAGATGAACTAAGAAGGACGAAACGTTGTTCTGTAGTTTATTTTAATTAAAGTTTTAATACCCATACCAGATATCTTGAGAATAAATAAGGAAGAACTCAATCTTTTATTTGTGTTTTACCATAGTTAAACTTTAGAAAAGTGTTTATAGGCTTTTTCAGCACAAATATTTAAATAATTTTATTTTCTTTCCTTCACTATGAACAGCGTTAAACTTTACAGTATTAAAATTTATATTTCATATTCTGAACAACTCACTAAGACTGTATAGATCTCCATTAAATATTAAACAATTATCAATATTAATTCATTTGATCATTTTAGTATCGTAAATTAAGCTTACTTATTGTTCACAAAGAAGTTTTCAAAATAATAAACAACAAAGGACCTGAAACTCTTTTTATTGTTCCCACTGCTGACACTATTTATCGTTACTTTTGTTTTATGCCAAAAGGTCAATTTTATCTCGACCAACCTCAGCTTCCATAGAAAAAAAAATGTTGAAAGTTGGTATGTAATCAGTGCTGTCAACATACATAGACACTGTTGGTTACAATCTTGAGACCAATGAACATGAAGAAAAATATACATTTTGCGTTGTTAGACTCAGCCACTTATTTGAGTAGAGCTTCGAAAGATGAAAATAAGAAACGGGAAAATAAAAATAAAAACTTTTGTAGCATTTAACAGGGTAAATGTGAACACTATGAAATTAGCATAAATACTAGTAGGTAAAAAGTTTAAGACCATTTTGAAACGAAGCGTTAATCGGTAAACACGTAACGAAATTTAGTCATTTGTGTTTAAGCATTAGCGTTGTCAACGTCTCCCACTGACATCTACTGTGTTACATTGGTTAAAAACATGGCAAAGGCGAAAAAGTTGATAGAGTTTTAAAGTGGCAGAATTGTCGAGCTGCAAAAGCAAGGTCTCTCTAAACGTGCCACCATTGGTGAGATTGAGTGAAATAAAACTGTTGTTGCAAATGTCTTAAAAGACCCTGAGAAATACGAAACGTGAATTTCAAATGATCAGCTCAAGAAAATTTCGCTGGCGTTAAGTAGGAGGATTTGATGGTTGTCCGGCAAGACACCAGGCGATCGTTGAACCAAATTAAATTTTAAATTTATTTACAATAAATGGAACAGTACAAAAAAGCACGACAAAAGAAAAACATTAAATATATACAAATAGCATTAAATATGTACAAATAACATTAAATAAATCCAAAACAAAAACAAATAACATTAAATATATACAAGTGGAGAAAAAACACATGAAATATATAGAAATGGAGAAAAAACACAATAAATATAAACAAAAACCCATTAAATATATACAAAAACCATTAAACATATGCAAAAAACCCATTTAATACATACAAAAAAACCTTTAATTATATACAAGAAACATTAAATAATTACTGGGGAACATAATAAAAACCAAGAAACGAGTGTGGAGGCAGGGCGACTTAGAATCCGATTTCCACATGATCCCCTACCAATACATAAAGTAGCGAGACGTCCAGCCGCCAGGAATGATAAAATGCCCCGAAACCCAGTCGCTGATAGTCCACCTCAAAACAAAGTAACAGCCTATACCTGGCTCTCCATACGCAGCATCAAAAAGTACGACACTGGCGTCTGCTCGAAAACCATTTTGTTTCGAGCAAGCCAGATGACGTACTTAAAGATGGTTATGGTGTACTGAAAGGAAAAGGCCAGATGGCCGAGAACAGGGATTGGCACATGGTATAGTATGGTCTCCACCGAGAGCGGTGGGACCCGGAAAAGGCGAGCAACCCTTTCTCAGATCTCCGCCGACGTCGGACAGAAGACCAACCTGTGCAAGACAGACTCCACATGGGTGTGACACACTGAACACAACTCAGTCGCACAAGAGTTCCAAAGGTATGCATACTCCCTCACCGGAAAGATGTTATGCACGACGCGCTAATTGAAAGCCTGGAGGCAGGTACCAACATGATGCAGCGCGACGCGGCCCCAAATAGCGTCTCACGGTAGAGCAGGGTGCAATCGCTGGATCCTATGGGTACATTCGGGGACCAGCAGGCAGTAGAGGGAACGGGAATCCGTCGGTACTTCGGCAGACACGGTACGACACTGCCGGATGGCCGCAGCAGTGTTAACTTACCAAGAAGGAGGGTCAAACACATAGGTGTCTGCAGGCTCAAAGGAACACCAAAGAGCCTGCGTCCCGTGCCAACCAAGAATCTCGTGAGGTGGCAACAGGGGTGATCTTCCAAAGACAGACAGAGAAAGGTAGTGGACAGAAGAAGGGAAAGACACGTTCAGGAGAGAAATGGATAGCCACAAGGAAAGATCTTCAGACTGGCTGGAATTTTTACAGATAGGTGTATTTAACCCATCCAACGTTTCCGACAGCAGAGATCCCGTAGTCAGACAGTCGTTAAAAAGTCTGACAAAAGAGGGTCCAATAACATGCCACACGTGGCTGTAAAATTCCTCTGGCAGCCCATCGGGCCTAGAACACTCATCCAAGCTGATGGGTTGCACCAGCTGGTCTTAAGAGGAAGAGTCGAAGGAGGGTAAAAACCGAGTAATGTCATCCCACAACCTCTCGTCCAAGGGTAAAGCCGAAAATAAACGGCGGTAATAGCTGAGGCACGCATCTAGAATGTCAAAGACGTCAGATGACGACTGACCATTCTCCAACACCAGACTGGAGATGAGTGTCTCAATGTTCAAGAGGACCCAGCGATCTGTTGGTACAACAGGAAGCAAGGCAGTCAAAGTGTCCTGCTTGCCCCACAAGGCCAGGCGGCGGGCCCTCGAATGCCGCAGCAAGGAGACACAGGCTTCCTTGAGACCCACCCCCAATGTGGTGAGAAGTGCCCGATGGTCAGACACATAAAGCAAGACATCCCCAGCCTGATGAACAGCAGCCCCGCTGAGGCTCTGCCCCAAGAAACGCCCCGACTGATCCAGGTTGACACAAAAACAGACCCCATGCAGTGCACGCCAGACATTGGAAAAGGCGAAATCTGACAGCACCGCACGCAAAGACTGCATATACAGATCACCAGAAACAGGAACACCCCCAATCTTGTCGTGGTGAGGATCCAAGACACAGTTGAAGTCCCTACCAAGGACGATATTGACCTGTGTAACCATGGACCTGTTCAAGCCTGAAAAGAAGGTCTCCCGCTCCCTAGACTGGGCAGATGCATAGACATTGAAAAGCCGAATCTTACCACCCCAAGCGACAACATCAACGTACACCACCCGCCACTCAGCATCACTATGTGATGCGAGGATGGTCCCATTAAAACGCGGGTGAAAGAGGATTCCAACACCCCAAGCATTTGCCGTGACAAACGATCAGAAGGCATGGACAGGGTAAGGAGAAAAAAATGAAAAATGGTCTCTACGAGAGGCAAAATGGATCTCCAGCAAAAATATAATTTCAACTGCAAAGCGGTTGAAGAGGGAGAACACATAGAATTGCTTAGCAATGCTATGTAACCCCTGGATGTTCAAACTAAGGCAAGAAAAACCTATCAACCAATCAGAGGGGAAAAATCAGTGACGCTGCTGATTTGATAGAGTAGATGGAAGCAGGGGGGCGAGCGGCCTCTTGAAGCTACCCGACCCCACCCTCGCTTCGCAGCAGCGGCCGCAGACATCCAACCATCGTCGCTGCAGAACAGGGACATCCGAACCCATGTCCGGGAAAAAAACGGAGTTGCAAGGTCCCCGCACCCCCCAACTGTCCTCACTCTGTCCAGAGAGACAAGGAAGACTGGGATGGTCCAGGAAACTTGTAAACGAGCTGGGTGACGGCATCTGGTCCAATGTCGGGGTCGGCATCTGCATGGCCTCAGGAGAGGGGGCCAGAACATCCACCATCCCCAGAGCCTGTGTCGAGGGTCCCCAAGAACCCCCAGCCACTGCGGTGCTAGCAAGGAAAGCTAGGGGCTCCACGCAGTTTCCATCAACCCCCGCTGACCCATCCCCAACATTTACAGGGGTGGAAGGATCGTGTGCGTCCACATAGCACCAACCCCCACACTACTCGACAGAGAGACAGATGCCGCCTTAGGGGCACATGGTCCGTCCAGAACCCTTACAGGGGCCCCAGTACCCAAAGGATGGTTCAAAGCCTCTTCAGAGGCCCTCATCCGAGCGGCACCCAAAGTGCCACCCTAATCTCCAGAGGACGCAGCCTCCACGACCTGGTGGGCAAGACGTGGCCCTCCTCAAGGGATCGTGACTCACCCTCCCCGGACACGGTAGCCACTGGGACAGGCTCCCTTCGGGTACCCCACCCACAACCGCCGCGGGAGGAAGAGCTGTCGTCTCCATCCGGTTTACCCTCGCCCTTTTGGGCCGCGCAACCGTCGGCAGCCCCGCAGCTACCGCAGCATAACTTACCACACGCTTCGGGCATCGCAAGGGTGTGTAGCCACCAGTACAAATATTACACGCAACGGTACATGAACGTTCCACATATCCGTTAGCCAGACATATCCCGTACCGCGAGTCTGTCACCCAGCCAATAGATGACCATCGAGGTCACAGCCGTCGCATACCCGGGTAATTACATTACCAAGAAACTGTTCACCGATATGAAGTTCGAAACCGTCGTCTTCATGTTAATACATAAATGTCTGTTCCCTGTACACACGGATGGCCGGGTCTGGTGCGCCTTATGCTCGATCTTGCGCACCGTACTATAGGCCGTCAACACGTCCATGACGACGTCATGGGATAGTTCGTAGGGAACCGACCGGAGGGTGATCCACTTTATGTTCTTCTCGGCCAGCTCCACAGACACAGTAAGCTACTTGTAAGTATCATTCAACGGCACTGTAAGACAAGTTACTAGATGAAAGTACAGAATTTACATTGTCAAATATCAGACCTTCTCTTATAGTCTTCCGTTCGAAATCGGCAAACGTGTAATATACAACATCAACAGTAGAAATCAACACTGAAGTTACCAATAGAAACTTCAAGTCGGAAAGCTTCCCATCACACTTTCATCCTGATTTTTTTTCTGATTGCTAGTCAGAGTAACAGTAGTGAAATCTGCTTTTCACAATTTTCTCCAAAAAGCATGTATATACATCTAAGTTTAAATCCTGGCTTGACCACGCTCACTAGTTCTAATATGTTTACTAATTGTGTTTATAAGTTAGTTCAATAAGTGAAAGTTAGTTTGAACATAAAACCTTATAAAATCACTTCCTCGCCGTGGCATTTCGTATCATAGAATGGTTCCTAGTGCTGTTGTTTTTACAAATATAAACTTTTATCTCATAGTTCCGACATTTCTTGATCGATTTGAGATCTAATTACAGTTTTGGACACAAGAATTAGAGGCCTGGCATGACCAAGCGCGTAAGGCTGCGACTCGTAATCCGAGGGTCGCGCTAAACATGCTCGCCCTCCCAGCCGTGGGGGCGTATAATGTGACGGCCAATCCCAATATTCGTTGATAAAAGAGTAGCCCAAGATTGGCGGTGGGTAGTCATGACTAGCTGCCTTCCCTCTAGTCTTACACTGCTAAATTAGGGACGGCTATTGCAGACAGCCTTCGAGTAGCTTTGTGCACAATTCCAAAAACAAACAAACAAATACAAGAATTAGAATCGTTTCGAGTGATGTATTTCACAACGCCCAAATTATCATACTGTAATTTACTCTAATTCTGCCTAAAATAATTTAAATTTGAGGGAAGGCTGGTAGAATTTATGATAGAGTAATAAAATAGAATCGGGTATACATGTGTCCCACGCCTTGTATTACTGGTGTACAAAAATATAGATAATAAAAAATAAAAGAAAAAGTTTATAGATTAATTTACTATAATCCTGCATAGTAGAATTTCAAGTGTTGCGGCTATATACACAATGGGCTATCTGTGCTCTGCCCAGCACGGGTTTCAAAACCCGGAATTTAGCGTGTAAGTCCGCAGACATACCGCTGAGCCACTGGGGGGCTTACAAGAAAGACTAAATTGTGTGAACATATTACAGTAAAACTCGTCTAAGCCAGAAATATCGAAATTTTACAGCATTATCTTAAAATGTCTTTTATAAAAAGCCCTCTACATGTCAGAACCTGCGTAAGGCGGACGGAAAGCTATCTTTTACCTCTTTTATCTATCAACAAGTAGGATTAGAACCTGAATAAGGCGACAAAAATGTTTTAATTAAATATTAATTTCTTATGTAATTAATAATTTCTTTAAATATTAATAAATTCTTGTTTAATTAATAATTTGTTTAAATATTTAAATAATTCTCGGATATTTTGTTACTGTAAGCATTGGTTAAACATATTATGTTCTTTTTTCTGCCGTCATTATTCCGGAGGTCGCTATTGGAAAAAATGATTGACTGTACTTTCAATTGCATTTGCTGATGGGAAATTAGAGAAACCGTGGGTGATAGAAAAAAAATGAAAATCCGCGCCGTTTCAAAAATTTAAGGAAGAATCAACTTTCTGTGGAATGGAAAGCGAATAATAAAACGTGTATGACATGTGCTATATCAGAGAAACCTTTGAACAAATTAAACAAAAGAATGGAAGAAGAAAATCGAAATATTCTACTTTTCCCAAATAATGCAACTTATAACCCAAAAGTTCAACTTTTAAATGTTCGTTTAGTCTTTCATGTATAACAACAGTTCTACAGCCACTATATAATGGAATTATACAGTGTATAAAATTGAAATACAGAAAATTGATGCTTCAGCATATTATTGCAAACATAGACGACTGTAAGAGAGCATCAGAAATGACCATGAAAATTGACGTGTTAGATGCAATTGCATTTTTAAGTCATTCAGTCAGATGCGTAAAAGATGAATGTGTAATAATGTGTTTTTGAAACTGTGGATTTATTTTTGATAACGGCAGAGATTGTGGAGAAGTTGTTTGTTATGATGATTCAAGTGAAATCCAAACTCTGATTGAGAAGACTGATGCAACTGGTTCTGTGAGCGCCGAAAGTTTTGTGAACGTTGGCAGAAATGTTTTAACAGAAACTGATGAAACTTATTTAAAATCTACAATAGAATTACAAGACGGTAACAGTGTGAGAGATTAAGAAGTTGAACAAATGGTGAGGAAATAGAAATTCCTACTTCATCGCAAGTGTTAAGTTATATTAACGATATCAAATTGTATGCAAAAATGGAGGGGGAAAATGAACTTCATCAAAAGGCCGTAGAATAGGAGTTCTCTTTTAACCGCATGAGAAAGTCCATGAAAAAATGAAACAGTTTGAAATTGGACACTTCCTTCAAATAAATTTGATTAAGATGTTGTGCACTTAAGTATATTTTACATGTATGTTTTTGTTCTTATTCTAATAAATACAGCATAAACAGTATAATAACTTCATTCATAAACGTCTTACTTCTCTCGAGTCAAGCAAGTATAACGTTCCGCTCAAAAATTATATGTAATCAAGGAAATGCATGTTCACTGTGTTAGCCAGAAATTCTACTTGGTCCTATGCGATTCCGCTTTAAACATGTTTTACTGTATTGCATCAACATGTTAGTCTATTTGTACACAGAAATTTATCACTGTCTGAATGATAACGTATGTCTGTAAATATTTTCACAATTACAACTGGTATAGTTTCACTTGATTTCAGTAGGATGAAATCGATAAGTATAATTATTGATCATTATCATAGAGTTTTATAAATTATTTTTATCTACAACAACATTATGTATTACATATTTTTACAATAATCTTTGATAACTTGCATTTTACTGAATTACTTTTGTCTCTGGCAAGATAAAACATTATTGCTGTAGTATTTCATAATTTTGCAGTTTATTTTTTGCCACAGTAAAACCCGTGCACCTGTATTTCATTAATGCTATGATGTTTTTATAATTTTTATTTTACACTTTATTATTTCGCATCGTAAAAACCCGTGTAGCGATATTTAATTATTAAGCGTTTCCTGCTTTTTATGTATTTTTTTCTTCTGATCAATGCAAGTAAAAAATGCATTGTTGTACATTATACTATTATAAAATTTGCTTGTTCTTTTGGTTTTATAATATAATTTCGCTCAGCCCTGAATACAAAAGCAGGTCGATGTACTTACTTTTATCATTTTGTTTACAACTTTCTTGTTTCATTTCTTTTCACATGGCCTGGCATGACGAAGCGTGTTAAGGCGTGCGACTCGTAATTCGAGGGTCGCGGGTTTGCATCCTCGTCGCGCCAAACATGGTCGCCCTTTCAGCAGTGGGGGCGTTATAATTTTACGGTCAATCCCAATATTCATTGGTAAAAGAGTAGCCTAAGAGTTGGCGGTGGGTGGTGATGACTAGCTGCCTTCCCTCTAGTCTTACACTGCTAAATTAGGGACGGCTAGCACAGATAGCCCTCGAGTAGCTTTGTGCGAAATTCCAAAACAATTCTTTTCACACAATAAACTACACGATAGATATTCGTAAGGTATTTGTTTGAATTGCTTATATTGAATTTGTTAAGTTTAGAAATACATAATAAAAAGATAAGACAACATTTTGGTATGATTTTACAAATGATTAATGTATATATGATTCATCTTCCATTTACAAGATAATTTTTAGGCCTTAAGTAGATTAACATGTAATTACATTGCTTTGTAACTCTTTTATATAAACAAAAATAATTGTATTAGAAAATATTTATAGTGAAATTTTACAAAGTTTCCTCTTAGTATTTTTTATTTTTCAAATCGAATCATTTGTTTTGGAATTTCGCACAAAGCTACTCGAGGGCTATCTGTGCTAGCCGTCCCTAATTTAGCAGTGTAAGACTAGAGGGAAGGCAGTTAATCATCACCACCCACCGCCAACTCTTGGGCTACTCTTTTACCAACGAATAGTGGGATTGACCGTAACATTATAACGCCCTCACGGCTGAAAGGGCGAGCATGTTTGGCGCGAACCCGCCACCCTCAGATTACGAAGCGCATGCCTTAACGCGCTAGGCCATGCCAGGCCTGCAAATCGAATCAATTGTTACAAAGTTTACTTACATGACATAGCTGTTGTAATTTTAACATAAAGCTACACAGGAGGTTATCTGTGTACAATCTACCGTAAGGAATCATATCCTAAACTTGAGCATTGTAAGTCCATAAACTTATTGTTGACCTCGAGGGATAACAAACAAGTGATGTGTTTAAGATGAACATGAGTTACATCACTAAATTTTACCCAGTTTCATTTGACTTAGAATAACTAATATTTTGTGCGTGAAATAATTCTTATTTATATTTTTATCGTTACTCTATTAGTCTGGAGCTATTGCTTGGTTATACAAAGCAATGACAAAACTGATAAGCAGACATAAATTCATGTTGTTTTTTTACGATGGTTCCTTTGTTTGTAATTAATCAGAAAGATAAACGTTAGTCTGTATGTTGTCTGCCCTCTATGGGTATCGAAACCTAGTTCTAGCGTTGTAAGCCCGCCGACACGCCAATATGCCACTGGGAGACTTTTATGATGATAGACGTATAATGTTGTACAATTATAAATTTTTTTGAGTCACATTTTATACAAATGTTGTGATATGTGGAACCTAAACAACATTGTATTTTACATTAGCTAAACGGCCAGATCAAAAACCTTAAAGTTAAGACAAGATTGTTCTTAATTTAAAACTGTTGATAAGAAGGAAAGCGACCAGTCAAAAATATACCCCATCTACACGGCTACTCTTAAACGAGATTGATTGTCGCTATCATAACTACTCAATCGCACCTCATCCTACGCACGCGTACACACACACACACATAATTGAAAGTACGGGTCGTGTTTAGTGGCATACCGGAGATCGAACCAAGGACCTTTTCATACACGGTTTGGTCTTACCTAAAGAAAGTTTATTTTTTTATATTAAATATCGGATAATTTCTTATGTACTAAACGTAGCAGATTATCACATTCAGACTGGTTAAAAAAACAAAAAATCAAAATATGTTATTCTAAAATTATATGCACGACAATGCATGTTCTAAATATTTATTACACGAAATAACTGCAACACGCATGCAGCAGAAGACCTATGTGGAATGGTAGTGTCTTTTCACTGCATTTCCATTATTTGGATTCGTCATATCTTTATGAAGACTTATTAGACGATCGTGGTTTTCCTATTTAATATGATGCATATTGTATGATCACATCGTGTTGAATAAAACCTGTCGAACAAGACTTTTGTTGCAGAAACCTTCGTATTTCTCATCGAACCACATGTTCGTATCAAATATGTGTTTTCTCATTTTCTTCTTGAGTGAGTTTCCGGTAAACTATGTTTTATATGGTGCTTCCAAAAATACCTACTGCATCAGATTGTCAGAACATTACTATTCTTTCAATTTTAATTACAAATACCTTATTTTTACCATGTATGTGTGTACCTATACGCACACGTTTAAGCATTTATGTTTCTGTATATTCGTAGATATATTTCAGTTCTGAAAACCGTATTTTGTTCAGAAACAAAATGTCACTGTAAGTTGAAGCATAGTGCCATCTATTAATGGCTGGTAAAGCTACTTTAAAATAAAACCTGTACACCCGAAAGCAGCAATATATATGAAAATTAAATTAAAAATTTACTATGTAAGAGATATTTGTACAAGCAATGTAAGGAAATACTCAAATATAGAGTATAACTGCTCTCAATGATATTAATATAGAATGTAATGCATATGAAGTTCGAATGTATAAATTATTTCTGGTATATATAAATATATATTATACATATACTCTTCAAAATAAGAAACGCAAAAGGGGTATTTTTTTATTTTAAAGAAAAATATTTGTAATAACGTTACAAGCTCAGAGTATGTAATGTTATACGTGTTAAGAAACTGATTGTCAGACCAAAATGACAATAAAAGTTGTGCACTTTGAAAACGGGGGAAAACAACTGATTTTTCGGCAAAACGCATTTGTGTCCAATAAATTTGTTTGAGAGATCTGCATGTTCTGCAAGTGCAACATGTGCAAAATCCCTAGAAAAATGACGGGTTGTCGGTTTCTATAGCTCAGTGTTAAACCACCGATACGCAATACAGTTACGCCAAGACTGACTGAAGCACAATGCAAGAACGTCATTGGTCACTTGGAAGCAGGTGAATCTCGATCAGATGTTGCCAGAGCTGTGAATGTCCACCCAAGTACCATCACAACGCTATAGAATCGTGACCAACAACATGGATCAACTCGTGACCGTCCACGATCTGGCAGACCTCGCGTGACCACGCCTGCACAAAATCACTACATCCGGTTACGTCACCTTCGGGATAGGGCCACCACTGCAACGTCTACTGCCTCAACCATACCCGGGCTGCGTAGGATTTCCAATCAGACTGTACGTAACCGTCGACGAAATTCTTAAGCCTCATGTGTAACCCAGCATAGTGAACGTCAACGACGTTTTTCAACATGACAATGCCCGTCCTCACGCAGTCCGACACTCACCATTGTCTTCTTGAGACACCACAACATCAACGTCCTTCCCATCCCCTCCAGATTACCAGATTTAAACCTCATCGAACATCTTTGGGACGAGTTGTACCGACGTATGCGAAGGCGACAACCTCAACCGCAGACTCTACCTTAGCTTGCAGCAGCTTTGCAGGCTGAGTGGACAGCCATTCCACAGGATGTGATTCGTCATCTCATCGTTTCCATGGGCAGGAGATGCCAAGCAGTTATTGATGCTCATGGGGGGCATACTCGTTATTGACGTTGAGTGACGTTAAACTTCAACTAGTGTGCGTGGACTTCGCCTTTGCAGACTTTGGATGTTTAGCAGTGATTGTGCAAAGTTTCACACGTGTCATACAGAACTACCCGGAATAAACTTGTTAACAATTTGTCTCCAATTTTGCCTTTTGCATTTCTTTTTTTGAAGAGTATTTATATACTGTTTATTGGGCATAGACAATTAATAACCGAATATTCGGCTACAAATGAGAACAAAGAATATAAAAATGCTGAATTACTTAAAGCATTTTTATCATGAATAGTATTTACTTCAAGTAAAATATACTGAGAGATAAAATATTACATAGTAGTGAACAAATTAAATTGACTTTAATTATCATTAGTTATTTTGTTAATTTATTTACATTACTTGTTAGCGTTTAGTAAATTACAACCAAAAAAGTGATAATGAGTTTTTCTTTCAAAATAAGAGAGCAGCGGCAGGTTTTCGTTCAAGAAAACACAGAATCATATTTTTTGAACCAAAATTTAATACTAACTACTTTATAACACTATTGTACAATTAAACTTGTTATGTGCTTTAGACTTTCTGAAATTACTAATAGACCCATGATTTACGGAAGTTCTGTCTTCATTTTTAGGTATCTATGCGTATATCGTGCAATGTTGATGAAAATAGCTTCTTATTTGAATGATGGGTAAAATTAATGTATTTTTATTAGAGTAGTATTCTTATTTGGAAAACCTAGTGTCTACGTTATACGTTTCAAGGCTTATGATGTTCAAATTCGAGCATTGATCCTGAAAGTGAACGCAATGCAAGTAGCCACTTTCGATAAAACAGTTTATAGTAGAGGTATGTAGGAAATTAGGTTACGAAAATTACTATCCATAAGCAAATGACGTAAAAATCGGATATTTACAGTTGAAAGTATGCAAAATAAGCAGGAAATTGTTGAAAGTATTGAATTTTCCAATTGCTTAATAAACCATCTGAAATAAATAGAAATATGGAAGATAAATTCAGACTTCACACTTTACTGCCACTTATTGTCAGACGTCAAATTTTTCGAGATCTTTTTCAATGTACTAATAGTTAATTGTGTACATAATAAAGCGCATGGATTATTGACATGATTTTCTATTTTGTTCTGAAACGGGCTAGTAGATGGCAGCAGTGAATTATATAATGTATTATCCGCATCTTCAGAGAATCTTTTTATTAGAAAATATATTGTCCTAGATTAAATAAATATTAATAAAATGTATTTGTTGAACTGTTTGCGAAATAACTTCATAGATAAAATGTATTTTCAACTATAATATAAATATATTATCAGAATCATAAAAATGGTATTTTTTTATTATTTAAAGCTGATTATTTGTTTGGAGAAACAAGTTGTCTGCGGATCAGTAGATCAAGGACTTGAGCCCCCTCACCATAATTCATATTTTCAGATATTATCACTGTTAACTGTCAAGCAATTCTACTGCTCGGTTAAGAGCAGCCGCAGAAGGTGCTGCTCCTGACTGAATTAAAGATTCACAGTTTTGAATCGTAACGGTATCTAACGTGTTCATTAAGTACGTGTCGTACAAGTTGTTTTTCAGAAATATGAATATTAAGAGTGAATAACAGAAGTAGATAGAGCTTAGAACAATGCGATATTGAAATTTCTTACGTTAAATACTCACAATTTAGATGCTTACATTGTGTTATGTAATCACAAAAAGGACAATTTTTGCTAATAAGGAACGAACGTTAGACAATATTTTTGCAAAAGTTGTGTGATTAGCCACTTTATGAAACAACTGAGAGTTAAAATAAGAATACAAAATGTTTACTTATTTAAAATAAATTTCGTGTATCATGTGCATTCTTTCATTATTTGCAGTAGGCATGAAGCAGAACTCATAAAAATGATCAATTCATTTATATTTATTGGTAAAATATGTGAGAAATTTTACGATGATTATAATATTAACATTTTGATAAAGATATACTTTTACTTAACAATAACTTTCTCAGTCTGTTCCTTTTTTTTTTTTTTTTAGAAAACATTCTATCAAAGCATCTGTGAAAATTTTCTTCCTAGGTAATTGACTCCTTAAAAGTTCCAATTAACACATATTTGGATACCTTTAACATGTTTTTATTACCTAGAAACAAAATTACCATTAGTTCACAAAAATCGAATTTTGGTGGAATTTTTGTAATTCATTTCTGAGATGAACCGCTTTCAGGTCGTCTACTTACCTGTTATTTGTACAAGTATCTAACTTTAAATTTTACATATAATAGTGAAGATTACAGTCTTGATGATAATGAACCTTTACAGAATATATCATTCTATTTACAGACAATCATTAAACGAAACGTTTATCTTGTTGCTGCTGCTTTAATGGTAACTTCAAATCTATTACAGGATAACAGTATATATATATATGTACACACAACACATGTTATGACGGATTTTCAATGTATTATGTAACTAGAAATAAACAAAACAAAGCAGATTTTATGATAGAGTTACAATAATACTGGTTTAATAGCAACCTCTTCTTGAGTTAAAATTGTTGAAAACACCTTGATAATCTGCAAGCTAAGCCAATAACGAAACACCCAGATGTGTTTCACTATGAATGGAGACAAGCATAGAACATTAGACTAAATAAACTGTAGGTTTATAGCTATGTTATAGTATCGTTCTATTCTCAGATATGTCGTATATGTACTTTTCAGCTGTACTTTGATGGCAAAGTAAATAAATACTGCTGTTGGTCATTGTTTAGTGTCCTAAGTTCTCTGATTTATTGCACTTTGGTCTTTTTGTTTTCCTAAAACAGAACAATAAGACGTAAGTGTCATTACTTACTGTCATGATATTAGAAAGCAAAAATAAAAACAAGACAAATAAACAATTCTTTTGAATATTTTAAATCTCTTGATCGACTTGTGTGTAAATCTACTTTCGCCAAGATCTTCTTTTGTGGATGTTTTGCTGACTTATTATATGGCTGAAAACAACTTTTCAAATTTATATCTAAATACATCATTTTAAAGGCGCCGCTTCAGATTAACTAAAGTATTCGTGAGACAAATTTTTGCCGGCTACAAAGTTTGAAATTAGTGGATTTTGTTATATGAATCAATCCATATATATATGCAAAAATATATATATATCATTACGATTCGGCACAAAGGGATCTGTTTAATCTTTATTTACTTTCAAATTTAATTAATTACGTTATAAATGGTTATGTGAAAAAGAAAGAAATAGGACAAAATCATTAAGATTTAATGATCTGCAGAAAACCTAAAAAGGTACGTTAATTAAACTGAGTATTTCCAATATAGTATGTTAAAGAAAGGATTTAGTATTTTCACTCTAAAACCGACTTTATGCGCAGATTAAACTGAGTGATGATAAAGTAATTGATAAATGGTTCTCAATTACACGTAAAATAAAAGAATGTATTTTTCAATTTACAGATTTTATTAAACGAAACATTTTTGTTGCTGTTACTATTTTATTTCTAACTTCAAACCTATTCCATGACTAAACAGTTTGGCTCAAGGAATATAATCTGTGGTACTCGTAAAACTGGTGTTATCTTTCCTAGTTTGATTTGGGTTTTCTCCGAACATCTATACAAGGGATACCGACGTTTTTTGTTGTTGTTTTTTTTTTTCGTTTTACGCAAAGCTACGCGAGAGCTATCTGCGCTAGCCGTCCCTAATTTAGCAGTGTAAGACTAAAGGGAAGCTAGTCATCACCACTCACCACCAACTCTTGGGCTACTCTTTTACTACTGAATAGTGAGATTAACCATTATATTATAATGCCTCCGCGGCATAAAGAGCGAGAATGTTTGATGCGATGGGGATTCGAACCTGCGACCCTCATATTTCGAGTCGAACGCCTTAATCCACCTGGCCATGCCAGGCCCCACCTACGTTAGCCATTTTTAATTTTCAACTGATACAGTAGCGAGAATGTTCCTAGTTAACATCAGTAACCGTCATCTTTTAAGCTAATTTAAAAGATTAGAGGAAGGTAACCGTCGTTCTCTTAACACTCTCACAGAACATAACACTGAGCATGATATTTGTCCTTGTTTTCTTGCGGTAAGTGGACGTGAATGATGAACCAACAGATCCATGGTACTGGACTATCATCTCTGAGCCACGCATGTTTTGCCTGGTGTTTTGTTTTTGTGATAATGAGACGCACATCGTGGACTCACTGTTTGGCACGCCAACTACTTCACCATAATAGGTCTTAATAGGTTTCTACTAGGTTTTCCTGGTAGTGCACTTTCAAATATCTATTTGAAACGGTAGAGTTGGTTTTAATTTAACTTAGCTAGAATTAGAATTTTAACGGACCCCAAATAGGCTCAACTCTAATTCTGAGTGCTTATAACTCTAGAAATCGAGTTTCAATATCAACGTTTCTCAGAACATGTGTAGTCTCTTTATGTAACTTGCTTAGTCCCAAAGAAACAACAGTAGAAAAAGGACTACGCATCTTCGGTCAAGGATCTGTGAAATAACAGAGTTACTTAGAAATTCGGCTGAATGGTGATAAATGTCTATTCATAGCGTCGCACAAAATTTTCCATAGCATAAAAAATTTGATATAACTTAATACATTTGTGTTCAATTTTTTATTGACCTGAAAAGAATAAAATATACACATACATAAAGAACTTTGTAACTAACTTGATTATTATATGAGAAACAATTTGTTTCTTACAAATGTTAAGAGTAAAACAAAAGTTAAATTGTTACACTCGACCTTTAACTCTGAAATGTTATTAGAACATGAAGGGGTATTAAATGATTTATTTTTATGTGACAATCACTTTTTATTGGTAAATTGGTTGCGTGTCTTTATATAAAAGTGCATTCAAAACGATCAGCACCAGTTTGCAACTGACAATCCATTGTGATATAATGTTAAGTGGAGGTTATTGTTCGTTGTGTATGAATCAGAGTGTACTGTTCTATCGACTTTTGTCTAAATTGGTTTAATAACTTCTTTCAGCATTGTATTTCCTTTCACAGTTGCTCTCTCTCTCAGTATATACACACACGTACATATATTTAACTAAACAAAGAAAGCCTTTTGTTTGATTGAACTTAACGATATTTCTATAAGTTAATTAAATAATGCTTTTTTGTAGAGCTTACTTATCATACAGTTGTACTTTGCTAATACATAGCATCAAGTAGTAAGTCAGGAGCATTTTTACTAGTGTGTAATACTTGTGTTCATGATACTATTCTATTTCTACACGTTGCTTTGAATTGACCCCATGCATATTTTATAAATTCTATAATTTATCTTAAGTTTCACATAGATTCTGACCTACCTGTTCACATGGGTTGAAATAAGGAACCTTGAAACTAATAATTCTTGTTATATATATTTATAAGTATATAAATAAAATGGATATTATGGGTAAAAGGCTACTACGTCCATTAAAATTTTCATGTAAATTACGTAGATGTGTCACTGCTGAACAAATTGTATATATTTGTATTATTGTTGAATATTTAAAACAAATACCCAAATTGTTGTTTTGAATTAAGCACAAAGCTACACAATGGTTATCTGTGCTCTGCCCACCACGGGTATCGAAACCCGGTTTTTAGCTTTGTAGGTCCGCAGATATACCACTGAGCCACTGGGGAGCAATACCCAAATAAGAAGCGTTAGTGGAGTAACGTTTCTATTGTAAAGGTCAAGTATGTGTCACTTTTAACTGTTACTCCAGTCCAAGTAATTTATCAAGACGAGTAAACTGTACTTCGAAATGTTTAAGATAAATCTAAATTTTTCACTATTTAAGTTTCGAAATTATAGAAAACAGAATTACTTGGTGTGTTTTTAAAGTAGATCTATAATAACGACTTTTTACCACACATTGATTACAACAGGCGGTTTAATATTAAACTGTTTGTTCGATATGCAGCGTGCCAGTACCATGTAAAAAATACTATTGAACCTCCATCTAAAGAACTGGGTAAACATGCCAATTTTTGTGACAAGAAAATATCTTTACGGCAGAAAACAAACTCTTTAAATCACTATTATTAAAACTGAAAGGATAATGACTCGTAAAACTGAATATATATTAGTATACCATAATAAAGAATGGTGAGTTTATCAGTTAGCGAAGAAACTTGGCATCGCACAAGCTGTCTATAATTGATTTCCTTTTTCATACTCCCTTGCTCTTTTCTGAAACAAACTTAAAATCCTAAACATGTTGCAACCTTCAAAAAAACATGGAATAATAAGAAACACTATTTCGCCCTAGAGTAGGCAGTATGGAAATCAACATAATCTCAACCGAATGTGGTTGATTATTGAACTTACGGCATAAATACAAAACGTGGCAGGATATGAAGATAAATGCTAACTTTAGTTCTTATATGTTTTTATTACCACTCTTAAAGCTGTCACCATCGGCTTCCTAATGGCCGGAAATGTAAGGTTCTTCTCAGCACAAAGATTTGATTGTAATTGTTGACTCTCGTTGTTGTAACAAAGACATTTCTGTAGTGACTTACTTCTCAGTAGGTGGAGCTACGAAGGTAATATTTGAGTGAAAGGGATTAGAAAACTGGCTTCAGTAGTTTAATTGAGGCTTAGCAGTGGTCAAATAGAGAGAATGATGACATGCACCTCAATACAGCTCCTCTTACACTTTCATTTCAGTTTATTGATTTAGTGTAAACATATGACTCACAGCTGTATGCACTGATACATTCATATTCAGTTACAAAAACCAAGACATAAATTTTCAGCTGCAATCATTAACGAGCACCTTCTCATCTGTACTTATCTAAGAACACCTTCTCATCTGTACTTATCTAAGAACACCTCCTCATCTGTACTTATCTAAGAACACCTTTACAATTGAACGTACCGAAATACACCTTCACATCTGTGTATAGAAAAGTACACGTTAGCGAATAACTACCTTATATTTGTGTATACCAAAACACGATTTCATATTTTTATGTAACAAAACGTACCTTCACATTTTATATAAAAACACAGCTAGACAGCTGTAACTAGCAACGCACTTCCTAACACCAAAAAAAGTAACAGAATACTTTTGCAGCTGTACGTGTTGAAACACACTTTCATAGCTGTACAAAACAAAGGATACCTTTACAACCATACATAGCAAAATTAGTATAATTTTACAACTGTGCAAACCAAAGAACGCTGACAGATGAACATGCTAAAACATACTTTTATACCAGTGCAAACCGAAGGAAACCTTTACAATTGTATGTATTGAATAACTCCATCAAAGCTGTGCATACCCAAGCACAACATTACAGCATACATACATACCAAGGCATTTATTTACATTTGTAGATAGAGAAGCACTGCTTCACATTTGTGACAATGAAAAGTTTCATACAGTCTATGCTGAAGTGTAAATCCCTGAACGAATTGTTTTTTAGTGTTCGACCTAATGAATTCATATGATGTTGTTCTTGCTATATTAAATTATTAATTTGTATTGAATTTTTCTTGTGTTCATTAACACCTTTCTTTAATTGTTCTTAAAATATATGAATGCTTCCCAAAATAGTATTTATCATTCTGAAAATGTATTTCTTTTATTTTCCATATCATTATTTTATTTCTCCTTTATTTCCTTGTTTAATGAATACAGATTATGCTCGGAATAGTAAGTTATTATATTTCCTTTCAGAATTTTCGCGCCAATATTAAGAATATTCAAGAATTACTAATTTAGTGTATAATACAATGTTATGTACAAATTATTCAACTCATTTGTTTTGTTCTTTAAACATGCAATAAATTATTCTTTACTCAAAAGCTTATTATACTCGCAAGTTGTTTTATTCTGTGGTATTCAGTTTTGCTGACATCTAGTGGAAAAGTCAGAAGTTCTGATAACAGGTTTAGTACTGTTAACCGAAGTTTAGTTAACTTGTATAGTTCTTTAGTGTGCATTTTTGTAATTATCCTAATTAGTTTATTTTGTAATTTTTGTCGCTTAAGTTAATCTCAGTATGATGTGTTTAGAAGCGCTACACAGCCGTATTAAATTGTGGAGCGTACGAGCATTTTTGTATATTGATTGTTTTAACTTCTAATGTGTGTAAGACTTTGAGGATAGTTTGTTGTTGTTTTTTTATTTCGCGCAAAGCTACACGAGAGCTATCTGTGCTAGACATTCCTAATTTATCAGTTTAAGACTAGAGGGAAAGCAACTAATCATCACCACCCATCGCCAACTCTTGGGCTACTCTTTTACCAACGACTAGTGGGAATAACCTTCACATTATAACGCACTCATGGCTGAAATGCCAAGCATGTTTGGCGTGACGGGGATTCGAACCAGCGACCCAGAGATTTCGAGTCGAATGTCTTAATTCACGTGGCCATAGAGGGCCTTTAAAATAAAGAGACAGAAAATGGCTATAGCCGTAATGTTGATAATGTATTTGTTCAATCGTAATTTATTGTTAAAACAATAACACTTAGGAATTTAACAGTTTCTGAGGCTTTTTTCATTACTGTATACTTCGACTTAAACCTATTTTGTTTCATTCGTTCTTCGGCGTAGTTTTGTATGAAAAATTGCGAATTGTGATTGATGGGAACAATTCTCCATTTGAAATACTAGATTTATATTTAGTTTAGTTTTTCTTGACTGTTTGTAATGGGCTTTTTGAAGAGCACCATACTCCAATATCATTAGTAAATTGAGAAACTTGAATGTGTATAAGTTTATCTCGTTAAGTATAGACGTAAAGCTCGAAGCTCAAACGGTGATCATTCGCGGCACGGAAGTCGAAGAGTGAAGTTTTACGCACGTGTGTAGTATGGTAATGTAGCACGGAAAAAACGAAATTATGGATCGCACCAAACAAACTGCAAGAAAATCCACGGACGGAAAAGCACCAAGAAAACAACTTGCCACTAAAGTTGCTCGAAAGAGCACTCCAGCCACATAATGTGTAAAGAAACCTCATCGTTACAGGCTAGGAACTGTAGCCCTCCATGAAATCCGTCGATACCAGAAGTCCACTGAGCTGCTTATTCGAAAACTACCTTTCCAGAGACCGGTGAGAGAAATTGCCCAGGACTTCAAGACTGACCCGAGATTCCAGAGCTCTGCTGTCAAGGCTCTTCAGGAGGCCATTGAGGCATACTTGGTGTGTCTCTTCGAAGACACTAACCTGTGTGTCGAAAGACATCCAACTCGCACGTACAATTCGAGGGGAACGAGCCTAAATGGAGAGAGAGGTGCTGTATCTTACTCTCGCCAATAAACAAACCGTCCTTTTCAGGACCACAAAGTAGGAGGAAGAGGTCTAGTGCACATGACCCTCCAAGATGTTCCACGTAATTACCCAAATACCAACACAGAGAAAGCTAGGTATAGACGTAGAGAAGTGGGATGATGACTCAGCCTGTACCCTGCTGACACAGCATTAAGTCTACGGATTTACGACGCTAAAGTCAGGAATTCTGTTCCTCTCAGTGGACACACCAGATAGCCCGATTGGCTTTGCTATAAGAAAACACATACTGACTCAGTCATAAAGGAGCACGACAGCCGGGCAGAATTATTCAGAAATGTTAACTTTTAAGTTTAACTGATCGGTTATTTAGAAAATTTGAAGTATATTTTTGGATCTATTTTAAACATCAAGGAATATATCTACTGTGAAACAGTCAATAACTATACTTGTTACTGTTGGTTCTGTACATGTACAAATTTTTATACTACCCTTTCAACAAACTATTTTTCCCGGAAATTCATATATAAACACAAGCACGCTAGCTTTGGAATCAAGGGTAAAGGTTACAGCACGTATCCTTTAGCTGTATAAACAGAATAGCTCACGTTTATGGGTCTGAGATATCTGGTCAACCGACATGTCATAACTACATGTAGAAACAGCATGAAAACTTGAAAAAAATAACACATGAATATACTTGAATAAAAATATATTACCTACTATTATTTGATAGATTCTTTAGGCGGAGTATTCATGATGAAACTTTGTAAAATGGACGGCAACTGCCTGATGTGGAGACACAAGCGTTTCGAATCGTCGTCCATTCTACAAAGTTTGATATTACCTACCAGTTATAGAAGAGTGAAACTTATATTTATTTCAATCGTTACAGTTCTTGTGTATTTCACAGAAATATTGCGATCGGCCTAACTTGAAGGTTTGCTATACCTAACTTGTTGTTGGTAATTTTATACCAAAAATAAACCTATTCTAACCTTACAGGTTTCTATAATCGGTATTTATAACTAACTGTTGACCCTTCTCTTTTGGCAGGTAGCTGCTCATTTCATAGCTCTTTTAAACAGAGTACTAAATATTCAACATTCTTACAAAATTAAGTGTAACGTTGAAGAAATTCAGTTGAGAACTTGCCAAAGAAATCATCTACAGGCCAAGTACGAGGCTATTACAGCTAAGATGTTGTAATATGTACAGTAACTTGTTAACATTAAAAAATTCACAAAATTTTGCATATGGAATGTTGGGTGATTGAGGAAAATATATTTCTTTTTTTTATTCTATTTTTAAGATACCATAAACATCCTATTGTGAATACAAAGTGCTGATGGAGAGCAGACATATAACACAACAACTTATCCTATACGGTGTGCCTAAACCTATTAACATGTTTAAAAAGAAAGAATTTGAAATTTGGATATAGAATACAACACATGTTATTTATTGCTTTAGCAAGAGATAAGATTTAGTATTCTAAAGTAAGCATGTATACTGTACATCAGAGTCATATATATATATATATATATTGGAATATTCTTTATCATTTAACATTTACAAACATAAATGGTCTGTGGTCAAGTTTTTGTATACAAAGGGTTATAAACTTTGAGATCCAGTAAATTATCGCCATTAGTTAAACTAATAAAGTAGCAATTTAAGCTGTGTTTACATCTTATATTTTGCAGATAGTTTATTTTAAAAATTAATGTGTGGGAAATGAGTCTCTCAAGTTAAAATATAATAAACCTTAACAACTTATTGTCAATGAATTAAAATAACTGACAAACAGCTAAATTCTAACAAATTCATTGAGCTTTTGTTATTGTATCACTTGTAACATTAACGCTTGTTAAAAATGTTCCGTTTGGGCTTTAATAAGCGCAAGACCACAATTATTTAGGAAATCAAAGACGTATTAAGATGGTGAGACAATCAAAGTCGTTATAATCGATTCAGGACAGTAGTTGTGAGAAGATCCTATTGGTGTTTTTCAAGATGGCCGAACCTGATCAAACGTTGATAATCGACAGCAGATTATATTGAATGGGGAGTGGCATCGCTTTCCCCATTCTTGTATTTCAAGTAAATAAACATTTATTTCGTAACACATAAAGTGAATATTGTAAATATTAGAAATAAACAAAAAAAATGATTAACACCATAATACATGTCACGGAACCCTGGTACAGGAAAATTAAGATTGTTCATGTACCTGTTCGAGGTACTTTCAAGGATTTTACAATATCTCATTAAAAATAAATATATCTGAATAAAATTTTTAAAAAATCTTGTTTATTTTTTGATTTCGAAACTAAATACACCAGACAAAAGTTTACCTCTTTTTTTTTCTGTAAAGTTCTCTATTTTTATTGAGATATCTATTAAAATGAAATAAACGTATTCCAAAATCATTGCGAGTACTCTTTGTCATTAGTTCTATCTTTGAAAAATATATTCTATTTTGACTCGCCAAGCAGTGTATGAACTATAACACTAAAAATGATTTTAGTCACTGGTGTTGGCTGGATCTTAATGAACCTCTGATTTTAGACTCCTTCAGTAGGTTTGGTGCTAATAGAATTTTGGGAAAAAATTATTCCATCCTAAAATTATCACGGCTCAAATTCAGAACCAAATTGTTATTTTATGGGATTAAACATCCATTATACACCTTATTACACTTAGTTCGTTTTACTTATGTTTACGACTTTAGTCAGGTAAGTCTCGTAATTTTAACATTTGTTAAGTAACGAATACAGCATTGGTATCTCAAATTTTGCCCGTGTTCTGTAAGTAGCGAGTAATATACTCACAACGTTGATGTCCGTCAACTGACGCCTATGATCTTCTCTTTGCATTTTTTATTTTTATTTTTCACAATAGCAAATTCCTGCTGTTTATAGATAAATTATCCCAGGTATACTTGTAATAATTCTAGTTTATAAATATATGAAACACTAATGTTTCAAACATTGTATTTTCCAATAAACTTATTCATATTTTAGATATCTATATAGAGCATATAAGGTTTCCTAATTCCAGGGAATAGATGTGGCCTATATATCTAAAGGTTCATGGTTCTCATTTCGTTGTTATTGTTACAAACAAAACACACCCTGCACTTTGGAGTCGCGAACGCATTACAAAAATGACAGTCAAATCCACTGTTCCATTAGACTAATAATTGAGTATTTGGCAATGAATACTGTTTATTGGTTGCCAGTAAACATATCAGTTAGATATTAATGATGACCAGTTTAAACAGTTTATCAATTCCAGCTTCTTGACCCTTGACCCCAGTGGCATAGTGGTATATCTGTGAACTCACAGTATTAGAAACCGGATTTCGATACCAGTTGCGGAGAGAGCACAGATAGCCCATTGTGTTGCTTTGTGCTTAATTCCAAGTAATCAATCTTGGCACTTAGAAATCTCTGAGATTATTTTGTTGCAGAAGTGATCTATCACTTTACAATAGTGAATGAGGATATGAAGCAACGAGTGGTGAACAAGTACCGACTACTTTACTGTATGTACTTATAACATACGGGCCCAGCATGGCCAAGCGTGTTAAGGCGTGCGACTCGTAATCTGAGAGTAGCGGGTTCGCATCCCCGTCGCGCCAAACATGCTCGTCCTTTCAGCCATGGGGGCGTTATAATGTTCGGTCAATTCTACTATTCGTTGGTAAAAGAGTAGCCCAAGAGTTGGCGGTGGGTGGTGATGACTAGCTGCCTTCCCTCTAGTTTTACACTTCTAAATTATGGACGACTAGCGCAGGTAGCCCTCGAATAGCTTTTCGTAAAATTCAAAACAAACCAAACCAATTCTTTTGAGTCGCAAAACCAGACATTTTGGTTGTTTTAATTTATTATGATTTAGTATGTTTTTATTCAATATTTCGATTCTAAGTTTCACTTGTAACACTACCAATTCCCTTAGGATTGTCAGTTCTGAGAAATAAGCTCCCCAGTGGCACGGCTTTAATATCCATGATGGGTAGAGCACATATAGCTATTTGTGTAGCTTTTTGCATAAAAAATAAACTCATAAATAATTTATAAACTTATAAATAACTTATAACATCATTGTGACTTCTTTTCTGAAATAATTTATTTTCTCAAAACTGGTACAGAATAAATGTGCTTGTTTTGGGCCATACATAAATGATTATTATATTTTTTAAAGGGATATTTTTGTTTGTTTTTAATTTTCCAAAAGTTACACGAGGGCTGTCTACGCTAGTACCTCCTAATTTAGCAGTGTAAAACTAGTAGAAAAGCATCTGTCCATTACCATCCACCGCCAACCCTTGAGCTACTCTTTTCCCAACAAATAGAGGAATTGATAGTAATCCGAGGGTAGCGGGTTCGCATCCCCGTCGCACCAAACGTGCTCGCCCTTTCAGCCGTTGGGGCGTTATAACGTCACGATCAATCCTACTATTCATTGGTAAAAGAGTAGCCCAAGAGTTGGCGGTGGGTGGTGGTGACTAGCTGCCTTCTCTCTAGTCTTTTACTGCTAAATTAGGGACGGCTAGGACAGATAGCCCTCGAGTAGCTAGGACAGATGCTTTGTGCGAAATTTAAAAAACAAACAAACAAGCAATTATACATACGAGTGGTGAACACTTACATACTTCTTTAATGTATGTACTTTATACATACTAGTGGTCATAAAGTTAGTAGTGTGTTTAGTTGTTGTGCGTAAACATGTTCTTTATGGAATTTTCGGTATAAATTTCGTGTAATGTAGTAAAAGTTCAATATAGATAGTCAAATTTCAAACATTAGCTCTAAACTTACTGAGGTGTCGATATAGACACCTTGTTTTTCAAATGTATTTTTCTATACTATTTATGCAGCAGAGTAAATCCATAAGTTTGTTATTTAAAGATTATCTGAAACATAAGACTCATACGCATACACTAACCTAAACAAATGTATCACTATTGTAGTTTTGTTTTTTTAATTAAACACAAAGATACACAATGGGCTATCTATGCTCTGCCCACCACGGTATCGAAACCCGGATACTATTGCAATTAATTCCAATAATAATTGTCGATTTTTTATGTATCTGTTATAGAGAATGAGCGAGTTTACCCAATTTCTATTGTCAGTTTTCACACACTGGTATAACGAGAATTTATATATATAGATATACAGTACTGTGCAAAAGTGTTAGATTAGGATGAAGCCAAAAATTAGATGTCAGGCCTTTTTATAAAGAAGAATGGATGGTAAATCACAGGTAAAACATCAACATTTTATGAATGTTCACAGTTAGTACAACATAAACTCAGTGAAAGTGTTTGAGTTCTGCAAACAGTTAATATTTTGTATGTTCTTGTTTTGCTTTAATAACTGCAGACAGTCGTTCAGACATTTTTGCAAAATATTTAATCAAAGTGTCCTTTGGATATTTACTCCAATTGTCTCTAATATACTCCCATACAGTTTCTTTGGAGATAACATTTGATTTATCAAGTTTTGATCTATCATATCAAAGACCTGCTCAAATGGATTAAGATCGGGCTCTGTGGGGGCATTAGGTGAATGAATCCAGCAACTTCTTTCTTAGCTATGTAATTTCTTTGCAGAATGAGTGAGTATTTGGGGTCATTATCTGTTTGGTAATGGAATCCTTTACGAATTATACGCATTGGTTATACCACGACGGATCAGTATCTGATGGTACTTGCACTGGTCCATTATTCCATATATTTTGCAAATATCTCCTGTCACCTCAATACAACAAAAGTAAAAAAAACAACACCACTATCTTTTACCTTCCATCAGCGGACGTACAACCTATCCTTTGAATCAAATATTTAAAATTTGGTCTCATCTGTTTATAATACCTTTTTCAATGATTAACGATTTAGTTTTTGTACTTTTTAACAAATTTCAGCCTCTGGACATATTTGAAAATCAAAGTAAACATTTTTTAACTGCTACAGAACCAAATATTTCATTCTTTTGTTGAATCGTTTTGATACTGTATATCTGAACACTTTTCTATAATTTGGTACATGGTCGTTTTATCATATTTGAGATCAGTGACAGACTTCCTTCTGTTCCGAAGGCTGCATAAACGAAGATACTTTACATCAATATCACTGTTTAGATGTTCTGATTCTTTCTTTCCTATTTTTAAATTTACCTGTCTCAGTCTCTTGATCTAGGGTGTACTTGACAATGTTTTGGGAATATTTCAAGTCTACACAAATTTGTCATAAAGTCTAATTAGCATCATTTAGAGTTTTTATGCAATCTCTCTATTCTATTGTCAAATCTCCACGCTTTTTGAATTGTGGCATAACAACAAAACGTAATACAAAATGCTAAACACTGTTTTATGAAGGTTTATTTGTTGAGTGTTATTAAATTAATTTCTTCTAGCATATACTGTACCGTATATTGGCTCATTGTTGGCCTTTATCGATAAGCAGTGCATTGGATACCGTGACATTTATTACAACCTCAATTTGACCAGTATGTTCATTCAAGCAGGATCCTTATGACATATCTTTGGTACAAGTATATGGGAATTCCAAAGAATGATAAATATCCTGACTCATCCAGTTATCAAAAGGTGTCAATGGACATTACAACAGTGTTGTAATTTACATTCTGTTACGGCATAGAAGGATTATACCCACAAAATTGAAAACAGGTCAAAATATTCTCTTGTTCTAACACCTTTGCACATTACTCTGTATTTATTAAATTACTCGCTACAATGCGATATCAAAAGTGTGTTTACTCTACCGGAATTAAGCAGTAGTAAGGCATTTTAGTAATTTAAGGATAAATAATAATAAATAAAAGACGTGAGGACAGCAGTTTCTTCACAATAGACTTTTGGAGTTTGAGTTCGATTTTAAGAAGTTAAGAAAAAATTATAATATTTTATAAATCAAATCTGAAGAAGTTCAGTGCAGAATAGTTCCAAATTATTGAAAGTGCATTCTATTTTCTATTATTACAAATAATTAGAAAAAAGTTAAACTTTATATCATAGCTTTAAGTTTGTTTGTAAGTAAACACACAGGCGTGTTAAGGCGTGCGACTCGTAATCTGAGAGTAGCGGGTTCGCATCCTCGTCGCGCCAAACATGCTCGTCCTTTCAGCCGTTGGGGCGTTATAATGTTACGGTCAATTCCACTATTCGTTGGTTAAAGAGTAGCCCAAGAGTTGGCGATGGGTGGTGATGACTAGCTGCCTTTCCTCTAGTCTTACACTTCTAAATTAGGGACGGTTAGCACAGAGAGCCCTCGTGTAGCTTTGTGCGAAATTCAAAAAACAACAAAAAACAACTAAGCACATAGCAACACAAAGAATTATATATGTACCCTGTCCACCAAGACTATCAAAACCAGTTTCTAGCATTATAAGTACACAGACATATTGCTGTGCCTCTGGAGGGCTTATATCACTGCGAATACAGAATTGTTTGACTCGGCTAGTACAATTAATTGAAGCTCCTAGTATTACACCGGAATGTCTACGAACTTATAACGCTAAAACTGGGTTTTTTGGTACCCTTGATGGACAGAATACAGATAGCCCATTGTGTAGCTTTGTGCTTAAATTAAATATAAACATGCAATGGACGTAATTGTGGCGCAATTTGTGATCCACTTTAAGTGTTTTACAGCTCCAGAAATTTAATACACACGAAGACAATTTTCTATTATTTATAAAAGTATTAAAAGCAGTTTTATCCAATTAAAGATGAATTGTTTAAGGTAAAAAATACCGAAAAAAAGATTTATTTATATATATAAAAACTATTTTCACATGATTAGAATTGCTGATAAATTGGAATCTAAATTTGATTTTAATTTACTGATTACAGTTTGTTTTTCTCCCAGTGGCACGAACGTACGTTTTACAGATTTTTTCCACTATAAACCGGGATTTGATATCCATTGTGGGTAGAGCACAGATAGCCCTTCGTGTAGCTTTGAACTTAACAACAACAATCAGTTTTATGACGTAGAAAAACAATACAAAATAAGTCAATAGTAGTATAAATATTCTACTCTCACCTGTTATTGCTTAATTCATTATAAGGGATTCTTCAGATTAAATTATTGTCTGGTTAACATTATGTGAATGATAAAACAGTTAGTGTAAATGAAATGCATTAAATAATATTTGAAGATGCAAGCCTATATATACTTGGCAAAATATTAACTTAAATAGTAATAAAGTTAATAATGATTCGATAAAAGTTTAAAGCGATTTTTTTTTTATAAACGACAAAATTTGTTCCTTGGCATAACATCGCGTGTTGTATTTCAGTTATTTTTTCAAGCATTATAAGCTTATTAGCAGAACTAATTAAAATAGTTTATAATTTACAATGCCTGCCGCAAGTTGTTGACAATGTGTTACCAGATCCTGCTTTTTATATTAATTAGTTGGAAATAACTTTTAAGTCTCAGAATTAACCTCTTTCACAAGGGATTGTAAACTTCATGACCCCTGGTGATGTTTTCAAACAAAACTTCATAACTTTATATGATGCTTACTTCTTAATCACCTGAACGATGAAGTATCGTTCGTCCAGCTGTTGACGAACAACCTGTCTAAACAGTTTGATAATCACAGAAGTCAACGTGCACTTAATTAGGTGGTCATTTTAGGTTACGATTACAAGGTACTATCACACAAACTGATATCAAAGTACAAGATCCCCGGAGAATTCAACAGCAGCTCGTGGACGAAACATAAAGAAGTGATCACCTTCTTGTTATAAATAGATATTTATGTTAGTATCATAGCTCGTGTGCAGGGGCACCAGCGGAAGTCACTTTGACTTGCCATTTTACTGATGTTGGCACGTGCCGAAGAGACAAAAACCATGTGACTTTTTATACGTTATAGTAAGGGTAGTGAGCTATGTTTGTTCGAAAAAACAGTAAGTGGAGAGGAAAATACACTTGATGAGTATCTAAGCATGAATATATTAATTCTTTACTTTCTTAATAAGGGGTCTTACTATATATTAGAAACCTGTTTCATTTTTAACAGCGAGTTCCAGATGTTTAATAGCCATATCTCAACTGTTATTAGTCATCTTTTGCCTAAATGTACTTATTTATTAATCTTATCCGTTATTGCAAATCTTCAGCCCAATATTGTAGAAGTGAATTTTGCAGTTAAACTACTAAGCGTCAGAATAGTTACTTTATAACCGTTTTTATACCAATGCTCATAATTTAATGGACGTTTTAAAATAAAAATTGAATACTTGTTCATGAAACTTTTTAAACATTCAGTTCACGCTGTAATATTATCTAGTTATCTCATTCTTAAAGATAGTCATAAACTACGTAAACATAGTTATCAGAAGATATATATATTTCAAAAAGCCGCACAAGGAAGTAAGCGTGGTTAGTGTTACCTACATGACCTTTGCTACGGAATCGACACAGATTGTAAATTTTCTATTGTATTTGAAGGACAATTGATTGGATAAAGATTTTAAGTTTTCTGCAATGTGGTCCAGAATTGTAAAATCCAGGGCAAACATTAATTTGAAGAGTGAACGACGGGATTGAAAATGTTTACAAATAAAAGAAAAATGGAATAAACACAACACTATCACTGACACGATATAATCACCTAATGAATGTTTCGTAAGCAGTACAGCCGGTAACTGATAATAGCGAAGCGGTGACAATTACTGAGTCTTCTGGCAAGGACTTTTTTACACTTATGGATTTAGTTAGAAAAACTGATATAGAAGTTAGAAGGGCTTTATTTCTGAAGGTTATTGTTTTATGGAATATCAAAATATTTTTTACTGTAAAAATTATTTTACTGAAGGCTAAGTGTGATATACACGTTACTCAAATTTTTAATTGCACTGAAAATAATTCTTTGTTTTGTCACAAATTGGTTCTATTTCAGCTATTTTTAACTATTGCTATTTATTAAAAGTTCCTATAGTTCCACTTTCACGTCGAATACGCATTCTATACAGCTGCTCCTTCAACATCAGCTTTATGTTTATTGGATGTATTAATTATTTAGTTGGGTATATTAAATGTTTTGACAATGTCATAATAAATTACGTGGCTAATATTAAGAAAAACTGCAAAATAGTCTGTAGTTCCAGACTTTTCGGATACTCTGTATTATTATTTTTACTTGTTAGCTTGATTTTGTACAATATCATTATACGTTATACGTTTTTAAAACGGAAAGCTCGTAATGTATACCCATTGTATATATTATTGTACTTACATGCAAGCATGATGTTGAATACCCAGTAATACCCGTTTATATGACGAACGATTTGTGTCATATATCGATTACATTCATAACTATCATTGTTTCTGTAATACCTTATTAATACTGTATACCCCTGTACTGATTACTGTAGGTTTTCTACAATACCTGATCAATACTAAAATGATTGAATTGGAACCTGCGATCCAAGAGCCCTAGTCTTCAAGGCATGTTAAGCCTTTTGTATTCAACTGTCCATATTGATAAAATCTTAAAGTAGTTTCTAACCATTTGATACATTCTGACAATCAAATTCATATAACAGTATCAAATTTAAAATACAGCAAAAGTTCGCTCCGTGAAAACGTTTTCTCTTCTCCGAATATAATTTTGACGTCTTAGTGTATGTATGTACTGTATATTGTTATCTCGATAAGCGTATATTTTTGTTTTTCTGTGTCTAAATGTTTTAGCTTATTTTGGTTTTTTTATCAGCACAAAGTTTTTCTTTTTCTCAATAATATTATTTTCTCTTTAATTGCTTCTTTTTTCTATTCTTGTTGAGTACCACATTTTTTCTAGTCAGTGAATATCTTTGCAGTAACAAATACGTCTCATATAATATATATATAAATTCCATAGGTTAGGTGGTTGTTTGTTTTATAGAATTGCACAGTGAGCTGTCAGCCGCGTTTACTGCAGAGAACTAAACCCCGAGTTTTAGTGTTGCAAGTCCATAGACTTACTGCTGTCCCATCGGCAGCTCTGTTATTTCCATGAGGTCTTGTGGTATCTGATAAGAAATTAATTTCAGCTGTTTTATCATTAAAAGGAGATAAAAACAAATGAGGGTAATAAAATATTAAATGTCATGTATACATTATGTTTATAAAGGTACATCATGTACTATAATACTTGAAACATAAGAGACATTCTTCACACTAAAAACCAAGTCAACAACCATATATTCATGAATAAATCATATTTCTTTCAAAATATCTTTCCAAATGTGTTTGTCTGGCGTTTTTCATCATTCAAATTGAAAGGTTTATTATTGCAACAATCACGGCGAGGTAATGAAGGCGTGATGGCTTCTCAGACAAGAACGAATCGACCGTTTGTGTTAAGCAAATAAATGAAACGTGGGCTGAATGGTATTAACGAGTGAAATGGGCTGACGTTTAAGAAGAGTTGGAAGTCCCATAATTCTTCAGTATGTGTGCGTTCGGAGCCATTGACAGTGAGGTCTGGCCTGCTGTCAATTAGTCTTTAAGACACAAATATTTAGATGGTGAATCCCAATGACTATGTTGAACCAATAAACATTGCTCTGCAACAAAAAGCAGAACCAAGGCCTTCTGAGAGGCCTCCCACGCAGCCAGCCACGAGGCGTTGATGGCGAGCGCGCGAAATGATACAGCCCATACACGTGGTCGCTCGTGCATCTTTACGCCTAATACAGCTATTTGGCGAGGTCTTTGCTATTGACGAGTTGTTTAGAAATTCACTATAGTTTAACAAAGCTTGGAATGACAGAATGAAAGTATCGTTCAACAGCAACTTCTTTTTTCTGTTTTTCATGGTCTGTCTAAATTAAGCTGTGGACGTGTGTTGTTCTCCATTTGTTCACTTAAAACAAAAACAAAATTAAGACATCACACAATGATGACATCTTGCAATTAATTTCTTAAAGCTGGTTTATGACGGACCTAAATTATACACATCAGATAAAAAGTTAACTCACTATGCACAAGAATAAGTGTGTTTATAATGTATTTATAAACGAATATATGTATTTATGTATTAATGAAACGTCTGTTCAAGCTGGTATTTTACTCACAGATCTTGGGTCCTTTCGTAATTATTGTGGGCCTTTTTCTCAATACTTGAATTTTGATTGATCTAACAAGTCAAGTGAAATATGGAGTTGTAAAGGCCTTTATTCTTTCTAAATAGTTGATATTTGATAAAAAATGCAGATAACCTGATATTATGTATTAGCTAGTTTTTCCGAAGAATGTCATACATAAAAGAAATATTTCATTTCAAATGAAAAGGAAAAATAATATAAATACTACGTACTTCTTTGAGTAGACAAACTTGAAACATTTTGATATTCTACTTTTATTTGCTGCAGACAAGTAACAGATTATGAGATCTCTGTATTCTACGACTTTAGACAATCATTTTAATGGTGAATATGAAGTTATCTCTAAAGAGAAAGCAAACTCTGATATCGATAAGAAATTGCTACAAATGTTAATACCCATTCAAAGTCGGAAGATGCTATAAATGTTTGATATTTTAGCCTGTATGACCATTAGATACGCCCTTCATCTTACGGCTTGTACAGATACTCAACTATCTGAAGGTTTGACATGTACCAGATTGGTATATACTACCATTGTTTGACGGTTTGACCTGTACCAGATTTGTATATACTACCATTGTTTGACGGTTTGACCTGTACCAGATTGGTATATACGACCATTGTTTGACGGTTTGACCTGTACCAGATTGGTATATACGACCATTGTTTGACGGTTTGACCTGTACCAGATTGGTATATACGACCATTGTTTGACGGTTTGACCTGTACAGGATTGGTAGATACTATCATTGTCTAACGGTTTGACCTGTACAGGATTGGTAGATACTATCATTGTCTAATGGTTTGTCCTTACCAGATTGGTTGATGCTACCATTGTATTACGTTTTGACCTGTACAAAAGTAATAGACGCTACTGTTCTCTGACAGTTTGACCTGTATAAAACTACAACTTACTCTATTGTCCGATAATTTCTCCTGCACAGATCCACAAAATATTATAATTGATGTTTTGAACTGCACAAGAACACAATATGCTGCTATTCCACAGCTGGAATATAGTTTTAGAAAGGTAATTTTTACCGATGCGTACAAACGATGAAGAATTTCTCAGTGCACTATAGTCTCAAACTACCGACAATATTCACATTTTTATCTTCGACGCCACATTTCCAACTGAAGACGTAGTCTCGTTCTACTGTACCCTAAATTCATAAACTATACACGTTAATAGTCTTAAGTTCCACAATTTTTTACTCAAAATTATCTGTGATCTGTTCGTCAGATGTATCAAAAACTAGTTTCTAGCAGATATACTGCTGCTCCACTGGGTATAGATGTAACAGAAATACATATGAATAAATGTCTATAATAACACACTCCATGTCACTTAGTTCACGCTTTTAAACACGCCGTATGTCACACATACACTATATTACCGAGCTAGAGAAGTCTTTATTGAAACCCTATGTCATCGGAGTAGGCAGAATTCTATTAACACATTTCATGTCACACAGCTCGACAAAAGTCGACAATAACATTATTCAAATCACAGACCTAGACAGGTCTCTACAATAACGTAATTTATGTCACATAGCTATATATATAAAAACATGTATTAGCACCCTTCCCATTAATCGACTTCATAACTGAAGAAGTCTCTATTAACCTATTCTATGTCACATAGTAAGAAAAGTTTCTATTCATATGTTTCATGTCAAAAAGTTTGACATATCTGTAGACATTCAATGTCACTTACTTACACATACTACGCCACACAACTTATATGTTTATAAAGATGTATTTACCTATTTCATGTCACACAGCTAAATAGTTTTTCATCTGTGATCAAACTCAGTTAGACTGGTCTCTATTGACACACTCCATGTTATATATGTCATTACCATTCTAATCTATGTCACAAAACTATAGATCAATACACATATATTATCCATTGCCATGTCACAAAGTTAGAGAAGTATTTATTAAAACATTTTTGTGTCACACAGTTGGACGGTTCTCTATTAATACACTTTATGACACATTATTTGACAGTTCTTGACATTAATGCTTTCCATGCGTAACAGTAAGACAGGTCTCTATTAACGCACTCTATGTCACGCAGCTATAGTTTTACATACAGGCATCTATTAATACATTTCATGTTACACATTCAGATGGTTCTTTATATAAACACAATAGACAAACTGTTACTCGTGTAATATTTTTAATATTGTACTTTGTACCATTTTATAATTTTGATTCTAAAGTCCATATTCAGAATTAAATTTTTCTTCAAGAACAAATATTCACTGTGGACCACTTTTAACCAGTATCTCATTAATACAGCACCGTTTAGGTTGCCGCTAGTTTTAGGCAGTCTGTGTTTTCTTTAGGCTATAGTAAGTGATTTCAGGTTGTTGACCCGCCATTCACATGGAAATGCAGAGCAACCATTAAATTACATTTTTATATTCTGATTTATACTAGCTCAATAGGACTGCATTTTGGTTTTGTGTTATATGTACGCCTTTGTTTTAATATATTTTCAACCCATTCAATCGGTCCTAGTTGCGCAAATAGCCCTTGTGTAGCTTTGTGCGAAATACAAACATACCAAACCAGACCAGTCAATCTTAGTAAAACGGGTAGTGAAGGAAACAAAAAATTTATGCTTTCAAGTAAAGTTCATTGGAGTCGCGTCTTGCATTGTTTTCGTCAAATAACTGTTCGCAGTGGTACAGCGGTATGTTTGCGGACTTGCACCGCTAAAATCCAGGTTTTGATACCCGTGGTGGGCAGAACACAGAAAGCCCAATATGTAGCTTTGTGCTTAATTACAAACAAATAATCCTCAAAAGTTTGTTTATAGAGGAAGGTTAAAGAAAGAGACTTGGATAACAAAGCTTGGAAAATAAACCTTCTTTATAATTTGTTTTAAGTAAAATTGTTTAAAGTTCTTTTGCAAACTATGCTATTTTCTGATCAAATCAAACCTGTTTAACCACTTCGACAAATTTAGCTTTTCATCTTTGCAATATTTTGTCTGCTGATAAATAAAAACTTTTTCTCCTGTTCCTCTGGACCCAACTTATTGTGAAACTTTTATACACAAAAATTTCGTATTATTGAATTTCGGTGTTATGAAATAATAAAAGACATTATTAAAGTATTATGGGTCAAATAGATGTAAAAAGTAATACTAGCACATTCTATGATAGTGTTTTCACCGAATCATGCAAGTTAATAGTAAGGACACAACAATTTTTTTTTATCAAGGCACAGTTAGCGTATTCTGAGACATACGACTGGTCAAAATGTTATTGTTTTGTTTTTGAATTTCGCGCTAAGCTACACGAAAACTATCTGCGCTAGTCATTCCTAATTAAAGAGAGTAACTCTTGCGCTACTCTTTAACCACAGAAAAGTGGGATTGATTGTCACATTATAACGCACCCACGGCTTAAAGAACAAAAATATTTGGTGTGAAAGGGGATTCCAAGCCGCGACCCTCAAATTACGAGTCGAGCGCCCTTTCCAACTGGCCATGCAGGCCCAAAAACATTATTATATTATTGGATTCTTATTACTAATAATAATACACTTGTAACTTACTCAGCGCTGTAGTACTAGTGACAACAATACCAGTACATGTTATTAGCAAAACACTATTATTGCTCAACAAAAAGACATATTTTTCTAAAGAAAACTTATCATTCACTTTCTAAATTTTTATGCAAAGATATACAAAATATATCTGCACATTCTCGATCCAGTTTGAACAGCACCTCGTGTTGAGTTTAATCGATACTTGTACACTAGCACACCCATGACTTGAACATCTGCTGCGTATTTTTTGCGGGAAAAGCTTATAAACCATGCCTTCATTTCTTGTGTTTCGAATGATACACTTATTATTGTATAAAACTTATTAACGCAAAATGGATAGGACTAATATATACAACAGGGGTGTCAAAAGGTGATAACTTAGCACTAAGCACTTAGATACTAAGTAAGAAAATACATATAAACAAACGTAAAATCAAAGAAGCCCTACTTATACAGCATCTAAAACCAAAATCAAACCAATGTAAAGGAATACCTTTATACCTATACTAATTAATAACCTAACATTCAACTGCAACGCTCCCTACGATCCCGTAACCGTTTATACTCTCGTCCCTAAGGCAACTATCAGTTGTAAACTTTGTTAACCTGAAGATGACTTAGGAAGGTCGAAACGTTGTTTTCTGCTTATCAATAAAAGTGTTAATACTTATACCAGCCGTTCTGAGATACATTTTTGTTTCAAGTGTGTTTTTTGTCATCAAGAATATTTGTCCAGATCTCGTCAAGTGGATTTTAAAAATGTATTGTTTTATATATTTTTCGGTTACCTAATAAAAGATATAAAAAATGAACAATACATTCAGGGGGTCTTTTTTTTTACCACCCGTGTATCTACTATGCTTCGGATTTTATAAGAAGTTTGAAAAATGTTTAAGGATTTATACAGAAAAAGACATTGATGTTCTAATGAGAGAAAACTGTTGTAAATGCTACACCTGACCAGTCTCAACGATTCTGAAACTCTGATTTATTTAGAAATTTAATATCAAGACTCGTTATTCTGCGAATTACAAAAACTGACACTTATCCAAACACAAAGATTTTATTCGCAAATTTTTATTTGTACCTGCTTTCCAGAAATAGACAGCTATCAAAAGTTTGTACATTAATGACGCACAAGTTCGGAGCCTAAAAAAAACGAAATATAAGTTTAAAGTTTATCCACGACTGAATCAACAAAATACAGAATAGAAAAACTCAATCTTTTTACAAATGCTTTAAATTCAAAAAATATATTTTCATCTTATACATTTTCAGTTATAACAAAATCCAGTTGAATATACTAAGTTTACAGATTAGCAGCTAATAACAGGAACGTTTCATTAAAATGCAACTTTTACCGCTGTTAATATTTTTATGAGTTCATTTAAGTGTTTTGGAATTAACATGAGTGAACCATGCAAGTTTTGTTTTCCATAACACTAAATCTCTTATCACTCTTATATTTTATCTTATCCTTAATTAATAATTTTTATGACATTACTAGTATCAGTTGTAATAAGAACTACCTCAGAGTAGTTTTATCAAACTAAACACATACATCCACGTGTATAATGAATTATATTTTCATTAAGGCACTAACAGTCATAATTTATCGTTTACTAACGAACCTGACACAGAAGACACAATAATTTTACATGTCTAATTAGAAAATTAAATATTTCTATACCGTTTCTTAAGCATGTACATAAGATTCATAAGTTTGAAGAAATAGCTATTGTGTTTAACTTGGTTGTCTATTGTCATAGAAAAACCATCACAGTTTAAACAACTCAAAACAACATATGAAACATTTACCAATATTGTAATTGAGTTTCAATGTTATGATATTTTATTTAAACAAATATTTTGAAAGTGACAAAATCACTTAACATGACTAATATGAATGCACAAAAAGCCAGTTCAGTCAAAGACAGTTTGGTCATTCTTGCATTTACATATTTTATTTAACACGTTCCATCCTCCCTCTTCACAAAGATAATTCTGTTAAGACTGTTTCTATAGCACAACTACCAAAAGTCCATTCGTTTCCTTAGACCGAGCAAGTCACCGTACTAAAATTTCACACATTCACGATACTTTCCTTTCAATCACCAGTTTCTGACGTATACTTGTTATCATTTTCTTCTTCCGTTGTATTGTCGGAATCAAAACCACTCTTTGTTACTAGTTCATTTTCCAATCGCTCAGTGGACTTGGCGCTTTTTTGATTTAACTTTGCCAATTCTTCGCGACCTTCTTTAGAATGTCTCCACTTCATTCGCCGGTTTTGAAACCATACTTTAACCTGTCAAGAGGAAAGGAAAACAGATAATCCTACTTACTTAAAACATTAAGCATAATAAAAACGATTACAAGAAATAAGAACAGTTTTTATTTAGATATCAAATATACAAATTCTACAGTTTCATTCAAAAATGTAAACATAGTAATACTGAAGAGTCAAGCAGTTCAATACATTAGTAAAAAATATCAATATGCAGTTGTAACGAAGACAATTTTAAAATGCTATACTGATTGCAAAATCTCCTTCTAAAATTAAACAAATATTTTGCTCTTGTAAATGAATTTACAAATTTTGAGAACAGGCGGGACATGCGCAATACACAGTCAAGAATATACGTCATATGAAAAAAAACAACTATACTGAAAGAAGCGTAGGTATTAAAATAAACGTATAGCAGTAAATCCATTACAATAGTAAAGTATTAATTTTATTGGTGGATGTCATTTCATTGGTACACGTTATGTATGGCCAGTGGTGGGTATTATTTTATCGCGCATATAGCGTTTAGTGCTGATGGTTGCTATTTCAACTAATAAAACTGCTGGTGTTGGTTATTACATAAGCAACCAACCATACAGAAAGAGCGTTTAATGGAAAATAATGCAGATGCAGGTGGGTTACGTATTTTTGGATTTTATAATCCAAACAGCATGTTACGCATATTTAAGATTCTCTTGCGTTTCAGAGCGTAAAATGGGAACTTGAGATAAAATAATTTAATTTAAAAAACAATTACCCTAAAACTTACTTTAATTAATAAACAAACCTTACAATAAAACCTAAAAGAAGATGCAATGTTAGCTCGAAGATAATTTAAGAATACACTTATGTAATTTAAATACTGTCAAATTCTTTAAGTCTTCCTGATAAAACATTTTAGCAATGTCAAACGATAGTTTCTGACATTACTTCAACATATCAACTACTGTGGATGTATTTTTTATTCAATTGCCCTAAAATGCATTGAATATGTGAAGAAGAAAGCATGAATTATCTTATATCCGGATTATATTGCTAATTTTAGAAAAAAACAACAACACAGAGAAAGTAGAATGTATACACTTCCAAATGTTAACTTACGACTTAGGTGAAGATGTGAATTAGGATTGTGTATGTAGGATTAAAGTTAGCACACTGATCGTAAGAATGAAGTGCAAGAAAGCATGCGACCCGAAATTATTAATTAACAAACTTCTGAGTGACACTAAAGAATGGTGAAATAATATTTCAGCCACGTTATATCTAGTGGTGACGAAGCCTTTCCCTGAATATAAGGGCTATTCGGGCCGGCTGAGACATAACAAATATAACAGTGGTTGAAGCGTTGTTTATTTTATCAAAACGCTTGAACAACAACCGTTACGCTTTGAACTGTGTTAAATTTATGGAGAGAAATTTTTGTGACTTTTTGTTCGTGTCACAACATGTCAGAATTATAGCAAAAATTTTTCACGCCATATTTTTATTCAACACCCTATATTATTCACTAATATTGTCGAACCCAGATTTTTAAAGTTATAAGTTTTTCGACTTTCCATGACCATGAGTAGCATTTTTTAAAAACAAATTAGAATTAGCTGCTGATTATTCAGAAAAATTGAAATGCATAGTGCAGATAGCTCTTGAGTAATTGCTCAAAAACAAAATAATACAAGCTACATTTTCATTCCATCATTGTATTGAGCACTAGAAATAATATATTAATGCTGCTTAACATCCGTCTAACCATGTGACTACTCAAGGCTATGTATTAAAGCTGTCTAACATTTATCTAAGCACTTACAATCCAACTAAAAAAAAATGTATAAAATGATGGTTTCTATTAAGTGATTCCGAACTACTTAGCTTGGAGTATAAAACAAAAATCAGTCAGAAAAGAAATATTTTTTCAACAACAGGTATTGTTTTTGATGAAACAGAATAACTAAATAGGTTACACTTTACAAAATATTATTTTAGTCTATTGTATCACGATAATGGTTCAGCAGTGAACTTGAAGTCTTATAATACTAAAATTATGATTTCGAATCCTAAAGTCAGCAAAGTGAGGATGACCTATTTTTTGTAGTTTTGGGCTTACAGAAACGAAAACGAACAAAGAAGCAAGTATAATGATGTAAGCAGGATGAACGTCTAATAAGTTCCGATAAAGACAACTCAAGAAATGGGAATTTACACTTGGGGTAGAAAAAAACAACAACAGAAACTTGCATATTATGCTTTTAAGTTCTGTTTTCACCATAGGTAATATCATGTTTTTGAAGTAATCCAAGAATACAAAAATGAAAATCATAAGAGAGAAGTGAAAGGCGAAAGCATCCTTGATCTGGATGTTTGGCATTTTATATCTGCTACTTCGTTGCTGTATTGTAACTTACTGCATTAAGGCGCTTGCGTTAGCTCGCGGTTTTGCTACAAAGTACACACTTGTCATTTAAAACCACATTCTGATTACTTATACTAACTGTATATACATTCAACTAGGCTGTTTACCTGTGCATCTGTTAGGCCTAAAGTAGCAGCGAGCTGTCTTCGATCAGGCTTGGTTATGTACTTTTGAATCATAAAACGCTTTTCCAGACCTTTTCTTTGTAAGTTAGAAAAGACGGCCCGTGACCATGAACGTTTTCTCTTTCCTGACGATAGTTGACTATTCAGAAGAAGTGCTTGTGGGGAAGTGTCGAAATTAGAAGTCAGCGTGGTGCCTTGGGAATAGACTGAAAAAAAAGTAATTTAAAACATATGAATCAAGGTTGAAAATCAACTGATGTGTTAACAAAGAAAAAGTTAAGTAAAATTTTGAAACTCTTTTCCCAAGTGTAATAAAGCAACTCCAAAACCGATCAAATCTTCAAACGATAACTGTGTTGACATTTCTTTGTATATATCTTACAAAAGCAAATAAAACGACAGTTTTTCTCCAAAAATATGTTTTTGGTTTTTCACATGCTGTTAGTAAGTGCTCCACCACTATCTAAAAGGACCTAAACAGCCAAAAGTCTTGTTTATTTGTTTGTTTTCGAAGTTCGTGCAAAGTTACACGAGGGCTATCTGCGCTAACCGTCCCTAATTTAGCAGTGTAAGACTAGAAAGAAGGCAGCTAGTCATCACCATCTACCGTCAATTTTTCGGCTACTCTCTTATCAACTAATAGTAGGGTTGATCGTACCATTATAACTTTCCAACGGCTAGAAGGGCGAGCATGTTTGGCGTCACGAAGCCAAAAGTATTAGTAAGCAATATTTTAAAATAGTTTTATCAGAGCATTTTCTCAGCTGGAAAGGTAATATTTAATATCATCATATTTGTTATAAGATTATTTTTATGTGTAAAATTTCATTACAAAAAATAAGAGAAAGTAAGACCCAAAGAGACTTCTAATGAGCCAATTTTGGTCTTAATCCGGTCCTGCCGCCTAAATTATTTTATTGAGGGGCAAATAAGTGTAAATATTATTGAAAACATTTTTGATGGTGGTTAATATTAAAAATTATATGCAAATTAATATATATTATACATTGAAAACGACTATAATTGTTTAATAGGCTGTACAAAAGTTTTAAGTATCATAATTAAGGAATAATAAAAAGTTTCCACCACTAGCTTTCAAGCTTAACTGGACGATTAGACCTTGATGTACCTTAGTTACAGACTTTCAAAATCTGACAAATAAAGCGTTCTAAAATTTCATTGATTCTGTGTGAAAATGTTGGGCATATTCTCTCAAATTATGGAAAAATACGTTTATAATAATAATAAATTTCAAGAGTTTTATTACACCTTAAGATCATCACAATCGAATTTTTGGGTTATTGTTATTCTTGCTTGTTGCAGTAACTGCCAAAAGGAAAATGCATAAATCTCCGAGTTTCCTCTTGACGTGAAAATGTGTTTATAAAAATTCATTATAAATAATTTAGAAACAAAAGAAATACCATTCCTCTAACCCTAATGTGTGTATATATATATATATATATTATTGTTGTTACGGGCAAAACAAAAACTTTTGACTTATAAAACTGTTATACTTAGAATAAAATTATTGGCTGATAAAATTATTTCTACACGAACCTCACAGTAAAAATATTCATGCTTCATAAAAAGGATTTTTTGAAAACACGAGAATTCTTCGATACCAGGATAAAATCGTCAAATCTATATTTGCAAAAAAGTCCCTATAATGACTTTCTGTTGTGCTAAGATAATTTGCTTTCGAAATGAAAACTGACTTATATTTGATATTTGAAATAAAAAACTATAACCAAGACACATTTTCATTTCAGGAATAATACCAGTTTTTGTAATTGAAATCATAACATACTTTGGTAATTTGATTTAGCTTTATGATGAAAATTGTTTCTAGAACTGATTTTATTTAACTCTTTTTAAATATTATTTAACAAAAAATGAACCATTGATTTAATAACAAAATGTATGAAAATCCTTAGATGTACCAGGTCACGTCAATGAACTTATCAGATTGTAATAAACCACTGATATCAAAGAACAAAAGTTGTATTCGTTACATTAATCAATAAACATACACATTGAACAATGTTGAATGTGTCGTTAAAGAGATTACATTTCAATAGGAACTGACTGTAAACTGAGTCGGGTTTAGAGCAGCTTTGGCTTCGAAGTTCGCACAGAACTTTGAAACATTATAAACACCATCCACTCTGTTGCTATGTGCTAATAGGTTAGTTCAAAGCCACACTTTCTAAACATGGCAAAAAGGAATACGTTTTAAATAATGCTTAATAGAAGTTGTTTGTCTTTCTGCACAGCGTTAAACCTGATTTCTGTGTTCCGGCAGCGTGGACAACTCGACCACCCGCGTTCCATGTGCGTCTAGCTCACTGTAACGTGAATAAACAAGATATTTCGAATGTTCCTATAAAGCATGTCATTCCAATGTGTTCTGTAATTCTCAAAGTGTTCAACCAAAAATCACTTTCCGACAAAGAGTTTGAGAATAGAGTTTGAAATAAAAGTTTTGTTATATTCGAAAGCGAAAGTTATACACATGAACCCGTGAAATTACCATTAGTGTCAAACCCACACATATATACAAAGTCTTTACGAGGTTTCATTAATGATTTTTTATCGTGCTTCTCGTGCGCTGAGCACGTATTCTTGGAACTAATTGCTTTCTTTGTTCCAACCTTATAATTATTTAAGTAACAGTATTAATTATAATGCACCTGGTATATGACCTTCTGTCACGAAATTCAACAAGTAAAAATCTATATGAAAATCTTTCTGTTTAAATCATGTCTTTTCTTGATTGTCTCTTTAAAGCCGATTTTCAGATCTGGTGGAAGGCTACTACTACTACCGATAATAATTTCCTTGTCAGAACCAAACCTATTTTGAGTGTCGCAATAACATAGTTGAGCTTGACAGATGGATAAACTTCAACGAGAACTGTCAAAAATCAATCTTAACTGCGTCCAAAGCAGCGTACGTGTTTTGGATCCTTGCAATTTTTTAATCGAGGAAATAATTGAGAATGATTAAGATATACCGTGGAGTAGCAAAGTTTCAATCACGGTCAACAGGTTTGTAGCTATTCGTTAATGAACAATTAGATTCTTGTCTGAAAAAATGCAACGACAGGCGATGAAGGAAAATGTTTACGTAACGCACTGTCAATTACACAACAAGAAGTACGGTAAATTTTTGTTTGACTTAGAAATTCTAACTTACAAGTATCATATCCTATATAAGTTTCGGCAATATATGATAAATCTTGATTTTTTTACGTCCAGCTCCTGTGATCAAGACGCCTCTGGTTGAATGAGAGATTATGTGAAATATATATTATGAATCAGCTTAGAAACCATGTACGTAGAATACTCATGTACTATATCTAAAACAAAAAACATAAAGTCCTGAACACAAATCAATGTAGTTTAATTCCAAGTTCTCTTTAAAACCTGTAGCTCTGAAAATTCTCCATAAAACCAATAATTTATTATTAAGTGCCAACAATAGAAACTTCTGAATTTCTTTTATTTCAATCTGTCTCAACTTAGTTCGTTTACTTTGATGAATGTGCAAGTCGTTCATACAAGTTGTGTATAAACTTTCTGTGTTTTGTCAGTACTCGCCAAGATCTTCCAACATTTACATTAAAGTTTTTAAAGCAAAGAAATGGTTCAGGTTGTTAACAAACATATTGTTATAAATGGAGTTAATTCAAACTGGATCAGTGTCATAAGTGAAATACCTCAGGGCTCAGTTTTAAGACTTTTGCTCTTTTGATTTAGACGAATGACATAGATGTAGGAATGGTCAATAAATTACTTAAATTTGCTGGTGGTATTAAGGTCTTGGGTGTTGCCATCTGTGAAGAGCATGACGTAGTTTTACAAAATGATTTAGTGAGTTAGGCAAATATATGGCAGGAGGGTTTTAATTAAAGTAAATGCAGCATAATCCAGGCGGGTTACATAATTTGAATTATAAGTAAAGTTTGAATGGGAATAACCTTAGCAGAGATAAGGAAGAAAAGGATTATGGTGTTGTGATTGGTCAGTCTTCTTAACTATTCAAGCAATATGCTATCGCTAGTGGTAAAGTAAATAGAAATTTAGATTATGTGTTTATAATTATTAATAATGTTTACGTTAAAATTTCATTCTATAGGTAATGGTATAGGTCACATTTGGAGTATTGTGTTCCTTTTTAGGCTCATTGACTTAAAAAGGGCATTCAGTTGTTGGAAAGATTCAGTAAAGAGTTACTAGAATAGTACTTGGGATGAAGGGGTTTTTGTATGAAGACACGTTAATATCCGTGAAATTGTTTTCTCTTGAAAAATAATCATTAGGAAGGATCTGATTGAGATGTTTAAGGTTTAAGGAATTAACAATGTTGGTGGATCATATTGTTTCATACTTAATTATGAGAATTGTAGGACTGGGGAGCAAAAAATATAAATTTTAGCAGGGTATAAATCATCTTCAGCTAAGACTTTTTTTTCTAAAATGCTTTCCATGTTCACAGTTCCTTTAAAGTAAGAAGCTCCTCAAAATCAGTATCCTTCAGCACTTCTCGGATTTGAGGTCCGACAAAGATGCCGTCTTTGAGCTTAGCAGCACTGAGACATGGGAACACAGTAGACAAGTATTGGAAGGCAGCACCATTTTTGTCCATGGCCTTCACGAAATTCTTCATCAAACCAAGCTTGATGTGAAGAGGAGGAAGAAGCACCTTCTTCATGTCAACCAGAGGATTCTCCTTGACGCTGTGTTCGCAAGGAACGAAAGTGCTTCTAGACCCCCAGTCTTTCTGCTTGTAATGCTGGGATACAGCTCGACTATCCCAGAGACAGAGAAAGCAACAGTATTTTGTGAAGCCCACTTGCATACCCATAAGAAGACCAATGACCTTGAGGTTCCCACACAAACTCCACTGGTACTGGTTGTACTTAACAGCTTCTAAAAGAAGCTCCATATTGTCATAGGACTCTTTTAGATGGACAGAGTGTGCAGTGGGAATGCTGGGATATTTATTCCCGTTGTGCAGAAGCACAGCCTTGAGACTTCGCTTGGAAGAGTCTATAAAAAGACGCTAGTCTGAAGGATTATGTGGCAAACCAAGGAAAGTGAACAAGCCAGGTACATTTGTGCAGTAGCACAACTTGTTTTCCATGTCGAAAAATGAAGCAAGGTCTTTGTTCCGATTCCTGAAACTGGTGATCCTTACATCTTCCTGGACTAGGTTCCACTGTTTAAGCCGAGAAGCCAAGAGCTTTGACTGCTGTTTTGACAGATACAAACCACGAGCAAGGTCATTCAGGTCTTCTTGCGTGATCCAGTGTGGCTCGTTGCCACTTGTTCCTGAAGAAGAAGAGTCAATATCTTCAGAAGAGATTGGCTTGGCAGAATCTTCCCTTGGAAGCATTTCTTCATCTGATTTATTTGCATTTATTGCATAATAACTAAAAAGAAGACATAAGTCACAAAATATTAAAAATTAACCCTGAATGCATATACGCCTTTATGTACAGTATGTGTACAAAATGTACAGTATGCATAACTAAAACACCAGAGGTGATGAGCAAAAACGGATTTCAAATCTGAATTCAGCACCCCCAAATTAGGTTAAAACAGCTATTTTTGTGCTTGCCCCAATTTTGTTGTAAACCAGTGTAATTTTAAAGAGTATTCTGGTCCGGTTGTACTGTTACAAGCCTAGCCTTTCTCGTCTTGTTAAGACGGCTATGAGATTTAGAATATTTAATAGCCATTTCTGACGCTACTCGTCTCTTCTACACTGTGCGTCTTCAATTATCAATGCTAACAATGAACAATAAAAATGTTTCAACCAATTAGATAAGATGGTAGCACGTTATTCACTATCAATTTCTGAAAAACTACCATGAATACAGTAAGTTTTGTATTTAACCTTTAACTTTACTATTAAGGTTAATGCCAATCGACCGTTCTAAATACATCTTCAGGGATATGAAAAATATGAGATAGAACTATTTTACGGTACAAATATGACGTACATTTGTGAAATATATATATAAGACACAATAATAAATATTTCTATTCTTTTGAAGGAAATAAATACGTTTTTTTTCCTAAAGCCACAGATAGCTGAAAGTAAGTTATTACTTCATAACTCTTACTTAATTCACATACAGTTATAATTAACTTGGTGTTTCTTAAAACAAGCAAATGACAACAAAAGTAACCTGTAATATACATATATGTATATATATGTAAATAACGTACGTGTGTAGCCAGGTAGAGTGGAGATGTAGGGAACAGGGTAAGTTGGAATGGCTGTAGTGGCCATCGGATAGGCTCTGTCGAAAGTTTGCTTGTCTGCATGGCATGTGGGTAGAAGGCAGTATCCAGAGAATGATGTAGTAGTGCGCATACACAGATCACAAGACGATGCTGTACTAGTTGGTAGCGTTCCTATGAATAAGGTAACAATTTTACTTCAAAGGTATTAACTTTAAATATATACTACTTTATGTACTGTATTTAGTTGTAATAATAACAATAAAAAACACAGAAAACAAAATGCTAACACTTATCTACCGATGAACACCAGTGGACACTTCCATTTTTAATAGTTAACCTTATTTCATTGTTTTAGACAAACGTGTCACATGTTGCTTTTGAGCATCTGTAGAAACCACGGACATCAAGTAACGTAGAGAGTGCTTTGAGCGCTTTAAACATGTATGAACAAGTTACCACCTTTTTAAGTGTCAGCAGTTCTTGAAATTCAAAACTTTAATAATCCGTAAATGTATTTTCATTACGGTACCCTTAAATTTATTGCGTATCTTTAAAAAGACAGTATGATAGAAGAACGAGACTGACTGTGAAGCCCGAGATGATTATTGTCACGTGTTTACCAATAATTACTGTTCACAGGACAAGCAAAACATGAGTATAACTTTGTAGACCTAGTCTGATCTCTTTAAAATTAGTGTGAATAATATAGCCGACAATAGTGACAGTTCTAAAAGATCCAGACTATTGTAATAAAAATATGTTTGTGTATATATATAAATAGGAGTGTGATTGGCATTTTCATTGACCATGGAAACGTTAGTGTAACATGAGCCCAGGAAGGACGGTGCCTTTAATCACAATGAAAGCATTATAGAAAATCCATCTTAAACTAGGACGAAGAAGTGTGGCATGCTATACGAAAGCCAAAGAGTTATGCGGAAAATAATATCAGTGTCAGGGATGGCAGCAGGTTTCTACCGGCATTATGAAAGGGTAATATTATGATGACCGAGCACAGGAACACGAGTCAGGAAGTATGTTAGATAAAGCTCATTTCATTTAAAACGGATACAGTGTCAGCTTAACACGTGCCACTCTAGTCAGTTTCGCTGCGTTAGGTAAAGAGTTAGTTAAAAAAACAACAACTTTGGAACCGTTTATGTTATGAGTCTACTGAATTTCATGCAAGGCTACTCAAGAGCTACACGTGGTATCCGTCCCTAAGTTTGAAGTAATAGACCAGAGGGTTGACAGCTAGTCAATAGCATCCCCCGTCAACTCTTAAGCTATTCCTAACCAACGAAAAGTGAGATTGAATATTACATTATAACACTCCTACAGATGAAAGCGTGAACATGTTCGGTGGGGGTAACTGAACCAACAACCTGTAGAAAACGGATAGATCGTCCTAGAAGGAGGCCATGCCATACCCCTTTGTATTATGAGAGTAACAGTTAACCTCTACAATTCGATTTAGTTGTCCAAGAGTTAACAATGAGTACTGTTTACTAGTAGTATTCACTCTAACCTTATTACTACTTGGGGACGGGTAGAGCAGATCGTTCGTGTATAGCTGTACACTAAACTTTGAAACAAACAAATAAACAAATTAAAAACCTATATTTATCACACTTTTCAACTTTCGGCTTGTCTTCCCGTTTTCATTTTTTCGAAGATGTTACATGGTGATTCAACACAACTCTGATGACTGTACTAGCCTTTATGCTGCTAATTGTGAACACTGTTAATTATCAGGTTGAGTTCAATATCAAAATTTTCGTTAAGATCATCAATTAAGCCTGATACATTTATTCCACAAAGAACAACTTAAAGATTTCCTTAAGGTATGTGGTGACTCTGCGGAGCTATTGTGTCAGCAAAAGGTGGACATACATGACATTAACGATAGATATCAGGATTTTTCAAATTAATTGTAGGTCACTGATCGATTTTGTTGTTGCAGACCTTCTAAAACTAAAAGGATGAAAAGTCAGAGACTGTTGAAAGAGAAGCTGTGTTAAGACATAATGTTGTGTCTAAAGACAACAATAACTCTCATTTTCCTTAGTAATCTAAAACTTAAATCTTAACACTAATGATTTGTGGATCGCTAATTATTTTATCAAGTATTTATATATTGTTGTTTACATTGAGGCTACTCACACTTATAACTACTTTTTTCCATGTTCAATCGTACTTTGTTTCATGACTATGATTAAACATTACTAGACTACACCACATTTTCAAAAGGATGGCGAGGCAATCTCAGACCACACACTCTTCACTTAAATAAACACGGAGAAATTTGTCAGAGCTGCAGCGGAGGTCCTTGCAGGTATGTGGTGTGGTCGAACGGGATTGTAGTGTTTCCACCATTTTTTCTCATGATAACAGTCGAGGTGTAATTTGAAAACTTTCAGCAGCTTCAAATCCTTGTTTATGGTTTTTTTATGCTGCCAGAGAATACGTCGTAATTGACTTGTAAAAAAAGGTTGGAGAATTCTGTCTTGTGACTATAGCCCTCACATTGGGAATAAAGGCATTGGTTAGAGTCGGTTTAAGGTACGGTTTCGAAACTCTAAATGTTCTGTTGTAGATTTTTTCCGATCTCGTAGAAAACATTTTCCTTCAGAATTCAAGATCGTTTGTATCTGTATTGTTTTTCAATCACGCTAAATAACCATTTAATATGTATCTTAAGTGTAGCAACACATTACGAAGAATATGCTATTTTACCCTACCAATAAGTAATTTGTTGTGGTAAGTGGCTGTTAATTTATTACAAACCAACCATATTGGTGCTAAACATGTGTTTCGTTGTGCCATGGCCTGCATCAGGCACAACGTACCACCGCTCTATAACATAAATATAAAGAGCTAGTACTCATCTGTAAGTCTGACAAAAAGCATTATTTAGTTTTAATGAATTAATACCTGACTGCGTTTATAACATCAAATGACAGTAATTTATGAAAGAAAGACTCCGAGTATTGTGTCTGTATTATTGAAGGAATTGTTTCTTTACTACAAATATACACTGCTGGCCAAAATCTTGAGGCCAATGAACATAAATAAAAATATGCATTTTGCGTTGTTAGACGTAACCATTTATTTGAGTAGAATTTCGAAAGATGAAAATAAGAGAAGGTAAAATAAAAATAAAAAAGTTTTTAACATTTAATAGGGAAAATGTGAACACTATGAAATTTGCTTAAATACCAGCTGGTCAAAAGTTTAAGACCATACTTGAAACGAAGCGTAAATCGGTAAACATGTAACGAAATTTAGTCATTTCTGTTCAAGCATTAGTGTTGTCAACATCTCTCACTGACATCTTTTGTGTTACATTAGGTAAAAACATGGCAAAGACTAAGAAATTGACAGAGTTTGAACGTGTCAGAATTGTTGAGCAGCGAAAAGCAAGGTCTCCCTCAATGTAATCATTGCTGGTGAGAATGGGCGTAGTAAAACTGCTGTTGCAAATTTCTTAAAAGACCCTGAGGGATACAGAACGAGAATTTCAAGTGGTCGCCCAAGAAAATTTCGCCGGCGTTGAGCAGGAGGATTCAACGGGTTGTCCGGCAAGACACCAGCCGATCGTCGAACAAGATTAAAGCTCCTGATATTGCAGCTCAAAAACAATAAGACGGCATCTACGAGAGGAAGGCTTTAAAAATCGTAAAAGTCTTCAAAAGCCACTCCTCCTTCCACATCACGAAACAGCTCGGTTAAACTTTGCAGAGATGTACCAAACATGGGCCGTAGAAAAGTGGAAGATGGTTTTGTTCCTTGATGAGAAATATTTAATCTGGATGGTCCAGATGGCTTCCAACGTTACTGGCACAATAAGGATATCCCACGGGAGACATTTTCTACACGACACAGTGGAGGAGTTTCCATCATGATCTGGGGTACTTTCTCCTTCCATGAAACAATGGAGCTTCAGGTTATACAGGGGTGTCAAACAGCAGCTGGCTACATTGGAAAGAGAATACTTATTGACTGAAGGCTCTCGCTTGTGTGGAAATGACTGGATTTTTCAATAGGAAAACGCTGCAATCCACAATATCCGCAGAACAAAGGACTTTTTATGGCGAATAACGTGATTTTTTGGACCATCCAGCGTTTTCGCCCGAACCGAACCCCATTGAACATGTTTGGGGTGGATGGCAAGGGAAGCCTATAGAAATGTACGTGAATTCCAAACAGTGCATGGTCTTCTTGAAGCCATCTTCATCACTTGCAATGACGTTTCAGCCAGCCTTCTGAAAACGCTTATATCGACCATGCCAATGAGAATGTTTGAAGTTATTCGCAATGACTGCCGTGCAACTCCCTACTGTAATTTCTTGTTGGGCATTTCATACCTTTTTAGAACTTCTTTTTTGGTATGGTCTTAAACTTTTGATCAGCTAGGATTTAGAGTAATTTCATAGTATTTACATTTTTCCTATTAAATGCTAAAAAAGTTTATTTATTTTTATTTTCCATTTTCTTATTTTCATTTTTTTTCGAAGCTCTATTCAAATAAGTGGTTGAATCTAAAACGCAAAATGCATATTTTTTCTTTATGTTCATTGGCCTTAAGATTTTGGCCAGCAGTATATTATAGTGTTTAATGTTAATAAACAAATGCTTGACTGCAAGTATAGTGAAGGCATAACTACTTAGATACAAATGTAATTTAGTAAATCAACTATTTAATACGAGGGTAATGTCTGTTGAACTACATAAGAAAATTTCTGGCCATGAGTAGAATGTCTAGTGCATTGACGAAATAAATACATGATTTCTATACCTAGTATAGAGAAAAATATGTACAAGACTAGGACTATAATGTCTATTAAAGAGAAGAAATGCACTTCTGAATAAGATTCTAACATGTATATGTTATTATGAAGAAATACATACCTGACTTTTAATGTTTAATATGGTGAAGAAACATTAGAACAAAGACATACAATAACCTGTTTAAAGTCAAGTGAAAAGAAGAATCAAATATCCAGAGTAAAGGTATAATGAATAATATAATGAGGAAATAAAGACTGGCTACAAGTATAATGTTTAATAATTACTTGTAACTGAATATTTAGTATATAAAAATAAAATTACCTAACTACAAGTGTAACACCTAGTGTAATAGAAACGTAAGTACGTCACTACGCGTATGTTGAAATAAATATTTTGAGTTAGGTTATTTTGTTGAGGGCTGAGCGTTTAACATGTAGATGACTCGCGAAAGTGTTTTATCTAACCATTTATGGTTTACTTTGGCCAAACTGGCAATACGAAAACAGAAAAAGAAAAAAAAATAGCCAAATAAACCAATCCTGTAACAGCTCCTAGAAATCTTTTCGCATGTTAACTCAACAATTTATTCAAAACTCCATAATTAGATGAGGGTATAGACAACTTAAAAGCGTATTCTGAACGTAATTTGTTATACTTCAACCCATATGATAAAGTTTCGCTAAGAAACTGTTCCACGAGCATCTTTAAGTCGGAATTCCATGATTTCTGATTTGATCTGCAAATCACAATGTATATCATAGATAATAAGTATAATGTTTAGTGAAGTGAAGAAATAATTACATGTATTATAGCTTAACGTGTAGGGTAGTGAGAATGAAAACGTGATTACGAATATGTCTAGTGCAATGGTTTAGTTTGTTTTGTTTTTAATTTCGCGCAAAGCTTCACGAGGGCTATCTCTGTAGGCATCCTTAATTTTGCAGTAAAAATCTAGTTATCACCGTCAACGAATAATGGGATTCATTATAACATTATAACGATTCCACCGCTTAAAGGGCGAACATGTTTGGTGGGAAGGAGATGTGAATCCGCGAACTGCAAATTGCGAGTCTAGTCCAGTGTAGCAAAAATATGTATGTATTTAACTGTAAACAAATGTCCAATATACTTAAGAGCTAAATATCCGACTAAAAAATAATGTTTAGTTAAGTGAAGATATAATTATACTGTTCGTCGATTCTCAGTTTTTATAAGACAAAAGGTGCTTTAAGTTGACCCACACACTTTTGTTTCCTAAAGTACAAAAGATATTTTCCTTCTGGAAACTATATATAACTAATCTGAACACATTTTTTATGATCTGAGTGCATAGAAATTTTCCATCGGAAATAACTGTGACACACCATTTGCGAAAGTGATTAATTTTCGGTGACATAACACCATCCGCATTAAACAATTTCAAAATGTAATTGTGATATATGCTGTTTTATCGCATTTTTGTATCGACTATGTTTGAAAGTGATTTAATGATATATATATTCAAGAATAATTTTAACATAAAGTAATCACCAGATGGCTTAATCACTCTGTATTACAGAGTTAAAAAACAATTCAATTATTCTCTCACAACAAACTATACTGTAATTTGAAAACAATATATCAGTATTAATTTGTTTTCGTTTGTTCTTTCGTCTAAGTGTAAACCAGACGAATGAGTTAACTGCGCTTTGTCCACTGCAAAAAATCTTACCCTAGATTTTAATGTAATTCTATATAATTCCGATTTAAAATGCGACGTATGTACCTTATGGAACGTTGAAAACTTCTAAGCCTAAGAAGTAAAAATTTTAAGCATTAAACTGTAATGTAATATTTATTCCGCATTTCTGTTAGCTCACGATTAGTTGTTCCATCTTATGTAGATATCAAACACGCTCAGAACGTACATAAAAATAAACATTGGAAAGCTAAAATGATATTATAAATACGATTACTCAAAGCAGTGGAATTACAACGACATGGAAAATAGGATATAAAATCAGCTTTTAAGTACTTAATTGAGGTAACCTGAGGGTCGCAAGTTAAAATCACCGTAACACAAAACATGCTAGCCCTTTTAGCTGTGGATGTCTTATAATGTGTAGATCTGTCCCATTATTCGTTGACAAAAGTGTAGTCTAAGAGTTGACGGTGGATGGTGATGACTAGCTGCCTTCCCTCTTGTCTTACACTGCTAAATTAGGGACGGCTAGCGCAGATAGCCCTCGTGTAGCTTTGGGCGAAATTCAAAACAAACCAAACCTTTCTTCTACCCCAGTTCAAAATAATTATAAAGACGACACATGCCTAGTTATAACATAACGTTTTAAGCTCACTATTACCAGTATCTTTGGTAGTAGTTTATTTATTTGTTGAATAGTATTAAGTATATTTCACTTTAATGTTCGAACAAATCACTCCGCTTAAAACAACATTTATTATTTATTAATAATCAGCTAAACGATGGTTTCTCGTGCACATAACAGTCAATAATTTCTTACAATCTCATCATCTATATCAATATGTTTTACATAAATTCGTAAATTAGTTTCAAAAAGTTATGTTTGTCTGTTTGAAATTAAGTACAAAGCTATACAATTGGTTATCTGTGCTCTGACTGCTGTTTCTGCCCGGTTTCTAGCATTTTGAGTCCGCAGATGTATGGGTCTACCATTGGGGTTTCTAAAAAGTGAGAGATATACTGAACAATGTGCGGATATATTTTAAACTTTTTCTAAGCTACAATAATACTGATCTATTGATCCTGTGAGATCAAACGTATCCTATAATGCAAATCTAATTGTATCTTTGGTAATGATCATTGTCGTTTGCAAACACCTTTGGGTGTGAGTGTACAGTGAGATTTGAATAATAGCTTACACAAACACTTCTATAGAGTACTCCAGAAAATGTAATCTTTTTTTCGTACAGTTTACTTCTTTGTTGCCAAATGGACCATCTGCTCTGTATGCAGTGTAAGTATTAATTATAAATCCTCAAGGTTACCCATGAGTCTCTGGAGAGTAGTAAAGTATATGAAGGTCACAAATATTAACGTTAATACTGGCATTCCTCTCGTGAACATTCTGTCGTAATTCTATTTGGTTTGTTTAAATCAGTAAACTTCTAAAGAAGTTCGGTATTCAGTTAATATTATATAGACGTTTGTATAACTGATTCTTTTTTACTTCTAGTTTACACGGACTGAATTACTGAAAAAATGAAAAACTTAACTGAATCCTTCAGCAAATGTTTAAATTAGCTTTTCTTGAAAATTACATTTTCTTGATTTAGCACACATAAAACACTTATTGTAAACGTTTTGTAAATTATTAATGTCATGTACTAGCACAGACTATAATCTGTTGTATTAAGCTATGTTTTATAACAGACTGCTATCTCGTATTTATACATTTTAATCGCACACTGTATTAGTTTCTACTTTAAATTGAATCTACTAACACAACAAATATATACATAACCAGAAAACTGATTTTTAAAACCATGTTTTATGTTCGAGCATTTTTCCCAACATTAAATGTATATGTTGCGCACGGACTAGAATCGAAAAAAAAATCAAAACGTTTTATGGTTTGGGAATAAATTCATCAATGCATTAAGATGCAGTCTAACTTAGATCTACTAATTATTTATATACAACTTACAGTTATATACATCTGTATTTATCAGGTCCAGATGTAAAGCACCAGAGTATTATTTTTTGTGCACGTCTGTGACTTAGCAACTTTTCCTCTCTCTGCAATTAGTTTCGATAACGCAAAACTTTTACAGAAAAAAAATTGGTAAAAGGATTTGATAAAAAATTAACGGAGTTCACCTTATCATTTAGACATTGAGGAATAATTGGAAAAATGTTTTATATGAAAATGTGAGTAAAGAAGAATTTCAATACTAACTTTTCACTGGGACTCGTGATTGGCATACAGTTATGTCTGAAATTATTGAAGATATACTAATTAAGGCTCGTCATAAATACTGCTATAAATAAACTGCATACTGATTTAGGAAACAACATGATATTTTTCTGCTTTGTTACGTATTACAATTTATCTCGAACAAGCGTACAATTTATTATGTTATGTATTACGATTTGAAATAGCCTCAATTTTAATTTAGAATTTAATTTAATGTCGAGATGCATCAAATTTACGGTATTTGCCAACAGGACTGATAAACACAGTTTTGTTTCTTAATACAAATATATTTTAATATAAAAACTATAATACAATTTGTAATAACGGTTATTACAATTTATGATTTATATACAAACGTTTTGCAAACTTACAAACAATATTGAGTCTTCTATCTGATCCGGAACTTCTTTGATATCTTATTGAGTGTTCACGACGAGCGAATTATTTTTGAGTTGATGTAGGTACAATTCACTTAACAGAAAGCTAGCTAGCTCTTCGTTAATCACATGTGAGTTTTTCACAGTTGGAGTTACATAATGTCTTCGTAAAAATACTAACGTCTGATGTTAATCCGCTGAAGTTTGTAATTTCGAAATTACTGGTCAATTATGTATAATTTTCCGATTAATAAGTGTTAATTACAGTTGCAGCTTGTGAAGTTTATGATATACCAAATGTAGCAAATCATTGTATATACTGTCTCTTGACGCGTTGTAGTGGTTACTTTTATTCGATTTAGAGGAGAGTTTATAGGAAAATTAGCTAAGGTAACAATACTGACTATCACTAGTATTTACATACCAGCATAGTTTATTGTTGATTCTTAGACTCGAGAATTTTCTACGAATTTAGTGAATAGACGGGAATTTCGCAATACATGTTTACCAATATAAGTTACACACTATATTTAATTATATATTTAACTGAACCAAACATCGATATTTAAATAAATATATAATAATAAATCTATCATATTTCCAACGGACAGAGATAAAGAAAACAGTGACAGTTAATTTCCTACCACTTATATGTCATTAAAACGGGCTACGAAAGTAACAAATATGGTGCCAAATAAGCAGCTATATTCTAATTTTTGAAACTGTTACACATTTCATCATCAGTAGAAAAGGGATACAGATCATTAAATATTGTATCTAGCATAACTGTTGTATTTAAAATTCATCTGTTTAGATTTCCAAGGATAAAAAGCATTAAATTACAATACAAAAAGGTTTAAAATATAATTATAGCAATTAAAGTGACTGTTTTTAATATCATACTTTTGCCAGCGTAGAATCAGAGATGTTAATATGTTACAAGTAAGTTTAGTTATCAACTGGTATGTAGTTGTCATGGTAGCTGAAACATGAGTTTTATAATTCAGTTTTCTTTGGTAGAAAGGTTTATTTTATTTTATTAACATTTTAGTCATTTACTGTGTTATTAAATACAAATTGTTTTTTTATTAAACGTCCATAGGCACAGATACTTCAAATAATAATTTTAGCTTCAAGGCTCGACATCATGTCTGCATGTTCACGAAATGTACTCAATGTTTCGTGATGACGAGAAACCCACTTGAAGTGAATGGTATCTCAAAACGACTGGTATGGGTATTAAAACGTTTATTAAAATAAAGTAGTGAACAATATTTCGACCTTCCCAAGTGATCTTCAAGTCAACAAAGAACCTGGTATCCTAAGGTCGAAACGTGTTCTCTACTTTATTTTAATAAAAGTTTTAATACCCGTACCAGCCGTTTTGAGGTACTGAAGGTTTCATGCGAACACATATAACAAAGTTGAAGATATTTGCCTGTTAGATAATATTTACTTTACTAAATGATTTCGATTGATATTCATAATGTCAGTGTTTTAATGTGTGCAGTTAATTAGTTACTATTGTAGGTTTTATAATATGTACTCATTGTGCCACGTGGTTACTTGAGCATAAACCTTATTTTTTTATGAAAACGTGATCATCAAACGGGAAATTCAAGATCAAATCCTTATAGTACAAATGTTGTCTTACATTGTTGTTATAAACTACACTTCAGGCGAATAGGAAAATAAGTTGGAGCGACATTGTTTAAAGTCTTGAAATAGGAGTAACAAAGAAGAACAACGATCATGATAAGTCCATAAATATATCACCGATTCCCCTTCGACAGGACTTAGTAACAATGACTCAGTTAATAAAGTTACCGTTGCACTTTGGACAACTACTGGCTGATGTAACAGCTTTAACATGTCAAACTGAAGAGTTGTGAGTGTCGAACATTTGAAAACCCGTATTGTAGTTGAAAGTCAAAGCATAGTATATAGAGAGAAAGTGAGAGAAAGAGAGATAGAGCTATGTGCTCTTAAGCACAGGACTGTCGACATTAAGCAAAAACATATATTATTTGTATATTCTAGTCAAAACCTACGGTGCTGGTTACGATCGGTAGTGAAAGTTCTAGTTGCGCCTCATTTCAGAAGCGGTCCGGCATGGCCAGGTGGGTTAAGGCGTTCAACTCGTAATCTGAGGGTCGCGGGTTCGAATCCCAGTCGTACGAAACATGCTCGCCCTTTCAGCCGTGGGGGCGCTATAATGTGAAGGTCAATCCCACTATTCGTTGGTAAAAGAGTACCCCAAGAGTTATCGGTGGGTAGCGAAGACTAGCTCCCTTCCCTCTAGTCTTACACTACTAAATTAGGGACGGCCAGAGCAGATAGCCCTCGAGTGGCTTTGCATGTAATTAAAAAATACAAACATTTCAGAAGCATACTAAAAGCAAACAACGTCGAATAGCATCTAAATCTAGAGAAATGTTTTTTTATAATATATGCATTTACACAAAAAAGGACTAATCTGTCACCTTGTTAACAATTTAAGATCCAACTTCCAGAAATTTTCCTTTCAAATAATACGTAACAGTGGTCACATGTTTTGATGTATAAATAATGAAATAAACTGGTTTAAAATAAATTTAGCTTTATTCTTTTTCTCCAACGATGTGTTACATAATAAAACTGATATACATTAGTTTAGTATCTTAAGTAGCATTTGGTACTTACCTTTAGTTTTGAAAGGTATGTATGCTTTATTATTACACTTTTAGAAAGAATTGACATGTGGAAAAAATTCAAGGTCCTGTCTTATATGAACGATCTACTAATTCGTACGTACGATATTGTATCTCGTACGTTCGAGTAAATAAGTCGTATGTACGAAGGGATGCATCATTACCGTGCTATCATTTCAAACATACGATATGAAAACATCGTATTTTTTTCAATTTGCGGATCAGGCTTTCGCAGTCACGGGGAAATTCTTTATGGGGAAATAAATTCAAATACTATAGCTTTACAGACCGTTACATCGTGGCTAAAACAGTTGGAAGAAAAATAATAATACTAACAGATTAAGAAAAAACTTTTTCTCATTAAATTCCTATTAAAATATAATAAAACAGATATTTAAAAAAAATTTCAGTGAAGTTCTATTGATACATAATATCAATAATATACGTATTAGAAGACAAAAACTGTCAATAAAAAATTGCGTAAAGTAAGTAAGTGTCAGTATCAGTAATTTTAACCGTTCGGTAAGAATAAACTAAACGTTCGTTAATATAACGGCCACTATTCTGTAAGGAAGTTCACTTTGTTATTCGAAGAAATCTTCTATTCAACTTTTCAATTATTAGCGTTACAGCTCGTGACTTAACCGTATGAAAACCACTAACATCTAGAAGTACTAAATATTTAAAGTATAGGCTTAAATCATCGAAACGTATTATTACTCTGCACCTTTTGCTTTGAAATAACGGGATTTCACAAGTAAGAGGAAAGGATTAAATACGGATCTTCATTTTATTACAGTGTATTCCAGTTCTTTGTCATTATTTTCCTAAATGGGACGGCCTTGAAAATTTAAATGGACCTTTATTATTCGTAGGTTATGTCGTGTCTTAGCGTTGATAGCAACAAAACATTTCTTTAAGGCAGTCAAGTTGAAACACTCTAAAAGTTCGGGACATTTTATTAATAACTGTCAGAAATAAACATTTATTTCTGTTTCTGTCGTGGGCTGTTTCATTTCCAACAGGCAGTATAAAACTTAAAGTTCTGAAACCAATTAAGCTTCTTCATTTTTCAGTGTTGTTGTTTGACCTTTATCTACATATCAGTTTAATTATCCTACCTTTCTCTTCTTCCAAAAGTGAGCAATCAGCTAGAATACGATCTACACCAAACTTGAGGTCACGACTTGACACTGACGAAGACGTTAGTTGAGGAGAGGGTGGAGTTGATGACCGCGAGAGAACAACGCATGTCGCTTTCCGTGGAACACTACGAGATGAGCGGCGGTCAGTCATGGTCGAAGTCAATAGCGTTTTTTTCTCACTCTCGGCCGTTCCTAAAGAAGTACAACACTGGCGGTCATAGAAAGCAGTCGGTAGAAGTGAGGGGTAGGTTGCAGAGGAGTGACATAACATGTAACTGCTAGAGATGAACATGATAGACGGTAGTACCCCCTAACAATGAGATAGATTTTTTTATATTACTTTTGCCGTTGTAGAATATCTTAGTTCTGGAAACCTTCACTGTGTTTTAGTGCAGTGATGAGTTACAAGCTTAAGAAGGAACTTGGGTTCACACTGCGCTATACAGTTTGCTAGCTTTCGCTTCCTCTGCTTGTTAGACTGTACTGCACGTACCAACTGATAACGAGTGCGGGATATTTGTTCGCACGTGCCTCGACGGAACGGCCTGTTTGTGGATAAGGAACCACCATGAATTCGTCATGGATAAACAAGTAATTGATTGGCCAGGTGGACACGCCTTCTAACTGCAAATCTTGATTTAAAAAAACAAAAGCGACACCAGTGAACATATGCTGCAATTCCAATGAACAAGATAATTCAATAATACGATTTTTTTTTTGTTTTCGAAACAATGAATTCATGATATACAGAAAGTCTTCACAACAGTAAATTTAACTATGATTATATAGCTGATATAGCCCTGTCTAACATTGTTTCGTGTTTGAATTGACCATGTAGTAGATAGATAATGCTTACGAGTTCAGGTCAGTCTGTTTGAATTATGTAAAACTCTTGAGATAGAAGTTGATAGTGTAGAATAGTGTATGATTCTAGAACAACTGAGTTGTATTTAATTTAAATTTTATTTGACAAACTTTGCAGATCTGAAACTATTTATCCAAGTTTATACATAATTACATCGAATTAATACTAAAGGGTAGTGGCAATTGCTTACACGTCGTATGTAACTAATCCTTGATACTGGATAATTTGGATCTGTACATCTCTGGGTATCTGAATAGTAGAAACATGATTTTAAAAAACATTGGTAGGAAAATAATTAAAAGTAACACGGGAGTCTAATTTTATGGGAAGAAACAGGACAATAAATAAAGTAGATTAAGATATAAAGCTAAAATATACTCTTCAAAGAAAAAAACGCAAAAGGGATATTTTTTGTTTTAAAGAGAAATATATGTAACAACGTTACAAGCTCAGAGTGATGTTACACGTGTTAAGAAACTGATTGTCAGACCAAAATGACAATAAAAGTTGTGCACTTTGAAAACGGGGGAAAACAATGGATTTTTCGCCAAAACGCATTTGTGTCCAATAAATTTGTTTGACAGATCTGCATGTTTTGCAAGTGCAACACGTGCAAAATCCCTATAAGGGTGACGGGTTTTCGGTTTCCATAGCTCAGAGTTAAGCCACCGACACGCAATACAGTTACGCCAATACTGACTGAAACACAACGCAACAACGCCATTTGTCGCTTGGAAGCAGGAGAGTCTCAATCAGATGTTGCCAGAGCTGTGAATCTCCACCCAAGCACCATCACTAGACTATGGAATCGTCACCAACAACATGGATCAACTCGTGACCGTCCACGATCTGGCAGACCTCGTGTGACCACGCCCACACAAGATCGCTACATCCCGTTACGTAACCTTCGGAATAGGACCACCACTGCGACGTCTACTGCTTCAACCATACCAGGGATGCTTAGAATTTTTGATCAGACCGTACACAACTGTCGACGAGATTCTTAGGCCCCATGTGCAATCCATCATGGTGAACGTCAACGACGTTTATCAACATGACAACGCCCGTCCTCACACAGCCCGACTCACCACTGTCTTCTTGAGACACCACAACATCAACGTCCTTCCCTGGTCCTCCAGGTCATCAGATTTAAACCCCATCGAACATCGTCGGGACGAGTTGGATCGACGTCTGCGACGGCGACAACCTCAACCGCAGACTCTACCTTAGCTTGCAGCAGCTTTGCAGGCTGAGTGGATAGCCATTCCACAGGATGTGATTCGTCATCTTATCGCTTCCATGGGCAGGAGAGGCCAAGCAGTTATTGATGCTTACGGGGAGCATATTCGTTATTGATGTTCAATGACGTTAAACTTCAACTAGTGAGCGTGGACTTTGCCTTTGCAGACTTTGGATGCTCAGCAGTAAATGCGCAAAGTTTTACACATGTCATACAGAACTACCCAGAATAAACTTGTTACCAATTTGTCTCAATTTTTGCCTTTTACCTTTCTTTTTTTAAAGAGTATATATATAAAAACAAGAAATATTTCAAAAGTAAATCGAGATGAGCAAAACATTTGATATAGGTTATTAGAACGATTGAGAATTTAATACACGTTTATTAGAGGAAATGGATGCAGAGGTGTAGGCTCAAGTATATAAAAGGAGCTTCAACTTTTGACGAAAAAATGAAATGAGTAACGAAGCGTAAGTGGGGGATCCTGGTGCATGCTCCCTTGGAAAGTGATGCATATTGATAATATATGATAACAGTTCTTATACGTTTTATTTGTTTTATACATATATATATGGGTGTACTTCCTAACTACAAACGCATGAAATGTCAAAATAATAAGTGAGTTAAGTAAAAATTGAAAATAAATCAGTTAATAAAGGATAAACAAGAAAGAGAAAGTAAAAAAATATTTAAAATAGAAATGAATATATTATAAGATTAAAGATATTATAAGTGTAGGAAAATCGACACAAAAGATTAAATATTAAACTAAATGAAGATTGCGAGTCAAGACAAGACATATAAATTTATACGTATCGTAACGAAACCAATAAAAAGCGTTAATAGCATAGAAAACTGTTGTTTTTTATTGAACATCGTGAAAAGTTATACGAAGGGCATGCGCTTTAGCTGTTACGAATATTAAAGTGATAGAGTAGAGCCAAAGCAGCTAATTAGTACCACCCACCGCCACCTTTTTTGGCTACACTTAACAGACCGAACAGTAGGATTTCACCACATCTTATAATTAACCGAAACTAGGATCGCAATCTGTTTTTATTATATCGCTAGCCAGACGCAAATCATGAAACCTCACCTTCACAGTCCGGAATGCTAACCAACTGGGCCACGCTCGAATCATGAAAATATAAGCAGATAAATCTGAATTAGAGTTTACGAAAATCAATTCTAGAAAAGGCAGAATAAATTGGTATTTATTTTAGGAACATCAGTTTGTTTTCCCTCCAAAATTATCCAATAGGCTACTTCCTCTCCATCCATCACGATGAATTGAACTACGGATATTAATAATGTAAGTCAGTAATATCGCTGGCCAGTGGGGTATATTCTTTTGTCATTTTATTAGAAATGATGCAATATGTTTTTTCTGCGCTAATATACAACAAAATGCAAAAATATCACTAGATTTTTGTATAAAATTAGTAGAAAGAAATCAGGGAAAATAATGTAAAACCAAATTATACTTTTGTGAAATAGTTTGTAAATTCTAAGAAACAGCTCACGCAGTGAAGTCTATATCAGAGATAGAAGTGTTATCAGAATGTGTAAATAGTGTGTGTTTTGAAAACGAGAGTCTGAGATGTTAACAAACCGAGTAAGCTTTCACCCAGTCAGTAAAAAATAGTGCTGTTTTTGTAATTAAAAGAGAGTGTTTATGCACTCTTTAGTTACAAAGATATTTTTGTCATATTTATTTCGTCTATATCTACGTTAAGTTCCAAATAAATGTGCAGCATAAAATCTCGATAAGTATTAGCTAATAGTAATATTTTAACAAATATTTAGTATTCCTTGAATTATGAATACGAAAATGATTTAACAAATCATTTAATTTTCTATTTTAGCTTATTGTAATGATTCAGCAAATGAATTTTATGCTGTGTGTATTATAATATAATATTATTTACTATTATAATATAGTAATATTTACAAGTGTATAGTATTGATTGTTTAAGATCTGAAGAATGCTCAAAGAATGTGCTCATTCATTAGATATCATAACGCAATAAACTGTGTTAATAAACTACTAGTAGATAAACTTTTGTTTTGTATATAATGTGTGTACAATTACTCGACTTCTCAAAAAATGTGTAGTGAAAGAGAAATTAAAAAAATAATTGATGTAGCCATATTAAATCTTAGACTTCTCTCACATGAAGCAAAACGAGTGTTGTGCCATATGAATTAATTTTTTTCTCAAAGATGTTTTCTTTTCACGTATGCGACATTATTAAATGGAAAATATATGAGGACAAATGTTTAAAATGGATGTATGTGTTTTTTATAGCAAAGTCACATCGGGCTATCTGCTGAACCCACCAAAGAAGATCGACCCCTTTAATTTAGGGTTATAAATTCGTAGATGTACCGCTGTACTAGTGGGGGAAATTTTAAAAAATAGATAAATGATGTTATTGTATTATATAGCTGGACATGAATGAAACAAAAACCTGCTAAGCAGAATGTGGGGTTATTGCACTTATATTTAAAGAAAACACGTGTAAAAGATAGGACGCCTATAAACACCGTGCCAGTAGCACAGTGGTATGTTTGCGAACTTAAAACACTGTAAACTAGGTTTCCATACGCGTTATGGGCAGAGCGCAGATAGCCCATTGCGTATCTTTGTGTTTAACTACAAACATACTGTAAACGAATTGTACCTCTTCACACAACAATTTATTTTTATATAAACACCTTGTACTTGTGAATAATTCCTGTCTTAAACGAAGGTCTTCAGATGTTTTCTTTGTCGAACTCTTGAGAAATTGAAGTGATAAAATAATAACTTTTAAACATTATAGTACCAAGAAGTGTAAAAATCAACTGTCTTCATTTGTCATTTTTATCTTCTATAACTGTTTTAACTCTTTTTATTATTATTCCCTAAAGAATTAACAAAGCATCAAGTTTACTACCATTAATAACCAAAATAATGTAATATTTATTCCCTTAACCGGTAAACTCGTTTTTCACGTATTAAGTGTATTTAAAATGGAGATTTGTATACTTTTAGGCTACTATTAGAATTTTTATTGAACTGCAACTGAAGTGAAAAAGAAAAGAATTAATCGATTGGCTTTCTTAACGTGTTTATGTATGTTACTAAAGTAAGTATATTGAAAGTTAATGCTATACAAGTTGTTGTTTATCACTCTTATAAAAAAAATCACATTAAACGTCGTTCACCTTTGCTCTTGTATAAACGTAAAAGTATTATTGTATCCAACTGGAATATTGAATTCTCATGTGTTTGTTTTGTTTTGGAATTTCGCACAAAGCTACTCGAGGGCTATCTGTGCTAATTCTCATGTGAATTAGCATAAATGCAAGCATGGACTGACTGAGAGACATTTTACTTTTAATTACATAAATATCATTTAGATAACGTTGTGACCAATATTATTGCATGTTTTGAAAGATAAAAAGATGATCTTGCTAAATATAATATTAAATTTTATTAATCCACAAAAAATCATATAATCTTACAAAGTCCAATATAAAATTTCATAAAAGCATACACATATCAAAAATCGGTGTTAAAATGTAGTTACATTAAATAATTTGTTATTAATTATTTCCACAAAAATATGATTGGCAAATGATTTTTAAAAATTTACAATAATTACAATTTATTGAGTTAATTTGGTTCGTACTATCCACTGTAGTAGATTGTTCATGGATGTTGATGATGTGAATAGTGTCTGCACAATTACCATATCTGTCGCATCATTGTGATGAACACGGCATTAGACGAAAGATCTTTGTGTCACTGGATCTGACAAATGTAGTAAGGTTGACATATTATAACAGATGCGCTTTTGCTTTCACTCAGGGGTTCTTAAAATAACAAACAATATAATATTACACACTATTAGATTTCATGAAACTATAACTTAAATAATCTTATAACTTGTGATATTCATTTTCAGAAACCCATAACAAACCAGATAACCTCACAATACGTGGTATTAAATTTTTTAAGACTACAACAAACTAGATAATCTTATAAGGTACGATATTTCATAAAACTATAAAAATCATTTATTCTTAGAAATTACTAATTTTCGTGAAACCATAGCAAACCAGAAAATCTCATAATATGTGGTATGAAACTTTATAAAATTAGAATAAACCAGATAATGTTACAAGGTATGTTGTTAAATTTCCTAAAAGCACAGTGATAAATCATAAAAAATCAGATATTTTTTCACGGTATATATATTTGTATTTGTATATATACAAATAAGTTATAAAACAAACTATAGTAGCGTTTAATTTAAGTTATAACGAATTAAGTAGCTTTATCATGTGTTACATTAGATGCCATAAAACTTTCTCAAACAGGACATGTTTGGATTAAAGAAAAAAATAATTAATATTTTGAGTATTAACATCAGTTTTTATGGTGACGATACATTTATTGAGTTACAAAACTAAAATCCGAGTTTTGATTCCTCGCGGCAGACAACGTGCAGATTGTGTAACTTTCCGTTAGAACAAATTTTAAAGGGGATTGGATGACACTTAGCGACCGCTTAATCAAAAAAGATTTAAACAGTCGTTATAACAAAGTGTTTATTGTGTAAGCAAATTAACCGTTCTTCCTTTTTGTTAACAGTATTCCTATTGATAAATAGAGATTGTAGCATAGCGATATTTCTTATATATATATATATATATATGGGACTTATATGAATAGTTAGTACAAAATAAAGTAAATATTTTCAGATTATTTCACCATAATCGCTACAAATAGCAATACTGATATACAGCAGTACAAAAAAAGAAATGATTGTGAATAAATAAACGTCATGGATCAAAACACAACTTCAAATAAATCTTAAGTGGGTCAGAAGTTGCTTGACCTTTGTGAGAAATCGTTCTTCTGTTATAGCGTATAACGGAGCCGTGAAGATTACGACACTTCGTTAAGTTTATCAACATCATGTTGACAAACCTTTTGGTACCTAATATTGCCCGTTTTATAGTCCATGAAGATCCAGTTTTGCAGAACGTGTGAGAAAGGTTAGAGTCAGATGACTAACAAGTTAGTCACAACTTTCAATAACACATTAAGGAAAGTATATTTTAGAATTAATCGTTGAACCTTGTTTTCGTTTCACAACATTATTTGTATTTCTTGGTTTTCTGTAACAAATATTGTGTTATAGTAACTTGATATTTATATGATCAAATTAGATATTATAATTTTACGTATCTATCCCTTTAAATTTTGATTGGGTGTGTATTTATAAATTAGCCTGTATCTATTGGTTTATCGTATTTCTATCTGCCCTTTTATTACAGCATCATAGAGTTAGTGTCCTGTATGCAAACGTTTAATTAATACATGAGTCCGCATGAGCTTCACATTTAAAATTTTATACTGGCGAAAATACAGTGAGAAAGAAATTACAGTTAGAAAGATAATATATGTATTTCACTTTCTTTATTAACATAAAGTTTAGAAATATTCATCTTACTTTGAATATTGTTCATCTTGTCAGTATAAAAACAAACAAATCTCTAAGGCTTCTAAAAAGTCATTAAAGTAAGGCACGAATGATGCTGCAGTTACGTAAGTAGCTTCTGTGTCTTCATAAAGTTTTGTATTTATTTCGTTAACATTTTAACCAAACGTAAAACTGTTTAATATTCAAATTTTTGTTTTCGAGCAGTAGACTTCTCAGTGGCTCAGCAATAAGTCTGAAATCTTGTAACACTAAAAACCGGGTTTCGATACCCATTGTAACTATAATCTCAAGTAACTGACCCCTTTACTCTAACTTGATCGGTTTTTGTGCACGTACACTGTTTTTGTCAGATATCATTGCTTTTTTATTTGATTACAATTTTAAAGGCACTTGAATTTAATGAAAATTTATTATTATCTTTAAACACAAACACTTCCACCAGCATATATACGCTAGTTTTTAATTTTAGTTTCCATTAATTTAAATAAAAACTTAAATGTATAGAAATTAATAATTCCTACGTGAAGTGAAATTTGGGTTAAAAATATTAGAAGATACTTCAACATCAATACTTAGCTTTTCCCCACAAGACCAATGTTGGACTTCACAGCGTTTCCCTTTACTCTTGAATCCTAAAATCATTCTCTGCTTTAAATTCACATAACATTTGTTGTGCCTCTAATTACCACTGTATGCAATAACTATTAAAAGTTACGAATATGCTTCATTTTATTACTATAAATATTACGTATGTTGACCTGCTTTAGATATAGTTTCAATCAATATCTGTCTGTGTTATATTAGTTGTGGCATTCCACAACAAAAAATAATAACTCATGGAAGTACAATAACTCATCACTTGTTAACGGTTCACTAATTTTAAGTGTAAAATTAAGATGAAGTTATTGCTCTTATGTGATATAAGAGTATCTAAATATGTTCAGAAACATAAGGACAGGGGTATTTTAGCATAAGAAAGAGCTATATGAACAACCAAGGTCTGTATTAAATGTTTGATTCTCTGTTTATTGTTATACTAGTGCTATTCAATCATGTCGTCTAATAACGTAACAAACTCACTTATGAGTCTTTCAGGGCAAACTGCAATTATTTTTTTCTATGTTTAAAAATGTCTACTGATTTTCAAATCAAATGGTTATGTTATCATATAACATAAGTTGATCACTTTATTAAACAACTTTCTGAAAGAAAGAAACTTTATTTATTTATTTATTCAGATTAAGATCTGAACACGCTGCGTTAATCAATTTAAGCTTTCTTACTTAACCTATAATAGATATGACACATTTTAATACGGTGTATTTTTTGAAAATTAATTAAAATAAATTTCCGCTCGAAATTATATCCTAGATTTAGTTGGAAAAGGTAATACATAGCCGTATATATTTATACCATTACGTTATCCCTTTATTTCAGATTTTCATGTCCTATAGTTCTTAAGTCATAAATTTTAAAACAGAAGTTTCAGGAGTAAATTGCCTTTAAATTAAGAAAATAATAATCAAAGGTATTAATATATACGCCACAGTTATCAACACCCTGCTTAAGGTTAATATTTACAGGTGGAATTTTTGCTTTGTGCCAGCTATCATTTGTTCTTTCATTATACGTTTCAATTTTTTAAAAAGAATAGCTTTAGCACTTTTTGACTGCTTTCTCTCTTAAAGTAAAACAGATACGAAGATAGTATTTTTAATACGATGCACGAATGTTTAGATTTGTTAGAAATACGATGTCAGTATTTATGTAATATGTCGTTACAAGAAACGGTATCGAAACCATTTTTTGATTTCCTTTACCCACCTGTATATCAACTGAAGAGTATGACTAATTAATATCTTCTTTGATGAATTTTGTTTTTATTGGTATAATAGATCTTTACATATTACATTTTTCATTATTAATGGCTTAGAAAAGCCTTTAAAAATGTCTGGGCACCATAAGCAGAACTTGCCTAATTACGTGTTTAAATAATTCAATAATGTTCAGACATTTCGTGGTGCGTAATAACATCAAGCCAAAAACTGTTTATAAAAGACATTACCAAGTTATCCTTCTATATAAGGGGAACATTTGCTCTTATAAACTAAGTGTCGTACTAACAAACATGTTTGTCAAACACATAAACGAATCTATTATTCGATTCACAACTTTTTTAACGCTCGCTCAGGATTTTGCGAGATGCGTGTCCTACCATACCATGCGTTGGCTTTGTTACCAGTACTAACATTTTGTCCACTTAAAACTTTTAATTATTATAACAATAGCGTATAAATCACTGATCTTGTTGTGTTTGATATCCAAACAAAATTAGTAAGGGGAAGAAACAAATAAAAATTATATTTCATCCGTATTTATAAGAGAAACTTGGGCTCTTTAGTATACATAATACAGTCATATCTACTGAACTGACTAAATAATTCACTGTCCGAATAACTATTTGATTAATTAATTCACAAGTTATTATATGAGTAACTAACTCACTCTTTAACTGCCTAACTCACGAAATGACCAAGTATCTCACTTACTTTGGTGTTTTTAAAAAATATTTTTACCCGACTCTCCTGATAATTCAAGACGTCACATCAAATAAAGGTACTCAAATATTTCTAGGCGTCATGCCGACCTTCCTCTAGAAAACAATACCAAACGTCCAAATTAAAATATTAGAAACATTGTCTACAACACTGAATATGTTGTTAAATAGCATTAAATAAAAAATATTATAAACATTGTCAACAACACTAAATATGTTGTTAAATAGCATTAAATAAAAAATATTATAAACATTGTCAACAACACTGAATATGTTGTTAAATAGCATTAAATAAAAATATTATAAACATTGTCAACAACAACACTGAATATGTTGTTAAATAGCATTAAATAAAAATATTCGAAACACTGTCTACACCAACATTAAATATGTTGTTAAATTGCATTTTAAAAATAAAGTATTGAATCTTAATTGTTTTTCGTTATGTTTTGAGCTTGAGACTGTTATTTAATATCAGAATTAGAATAACGTTTGAAAGACCAAATGACAGCTTTTTCAGTATTTAAAAAATCAGGATTTTAATAGCTTTTTACCGTGTGTTGTGTATGCAAGTAATATACTGAGAGTTTACATATTAAACACTGTGAATTATATCATTTAGTAGATATTGAGGAATAAATTGTGAACACGATTTTCTCTATAAAACGTATACATACAAAACATTATTCACTCTTTAGTATATGTTAACAACTAACATAATTCACCTTTCAAATTATGTTTAAGAATGGATATAAGTTATTGAAATTTCTTTCTTAATTTTCTTGCACAATATGTTACCTCACCAGCTCAACAGTGAGCGTCAGAATGTATTATGTTAAATTCATGATTCGATACCTATGGTGTGCGCAGCTTAGGTAACACATTGCTTTTCTTTGTGCTTAGAACAAGCATGCGTATATTTGTGGTAACATTTGTTAGGGGGATTGACTTTTAAATGCGAGGAGTTGGTAATTAGTGTAAAGTACAAGTAAGTATTTAGCACAGAGACCGTCATTTTCTATTGTGGCGTTTCCTACTTCCCCTGTATTGCAGCTTGTTATCGTGGGAGAATTTTAACATATTTATACCTAGAAGTTGTTTTTAGCTTCCACTGATATTGTGAAATTGGAATTTGAGGTTATCTTATAAACCAATTGTTAAAATAGGATGGTCATGTTTACTTTGGAATGTTTAGATGAGAAACAATACTGGAAATAAAGAGGTGAAAGAAATTACGTAAAGAAGATATAGTCTAAAAAAATAATTTAATGAAGTGTAACAATAAATATTATGAAGCATTCTATTGTGCTGAATTTACAGAAAAAATTGTAAGTTTTCATAAGTGAATAGATAATAATTGAGAACTCATAAATGACGGCAGCCAAGAATTGGTTCATTAGTGTCACAGACAAAGGGTATTGTAAATGAGCGCTCATTGATTTTATAGCTAAATTGTAAACTTTTAATTTTTAGAAATGTGATGAATTGTTAAGTAAAGTAGAAAAAGTTTTGAAAGAACTGAATGATTACAATCTAAGCAATCTTTATAGGCTATATACTTCGGGATCTCAACATCATTTTAAATGATAAGAAGAAGCATAAGCATATCTGAATAACTTAAGATATTTCAAGCAAAGTAAAATTATAACAAATTTTAATTTAATTTATAAACATGAGTGACAGAAACAAGTTACACAATCACTGATTATGCGGATCTTGGCGTTTTAAGTTTGTAAAATTACTATTGATCAACTGATAAGTCCATTTACTATACAAAAACAAAACAACTTTCCGTCTGCTACGCCAGTATCTTGGGTTTTGTGGTATCGATCGACACGAAACTTGCACGAAAGGTCGAAGCTTTCTGCCGGGGCAAGCAAATTTGTCTTTCTAAAGTTCTTCCAGCCACATATTTATATGGAACAAATGTTGCTATATTTTGGCGATAAAATTTAATTTAAAGGTAAGCTGATAGATATAGTGTTGTGTAATAAAATCCAATCGGGTGGCCCTAGCTTAGTATTACAGGCGCACAAAAATCTTAATCATTATCAAAAATTACCCAATATGTTTTATTGCTTACTAAAGAAACATCCCCTACTGGTACAGCGGTAAATCTACGGAGTTACAACGCTAAATTCAGGGGGTTCGATTCCCCTCGGTGGACTCAGCAGATTGTCCAATGTGGCTTTGCTATAAGAAAACACACATACCGAGGAGACACATAAACATAATATTATTAAATGTTGTCCACTCGGAACATGCATGTTTTATTCTCTTGCTTGAAGTTCCATATTGATATAACACATATTTTGTTGCTTCTTTATAAAAGCTTATGAGAATAATTTTGGGTTTAAACTATCGCGGTTCTGTGCATCAGTAATTACATAAAAAACAAAATATTAAAAATATATAAGCAATTTATAATTATTAGATAATTTTATGTTAAGGATAAAAAATCGTCAACAAGTTTTTAGGAATAAGAAAGGCATTCGTGATAAAAAAAATAATGCTTATTTACATATCCCACATTTCAATACTCAGTAACTTAGGTACAGGTACAAATTTGAAAGGCTATTCCCAACAGTATAAGTAAAATATAAATATAAAGTTCTGAAAAGCATTTATTAAATGTATAATTATCAGGATTATTTATATATTTAACTCAAATAAATAATAATAAATTTATGGTAATACTTTCAATTAATGATATGCAGTGTATTACTTACTGTTAATTTTTGTATTTTGTTTATATGTACATAAGTTAATTATTTCCGTTTGGAATTATGGCTGTCTCTCTCCACATTCACATACTCAGAGTATATGTGTTTTCTTTCAGCAAAGTCACATGGAGCTCTCTGGTATGTCCACCGCGGGGAATCGAACCCTTGATTTAAGCGGTGTAAATCCGTCGACTTACCGCAGTCAGAGACACACCATTTTATTATTATAGATCAATGCTCCTTATGTTCGAAAAATGCACCTTGATTGTTTTTTCGTGTAGTTTTTATGAACTAGACTGAACGTTGTTTAGAGTGACTCTTTTACTTAAAACATGCTGTATTACAAGAGAAGAACTCAATCGAATTGAATATATTTTTTGTGCGTTTCCTAAATTCTTAGATTCGTGAATTTGAGTTGTGACGTGATCCATTTCTGAATATAGCAAAAAAGGTAGATTGTGTTTTGTTTAATGTCCCCAGAAAACTTTACTATTACTATATCATATTTTCATGTTTGTCTTGGATATTATTCAGTCTCTCAGACCTGAGTAATTATTTAGGGTTCTTTTCAAGTACCTAAATATTGAGTTAATCAGCAATACAACAGTGTTATCTAGGTACTTTGGACTTTTTAAAAAATGTTAAGTGTACTTATTTGAATTTCAGAGTTCTATTTTTTAAAATATTTCTTTGAATTAAAGTTTTTTTTTAAATTGATATTATTGTTTGTTGTTACTGTTATTTGTGTTTGTTATTAACATTTATATATTTATGTCAAGAAAATAGAAACATAATAAAAATGAGCATATTATAGAGTTTTCTTTAAACATGTTTAATTACCATAATCAGTACTTAATTCTCCTCTTTCAGAAAACTGGTGATACAGTAGGCAAAGCTCAGTAAAAAGAGATGCTATTTTTTATACTGTATATAAAACTATGTAATGTTTTCAACCATTTGTGTCACAGGGATTTAGTGGGTAAAATCATAAAGGATTTTGCCAAGCAGGAAATACCCATCCACTGTTTCAGTTATTTATGGACTTTCTATCAGTGTTTTTCTGGCGTCTTCTAGAGAAACATCGTTTTAATAATTAACTACTTCAGTTTTTAGTTTATAAATGTTTTTAAATCTAAACTGTATAATCATCCTAGCTGTATGTATTATCCTTTCTAAGTGTTTGTTTGGTGCAATCAAGAAGAGTTTCACATTGAATATAAACGCATGTACATGTACATATTAGTTTAATTTCGAGGTTTACTTTTAATGGATTGCCTGTTAATCATAATGAAACCTTGATATTATTAATTGCAATTTTAACTTAAGAATCTTTGTAACTTTTCCAGTAAATATTAATACAGAAATTGTTATAATACCGGGACCTCTAGTAGTAGTGAATGTAAATTAAAATGCAAAAAACGTTATGTATTTATTTTTATTTTTTTTTAAATTTCGTTTTAAATGTGGTAAAATAATATGAGGTAAGTCGAAACTAAAAATGTATAGAACACATAACATGAATCACAGCTTTAAGTTTGAAGTTTTTTCAAAACCAAAATATTGCTATTGTACTGAAACATATACTAAATATACTAGATAATTGCAAAATATACATGTAAATATAATATTATTTGAATTTTTTTATATACAAAATGAGGATATATAGCTTGGTATGAGCACGTGTTTTACTTGCAGTTCGTAAATCTTATTTAGTTAAATAATCTCCATATTTTCTACTGTCTGATTCACTAGCAATTACGTTTCTTCGCGTGTTTTCCTAAATTTTGGCATTGTTGTTCTTTTAGAATTCTTATATTATTGGTCAACTGAAATACATTACGGTATGATCTTGCTCCATCGGAAGATAATACTTCGAGTTTCACGTTGATATTGCTTACATATATTGTCAAGAGGTGGCGCTAAATATATTATAATATCTATCTGATCCCTCTAGAATTTATTGTTGGCAGGATTTCGGTGAACAAAGTTAGGAGTTATTCATCATATTGTTAAATTTTTCTACATGATTAAAATAAGAGAATCAAAGGCTTATTTTAAAATATGCATTTCATGGTCAAATTACACCAGGAGGAACTCGTTAGAATCAAGTAACGGCTAGTTCACTTCAACGAATGAACAAGATGAACCTCGAAACGTTTTATCATTCTGAAACGTTTTTACTAGTTTTGATACCACGGAATTCATTGTAACTTTGAAATTTGTATCTAGTAAGTAGGTAGTGTCACTAAAAATAATGAGCCAAATTTGTTTCTTTTATCATCCCAAACAGAATTATAGGTCATACTACTGAATAAAAAAAAGTAAAATTGATGCTAATTGCAGTTTAGTAAAAATATTTTAGATATGAAAAAAGTGCAACCAAAAAAAGACTGAGCGTGCAATTTCAGAGAATGGAATCAAACTGGTGGCCAAGTTGGTAGTTACACTTTTAGTATTTATAATAACGTTGCAGCTTGTACTCATTAGTTAGTCAGCCAGGCAGCTTGAACTCATTAGTTAGTCAGCCAGGCAGCTTGAACTCATTAGTTAGTCAGCCAGGCAGCTTGAACTCATTAGTTAGTCAGCCAGGCAGCTTGTATTCATTAGTTAGTCAGCCAGGCAGCTTGTATTCATTAGTTAGTCAGCCAGGCAGCTTGTATTGATTAGTTAGCCAGCCAGGCAACTTGTATTCATTAGTTAGTCAGCCAGGCTACTTGTATTCATTAGTTAGTCAGCCAGGCAACTTGTATTCATTAGTTAGTCCGCCAGGCTACTTGTATTCATTAGTTAGTCAGCCAGGCAGCTTGTATTCATTAGTTAGTCAGCCAGACAGCTTGTATTCATTAGTTAGTCAGCCAGGCAGCTTGAATTCATTAGTTAGTCAGCCAGGCCATGTACTTTATTTTATTCACCATTATGCTCCAGGTTGAACAACAAAATGGAACCAAAACAAAAACTGCAGCCTGGTTAACTAACTAATGATTGAATATTTGCTGTAAAGTTCTTATAAATGCTATAAATGTAGCTACCAATATGGCCGCCTATTTTGATGTTATTTCTTTAAGTCGCACGCTCAGTCAGATTTTAGCCTCACCTTTTTCTTTTCTTTTACATAAGGTGTTTTTTGATTAGATATAACTTTTTTCAATACACACAAAAAGCTACAGCAAGTGAAAAAGTAACATTCGATATTAACAAATATCAAGTACACTGTTAACAAAACACTGATCTCTGATATGCGGCCCGGCATATCCAGGTGGGCTAAGAGTGCGACTCGTAATCTGAGGGTCGCGGGTTCGCACCCCGTTGCGCCAAACATGCTCGCCCTTTCAGCCGAGGTGGCGTTATAATGTGAAGGTCAATTCCACTATTCATTGGTAAAAGAGTAGCCCAAGAGTTGGCAGTGGGTGGTGATGATGACTAGCCGCTTTCCCTCTAGTCTTACACTGCTAAATTAGGAACGGCTAGCACAGATAGCCCTCAAGTAGCTTTGTGCGAAATTCAAAAAAAACAAACAAACAAATTAGTCAGGTGCGTGTCAAAGACCACTACTTGAGATTGTTGTTGTTTTGAATTAAGCACAAAGCTACACAATGGGCTATCTGTGCTCTGCCCACAACGGGTATCGAAACCCGGATTTTACCGTGTAAGTCCGCAGACATACCGCTGAGCCACTGAGGGGCCACTACTTGAGAAACAATGAACTTTATGAATATGTTGTCTTACATATATATAAAAATTTGTCGAAGAATGTGTTAAATACTGTGATGTTACATTACTATTATTGGAACAAAAAGTACCGTGAATACCGTTGTGGACATACTTATAAGATTTTTGATCTCACGAAGAAAGGTATCGTCAAAAAGAAATGATATATCTATTCTTTCAGATGAAATCAATTTATAAAGATCATTCATATAAATTCACATAAAACCATGTTAAATATTCACTAAAAGGATTGATTTATCTCCATGGACCATTGTTCAAAGACCATGGTCATTACAATTAAATTAGTATTATTTCCTATCTTATAACTTAATAATAGAGTTTTATTGCTTACATCTTAAATGTCAACCATATTGTTATTATATTTATTAAAATTAGTAAAACATTCTTGTAATAGAAATAAGATGTTCATTACTTGTTATCACAAAGTTCCTCCTTAAGTTACAATCGCAAAAATCTACGTTTGTATAGTAAGTGTAGTAGGATGAAAAACATTTCCTACCATTGAATTAATTAAAAAAATCATCGATAACAATGTGTTTTTTGGCAGTAAACAGATGTACGGTATGAAATCTTTTGTCACTACACTATTCATTTTTGTCGGTGAAAAATAATAAAATTTGTAAACCTGTATTTGAAAACATCCTGGTGGTCTTATTGCGTACACAGCCAAGGGTCAGTTAAATAAACAAATATTGCGGTGTTTGGAATTTTTTTTGTACAGATTAATAAAAACTTATGTTTACTCACGTAAGTGTTTCCAACGGAGACCACTTACTTCACTGTTAACTATTGTAACATTTATATTATTCCTCATTAAATAGTGATAGTATTTAACAGATGTTACATGCATAAGTTGTGGTTTGTCTTCAGACATACACTGATATTCCAAACACAAGTTAAAATACAGATTTGCAAATGATCTTTTGCTTTCTAAAGGTTACATTTTCCGAGGTCACTTGCACTCCTTCCTTTCTAGCATACTGAACAACAGAACCTCATTTTGCCTCTGTTGTTATATAGCGAGAGAACCATTCAAAATGTTCCTGCTTTATTTTAAAAAAGGCATTAATATAATTTTAAAAAATCTCTGGATTTAACGGGAAAGTGATAAATCTCACATTTCAATTACCTGGTAGTCATACCGTTTTTTTCACCTCTTCGGACACTACTACCAGTGAAAGATGTCTTGTCTTCATAGTGGCTACATAGTGGTCAACACATGGTTGCACACATGATCTACACAAGGGAAAGATTAATGTGCCATTACCTCTAAACCTTTAAAGTGTTAAACAGGATATTTGAGTTTTTTGTGCTCAAATTTTACATTTTATAAAACCAAAACATTTTTTTACATCAGTGAGATTAGCTATTCTGATGGTAAGATGTCTAAGTGAACACACAGTATTTGTTCATCCATGAACAAACGAATGTAAAGTTTACATATTTGATTGTTTTATTCTGACTTTACATTGAACAGGTCTTGTCAAGTTGACTATCCTTACATAAAGGGATATTTTATAGCTAGGCTAAAAGGCAATGGGTAGTCCCTAAGGAAGTTTATTGAGCTTGAATGATTATTAGTATTCATCTTTTTCAGTTTATATGTGTAAAAACGGCTGGTATGGATAGAGAAAACTCTATGTAGGGGAGCGAACAACGTTTCGACCTTCTTCGGTCATCGTAAGGTTCACATTTTAATTATCTAGTAATCATAATGAACTGTTCTTTTTCACTTCTTCGGACACTACAGTACCAGTGAAAAATATATTGTCTTCAAAGTGGCTACATGTTGTGAACTTGATATTTGGAATGTTTTCATTGTTATTTTTTTATGGAAATAGCTGATTGATTTTTTAAGCCTATCTCTTTGGTAACTTATAATTACCACTACCAACATATCACTCCAATATAGTGATTTCGATTTTGCAAAATCAATTAAGGTATGTCCATTTTATTTTGAAAACCTTTTTTTGATGTTTGTTAAATACAAATTGGGAGAAAACAGCCTCTTATTCTGTAAGAAAGCCCTTAATAGTTATTTATCAGAATAACTAATAAAATAAATAATATTTATAAGTGGCTTCTCTTATAATTTATGGTTAAACGACATGTTGTTCATTGCAACATTTTCATTGTACTTTTTAACTCTCATTTTCTAATTTTTGAAAACAAAATTTCTGTTTTCCTTGCGGGGATGCTTAAAATATACCTGTAAAAAACAGAAGTAAATGAGTACAAGCATATGATATCATATTAATCACTATACTTGATTTGAAAACAACTTAAAATATTCACAGTCTCTATGTTTTCATTCTTTTCAACAGTTACAGGCCATGGAAGGAAGTAAATTCTACGTAAGTGCAGACACACGTTTCTTCCGACTTCATTTAGCTTGTCACAACTTATCATGTCTTACATAAAGATACAGTTATGCATGCTATCTATATCGAAATGGTTCTATAACAGTACTTGTTTAATTTTAATCTCAAAGAAGTAGAAAAAAACTTACTTACAGCAGATGGTTTGTTCATAATTATTGGTAGAACTATAATATAAAATAACTGCAGGAATGCTGAGTTCAAAATAGTTGTAGCTCGATTTAACGGCAGTTGATACATAGATGAGCGACCAAAATTTGACTTCTTCTGTATATTGCGAAATAGTTGGTCAATTCAGAAAAGACCGTCAATTATTAGCGAATGTCAGTGACCTCAACATGAGAATTGGTCTATTCTATTTTCAAACAGCATTTGAAAAACTTAATACATTTCATCTGATATGTAGTAGCACTGATCTACACAATATATATCTGAAAATATCATACAGGTTACATTAACATTGTTTTAAAAATCTATATTTTTGAAAAATTATATGTTCTTAGTCTGAAACGTGTTTGAATAATCACAACATGAGGTCAGAAACTTGTTAACATTTAAAAAGATTCCAATATTATAATTTTAAAAGTAAAAAATTGAAAAGTGACTCGGATATTGAGATATGTGTGAACCAGCGACCAAAGTTATCAACACTACCCAGAAATCAGAGACCTTTACGATTTGGGTATCTAACACATTTTTTGTATTGTGTAATAAAATCGTGAATCTTATATATTTCACTTATCTATAATACTGATCCAATTTTAAGTGTAAGTAGATATTCTAAATATTAAATAATGTAGCAAACTTTGTATCTAAAAATATTAATTTTTAAGAGATGAAAATAAATTCACGGTTAAGAATTCATTTGAATTTGTGAAAAGCATTAAGCATATAATTTTAAATCAAAAAGATATTTTGGAGTATTTTTATGTTGTGTCAATGTTCACCAAAGTACTAATGAAAAACTATTGGATGTTTGAAAAAAAAATTAAAGGAAAATAACATTTCGATTATAGAAATACTGTACATGATTAGCCTGATAGAAGTACATATTCAAAGTTCTTTTTCTCTAATAAACAGTAACGTTTATAAACAGAACGAAGGTTTAGCTATAGGTTCTCTTTTATCTCCATTATTATGTGGTTTATTTAAGGACAGTTTTCAAAATGCGGATAAAAATCTTGAACATTTCTTGCAATATGTCGGTGATATATTTTCGATTTAGCGGCATGATAAGAATGAACTCGATTTTTTTTGCTAATCACCTTAATATTATGATAATTTTATCAGATTTAATTGTATATAGTTGTTTACTTTTCTTCAATGTTTTATTCAGTAAAAATAAGGATGAGTTAAAAGCTTCCGTTTACCAAAAACCTTTTTTTGTAAACATTTAACCACATCAACCATCTTATTATATTAAATCTTAAATTCTACTGCATTTCACGCTTAAGTGGATAGGATACTAAAATTAAATTATGCTGTGAGCAGGACGATATAAATAATTTATTAGTATTAATTAGCACAATGCAGTATAAAGAAGTTTTAATCCTGATATTGTTGACAGAGCTGTCAAAAATCATTTATTCTTGGCTTATCTTCTGAAATTATGAAAAAAAATTAAGTAACGAGTAATTTTTTTTCCAACATATAAATTCCAAAATAAAGTTAGCGAAATTCATAATAGAACAAAAGATGAAATTCATTTAACGGAAAAAAATTATATGTATATACAATAACATATGTACCTGAACAAATTTATATAGGACAGACTAGAAGAAATTTAAAATTCCGAATGAATAAACGCAAAAAAATATTAAAAACAACATTGTTATTATTACACCTTTATTAAAACACATTAATGAAACTAAACATATAATTTATATAAAAAAACAATTATTTTAGCACAAGTTGGAAATTTTATTACTATGAATATGTATTAATCTATCGAGATAATTAAAGATCAAAAGTAAATTTAAATGATTGAATAAGAATGATAGATATGATGGAAATATTGTCGGTAGATGGCGTAAACGTTTTTGATTTGTTAGTCAGTGATCTTGTAAAGGTATAAATAAGTGTTATTTTTGTGCGAAACATTACGTTGCTGAGGATGATACAGTAATACACTAAAAAACGTGTAGAGTGCATAAGATCATTTCCAGTCTCATCCGGTTTTTATTTTTATCCTGTGCAGTAGGTTATTTATGTGTTATTGTAATTTTGGGACTGAAAACAATCTTAGTTTTAAAATTGTGTAAAACTGTTTTTCTTTTCCAAAAATGGTAATTTTAACAGAAACAAATTGAAGAGTTGAAAACATTAAGTCAGGTTATTTAATGTTTATGTTATAAATCGAAACAGTAAACACAATGTCATGAAAATTATATTAAGTTATTAATTTTAAGACTTTGACTGTTACTATAAAATTGTTCTATAAATGTCATTTTGATCTACCGGTGCACCCTCTTGTGGTTTGCTTGCAAACTCTCTGCTGAATCATCATACTGACGCACTCTCTGGTGCTGTTTCTTTGCTTAAACAAAACTCTCAAGGTAACGTGACTCTCTGGCAAGAGACAACTTCTGTTATTAAGTATCATGGCTGCATGAGAACATTCATTTGTCCAAATGGTCTGGCAACGTGACCCTAGCAACACACCATCATTGTTCACTTTTTCATCCTCATTTTCCTAATTATTGGGGAAGAAGAAATGACATACATGAATGAATGTTTTCGAGTAAAGAGATAACATTTGTTATATTTTTAACTTTTTGTTTTACCTGTTTTTAATATTTGAATTTCATCGCCCAATATTTACAAAAAGTCACAGGACTTATTGTTTTAATCACTACGAATTCATAAGTACTTCTCTTCAGTGAAATGCTAAATTCCAATTACTCCAACATCCTAAATTGGATGATGACCGTACAACACTGACGCTATATTTATGTAGAAATTTGATAAATCCAGATTTGATTATTTTGTTCAATCTGTTAGAAATGTGGAATTTTCTTCCGAGTCATAATAACTAAAACTTTCTGTTATATAATTTAGTGTCAATTATTTAAGTATTAATTTAGCTTTACGTTAATATAAAATCCATCAATGTTTGTTGACGAAAACAGTTATTATTCTACTAACTAAGTGTGTTTGATAACAAATGTAATATATTTATTGACTTCGTGAGTGGCAACATAAGTTATTCATAAAACGTTATTAAACTGTGTTTTTACAGAATCAACATCTGAAATCACGTTGTTTTGTACTAACGCAGGTGCAGTGATCTCTACTGATTCTAGTTTCTGGTGATCGTGATTGCATGATGTTAAGTAAAATTTTTATTACGAATCAGGATAAAACAAGGTTTTAAACAACAAAATTTATTATTGTAGAAACATTATTTTGAACTATTTAAACCAATCAGCCTCCTTAAAAACTACTACTGTTAAGGCAGCCTTTTGTCGACTGCAGACCATGAACATAAATTATCTGCCTTCGATCAGACTTAAAGCGATCTCTGTGGCGAAATCAAGTATCTACTAAGGAAAGTATATAAAAAGATTACCTGCAATAATGCCTGTTTATTGTAATGTTGTTTGGTATCGATTGTGTTCACACATTTCTAAATATTACGTAACTTTCTGTTTAACGGATCCAAATGAGATTAACTGCAATATTGACAGCATTTTCCTCTTTCTGCTGGCGGCTCATTTGTTATTAGAGATTCTGTAGCTAAAAAAGTCATGGATTTACCAGCATTTTAGTATATAAATAGTTTAAAGAAAATCTTTTTGAAAAGATTTTATGACAATATAATACTCAAGGCTAATTCTAGGATCTAAGTGTATTATAAGAACAATTCATATCTCTCTGAAAATTTAAAAAATGTAGAAATAAACAAAAGGAAATCAGTAGAACGTCATAGTTTTGTGTCCAAATTTGATAATGATGGAAAACTAAGTAGAATTCAAAGATCTAACATTTTAACACAATACAGGGTAAGGAAAGGGTAAACATAGTGTATATTATGTTACTGAAGTTAAACAGATTGAAAAACACACGCATACAGTTCATTCTTTTGTCTGGCAAACATTAAAATATTTTTTATTTACAACGTTAAAATCCGGGATACGATTCTTCACTGTCTAGGAAGCAGATACCGAATGTGTATTTTTGCAGAACACAGATAGTCCTTTGAGTAGCTTTGTGCTTAATTATAAACAGTTACAATTATACACATTGCTTTATTTTTAATTTGATTACTAGTCTACTCACAATATGCAAGGAAGATATTACAAATCAAACCTTGAATTCCACTGAAGATAGAAATTTCCAACACAATTTGGAAGAATATTTCAACAGTATGAAATTAATAAAAATGTGTAGTTTTCTAGATTTTTTAATGTTTGTCCACATAACTGAACTATGAGTAAACTGTTTGCATTTATATCTCTCTTTGAATCGCATAAGTTATTAGAAACTTGTGATTTATTTTTAATTTAGAACGAAACCATTAATATATGTGTTAATTTCGTCGTATGTTAAGTAAGTCAACATTTATAATTAAAATGTAGTCTAAACAATTGATACTTAAAGACTGAAATGTAACAATCAGAATTGGAATTCAATAAACAATAATTAGTTAATTAATTAATGGTGCATTTTAACAACGAACATCTTTGGGAAAAGGATATGTTTAACACCCAATAAAGAAGAACCGTAATTAACACATTAAGAAACAAGTATAAATAGGAAGAAAGTTATGTCGTATTTATTCCTCTGTCAAAAGTTTCTTTGACAGGTATATTGAGTTATTTAAACATTATTCGCCCTGTTCTTAATTCATAAAGAACTCTTTAAACGATCATACACTAAATTGTGTTTTTCTTAATTAGCTATTTGTTAGTTTATTATAAACTCTTACTTCATTATATATATTTATCATTTCTTTCTGCTAAAAAGTGAAAAATAATCAACCTCAAAACACATCCACATGGCTATTTTTTGCGTGGTTAAAATATAACGGTATATCTGAATTCTACATCATTGTACATGATGACACAAACACATTCGGAAAATGATCATCAAGTTTCAAAAGAAAATATGATATCCGTCAATACTTACATGCTGTAATATTAATATATTATTTCTAACTGTTTTTACATTTTTCACGCAACTGTTTAATAGACTAGAGGTGAGAAGTTAGCCAAAGCTCCCACCACCAGACTCGAGTTATTCTTATTTGACCTAATATCAAGATTTGATGGTCACTTATTATGCACTTTCGGGCCCTAGCGTGGAACAGGTTTATGCTCTAACTGGGCGCAAGCCATGGTAAGGTTTTAACATTATTGGAATTTTTTAAAACTAGTTTCAGTGATTTCATGTGTTTGTAATAAGATGTATTATTGTTGCAGATTTAGAAATAATGTTACACTGTTTGTTTTTAATTTTTGCTCAAAGTTACAGAAAGGCTATCTGCTCCAGCCGTTCGTACTAGCAGTGCGAGACTAGAGGAAAAGCATCTAGCTAGTCATACTCACCTGTCGACAACTTTTGGACTACTCTTTTACTAACGAATAGTGTGAACGACCATTACTTATAACGCCCCCACGACTGAAAGGGCGAGTATGTTTGTGTTATGGAAATTCTAACCCAATACTGTCAGATTACCAGTGGAGCACCTAAATCACCTGTGCGTGCTGGGCCTCTTTATTTGTAAAACCAATAATCATAAGTGAACTAAAGAACATTTTAAAGAACGTTGAGAATTTCTAAAGCAGCTGGATTATAAAATGTTTCTTTACTAAGTATAAAATAAAATATCGAGTTCATTACACTTCTAAAGAAATGTATATTTCACATAATTAGTGCAAACTGTTTATAAAGTGATAAAAATAAACTAATATTTTGAAATGGGTACAAGATTCCAATAACTGTATTGGTATGTTATTAAAAATATCAGAAGAGTCAATATGCACAAAATTTTTGAATTTTGTTACTACATCTTAACATTAATCCTGATAACGTAATGTAACACAAATGTTGTTCCTGGATAGTGTGTGTTATTTCTTAATTGCTTTTGTTGTAAAAGTACAGAAAATGGCCATTATTCACTTCAAACTTTGCTTTTGTGACCTGGATAAGTAAATTTAGAAATTAACCTATTTTTTATGTAAAAACGGGCAAATTTGCATATTTTCATTTATATAAGATCTGAACAAACAACATATGAAAGAAGATTTTGTATTTACACTAAAGTTATACAAAAATGTTTAGAAGTGAGTAGTTTTTCGAGATTTGCGACTGTAATGTAAATCACTTTCACGTATCAGCCCTCAAATAGTCTCGGCATTCGACTTTGTTAGACCAAGATCTGTGATCAAGTCATTGAGGTCTCTTTGGTTCGGGTAGTATGGTTCTCTGTCACCAGCTGCACCTCTGAAATTGTAATCTAGATCTTCAACGTCTATCTCCTCTTCTGATTTGCTGCTCTCTTCTAAGGATGGCTGCTTTTCCTCTGACGGAGTGGGTACAGGAGTCTCAGGGCAGTTTGGCCCCGAGAAGTTGGATGATGGAAGGTCCGGATACATGATATCAGATGTATTCTTACCAGCCCGACGTTTGGAACGGTCCACCATGCAGAAGTAACAACTACTTAAGTAATCAGTGGGTTTACGCCAAATTCTTGGAATAGCGAATTTCATGGCTCTCTTTTCCCCTCTGTACCATCCTGCAAAAGAGCAAATTAAAATTATTATTATGAAGAGTAAATTTATTTCATCCACAACTAATGTGTAATTGGTTCATGCAAAATATTTTATATGTGATATTTTTCTATACTATTGGAAATTTTAAAAAAAGATATTTAAATTTTAAAAGGTCTAAAATTTGTATAATATAAAATCTTACGATTCAAGCAAGCAAAAATTGTCAGTTTTACCTCCTGCAGTTTTTTCCTGGGTTTGCCGTGATCCCCGATAGGCATGCCAAAATATGCCTTATAGTCTTTACCCATTTTAGCAGATGCTGTCACAGAGTGCGTTTTCGTTCTTATCTTTATAAATTGGTCACATACATAGCAGAATGCGTCTGGAGAATGTTTGCAGCTTCTTGATGCTACCTGTAATGAAATCAGATAGGTTTATGTGTTCACTTAGGCAGCTAGAACTAAACTGAAGTGGTAAGTGGTGAGCTACTGTATATATAATACTGTGAAAAGTTCTAGAGAATTATCGTAAGATCTACAATATTCTAGAAAGTTCTGAAAATTTTTGTAATTTCGAGAAAACTCTCTATTAACTACTCAACACTGAATCTACCTGGAATGTTATGGAAAATGAGTAGATTTGAAAATTTCATTATTTAGATCACAAAAGCAAAGTTTTAAGAGGAAAATAGGTCTTTTCCATTTACTTTAGGTACAAACAATTGGGAAATAACACTTTCTGCCCAGGAACAAGAAAAAGTAAAAATTTTGTTACATAGTGCTATGTAAGGGCAAATACTCTCATCAAGGTATCTAAATTTTATGTGAAATTATTAATCATAATCCACAAAAAGTGAAAGGGTTATATTTATTGTATTAGACTGTATAAATCATAAGGCTATTACCAAAAATATATACAATATGAGAATAATACATAAAATGTATAATCGGTTGTTAACTTTTTAAAGAAATATCATAATTCATTAGTTGATATTAATAACAAATATTTTGCAGAAGAAATAGATACAAGAGATATTTCTCAGGGCTCATTTCCGGAACCACTTCTGATGTAGTCAATGGTTTACAAGTAATATCTTTTGATAAAAACCAGGTGTTATTTTTTGATTGTATTACAATTACAGCACGTATTAGTAAGGAGAGACAAACTGGATTGTATAAATCAGTCAGGGTTTCAAAGTCATCCAATTTGGAATGTAAACCATTGTATCCATTGTATCAATATAGCCATTGTTATTTAGTAGGGAATGACGGTGAAAAACCCTTTAGTTTGCAACGCCGCCGCTTCTTTTTAGAAAACAGAGGTCTTATTGACATCCATTAATTCTGTTCAAGGTCAAGTTAGAAAATAATGGGTCTAGTGACTGTGTGTGCGGCTGTATAATGGTCTTTCATCTAGGGGAAGAGCGACCCGAACAGCCACAGAAACAGAGGTAGAGACAGAGATAGCAGTTGACGCGGATCTGTCAACTCCTTTTTTCACAGAAGGCAAGAATCTCCAAAGATAAAATGATAAATACTCTTCAGGAGGCACGAAAAGATCGATCTGCACACCCATCGTAGTGGTATAGTGGATGGCACCAGCATACCCAACCACCAGACCAAGCCAAGTCTAAACATTTATGATCAGTCTGTAGAAAAATGTTGTCACAAATATTTAAAATTAATACGATTGATCTAGTTTTACTTATTAATTGAAAATTACAGCATAAGCTGTTTTTGTTTATTTAACCTAGACTAAATTCCACTCCTCACTGGCTCTGCGATAAGCTTGAAAGTTTGTATTGCTAAAGTTTGAGGTTCGATATCCACGGTGAGTAGTATTTTTATGCTTAAAAAAAGCAAAAAATACATTTCCAACAGAAAGAAAAAGGTAATAAAAACAAATTTGACAAATGAACATCTTGACTTTGTTTCACCGATAGAGCATTATGATGTGATAGTCGATCCCACTGGACTAAGTGGTGGGTGGTGTTGACTAGCTGCATTCCCTCTAGTCTATCACTGAGATCATTAGTTCATATAGTCATGGAACAGCTTTACATAAAGTTGAAAAAGCCCTTAATGTAACCGTTTTCTTAAATAAATTATTTAATTGAGTTTATCTGAGTACAGTTAACAATTATCATTTTCACAAGTCCATTTCCGCTGTTCAATGGTTTTGTGAAGTGATATATTTAATAAGTAAAGAAGTAGAAACTAAGAAATGCTGCATTGGAAACACCTTAACGTGCGAAGGGAAAATGTTTGTTTCTGGTTAACAAAGACCTGAGATGGAATGCCTTCCAATTCCTAATTCTATGTTTTCATAAAGTTATAAATTGAACAACAGAATGGAGATGCTAAAATGAAGTATTAGCATCATTTTGAGGGAGAATATATATATGGTTGAAATTCGCTGATGGGTCACCCGCGAGTATAGCTGTTGGTCTATGGATTCCGCTGGGTGGAATCAGCAAATATCCCGATGTGGCTTTGCTATAAGAAAACAAAAACATTCATTGATGGAGATCATTTTCCCAAAATATTATTTTTATATTAAAGTAATGAGAACAATTCTAAAAGTTTTCATATTTTAATACTGTTATTTAAACTATTCAAAATATCACAATAAAACAAAGAACACAGACATCATTCCATGAAACATAAAATATACATAACTGTGAATAATAGTTGTTCTCAACAGGGTATTTCGGCCATTTTGATTTGGAGGGAAATATTTACATCCCTAAAATTGAAAGAAATTATCAACATTAACGTATTTAGATAGGGGCTAGAGAAAGGTCAGCCCCAGGGCCCATGGACTTAATTGGAGCCCATTGATAATGTTATTCTAGGTAATGTAGGGATGTAGGGCCTACACAAAGTATTAGACCCTAGGTTCACACAACCTTAAATCTGCCACTCATTATTAAATTAGGATTATCAGGTTTCGCCCAGTGAAGTGGAGAAGAGGGGTTTTGTTTGTTTGTTTGTTTTTGAATTTCGCATAAAGCTACTCGAGAGCTATCTGTTCTAGCGGTCACTAATTTAGCAGTGTAAGACTAGAGAGAAGGCTGCTTGTCATCACCACCCACCGCCAACTCTTGGGCTACTTTTTACCAACAAATAGTGGGATTGACCGTCACATTATAACACCCAAGGCTGAAAGGGCGAGCATGTTTGGTGCGACGGGGATGCGAACCCGTGACCCTCAGATTACGAGTCGCACGCCTTAGAGGGTTTTTGTAGACATGTGGCTATTAATATAGAGCGCTGCATTCGTTGGAATCCCAGATTCCACTTTAGGATTAGTACCTTATGAACTTCAGATGATAAAACTACGTACTCAAGTAGAACCTGAAAATTGTTTTGTGGAAATAGAAAATATTTTCATATTTTTTCCAGTCTATAATATGCTCCAATGTAATTCAATGTACGAATATTACAATAAATTTTTACCAAAGTCCCTGCGTTTAAATATCACTCAAGAATGACCACGGAATATTATTTAATATTGTAGTATAAACGCCTTTTCTAAGCCGATGAAGCGTGATTTTAAACAGTTATGTTTGTGATAACTCGATAGTATTAAGCCTCTTATGTTTTACAACAATACATTTATTATTCTGTCTCTTAGGGCTTTTTAAATAATAATACGAGTATATAATATTTTAAAGTCACATAGAATGGTTGAAGTATGGTTATACAATCTGTTTCTACTTGAAAATGTCACTATACAAAATTGATCATGTTTCAATGTAAGAAACCGGTTTTCGCTATAAATAAAAAGATGTCTTATATATGTGTTTCAATTAGGTAACTAGTAGATGATTAAGACCGACTGCAATGCCATCATTTAGTTTAAAATGAACCAAACAGTGGCAATTCAGATGATGTTGATGGGCATAACAACGTTCAGTAAAAATATTTTTCGTGTAAGATTTAGAAAACTTCACAGGTTAAATCTATGTTATTGTATTTTATTAACCCAATCTAGTTCCAGACCAGAAAAAAGATTCGATATTGTTTGAATGTTCATGAACTTTTGTACGTAGATCATTATTTGTAATAACTATTATTGTAAATTGTATTATTGTATGTTAAAATATATTTGTACTCGTCAATCTTGTTAATAAGTGTCATTACTTGGATAAATATCGACATTATTAAACTTCTAAATCTAAATTACAATTTAACTCTGTTTTAGTATATTTGAAATTGTAATACATAAACTGCAACTCTATTATCATTCTTTTAATGTTTAAGTACCAGCATACAGCCCGTTAAAAACGACGAGGGCAGTACTACCACCCCACCATATGGTTTACCATAACATCACATTTTCTAGCTAACTGAAATGAATAAATTTTGCGAAGTCAAGCTGAACCAATAAAGAAACAGAAAAGTGCAATCGAGACAGTGAAACGTCTGTAAATTCTTTTGCGAGCTAACCAAATTTAAAATCATTCATGAAATGAATTCATGACATATTCATAAAATACTTATTGATAAAAATCAGTTAGATTGATAACTTCTACTATATAAAAAAACCAGTCAGTTTTGGTAACAGTATATTCCAATAATGATTTTCATGTCATATTATTTAGCAGCAAAACTATAACCTCGTATTGTAGTTAGTCTATGTACTGAAGGCCAGGTGCTTAAGGCACTCGACTCCTAAACCGAGGGTCGCGGATTTGAATACCCGTCAGACCAACTATGCTCGCTGTTTCAGCTGTAGGGGCATTATAATGTAACAGCCAATCCCATTATTCGTTGCTAAAAAGTAGCCCAAGAGTTGGCGGTGGGTTGTGATGAGTAGCTGCCTTCCTTCCAGTCCAACACTGCTAACTTAGGGACGGCTAGCACAAACAGCCCTCGTGTAGCTTTGCGCGAAATCCAAACCAAACTTTTGTACTGAAAGTATAAATTAGAAAAACTGAATATTTGTTGATTTGTTTCTGTTCATTAAATATGTTTGTTTTTAAAATAAATATACTGGTGATAAAACAGTAAATGCCTTAATTCAAAAAATAATTTCACTTCAAAACTGTGTAATAGGCAGGCTTTTAGTCTAGTCAATGGAAATTCAACTTTACTGCCAGATACACCAAATTTATTTTATGAAGGAATGCAGTGGCGAGTGGAGCTCGCAAATCATTAATTCGAGGATATTTATGGCGAACTAAAAAAAGAATTCGCAGACTGAGAATCAACAAAATACTTGAATTTTATTTTAAGTTCTTGCAATGACATACACTTATTCAATAACAAGCAGTTAATTCTTTAATATTCAAATTATTGAGTTAATTGTTAATGACAGAGTTTCTCATATTCAAGATACTCAACTAGATTATTAGCATTAACTTACTGTACTATTTTATTCTAGACTACATGATTGAACAAGACAAAGAGCAACCTTACATCAAATTTGAGGAGGAGTTTCGTTGTAGGCTAAAGTTCTTCATAATTTTGGAACTGAGAATCATTGTAATTGTAGAAACTCTAAAGAACTGTATGGAAATTCCTGGAGAACTCCTTGTAGTTCTGACTTTTCAGCTCCACTCAAGGTATTTTCTCAGTATTCTCACAAGTTTCCAAGCAATGGACATAACTACCGGCGAGTATTTCTGACACTACATTGGTTACTTTCTTCAACCCTTCGGCTTTCTCAAAACAAGTAATTGGTGACTGTGACGGTGAACGAGTCGTTTGCCTTCTTACTTGTACCATTACTCTAGTCTGTAGTAATGAATCTCACATCAAAGAGCTTATTTTAGATACTGTCTTAAGCTTTTTAGTAGGCTTTTCTCTACTAACAGATTGACGTCAGTAACTTATCATTGTCAAACAAAAACACTTAGCGTTTTTTCAGTGTTTTTACTAAGATACTAGGCGTTTGCTCTATTTTTATAACTCTTTAACTCGTGATTTTCAATACTAACTAGCTAGCTAATTATGCTTTGCTTATTGCTTAACTTAATTTTGCAATGAAAACGTCCTTCTTACATCATTTCTTCACGTGTGCATACCACACCAGAAAACTAAAATTTCTTCAGTTTATTTATGAGCACTGAAGTAATTGTATAAAACTTATTTTATAAAATACTAGTTGCTGCAATTCAATCGATTTTTTATCTTTTATGATAAATTTTATGCACTTAGCTCCATGCTAGATGATCCCACACTTCATGTTTATTCTAGGTTTATTGTACTAATACTTACTGCACTTATAAGGTTTAAACCAAACAGTAGTTGGGACGTTATAATGTGCGCTCATCCCCACTATTCGGTGGTAAAAGTGTAGCCCAAGAGTTGGCGGTGGGTAGTGATGACTAGCTGCCTTTCCTCTAGTCTTACACTGCTTAATTAGAAAGGGCTAGCGCAGATAGCCCTTGTGTAACTTTGCGCAAAATTCAAAAACCAAATGAAACCTTTCTTACATGCTCATATTTTGAACAGAAAAAAATATATATATACAGAGTTTAAATACATAAATTATTAAAATCTGCATAATGGGTATTTAATAAGAAGTGTAATATACGGATGTTAAAAATCAACCTTCTGCCCTCTTCTGTGAATGCATCCTTTTGTCAAAAACAGTTTGAATTTCAACATGTACAGATTACAACTTTTGTTAATGATAATTTTAATACTGTAAATCCACGAGAGCAATTAGCTTTCATGTAATGTAAGAAACAGATAAAAACAGTTATGAGTTTGTTTTTAAGTTAAAATCATTATCCATTTTAATTGATTTAATATAATAATAATTTATTCCTTTTAGGCGTAGCATTTAACGGAGTAAATGTATTAGCTTATTCACTAGTTTTATCTTTTATATTACTTCATACGATTTCGAATTATTTATCTGTTTACGTTTTTATACAGCTTTTAATCGGTTTGTTTGTTTGTTTTTTGAATTTTACGCAAAGCTACTCAAGGACTATCTGCACTAGCCGTCCCTAATTTGGCAGTGTAAGACTAGAAGAAAGGCAGGTAGTCATCATCACCACCCACGCCAACTCTTGGGCTACTCTTTTACCAACAAATAGTGTGATTCACCGTCACATTATAACCACCAAAGGCTTAAAGGGCAAGAATGTTTGGTGCAATGGGGATTCGAACCCACGACCTTCAGATTATGAGTCGAACGCCTTAACCCACCGCCCATGCCGGGCCTCTTTTAATTGGCTACAAATTATTTTACATTTTGTTTATTGTTAATAACTTCTCAGTTGACCAACTCAAACTTTCATCAAGGGCAGTTTACTTCGATTTATCTTTTAATTTAGCGCTATGAGCTCCTTGTCAAGTTTAAGATTTTACTTACCAGTTTAAAGATGCAATTTCAAAGATGCGTCTTTTTTAACGCAGGCTACTTTATTAAAAGTGAAAAAAGAAACACTTAAAACCTGAAAGCATGCATGAATGTGACTTATAGTGGGCATCGTTATATTTTGTCTTAACACTTGCTGAAAGTTTGTTGGATTTCACCAGTAACTACTTACTTTCAAAAGGTGCTTATATTATAGGAATATCACCAATAGCAGTAATTTTGTATTTTAAAGTAGTGTTTCCATAGCTTTGTTTTGTTGAATAAATATTAATAAATCTATTACAAATAAAAACAGATTTTTGTAACATTTTTCTGATACATCTGTGGTTGTTGTTTGTTGATGTTTCCTAATATATAATAACGAACAGTTAGACCGCCCGCCATATTATAACATTTCCACACCTGAAAGAAAGAGTTTTTCTACGACGGGTTTAGATCTAAAGATCTGCATATTGCGAGTCAAGCATTCTAACAACATTTCTCTGAATTATGGATTATATACAATAAAAACTCAAACAAATTCTTATAAGATATAAAAGCAACACGATGATATGTTGTAGTATTTTCTGAGAGCCCATGACTAATGGCTATTTCTTGAGTTGTTGAAGTACATGATCCCTCAGATATTTACGTTCGATCTTTCCAAATTGTGATCGAGGAATTTTGTCTAAAATCTCCAATCCCTTCAGCTGTTTCTGTGGTGCTAGACGGGCTATTAAAACAAAACAATCTAGTGAGAAAGGGCTGTATTTTAAAGCTATCACATCAGTTTTAATCGAATAAGACACATTTTTTTATCTTTAAACTATTACACTAATTCATGTATAATAACATTGAACTATTTTTAAAAGCTATCGAAACAGTTTAATCATGGAACTTTAACTTAAAGTGTATGTACACTAAATTACAAAAAAATTGAAATTATGACACACAGTTCAGTGTTCATCAATATCGAAAGGCGTTATAAGTGTATGAAGTTTATATATACAATGTATGTATTTCGATGTATTTGGGCCCGGCATGGCCTAGAGCGTTAAGGCGTGCGCTTCGTAATTTGAGGGTCGCGGGTTCGCGCCCGAGTCGCGCCAAACCTGCTCGCCCTCCCAGCCGTGGGGGCGTTATAAGTGACGGTCAATCCCACTATTCGTTGGTAAAAGAGTAGCCTAAGAGTTGGCAGTAGGTGGTGATGACTAGCTGCCTTCCCTCTAGTTTTACACTGCTAAATTAGGAACGGCTAGCACAGATAGCCCTCGAGTAGCTTTGTGCGAAATACCAAAACAAACAAACAAACAATCGATGTATTTGAACTTTAATTGAAAAAGTTAAAATATGTTGGATTGTGATGGAAAAGTTTTGTGCAGTCTTTAGTAACCTTGAAAACTTTACTTAATAGTTATGCTATATTATTATCGCCACCAGTTATTCATTGGTAAACTTATAACTATCAGGGTTTTATGCCAGTGACAGACAAAGTGACGACAGCAAATTGTATAGCTTTGGGCTTAAAAACAAACAAACAACTTTACTTACATAGAGATGTATTTGCTTTCAACATTATCATTTTAGCTTATATTCTCTTTTCACTGAGAATGTTTGCAACATAATGTATTTAACAAAAAGAAAAATCTAAGATCATTTTGATGAGTGAAAGCGAGTTTCTCTGAAAGAAAACTGTATTTTTAAGGTTAACTACCTTGGTTCAATAACAAACAACAACAATGATTTGACCAGTAAAGTTTCTGTAAATCTTAATTTGATTTTTTTTTCCACTGAACGATGTTATGCCCGTCAATAAAGTGTTACCACTGTTTGGTTTGTTTTAAATTAAATGATGGTATTGCAGTCGGCCCTTGTTAAAATTGGGTGTTATTACATTAATTATTGTATAAATACTAAAGACGTGACTTTGAACTTAATACATCTACCAATTACGCAACTTAGACATAAAAATAAGACGTATATTTTTGTTCACAGCAAAAACGGCATATGACACACATATAATTAATTAAAATCATGCTTCACCGTCTTAAAAAAAGGCACTCACAAAACACTATGTAATAATGTTCCATTGTCATTGTTGAGTAGCAATTGAATACAGCGACTTTGCTAACTGCTTACTGTAGTATTCGTGTATTGAATTATTTTGGAGCATATCATAGACTGGAAAAATTATAAATGTATTTTCTATTTCCACATGACAGAAAAAATTCTTACTTGAAATAAAACGGAGTATATCTTCAGGTTCCACATGAGTACCTGGTTTAATCACCACAAGTCCGTAAGGTACTTCTCCTAAAATGATATCTGGGATTCCAACTACTGCAGCGTCCTCTATTGCTTCATGTCTACATAATACAGACTCAATTTCAGTTGGAGAAACTTGATGAAATCCTGACTTGATCATTTCTTTTAATCTGTCGGTGATGTAGATATTTCCCTCCGAATCATAATGGCCGAAATCTCCTGTTGAGAACAACTATTATTGATGTTTGATTGAATAATGTATATATATATATATATATATATATTATTTGTTTTATTCTGCTATTTTTAGATAGTTTCTAAGCTAATATTAACATTTCAAAACTTTCAATTTTACGCATACCTCTTCAAAGGCTATCGGAACTAGCAGTTCATAATTTAGCATTGATAAACTACAGGTAAAGGTGCTAATGAACACCACCCACCACCAACTATTGGGCTGCTCTTTCAATAAAGCATAGTGGGACTGACCCTAGGCGAACCGTAAACAAGGTGATTGAAACCTTTTCTTTAACTAATATTTATTTTTGTTTGAAATGTAATTTTTTGCTATTTTTAAGCATAAAGGTACATAGTAAGTTCAGTGTAAGTTAAATAGACAAAAACAATTATGCTGTAATTTGCAATTAATAACTAAAACTGGATCAACCGAAATAATATTTAACAGATGTGTACGTCTGATATATGTCTATAAACTGACTGAAAATTGTTAGTCTTGGCTTGGCCGAATGATTAGGATGTTGGATTGAAGCCAGTCGCCGAATATTGTGGCTCTTCAGTCGCATAAGCATTATAATCCTAATATTCGTTTGTAAAAGTGTTACCTAAAAGTTGGCGATGGGTAATTTCGCTAGCTACCGTCTCTTCAGTCTATTACTGCTATATTAGAAACGGTTACTTTACGTAGTTTGTGAATAGCTTTGTCCGAAATTGAAAAAGCCAACACATTCATAATATTATGAATTCAATAACCAGAAAATTAAAACTGATTAAAATACATTTAATTAAAAGTTAGGTACCTTCGTTGTTAAAGACAATTTCAACCACAATTCAGTTAATCAAAAGTTAGGTACCCTCGTTGCTAAAGAGAATTTCAACCGCAATTCAGAAAATTTCTGTTATACCAAATCTCCATTCAAGTAATATCTATAGTAAATAGAAGAGCTTTAACGCTGATAGTCTTTGAATAAAAAGAAATGTAAAGATAACATTCACTAAGAGAAAAAAGCAGTTATGACAACACTAACACTGTAACACTTACCGAACAATAACACAGTAATAATAGTTAGAGATAAAAATTCACTGTTTTATAAAATGAATAATATACACGTTACAACTGCCAAAACTGACCTGTTTTAAACCAACCATCTTCTGTAAAAGCTTCTGCTGTGGCTTTGGGGTTATTAAGATAGCCTTTCATCATCTGCGGACCACGAACATAAAACTCTCCACCTTCATTCGGACCTAAAGCAACAACCTGAAAAATGTAAATTTAGGTACATAATAATTAGTTTTGGAGGTGTTTAAAAGTGGTAAACTATCTTACAATCACAGTAACTACGAAACCAATTATAAATCCGCATAGGGGAGGAAAAAATATGATGAAGACGATACTGGAAAACGAGGTGAAAAAGCAAAGTATGTATAATTTTTATTGTTCATATATATTCACTAAGATAAAAATAATACTTTCACAAAGTATTTCACACACCAGAACGAAGTTCTTGTAGAAACGCTAAAGAGTAACAATTAAAACGTGTTATATTGCCATTTTTAAATGTTTCACATTATTTTTCATTGGTGAGTTTTTAGTGCAATAAATCGCTTCTTTCATGAGCTCAGCGATAGAAGAGAAAACTTGTAAGAAAAATATTTCTGGGTGCGGTGTAACACAGATAGTCCACAAACAAAGAAAAATGAAATAAAAACGCTCAAATAGTTAAATGTTAACAAACACGAACCTTCAGTTCTGTTAAAGGAGTTACTTTTCCAACGGAGTTAGGAGTAATATTATCTTCTTCGACAACAGCAATGCTGAGAATTTCACTTAATCCATAACCTAAAATATAAATAAGAAAATCTCTGAAATTATTCCCCTGCATAAGATTGTCAAAAAGTGATTTTATTTCATTTTGGATGAAATAAATATGAAATTATTATTTAGACTACTAGAAAATAAATTGACAAAATAATCTTCATTACAAGGATAATATTTACAACTTAATATAACTGTAAAACATTTTATCATCTGCATTTAGTTCAGGCTTTGATTATCAGAAAGCATAAAAAAGACAATGTTTTTTTAACAATTTAGGTACATCGCAATAATGTAATATAACATAAATAAAAATATATAAATTAAACTATATGATACAGCTTCTCAAATGGAATACTTAAAATACAACTTAGCGTTTTAATTATTTTTTATCTTTACAAGTTAACTGTCAATAAAAATAATACATTCTAAAAGTGAAGATTTGTTAACACATGATCAACTGGGCTTTCGATGATATTAAAGAAGATAAAAACTCTACGTTCTGCTTCCATTAATTAAACTGTTTAGTAAATTTATCCCAAATTTAACATTGAATTGTTGTGAAAAATGAACTGCTTCCAACTCTGCTATCCGTATGACTACGCACGTACTGAAGTTGTTCCTTTCAATTTTTATTTATTACTAACAAAATATACTCTTAAAAAAACACGCAAAAAAACAAAATATGAGACAGATTGTTAACAAGTTTATTCCAGGTAGTTCTGTATGGCATGTGTAAAACTTTGCACATTCACTGCTGAACATCCAAAGTTTGCAAAGTTCACGCTCACTAGTTGAAGTTTAACGTCACTCAACGTCAATAACGAGTATGTCCCCCGTGAGCATCAATAACTGCTTGGCATTTCCTGCCCATGGAAGCGATAAGATGACGAATCACATCCTGTGGAATGGCTGTCCACTCAGCCTGCAAAGCTGCTGCAAGCTGAGGTCAAGTCTGCGGTTGAGGTTGTCGTTGTTGCAGACGTCGGTCCAATTCGTCCCAAAGATGTTCGATGGGGTTTAAATCTGGTGATCTGGAGGACCAGGGAAGGACGTTGATGTTGTGGTGTCTCAAGAAGACAGTGGTGAGTCGGGCTGCGTGAGGACGGGCGCTGTCATGTTGAAAAACGTCGTTGACGTTCACCATGATGGGTTGCACATGGGGCCTAAGAATCTCGTCGACAGTTGTGTACGGTCTGATCAAAAATTCTAAGCATCCCTGGTATGGTTGAAGCAGTAGACGTCGCAGTGGTGGTCCTATTACGAAGGTGACGTAACGGGATGTAGCGATCTTGTGTGGGCGTGGTCACACGAGGTCTGCCAGATCGTGGACGGTCACGAGTTGATCCATGTTGTTGGTGACGATTCCGTAGTCTAGTGATGGTGCTTGGGTGGAGATTCACAGCTCTGGCAACATCTGATCGAGACTCTCCTGCTTCCAAGCGACAAATGGCGTTGTTGTGTTGTGCTTCAGTCAGTCTTGGCGTAACTGTATTGCGTGTCGGTGGCTTAACACTGAGCTATGGAAACCGAGAACCCGTCACTTTTATAGGAATTTTGCACATGTTGCACTTGAAGAACATGCAGATCTTTGAAACAAATTTCTTGGGCACAATGCGTTTAGGCGAAAATTCCGTTGTTTTCCTCTGTTTTCAAAGTGCACAACTTTTATTCTCATTTTGGTATGACAATCAGTGCCTTAACACGTGTAACATCACATACTCTGAGCTTCTAACGTTATTACATATATTTCTCTTTGAAATAAAAATATCTCTTTTGCGTGTTTTTTAATAATACTTCATCCAATACTTAATACACTACTTAATCCAAAATACAATAAACACCACATTTTTTTAAGATCGGTACTATAAACAAATTATTGAACAAATAAGTTGAAATTCGTGAAAAAATGTATTTTCCTAGTCATGTTGGTGTCGCTCAACATGAATGTTGAAATAAATTTTAAAAACAAAAAAAACTTGTAATTTGTAATGATTATTGGTTTCAGAATTTTAAAAACAGCGTGCTTTACACATCATAGGATTCTACAAAATTATTATAAATCAAGTAGAGGCGTTTAGCGTTATATATACTACTGTACTTCGCGCAAAGCTGCAGCTAATTGGGCAGTGAAAGACCAGAAGGAATGTTGTTAATCACTACAAGTAGCTAGCTAGGGCTACATTTTACTAACGAACAATGAGAGCGATAGCAAGCACAGTTCTAAATATTTGATGAGTACAAAGTCAGTATAGGTATTTAGAACATTCTGCAGTGAATATTTCTAGTAGGATGTGACACCACATACGTTTGTTTGTAAATTAGGCTGTAGTATATTAATCGATTCATTCTACAAACTGTTCGAGTAGCCCATATTGACTTTAAAATTTAGCTTGAATTTTTGAAATAAATTTATTCACCATTTAGTTGTATTTCATATGTTCCATTCTTACAATAACACTATTATAGAGCTATCTTTTTGTAATTTTATTGTTAAGTTTATAAATTTCTGGTTTCTTCTTACATTGTCGGAAAGATTTTAAGAAAGGAAAAGCATTCATAACAACTTCTTCATTGGATTCCTGATTGAGAGGAGCTCCCCCTGTTAACATCTCCTTCACACTGGTGAGATCATACTGCTGAACCTTGGGATTTCTAAGAAGTCGATAAATTATTGAAACTGCTACTGGAACAATGGAAACCTGCAGTATACAAAACAACGGAGTTACATGCATTTTATTACAAAGTAAAATCAAATTTATCATGTCTAACAAATATAAAGAAATTTCAATTAACGAGAAAACATAAAACTGTGACGTGTATCTCAAGACGGCTGTTATGCGTATTAACACATTTACTAATGAAGCATAGAACAACGTTTTAACCTTCTTAGGTCATCTTCATGTTTTTAACATGATCTACGAAGGTCGAAACATTATCTCTGCTTAATTAGTAAATGCGTTAATACCCATACCAGCTGTCCTGAGATACATTTTTACTTCAAGAGGGTTTCTCGTCATCACGAAAAACTGTGACTTGTTTTTTATTTGGGAGGTATGTCTTGTTCTTATTCAAAAATGTCTTATTTTGAATTACAATTCTCTACTTATTCTCTAAGAATTACATATCGTTATTGTTTGTTAGCTTTTCTACATGTGTCATTTATGTAACTGTAATAAATAAATTAAAATTATCTCACATATTTCGCTTGAGAAAAATATATATAACAGAACTATATAATAATCTCACTCATAGTAATTTGAAATATAATAAATAAAAGCTTGTTTTTAGTAGGTTTGTACTCGATATATAAGATATATCAAATAGTATTTTGTGCACTGAAGTAATCAAGACGATAAAGAAGAAAGGTAATATACCTTAAAGCTTACACTGCAAAGGTAGTAAAATCATTTCAAATAAATTCAAAAATAATTATATGTGTCGCGGCTATTGAAGATGCATTTTTTTTTGTTTACTTCGTATATTTGTGCAGAGATAAATAAACTATTTGTGGTCTGGCTCTTCCTAACTTCACACTGATTTGCAGGAGTGATGACATCTAGCTAGTCACTGCCAGGTCTTGGGCTACTCTTATCTCATTTAACTCTTCTAAGTGAAAGAACTATTTTTTGCAACAGTACGCCAACAACAGATAATTACATTTATAATTCGGTGTGATAATACTAGGCAACGCTATGATAAACATGTTTACTACTCAGTGTTCTTCTAAGCATTATGAACTGAAACGACCCGGTGATAATTGAATTTACATATTTTTTTTCCAAGAGAAAATAGTGAAATCTGTCAATCAAATCATGAGTCTATGTTCTTGTGAAAATGGCCTCTGTGAAGTAGTTGCGATTTCAATTACGGAAATATGGTTTAATATTGTTGTTGTTAGCCGTAATTTTCATATTTTAATTTAGAAATTTTGTATTGTTTGGTAGAGGGAGTGTTTCATACCTTTAGCGATGACACGTGACATCAATAAGTTTCCTATGTGTCTAAATATGGCGTGAAGTCTCGAATTTTCGTTAGATTTGAAGAAAAAAACGAATATTGTTGAATTTAAAAGCACGAGGTGAGGAGTGTAAAGAGTTAATCAATGAGCCAGTTAGTCGAAAAGTGATCAATTACTTAATGAATCGTATTTTTTCAAACAATTTTGAGTTGTGTTACACGAAAGGAAAGAGCCTGTTCAGTTTTATTTGCGGAGTATTCCTGTCAACAATCAAGCTTGTATAACTGGCTTACCGAAGAAGTAAATCACATTCGTTATTGGACTAGACTTTACGTTATTTTGACAGGATTAAAATTAGCTCAACGATGGAAACAGTTACAAGAATAACTTAGCGTTGTTCATTAAATTATGGTAATATTACAATATCAAAACAAAGAGAAGATATTAAGTAGAAAAAATAAATTGCTTTAGCTGTTGTTAATTTGACTGGATCTTATATTATTTGTTCCGAATAATCAACAGTCCACCTGCTTAATGATATAAAATGTTAGAACAATACCGTGGCGTTGTAGATTGCATTATTATACTTCTCACAATAATATAAAGAAGCAATTAATTAAAGAATATCTAGAGTTACACTAAGCCATACTGAATTTCAATCTGATCAAAAGGAAACAGCTTATTTTGCATGTGAATGGTTTATCCTGTTGTCCAATATATTTGAGCAAAAGCCGCATTGCAACTAAAATTAAGTGTAGAAGTAACATTTTTCTCGAAAAGCAATTTAGATTCGTATAAGTATACAAAGGGATCTCAGTGCTCCGCCCACAACTGGTATAAAAACCTGGTTTTTAGTAGTATAAGTAAGCAGACATATCGCTGTGCAACTAGAAGTCACATAGAGAAAGAAGCTCTCATCACAGCGTTCAACAATTTGTCTCATAGCAAACAATGAATACTCTACTATGCTATAATGAAAATTGTTACTACTTATTGAGAATTTCTAGAACACATTCATAACATCCTTTAGTAATTTTGCAAATTAAAATAATAACTATGACATGATACCGCATGTCTGGTTATACTTTATATAATTCTAACGAAATTATAAATTTAGAGAAACTTTTAATGAATACAGTAATATTTAAATATTACAAATGGCTTTGGATTCTTTATGATACCATCGATCCTGTGTGTGTTTTTCGTATAGCAAAGCCACAAAGGGCTATCTGCTCAGCCCACCGAGGGGAATCAAACCCCTGATTTCAGCGTTGCAAGTCTGGAGACATACCGCTGTACTAGCGGGGGGCCCGTCGATCCTGTAGGATCTTAGTAATTTATTTTTCCATCTTGCTGTACAGACAATATTGTTTTGCTAAGATTCTTACGACTTGCATGCTTAATCTTTTTTGAACAAATCCTGAAAAAAAAACCATTAAATGTTGTCCGTTTAAACATACAGAAAAATTCATTCAGATAGTTTTATGCATTAAAATAGATATAAATAAAACTTTTTCATGTTTATTTTCTTTAAAAAATTATGCCAGGGTATTTCCTTTAAATTACTGTGGTACATGAATTATCAGGCAGACGGTAGCACTGTCTCAGTAGGGAGGGCTTGAATGGCTCATAAACCAAAACAATGGTGTTAACCAATATCACGAAGATTACATAGTTTCAAATGGAGTAGCTGCTTTTACAAGTATTATTATTAACTGATATTAAGTACAAACATTTTCTAATTCTAGTATAAGCGACATTATCATTACCCCTTGAAGTTAACTTTCTTACACAGTATTAAATGTTCCTTTGAAAAAAACTTAAGTGCATTTAAACAGGAATTACCAGTTAATAACAGATAAAAATAAGTATTACAGTTAGCACCTCAATGTATTTAAAACGTGGTTGTAAATACAACCTACCCTCGTCTATTGAAACACTTATGTACTTTGAGATCTCTAACAGTCATTAAATTATTCAAAATGCTATTTTATCAACATATAACTGTAGTGTACAATGTAGCGGAGTTACATACACTTTATTATATAAGGTTAAAACTAAAAAGTTTATTTATAATTTCCACAAAATGTAAAGAAAATCATGATTAACAAGAAAAACTTGTGACGTGTAGGTTTTTCTTTCTAGGTTACCGCTCATACTTATTCAGAGAAGCGTTCTTCAGGTATATTTTTGGGTTGTCATTCGCTAATTATTCGTTACTGAATAGCAATAATCATTGTTTGTAAAATCATCTATAAGTTTACATTAGATAACTGTCATTAATAAATTAAAATTATCTCACATCTTTGCTATCGTGTAAGATACAACTACGAAAAAATTTCATTCATAGAAATTTTGTAAATAATTAAGTGAATCTTATTTCGGACCGTCAGTTTGTTTTGAAGTAAAGAACAAAGCAACAGAATAGGCTATTTATGATCAGCTAAACACGGGTATAGAAACCCGTATTATAACGATGTAAGTCCGCAGACATACCGCTGTGTCACTGGAAGGCTGGTCCGTTAGAGGTCACTAGTAGATATAAAAGACGTTTCAAACAATATTTGATTCACTTAAGTAATCACAATAACAAAAAAGAAAGGTAATTCATCTTAAAGCATACACTAAATTAATAAGAAAATCATTTTAAATCCGAAGATCTATTAGACCAGGCTCGGCATGTCCATGTGGTTATGGCGCTTAACTCGTAATCTTATAGTCACAGGTTCGATTCCCCGTTAAACCAAACAGCCGTTAGGACATTACAATGTGTGCTCATTTCCAACTGTTCGGTGGTGACGGAGTTGCCGGTGGGTGGTGATGATTAGCTGCCTTTCCTTTAGTTTTACACTGATATATTTAAAATTGCTAGCACAAATTTCAGCAAACAAACAGCCAATTAGATCAGTGATTAAAGTCAGTATTTGAAGTAGAAAGGGGAGAAACAGTTCTTAACCAATAAGGTTATTCCTATAGATAAAGTTTAGAAAATCATATAGTTTGTACATTTTATTAAGCAATCACGTATATTATAGAAGACAAAATCACGCTATCGTTTGAACAACAACTATCGTACGACCTTGTATGACAAAGTAAAAGGTTCTTCATAACAATCATTCCCGGATCTTTCTTATTCTGTATTGTTAGATCATAACCAGTGAAGAACAGTCTTGCATAATCTTACGCTCCTCATAATTTAACCCACAAACTTGGAGATATCCTGCAATGTTATGTCAGTTTCATTTATGTCCTTGTACATACAATTAGGGAGGCCCTATTTAGTACCTTTCTCAGCTGAATATGCAGGGCTTATCCTCACTTTAGTCACTACATTAGTAAGGGAAATTTCAAGAAATTAGAATATCAGTTAATAACTCTACGACAATGATTATTCAAAAATGAGTCAAAAATGATTGTCGCATGCCTACCTTATGTGTTTCTATGACCTCCAAAAATAAATCCGACTCGTAGGACGGTACAACACTTAGGGTAGCTCCATGAGACAGTGCAATAATTAGAAAAAGAAAACCCCCAATATGGCAAAATGGATACATTCCAAGAATATTGTCATCCTGAGAAAACTTCCAAACAGTCGGATTTCTTTATGATAAAAATAAATAAGAAAATTAAGTGATGAAATACAATAAACTAAATGAAATTATGTGAATTATTCAGAAGTACAGATAATATAAAAGTGAGAGTAAATTGTAAAAAAAATGTGTGATCTACTAAATGTGTACAGTAAATCTCAGTTGTAAATAACGCTTAAGATTTTTGCTTCATCCTTAACTGTTAATTGCATGCGTAGCCTTTAGAAAAAGAAAGAATATATCTGAAATAGATTGTTGCAATTGTGGTCCAAAAACGGTATAGCTTAAGAGTGTATAACACTAAAGTCTATGTTATATCGATGCTGTAGACACATAACAAATAGCCCATTTAAAAACTTTGTGTTTAACAATAAAGAAAAAAAAGTTGTATTTTCTATTGAGCAATAGAACTTTTATATGAAATCGTTATTTCCTGATTAAAGCTTTATAGATTACTTGGATATTTGATACTTATTTATTTGATACTGATTATTTATACTTATACAACTTAATAACCTAACATCCAACCGCAACGCCTCCTACAATCCCGTACCCGTTTATACTCTCGTCCATAAGACCTGCCCAGCAGCGGTCAGTTACAAACTCTCTCTTTGTTAACCTGAAGATGACCTAGGAAGGTCGAAACGTTGTTCTCTGCTTTATTAGCTAAAGTGTTTATACCCATGCCAACCGTTCTGAGATATATCTTTATTTCAAGTAGGTTTCTCTTCATTAAGGATGTTTCAATTACTTTGTATTCTGTTTATCAAATATAACTTTGTCCTTAGCTGTTATGTTTTCATACGTGTATACTGTATAGTGAAAAAAACACCTTCAGTTTAGGAAAGAAAAAAAGATACCTTTAGGTATTTTATCCATTGTTAGAAATGATCGCTGTTCGTTATTTTTTTACCATTTTAGCAGTTATGCTAACAAACGAGTATTACTGTTAACATGAGATACTACGCTTCTTGGCGATTGGTACAGCAGTATATCCGCAGAGTTACATGACGAAAAACCACAGATAACGCTTTTACATTTATACGAGCAAAACAATTAGCAAATTTTAAAAATATCAATGTTTTTCCAAAAAATAATATTATATATAAAGTTAGAAATATATTTCTTTGTAGCTACGTTTATATCTAAAATATCACTTAAAAGTTAAGAAAAATATGTCGTAAAATCTTAATAATAATAGGTCATTTTACTTTATTTTGCAGTGTTTGACTTATGAGAAAAACAATTCAAAATGACTTACGTTGTAATAACGACTGCGGAAAGAAAAGTAGCATGAGTATGTACAATGGGTTTAGGTAATCCAGTAGTTCCACTAGTAAACGTTAACAGTAAAGGTGTTTCTTTTGGATCAATGTCAGGAGGACCAGTAAAAGCAGATCCGTCATCTTCCTCAACAAGTTCCAAGAACGATGGACAGTCTTCTGACTTCTCAAACACCAATATCTCCTGTTCAAGAAAGTATTATAAATAGCTGTTGTTGTTTTGAATTAAGCACAAAGCTACACAATGGGCTATATGTGCTCTGCCCACCATGGGTATCGAAACCCGGATCTTAGCGTGTAAGTCCGCAGACATACCGCTGAGCCACTGGGGGGCATTGAAAATAGCTACGTTAAAAGACTTGTGAAATAAGCTGCCAAACGTAGCGCAAAGTGTAAAAGTCGTGTGTGTTACCTTAGCTTTATAAGCAAATGTTATGTTTATCTATACATCGACAGAAATAGTGGTTCGTATGATGTCTTGTAGTAGATATGCATATTGTGCAGATTTTGTAAAATTCTGAATGTTTAAACAAAATCGTAAGTAGAAAGTTTCAATTATCAATATTTTCTCATTTTGTTCTCAAACTTTGAGCTCGTGTTTGCAATTTCTGCAATTAATATTTTGTTGTTGTTGTTTTTGCACCTTCTTTTACAGCTGCTCTAATTTTTAAATGAATTTTTCTGTTTTGTGTTGAGTGTTAGGTAAAAATAACCACAAAGAACATACATTTAATATTCAGATATAGTTTTGAATAGTTAACGTCAATAATCTATTAAATTTGGAGACATTATAATTACAGTCGGTTTCTTCAATAATTCAATAACTTTGTGTTCATATCTTTCAGTTGCTTTATTTTTGTCAACACTTTTTTCAGCCAAGTTATTTTTCAATAGATACTTCATTCCTTGTATAGTTTTATACAGTAGATAAAGTGATGCTTTAAAATATGCTAGTTATATGCCAGAAACAAAACAATCATGTAACTGGAAGCGTTTGTACTAGTTTGAAGTAGTGTGCAAAAATCAGTTGAAAATTTTTACACGATGGTAATTTTAATTTAGGCTCAATCGTCCGATTTTGGCGCCTGATTTTTATCAAATCAAAATTTTAAGTCATGAAAGTACCGAATATGCTTAGAAATTTCAACGCGATTAAATTAGTCAATTTGTCTCCAGTCGAATACAAACATTTAGGAGATTTAAACGTAAATTTTGCTTAGACTAAAAATAGTAAAAACGAAAAATCTATATAGATATTTTGCTTTCAGACATATCAAAACTACAATTTTTCTTATTTTAGTGTGGACAAAAATGTGACACTAGCTTGAAGTTGCTGCTAAATTGACTCTTATTTCTGTAAACCGTATAGAAAATTCTGTACAGTCGTCTGTAACACTATATTTCACAAATATACATCCTTTTAAAATTCACATTTTGATGACCACGTTTATTATAAATATTTTGTATTTAGTTAACCAGCACAGACTGTTGAAATCACTGCCCTAAATAATTCTTCTTTCGTTACAATTTTAGGCTTATCTACCATTCAGACGTGTGTGAAGTGTGTTGTTATGGAAAATTCTTTAGGAAGCACTTTTGGCTTGTTTATTTCGCGCAAAGCTACTCGGGGGCTAAATGCGCTAGTCGTCTCTAATTTAACAGTGTAAGACTAGAAGGAAGGAAGCTAGTCTTCACCATCCACCGCGAACTGTTGGGCTACTCTTTTACTAACGAAGAGTGGTATTGACAGATATAATATAACGTCCCCACAGCTGAACGAGCGGCCATGGTTGGTGTGACAGAAATTCAAACCCGTGACCCTCATATTACAAGTCGAGCCACCAGGTCAGCCGGGCCAGCACTCTTGGACTGAAGTATCTGTGGAATACAAATACTAAGTGTATGTATTGTTAAAGCTTTAGTGTACATAACGTACGGTATAGAGAAAGTAGCAGAAATAAACGGTATAAAAAACAAAAAGCAAGCGTGAACATGAGCGAACCACACTACCAGCTTAGGTTACTGCAAGTTTGAAGCCCGTCACAGAAATTATTACCAGACGCATTGTGTGTCATGACCTCAGAGGTGAGAAAATTCGTAGCTACGAGCTCTACTGCCAAACAGATGCGGTATACTGAAATCAACCCAAACTGTTTAGATAAGACTTATGATAAAATGAATAAATGTCACCAAAAACAGTTAATGAAAAGGCGAGAAAAATCTCTAAATGAATTTATCTTAATGATGAGACATTTATGGTTTGTTACTCTGCACTATAAGTTAATTGTCTTGGATGATTTTGTAAAATATGACAGATAAAAAACAAAAATAGGTTATATATATGTAAAAACGACTTGTTTGGGTTGAGAAAATTTTTATGTAGAGGAGCAAACAACGTTTCGACCTTCATCGATCATTGTCAGGTTCACAAAGAAAGAAAGAAGTAACTGACCGATAGCTGACCACATGTTTGAAAGAGGTTGTGTAACTGAGAGTAGAAGTGTAGAGGGTGTGCTTAGATGTTTGAATATATATATATATATATATGTGTGTAGGTATAAAGTTGTTTCTTTGTATTTGTTTATTTTGGGCTAGTTGTTGTATAAATAAGTAAGGTTTCTTTAATTTTGCATTCGTTTATATTTGTTTCTTTATTTAGTATTTGGGTGTTTTCTATGTTGTGTTTATTTGATTTGCAGTGTTCGAAAACGTGTGAATGTGACTTTGTAGTTTTTTTAAATAATAGGTTCTGTAAGGACCAATAACAAAACTAATATATGGTTCTAATGACTGTTTTAAGGGTAAGAGTTGGTAATTGTTTAAAAAAAGATTTACTAAACTAACTTTTCATTGTAACAACATTTAAATAAATAAATAAGTGCAAAACTTCAGTTACAGTAGTTTTACTCAAAACTAAAGATTATTATGAAGAAAATGGTCGAGAGTTGATTCCGACAGGTTTAGTTAAACAACAGTCCCAATGAAATTATCGAAGTAATGGTCGAGATTTAGTTATAGTAATGTAATTAATCATAAGTTGATGTTTATTCAACCAAGCAATACTTTGTAATTAAGTTACAAAAACTAAATATTTTATGAGTATTTGTTTCATTTCATAATTTTCGTACAAATAAATTTAAAATCAAACACATGTACACATAAAAGCCAACTTCTGGTTTCATAACTCATATAAATGTGTTTTTACCTGAAAATTTGGTAAATTTTTCGTCGCTTCTTTCGCTTTATCGAAATTCTTTTTCTCCACCAGCAGGAAAACAGAATTTGTTTGTTCCAGCCTAAAACGAAGTTCCTCTTATATAAAAAAAATGTTTTGTTAGTTTGGGCCATCACTTTGTTCGTATTGAGACATGGGATTATGTAAGGATCAAAAATTGGAGTTTTACAAAGCAGATAGAGGTTTATATTAAGCAAGTAATTGTGAAGTAAATGTAATGTAATTGTGAAGTAAATGTAATGTAATTGTGAAGTAAATGTAATGTAATTGTGAAGTAAATGTAATGTAATTGTGAAGTAAATGTAATGTAATTGTGAAGTAAATGTAATGTAATTGTGAAGTAAATGTAATGCCATTTTAGTATTGAAACGATTAGAATGAACATGTGTCAAAAACAATATAAAGAAGATATTAATTTTTGTAAAACTTGTTTTTTTTCAGTCAAAGCACAAAGCTACACAACGAACTATTTCTGCTTTGTCCATCGGGTATCGAAACTGGGTTTCTAGTATTGTAAATCCACAGACATACTGCTGCGTCTCTGGAGGACTTGTGTGTATTGTTAATTGTATTTGTAAACATCATATAGAACTCGTTCAATTTCACATTCAACAGGATTTCCAGAAATAGGTTTGCGCAATAGTATTTTGTTAATTCATTATGTATATTTACGAATTATTTATATTTAAATCTTAGATATACTAGATGCGTATATTATCTTTAAACCCTCAAATTGCCTATTTGTTCTAATCTTATTCACCACCAGTAATGTTTAATATATTATATCATTGAAAATGTGCTAATTTTGGCAAACATGAAGAAATACTTCATTTGTTATGTAACATACATAGGGCATCTAAGTAATAATTACTTATATCCCCTTTGATGCTGACAAAATTTTATCTAAATATTATGTTTGTGTGACTCCCAAGTTGTTAAAGACCCTAAAAATAAATAAATTTCGTGAACTCAAAAGCATTTTGGTGCAAAAATGGTTTACAAAAATTTATCTACGATAATCGTGAGATTTATAGACACCACCATAAATTATAGGTCTTTATGCTGATGGCCGAGCGCGTAAGGCGTGCAACTCGTAATCCGAGGGTCGCGTTAAACATGCTCGCCCTCCCAGCCATGGGGGCGTTATTATGTTACGGTCAATCCCACTATTAGTTGGTAAAGGAGTAGCCCAAGAGTTGGCGGTGGGCGGTGGTGACTAGCTGCCTTCCCTCTTGTCTTACACTGCTAAATTAGGGACGGCTAGCAAAGATAGCCCACGAGTAGCTTTGTGCAAAATTCCAAAACAAAACAAACAAACTGTGTGCTGATTTAGAATTAACCCTAATTACATGGAGTACACATTTTGTGGCTTTAGTACCATAGAGTTACTAGAGCTAATCAATTTATTGTATGATTAAACTTAGCTAACCATTCTATTTACTGATATGTGTCTTATCAGCATCATATGTTATTTGAAAGCAAATAATTTTCTAATAAATTAAGAGATTAAATTAAAAGTAACTGAAATTTTAATCCGCGCACTGCTAATAATTTACTTTAGATTTAATACATACTGTTTGAAAAACGTCTAGTTGACTCATATACCTGCCTTATCCATGGGTTTTCCCAAGGTAATGATTGCTCCTGCGTTCATTGCTCCCAATGCAGCTGCCGCATAATCAACATTATTGGCTGTGCAAATACAAAATACATCTCCTAGTTTCAAACCACGTCGTATGAGGGCGCTAGCAAATCGTCTACTACTAAGAAGGACATCTTTGGCAGTATAAGAACGAGACTTGTCATGTGAAACCTGCAAATGAGGAAACTCGAGACTGTTAGAATATTTAAAAATTAGAATAAAATCTTTCGGTATTAGCCATTTGTTTTGGAAATGAAAGCTTACTTAAAAATCGAAAAATAACGACGTAAATTTAACTTATTACTTCTTGATATTTTAAAATCATAGTTGTGTATAAATAATATTTGTTTTTCATATCATTCGATCTAATTTCAATAAATATTGTTGGCGAAACTAGTGATAATAATTTATTTTCCATTTTTAAAAGTAACTTTATCCACTCTGAGCAAACTGAATATTTTGCTTTAGATGTATGTATCTGTCACATTTCCATTTAAATATATTTAATCATTAATGTTAATTAGATTTTAATATAAAATTATTATGCAACTATATTATCTTACTAAAAAAATTAGGGCAGGAAACACATAAAAAATAAGCAAAATATAACCTAAGATCGTTATATCTTTAATTAGAACTTTACTTAAAGAAACCCCCTAGTGGCTCAGCGGTATGTCTGCGGACTTACACGCTAAAATCCGGGTTTTGATACCCGTGGTGGGCAGAGCACAGATAGCCCATTGTGTAGCTTTGTGCTTAATTCAAAACAACTACTTAAAGATTTTTCTTATGTTTAGAAAAAGTTAAAACTGAACGAGATTCAAATTCATATATATATTTCTTGGTCATATTTGTTTAATCAACTAAACCAAAAACCCTTGCTTCGAAACATTAAGCAAAACACAGTTTTGACGTTCAAAAGTTTTCTTATCTCAATATACGTTTTGAGAAAAATCACCTTAACGATGTTTGTTTCATGTCTTACAAGAGATAATGTGTGTATTTGTTGTTGTTTTCTTCCAAATTCTACTCCAGTAAATGACAAAATGCGTAAGCCTTTGGAAACTGTATTTAAATGAAGAATATATTTTTTCCCTGTTTTCGATACGAATCCAGTAAAACTTTTGTTATGGAAAAGTCTCGCTACATTATTTGTAAATTAAAAACTGATGAGCCACCTATTGTTTTAGACCTGCCGAAGACAACTCAACGATATTTGAAAATATAAATAATAAAAAATCAGTTAATTTAAATTTAAACTCATAAAAAATGAGGAAGTGAAACATTACATTTTCAATTCTCGAAACACAACTAAGAAGAAGACGATGGCAAAACTATCTTATTGCTTTAATTTTTCGCTTTTCAAGTTTGCAAACGAATACAATATATATGTATTTGTATCTAGTACATCTAAAAGTTTAACTTCTATGGTATTCGTTAAATAACAACAACTAGTGCTGAACAAGTACATTTATGTTTCGCTTTTTTTAAAATTATATAATATAAACCAAAAGTTACTTTAATATTTGATAAGCTCAGTTTAAACTGAAATTAATGCTTTGCTGAAACAAAATGAATTAAACTGGCTAAATATAAATACTGTTGACAGTAGTGATGTCAATTTAGAAATTACACAAAGGTTTTTAACACTATTTTAGTTAAAAATTTATCAATACATATATTTTATATAAAAGACCACATTACAATATACAATTGAAGTTGTTCCTTAAGCAGTATTGTATTGATGATGTAGCTACAGTTTTCTCAAATCTGCATTGCTTTATGAAACGATAAAAGCTTACCACTAACTGTTTATTACTGTATTTCTCCAATGCTAAAGTGAGAAATTCTGTAAGAGAAATGTTGGGTACATCAGTTGACGTCCAAGGAGAGCGAAGAATCTTGTCTTCTGAAATAAGATAATCGACACCCATCTTGTATATTTTTAGACAATATTGCTTAGCTCTATAAACAAAACAAGCTCACTTTTGTTGTGTATTACTTCCAGAAGAGAAGCAGAATATGTTATCTTTACTGCGTGAGATTTCAAAAAGGAATAAAAATATTATTATCAGTTGTTTTATATATATGTGTGTGTGTGTGTGTGTGTGACGCAAACCACGTGACATTTCAAGACTATAAAGATTGGTTTTTTATTGCTGACAGCATGTGTCATTACCACACTTATAATTATTTGTATTTTTTTTAACATTTTCACTGAGGGACAGAAAAAAGTTTCATCAATTCTTTGTTTCAACTTTTTAGCTAGTTAGATTAATTGACAAAATATGAAAAATTAGCTATACAGTTGAAGCAGTATTACTTATTTCTTTGTTTTATAGTTTAAAACTACATACTTTTAGCTCATAGTTCCATCGTTTCTTGACCCCTTTAAAATATAGTTAGAATTTTGGAATCCGAAGGTCAAATTCTATCGAGTGATAAATTTTACCACAACCGAGGTCTCATGGTTTATTTTCTCTAATCCTGTCTAAACTTATTTAAACTTGAGAGTAGGCTGTTAAATATTGTGTGTTTGTGGTTTTCTTATATCAAAGCCTCATCGAGCTATCTGCTGTTTCCATCGAGAGGACTTGAAACCCTGGTTTTAGCATTGTAAATTCTTATACTTACCGCTGTCCCAGCGGAGGACGCTGGTAAAAAGTCTGGGAGTAATAAACTCGAATCGGGTACACGGGCATCTTACACTTGGAATTGCTGGCGCACAAAAATGGTTACTTTAAATGAAAAAAAAGTATCATGTATAACTTATTTTAATCCTGTATAAAAGTACTTTAAATTTCGCGACCATTGAGGATTTCCCCTTATTTTTGTTTACTTTGGATACTTCGGCAAAGATAAACAAGTGCTCTTTCTAAATTTATACTGATTGACAAGAATGGTAACATCTAGCTGGGCACCGCGCAATGTCAGTTCATGGGATACTCTTATCTGATCTATTAGTTTAATTTCACTGTCACTCTTCTAAACCACTAACGATTTCAAAGTTCAAAGATCTATTTTGCTGCAGCAGTACGCTAACCACAGACACTTACATTAATAGTACGGCATGTCAACATTAGGTAATCCTCTCACAAATACGTTTAGTAGTCAGTGTTGTTTTTAAAGTATTAAGAACTGAAATTTACAGATAATTTTATCTTATCTGTCAATCAAATTATAAGCCTCATATTCTTATAAAAACAGTAGTTGGGAAACAAATTATGAAATTGTAGTTTAATATTGCTGTTGTAAGTTTTGATTTGTAAATTTTGATTTAAAGATTCTGTATTCTTTGTTTGAAGGAGTTGTTACAAAAAGTTAATGATGACGAGTTGCGCCTATAAGTTTCCAAGCGTCTATATTTCACGTGACGTTTCGAAGTTTCATAAGATTTGAGAAGAAACAAATATGATATTTTTGATGACGAGCGAGTGAGTCAGAGTGTCAAACAATGAGTCAGTGAGTGATTATTTAATCAGTTAGTGAATCGTATTTCAAACGATTATTGAGTGTGTTAGTCAGGCAGTTTTGAAATTTGTTAATTTGCGAGGCGCTTATCAAACCTAGCGTGAATAATTTGTACGTTACAGCTAAAGAAATAAACAGCGTTAGCTATTGTTAATTTGACTGAACGTTATATTATTTGTACCTAATAATCGCCCCCCGCTAGTACAGCGGTATGTCTCCGGACTTACAACGCTAAAATCAGGGGTTCGATTCCCCTCGGTGGGCTGAGCAGATAGCCCTTTGTGGCTTTGATATACGAAAAACACACAAACACGGTATTATTATTAATACAAGATGAGGAACCCATCCTACTTCTGGAGACATAATTAAAAATTGGTGCACGTTAGCAGTATATTTTTATGTGAATAAGAGACTATAAATGGACATTGCCCTGAAAAGGACCTAACATAACATCACGAGTTAGGGAAAATATGTTAAGGAAGGAGGAAGAGGTCAAAGTGAACCTGACCCTCCAGGGCAAATACCCAAACACCATCGGAAAGGAACCTAATAATCAACAGTCAACCTGCTAATGATATATACTGTTACAACAATATCGCGGTGTTATTTGTTGCATTATTATAATTGTTATAATATATAAACAAATAACAGCTATTAATTCAAGAATATCTAGTATTACACTTAACCATCATGAGTTTAAAAACATCAAAAATAATCAGCTTAATTTGCACGTGAATAATTTATCCTGTTGTCCAAAAATTGCTAGCAAAAGCCATATTGCAAATCAAGCATTATCAAACACTTGAGTGCGATTGGAAAGACAAAAAAGTTGGATAAGTGGATTCCGCATGAGCTGACTGAAGATCAACAAATTCGGCGTTATGAGGCTTGTTGTTATGTAAATATCGTGTAAATATTTTGTAAACGACAACATGTCGTGTTGTGTTTGAATTTTCATTTGTATTATTCATTTTTCCATATTTATATTATTGTTTCGAAGTTTAATCTAATATTTTGTTATTCATTTAGGGTAACATTTAGAATTTTCTTGAATTAAGTAGACCAATCATATGTTTGTAAATGAAGTGCTGGTGACTACGTGTCTAGACGTGTAGTCTCGTGCAAGAACGGACATGCGTGGATTGCTCTGGAGACCTGTAGAATTTTCGCGGTCTTTCGGGGAGTTTAGGCCTACAATATATAAACAGACGAAGATGCGAGAGACAGGATTGAGATTCAGACATCAGTTTTTATTCGAAGAGTGAGATTCAGACATCAGTTTTATTTCAAAAGAAGAGAGTCGGTTATTTGAGAAAGATTAAGTGTTTCCTGTGATTATTCAACTTGGATTTATGACTGAAGTTAGATCTACGGAAACTGTGATTTTATTTCGTCAACCTCTACGATTCATCTGAATTACTGCTTGTGCTGAGAGTCGGCGAATTTATTGAACTGTGAACTGTTCCTAAACTTCTTCATTTAAGCTTCGGAATTTCTTCGTGGGACCAAATTCACACCCTACACTGGAATTTGAGACTTTCATTTTAGATCATTATATTAGATACAGGCCAGTACCATTTTGTATTGTGATTAATTTTGAAGTTTGAAACTAGTATTATTTTGTTTTGTAATTAATTTCGAATGTTGTAACTTAATATCTGTCACTGTTATTATATAATTTATGTTATATCTGTTATATTCGTTAATAGTTTAGTGTAATAAATTATACAAGCTGTTATCTGTGTTTTTCTGTTGCGTTTAGTCTACGAAGAACATAAAACATAAAAAATACGTAACACTTGTTAAGGATGACGCTCCAAAAATTGAACAAATTGGGGATGGAGGTTCTGTTGCGTCCACCTTATTTCACAGATTTTTCTCTTACATATTGCTTCAGGCCTTTTAAAAAGTTTTGAACAAAACACGTTTTCAAAGCCAGTAGCTGCAGAAGAAGCTTTCAGGAAATTCATTGACCATAGAAACTCTTATTTCTACAGCAGGAGTAGAAACATTATCGTTACACGATGGCAAAAGTTTATTGAAGCAAATGGTGCTTAAATCATGATTTATGACAATGGTTTATACTTTTCCAAACTTCACAGTTGAAAAACGACATTTATTTCTGGAAATCTATGTTTTTGAAAGAAACTGATTTTGCCAGCAAGTCACAAACACCGTATGAAAGCACAGCAATATCATATAGTAAAAACAGCTTTCATAATATGTTATATTAATATAATTACATAAGTTACAATTAAATTATGATTTTATTATCGCAACACCATCACTATGTGTCATTTATTGGAAAAGCAAATTTACAGGAACAGTTGTCAGATAATTTCATTCAACTTTTTTCACAAAGTATAATTAAACACATAACTAAGAATATAAGAAATCCAACTTCGTCAACTTATCGTAAGTTTTTTATAATGAATTAATGCATTTAAGATTAAGCAATAAGTTAAACTAAACATTTAAAAGTGTATTATGACTTCATTTTTTAAGATATTAAAAGCACCTGTAACAACTTTGTCTACTAATTGATTACATATTCATAAACAGTGATTCATAGATAAACCAATACATTTATATTTGGAAATTGTGCTTAGATAGAATGGAGGTTCTATATGATCCAAAAGTTTTTATAAATATCTTAATGAGAATATATCATATGGCATTATTATAGATACTGTGTTAGACATTCTTAGCACTTACCTTTTTTACTGTAGTAAACAGACAAACAAATGATTTGTTTTGGAAGGAACATACTGCGTGTTTAGATAGAACATTATAATTTAGTTTCTTATATGTTTTTATCGGAATATTTTCGAGACATGTATAGTTATATATATTTAGAAATCTTATCACATTGAAAATATAGAAAAATAATTGCTTTCATTTGTTCATATTGATGATATGGTGTTAACCCTGTGGTTCAAAATATATCTATTCTCCAAAAATAATGGAAACTTAATGACTTGAAATTAATAACGAGCTACAAGAAAAAATATAGTTCCTTTTGCATTGTGTAAAACATGTCTAAGGACCGTTGATTCAAAGAAACAAGCCAGTACGTCTTCAAATATATCAGATACTTGGTGATGTACAACGCAGAATATTCACAGTAAGAATAAAGTTTAAATAAAATGTGAAATAATTTGATAATGTCAATTTTTTATTGTTTCATCTAATATAAAGTGTGTATTAGTGTGAGTATAAGTATCAGTCATTATTAATGCATAAGAAATGCATTAATATCCATTTTTTATGCACAGTATGATCTATGATATTAAAGTTATGTCAATAGTTTAGCCGTAATAAAGTTTGGATTACTTTCTTTTCGGAATAAAAATAAATAAAAATATTTCATAATAATACATCCTTGTATGCAGACACTCAAGAACATATGCACACACTTGGTTGTGTGATTTATTGTTATTTATCATAATAAACAACTTTTAGTTAAAAACATAATTATATGGATGAAAACAGACTGGAGAAACAGTAAGATTGTTGTAAAGTTGAGTGTTAAATTAGTGTTTTTTATGAAATTACATGATTTAGGAATAAAAGGGGCACAATTTTATATGCAAAAACGGCTCGTTTTGGGTTCAAGAAATATTTTAAATAGAAGAGCGAACAACGTTTCGACCTTCTTCGGTCATCGTCAGGTTCACAAAGAAAGAGGTAACTGACCGGAAGCTGACCACATGTTTGGAAGGGGTTGTATAACTGAGTGTCGCAATGTAGAGGGTGCGGTTAGATGTTTGAATATATAATAATCTATAATATTAATATAGGTATAATGGCGTTCCTTTATATTGGTTTATTTTGGGTTTAAGTTGTTGTATAAGTAAGGCTTCTTTAATTTTTCGTTTGTTTATGTTTGTTTTTTTATTTAGTATTTTAGTGTTTTCTATGGTTATGTTGTGTCCATTTGACTTGCAGTGTTCGAAAACGTGTGAAGGTGACTTTTTATGTTCTTTGAATCTGGTTTCCATTTTTCTACTTGTTTCTCCTATATCGAAGTCGTGGCAGTTATCACATTGTATTTTATAAATAATGTTGGTGTGGTGTTTGTCAGTGTAGTTCTTACATAGTATAGACCTTAGTTTTGTGCCTGGTTTTGAATAAATTTAGTATTAACTGGAATGTTATATTTTGTTACTAGTTTTTGCCAAATGTTGGTTATTTGTTTGCTGATGTCAGGAATATATGGTATACAGCAGTATATGGTTTCGTGATTTTTTGATTCGTGAGATATATTTACTTTTGTTGGTTGATTTTGCTTTCTGTCTCGGTGTGTGCGTATAATGCTTTCTACGGTTTGTGGAGGAAACTTATTGATGTTGATGAAGTATTGTTTTATTTTGTCTAATTCATCGTTAATTTTATCTGGTGAGCACAGTTTTATGGCTGTGTTGATCTGGTTTCTTAGTATGTTGAGTTTTTGTTTTGTTTCATGTGCTGAGTCCCAAGGAATGTATAGTCCAGTATGGGTGATTTTTCGGTGGATTTCTGTTTTGAATTGTGTGTCGGTTCTTATAATTTTGAGGTTCAGAAATGATATTTGATTGCTTTCTTCCTGTTCACATGTGAAGTTAATGTTGGGATGTATACAGTTAATGTGAGTGAAAAAATTAAGTATGTGTTCTGTAGATTTGAATCCCGCAACCGTGTCATCTACATATCTGTACCAGTATAGTGGTGGATGTAATGCAGTATTAATTGCTTGTGTTTCAATTTGTGTCATAAAAATATTGGCTAGAACTGGTGATACTGGGTTGCCCATGCTTAGGCCATTTGTTTGTATATAGTTTTGGTTGTTGAACATGAAGTTTGTCTTTATTGTGGTGAAGTCTATGAGGGTTGCTAACTGGTTACTGGGAATGTCTATAATTGGGTTAGGGTCTCGAATATAGAGTTCTAAGGCTATCTTGCAGGCTTCTGTTGTTGGAACTTCTGTGAAGAGGGATATAACATCGAAACTGGCCATTAAGGCTTTATGATTAAGTTGATTTAGATTAGACTTGAAATTAAAAGAGTCTTTGATGAATGAGCTGGCTGATGTTGCATATTTGGAGAATGTCCATGCTATGTATTTACCAAGATTGTAATTAAACGATTCATATGTTGACATTATTGGTCGTAATGGACAATCTGGTTTATGAGGTTTGGGGATGCCGTATATTTGCGGTGTGCGTGAGTCGGTTTTACGTAGGTAGGAATAAAGTGTTTGTGAAATTGTGTTGGCTTTTTTCATTTGTAGTAGTAATTTGTTTAGTTGCGTCTCATGTGTCTTTGTTGGATTTGTGTGTATTGGTTTAAATTTGTTCGTGTCTGATAGGATGTTATTCATTTTTTGTATGTATTCATTCGTGTTCATTATTACTATAGCGTTACCTTTATCTGCTTTTAGAATTTTTATGTTTCTGTCTTATTTTAGGTTTTTAATGGAATTAATGTCTCTTTTTGTAAGGTTGTAAAAGCAGATAAAGGTAACGCTATAGTAATAATGAACACGAATGAATACATACAAAAAATGAATAACATCCTATCAGACACGAACAAATTTAAACCAATACACACAAATCCAACAAAGACACAACTATTATAATAATAGTTATAGAAGTATGAGTAATTTATTTAACTCCCAGTATTTATATTCATTATTTTCCATTTTATTTATTAATAGTAAAACTTTCTCCAATATCGTTGTAGACTGTTAAACTCCTTTTAAACTAAGATATAATATAACTTTTAACTTATGTGGAATAATACTTATGGAGTGGAATTCCAACTGTTTACTGACACATGTTCATTTAAAGTAATATAGCCATTATAAATACAATAATAAAATATACTTTATAATAATTTTAGTAAATGTAAATATTGGAATATTCATTTCTTTTCTTATAAATTTGTTGGACAAGTCATGGAATACTATGATTGACTCCTTCAATTGTATTTTAGTACGTAGTGTGGTGAAATTATACGGGAGTTGGCTGTTTTTTCAATAATTGAATTTATTTAAACTTTGCAAAACTGAGATGCTATTCTTAATTATTCAAAAACTAATTATCCAAATTATTTGATGATAATACTTTTATTTTTTCTAATCAGAAATCAAGATTATTATAAAGTACTATAGTGATAGGTTCAGTAACTGTATTTAAACAATTGTTAATGAATCCAAAATTAAAAGGATTTTTATGCAATCGTAAAAAGCGTTTCTTAAAATTTCGAAATTTCTCATTTGCAGATTTCACACAACAAATCTCATTCTTGCAATGGCCAAGACGTCAGTATAAGATTCGAACTAACTCGGCAAAAGCAGAAGGATGTTACCTCAGAGGATGGGGGCCCTGCATGGCCAGGTGATTAGAGCAGTGAACTCTTAATCTGAAGCTTGCGGGTTCGCATCCCTGTCACATTAAACATCCTCGCCATTTCAGCCGTGAGGGTGTTATAAGTGAGAGTCAATCTAACTGTTCGTTGGTAATGAAAGTATCCCAAAAGTTAGCGATGGGTGGCGATGACTAATTGCCTTCTCTTTTGCCTTACAATGTTTAAGTAGTGACAGCTAGTGCAGATTGCGTTAGTGTAGCTTTACGCGAAATTGAAAAAAAAAGAAAGACAATCTAGTGATGGTAGAAGGAGAGAGGTGATGTCATCAAAGATGAAGATCAATAGTTCTAAATGTTGTCACCAAAAAGCACATCGTTCGGGATTCGGTGCTAGGCCGCGATAACAGGCTGAGATTATATCGTAGTTTAACAAAGTGTCACCCGAAGGCGCAACTAACTTGTGCGTTGCAGAAAGTTTAATTTCATACCAGACAGGCGGCCACGATGGATTGCTACTTAATCGTACCACAAAGTAGAGAACGTGTTTTTAAACCGGTATGTTAGGTGTTCATGAGCCATAAAATACATGTGTCAGCAATAATATAATATAATTAATTAAATCACCTAAAAGCAATGCTTAACATAAATTCATTTATAATTAATTTATCATCAAAAAGAATTCATGAATTAATTAAATTTTCTCTTTTGAAAGGACTTCCTTACTCAAGTAATTAAAGATATTCAGTAATATAATAAAGTGTCAAAAACAATATTTAAAATAACACTTTACCAGCACACAATACATGACTATAGGTTTAATTCGCTATGCAAGGGGGCAACATCAAATAATATTTAAAACTTAGTACAGCGGTAAGTCTAGACATTTACGACGTTGACATCAGAAGTTTGAATCCCCTCGGTGGGCTCAGTAGATAGCTTAATGTGGCTTTGCTGTAAGAAAATACACTTATTATACAACAATTACATTGTACAATAATACTCTTAATAATTTGACTTTATGTCACCAACTAATTTACACATTTTACTCAGGTGGAGTCCTAAGAGGGATATTACATTCCCTTATCATTAATTAGTTCTATAAGGATTATACGATGATTAAAACTTACTCAATCAAATGATTAAAGATCTTCCTTACTAAAGTTTTACGTTTCCTGTCCTGAAAGGATTATATCTTACTCATTTTAATGCATAAAATACATGATTGTATGGTTAAATTCCCCTAAAAGAGGCGATAATATCAAATAATTAAAAATTATGCTTTATGCTTCATTAGTAAAATGTTTTTCATTCAATAAATAAATTTTTCACTAGTTTTTGACGAAACATATTACTTAATTTTACATAAGTTTTAAAAGGGTTGATCAAAACTTGTAAAGTATCACATATTAGAGATTATTTAAGAAGAAAACATCAGAGTCAAAAAACGGATTGGAGGCGCCAGACTACGTAACCATAATTCAATAATTCTATCTGAACAAAAATCTAATTCTAATTGTAAAAATTGTACTCATAAGTGAAATCTGTAAAATGTCTTGCCAGGAACATAAACACAGAAAAAATGAAGACTGCTTTACCTGTGCGCCCCCCAGTGGCTCAGCGGTATGTCTACGAGCTTACACGCTAAAATCCGGGTTTCGATATCTGTGGTGCGCAGATCACAGATAGCCCATTGTGTAGCTTTGTGCTTAATTCAAAACAACAACAACTTTACCTGTGGCATTTGTAGATGTTGCTTACCTTTGGATTCATGCTCGAATAAAGCCAATCATTTTAAATGAAGTGAAGGATGATGCTGAAAGTAGAGAAACAAGAAAAGAAGGAAAAGTGTTCTCATGAGGTCAAAATTGAATTATGTTAGAAGAAAGCAAGGTGTATAATATTTATGAGTTTGGTTTCTCTACTACATAGGAAGTAACACACGTCTTTATTCTGAATATAACAAACTACTACATTGTCAACGCCCATTTTAGGTAAAATAGAAAAAATGAAATCAACAGGTGGTGAGATAATACTGTGACGATGAGAAATGTCTTGTATGACAATTTATTATAGATATTATTATAAATATCTTATATGAATAGGCTAATAATATGAGATTTAGATATGATCGAAACTTGAATGTACTCTTGCGACTGGAATTTCGAGCAGAGTTTTTGGAGCATATTCATTGCATTGCACACAAAACATACCTGAAACAGGTAACAGTTATGATAATTTAGTGAAATTAACTAACTTGATTTTTTTACTGTAGATTTACAATTGTTTAATGACTTTAATCATTATAAAACAATATAAATAATACATGCTTAAATAAACCGGAAATAAAAATAGTATCATCAATTATTTAAAATGAGAAAACACAAGAAACAAAAGTCTTCTCGAAATTTTCTTGGTCAAAATACTGCAAGTAAAAATTACAGGTGGTTTCTTTGAAATATAAATGAAAACCTCGAAGTGATTGTTCAATTAGTGTGTAAGGTGTTACAAGTTCACTTGTGTGGTGTTTATTATGAGCATTTTAAGCCTGTTAAACAAAGTTTTAAATCTCTGAATAGCTGAGTCAAGTACAAAGCCAGCTAAACACATATTAAGTGAAGTTCTTAAGATCTGAACTGTCAAGTCGAGCAGAGAGTTAACTGCATAACCAAACCACCATTTTGTTTACCAGGTTGTCAATCAACACTGACTGATAACCTAGTATTTTCCTGAGAATCAAAGTTAGTTAAACTTATTATTATGTTCAAGCTTTTCTCGGTTTTTGATTTGTAATAAATAAATTTGGTTGATGAACGTTCATTCTCCCTACAGAAAGAAAATAAAATATTTTATTGTATATATATATAAGCTAAATACAGTTTGACTTCAAGCAATCACGCAAATCAGTTTGTGAAAAATAACATGGAAATATTTCACAAAATGTAATTTAAATCATCCATATTTCATGTTGTTTGTTTTTAAAATCATGTTATCATTAATTAGTCACTTTTGCTCATCATATATATTTAAATTCTCTCAGTGTTCACAAAAGTAGGTAAAATAAACTGATTTTTAATATTAATTTTGCAGATACCACCTTTAATTTCTACAAGATTAGTTATCTTGGCGTTTCAAATATGAATAGTTACCTCGCATTTCAACATCCAAAAATTAGACGAGATGTTTCCTGGTTTTGTAAAACTTGTCATATCTATCAATTGGTTGGAAATCCTATCCAGGAAATTTCCATTGCTCCTCTGAAAACGTTTCCAGCTTCCAAATCACACTTCAGTCATGTGATTATTGACTGTGTTGGGCCTTTGTCAAAAATTCGATTAGGAAACCAGTATGTGTTGACTATCACGTGTGCATCGTCTCGATTCCCTGAAGCTATTCCCTTCAGAAATATTTCAGCCAAAATTTACAAAGCTATGATTAATTTCTTTGCTTTTGTTGGCTTTTCAAATGAAACTCTTTACCAGTTTAGGGCTAAACATTTTAAATCTAATGCGCACCATCTCGAATTGCAAGGTGTTCTTGAGAGATTCCATTGTACCTTGAAAAATGGGATTAAGACTTACTTTCTCGATAGTGAGAAGAATTTTGATGAAGGAATTAATCTATTATTATTTGCTGCTCGTGAGTCAGTTCAGGTGTCTTTAGAATTTATCCCATTCAAATTGATGTTTGGCTATTCAGTGTTTGGTTTTTGAAGTTGCTGAAGCAACAGTAGTTGGAAGATGATCCAAAAAATGCATTTACTGAATTACGTTTCCAACTATCGCTTCAGATTGTTAGATGCTTGTGAACTGACTTGAGAAAACTTGAAGTCATTTCAGACAAGAATGAAACACGTTTATGAGCGTAAGTTTCTTCCTAGTGACACGATATTAGCATTGTTGCCCCGTATTGGACTTCTACTCAAGGCTAGATACCACTGTCCCGACTAGGTTGTTCGGAAAGTTAATGATAATGACTATGTTATAAAAACGCCTGATCGTCGAAAGGCTACACAGCTATGCTATATCAATATGGTGAATCTTTGTCATATCCAAGATGCATCTGAGAATATTTTAGCTGTTGAGTGTTTTCCCGATATCCATAACAGTCTCTTTGATTCAAACACCTATACATTTCAAAATATTAAGATGAATGTAACATTAAACTGAGTAATTACGACATCCTAGTCAATCTTGAAGCAAAACTCAATCACTTGTCTCCTGAAGAAAAAATCGACTTTCTAGTTTATTGATAGAATATAAGTGTATATTTTCAAGCGTTCCTAATAAAACCAACATTGCTGTTCATGATGTTGATGTAGGTGATGCTTCTCATGTGGAACAACATCCCTATTTTGTGAACCCAATCAAAGTTGATAAAATGTGTAAATGAATATCTTATATGCTGGAGAAAGGCATTATAGAACCCAGAAAAGTGATTGGTCTTCATCTTGTGTACTGGTTCCTAAATTATATGGTTTGGTTAGCTTCTGTACAGACTTTTGCAAAGTAAACGCTTTGACAAAAACAGATTCTTATCCCATTTCATGACTGAAGAATTGTATTGACAAAATTTGAAAGCCAGATATATCACAAAATATGACCTGTTGAAGGGATACCAAGCTGTCCCTCTATCTGACAGCAAAAGAAATATCTGCTTTTATTAATCATGATGGGTTATACCAGTACAATTTAATGCTGCTTAGAATGAAAAAGTCTCCATCAACTTTCAACGAATAATCAGTCAATGTCTCAACAATCTATCAAATGCTGGACTTTGTGTTGATGATGCTGTAATTTACAGTAACGCCTCAAAGAAACACTTATGTGTATTTTGCAATGTTTTGAGAGGCATAAGAAAGTCAATCTTACTGTAAATTTGGTAAAAAATTACTTTTTTAGGGCCAAAGTTGTTTACTTGAGTCAGGTAGTAGGTCACGGTCAAGTTGCTCCAAGTCAAGCCAAAGTTAATTGAATTATGAATTATCCAACCCCTGCAAACAAGAATCGTTTGATGATATTTTTTGGGACTGGCTGGTTATTGCTGAAAGATTTGTAAAAAATGTTGTTGACATCACTGTGCCACTAACCTATCCATCTGAAGAAAAATTAAAAGCTCAAGTGGTCTGAAACATACAGATAGACTTTTGAAAAGGTCAAGTCTTTGTTGCACACTTACCCTGTATAGATGGCTTATTAAAGCTGTTGATGTCAGCAATTGTGTTACAGTTGCCATTCTATCACAATCAGACGACGGAGGTATCAAACACCCTGTTTGTTATTTATCTAAAACGTTTAACTGTCACACAAACCCAACTATTCAACTGTGGAAAAAGAAACATTGTCTTTACTATCAGAAACATTTCAATGTGTATGTAGCTGCATCTCAACAGCCTATTGTGATTTACATTAATTATAACCACTGACGTTTTTGAACCAAATAAAGCGCAAGAACAGAAGGTTGTTAAATTAGAGTTTAACATTAAAATATATATGATTTGATGACAATCCATGTAAGATGGTTGATAACATTTGTGCTGATATACTTTCACGTGCTAGGTAATTTTATGTTCATAAGGTTATTTGTATTGATTATGACGTATACTGACATGATTATTGAAGTTGCATAATATGAAAACCAATGATTCTTTTGTAGGTAACATAGTATTCTTTTCCTTAATTTCTAACTTAAATATGGATGTAAAATGAAAGATAATGCCTGAGTCACTGTATTTGCCTAAATACTTCAACATTTTTACAATAAAATTAGATTTCTTCTTACCATAGTTACATGCTATAAAAATTACCGTAGATTTACTTACAATTTTAAGAATTCATCACCAAACAGTCATACATAACATAAACTTTCTATCCGTAATAATCTGTGTCCAGAAAGTACACAGAATGTGTAATTAAGCAAATATGATAACAGTGACTAATGTAACATTCTAAATGTACGTGTACATCAAGTATGAAAATCAATGTCTTGTTTATAGATAGCGTAGTATTCTTACATGCATTGCATGTGGTTGTAATAAGAAAGTACATCTGAGCTACCGTATTTGCCAAAATATTTCTGTTTTTAAAGATAAAATTAGGTCTTTTTTATTTTCATAGTTACATTTTATGAGGAGGGCAGTATATTTGCATAAAAGATAAATAATTCATAACGAAACAGTCATATGTAACAAATTTCCCATTCATGACAATTTGCATCCAGGAAACACCAATGTATATAAGTGTTATTGATACCAACATAACATCTATCTCTTAGAGGTCACGGATACTGTATTATATGATCTATGAGTAGTGAAGACCACACGTGTTGCATATTGAAATCTCACCCCAAATTAATAAAACGATATTGAAGAGCAAGTCTAAAAATACAGATAAATATTTGATTGATCTCTAAATGAAGATTATGTAAATCGCGGATTGGTAAACATATAAGTAAACAATATATAATAATTAAAACACAGTTTAGATATCCTCGATGCACGTGTTCATAAACGTGTTCATACAAGAATGTATTTCATTCTCAAAATGGTTCATAGAATGTGTAATTAAGCAAATATGATAATAGTGACCAGACGTACTTGTTGATGAGAGTGTATAAATAATGATAGCAGGCTTGTCACAGTGAGGTTTCTTAACTAAGTTTAAAAAAGTGTAATTTAATTATTTAGGAGTTTAACAAATATATTAGTATCTTCATAATTATACTTTTGATACTTGGAACCACAAGTGTTCTTGGACTTTTTCTTATTGTCGCATCAGCAGACATAGTTAACTGTCTATCTTCGTGTTTTCATCTTTTACATATCTGTTATCCTGTTCATGGATCAATATTTTGTGGATTTTATCTGACTTATATTCACTGATAAAAATGAAATAACTGAAATTTTTAGAATCTTAAACAAAAATTGCATAAAAATATATATTTTACTACATTTTGAAACTGGTACAAATTAAATAATAGCACACGTCGATTTAAATGATTATATTAGATGTGGTAATTTAATAACAAAACAAACTCGCCTTTACTTGATTTGAACTCACGTAAAGGTTAGAGAAAGTAATACACTGGAGAGATGTGATGATTTGTTGGTGCTGAATTGTTACCATAACAAAAGAAGTAAAAACAAACGTGATGCACTTATTACAAAAAAATATCATAAAGAAATAGCTGACCGTGCTAATGGAACAATAATGGCAGGAAATCCAAGTTATAATACATTATAAACAATGGAGTTACACAATTTAAATGGAGGAACTAAATAAGAGATAACTGTATTAACAACATAAAATAAAATGGGAGTTTAGAATGAGCATTAATGGTGATAGAATTAAGCAGTACATTACCATAAAGTAGAATAGATGGCCCTCTCAGATTTGAAACATGAATATTAAATAGGAAATCTATCTTTTGTGAAAAATACAAAGAAACATTTGCTAAAAACATTCCCTCTGTAAGTGAACAGTGATATAAGAAAGCATGAAAGAACATTTTACGTATTAATAAGATTATAGCTTACTGGCAGAAATATATGTTGAAGATTAAGTTTCTTATGTATTGAGTATATTTCCATATTGAGTTAATGAGGTGTGTGAATGATAAACTAAACGAGTAGGCCAACCTTTGATGATTATTTCTTCTACGATTTTGAAACAAATTGCACTCATAAAATCCATATTTGTTGGGAAAATACAAAAAGAATTACAATTTTTGTAAGAAAAAGGTAGGTAGTCATCCTTGTAAACTTGAATTATCTTGATCAGTTATTTTCTGTTATAAAATCATTATATATACATATAGTAATTGAGTTCTTTAACATAATAACTTAGTAAGTGAAAACATCAACGAATTTGTGTTTACTTTCTGTTTATTAGTTTAACAAAATATCGTAACCATAGATTTAAAAAGTTGAAATTATTTATGATGGCGAAAACCAACTTGCAGTAAAAATGTATTTTAAGGTGTGGGTTATACAACTTTAATTAAAAGAAGGCCCAGTACATCGTTTTGACCTTCTTCGGTCATCTTTAGGTTAAAATGAGATTATCAACTGACCGTTACTGGACACATGTCTTAAATTTATTTAGATAACGTAATTATATGTTCGGCATGGCCAGGTGAGTTAAGGCGTTCGATCAGCAATCTGAGGTCCCGAGTTCAAAGCCCCATCGCACCAAACATCCTCGCTCTTTAATTCGTGAGGGCGTTATAATGTGACGGTTTATCCCATTATTCGTTGGTAAAAGAGTAGCCTAAAAGCTGGGAGTGTGTGGTGATGACCAGCTTCTTCCTCCTAGTCTTAAACTGATAAATTAGGGACGGCTAACGCAAATAACCCTGGTGTAGCTTTGCACGAAATTTAAAAACAAACAAACAAACATAATTGGAATTAGTTTTGACATATATACACAATATAGTAGTTCTATATAAGCAATATATTTATTAGATAGTTTTGTTCTTGGAAACAGTTAATAGGCAACTTGTGCAGATAATACAGTAATTGCATAGTACTTGAATTTAACTCGTATTAGGTAGACAGTTTTAAATAACTAATGCATTAAACAGGCAGTTTTTACTCAATGTAATACACAGTTTTCGATAAGGAAAAGAGCAAATGAATAGTTTTGTATAGCTAATGCGGTTAATAAACATTTTTCTGTAAATGTTATAATAAGTATGTAATTTGTTTAGAAATCAACGTATATAGTTATATAAGAAGTATTTGTGTATAGAATACATCAAGCTAATATAATAATAAATCAACGAACAACCCTTCATAAGCATAATGAAATGGTTTACTGTTGGAGAAACATATGTTTCGACAGTTGTATTTCATACCTGAAAAAATCATACCAATGTTTCTCCAAATCATGTACCATTTTCCCTAAAGAATGAACCACATTATTATGGTTATAAATTCTTATTTGTCAGTTTAATATAGCAAGTAAACGTTCACTATTTCATTTCAAATAATAAAAATGTTGAACACAATATCTCTAATAATTTCCTGTGAATATATTATACGTTTTTATTGGGGTGTTTTAAACACCTATTGAATTATGTAGATCCTTTATTTTGTTTATGTACAGTTTGTATAAATATATGTCTTGACTTATCTTTGAGTCACTGTTTTGGAAGAGGTAATCAGCAGCTAGAAGCAGAAAACGTCCTTAAAAGTGTCTTTAATGTAATGGAAGTAAATGCAACATACATTTTAATTAACCTCTTGCTTAAGTTGAAATATACTTTATTTTCTTTGAAGTAAGAACCTCATAATTTATCAAACGGAATTCACGGAGTCTACAAATATCTCTGTATACTACTTCCGTTTGAGAGTAAAAAGTTGAGTTACGTAGTCTGATAATGGTATTTATATCTTTATAGTTCTGACAAAATACTTCTTTTCATGAAGTTGTTGTAATATAATCATAATTAAATAAATAACTTATGTAATTACGTTAATATAAAGTATTGATACAGTTTTTTTACTACGTGATGTAATAACGAATTTATAATACTTTTATGACTCGTTGAGTGAAAAGCATGATTTGTTAAATCTCCACACCACTAATAACGTTGAAATATGGTCAGTTTTTCACTTCTATAACATAAACTATTTAGCTACTTCAAATGCCAACTAATGAGCAACTATTGTCTGATCGAAAAGCGAGATTTATCTATCACTCTTATAACGAATTCACGTTCCTAAGTGTGAAGTGCGCTTTTACAATTATGGATTGCAAATCTTATATCGTTGCATTCACTATTCAAGCACGCTAATCACAAAGCTTCGTATGGTGCTGGCCCCCAAGTGGCTCAGCGGTATGTTTGCGGACTTACAACGTTAAATTCGGATTTCGATACCCGTGATTGGCAGAGCAGAGATAGCCCACTGTGTAGCTTTGTGTCTAATTCAAAACAACAACAACATTGTATGGTAACTAAAAAAGTTCTAACAAAGAATGAAAAGTAAGCTGGCTTCCATATACGTAACCTACATAACATTAACTACAAAAAAAAAGAAGTTATACTTTACATCAATCTTTAAGTCATGGAGAGTAGGTGGTCTATTGAATTTCAGGTCATAGGTTCTAATGCTGAATACGTTCCGCAATTTGATCTAAAAAGTATATCAGGATAAGAGCAATTTTTTGGATTGTTTTTCAGTTTTGTCACTAAAAAGGTTTGTTTGTTTTTAAATTTCGCATAAAGCTACTCCAGGGCTATCTGTGCTAGCCCTCCCTAATTTAGCAGTGTACGACAGCTAAGTGGAAGGCAGCTACTCATCACTACCCACCGCAAACTCTTGGGCTACTCTTTCACCAACGAATAGTGGGATTGGCCGTCACCTTATAACGTCCCACGGCTGAAAGGGCGAGCATGTTTGGCGCAAATGGGATGCAAACCCGCGACCCTCAGATTACGAGTCAGATAGCGCGAAATTCTAAACAAAAGTATAAAACAAATCCTTCAAACAAAATTCATGCCATAATTAATAATGTTTAGCTGTTATTGTTGTTTCTGTAAGTGTCAGGTGACGTTGTGGAAGTCGCCTATACCATTTGAGTCAAATATTCATAATTAACTCTACCTATACCCAAATTGCCGGGTCTCTTCACATAAAATGTCATTCACGATGAAAATAAACGATATTTTAGATCACTGATATCGCGTTTTCTCTACAAGAGCCTTATCTGGTTTATATTGATGAAAGAAGTGAAAAGATAAATTTTCACAGCAGTGTCTTTGTGTGCATGTATTTCAAAATATTAAACATTTTGTGATTAGTTTTCTAAAAGAAAACGTATGTTAAACAGATCTACAGTTAAACTCAGGCTTGCCATGGCCAGGTGGGTTAAGGCGTTCGATTCGTAATCTGAAGGTCGCGGTTTCGAATTGCGGTCCCATCAAACATGCTCTCCCTTTCAGCTATGGCGGCGTTATAATGTGACAGTCAATCCCACTATTCGTTGGTAAAAGAGTAGCCCAAGAGTTGGCGGTGGGTGGTGATGACTAGCTGCCGTTCCTCTAGTCTTACACTGCTAAATTAGGAACGGCTAGCACAGATAGCCCTCGAGTAGCTTTGTGCGAAATTCGAAAAACAAACAAAAAAATCAGGCTGTTAAACTTGAATGCAATGGATATCTGACTTAATCATCTAAACCACCTGCGAATAATGTGTTTCAAGATAAAAATCACAATTTTCTTTACAATCTGTTTCTTTAAAGTTTAGTGTCTGCTGACTTGGTTAAACAAGTCCCGATATTTTCGTCACACTTTTTACCTTATTTTTTCTTGTGCAGAATTCTTGTTTAAATGTGCTGACCAAATATTTATTCTGCTTAAGTCTCAAAAGTTTCACATTGTCACAGCGGTAAGTTGCACACTTGTTTTTCGATTCCTATAATGGGCACAGCACAAATATTTTATTGCGCAGATTTGTACTTAAATTAAATCAACGAAACAGGTTTGAAATAATTCATTAATGGTTGATCCCCTTATTCTTTAACGATAACTTCAGGAATTCTTACATGGAAATATTAAGTATCCGAGTAATACGATTATTCTGAAAGAATAACACTAAAATTCTCCATTTTGGATGTTGCAAAGCCACTAACTTATGAACACAACTAAACACTCTGTATCGTTGCTACACCAGCTTTTAGATGCAACATAATGCTGTTATTTTGCAAAATTAACTTTTACGTTATACAGAACACTTTAATATATTACCGCACTGACTCTTCTATGTTCAATTAACACGTTTATTCCTGTTGCTTCAAACTTTGATGTTCATCTTATTATGTACTGTTACCCATAACGTGTGACAGCGATTTTCTGTCGTTTTATCATCACTTCCTAACATATTTCATAAAAGATACCTTAATGTATGTGTGAAATGATACACTGATGAAATATACATTAATATAACATGAGAAGTTGTTTATCGTTTTTCTCCGCGAGACCTTTGGCACATCTAACATTTCATTATTTTGAAACCATGGTGATGTTTCAAGCAAATTGTCAACGCTTTACTATCAATGTGGCCAATCAGTATGTCACAAGAAGGTAATTCAATATTGGAGAAAAATTCGGATTTTAGTTAAAAATGAATAAAAACGTCCGTTCCTAATATCTACACCTAATTAAATCTGAAAAAAATATATTGGAAAAACATGTAGTTGAAAGGCTTGCTGATTAGACAAGATTTCATAGAACTCAGTATATTACTTTTTTATGAGAATCGTAAGAAGTTTTTCACCACCAGAAATTGTTTGCTAATATACACTAACACTTTAAAATAATTATCACTCAAGTAATTTATCTATAAGTAATATCTTGGAATGGACATCCAGAAGGAGCTAACACAATTATTTTGAGATTAGATTATGTGTCGGATGTTGATGCTGCAAGAAATATTATGTATTGCTCGATTATATTTCACTGTATTGCAGACATAAACTACACAGAATATATGCTAATAACCATTCGATTTCTCACTGATTTGTTGCTGCCTAAAGACACATGTATTGCCGTAATGACCACAGTTATTTTGGACATACCTGAAGAATTGGCTCTGCCCTTGAAAGACTTTACGTAACTAAAGCTGTGATAACGAGAACGCATGAAAGGCAGAAACAGTGAGTTTCAAAGAAGAACTACACTTACTTCATTTAACCATAATACCCACACACACTGAGTAGCGGGTTGACCCTGTAGCAAGCAATAACATCGAGGCAAAATGTGATGTCTTTCGACTCGACTTTCCTGTTTCAACTCATCATTGTCAGTATTGATTCAACATACTTCCTAATTAGCTGTGTAGCTATAGAATGATACCCTATATAAAAGTAGTATAGATGCATTTCATGAACTTCAAAACTAAATAGGAGAAGTTTATAACACTATGATTTCCTCTTCAGCGAAGGAACACCCTTATAGGGAAAGCAACTGCTGCTAAAATGATAAGAAAAAAGAAAAAATCAATTATTTAGACATGTGGTGCAGCACAAGTTATACTGTATGAAGCTATCTTTGTTTTCCGAAGCAGCTTAAAATACTGCATCTCCTTATGTCTGTAAGTACTGAATAACTAGAATAAAACACAGATTAATTTTTGCACTAGTTCTGTACTGAGAACGTTTATGCTGTGGCATCGATATACGAAGAAATGAGAGATATTAAACTAGAGATATTCATAAAAGCAAAAGATTTCCTCAAGAAAACACGAGACATACTTTCAATAGTGAAGATTTTACACTCGTAACAATCAATACTACTATATTACGAAGACAGTTGCGTTCTTGGACGGTACAACTGACTGGTTATCTTTCCTCCGGTCTGATTTACTTTTCTGTAGGTAATTTTCCTGGTCATTTAACCCTAGTGTTGTATAAAGTGCTGTTGACGATCGAAATACCAAAATCCTTTGATGCTTTACATAATGTATAAACTAACTTAATATTCCCATTTAAATCTATAAATATATCTTCATATAATTATAATAATTAGTTTAAAAACATCAGTAGTGTCATTAAATTACAGCTTATCCTAATTTTAAACTACTCCCAAGATAAAAGAGCAGTCAATCGACGGATCAGGTACTTCGTAGAGTTCTTTGGGATTAAAGGAATTCGCTGTCACTTTTTAACGCGTCCACAACTACAGGTTTAAAAAAACCGTGTTTAGTGCCATTACGTATCGAAAATTGAACCGTTTAACCCTCATCAGGCACCCTAATGAGTAGGCAAAGCTTGCTTTTTAAAGCGTTGGAAACTTAGTTTAATCAAATGTACATTAACGTTAAAAACTATGGAAATGAAATAAAAACCTTATAACTCGAGCGCTTTCGAAAGGTAGACCTTTTTCTTCAGGGGCAAACTGGGAACGGCGGTATAGTCGTACTAGTGGGGTTTAGTGACATCATGAAGGTTATCCGGTTTTCCATGAAATTCTTATTTCTGTAAATACTATTGTTAATGTCTCATTTCCGGTATAATGTAGCCGATACCGAGAGTGTATATGGAAAAGTGTTATGGATATTTTAATTTATAAATGGCTAAATATATGTATATTTAAAACTATATTTAAATGTTTAAATAAAAGAAAAGTGACACTTAAAAACTGATTGTAAAATATATGTTTCACTAATCAATTTATAAAAACAGGTATAAAAAATTATCTTTGACAAACAGTAAGTTTCAGGAAATTCAGCTTTCATATTGCAGGAAAAGTAAGCAAAGAATAGAATTATTTTTTGAACAGATGTGAAATTAATGATCACTAATTCCAGGATTGGTTAAAGTGATAAGCAACAGGAAAACCTTTTTCGGTATAAACAGAAAGGTTATGGTTGTTGAAACGTTCTCCAAAAGTTGTTTGTGTATGTCAAACATGTTGGTGATTGTATTTTTTGCAATGTACAAGGTACATGGTTTACATATTTTAAACTTTTTTCGATTATGCATCTTAGAAAATGAGTCAGTGTTTTTTATGAACTTGCAGGTTTGTCAACGGGCTTTGTTGCATGGACGATAACTACTTTGGGGTGGGATTCAATTCACTTTTGTGTAACGAAGGATAGCTTTTGGAGTTCTTTTCTTACAGAAGGAGACAATGGAAACTTCAGGAAATATCTGTTTAAAACGATCGTTGAGGTGCAGGAGATGAAAATGTTGCTTTTTTTGCAGAATTCGTGAAAAAATTAACACGTAATAACAATAGGAATTCTACTTGAGAGAGTTTGGTATTGCTCTGATTTAGGATGTTTTACCGCTGAATATTGTTAACCTTTTCAATTTGTCTGTCAATTTCAGTATCTTAATATCCTTTTTGTAACATGGCTTGTTTTAGACCCTTAGTGTGTTTTATACAGTAGGTTTCACCTGAACATATTTTTTTCTCAAAAAGGTTGGCTGTAAGTAATGTTTTGTTTGGTGTCTGAAAGCTGAAAGCTTTCATAATAAAGGTGTTGTGGTCTGTCTGTATGCTCTTGTACAAATCAGTGTGTTAGAAAACCTGTAACGCAAAAAAAGTTAATCTGCCAAGGCGAGTAATCGCAAGAAAAAATGATCGTTTTGTGAAAGGAGTTTGATTGTGTCATAAACTATTTAAGTGATTTAAGGCCGATTGTTCAAATAAAAAATATGTCGTCTATGTAACACTTCCATATATGAAGTTTTACAGGGCTGAGTTATAAAAGCTGATTTTCTTTGTGGCCCATAAAATATTGGCAGAATATTTGTTTTCTACATACGACGCAAGGAAAGATCACAGGTGGAGATAGTGATAAATCATGGATAAATAAAGGATGGGCTGATCAGTAGAAACAGTAACTTCATCCAATGACAGAAAGCCAAAAGAAAGAATGCCAGACCATTTATTGTGAAAAAACATAGTCCACTCAGGATAAAAGACATAAATCCAAATGGGATGCTGTAGTAAGTATTATAGTTTAGTAGCGTATTGCAAAGAGAGTTGCAAACATCAAAGGTTAAAAGAAGGTTCGTGGGATTCAGTGTATAAACTCCAGACTGGAGAAGTGAGAACAGCTTCAAGTGGTGAATTTGGTCCAGCATCTTCAAGATCTAGGTCCTAGCAGAACTATAGATCATAGACATATAGATCAATTTAGATCGAATTTGCATAAAACATCGATCTGCTCCCCAAAAGGTGGAAGAGAGGACGAAGAGAGTGTTCGTGCCCTAATACACTTGACACGTAGTTTCTTTATGTGATGTGGCCCGGCATGGCAAAGCGTGTTAAGGCGTGCGACTTGTAATCTTAGGGTCACGGGTTCGCATCCCGGTCGCCCCAAACATGCTCGCACTTTCAGCCGAGGGGGCGTTATAAAGTTACGGTCAATCCCACTATTCGTTGGTAAAATAGTAGCCCAAGAGTTGGCGGTGGGCGGTGATAACTAGCTGCCTTCCCTCTAGTCTTACACTGCTAAATTAGGGACGGCTAGCACAGATAGCCCTCGAGTAGCTTTATGCGAAATTCCAAAACAAACAAACAAATTTCTTTATGTCAGAAATGAAACTAAGCTTGAAGTCAAAGCTAAGCCCCAAAAACTTCAGGGACAATGAGGTGTACAGTATTGCTGCGACGTAGCTAGGGGACATGATGTAGACTTTACTGGTGGCAAAAAATGTATGCACAGAAACATAACACGATGCATTCAAGTGACTGAACTGCTGATACTGGAAACACTGCAGAGGATTAGGAATATATTTTATAAAGAATATAACCTGCCTTGAGAGAGCAGGTAGGCGTGGAGATGTAAACGTCAAAACAACAATGTTGGTAAGCCATAATTCTCTACGAATAGGGATATGACTCACTGCAAAAACATCTTAGCTGGAGAAACTAGCAAGAATCTCCTACTCGAAGATGGTTTTCAAATCCCTTTCAACAACAACTCCTCGTGAGAAATTTATAGTAATATGGGAGGTAGCATCGAAAGGTATATCCTAGTGACCTATAACTTCAGGAGGAGTTTCGTGTATTTTGTTGTAGATGTTTCCACCAAGATGTCCCCAGAATGTTACTTTTTCATTGACTTTGAAGAACCAGTAAACCCTTATATTTCCTTCTAAATAACAAAAGACAAACATTGACGGATTGACCGTCATATTATAACGCCCCACGGCTGGGAGGGCGAGCATGTTTGGCGCGACGCGGGCGCGAACCAGCACTTCTCGGATTACGAGTCGCGCGCCTTACGCGCTTGGCCATGCCGGACTAGAGGAATTGAAGCCAAAAAAGGTGTGCAGTGCTTTGAACTCTAAACCACCAAGATCTCCTTTGCTTTTTTACGGATCACTGCATACGGCAAACAAGTAGTTGAATGTTTAAATCATAGAGAAAGTAAAATGAAAATATGAAAATGTTATCTGAGTAAAAAAATCTAAATTTTAAGGTAACATCGATAATGTAATTGACAAAATTGGTCGCAGAGTCAGTTTCTTGTTTTAATATTTATTTGTGACTCTTCTGATCTTCATAACTGTTTGGCAGTTAGTGCACGATGGACTGAATGTAGGCAAACAAAGATAAGGAGTTTCTGCAGTTCTAAGATGCTCTTTGGCATTTTTCTTTTGCCCCTTGTTACCCATTACCTTCCAGCACTTTTCGACAGTATTAAGAGTTGGGTTGTTGCATGGCCAGAGTACTGTTTTCATCTTCTCTTGTCGATCCTTAACTTCACTATCCCAGTGAAACAACCATTAAACAAATCAACACTTGCCACTAGCGCAACAGAAACTTACAATATAAAAGACAGTTTACATTTATCCGTGAAGAAGGATTTCTATTTTATCTATTTTGATGAGAAACTGCCTGAACACTAACAAAAAACAGTCGGAACACGACTCTTCGTTGAGATCTGTGGATAAGAGGAATTTGAGAAAAGTCACTTGTTGTGGAAGCTTTCATCTTACTTCTTTTGTTGCTGCACAAAACCAGTATCACCATATCCCTGCACCCAGCGGTTCACAATATAATTGTTAAATTTAATTACTTCAGTTACCTGCATTGTCTAAAATCTCTCTTCACTCAAATGAACGACTTATTTTTCTAGAAACGTCGACATCTAAAGGTAATGATATTTAAATATCATGTTGTTAACCTATTGTAATAAAATATATTTAATGCAGTAAAACCTGTCTAAGCCGGAAAATGCATAGCGCGGAAACCTGTACAAGCCTGAAAAATCAAAATTTTACAGCATTATCTCAAGATTTCTCTTATAAAAGGCTCTCTATATGGCAGAACCTGATAAATAATGGGTTTCTTACTTCAGTGAAAACAAAGTATATTTCAACTTAAGCAAGAGATTAATTAAAGTGTATGTTGCATGTATTTCCAGTATATTAAAAACACTTTGAAAGACTTTGATTACGTCGATTACGTTTTCCGAAACAGTGACTCAAAAATAAGTCAAGACGTTTATTCATACAAACTGTACTTAGACAAAATAAAGGTTCTACAAAATCCAATATGTCATTAAAATACCTCAGTGAAAACGTATATTACATTCATATAGAATTATTAGAGATATTGTGTTCAACATTTTATTATTTGAAATGAAATATTGAACGTTTACTCGCTATACTACACCCACAAACAACAATTTATAACCAAAATAAAGTGATATATTCTTCAGGGAAAATGGTACACGTTACAGGGAAGCACTGTGGAAACATGTATGTTTCTCCAACAATAAACCATTTCATTATGCTTATGAAGGGTTGGTTGTTGATTTATTATCATATTAAGTTAATGTGTTCTATACACAAATACTTCTCATACGTTAAATTTCTTACAGTAATTTCTAAACAAGTTACATACTTCTTATAATATGTATACAAAAGTGTTTATCAACCGCATTAACTATACAAAACTGCCAACTTGCCATTTTCCTTATTAAAAACTTTGTGTTTTACATTAATGTAAACAACCTACTTACTGCTTTAGCTATTCAAAACAGTCGACTTAATACGAATTAAATAAAAATTGCTAACTTTCTGTGTTACTCCCATAACATTACGTAATTACTGTATCATCTGTAAAATTTCCAACTGTATTTACCTGCACAATTTTCCAATTTACTATATTTCAAATATTAAACTACCTAATAAATATATTGCATATGTAGAACTACTTTCTTTTGAATTATCTGTACAAAACCGATTACAACTATGCTATTTAAACATTTTCAACTATTAAATCAATTTTTATAAAACGATATTTGTTAAAGCTAATAAACAGAAATCAAATACGGAATCGTCGATGTTTTCACTTACTAGGTTATTTTAATAAATCACTCTAACACTATACATATAATGGTTTTGTAATAGAAAATAACTAATCAAGATGATTTACAAAGATGGCTAGCTATTTGTATCTTACATAAGTTTTAACTTATGTCTTCTGTATTCCACTGACTGAATAAATGAAGAGATGGCATTTATGAGTGCAGCGCACTTTGATGTTCAGCACTGCTTATTGTTGTAACTGCTCACACTCATTTGTTTCCACAATGTAAAAGAAAGAACCATTTAAGGTTGGCCTAATCATTTATTTGCTCAGTTGTAAACCTCATTAAATCAAGAAGTAAATATATTCAATTCCTAAAAAACTTAATTTTCGAAAGATATTTGTGCCACTGAGCTATAACTTTATTAATACGTATAGATGAAATAGAAACACAGCAGTATAATTTATTTCTAAAATATTCTTTCAATAAGTAGTGACATCTGAATATTGAAAGAGCAACCTTTTGTAGTTCAAAACAGAAAGCATAACTGGATTACCCATAGGTTTGTTTCTACTTGCCCCCCACTAGTACAGCAGTAAGTCTACGGATTTACAGCGCTAAAATCAGGAATTCGATTCCCCTTGGTGGGCTTAGCCCGATGTGGCTTTGCTATAAGAAAAACACACTGTTTTTAGTTTTGAGTTACACCACAAATATACAGAGAGCCGAATTATTTGGAGAAAACAGACCATTTTTCTACCTATTAAACGCCGAATGTAATACATTATCTTATATATTAATATGATATCAAAAATTTGCACCTATAACACATTACTTTAAACTTACAGCATACATGACATTTCGATATATTCTCCAAATGACTTGGATAAGTTTTTCACAAACAAACGTTTCGGAGGAACGCGTAGAGATTTTTCAGAAAAGAATACTTATCTTAGGCCATAACGAAGGACACTTCTAGTTCTGATCACACCGCTGCGCTTGAGATAATTGTTGTTGTTGTTGTTTTGAATGAAGCACAAAGCTACACAATGGACTATCTGTGCTCTGCCCACCACGGGTATCGAAACCCGGATTTTAGCGTGCAAGTCCGCAGATATACCGCTGAGCCACTGGGGGGTCCGCTTGAGATAATACAAAAGTATGTAATACTCATCAACCAGTTATTCTCTTAAAAAGATATGAGTCACACCAATAATTTTATCGTCCATATTAAATTTTTAGTGCTAAAGTTGAATAATGCGTATATTTAAAAGTTAAAGTACGTATTTATGTAAGATAACATCACATCAAAAATGTTATAATTTGTATAATCTAAACTAGTTGAGACCATGTGTTAAAGTCTGCCTAAAATTTCTTTAAACTGTGTGATCAAGAAACTTACCTCTTGTTTCACGTTTTCTCCTTATCCAGGAGGGAAACACCTTGTATCACATATAATATGAATTTATTGTAATATTTTTTAATGAAAACGTAAAATATATGGTCCTAAGTTCTATATTACGTTGGTACTAATTTTAAATTAAATTTAACCATTAAATCTGAAGTAAAGTATGTGATAAAAGACAGTAATATCTACTTATCAAATTACTAAATAATTTTATTTTTGCTAAATGTGATTTCATAGATTTATCACAACACGAAACATAATAAATTATTTTTAGTTAAAAGAAAGTTCTTCATTACTTATGTGGTTTTATCAGGGGCGTAGATGTTTTTCACCCGATGGCGGAGATGAATTTTTCAACCACTTATGTGTACTGCACAATTTGCAAATTGGTAGTATATGGTTACGTAAACCTGAAAGCTGTAAACATGCAGTCACAGAGTAATCTTGTTGCCACGATACTTCAAGGTTTCCATGTAGGTTTGTATAAGTGAGGTGTTGTGAACAGTTTTCAATATGTTTATAGAATGAAGACAAATGTGTAACAAATTAACTGCCACATGAATTTATTCCTGCACACTGCACAGCATGAAAGATGGCCATTATACTTTACAAAGTTACTAATAACTGTTATTGTATGGATTACGTTTTCAAATATTAATAAAATTAGTAATTACCCTTGAAAAGTTTATATCAACTGAAAAACTGTTCATGTTGTTTGATAAATATAATTAAAATGTCTTTGCGAACTCTTGAAAATTACACATCAATACAATGTATCACATAATTATTCAAACTTTTCATTGTAGTAAGATTCATTTAGTTCTCTAGTCTAAAAGTTCCCAAACGTAGACCTCCTTTGTGATGATCTGTTTATGAATTCTTTCATAAGCCCTTCTATATTTATCTTGTCGACTTTATCTTTGTGAGTCTGACAAACTGCCACATGATTGAGGCGGCACTGAGACAAAGTTGACCTTAACTACGTCTTCAACCGTCTTAATGCAGAAAAGCTGCATTCACATTTGCAATATTTTCATGAGAAGAAACACTTTATTAAACATCTGCTGGCTTGTTTCATGCATTTTACAGTAAGCATCCTTTGCACCTTTCAGAGATACTACTTTTGTTGTTCCTTTGAATATGGGCAACTGAAACTCGAGCCGTTGTGCAAAGATTTCTGGTTAGAAGTTTATAGCCGAGGCCTGTAAAAAGGCCTCTATTTTCCGCCTTGGCACAATGAAAGCATATGACTTTTTCAGTCTGATTGTTAAAGTGCAGCCATGGGAACTTATCAAATCACTTGCCCTGGAAGATGATATTTTGAGATTTTGCTTTCTATCGTGTTATTAGTTGTGCGTCTGGATCATATGGCTTTCCACACTGTATCTGTGGAGTGCCAGGTTTTGCATTACTGCACAAACTTGTTTCACAACTATCTGGTAGTTCATGATGTGCAATATTTGCAGAAGCATTTTCAGACTCGTCTTCTGATGAGCATGGTATTTCCTCTGTATTGCAAGTTTGTATTCCTTTGCTTGAGGTTTTTGGATTATCTGCATCTACATTGCCACTTGTCGTACAAGTAACTGGCTTGCAGAACTGTCTAATTTGTGTTTTCGTACAAAATATGAATTACTGAAAGCCTGTGGTAGAAGTTGTGTATTTTGGACAAAACTGTTAGGTATGTCATGATGGAAGATCGTGAAGGCACCAGATCTAAAGAAGTTACCTTTATCTCAGCTTCATCAAATGTCTTGTTATAATTTTCCTCTGTTCGCAACACCCGAAATTGCTCAATTGTCATTGCAGATGCTTAATTTATGCCAGATACTGTCGCTGATTTTGCTTGGAATGCATGGTTTAGTTCCTCTAATGCAGCTAATGGATGCTGAGCCATCAACAATTTTAAAACTGTCTTTTCTTTGTCAAATCTGTCTAGCAGACTTCGTGCTTTCACTGTTACATGTGATTTTTCATTTGCTAATTCAAACAAAGAATCAACAATGTTACTGTAGTGATCATTAGCACATGTAATTGCAGATAGGCGACACAACCAGCGTGTTGGACACAGTAGGACCATTTTAACTGTCTGACGATACAATATTTTCAAAGATTGTCTTGTATTTGCTTGACCTCTAAAACAACACACCAAGTTCATTACCCACTGGATAGACTCCCGAACACATTCACAAGCTTCAACTGCATGTAACATTATTAAATTAACCTCATGAGCTCCGCGATGAAAAACAAAGCTGACGGTTGCTTCTCTTTTACTTTTGTCTGGCATTCAATGTATGCACAACTCATGTTAGCGGCTCTATCGTAAGTTTATACTCTTAATCCTTACAGTTATAAATTGAGTGTAGTCAGTACATCAAGTATAGTCGAGAATATTGTTTCACCAGTTGTATTGGAAACACTGTACGAACTACAAAAGTCTCATTAAACTCAAGGTTCTCATCTACGTATCGCGCACCTATTGCTTCATGTTCGGCACCTGTAACATCTTGAGTACCATCAATCATTAATGCAAAGATTTTACTTTGCTGCACTTCATGTGCTAAATTTCTCAGTATTTGATGATTGAACTTCTCCATTATTTCATTCTGAGCCTGGGGTGATGTGAATGTGGTTTTCTTTGACAAGTAGGCTGTCAACTCAGAATCTTCCTCTTCCAGGAGATTCATTAATTTCAGGAAGTTCCATTCCGTATCAATATGTCCACGTAATGCTAAACCTTGACGCAGTAAGAAACGTAAACTTCTGAATATTTTGGCTAGACTTCTTTTGCATTCTTCTTGCTGCTTCTTTTTTCCACCATGTAGCTGGACAGTCACTGGAGTTACATCAAGTGAATCTTCTGAAGATATAGCGAATCTTTGCTGAGAGGAGGATTGGTGTTCGTTGAATTTCTGTTTTGCTTTTTTCCAGTTGCAAAAACCAGTGAAGGCCTCTCAAATTTCCCTGTAAAAAGGCCTCTATTTTCCGCCTTGGCACAGTGAAAGCATATAACTTTTTCAGTCTGACTGTTAAAGTGCAGGCATGGGAACTTATCAAACCACTTGCCCTGGAAGATGAGATTTTGAGATTTTGCTTTCTATCGTGTTATTAGTTGTGCGTCTGGATGATATGGCTTTCCACACTGTATCTGTGGAGTGCCAGGTTTTGCATTACTGCACAAACTTGTTTCACAACTATCTGATAGTTCATGATGTGCAATGTTTGCACAAGAATTTTCAGACTCGTCTTCTGATGAGCATGGTATTTCCTCTGTATTGTAAGTTTGCATTCCTTTGCTTGAGGTTGTTGGATTATCTGCATCTACATTGCCACTTGTCGTACCAGTAACTGGCTTGCAGAACTGTCTAATTTTGGAAAGTTTCAGACGCTTGCTTGTCACAATTGGAATCTGTTTCCTAGATGACTTAACAAGCTAAAATACAGTCCTAATTGAAAAACTCTAACAAACGAAGATAGAACAGAATGGAAGTAGGACTGAACTGTAAAATGTATTTTAGTCGAACGCGCGAACCTCACAGTGACTACCCAGCCGACTGATCGCCAAAGCATCGCTGGGACAATAATGTGTGCTAGTTACAACACAAGTAATTGCAAGTTTAATACTTAAACAATCACAAATATATTATATTTCTGTTAAAGCTCATCAAAAGGCAAATACATTGTGATATAATGTTTATAAGCACATCTGATGAAATAATAATCAGTGATGTCGAGAAAACCACTTGTAGAGAAATATATATATGTAAAAACGGCTCGTTTGGGTTGAGAAAATATTTTATGTGGAGGAGCAAACAATGTTTCGACCTTCTTCTGTCATCGTCAGGTTCACCAATGACCGAAGAAGGTCGAAACGTTATTCGCATCTCTAAGTAAAATATTTTCTCAACCCAAACGAGCTGTTTTTACATATATATTAGCATGTCTATTAAATAAAAAACATTTAAACAAAAACTAGCAATAGAATTCAAGTAGAGGCTTCAGACCGTTGAAATCGCTCCTTTTGTGTTCTTATTGTACAAAAAAATACAATATTGTTCAAAATACAATAAAAAGAGAATATATTGTTCTTTTACCATAAAGCACCAGCATTTTATTAGAGGGCAGTGATAATCTGAAATTTTATGGATTAATGAGGGCCACAAACACAGGTCTAATGAGCCCTGTTGTAAAATCGAGGCTCAGACTAAAGGGAGCGGAGGCGGTGTTGTAGGACGCTTCTGGATCCGAGCGGCTCGAACCTGTCGTTAACTGTACACTAAACGTACACTATCGTCAGCGCTTTTGCAACTAAGGAGAGTAAGGCGTTCAACAATAAAACCGGCTAGACATGCATAAGAACAAATGGCGTAGGAAAACCGCACAATACACACATAAGATTGATGCAGCTACAAGCCACAAATGGCCTGTCAGATCTAGATCACAGGAGTTTACGCTTGGGAGCAATATTTTCGAATTTCATGCTCTGGTGAATCTGTTGTGATGAAAACTTTACTTAATCTTACACTACGTACAAGACGTAGGTAGATTCTGTGATAGTGTTTGAAACCCTTGCATGTATACTTATGCCTACTAACTGATACTTACGAACTATCGCTCAGATCGAAAAGCTTAGAAGCACACTTCTATTAAAGATGTACATTTCGACTACTAAAAAAGCCTACATCTAGGCCTAATTTTGTAATTCGATTAGTAAGCACACGAGAATCACAAGATCAAACACATAATTTGTAGGCCAGTAATGCAATAAAACAATTCAACAGATCAAACTGTTGGGAAGGGATGATTGTATGCAACGTACCCCCCACCTAAAATGTAGGGGGTGTATCTCCATCCCTACAGGATCTACGCCCCTGGATTTTAGAATTGGACGATCTCAAAATGATCTCCAGACAAATAATTTATATTTATGTAATTAGTACCTGTTATCGAGTAATATTTTGGTTGTCATTATAGTTCGAATGTTCTGGGTAATCTTATTTATAGAAATCGGTGGTTCGATTTATTTCGGTTGACAGATCAATGACTGATCACTTGTCAGATATGATCTTAAACAAACATTTTGAAATGATTTGTTTCGAATTATTTTTCGAATGAATCTTAAGATCTTTTGATTTATATTAAAGACTAGAGAATATGTTATACTGATAGGAGTGTTATATATATGTATAAATATTTTGTAAACGACAACATGTCGTATTGTGTTTGAATTTTCATTTGTATTATTCATTTTTCCATATTGATATTATTGTTTCGAAGTTTAAACTAAAATATGTTATTTATTTAGGGTAACGTTTTAGAACTTTCTCGAATTAAGTAGACCAATCACATGTTTGTAAATGAGTGCTGGTGACTTCCTGTCTAGAAGTGTAGTCTCGTGCAAGAACGAATATGCGTGGATAGCTCTGGAGTTGTATGGAAATTGCGAGATTGTTCTAGAAATAGGCCTATCGGTATAAAAAAGACGGTGACGTGAGAGATATGCAGTCATCAGTCATCAGTTTTATTCGAGAGAGAGAGATTCAGTCATTAGTTTTAATCGAAGACAAAGAGTGAGATTCAAACACCAGTTTCATTTCAAAAGAAGAAAGTTAGTTATTTGAGAAAGATTAAGAGTTTGCTGTGAATATTCAACTTGGATTTGTGATTGAAATTAGATCTACGGAAGCCGTGATTTTATTTCGTCAATCTCTACGATACTTCTGAATTACCGCTTGTGCTGAGAGACGGCGATTTCATTGAACTGTGAACTGTTTCGGAATCTCTTCGTGGGACCAAATTCACACCCTAGACTGGAATTTGAGACTTTAATTTTAGATCATTACATTAGATACAGGCCAGTACCGTTTTGTATTGTGATTTATTTTGAAGTTTGAAACTAGTATTTTGTTTTGTAATTAATTTCGAATGTTATAACTTAACATCGGTCACTGTTATCATATAATTTATGTTATATCTGTTATATTTGTTAATAGGTTAGTGTAATAAATTATACAAGCTGTCATCTGTGTTTTTCTGTTGCGTTTAATCTACGAAGAACTTAAAACATCAAAAATACGTAACAGGAGTTTCTAATTTGTAAGTTAATTAACAATCTTAAGATATTAATCACAATGGAAATTAATGTATTTGAACTATATTTTGATGTGGCTTTAAGAAACTATGCGATGTTATCGAAAACTGAATGCGTTGAGAAAGGGTGTGTTACAACTATTTTTGATTTATATTAATAACACATTCAGATTACAAAAACATTTCTTTATCTTTGACTTAGAACTTCCAAGAGGACGATATCTTTTGTACTTAACAGCAATGGATAAAAATGGAATATGTATAACCTTGGGATACCAGAACCAACCATAAAGAGATTTTTAACAAACTGTACCCCAGTCATTGAAAGAAAAGTGCATCTTCTTGTAACAGATGAGAAATAACAATCATTAAAGTCAGTACCAACACTGGCTCATGTGTCCTAGGCAACAGTACCCAATATAATAAATAAAGATCTTTTTGAAACATGGTGAAAATAATTGGGGTTGACCCTGGTATGACTTGCATTCGTACCTTCTGTTTAACAGCTTCATATCTGAAACAGCTGTAGAATGAAACGGATACTCATGCTATTCCATGTGAAGACATACAAAACAATTTGCTGAAAATCGCGTCATAAGATTTCTGTTTGATTACATTGTTAAATAGAGCTTTGGAATAACGGTGTTTTCGCACAAAATATGAATTACTGAAAGCCTGTGGTAGAAGTTGTGTATTTTGAACAAAACTGTTAGGTATGTCAAGATGGACGATCGTGAAGTAGAACATGGATGGATATGGTGACAAGAACTGTAACGACGAATTGAGGCTACACAATTGCTTCCGCTAACCTCGCTATATAATACGTTGAATACATATAAAATTATTTTTGTGTGTCCAATTTTTAATTTTAGAGAGGTAGTTATATTATATATTCATAACACAGCTGTTATAATTCCTGTTCCGATTTTATATGATAATTTACCAACACAAGTGTTGTTATTAATAAGCTGTTATTTATTTGGTAAACTACTGGAATAGTGTTTCTCGTTTATTTTTGTTTTATTGTTCATTATAATAGATACTAAAGTGTACTGTCTACTTTGTTGTGGTTATTTTTAAGACAGGTAATAAAATATTTTGCTTTTTATTAAAGTATTACAAGAAGTCTCGGTATATATGAATAGCTCTTTATTTGACAAAATAGAGTAGATGCAGTGCTTGTTATTTGGAAAGGTAACAGAGAATGTAGTTATTATACTACACTTCTTATTAGTAATATTACAGAATAAGTTTTATACGTTTAAAGAGTAGTACGCAAAGATAGCGTATGTGTGCATTGAATTTAACTACAGAAGAGCAGGCGTTGGGATATGTTTATTTGTATGAACTGCAAATTGATGAAAATCAGTCGTAAGTGCTTTAAAAGTTATATGAATTTTTTTATGATTTAGTTTTGCTTGTAACAATGTTTATGGATTAGTGTGATATCATTTTGACAATGATACAGAACGGGTGGTAGTATATGAGGGTTTACTTCTTTGACAACAAATAACATAAGGGTAAGTACGTGTATATTTAGCTTTGGTAATGAAAATGACGAAAACACTTTCTTTAGGATTTTATGAATTTGATAAAGAGTAGAAGATGAACTATGTCGACTGTGATTCATTGAGTCTCTCCCACACATTTCAGGATTGTAAGACCATGAAGTTATTGTTTACAAAACAAGAGACTGAGAAGGAGAGACTTTCGTGTTCATATACACAAACTAATTCATTAAAACAGATGTTCTTTATATTCATTTGTGTGTGGAATATGCATTTTATACCCCGCTATACTCTTTTAGGATGTATTCCTCATAACTCTATATATTAAGATCATGCATTAAAGTCGTTCTGAGATGCTACTTTCTGTGGACTCTGCGGTCAAGAAACTAATCTGTTCTTTCATGCTTTCTGTATATCACAGTAATTTGTTGTCCATTTTCTTACTGGTCAGTTACAGGAGGGATGTGTATAGTAAATGCAGTATTGTATCTTTCATAAAGGATGAATTTCCAAATTTAAGGAGTTCACTTTGTGTTTCAAATCTGCGAGGGCCAGAACTATCTATGAAGTCTTATTACTGATTGTTTTATCTTAGCAATACCTTCTAATAATGTATTGTTTAATTCTATCACTATTAATGTTTATTTTTGTGTTGTTAAGTAAAGTAATTATTAAACTAAAGTAATAAATTAAATTAAAGTAATTTATTCTTTAATTTCTTTGTTTAAATATAGTATAACTTCACTGTTTATGTGGAATTATAGCTTGGATTCCCAGCATATATCCTTACATTAGCACGGTCAGCTATTTTTGATGTTTTCAGCAATAAGTACTTCACTTTTGTCTTGACGTCACTTGTTATCGTGACGATTCAGCACCAATAAATCGTTACATTTGTCCAGTATATTAGATCCTTAAAGCTTAATGTCAGTTCGAAGCAAATAAATTTGAGTTTGGTTTATTCTTTAATCTAACAATTTAAGTCGATACATACTACTATTTTGATTTATATTAGTTTCACAAAGTAGTAAAATAAATAGTATTGTCAAGTGGCTCTTGCTTATGTTTTTTACAGTCCTACAAGCAGTTGAAAATAGTAGTGTAATGCTGTAAAGAATGCTTGTTGAGTACAAGTTGATTTGATTCCTGTAAACGGAATAATAAATCCAGATTATACTTAAACTTTGTTGGGGATCGTGTCCATCCCACAATGCTGAATTTTCCCGATAATCAAAATCCTTTCAAATCATCATCTTAACAATCATCGTTCAAAGACATTGACACTTAACCTTGTCAGTTTCGTTTGTTAGCATGGTCATCAAATGTTAATGTACTTGAGAGTATGGAATGAACTTCTCATCCGATATCCTAATATTGTACCAACTTTGTTAACATATTGCATAGCTCATATCTAAGCTGTAATCTTATTATTCACTTTCTAGCATTTTGTGTAGCTTGTATCATGCAGAGTACAGGAGTCATTGAAAAACATGGTCTAATCCAATATTTAGTGAAGGTCGTCATAAAGTGGCTACTGAGTGCTGTATTGTAACATGCAACTGATCGGGTGTTTGTTTACATAAGTTTATGTACCTGTAACAGAGTAGCATAATAGTTTTAGTATGTGCTAAAAGATGTTAAATGTCTCATGGAAATCAAATAATTGCACACGTAAGGAAATAACACAATGAAGAGGAAAGCAAACTTGATAAACACTAGCCATACTAATATATGACTAGACAACAGCTCATGATTGAGTATACAGTGAGAAAAAATACTTTAAGAAGAAATGGGCTGTAATTAAAAAACAGTATCAAAGAACGCATAGCAGGTAGGCTAGAATTAACATTCTTCACCTGAAACATAACATTACGCGATTTGCAACTCCCAACTTCGCGAATTTCTTTATCCTGTGGGCATGTAGATTTGTATTGGAGTTACGATTTTTCCGTTTCACCTTCGTTTCACGTCAAGGATAACTTCAGACATGGAATTATAACGTCATGTTTGAAAGTTTTGGAGGCCTAAAAACACGCTTTCTAGTTACACTTCGTTAAAATATGAAATCACGTCTTTGGTGCCATCATTGTATCTATCCACATGCATATGGCATCCTTTGGTTGCAAGACATGCAGATACCTTAACAGCAATTCATAGAAGTTGAAGGAGCAACACCACAATGAACCAGTCGTAACCACATTTTGGTTGTTACATATTATAATTTATCTCGAACAAGTCTTCAATTTATTATGTTATGTACGTTACGTATTATGATTTCAAAGAGCTGAAATTTTTATTTCGAAGTTTATTGAATGTCGATGCTTACGTATTTGCCAACAAGACTGAAACACGTAATCTTCTTTCTTAACACGAATATATTTTTATATATAAACAATGACACTATTTATAATAACGGTTATTACTAATATTTATTACAAATGATGGCTTATATTCAAGAACTTTACAAACTTTCTCACAATAATAAATTTTCCTTCTGTTCTAGAACTGAATTATTTTATCGACTGTTAACGATTTGGTTTGTTTTGAATTTCGCGCAAAGCTATTCGAGGGCTATCTGCGCTAGCCGTCCCTTATTTAGCAGTGTAAGACTAGAGGGAAGACAGCTAGTCATCACCACCCACAGCCAACTCTTGGGCTACTCTTTTACCAACGAATAGTCGGATTGGCCATTACATTATAAAGCCATCACGGCTGAAGGAGCAAGCATGTGTGGTGTGACGGGGATTCGAACTCGCGACCCTTATTAAACATATATTAAACTAAAACAATATCAATATTAAAATAAATACATATTAATATATTCTTCACAGTGTTTAATCAGTTTTGTATTCACTACAGTTATCTGCTTCCGTTGGTATGATTGAGTGATTAAATTACTGTAAATTTTTGCTCTCAGTCTTATACATTGCCGTCAATTTAATGTTACTTGTACTAAATCATTAGTTTTCTGGTTTCTCAAATAATTTGATGGAACCATTTTGACCACGTAAACCTAAGGTTCGTTTTAAATTAAAAATCACAAAAATGCTCTTTATTTAAGTCTTTTACAGGTTGTCTCTTAACGATCCTTGAATTTACTATTTAATTCATCTCTCGGAATACTCTACTACTCTTTTCTATATTAACTGATCGGATTTTTACTTCATCATCTTAACCTATCGTTAATTCTTTTCGTCTAATTTTAATACTTTGAACGATTCTGGTGTTTTGGTAAACTAATTTCTGCACCACTGTCTGTAATGGGAGTATTAAGTAACTTGAATTTGATAAACGATGTAGGTTTGAATTTTACAAGAAATAATGAGGCTGGACATCTCTTATACGAAGTGAAATTTTTTATTAAACAAATCAAGAAACAAAAAACAGTGGGCATACTTGCATACGCAAATAAATTATGTACTCTACTTACTATTTAATCCATCAACAGCACTTCTTCTAGTGAAACAAACTTCAGCTGATTTGACATTTTGATGATTAAGTAGATATATGAAAACATAAAGATTACCATCCCGTAAGAAACATTATATCTCTTTGATTTTCAATAGTGTCACCATTCTCCAGTCAGTCAACAAAGGACGTTGAAATCTATTATTTCTTCCACACAATTACGTAAAGTTGCTGCAACGTTCTCTCTGGTAACGAAAGTAATAAAGAAATACATTGGTTTATGGATCATATATTTATTCCAAAATTCCTTAGAAATAGAATGCACAAAAATATTAAAGATGAAAGGAAACATTCTGGTTATCACAACTATTATTAACTCCTTCAGGCAAAACCTATTCGCTAAAATGCACACTTACCATGGAAAGCGCCTGCTCATTATTTATTTCGGGAACTTCTTGAGGATGACGTGACGATTTTCATGTCCGTCATTTGCCGGTAACAATAAAAATAACTTTATAAAAATTTAATATTAGACTTTTCCTTTCTCTTTTGTCAAGAACAGTAAATGTACAAGAACGACGAAAATTTTTTTAGAAATATATATATATTCCAATTTTTCCCAGTTTATTATTATAAATATCCTAAAAGTGTTTATTTTTAGGTGTTTTACATCCTTTTCTTTTTATGTTGTATTTTCCTACTTTCAAACACATTGTTGATCCTAGACCTATAACTCTAACTTGAGAAAACAAGTTCACAACAATAAACAAATTACAATGGTGTTTCTGTTCAATACATTTTGTATTTGCTGCAGATATTTGTTTATTTTTCATATCAATGGGTGATTATGCTATCGCAAAAGTTTAAGCCTATTTAAACAATTTTATCTTCTCACCTCAGCAGTGATTGCTTTCATTAGATACCATATGTAACATTAAAACAATGTAAAGGTGTGAGGTTAAAATGTTTTAGGCTTACGGTATGGCGATTTCCCACACTGAAAGGATTAAAAGATGTTGCCAGGAATTAATATTTTTAAAATTCTAATACGTAAATATTTTAAAATGTACTTAATTTGTAGCCATATGGTTTATACCACAACTGGAATTAAAATTAGAGAAAAGAAGAAAATAAATTGGAAACTTACTTAATAAAGTAAAATAGTTATTAATGCTAGACCTAGCCATAAGTAAAAAAATAGGTATTTTGTTTAATAGAAGAACTATTTTACTGAGTTGAAACTATCGCAGCCAAAATTACGCTTGAAATATAAATTACCTAGTATGCCTGAAAGTCAATGACAGTCGGTAATTGCCTAACGGTTAACATGTCATTCAAGCAATGATATAACTTTACTCAACCTCTTCTATACAACCATAACTGTCAGTTCTGCTGAACATCGACAACATCTGTAACTGCTTCTAACTTACCTCATTCAAGAGATTGGTGAACGATTTGGACATCTAAATAGAAAGACGATATATGAAAGTACGACACAAGGGCCAAAAATATTGTTGAGATGTTCTTGGTTAATAATAAACAAATAAAAAAAACACAAACAAAAACTTAGTTTCCAGAGAGAAATAAATAAAAATCTCGAAATGATTTGCTCAGTTAATATATTGAATTTCAAGTTAAAATGTATAATGATAACTCTTAACATTTTAGGTATAAATGCATATTAAACAAAGTTCCAAAGCTCTGAACAGTTGAGTACAAAGTCATCTACGTAGCCAAACAACCATCCTGTTTACTATCAATCAACGCTGACCTTTAATCTTGAATTCAAGGTTCGTTAAACTTACTGTAAACACTTCAGCGTTCCGTGGCTTTTGACCTGTGTTTTATCAAATTTGGTTGAAGAACATTCAATCTTTTCACAAATGTAAACTTTATCTTATTACGTTTCGGTTTAATATACTACGAAGTTTATTTATGTATAAATATCACTCAAATATTTCATAATATTAAAATTTAATTATCTAGTTTAAAGTTGTAATAATGACATTACATTGATACAAAATTTCTAACCGTTGTTTTCTTTATATCCTGATACTTCTCTGTCAGTTTCCGTCAATCTTTTGCATAAATTTAATGTGACAACTAGGACAAACAATGGATTCTTTACTAAAATCTTTATTATGCTTACATGATGTTAAGTTCACCATCCGCAGTTTTCTTTGTTTATTAAAATGTGTTAATTCTAGTTAATTCTGTTTTTTAAACATATAGACCTTAGTATGCAGTAAAATCTGAGAGAAAGAAATTACAAATTATTACAATTTTTTTCCAAGAAAAGAATTGTGAAAAACCTGTAAATCTACATCTTGCTTTGGTTAACTAGAACTTTCAATGATAACTTGAAACTTGATATAGACTACGTGCTCACAAAGCTGAAAAGTGAGTTTCGATACTCATGGTGAGCACTGTAGAGACAGCTCATTGTTTAGATTTTGACTTAACTAAATCAAACAATTATAGTAACAAAAGAAAATGCAATAGTGTACAGTTATAGTGGGACAGATATTCCTGTATTATGAGTTAAAGCTTTACTCATATGGTGGTTGATATGAAATTTTCGAAATTTTTGCTCGGTGTAAAAATGAAATCGAAATGAAGAAATATTTAAGACTGTGCTTATAGGAGTAGAAAATCAAATAGTAAGTAACTAACGCAGACAATATAGAAATAATAAATCACTAGTACAGACAATGTAGAAATAATAAGTCACTAGTACAGATAATATAGAAATAATAAGTCACTAGTACAGATAATGTAGAAATAATAAGTCACTAGTACAGATAATATAGAGATAATAAGTCACTAATACAGATAATATAGAGACAATAAGTAACTAACACAGATAATATAGAAATAATAAGTCACTAGTACAGATAATATAGAAATAATAAGTCACTAGTACAGATAGTATAGAGATAATAAGTCACTATTACAGATAATATAGAGATAATAAGTCACTAATACAGATAATATAGAAATAAGTCACTAGTACAGATAATATAGAGATAATAAGTAACTAACACAGATAATATAGAAATAATAAGTCACTAGTACAGATAATATTGAGATAATAAGTAACTGATACAGATAAATTGAGTACCACAGGAGTTTACAGATAACTTTCAGGTGCAATGCTTATAGAAAATAAATGTCAACAACTTTTATTGATGTGTGTTTTAATATAAAGAACTCGTTGAAGCATTTTTTTATGTTTACTTCTTTTAACTTCTTAAGATTTGCTCAGAAGAGACTTATCAATTTAGTCGCAAGAATCTCAGTTATTGCAAGGAATTTTCATTGAGAATGCATAAAAATACTTAGAGCGTGCTTGGTTTGTGAACATGCATGCCAGGACGCAGTGTCTTAGAATTACCATGCTGGAAAGTAAATGCAAGTACCGTTGACAGAAAAAGCTCTTGCCTTTTGGGGCCGTTGGTGATTTACAAGAGTGAAGGTGAAATTCCACAATTCAGTCTGATGATAATAGGCCAAAAGCTGACAGTGGGTGCTGTCTTCTCTTTATTGGTTATCAGTACAAATTCATAAACGATCACAGCACAAAGATGCTATTTATCTTTGCGCAAGTATCCGAAGCAATCAAGAAAAGAAAAGTATATTCAATTATGAATATAAATAATGAATGAATAAATGAATAGAAATAACAGTTTCTACAGCTACTTAAACATCAGAGTCAGTTTTCTTCATATTCTATCAGAGATGTCTAATTAGCCGATAACCAAGAAAAAATATATGATAGACTTCTCTTACTTTGGCCTGTGGGTCAGAACGCCAGAAACAGGCAATTACTGAATTAATTTGTAATGACACATGTTTTCAGCAGCTGATAAACCTACTTTTAGTTTTGGGATATTACGTGATCCCCTCCGTATATGTCGAACAGTTTATAAGAGTAGATCAAATTGAAGGCAAGAAACAATCTCCACATTTCTTCGTGGAGTAGTTCGTAACGAGGTTTGGCAAACTTTAGTTAAAAAATACAAAAACTTACGTGCTGTTATTACATATATATATATATTACGCACTAAAAACATAAGATGAGTAAAAATTTGTTGATAACAGAAGAAAATATTCTTACCTCTCCTCGGAGTTCAATCGACATACCCAACATCTCTTTGACAGAATATCTCACGTTGGCGTTGGAAAAACACGGTAATAAATTATTAATGGTAAGCTTTTAACATTTAATATATCTGTTCTAGATTGTCAGAAAATTTGTAAAAACTGTGGTTACGATATAAAATAAATTATCATTTATGAAGATCTTTCGTCAAACATTGTTCTCAGCTGTTACAAACATAAGTGTATAAATGTTAGGGTAAATTATATTTAATTTTAAAAGACTTTATAGTTAAATCCCAACTTTGTTTTGACATAACCGCACTTAATGGTTTTTACTTGTTGTCTGTTTAATTCAATTTTATTCCAGGGAATAAAACATTAGTTTCAACATACCCTATCAGCCTACGAAATAAACAAAGTCAGTTTGATTTATTTTTATTTACCAACCTTTGAAAAAGTAGTTCTGTTTTAACGGCAATTTTACTCTTTTAACAACTATTATAGATCTGTAATTTTATTTGATAAGTTGTGGATGAGAAAAATTTTCCAACAAAATTGTAGTGCTAATATAACGCAATCTTTCATAATTTTGTTTTGTCATGTGGTAAATCTGAACATGGGGTGTACAAAATATGACCCGCAGTCTGTATTGGGTCCGTTTAACATTTCTGTTTTTGACTCTCGGCAATTGTGGAAACAATTGTTTAAAATTTTACCCAAAGTTATACGAGGGCTGTCTGCGTTAGCCTTTCCTAATTTTGCAATGTAAGACCAGAGGAAAGGCAGCTAGTTATCACCACCAACTGCCAATTTGATTAGTTGATTAGTGAACTTGAATGAAACTTTATAACGCCCACATGGCTGAAAGAGCAAACATGTTTTGTATGACGGGGATTCGAATTCGCGACCTTCAGTTTATGAGTCTAGAGCCCTAACCTTTCCGAGCCAGTTGTAGAAAGGAAACAATAGTGGTTTTATACATTTAATGTCAGGTGATATAGTAGAAATGTGTAGAATCGCGACAACTTAAGAAAATTATTAGTCATCTCTGATCTAAAAATAATAATATTTTGAAAAAAGTATTATATTCTTAAATACGATTTACTATTAACTGAGAATAAATTATCTACTTAAATCAGCCTATATATGGGATATATATATATCGGCTCGAAATATTAGATTGATGTCTTTCAGATGTGTATGTCAGTGTTAGTGGCCTGAACACTTGGTTTCTTTTGTAGCCCAGTGTGAGATAACCAAGCCCAAGTCAAGGGTATAAATTTAATAAGGAAATAAAAATGTTGATAAACTTTTAAACTTAAAATTCCTCTTTGAACAATGGATGTGATAAATCAGCACACAGACTAGCAACAATGTTGATCTCATTTATGCCACTATTATATGTCACATTAACTGACATATAAAAGCAGTGGAATATTCGGTTGATTTACTCTACTCTAGATGTCTATGTCAGTGTGGGTGTTCTGAATTTTTTACTTTTTTGTGTGTGATATAGCGTGTGATAGGCAACCCGAGAGCCAGGAGCATAAAACTTGGCATCAGAATAAAAATATCTCTCCAACTTTAAACTTGAATAAAAAAACTCATTAATTAAAGGATGCTTTAAATTAGAAAACAACATGTGTATATATATATATATATATATATTAATTTTGTAGTTTGTACATTTCTTGTTATACTTTCAGATCATACACTCTTAGAGACAATATTAGGTTATACCTTTATTGCTAAGCAATATGATATAAAAGCCATTGTTGGAACGCATTTTTACCAAAACGTACTGGCTTTTCTATATATCAGAAGTTGTTATATTAAGGATTCACTTTTTGCTAATGTAAATTTTTGTTAGCTGGTCTCTTTAAACAGATGCGCACGGAAATATAAAAGATAAGTAATAATACCTAGATGCACGCTCTTAGGGTCCACTTAATATGGGAGAAATATTTCAGGTTTTTAAACTCTGTCCTCTATGGATACCAAATGTTTTCACACAAAAAATATACTTGCACGTAGATAAGTAATAACAACCAGGTGCAGATCTTTATGATCTATTTAGAATAAATGCAAAATTATAGATATTTAGGTTCGTTGTTCTTGGTGTTATGCACTTATACGCTAACTTGCCTCATAAAATGATGCGCTAGCGCACACGCACCCGCATCCGCACATGGATAACTAATAACCCCAGGTGTACACCCTCAGGGTATACTCGGTATGTGTTCAAAATTTCAGATTTCTACGTTCTTTGAAACTATGGCGGTCATACACGCACTCACAGACAAACAAATACACCCTTTAATTATAATATATACATATGTAAGTGTGTGTGTGTGTGTTGGTCTGAAAAGGTAACAAATGCAAAAACACAAGAACATGGTATTTTTTTATCTTTGCCTTTCTTAAAAGTCAAACTTAAGTTAAATTTTTTGAAAGATATAAATCTTAATATTCTGTATCTTTATACTCCTGCTGTGGGGGCGGGAATCTTCCAGATGCTTTATCATTCGGTTGCAATCAACGCAGAAAACGGAATGCAATTATCACATTATGTGGTATTGCGCTATAAGATAAAACAAATATTGTTAAACGAGTGCTAATAGCCGTTTTAAAACGCGCAAAATGATAGGTAGTGAAAAATTTTGTTAATCAGTTATTGTTATATATATGTATATCTGTGTGTCTGTCTTTTTGTTCATTATCTAACTATTCCTAACTCGCTAGATGAATCTAAACCGAACTTTGTAGGATGGTAGTTTGAAACAAAGGGCATATTTGTAACGGGTTCATGACCTCTCTACCTTATTATTGCTGTTTTGGGGTATTTCTCGCCTTTAACATAAATTAACGTTAACTACATTTATAGATGGTACCATGTCCAAACACAGAAATGTTTTTATTAAAATGTCTAAACATTGTAGGGGGATACACAAAAGTCTCATTTAAATAAATTTTATGGAGTAATGCAGTGAATATATATATATTTTATTCTTACGCTCGTGAATCTTCAACAAATATAGAGAGCATGCGGGACTTTGGCAATACACATATATAATAAACTGAAAAGAATATATGTAGTAAAATAGTTACATAGTAGTAAATCAGTCACAAGTTCTATTCCAACAGCCACAATCAGGCTGATATGAAGAGCGGTTTCTTGAGTTATACTCATTTTCTACTTCGACTAGTTTCAGCTCGGCCCATGAGATACATCTGTAACCAATGACTGTCAAATTAATAATCACCTGAAACACGGGAGAAGGGCATTAAGAACTAGATGTCGAAAGCAGATAAGAAAAAGCAATCACATCCTCATTTTTTTAGTCACAACCACACTCTTTAAAGTCACCATCGTACAAGATCGCTCTTTCAGCTGTGAGGAACTTTATAAAGTTGCGGTCAATTCCACTATTCGTTGCTAAAATAGTAGCCCAAGAGTTGTCAGTGGGTTGTGATGACTATCTGTAAGACTAGAGCTTTACTCTAGGGACGGTTAGCGCTGATAGTCCCCGCATAGCTTTGTGCGAAATTCAAACAAATCATCGCACATGTTTTAAGAATAGTGATTTATCATATGAATTATAATATATTATAAATAAATTATGTAAAAGTTAGGATTTTTGTTTTAGTTATCAAATTCGAAGTTTTTGTAAGATGATGACTGGACGGGCACATGAGCTTGTAGATAATAAACCAGAAAGATCTATCGTAGTGAAAGTGTTGAGTAATGTTAAGCCTACTGTCTTTGTATCGAAACAGAGAAGTGGATATTCGTCATTTAAACACTATCTAAAAAAGGACAGATATTGTCAGTTATTGATACAAACAAAGCTAATAAAATAAAGCACACATAACAATTTCTACATCACAGCAAATAAATACTTCTAAGATAAGTATAGAAACAAGAATTTTTCTAAACGACAGAACCGTGTTTTACTACGTGTTTTGAATCAAAGGTTTTTCAGTTTAAACAGAATTAGTCAACATAGAAAAGTACCTATTCGAATTGTGTTCTTTAATACGCTTAACATTCTTATAAATACTAAAATGTTGATAAAATAATCGCCTGCTAGTGGCACAATGATATATTTGCGGGCTTATACTACTAGAAATCGGGTTTCAATACCTGGGGTGAGCAGAGAACAGATAGAACTTTGTATAAAATACCAAAACAAATATTAAGATAATTTTCTCTCTATATGTGTGTGTGGGCCTAACATGGCCAGGTGGAGTTCGAGTCGTAATCCGAGGGTCGCGGGTTCGAATCCCCGTCGCACCAAACATGCTCGTCCTTTCTGCCGAGGGGGCGTTATAAATTGACGGTCATCCCACTATTCGTTAGTAAAAAAGTAGTCCAAGAGTCGGCGGTGGGTGGTGATGACTAGTTGCCTTCCCTCTAGCCTTACACTGCTAAATTAGGGACGGCTAGCGCAGATAGCCCTCGTGTAGCTTTGCGCGAAACTAAAAAAACAAACTATGTGTATGTGTGTGTTTTTAATCGTTGTTAATTTTCAAAACCATTTGCCATTTAAAAACAGATAGCCCATATCGAATATTTTTATTTGAATTTACGTAATTAGTTTTACTGATAATCTCGAATTTCCATCTTTGCAGGTTGCACACGACAAGTCTCGTTCTTTTACTGCTCAAGATGTCCTTCTGAGTAGCAGACGATTTGCTAGCGCCCTCATACGGCGTGGTTTGAAACTAGGAGATGTGTTTTGTATTTGCACTGCCAATAATATTTATTATGCGGCAGCTGCATTAGGAGTAATGAATGCAGGAGCAGTTGTTACTTTGGGACAACCTGGGAATACGACAGGTATATGAAGTTATTGGGAATCTTTTACAAACATTAAATTGTTGGTAATATACGGGTTAGAATTGTCAATTCCATTTTATTTAATGTTTTAGCTTATTAGCTATCTTGCCGAGATACATGTTAGCTAATAGAATAGTTAATTTAATCAAAGAGTTAAATCATTGGTTGTTGTAACAGACGTACTTATTAAAATGTTGGAACATACAAATACTTTCGATTACTTAGAGTGTAGAAGTAGCAGCTAAGTCTTCTAAAGCTAACTTCTAAAGATATCTGTGAATCTCAAGGGGGTTTTAAACAAATTTTTTCCAAACTATTTATGCAACAAAATATGTTCGTGACTCTACGAATTTGTTTATTTTATAGTCTCTAGTAGTATGGAAGTGGGCCCTAGATAGTATTTAGATATAAATGTCACGAGTTTAACATATATAACACCATTTTTTGTTTTGGTCAGCTGTTACACAGCATGTCAGAGATCCCATTCAATGTTAAGATTATTATAATATTTTAGTGTGATGAAATACAAGTAGCGAACGTAACAAGAACAGATGGATAATCTGAGGGTTTAAAAGATAATTCCCAAAAATAAACGTATTTAATTTCCTCAATATGTATATATAAGTAACTAATAAACATATTTATTAAATTAACAAAGAAATTACATAATTAAAACAATTGTGTAACTCCTGGATAACATGAAACTGTGTAGGTTCTTGATGAAATACAGAAATTTTGTAATATTAATATTTTCACCTTGTTGTTTACTCACATTTTATTTTGATGTTGTTGTTTTGAATTAAGTACAAAGCTACACAATGGACTATCTGTGCTCTGGCCACCACGGGTATCGAAAACCGGATTTTAGCGTATAAGTCCGCAGACATACCGCTGAGCCACTGGGGGATTTATTTTGATCGTTTCAATACAAGAATAATATACATAGTTTGAAATTTGCATCTTTGTAGAAAAACTGTCTAATTTAGTTTAGTAATCCTTAGCCCAAACTAACAAAGCATTTTTTTCTTTTTTTATAAGAGGAACTTCGTGCTAGGCTGGAACAAACAAATTCTGTTTACCTACTGGTCGAGAAGAATAATTTGGATAAAGCAAAAGAAGCGACGAAAAGTTTACCAAATTTTCAGGTAAAAACACATTTATAAGTTATGAAATCAAAATGTAGCTTCGGTATGAAAACCTATTTTGTTTTACACTTATTTGTGTCAAAAGAGCTATGGAAATCGTCAGGGAGGAATGGTGTGCTTTTGACACGGTATTCTTACGATAAAAAAAAAAACATTTTGAGATCTACGTTCTGAGGCTATTGCCAAAAAACGTTGTTTTTAAACAGAGAAAAATAAGACTGGAAAAACGGCTGTTTGTTTTGTTTATTTGTTTTGAATTTTGCGCAAAGCTACTCGAGGGCTATCTGCGCTAGCCGTCCTTAATTTAGTAGTGTAAGACTAGAAGGAAGGCAGCTAGTCATCACCACCCACCGCCAACTCTTGGGCTACTCTTTAACCAACGAATAGTGGGATTGACCGTAACATTATAACGCCCCTATGAAAGACTAAAAATGATTCAGTCTAGTAAGCTTATAACCAGTTACGTAGTACGCAATGTAAACAATACGGTGATTTCTTTACGTATAACAGTCTTTTTATTCGTTTTCTAAAAGATCAATAATATCTTTTTCAACATATTTATATATTAAATACAATCCCTAGGAAGGAGGCACTGCCTTGGACACATCAGAGACTAATTTATTGTAATAGTAGAATTTAAAATAATTATTTTGTCGGGAGAAAACTCCAAAGTTAGAAAGTGTTTCACTGATGAAACATAACATATGGAGCAACCATTTATTTAAATACAACCCTAAAACTCAAAGGAACAAACAGGTCATTGTAGATTCAAATAACACATTTTACATACGAGTCACAGAGAGGTATATTATTTGATTTTAACTCCATGAAAGATGTCTTTAATCATACTTCAAGTGTAAAGGAAAGAAATATTTATTACTTCTAAAACAGTATATGAATTTAATTGATATTGGATACGACTTTATTTTTATTATTCTAATTTTATGAAAAGATATTCATAGTCTGGATCTAAAGACTTCATCGTTACCTAGGTATATTCCATCAATAACGTTAAAAGTGAGTACTTGGTAGCAGTGACAACGTGTTTTTTTTAATTGTTTTCTACATTAAACGTTATTTTAACTTACATAGTTTGGATAACGTGCACGACTTTCACATTGTGTCTTAAAGTTGCTAATTTATTTCAGAATACCTTGAGCTTAGTTATAAATATCTCTCTGTACACTTTCTTGAACAGGAAATATTGGTGTTTGAGAAGTCAGAAGACTGTCCATCGTTCTTGGAACTTGTTAAGGAAGATAACGGATCTGCCTTTACTGGTCCTCCTAACATTGATCCAAAAGAAACACCTTTACTGTTAACGTTTACTAGTGGAACTACTGGATTACCTAAACCCATTGTACATACTCATGCTACTTTTCTTTCCGCAGTCGTTATTACAACGTTAGTCATTCTGTATTTTTTTTTCATAATACTTTAAAAGTAAAACTATTTTGTTCATAACCAATAAAATTGTATGACATATTATTAGTAACTGGAGCTGTTTAAGTCATTTTTATTTTTAAAGTGTAACAGTGACTGTCATAGATAAAAATTAATATATCACATAACAGATTTATATATTTGTACATGTTTTAATCTATTGCAACACGTAAGAGTAAATTTGATGAATTTTCAACTTAATTTTTCTTTTTATTAATATTTCTATACAGGCATCCGACTGTTTGGAAGTTTTCCCAAAATGATATTGCTCTTGGAATGTATCCATTTTGCCACTTGGGTGGTTTTCTTTTCCTTATTATTGCTTTGTTAGAAGGAGTAACCTTAAGCGTTGTTCCATCCTATGAGTCAGATTTATTCTTAGAGGTCATAGAAACACATAAGGTAGGCATCCAAAAATCACTTTAAGTTATGCATAATCATTACTACTCACTGATATTTATTCTATCATATTTTAAAAATGATTAAAATTAGAAAGGACCCAGCTTTTCAAGCTAAGGAAATCATTACAGAGGAATTCCCTAGCTATATGAACAATATCCTGCAAAAACTAAAATAATATTATAGAATTTTTGGAAACTTGTGGATACACTAATGAGGGACTTACAATCATGCGCCAAAACTGACCTTAGCTGCATAAGATTGAAACTGTGGCTTTCCAGAATAAAATGTTCAAGGCAAATCTTTGTACCTTTTGGGACAAAGATTTTGTAGATCGTACAACTCCTGTGGTTCAAACTGATGGTGATTTTATCTTCTCTAATATACATATATGTTTAATAATAAAGTGTATAAAATAGTTAATTTTCTAAAGTTTTTTGTACTAATGACTTTTTCGATTAGGTACTGTACTGCTCTCATCAACTTGAGATATCCAATTTAATTACACTGAGCAACAAAGATTTTGCTTCTTGAACTCTGTTGGCTGTTCCTTATAGATTTTTGGCTGCTGATCACGAAAATCACATCCAAAATTACCCTACCGTTTCATCTAAATATTCAGTTTTACCAGGACATTGCTACAATGGAAACACGATATCAGGGCAACTGGAATCCGTCAATGCTTACTGACTACTGTTAGACACTGCAACGTGATGCACCGGACATTGAATACAAACGAAAATCAGGAGCAAAACACTTTTAATTATGTTATATTTAACAGCGTTATCAGAAACACAAACGCAATTAAATACGATATTGCCGGTAAACAGTTATCTGTCAATTTCTCAGAGTTCCTACGTGATGAAGCAAAACCAAAACTATATTTGTGCATATCCACCAGGCACCTGTCACAATCAGCAAAAAACTTTTCAAACAAATTGTTGTGCAGTGTTACTAGTCTAACGAACTGTTGGACATAAAGCTATTTTAATATCATTTTAGTCCATATTTTAAGAGGTACTGCTTTTATTCTTTGTTATCGTAGTTGTTTAGACATATCAAATGTATATAGCTTCTAATGACTGGTCAGGGGCCATAATAAAGTTTAATTAATTACTTTCAAAATTATTATAACTGATAGTTTTTGTTACTGTATTATAAACTTTCTTCTGAAAGCAAAATTTGTGAGATAATCTTTATTTATGGCAGTTATTTAAAGGAAATATGTAGTAGATTTAACGAACAACAACTATCTGAAATTAATAAAGAATAACTATTGAATAATAACTCAAAAATGACGTCAAAGACATTTTCTGAACACGAATAAGTGGTGATCCACAATGATATACTGAAAAGTCGCAGTTTAAGTGCTCTTTGTCAATTAAACGTTTCTTTATATCTGGTAGATTCAATATATTTAATTTTAAGTTAATGTTTTAGTTCAGAATAAAGATAAGCAACATCGCTATTAAGCGCAATAAACTGTATTTTGTACTGTAGGTTTCAGTTGCACTAGTGGCAGTTTCAATAGTATATCGACTTCTTAAGGACCCAAAGGTGCAACAGTATAATCTCTCAAGCTTAAATGAGCTTATAACATGGGGAGCTCCTCTCAATCAGGAATCAAACGAGAAAGTTATTATGAATGCTTTTCCTTTCCTAAAATCTTTTCGACAAGGTAAGAAGTTTTTTTCATGAACGTTAACCTCAGCCGTGAAAATACAGAAAAAGTATTCTTAATTGTACTTTTGTATGGTCCTTTACATGTTGTTATTTATTTCGTAGCTAAAGGGGTTTGGTGAATGAATGGACAGTTTAGTGCAAATTAATATTATAAGGTTTGTTAAAGGAATTCACAATCCAAGAAAGGAGCAGTGTTGTGAGCTTCGTATTTTGATTGTTAGCTATAGGGAGATGTAGATTATAACGATCAAAACGTCTGGCGAAGTATCTAGAACAAGACTAATCTATAAATATGTGTAGGCCACCTAATGTAGCAACTTGTGGTGAATAATGAATGAGTTATTTTGAAACAGAGAGTTGAATCAATCAGTGTATTTCCATAAAGTGATAGGATTAATATTTGCCATTGCACTTACTGAAGTACTTTGTATAAGTATGTTTGTTTTATATTTATCATACTATCGCAAGAAAGGTTATTTCTAACATTTAATGTTATAAATTATAAGGCTATCAAAACTAGTTTCTAACGACACGAATCAGCAAACATACAACCAGGCCACTGGGAAGTACTTTAAAAGAGGAAATAAACTAATTTTTGACTGATATGTGTATTTGATTTTCGAATTATTTGTTAGGAGAGAAAAAGAAATTAATTTGGTGAAATTAAATTAAATTTGATATATATATATTTTAAATAGAAAGTTAACTTTCAAAAACGGTAATCATGACATTGAGTAATGAGATTCAAGTGTTACTTAAGATGATGAAAAATAAAAATCATGAAATAAAATTAGAAAATTTGAATATGATAAAAACCGCTAAAATATGAAATAATCTGAATTTTGAGTACCACATTGGATGTTAAATTATTTTCACAAGATAATTCAAAAGCATTTGCCACTGAAAAACGAAAATTATAACAGACTACAGTGCAATAAAGTAGTCAACAATTTTATTATAAAAATGTCTGAGTATTTTTTTTAAATCAGTATGGGCGCTCGAACGGTATGTTTCTAGCTTATCGTGTTTATCTACTAGCCTACATACAAATGTGTATGGTGTCCCCTACAGTGAAAGAAATATTCTGTCTATATGATTTTCGCTACAAAATTCCCTAAATATCTATACTGGATTTCTAATTGTTTGATACAAATTACTTTCTTTTATTTTTTTTATTTCAATAAACTTCTTTGTTAAGATATACAGTTTTGAAAAATAATAATGCTTCATCAATATTTTTCTCACTTTTCTTCGAAATTACTGTCTTTATTGTAGGTGGTGTTGTTTGTTGTTATTTTGAATTAAGCCCAGAGCTACACAATGGGCTATCGAAACACGATTTTTAGCGTTGTAAGTCCGCAGACATACCGCTGACCCAATGGGGGGCTATTGCAGGTGTAAATGTGTTTTATGAATGATGAAACAATCTCTAATTATCATATCAGCAGATTTATTGTTTGTATTGTACGAGCTATTGTTTGACTATAAGTAGAAACTCTTAATGAGAATTATTTTAGAAACCGGTTTGCCACAAGATGCCTGTGATGCTGTGATGGCCAAGGGTTACGAGTTAACTTCATGTATAAAAATCAGTCATTGATCATTTGAGTAAAGAGAGATTTTAGACAATGCAGATAACTGAAGTAATTAAATTTAACAATTATATTGTGAACCGCTGGGTGCAGGGATATGGTGATGCTGGTTTTGTGCAGCAACAAAAGAAGTAAGATGAAAGCTTCCACAACAAGTGACTTTTCTCAAATTCCTCTTATCAACAGATCTCAACGAAGAGTCGTGTTCCGACTGTTTTCTGTTAGTGTTCAGGCAGTTTCTCATCAAAATAGATAAAATAGAAATCCTTCTTCACGGATAAATGTAAAGTGTCTTTTATATTGTAAGTTTCTGTTGCGCTAGTGGCAAGTGTTGATTTGTTTAATGGTTGTTTCACTGGGACAGTGAAGTTAAGGATCGACAGGAGAAGATGAAAACAGTACTCTGGCCATGCAACAACCCAACTCTTAATACTGTCGAAAAGTGCTGGAAGGTAATGGGTAACAAGGTGCAAGAGAGAAATGCCAAAAAGCATCTTAGAGCTGCAGAAACTCTGCAGTCACAAATAAATATTAAAACAAGAAACTGACTCTGCGATCAATTTTGTCAATTACATTATCGGCGTTACCTTAAAATTTAGATTTTCTCCCTCAGATAACATTTTCATATTTGTTAAATATTGATTTATTGTCTATTGTAATATGATTGTTACGTTTGGTTTATAATAAAGATGTATATGTATGTTTTCATGACTAAAATATGAATTAGCTTACGTAAACACATTATTCTATTATGACATTTACACAATGTACATTATCGTAAGCAATTAGAGGAACAATTAGAAGTGTGGAAAAATTGAATGATGTATTAATATTTTCAATTAAGACTGATGAAATATATTTTATAAATTTCTTATTTGTTCTTTGATAATTAGTTTGCGATAGCAGATCTTAGAGAAATGTTGGAGTTCAGTGTATTTTAAGTGTCATAGCATATTCTTTATAACAATCAAATAGAAAGGATTGGTTTCTTTTTAAATTCACGTAAAGCTACACGAGAGCTATCTGTGCTAGTTGTCGTCCATAATTTAGCGGTGTAAGACGAGAGGGAAGGCAACTACTCATTACTACCCACCGCCAACTCTTGGGCTACTCTTTTGCCAACTAATAGTAGGATTGATCGCACATTATAGCGCCCTCATAGCTGAAAGAACGAGCATATTTGGTGTGATCGGGATTCGAACCCGTAACCCTCGGAGTGTCTTAACAACCTGGCCATGCCGAGCCCAAAAACAAGGGAAGCGAGTTAACTATGTACGAAAATGCTTTATTAGTCACATCTTGAAAAAAACATGAGTTTATAAATTTGTTATTATTTTTCTCAAGAGTTTACTTGTTTTTTTCTAAGTTTATTAAACCTACCTCGTCTTTATGTTAATGTGCTTAACTATTTTCGTTTTCTGAGCTGTTTTACAAAACTTAACTTATCACTGTTTGTTTACGCTACATTATTAAGGGATATCAAAATTATTTAAAGATACTTCGTTTCATGTGTTTTCTGATAATCAAAGGCTAAACTGAACTTATACAGTAAGTAAACAATCAAGTAAAACTTTATTGTAAGCATTATCCCATGAAGTGATAAAGTTTATTTTGTTAATTTATTTTCGTTTGATATGAATAATAATTTAATTTTTACCTCGTGCATGATACATAAAATAAATGTTTCTGTTATGGTTTTAATTCATGACAATTTCTAAGCGTGATTTATTTATGTATTAGTCTACGGATTAAGTGAACTTCTTGTTGTTGCCTGCGTGGAAAAAGGAAAGATTATTGCTAACTCTCCTGGAAAGTTAACTTCTTCGACAGAATTGAAGGTTTGTTTTTAGAAATATTCATTTGATCGTTTTATTTTATTTTAAGGTTATTTCCTTATGGGCTATCTACATTGCCTCCCTCCCCAGGAATCTTAGAGTTTTAAGCCTCCAAGGTTATTATTCAGCTACTGTAGCTGATTATACTGTGTCTGGAACTGATATAGCCATAAGAAGTTCAAATATGACAGATAATGTTTAGCGTACGGCACAGTGTTAGATATAGTTAAGTCTGAGTAAGAATTAATTATTAATATTTGTCTGTATTTAAATTTGTTGTAGATATACGAATGTGTGTAAAAAATGTTTCTATAGTGATATAATTAAATTATCACTGCACGGTTCTCTGCTAGTATAGTAACGTTTGCTAAAAAGTGTTAAAATGGATATCGTGTGACTTGTAACAGGATTAAATGAATTGAAAACTAAAGATGCAAACGAGCTAAAGTATAGTAATTAAAACTTTGAGATTTTATCGTGTTTATTTGGGAACTAATGATTCTAGTCGTTTTGATACTTTAAAATATATTTAATATTTCAGTTACGAATTTTAAACAATCTTTCTGCAGTCGACTACATCACAACTACGTTTAAAAGTTTTGATGAAGATGGTGATAATTTGTAACTAGATTTATTACACTAATAATTTGAATTTATGGTTTTAGGATCACATATTTTTTAAAAACATGTTATTGTTAACAATACCCACACACGTGTTACAAAGTTTTGGTATATAAAATACCTCATAAAGCTGTTGTTATTTTTAAATATTATTAAGTATATAACTACAATAACGTTTATATATCATTTTCCTATGTCACCTGTTTTGCTGTACCGTCTTCATTATTTGCATTCTCTGACATGTGCAATATGTACTTGTTTTTCTTACATATTGTGATTGTAAGACCGCTTATCAGTTAAAAACATGTTAAAAATTATTAGTTTATCAGTTAGAAAACATTGAAAAAAATAATTATTATGTAACTAATTTTTTAGGTTGTTGATCTTGCCACAGGGGTCACTTTAGGCCCGAATGAAAGTGGAGAATTTTATGTGCGTTGTCTACGGGTGATGAAAGGCTATCTTAATAGCCCTCAGGCTACAGCAGAAGTTTTTACGGAAGACGGTTGGTTTAAAACAGGTAGTGAAATTGTTTTTACAGTTGCCACATGAGTATTTCTTATTTTATGACGTAAAGTGTTCTGTTTAAAATTGCTATTATTTTTATTTTACATTCTTAGCTCTAATTATTAATGTTATATTCTTCTTTGATAATTGTTAATGTGTTGGTATTAATCTAATTATTTTTGTCTTTATATTTCTTTTCATTAAAAATACCAAAGTTAAAGTTCTTTCTCACTGTTTTAAATATTACATTTTGATAATTTTCTTCTTGAAGTGGAATGCGGATATTGGAATAATCTAAATCTTCTGAAATCATAATTTCAAATTGCGGCCATAATTATCTTTAAAAGCAAGAACACGACAGACAGCCCGATGTGGCTTTGTTAAAAGAAACACCCACACATTTTCATTAAATTTGTTTGTTTGTTTTTCAATTTCGCACAAAGCTACTCGAGGGCTATCTTTACTAGCCGTCCCTAATTTAGCAGTGTAAGACTAGAGGGAAGGCAGTTAGTCATCACCACCAACCGCCAACTCTTAGGCTACTCTTTTACCAACAAATAGTGGGATTGACCGTAACATTATAACACCCCCACGGCTGAAAGGACAAACATGTTTGGCGCGACGGGGGTGCGAACCCGCGACCCTCAGATTACGAGTCGCACGCCTTAACACGCTTGGCCGTGCCGGGCCCATTTTCTTTAAACGCATTATAACTGTTACGCAGTAGTATTAATAATAAACAATAATAATAATGTTATAATTAGACGTAAATCTTACTATTTATGACATAGAAGTTAATACCTGGTCTGAATTTAAAAGCTGAATAAATCTATTCAGAATCCACAACATAAATAATATGATTGATTCTCATAAAATATTTATGAACTAAGAAAAGTTATTGAATATTTTGAAACGCTCGTGGTTTAGGCCTAGAAACCTATAAAGTGCCGATACGTTCTGGAATTAGAGGGTCGGCGAACTTAATAGGATAAAACTTTACAGATAGGATGCGATGACGTTCATGTGCGGAAATGTTTACTTCCAGAAGGTTTGTTTTGTTTTTGGAATTTCGCACAAAGCTACTCGAGGGCTATCTGTGCTAGCCGTCCATAATTTTGCAGTGTAAGACTAGAGGGAAGGCAGCTAGTCATCACCACCCACCGCCAACTCTTGGGCTACTCTTTTACAAACGAATAGTGAGATTGACCGTCACATTATACACCCCCACGGCTGGGAGGGCGAGCATATTTAGCGCGAACCCGCGACCCTCGGATTACGAGTGCACGCCTTAACGCGCTCGGCCATGCCAGGCCACTTCCAGAAGTTGCTAGAGTTCTATGACAGCATATAAATGTCGCTTATGACGTCAATATCATTTTCAATATTATGATGCACTGGATGTGTGATTATTAAGTGTTTATTTATTGGATTCAACGGATATCTACTCGCGGACTATCTGGATTAACCGTCCATAATTCTGAAGTTTTAGACCAGAAGGAAAGCACGTAGTCAACACCACCCACCATCAACTTCTGAGTTAATTGTTACTAACTATTAGCAGGATTGACTGTCATATTATAATGCTCATATTGCAGAATAGCAAACATGTTCGATGACTGGTTCGAGCTTGCATATTACAAATTGAGCTCCATGACCATCGACCATGCCTAGCCTAACATTTGCAGCTAGTTTGTAAAATATATTATCATAACTATACATCCATTAAGTATTTATTTGATTGATTGAGATTTATTTATTAATCAAAATATTACAGCATAGTTTGTTTTTGTCATTTTGATCTAATCTCAATGGATCAGCAGTGATCATGAGAGCTTAAAATCCTAAATATTCAAGTTTTGATATTCGGAATAGCCACAGATTATCCTTTGTATAGCTAGCTCTATCCTTTAAATAAATAGCAAAATTCACAATTAAAACAAAAAAATAGAAGTTAGTAAAACGAATGTTTGATAATTTTGATTTTTAGAAGTCGATTTCCATTGCTCAACGGAACTATTAAATTTTATTCGTGGTATCTTGAGGATCATAAACTGAGAACTGCTGCGTTAGAAACACAATAATTATTATGAGGAAAGTATATTGACTCGTTAACAAAATCAAGGATTGTTGTTGGAACTGATTTCTAATTCTATGTTTTCAGAATATTTATAAATGTAACAACTGAGTAGTGATTTTAAAATACAAGTTAAAAATCGTTTTAGGGAGTGAAACTTTGATCTTTATCGATGAAGTTCATCTGAAACATAGAATAAAAGTATTATTTAACCGAACTTTAAAACATTAAACTTATCGGAAGTAGTTGTTTTCAACAGGAGATTTCGGCTATTACGACTTGGAGGGAAATATCTACATTACTGACAGATTAAAGGAAATGATTAAATCAGGATTTCATCAAGTTTCTCCAACTGAAATAGAGTCTGTGTTATGCAGCCATAAGGCAATAGAGGACGCTGCGGTAGTTGGAATCCCAGATTCCACATTAGGAGAAGTACCTTTTGGATTTGTGGTGTTCAAACCAGACAGTCAAGTGACAGTTGAAAATATACTTTGTTTTATATCAAGTAAAATTTTATTTTTTGTCAGAAATATTATCGGTAGAAATAGATAATATCCTAACTTTTTCAGTCCGAGATATACTCTAAAGTATTATAGTTCATGAATATCATGATAAACATTAAACAATTGGCTCACATTTTCATGCTACTCAAGTAACTAGTACGTAGCATTATAAATTAATACAAAAAAGAACGCTTTTAATGTTTCATTTAAATATATTTTTTTATAAGACAACAGTTTTAGGTTTTGATACTTCTGAACTCTACATTCTCTGTTCAATCTCTTAGCATTTTCCCAAAAATATTTGTTTGTTTGTAATTAAACACAAAACTACGCAATGTGCTATCTGTGCTCTACCCATCACAAGTATCGAAACCAGCATTCTAGCGCTGTAGGTCTCCACGGTGCCACTCTTTTTATTTATCAAAGAAGTATAATAATTTTAAGCTTGAAAGACATTTTTCAAAAACACTTGCTTTAAAATGGTCTTAGTTTTATCTTTGTTGAGCGTACATATACAGTAGGGGTATAAACGTGTTAGAATAAGTTCAAAAATTGGAACTCAAAATGTAAATGAAGGTAAATCACAGGTAAAACATCAACATTTTATTAATTTTCATATTTATTGCAACAGAAACTCTGTAAAAATGCTTGAGTTCAGCAAACAGTCAACATTTTGTGTATCCGCAAATGTTACTTTGGTAGTAACGTTTGATTTGTTAAATTTTTGATCTATAAAATTCCAGATCTGCTCATATGGTTTAAGTCGGGGCTCTGTTGAACTATTGCATCATTTGAATGACTTCAGCGATTTCTTTCTTAGCTAAGTAATTTCTGCATAGGTTGAAAGAGCGTTTGGAGTCATAATCTTCTTGGTAATAGAATCATTTACCAATGATACTCAAACCACTGAGTATACCTTGATGTATTAGTATCTAATGGTACTGCTGGTTCATTATTTCATCTATTTTGCAGATATTTCCTGTATCCTTCGCAAATTGGCACCCCTAAATCATCACACTGCCTCCCCCATGCTTGATGGTAGGTGCAATGCATTGAAGTAAAATATCTTTCACATTTCTTTTGCCTGACGTACAACCTACGCTTTAAACCAAATATCTCAAAGCTGGAGTTATCCATCTATAATATCCTTTTCTAATAATTATCAGTCCAGTTTGTGTACTTTTTAAAAAATTCCATCTCTTGACAGTATTTGGAATTTTAAGTAAAGTTTTTGATTGCTACACGACGAAATATTTTATTCTAGTTGAGACTTCTTGATACTGAAGATTTGGGCACTTTTCTGTCATTTGGTATATGGTCATTTATGTCAGACACTAAATTTAATCAGTATGTTTATTCAAGCAGAATCCCAAAGACATACTCATGGTACAAGTATGTAGGAATTCTCAATGTTGGTAAGCATTTCTAAATGGCTTATCCAACTGTCAACATGGATCAATAAAGCATTACATACTGTTGAAATTTACATTCTATAACGGCAATGAAGAATTAGCATCATACAATGAAATGAATGACAAAATATTCTCTTGTCCTAACATCTTTTCCCAGTGCTGTATGAGTAAATTTATTTCTTTTTAAACACAAATCAGCAAACACAAAAGACAAAAATCGCCGTGGTTATAAGTTAGATTTAATTATTTTTAACACTATATACCCTCAATTTTACTAAAAAATCATCGCTTATTCATTTGAAAGCTATAGTGATGTTACCAAACATTTTCGAGATTATTGTAAAATGTACAAAACTCTTCTTTTGCAATTTCTATGAAAATTAAACTGTCAGTGATAATTTAAAATTTGATAACTGTTTTATTCAAGTCGGTGTGATAGCGTTTATGAATTAGCACAGTTTTTACCAGTCCATCCTTAATAAAATTATATTTAAGCCTTAACAACTACTTAAAAAATATCTATTTATTATAGATATTTGTTGTGATAGCTTTAAAACAGGGCTAATTTTTACGACATTGTTTTGTTTTAATAGCTCGTCTAGCGCCACAGAAACAGCTGAAGGGATTGGAGATTTTAGACAAAATTCCTCGATCACAGTTTGGAAAGATCAAACGTAAATATCTGAAAGATTTTGCAGTCCAACAACTAAAGAAATAACCACTTGTCAATGGCTTTCGGGTAACGCTACAACTTATGTTCTTTAGTTTTTTCAAATGATGTGTGGAGAGAGTATTTTCAGTGAACAAAATGGTTATATGATACAAGCATATATTTTATTCACACCTGATATGAATTTCTTCAGTATTTGTTCAATGTGACAAAAATTTCAGAAGCTGTGGTTAGAATGTATGAATCTCAATCCGCTGATCGTAGGATTAAAATCCATCGTAGAACAACTCTTCCTCTCGGTTGTAGGGATGTTATAATATGACAGTCGCTCTAACTATTCATAAGTAGGTATCAGCAAAATTCAACAAACCGCAAACACAGATGTATCAGAAAAGTATCACAAAAATGTGTTTGTATATGAAATAGACCTACTGACATATATTCAGGAAAACTATGGAAACACTCTATTAGAAATACAAAATTACTTGTATCGGTGGTATCATTACACTTAAGCACCTTTTGAAAGTAGATGTTAGTTGGTGGAATCAAACTTGATCCCAAATATTACTAAGACAAAATGTAACGACAGCTACATAAGAGTAGTGAAATCTTTCTTAGAGCACATGTTGATTTGTGCTTTTCAAGTTTTAAGTGTTTTTTTTCCTTTTCAAAGTGAAAATACATGGCAATTCACAGATATCCTGTGTTATGAAAATATTTATTCGAAATCATACGTTTAAGCTGATAAGTAAAACTTTAAACTCAATAAGGAGCTAATATTGATAAACTCAAATGTAAACTGCAGCTAGGAAACTGCTTTAAATAAAATATTGAGTTTGTAACTAGATAAATTAACAAGTAAACTTAAACTGCTGAGATGAACGAGTTAAAACCGGATGAACTACAATAAAGTTAAAAATAATAAATACAATTACGACTTTAAAGACTATAAATTAAAACAGACGAACTAAATCGCTCAGGAAATTAAAGCCGATAACCTACTGCAGATAAAGAATGAAACCTGTGGAACTGTTACACAAAAACAAACTTCTTTTTGGTTGAATTTGACGCAAAACCACTCGAGTGCTACCTGAGATAGTCATCCTTACTTCCAAGTGCTACCTGAGATAGTCATCCTTACTTCCAAATGCTACCTGGGATAGTCATTCTTACTTCCAAGTGCTACCTGGGATAGTCATCCTTACTTCCAAGTGATACCTGAGATAGTCATCCTTACTTCCAAGTGCCACCTGAGATAGTCATCCTTACTTCCAAGTGCTACCTGAAATAGTCATCCTTACTTCCAAGTGCTACCTGAGATAGTCATCCTTACTTCCAAGTGCTACCTGAGATAGTCATCCTTACTTCCAAGTGCTACCTGAGATAGTCATCCTTACTTCCAAGTGCTACCTGAGATAGTCATCCTTACTTCCAAATGCTACCTGGGATAGTCATTCTTACTTCCAAGTGCTACCTGGGATAGTCATCCTTACTTCCAAGTGATACCTGAGATAGTCATCCTTACTTCCAAGTGCTACCTGAAATAGTCATCCTTACTTCCAAGTGCTACCTGAGATAGTCATCCTTACTTCCAAGTGCCACCTGAGATAGTCATCCTTACTTCCAAGTGCTACCTGAAATAGTCATCCTTACTTCCAAGTGCTACCTGAGATAGTCATCCTTACTTCCAAGTGCTACCTGAGATAGTCATCCTTACTTCCAAGTGCCACCTGAGATAGTCATCCTTACTTCCAAGTGCTACCTGAAATAGTCATCCTTACTTCCAAGTGCTACCTGAGATAGTCATCCTTACTTCCAAGTGCCACCTGAGATAGTCATCCTTACTGCCAAGTGCTACCTGAAATAGTCATCCTTACTTCCAAGTGCTACCTCAGATAGTCATCCTTACTTCCAAGTGATGGATCACAGGAAAATTATCTAGGCAATATCACCAACTGCTAAATCTTAATTACATTTTAGCAACAAATAGTGTAATAGTGTAATGTGTCCTCACTCAATATTTTGTTTAAACCTGATGGACAAACATGTTTCGATCTTACACTTTGTAGATTGTGAATCAAACGCCCTAACCACCCGGTCATACTTTATCCGTAAGTTGTTAAATTATCAAGGTTGCTACCTTATTCTAAGTACAAATCCTTCGTTCCTGTATGTACAGACCTAATAAACTTACAGTTTTAGTATTGTCATTAACAAAAGTTGTAGTATGTACGCGACCGGGCATAGTCTGCACACGTTGAAAATCAAATGGTTCTTAAAAATTAAAAATTACTTGGTGTATTAAAATAAGCGGAAAAAAATCTAGATTTTTCAATTTGTACGATACAGTTATTCATGTTAATACTGTATATAAAACTTGTATCTTTAAACTCTGATATATATTTAATCGGATTTTCTCTGTGGAAAACATCGAAGCATAAGGCACGTACTTTCATTTTTGATATTTGATACAGTTATTGTTCTGTATATAATGCCACTAGATGATGCTTGAAACAATAGTTTGTTTGGTTTAAATAAATGAGATAATGATACTTCAACAGTCAACAAGATTCTTTCCAACCTACACTACTGCACAATAACCAATCAAGTGCCGTACAATGATTTTCCCAGCCGCTCATATTCTCAGCATGCGACGAAGAGTGTCAGCACGTTGTCGACCTTAACGATCGTGGCAATTAACAGTCCTGAAGCCCAAATAGCGAGCGGCTTAAATATTTAGTACGATTGATTGTCCAAAAATACTGGATACTGGTGCGTATGAAAACGTTAGTGGGAACATTGACAACCACTATAGCAAACGTTTTCAGAAATTATGTCAAATATGGCAATCGGTTTTAATGACTCGTTTTTACTACTGTGACTACTGAAAATCAAATGTGTTATACGCTGAAAGTTAAAGAAAAGCTCTTCAAAACCACAAACGAAAGTATAGATAAATATTTTATTAATCTCTAAATACAAGTAGCGTACAAAATATATAACTATAGATCTGAATAATAGCGATAAAGTACAAGTAAACAATGAAAAACCATGATGAAACTATTTAGACATTCTCTGCGTTCATCTACGCAAACAACGTGTATTTCATTACTAAAATGTTTTGCCGAACGTTTGAGTAACAAATATCTAATGACAATGACTAAATATAGTTAATGATGATAATGTGTAAGTAGAGATAGAATGCTTGCTACAAGAAGGTTTTCTAAGATAAAGAAAAATTCAATTTTTAAAGAATAAAATTAGTCACCAATAGTTCATATTGAAATTAATTATTTTTATTAATTTAACTCTCTTTATATTTGTATTTTTGGTACATTCAATGACAAATGTTCTTAAACTTCCTCTTAATGCCACACCAGCGGACATCGTTAACTTAGCATCTTCTTGTTTTTATCTTTTCTATACCTGTTTGTTTTGTTCTTTGTGTTTATAAAATTCGATTTGAAATCAATATTTTATGTATTTTGTCTGACTTGTATTCAGTGGCGGCATTTAAACAACTGAAGAACCTCAAGCAAAAATCACTAATCATTCTGAAATCGTGCAGCTTTAAAAATATACATTAATTCCATTCATATATGTACGTTATGCTGTTGCTAATTTAAGGGTAAATGGCGTATTTCATTCAGTGACGTGAACGTCTACTTCAGTTTTCTTTAAGGACTGTTTTCCTGATGATACTGTGGATCAGAATATTTAAAATAATTGTATAAAAATTCCAAATACAAGTCATTCACAGGCATGTCGAAAAACCTCATGTGAGCTGTTAAAAAACGCGCAACTAAGCAATCGTTCACGTCTACATATCTTATAGAGATATAAAAGTTAATGACACTGTAAAACCTACAGGCAGATACTTCAATAACTCTCCACAATGCATCTCTGGCGTTTCCCTACTAGGACTCAATTTGCTTCCGCCACTGCAACAACAAAAATCGTTTTTTATTGTTGAATTTAGCTACTTACTAGCTAAATGTGCTTATTTCTTTCTTCGTTGTTCTCAAGCTTAAAGCTACACAATGAATTATCTGAGCTGTGCCAACTATTTATATTTAAACTTTGTGTTTATCATTATAAGCCTTCAGAAATCCTCCTGAGCCAATGGGTAAGAAAAGTACTATTTGCTCTAACTGTTCCTAATTTTCAAATGACACACAAATTGCGTGAAACTGAAACCAAACAGTGGAATTTTCCATTCACTCTTGTAACACAATCATTATTAAATAGTGGTAAACATTATCGAAATATATCTGATTTTAAAAATAAGATACTAATAACTCACTTGGATTGAACGAACGATTCTCATTTCTTTAACACTTTCTACTTTAATTTTACATAAGATATACTTCGTAGCGATCTTTGTTTTACTTGACATTTAATTCAATGAACGAATTTCCTATTCATACGACCACTTGAAATTGTTTGTTACTAGCAGAAATCCTAACCTACAAGAAACTGTTTGTACTAATAATTAGTAATCGTACTATTCTTATAGCATTGAAAAAATAAACACTTTCTACCGCACGGGAAACGTGTTGCAATTTTGGTGATATAAACAGTAATGGTTTTACATATTATTTATTATTATGTTACATCTTGAAAAAATAATGAAAAAGTAAACATTTTATACTGTATCTCTACACGTGTTCATTCTCTTATTCTCTTACTGTATGAATTTCTAATCAATTTATTACCTTTATTCATCGTTATTTAAGTCCTTTGTTTGACACTTAATTACTTGAATTTACTGTATTTCGTGGTCCCCACGAGGTGAATTCCTGTACCTGTTGAATGGACCTCCCGAGGATGGTTCTCTATTTTCATTTTACTTCCTCTGGGATTTAAACATTCACCCACTTGTTTGCCCTATGCAGTGATCCGTAAAACGAGCGAAGGAGATCCTGGTGGTTTAGAGTCCGAAGCACTGCACACCTCTTTGGACTTAAATTCATCTGCACGAGTCTCCTTAAGGTAGCTTCTAGGGTTAATTGGCTGGTCCTGTTGGACTATGGTCAACTGAGTACCAGAGTTGGGTATTCTCAACGAGTGTTGTAGACATTTTATATGATGCTGGTGTTTGGGTATAATGGCTAGAGTAGGACTTAAAAAAGTAAATGCACAACTCATTGGTAAACGACCAAACCTTGAAAACTCTAAACAGCAATTTTCAACTCATCTTGATTCTGTACCTCGTTTTCTGATTTTGCATTATTTATCAAATAAACTTTAGAACAAAAGTCATTTGTTTATTTAGAAGGTTTTAGAGGGATTTACTGGCTCTTCAAAGTCAATAAAGAAGCTACATTCTGGCGACAAATTAATGGAAACATCCATACCAAAAATACACCAAGTTCCTCCTGAATTCAAAGGCCATGGGGGAAACACCTTTTGATGTTATTCCCCATGATACTATAAACTTCTCACGAGGAGTTGTCGTTCAAAGGGATTTGAAGAATATCCCCAAGTAGTAGATTCTCGCAGTGAGTGGTATGCCTACCAAAATTCTTATTTTGTCTTCTACATCTCTACGTTCACCTGCCTCTGTCAGGGTAGGTTACCTTCATTATAAAATATATTCCTAATTGCCTGCAGTATTTTCATTGTCAGCAGTTCAGTCATTTGAAGGCATCGTGTTGTGATTCTGCGACGTGTGGTCATTGTGGTAACAAAGACCATGATGTCTACAAGAATAAACTTGATCGTCACTGTGTTAATCGTAATAATCCACATCCCTCTTACTTTTCTTGGTGTCCGAGATAAATTATAATATGTAACAAATATCAATACAATTATTTCTCATATGAACACATTTTGTAATACTATTCTGATATATTTGCGATTGTTGTTTGCGGAATTTCAATAAAAATACTCTTTGCTAATGAATAGTTGAACACACTATCACATTATAAAATTCTCACAACTCAAAAGGAAAGTTGTTCTACGACTAATTTAAATTCCACGATATGCAAATTGGTATTCAAGCATCCTAACTATTCTGAAACTTTTGACAAACAGATGAAAATTTAATTCATAAAATCTACTGCTTCTACACATCAGTCGAAACCAAGAAGTAAATATGCTCCAGCATTGTCTGAGAGCCATAGACTAGTGGCTATTTCTTCAGTTTTTGGACTATGTGATCTTTCAAATACTTACGTTCAATTTTTCCAAACGATGAGCGTGGAATTTTTTCTAAAATCTCTACTCCTTTTAGCTGTTTCTGTGGCGCTAGACGAGCTGTTAAAGCAAACAAACAAAAATAACAGTTCGATTTACACATGGAATATTAAATAAAAATGTACTTGTAATAAGTTATTAAATATACAGATTATCGCTTATAGTTAAGTGCTCATCAAAACTGAAAACAAATATTGGTAAATGAAAGTTATATATAAACGTCGATTCTTTTCAATGTATTTTTTTGGGTATTAATTGTTAGACTTTCAAAAAAATAATAGAAAAGTGCAGTGAAATATTTTAACAATTTTCAACAGTATTAAAAATATTACGTAATAATTATATAATTCTTATCGCCACCAGTGATTTATTGGTAAACTATAACGTTAAAAATAATATGGGCTCTATACCATTGATAAGCATAACCACCATAGCCCATTGTGTAGCTTTGGGCTGAAAAACAAACAAAAAAGAATTTTAATTCTTAGGTGTATGTTTAAACAGTATCTTTTCAACTCAAAAACGAATATAAAACTAAGACCATTTTAGTTGTTGAAAGAAACTTTATTTGAAGAAATACGACTTTTCAAGGCTAACATTCTCACACTCTTTGGCAATTAGAAGGGGTAAGTGTTCAAACAATATTAGTATAGTAAAAAAATTAAATTGGTTAAATAAAAGAGTTTGTTTGCTTTAAATTTTGCATAGATACAAGAGGGATGTATGCACTTGCCGTTCTAATTTAGCAGTGTAAAACTAGAGGGAAGATAGCTAGTCTACACTGTCCACCGCCTACTCTTTTACTAACAAATGATGTAATTTACCAGACATTATAACTTCAGGTTACGAGTCGAGTGCCCCTAAACAACTAGCCATGCCAGGCTTCATTTATCTCTCGACCACGGGTATTGAAATCAGTTTTCTAGCAACGTGATCCTACAGACATATCGCTATGTCACTGGTGACTAATAAAAGTAAAGTTTCCTTGATGTTTAATTGGAATATTTTTAATAAAAAAAGTGTACGCCTGTTAATATTACTTGATTAAGTATTGATACTTTTAAGTTGGTCTTAAGTCAAGAAACAGTGCTGCAATTGACCCTCGCTAATTTGTGTGTTGTGTTTTAAGCAAATATTATACATATCTTTAAAGCTAATACATCTGCCAAACATAAACTAAAATAGACGTATAATACTTATATTTACGTTCATAGCGAAAGCGGTTTCCCTGCCTCGATATAAAATAATTAGTGGACAACTATCTGCCATTAGGGTCTTTCAGTTTTGTATTGTCGTTTTTTCAAGCAGAAACAGACTTGAAACCGCAATATTTTCATCGTATTCACTGTGTGACTGAAATGCTATTATACACTTTCCTTCTTTATAAAGCTTTATAAAGCCCCAAGTGACTAGTAGTGTTGTAGGAATGTAGTGTTGAAAAATATAAGTGACTTAATACTGTTAATTTATTGAAAATATAACTAACTGAAAGTTACCCAGTTCAGAAAAGACTTTCATGCGATAATAGTTAATTTTTAATATTTATTGTAGCATTTGTACATTACAATATGTTGTAATATATTGCAGACTGTAAAAGTAAATGTGTTATCTATTTCCACCAATAATAAATCTTACAATAATCAATTTTACCTGAAATAAAACTAAGTATATTTTCAGGTGTCACCTGACAACCTGGTTTGATCATCACAATTCCATATGGTACTTCTCCTAATGTGGAATCTGGGATTCCAACCACAGCAGCGTCCTCTACTGCCTTATGGCTACATAACACAGTCTCTATTTCAGTAGGAGATACTTGATGAAATCCTGATTTGATCATTTCTTTCAATCTGTCAGTGATGTAGAGATTTCCCTCGAAGTCGTAATGGCCAAAATCTCCTGATGAGAAAAAATTATTGCTGATAAATGTAAATGTTTGAAAGTTTGGTTGAATATTTACAAACCTCGATTCATTCTGCTATTTCGGATACTTCACAAAACAATATTAAAATCAGAAAAGATAAAGAATGTTGTCAATAATTTGATAAAATCACCTTCATCGGTGAAGGTGAAACATGTATTTTTTGTTGTTCATCTTTTTATTTTAAAGCGATCTTAAATTTTCATTTTAATACCATCACCCTGTTGCCGTACTTATAAATATGTTGAAGGTGTAGAATTAGAGGTCGAGTTATATTACAACCTGTATATTTGTTTAAGAAAGACAAACATTTTCCAGCTAAGTTATAGTGCTTTTAATGCAGCATTTCTTGACTTCGTTTCTCTATTTATTCAAGATAAAATTTGAAAACAAAAACATTGAGTAATGGTAGTCGGATTGTAAGAAATCAGAATTATTAAGTGCATATAGAAACACTCAAGTAAGGAATTTATTTTTTACCGACGTTTCTTTATGTTTAAACTGTGGTAACTCGCTGTTTTTTAGCATACATCTTTACAAAAAAATAACCCGTGCCTACTGCGAATATCAAAGCTGGAATTTTAACGTTATAAGCTTTCATACTTACGCTGACCCGCTGAGGGGCTGAGATTTAGGATTAAAATAACGGAAACAGACTATGATGTAATATTTTAAGTAATGAATAAAATTCAATCAGTCTAATAAATACTTTATGGATGTGTATTTGTGATAAGAACTTTCCACAAATTGGCTAAAAATGTTTAGGCTTGACGAGACTAAATGGTTATGGAACTCAATTTGGAGTCTGTGGGTTCGAACGTGTAATCGAACGTGTTTGCTATTCTTCAATGCTGACCTTATAATATGACAGTCAATACTACTAACAGCTCGTAAAAAGTAACTCTAAAGTTGGTGGTGGGTGGCGTTAACTAGATGATTTCCTTCTGGTCTAACACTTTAAAACATGAAAGGCTAATTCAGAGAAGTTTTGCGTTAAATTTAATAAATAAATATTTGGTTATTCCAAAATTCTCATTCCATTTTTAAATGTAATGTTCAAACCATAGAAAAGAACATTTAAGGTGATAGTCGTTGAGCGATAATAAATGTAAAGATAACAATAAAAAGGAAAACAATAATGGTAACTGTAATACCGTAACAGTTATTAATGAAGGATAAGAACGGGAAATAAAGATGCACACAAAAAATAATAGCAATTATTCTTTTATAGAACAAGTAAAGTTCATATGATAACTATAAAAACAATCTCACAGACCTGTTTTAAACCAACCATCTTCTGTAAAAGATTCTGCTGTAAATTTGGGGTTATTAAGATAGCCTTTCATCACTTGCGGACTACGAACATAAAATTCTCCACCTTCATTTGGGCCTAAAGTGACCCCTGTGTCGAGATCAACAACCTGATAAATGTAAATTTAGGTACATAATGATTATATTTTTACTGTGGTTAAAAACTTACAAACTTTTTTACAATTATAATAACTAGAAGAATGTAATGAAGATGGTAAAGCAAAACCAGGTAAAAATGCAAGATATTATTGTGTTTACTATTTACTAAATATAAAAAATATAAAAATAACAAAGTTCTAGTTAATAAAATGCCTCGAGAAACTATTTTGTCGTGTTTTTGTTAACAATAACCTCTTTCTTAAGAAAATTGCTCCTAAAATAATTGATCTGAAATATTTTTAGGCTAACTCTAGTTAAAATTTTTTGCCTTTTTAATGAAAATCTTGTACTATACAGAAATATTTAATCTATATTAAAACAATGTTTTTCTTTAAGTATCCTCTGGCCATCCTGTAGAGAAGTTGTTTTAAATATTTAATTTAAATGTAAAATACTTTCACAAACATCATAATAAATGGAAACGTTATATTCAAAATCAACAAAATAAACAGGTAAGGGATTTATGACATTAATATATCTTTTATATATTAATTACTTACAAATTACGTGACATTCACTGTGATAGTTTTAACCAACAATACTAAAGTAGCAATGAATCATGTTGGAATTTTAGTATATTATTAAACAAACAATAAACTCTATTCCTGTAATTCCTATATTCCGTTTTGTTAACCTGAAGATGACCTAAGAAGGTCGAAACGTTGTTCTCTACTTTATTTTAATAAAAGCTTTAATACCCATACCAGCCGTTCAGAGATACAATAAACTCTATTGTATTATTTTAACACAAATTATTATCCCACCACTACTAACGACATCGAACCACTCTCTACATAATATGACGGTATGCATTCTTGGTAAAGCTTTATAAATAGCCTCCTTTTGGTTAGATTTGTTTCAAACTATCTCATGTTGCAGTTAACTTCTCCCTTTTACGAAGAATTGTGTTGCGGTAATATTCTATACTCCAAACATATTTAATTAATTAATTTTTAGATAGAACGAACTATTATTAGTAACTCAGTACATGTTCAAATTTATACAATACATGTTTATCCAGTTTATCCACTAAAGGTCAACAATTAAAACGTTATATGGTGATTTATGTAAAAAATATTCACACAAAATTTTTCATTGCTGAAATCATTCATGCAATTAACCACTTCTCTCACTAAATCAGTTATTAGTTTATGGTTTATGACACTAATGTTCTCAATGGGTACAGTACAAATAGCTCAAAACAACAATCGAATGAAATAAAACGTTCCAATAAGCATTAAAAAAAACAAACCTTCAGTTCTGTTGAAGGAGTTAACTTTCCAGCCGAATTAGGTGTAGTCTTTCCTTTTTCCACGGAAGCAACAATAAGTGCTTCACTTAATCCATAGACTAATACATAAATGAAACACACTCAGAAATCCTTGTTACGCATTATAATGTTGACAATAATTATATTTTATGAGAATGCACATGAAATTGAAATGATATCAATATTAGAGAAACTGGAAATAACTTCACAAAATAAACTTTATTACAATTAAGAGAACAATATTTACGATATAGCCTAAGGTAACTGCCAAATAGTTTATTGTCTATTTTTGTTTAGTCTTTGATTATCATAAGACACGAAAAACTAGATACCTTTATAAGATTAGACAGATCACAAAAATATATTTTCAACAAAATCTATAATGTTTTTAAACATTGTAGAAAGTGTAAGTATTTAATATAAATTATCGTTAAGATGACATACTTGTAATCGTCTTCAAAAAACACATGTGGTCGATAGGATATTATAGTAGTATCAGAGAACACAAAAAATGTATGTTCATTTTCCATTAAACGATCTCTTTAGCAAATTTACCTGCAATTTAACATATTCTATTATTTTTAATTATTTTATACAAAACAAGTTTAGAATTTTTTTCAACAATAAAGTTAAAGCATTATTGCATCTTATCATCAGAAATATTAAAACTTATTGCAATCAAAAATTGAATACTTCTCTTTTACTTTTCCTATAACTAAATATGTAATAAATTCGATTCTTTTCGTTTTTCTCAACGACAAACAAAAGGACAAACAATTCTGACACCAGGAAGCACTGCACTCAAATGTATGAAAATTAGACTAGTGTATACACGTGATTCGCCTTTTGCACTACTTGAGTTGTCTTCAGTAATTTCAAAACCACACTTGCTCTTTTACTCTGTGTTATATTATATATCATTGTGGATCCATTTTTATTTCAGTAATTTCACATTACCTTGTCGGAAAGACTTCAGGAAAGGAAGAGAAGTCATAATAACTTCATCACTGTCTTCTTGATTGAGAGGAGCTCCTCCTGTTATAATCTCCTTCAGACTGGTGAGGTTATAGTGATGCACACTGGGATCTCTAAGAAGTCGATAAAGTATTGAAACTGCTACTAGAGCAACAGAAACCTGCAATGTTAAATATAGTTACATGTCATGAATAGCAGTTTCTTTTATCCTCTTTTGTAACGTAAAATGAAAGATTAAAACGAAATTTGTCATTTCGATCAAAATCACCAAATGTAAAGAAACTCGTAACTAACAAAAGAAACTTAAACTATAATTTCTATGTTTTTGTGAATAATTGTTAACTCTTATTTAGAGAAGTGTCTTTGAGGTCTTGCTTTGGGTTATCATTTGTAGCTCACCCTTTATTATTTACAAACTGCCATTGCATGGAACGTTTTCAACATGTTTCCTTTGTGAAAAGTTGAAAATAAGTTATAAGAGAGTTTATCACATTTTAAAATCTCAAAAGTAATAAGTGTTTTAATTAAAATAATAATATAACTAGTATGCAATTAACTAACCAATAAATTACAATAATCTCAAACTGCTCTCTAAAAACATACGTGTATAATAAGTCATAATGATCTTAATGTAATGTTTATACTGTTTATGTATATTTTTCTGAACATATAACCCAAATCATAAACTTGAATGAGCATTCAAGGTTCAGACAAGTACAAAACTAACTACGGTAAGTACAACAACCATTTCTTTATCACTAAATACAATTTTAAATAAAAGTACTCTGCTCCTAACATGAAACATCTTACATTAGGACCGTACGTAACGGTAATAGTACTAAAAGAATTGTTTAACAATGTTAGTTTTTCAATAAAGGATGCCACTTTTAATGTGTAAAACATTACAGTTATTATAAGCAAAATTCTGAACACTTTTTCATGCTGTTACTTTTAAGAAAACCTTTCTTTAAGAAAATATTTACTATTCCTTTTTTGTATGAGGTATAAATACTACCAATGGTTATTAACAGCTAGTATTGAAAGTAATGAATGAAAAGATGTTATTTAAGACATAAAAAACACTGTCCTTTATATTCAAGTAACCACTATGACAGAGAAGAACGACAATAGCCTTTAAGACTGAAGTCACATCAAAATAATTTTAATCATATGATCCATTAAATCAGTGCTAAACAATATTAAAAATAATCACATTTATACGATGCTTTATTAAGCACATGCAGTATACCAGTATGACTCTGGACAACTTTCCACGATAAGCTTCTCCGTAAACTTTCAAACATCTTATAATATTGTTTTTTACCCTTAACCATCATTGAAATATTTAAAGAGACTCTATGTAAAAATTTCTCAGCTGGGAAACTAGGCCCACTCTCCGTTTAACTACTGCCTTTAACATAATTGAAGTAAGTGAGATTTGAATTAATTGGAATAAGAGTGAATCACTCTACGACAATGATTACTAATAATTCTTGGATGCCTACTCTATGTGTTTCTATGACCTCCAAAAATAAGTCTGACTCGTAAGATGGCACGACACTTAGAGTTACTCCTTGATAGAGAACATTTACAAGGAAAAGAAAACCTCCCACGTGGCAAAATGGATACATTCCAAGAATAATGTCATCTTGGGAAAACTTCCAAACAGTCGGCTGCCTGTATGGTTTAAAAAAAAACACAAAGAAATTAAATTTAAAAATTCGTCTAGTTTTCTCTCAAATACTGAAATGCAAAATTATATCAAACTACAAGAAATACAGATGATACAAATATCAAAGCGAAATAAATAGTTTGTTTGACTTATTAGAAATAGAAAAAAAAATTTACTCGTAAAAATTCATAAGCTTTTTTCCTCTTCTGTTCTTGTTTTTTCCATGTGTATTCATTGGTTAAAATCACCAAGCAAATTAATGCAATTTTCACTTTATGATGATTAATCTCAAAGACTTATAGCATTAAAATCCTGTGTTCGGTCGCTGTGATAGGCATAGCACAAACAACCCATTCTAAAACATTGTCCTTAACAATAAGGAAATAAACAATGAAAATGTTATTTACTGTTATGCTTTTTGGTAAAACAATCAAAGAAACAATCGTGATACATAAAACATTTTTTTCATAATAACTCAGTTACATAGAGATTTACAAGATTGCAGTTTATATAAAATATTTTAAAATCAAGTATTACTATTTAATCTTGATAGTCTAGTGTTTTTATGAACTGTTTATTAAATATAATGCCAAATATTTTGTGCTAGATTTCTCTCTTGCAGTTTTATCGACAACTGAGGTTTAATTTCATGAGCATAGTTTTCATATCTGGCTGCCTTTCCAGTGGCAAAGTGATACGTTTTCTGACTTATTCTTCCATAAAGCTTTGTGCATAATAACAAACAAAGAAACTCTTTCAAATGCGTGTATAGCCCCCCTTCCCGATACAGCGGTAAGTCTACGGACTTGTAACGCTAAAATCAGGAGTTCGATTCCTCTCAGTGAACACAGCAGATAATTGTGGCTTTGCTAAAAGAAAAACAAAAACATACACAGTCAAACAACAACTTCAGGCTGTATGAGATAAAGATGTTGTTTAACATTATTCTATTGCTACAGCTGTAATATAAAATGATGCTTTTCCTGATGAGTAATTCGAAATGAAATCAACATTATATATTCATTAGTACTTTATTTTATGATGTTTTAACTTTCTTCCAGACAAACAACTCAGAGAAATTTAAAAAGCTCGTTCTTTTATGTATCATAGCATGATCCATAATAGAAATATTAGTATTTAACCACGACAGTTGCGTTTAAGTGTTAAAAATACTTATGCAACTATAGGTGAAAAAAAATAGAGAAATCTTATTTACAATGGTAAAACTAATTGTGTTTTAAAGTATTTGGTTTCTGAGTAAAATCATGCAGAATGACTTACGTGACAACGAGAACTGCGAAAAGAAAAGTAGCATGAGTATGTACAATGGGTTTAGGTAATCCAGTAGTTCCACTAGAAAACGTTAACAGTAAAGGTGTTTCTTTTGGATCAATGTCAGGAGGACCAGTAAAAGCAGATCCGTCATCTTCCTCAACAAGTTCCAAGAACGATGGACAGTCTTCTGACTTCTCAAACACCAATATCTCCTGTTCAAGAAAGTATTATAAATAGCTATGATAAAACTATTATGAAATAAGCTGCCAAAATTAGAGAAAAGTGTTAAAGTTGTGCACGTTATCTGAGCTTTATAAGAGAATACTGTTTTTAACTTAGAAAATAAAATGTTTCAAGTTTGTTTGTTTTTGAATTTCACACAAAGCTACTCGAGGGCTATCTGTGCTAGCCGTCCCTAATTTAGCAGTGTAAGACTAGAGGAAAGGCAGCTAGTCATCACCACCCACCGCCAACACTTAGGCTACTCTTTTACCAACAAATAGTGGGATTTAACGTAACATTATAACGCCCCACGGCTGTAAGGGTGAGCATATTTGGCGCGACGATGATGCGAACCCGCGACCCTCAGATTACGAGTCGCACGTCTTAACACGCTTGGCCATGCCAGGCCGTAAAATGTTTCAAGAACAATGGTGTCACTGCTACCAACCAGTATTCTGAATCATATGGTGGTAGCAACAAAGGTTTTGCGTCCAAAATGTAAATATAATTTATAAAACAGAAAGAATAAAAGAATAACACCTACACTATCATTTAGCTTTATATGTTGTCGTTATTTTTAACAGTTAATTATATAAACAAATAAGCCTTTATTCAGTTTGAAGAATAACACATTTTGCATCTTTTGAAGGTCAATTCGTATGGGGTATAAAATATACGTATTCTTAATGACACAGTGTAGTGTTATGCAGAAATTAAGATCCACATGTGCTATTCCAACCACATAAATTCTGATGTTGTTTCGGGAACAAAATCTACATATCATGATGTGCCCACATGAAGTTTAGTTTAGAATTTCTATCTCAGCAGGTTATAAATATTTCATTCCTTTACGCTAGAAGCATCACTAAGAAACTTTGTTATGGTGTTACTTTCATACGCATGTAAATACATATTCCCTGGTTTATAACTAAAATTCATTGTTCATTGTTTGGATCTCCATAAACCGGTTTGTTTCAAATCACCTTCGTGTTTAAGTGTTCTAAATCTTTCATTTTGTACGTCACAACAATGATGCAACTGCATTTTTATTATACTGTTTTTTTTACAGTGAGCCATTTATTGACTTCGGTAGTTTTCACGACGAAATAATTGTTATTGAATGTTTAGTTATAATAAAATAATATTTTAAGTGTCTAAAACGGTAACTCCCTCTAGGGGATTAAACGTGATAAAGAAAGTTATTGGAAAGGTGCCACTTAAGTTTTGAAAGACTTTGTTTTTTTTTGTTTTTTTTAATTAAGCACAAAGCTATACAATGGGTTATCTGTGCTCTGCCCACCACGGGTATCGAAACCCAGATTTTAGCATGTAAGTCCGCAGACATACCGCTGAGCCACTGGAGGGCATTTTGAAAGACAAGAGAAGATCCTGTGTCATAGATACTCAAGGTAAAATAGGTCATAAACTTACTGTAATTAATCACTTTTTAAAATCTACAAATAGAGATCGCCAAAAAATGAACAAATAAGGCTAAAAATATACTACTGACAGCTCGCACAACTACAAATCCCTATTATGACACCCCTACATCTACTATAGTATAACATCGCATTTGAACTAAAACAATTAGAGAATACTTTTAAACATAATTCAATCTTGTTAATTTTGTCGAACTACGAAATTTCCAAAGTCCTTCATTTTCCACTACCAAAAAATCTGTTTTCCTATCGTGTGGATAAGTTAGAACTACGACTCGTGCATTTTCTGGCATATCAACTGGAAACTTCCACCTGAAACTGGAGTCGCCATAGTTCATTGTTATCGTGAAACGTATAAATGTGTATTCAGTATTTATTACTACTGAATATAGTACTATTTTATAGAGTTATTACTATATTTGTATAGTTGATGTTAAGGTAACAGTTGTAAATGTGTGGATGGAAACCGGTCATCAAATCTGTGATAATTTAATCTTTACTTTTGAAAGGGTCGTTCGAAAACAATTGTACATTTTTTGTGTTGTAGTTACGTATCAGTATATATGTTTATTCCTTGTTGTGCATTTCTTATTTGTCTTGAATAACTTCAGTGTAGTAATTGGCTAGAACGGAAAATCAATACAATACTAATACGTTTAAAACATTTAACATTCAACTGAATCATATGTACATATGCAGTTTAAAATGTTATTCGACATAAACATACAGGATATACTTGAGAAACATTGGAAAATAGGGATTGTATATTGTCTCTTGAGAAAATAATGTTGAAACTATTTGTGCTCTCGTTTGATTACGTTTATAAGAGTCCCTCGCTATAGTCTTTAAAATATAAACTTTGCATTTTTATTCAACTTATTTCTGTAAGTTTTTAATGATCCATATTTTCCCTTTTTAAAGTACAACGTTTACGAATCTTATATATTGTCTATTTACCTGGAAATTTGGTATTTTCTTCGTCGCTTCTTTCGCTTTATCTAAATTCTTTTTCTCCACCAGCAGGTAAACAGAATTAGTCTGTTCCAGCCTAAAGCAAAGCTCTTCTAATTATCAAAAGAAAAAAAACATGTTTCACACTTTTGGTTCAATGATTGGCTTGTAATAAAACACTAAATTGTGTAAGAATCAAACACCGAGATTTCACAAATCGAGGAAAATTTTTAATAAGCTACTAACTGTAAAATAGTTGTAAAATGTTTGTCTTGAAAGGATAAGAATTAATAGGCAACAAAAAACACCCCGAAAACATTAATTGTATAAATTTTCTAAATGTCATCTATAATTTGTTCAGTTTCATATTAAGTAGCGATTCCAGAAATATGTTAATGCAGTAATTTCCTCTTCAGTTTATAAACTGTATTTACAAGTTATGTATATCTTAAAAATGAATTAGCTTAAATACGTATATTATATTACGTACATTATTCAAAATTCTCCATTAAACCACCAAATCACCGACCTTCTTATTCCGTTCACTTCTGTTGTTCTTGATTAATATATTGCACCACATTGGGCAGTTTACCACTTTGGCAAAATATAACAAAAGAAATTATTTGTTTTTATTTAAAATCCATTTGTGACCCTAGAAATATTTGGCATTGTTAATTGATATGGTGATAGAGTGTTTGCTTAAATGTCATGTGTTTGCGATTCTCGAATTATCAGAGATCCTACTATAAACAAATCTATAAACCACAAGCACTGCTGCTTCTGAATTAATCGTAATAAGTTGATGAACACGTTACGCTTTTTACAGTTATACAAACACTATATTTTGTTTTTACAATAACCAATCATTCGACTGTTTGAATAAGCTAATCATAGTATTAACTAATATGTGTCTCACTAAAATGTAATAAACCAAATAATTGTCTAATGAGCTCAAACCTTAAATCGAAAATAACTGACATTTCTAATCTGTGTATAGACCGTAATTTAACTTACGTTCCACATAAACAGGATTGTAAAAGATGCTCAATAGCCTCATATACCTGCTTTATCCATGGGTTTTCCTAAAGTAATGATTGCTCCTGCATTCATTGCTCCTAATATCGCTGCCGCAAAATCAATGTTATTAGCAGAGCAAATACAAAATACATCTCCTACTTTCAAACCACGCCGTACGAGGGCGCTAGCAAATCGTCTACTACTCAGAAGGACATCTTGGGCAGTATAAGAACGAGATTTGTCGTGTGAAACCTGTAAATAAGGAAATTAATTTTCTAACTGCGAAATAAAGATATTCAGCATGAACATTTGCTTTTAAAAATGACAGATAATTTTGAAAATTAACTTATAATATTTAGAAATAACGGTTAAGTACAAAGAGGATTTTATTTCCAGTAACTTGTTCGAATTTCAATTAAAGTCGTTGACCAAAGCAGTGTCAATATTTGTCTCTCTTCTTTTAAAATTTTTAACAACTAGACACTTGAACTCTACATTGTAATTATCACTTCTCTTCAATTTTTAATCATTATTTTTCACTAGATTTAGGAATATACTATAATGCTAAATAATTACTGAAAAAAACATAAAAAGCATAATATATTCTAAGATCCCAAAAGCTGTAACTAAAACTTGGTTTAATGATTCTGTATTTATAGGGAAAAATTAAGACTGTAAATGACCAAGGTTTGAATCTGTAATCTTCCTTTGATGAGAAAACTTGTTCAACGATCTAAGATAAATCAATTATTCAAGAACATTAAATGATATATGGAAATATTCTTATTTCAATATATATATATATATACATATATATGTTGATAAGTTATACCTTATGAATGTTTGTTGTGATAAAAAGTTACCATGCTTACTTGTTTTTTGTCCAAGGTTTGTCTCAATAAAAGTCAAAATTGTAGGCTTTTAGAAAATATATTTGAACGACGAATATATATCTCCCTATTTCCAATACAAAGACATACGCCTAGTATTATGCAAAAGTTCCACTACATTATTAATTGATGAATAATAAAGTATTGTAAAAATATTAATTTATTTATTGCAAAACTACATAACGTGCTTTTGCGTTCTGCTCCCCACGGCAAATCGAACTCAATATTCTGTCATCCTGTTGATCTACCAGGAACTCAACGTTGATTGAAATTAAAATTAAACTCTAAATCTAAAAACATTAATTATATCAAATTTATCACTAACAGATAAAGCTGGAGTTAAAAACTTTTTTTTTAATTTGTAGCTAACACTATTTTGTTGCTTTAGTTCTTTGCTTCTTTTAGGATGACAAACTTATGCGTTAATACATATACATAAAGCTTTATATAAATTTTTATTCTCAATTACTATGAAAGCGTATTTAGATGTAATAGAAAACTTTACTGTCCAATTTTTTTTCCAGTAAATACAATAAAATAAAATCACAAAATATGTAATATCTTTTTTGCTAAACTGACTTTCTTATTTGATAGTTTCACATTGTAAACTGAATAGTATTTTATTTACTAAAAACAAAAAATAATTTAACTCTGTACAAATAAAGCTGTTAATAGTAGTTTCGTCAAAACAGAGAAATATATCGCGGGTTTCAAATACAATTATATAAAAAATAATTCGAAATATACATAAACTTAGACTTTTTTGCTGTTAAAGCTCACAACAATATATGACTGAAAACTTTCTTAAACGAGCATTTTTTTACGGCGTAACCACAGTTTCCTCAAAACTTTTAACAGTCTGAATTAGTTATATCGAATGTTAAAAGCTTACTATTAACGTTCTGTCGCCACATTTTTCCAAACCCAACGTGAGGAATTCTGTCAGGGAAATGCTGGGTATATCAATTGAAGTCGAAGGAGAGAGGAGAATCTTGTCTTCTGACATTATACAATTAATACTCATCTTATATATATAAAGTACTGCTTATTTTGAACGATAATAATTGTAATAACACGGCGCTTAACACTTCATATTATTATAACAATATTCAGGAAACGTGTGCCAAACGTTCACTAAGTATGAACCCTCGAAGAAATATGGAATATAAATCGTTTTCTTTCCACTCTATTTTGCAAGAAACAACGATATTTCCTTGGACTTTTGGACAGACATGGCATGAATCACGTGAGATCAAAGAGCACTTTAAAAATAAATAATTAAATACATTTATCACGTGCTTAAGGTTGTCGCTGAATTTTGTACTAAATAACAACAGCACGTTCACTTCTTAGATTTGAATGATTTTACAAATGAAGAAATATTGTAATTATTTCTAGTATTTTTCGTTTTACAACCTAAGAACGTACTAACTGTTATAAACTTGAAAAAAAATCAGAAGAAACAATAACAAAAAGTACAAATATTAAGTCGTAGATCAAAAATAAAAGCAGCAACGTGTCCATGATTGCTGTTGTTTTGTACATTTAGGAAGTGCAGAATTAACTGATGCAAACAGAAGCCCGTATGTGCTTATTCAATACCTATCAATGTTTGATAACTCCCGTTCCAAATTAAAGTATTTGTGTGTTTAAAAGCAAAAAGAGATTCAAAAGCTGGTCCTAATTTTGTGAGCATCGAAAGAATTTAAATTTGGGTGAGTAAAAGAGAACAGTAAAAATATTTATAGAGAAAATATATATATAAATATATTGTACTCTGGTGGGACAGCGAGAAGACTATGGACTTACAACGTTAAAATCCTAAATTCGATTCCTAGCAGTGGGCAGAGTAGGTAGTTGTTCAATGTGACTTTGTTCTAAAGCAAACAAACATAAGTATATATTATTTACAAGTGAGATGAAAGGTGAAACTTATTAGGAGGTAAAAAAATATAAAAATTAAGAATTTTCTATCATTGTTATGTAATGAGTTTAAGCAGCAAACATATTGAAACTTATATGATTTTGATTAAATTTTATGTAATACATGGGCATCATACTTTGACCACCTGATGAGTGTAGTTGTTTAAAGTTTATGGTATGTTGACCCTATATGTTATAGAATGATGTTTTTTCTCATATTTACACTTCATCAACGTGGTTTTAAAAACACAAATTACGGAAAGCTTAAACCTAATAGCAAATTTATGACAGCATTTAGTCCAAGGTTCAAGATCTTTGTTGATTGAAAACCTGTAAACAAGATGGTAGGTTTGGATACATAGGTGGTTCTGTATGTAACTCAACTGTATGTAACAAAGAGGATTTTATTTCCAGTAACTTGTTCGAATTTCAATTAAAGTCGTTGACCAAAGCAGTGTCAATATTTGTCTCTCTTCTTTTAAAATTTTTAACAACTAGACACTTGAACTCTACATTGTAATTATCACTTCTCTTCAATTTTTAATCATTATTTTTCACTAGATTTAGGAATATACTATAATGCTAAATAATTACTGAAAAAAACATAAAAAGCATAATATATTCTAAGATCCCAAAAGCTGTAACTAAAACTTGGTTTAATGATTCTGTATTTATAGGGAAAAATTAAGACTGTAAATGACCAAGGTTTGAATCTGTAATCTTCCTTTGATGAGAAAACTTGTTCAACGATCTAAGATAAATCAATTATTCAAGAACATTAAATGATATATGGAAATATTCTTATTTCAATATATATATATATACATATATATGTTGATAAGTTATACCTTATGAATGTTTGTTGTGATAAAAAGTTACCATGCTTACTTGTTTTTTGTCCAAGGTTTGTCTCAATAAAAGTCAAAATTGTAGGCTTTTAGAAAATATATTTGAACGACGAATATATATCTCCCTATTTCCAATACAAAGACATACGCCTAGTATTATGCAAAAGTTCCACTACATTATTAATTGATGAATAATAAAGTATTGTAAAAATATTAATTTATTTATTGCAAAACTACATAACGTACTTTTGCGTTCTGCTCCCCACGGCAAATCGAACTCAATATTCTGTCATCCTGTTGATCTACCAGGAACTCAACGTTGATTAAAATTAAAATTAAACTCTAAATCTAAAAACATTAATTATATCAAATTTATCACTAACAGATAAAGCTGGAGTTAAAAACTTTTTTTTAATTTCTAGCTAACACTATTTTGTTGCTTTAGTTCTTTGCTTCTTTTAGGATGACAAACTTATGCGTTAATACATATACATAAAGCTTTATATAAATTTTTATTCTCAATTACTATGAAAGCGTATTTAGATGTAAGAGAAAACTTTACTGTCCAATTTTTTTCCAGTAAATACAATAAAATAAAATCACAAAATATGTAATATCTTTTTTGCTAAACTGACTTTCTTATTTGATAGTTTCACATTGTAAACTGAATAGTATTTTATTTACTAAAAACAAAAAATAATTTAACTCTGTACAAATAAAGCTGTTAATAGTAGTTTCGTCAAAACAGAGAAATATATCGCGGGTTTCAAATACAATTATATAAAAAATAATTCGAAATATACATAAACTTAGACTTTTTTGCTGTTAAAGCTCACAACAATATATGACTGAAAACTTTCTTAAACGAGCATTTTTTTATGGCGTAACCACAGTTTCCTCAAAACTTTTAACAGTCTGAATTAGTTATATCGAATGTTAAAAGCTTACTATTAACGTTCTGTCGCCACATTTTTCCAAACCCAACGTGAGGAATTCTGTCAGGGAAATGCTGGGTATATCAAGTGAAGTCGAAGGAGAGAGGAGAATCTTGTCTTCTGACATTATACAATTAATACTCATCTTATATATATAAAGTACTGCTTATTTTGAACGATAATAATTGTAATAACACGGCGCTTAACACTTCATATTATTATAACAATATTCAGGAAACGTGTGCCAAACGTTCACTAAGTATGAACCCTCGAAGAAATATGGAATATAAATCGTTTTCTTTCCACTCTATTTTGCAAGAAACAACGATATTTCCTTGGACTTTTGGACAGACATGGCATGAATCACGTGAGATCAAAGAACACTTTAAAAATAAATAATTAAATACATTTATCACGTGCTTAAGGTTATCGCTGAATTTTGTACTAAATAACAACAGCACGTTCACTTCTTAGATTTGAATGATTTTACAAATGAAGAAATATTGTAATTATTTCTAGTATTTTTCGTTTTACAACCTAAGAACGTACTAACTGTTATAAACTTGAAAAAAAATCAGAAGAAACAATAACAAAAAGTACAAATATTAAGTCGTAGATCAAAAATAAAAGCAGCAACGTGTCCATGATTGCTGTTGTTTTGTACATTTAGGAAGTGCAGAATTAACTGATGCAAACAGAAGCCCGTATGTGCTTATTCAATACCTATCAATGTTTGATAACTCCCGTTCCAAATTAAAGTATTTGTGTGTTTAAAAGCAAAAAGAGATTCAAAAGCTGGTCCTAATTTTGTGAGCATCGAAAGAATTTAAATTTGGGTGAGTAAAAGAGAACAGTAAAAATATTTATAGAGAAAAATATATATAAATATATTGTACTCTGGTGGGACAGCGAGAAGACTATGGACTTACAACGTTAAAATCCTAAATTCGATTCCTAGCAGTGGGCACAGTAGGTAGTTGTTCAATGTGACTTTGTTCTAAAGCAAACAAACATAAGTATATATTATTTACAAGTGAGATGAAAGGTGAAACTTATTAGGAGGTAAAAAATATAAAAATTAAGAATTTTCTATCATTGTTATGTAATGAGTTTAAGCAGCAAACATATTGAAACTTATATGATTTTGATTAAATTTTATGTAATACATGGGCATCATACTTTGACCACCTGATGAGTGTAGTTGTTTAAAGTTTATGGTATGTTGACCCTATATGTTATAGAATGATGTTTTTTCTCATATTTACACTTCATCAACGTGGTTTTTAAACACAAATTACGGAAAGCTTAAACCTAATAGCAAATTTATGACAGCATTTAGTCAAAGGTTCAAGATCTTTGTTGATTGAAAACCTGTAAACAAGATGGTAGGTTTGGATACATAGGTGGTTCTGTATGTAACTCAACTTCAAGGCTTTGAATCTTTGTTTAATATGCGTTTAGTCCTAAAATGCTTAGAATGAACACCACAGAAGTTTACTAGAAAATCCAATATATTAACTGAACAAATAATTTCTACGTTTTAGCTCTTTCTTTCTGAAACCTCCCTTTGTTTTTACTTGTTATATATTAAATATATTAACCAAGAACGTTTCAAATATACTTTTGGCTTTTGTATCTAATTTTATAGATTTTCTTTCGATTTTTACGTCCAAATCGTTCACCTTTCTCACATGTAATATCATTGGCGATGCTGTATTATTTATAGTTTGTTTAAGCCTGTTCAAATAAAATTTGTTCGAAACCATTAAGCAATTGCAACTCTATAACATAAAAACCAAATCAGTCCATATAATTAAAGCCCCAAATTTATACTCTATTTGATATGTATTAAAATGTGCAACAACGATATTCGAAAAATTATTCTTATTTTAGAAACGTCAGCATCTAAAGGTAATGATATTTAAATGTCATGTTGTTAACCTATCGTAATAAAATATGTTTAATACAGTAAAACCTGTCTACGCTGGAAAATTCATAGCGTGGAAATTTGTACAAGTCTGAAGTATCGAAATTTTACAGCATTATCTTAAGATTTCTTTTATAAAAGGCTCTCTATATGACAGGACCTGCCTTACGCGGACGGAAAACTATCTTTCACCTACCACATCTAATAACAGGTAGGATTAGAAACTGAGTAAGGCGGGAAAAATGTTTTAAATTAAATTATTTATTTCTTATGTAATTAATAATTTCTTTAAATATTAATAAATTCTTGTTTAATTAATAATTTGTTTAAATATTTAAAAAATTCTCGGATATTTTGTTACTCTAAGTATTGATTAAACATATTATGTTCTTTTTATTGCCGTCATTATTCCGGAGGTCGCTATTGGAAAGAATGATTGATGTACTTTCAATTGCATTTGCTGATGGGAAATTAGAGAAACCGTGGGTGATAGAAAAAAAATGAAAATCCGCGCCCTTTCAAAAATTTAAGGAAGAATCAACTTTCTGTGGAATGGAAAGCGAATAATAAAACGTGTATAACATGTGCTATATCAGAGGAACTTTTGAACAAATTAAACAAAAGAATGGAAGAAGAAAATCGAAATATTCTACTTTTCCCAAATGATGCAACTGGTAACCCAAAACTTCAACTTTTAAATGTTCGTTTAGTCTTTCTACCTTCATGTATAACAACAGTTCTACAGCCACTAGATAATAGAATTATACAGTGTATCAAATTGAATTACAGAAAATTGATGCTTCAGCATATTATTGCAAAAATGGACGACTGTAAGAGAGCATCAGAAATAACCATTGAAATTGACGTGTTAGATGCAATTGCATTTTTAAGTCATTCAGTCAGATGCGTAAAAGATGTAATAAAGTGCTTTCGAAACTGTGGATTTATTTTTGATAATGGCGGAGATTGTGGAGAAGTTGTTTGTTATGATGATTCAAATGAAATCCAAACTCTGATTGAGAAGACTGATGCAACTGGTTCTGTGAACGCCGAAAGTTTTGTGAGCGTTGGCAGAAATGTTTTAACAGAAACTGATGAAACTTATTTAAAATCTACAGTAGAATCACAAGATGGTAACAGTGTGAGAGATTCAGAAGCTGAACAAAATGGAGAAGATAGTGAGGAAATAGAAATTTCTACTTTATTGCAAGTGTTAAATTATATTAACGATATCAAATTGGATGCAAAAATGGAGGGGAAAAATAAACTTCATAAAAAGGCCGTAGAATAAGAGTTCTCTTTTAACCGCATAAGAAAGCTCATTAAAAAACAAAACATATAAACTTATGTACATTTTGAATGTTTATTTTTGTTCTTATTCTTATAAATATAGCACAAACAGCATAATAACTTTATTCACAAACGTCTTACTTCCCTTGAGTCAATTTGGGCGAAATTCAAAACAAACTAAACCTTTGAGTCAAGCAAGTTTAAAGTTCCACTAAAAATTGTATATAATTAAGGAAATGCAGTTTCACTATGTCTAAGTCAGAAAACCTGCTTAATCCGGAAATTTTACTCGGTCCCTGCTATTCCGCTTCAGACAGGTTTTATTGTACTTTGATGTAATAGATCATACAGAAATTCTGATATGCCTGCACATATATTTTATAATTACCATTAGAAAGGACGTAGAAGATGTGACAGTTGTTATATGCAGTAACAAACATATTTTACATGTGGTAGAGAATTATACAGATACTAAATAAGTTAAAAAATGACAGTACAACACCCGTTAAAGCAGAACTATTTTAAAGCCTCATATCTCAATACAACAATTATTGAGGTACACGTTAATTGTTTAGTTGTCCTATCATTACTGTCCTACTAAAAATATGCGAAAAGGAAATGTAATTGAAATATAATAACAGAAAATAAATTATCAATGATATGCAAACGAAAAAGGCTATTATTTTGTTCTTGATTTGAGTTAAAAGGCTGAGCCTTGAAATTCTTTATTTTGTACTCCCTTTAGAAACAATTTATACCTATAATTTTCACCGTGCATGATGGTGATTAAAGGATTCAAGGCTCGATGTGACTGAAAATGGTCTTCTTGAATCTGTAGTTCAAGACACGTTAAGAAAGTGACAGCTAACTCCTTTAGCTCCAAACAGCTCTACGAAGTTGCAGTTCCGTCAGGCGCCACTGACTGGATGCTCTTGTACCTGATCAGTAGTTTAGAATTAAGGAAAGCTGAAATAAAATGTTTATACGACCGAAGATTTATATAGTTATATGAAGATATCAAAACACGAAAATACACATGTCCGCTAGCACAGCCACAACAGAGTTTAAGAACACTTGTGATTCCAAGTGTAAAAAGCATTAATATGAAGACATTAAAATATTTATCAAGCTACTAAATAAATAATGAAATTTAATGTTAACTCTAAAAAGCTAATTTCATTGTTTAAAAATTAAACCTTTTTTTAACTTAACTATGACAAGCCGACTATCATTATTTATACACTCTCATCAACAAGTGGTCTAGTCATCATTATCATATTTGCTTAATTACACATTCTGTGAAACATTTTGTTTATGAATACGTGCATCGAGAAAATCTAAATTGTGTCTTAATTATTATACATTGTTTATTTACACGGGCTCGCCAACAAACAAATGTTTACCAGCGCATCATATACATTGTCTGTAGTTAGAGTTTATTTGTTTTTGAATTTTGCACAAAACTACACGAGGGCTATCTGTGCTAGCCGTCCCTAATTTAGCATTGTAAGATTAGAGGGAAGGCAGCTAGTCATTACCACACACCGCCAACTCTTGGGCTACTCTTTTACCAACAAATAGTGGGATTGGCCGAAACATTATAACGCCCACACGGCTGCAAAGGTGAGCATTTTGGCGCGAACCCCGACCCTCATATTACCAGTCGCACGCCTTAACACGATTGGCCATGCCGGGCCTTGTATTTAGAGATCAATCAAATATTCATCTGTTCTTTCAGACTTGCTCTTCAGTATCGTTTTATTAACTTTGGATGAGATTTCAATATGCAACACGTGTGGTCTTCACTACTCATAGATCCTATAATACAGTATCCGTGACCTCTAAGAGATAGATATTATGTTGATATCAATAACACTTATATACATTGGTGTTTCCTGGATGCAAATTGTCATAAATGGGAAATTTGTTACACATGACTGTTTCTTTATGAATTATTTATCTTTTATGCAAATATACTGTCCTCCTCATAAAATGTAACTATGAAAATAAAAAAGATCTAATTTTATTTTTAAAAACATAGAAATATTTAGGCAAAACAGTTATTCAAATGTATTTTATTATTATACTTACATGCATCAATGCATGTAAGAATACTACGCTATCTATGAACAAGTCATTGATTTTCATACTTGATGTACTGTTTCAAATATTTTACAATGCAATTAAATAGTATCATACAGTGCAGGGGTTCCCAACCTTTTGGCACTCTTAACCCCTTATATAAAAGTTTGAAACCCATGTGACCCCCTACTTTGGGCTTACTATCAGTAGCTTAATTTTTCTTTTATTTTCTGTGAAGAAGAGAAAAAGAAACATCTAAAAATATTTAAAATCTTGTAATTATTTATTAGCAAATCAAATCACATTGGTCTAACTTGAATTTAAAAAAGAACATATACTTTTTAAAATAATATTAACATAGGTTTTAACAGCTGTCCAACCCAGCTAGTGAGATGCCTGATGTTGCATTTCAGCAGCAAGCTGCGAAATTCGTGGCCGAGCGTTTGTTAGAGCCAGTCTCATGTCATCTCCAACATCCAATCTGTTCCTATTCTTTGTTTTTATATTGACAAGAGTGGAAAATCCTGCCTCACACAAATAGATAGAAGCAAATGGAACAAGGACACGTGAAGCTATCATGCTGACTTTTGAGTATGACTGATACATAGCGCACCAGAACTGAGTCACGGATTTCACCTTGAAGAGATCACGAGCTGAAGAGTCGTTCCTTAGATCCAGAAATTCATCTTGGATATCATCTGGGATGCTGGATACATCAAGTTCAGTACAAAATGGGTTCCTTACCAGGGCCTCCTGTTCCTGTGATAGCTCAGGGAAGTAACGCTCGACTTCCTTTTCTAGAGACTGAAGATGTTCAGTAATCTCATCCTTGAGGAACTAATCCAGTTGGATCAGAGACTCATCCGTCACTCCACAAAGTTTTTCAAACATAGCGATGTTTCCAAGATTGGTTTTCCGACGCCATTTTTGCAGTTTGGAAACAAACGCCTGAAGACGCTTAAAAAAACAGAACATGTGTTTCCCTTCCTTGAAGCTCCAAATTGAGCTTGTTTAGCTGGTCAAAAATGTCGGCTAGGTACAAACACCCTTTTATTCCATGCTTCATCTTCGAAGTGAGCTACAAGATATTTCCTTTCTTGAGTCTCCAGGTATAACTTTATTTCATCTTTCATTTCAAAGACACGATTAATAACGTTTCCTTTCGACAACCAACGTTCTGCTGTGTAGAAGAAAAGGACTTCTTGGTCAGCATTCATGTCTTTGCATAGTTCTTTGAATAGGCGAGTGTTGAGTGCTTGAGTCTTCACATAATTTACAATTTTGATTACAGATTCAAGCACTTCCTGCAGAGAGACAGGGAGAGTCTTACTGGTGAGAGCATATCGGTGAATCATGCAGTGGATGCCCTTTGCTTGAGGTGCTAGCTTCTTCACTCTCGACTGGAATCCTGAATTCGATCCCAGCATAGCCAGTGCCCCATCCGTACAAACCACACACACGTTTTTCCATTGAAGATCTTCAACTTGAGAAAAAGTTAAAACTTTTTCTATGACATCATCAGCTTTTGTTGTGGTTTCAAGTGGACTGCAGAATAAGAATTCGTCTTTCATGTCACCTGAATTAATGTATCTCACAAAGACAAGCAACTGAGAACATGAACTTACATCTGTTGACTCGTCGAGCTGAAAGGAGAACCCTTGATTTCAGTCAAAACCTATTCCTTCACATCCATAGACATTTTAGAAATGCGCCTCTGTATAGTATTATTTGACAGGGATACTTGCTGCATCTTCTTTGCACTGGCTTCTCCAAAAATAAGATTTACTGCTTTCATCATGCAGGGTTTAAGAAGTTTCTCCAATCGTGTGAGGCTTTTTTGTTTAGCAATTTCGAATGCAATCTTATATAAAGCTTCCACTACAGCTGCACTCTGCTGCTGAAACGACCCAATTCTATTGATTCTTTGGCTTTTAAGACACCGTTCATGCCGTTTGAAGAAATCCAAACCCTTCTTTGCGTGTTCTGGATGTTTCGTCTCGAGATAACGCTTGAGTTTTGATGGTTTTATTAATTCTGCACTCAGGACAGCATGGCACAAAACACACTGTGGTTTCTCGCTGTCGTCGTTGGCGAGCACAGTGGTAAAGCCAATGCTGAGGTAGCATTCTGAGTATCTGCGCCGTTTAGCCATGGACACAACTCACCTCTACTGCTTACTTATCTCCTTGTTAAAATAAAATAAAAATGTTGAATAATGAAAGCTTTGACAACTGTAGATCTTACACTGACTACTTGTGGGGGGTGCAGGTAGAGTAATGATGGGGTAAGTACTGGGAGGGAAGGGAGCGTGACCAGTCGCGCGATTCGTCATCCACCAATCAGCAATGGACATGTGACTCACGTGTAGACAGCAAGCACACACATTTAATCACAGCTAAACAGACACACAAACATACGTACATGCGCGTGCTCTCTAACATACTCGCTACTCACTAGTACACACATACATACAGTTGCAGACACATACATACACCCATAATATCACCTAATGACATTGAACTAATGTAGCACACGTTTTGCTTTGCACCGAAACAAAAAAATGTAAGAGCATGAACATGTAATTGATGAAATAAAATTAATGTTATCCCATGCTACTTCTAACAAGGCTACGCGGCTCCTCTGCCAAGGCTTCGCGAACCACCGGTTGGGAACCCCTGATATAGTGTCATGATGAAACAATTATTTTTATGTTCACGTTTGTTTAAGCTCTATAAAAACTCTGAGCCACCACAACTGGCAGACGTGAGAATGGAACGTCAGAGACAATTACGTAATATTTCTAGTTACTAGTCTGCAATGAAAGCAGACATGGTATTATAGCTTGAAGAAATGCTGCAAGATGGCCAGATTTAATATTGTCGGTATAAAGCACTAAATCATTAGTTCAATATTTAAGTACATTTCTTAACAGTTTATATTTCAGTTTGTGTTATTTGTATATATCAAAGGTTATTATGCTGTCTGCTTGTCAAAGGAATTTGCTTCTCAGATGAAACTCAAAACACTCTGAAGTGTAAGATGGACGATATTGATATTTTACTACATAAACCTAATATATTGCATCTTAAAGAAGTTAGACCATATATATGTGTGTTATATTTGTAAAGTTAAATGTAAACGACAAATACGTAAGTTGCAAGTCAAAAACGTAGTAACTTAAAAGCAGCAAATTGTTAATCATCTGTTTTTAGTTTTGTCTCATTATCAGAGAACGCGTAAAATGAAATGTCTGAATAGTTTGGATGCATCCCAATAATATAATATAAACAAAAATTATAGCTTGTGGAAAATGCAAATGTTATATATATTTAATCAACTTCTTAAAGAAGCAAACACAAAAAGTAATCGGTAAAGAAAGTGAAAGAAATCTAAACGAGTGATATTTTAAAATTTGGCAATATATACAAAGAAGTTAACGAGAATTTCTCTAGCAATATTGAAAAACGATTAGCACAATTCATCGCCAGAATATTTACAACTTATTCAAGTCAGAAATGAAATGCTTTCCATTTACTCATCTTGATCACTTGGTATGTAATAAATTTGCTTCCAGCGTGGGATTTCAATATTTTCTACTGCAAGATAAAGGAGCAAAACGTTTCTGTAATTAGAAGACACTACACACGAGTAGTTATATCGGTACCCATGCGCACGCCACCAGTGTGCGTAACAAGTACGTCGAACTCAGGCAATGGGAAAAGGTAGAGGTGACGACGTTATGATGACACTTCGTTGAACTATGTCGTTATTATCTTTACCTTTCCCATGGAATAAGGTCACCATACAGGATCGCATAATAGTTCTATGAAGTGTAACCAGATGGGGCGTTGTTAGGCCGCCATGAGAAGTGGAACGTCATAGATTATGACGTTATAGGAAAGAGTGATATCATAGTTTGATACCAGTAGTTTTCTTACCATAGGTGGACAATATTAATAAGGTTCTCTAGATGGTCGTCATTAACCAAGTTCTGTAAACGGATGGTGTTACTTATGTTTTACTGTTGGTATAAAGAGACAGTGTTATTAAAGTGTAGGAGGATGCTAATATTAAGGATCCAAATGTGGATACTGTCGCAAAAGGTGGATGCTGTTTCTAAGGTTTCTCTAGATGTTATAAAGACAGAGTCCCGTATGATTGTACACAGCATACAGATTTCAACTTCTGTTTATGTATTTATTGCACACATTATACAAAGGTTGATGATGCTACTAAGCGTTGTGTTACTATGGTTCTTTGTCAAAGGTTATTAAATATCATGTTTGTGTATAACTTTTACAAAGGCCAACAATGTTCCATACGATTTCTTATAAATTTAAACTTGTGCTTACATTTTTCATATACTTATAATTTACAAAGGCGAATAGTGTTGAACAGGATTACGTTACTAAAGTTCTGTAACCAGAAAGTTTTACAAAGGTTGATAGTGTTTAACAGAATAGCATACTGATTTCAATTTACATTTTAACAGGATACGTTTTACAAAGGTGTTTCTAAACTTCTCTAGCACAGCATGCAGATTTCAACATGAATTATATTTTTCATTTACCTGCAAACTCTGTTAACTTGAAAATGACCTAAAAAGATCAAAACGTTGTTCTCTACTTAATTTTGATTAAAATGCTGATATCCATACCAGCCGTCTTTAGAATACATTTTTATTTCAAGTTGTTTCTCATCATCACAAGAATAGAATGCAACCTATTTCACATCATCAATGACTTTTACTCACATCCTATGACATTCATTGTGTCATTTTGTGAGCGGGATTGTAAATATGTAATATATTTTAGCCTTAAGCTGATACAAATTAACTTCTAACGTTTCATCATTTTCAGCAAAATGCTTCAGCAAGCAAGAAAATTGTTAGGATTTTTAGAAAAGTTTAAATCTTCAGTACTGCCACGAAATGCTAAGCCTTGTTTTCTTAAAAGAAATAGCAAAACATTTTGATGAAAAAGTTCATTCTGAATTTTACATGGTTTATTGATATTGTTAATAATAATATTAATTCTACTGAATAATTGATGTTTAATGGAAGTCTTCAAAATATTAACAGCCTGCTTAAAATCGTTGCTTAAAGTATCACTAATTTTTAACCATTTTTTTAAAATGATTTGGCATATACTACTTCATCACATCGAATATGCACGGGAAGACAACTAGCACAAAGAGAAAATATGTCATCCAGTTTTGGGCTGTATAATAATCATGAATATTTTTAAGCCAATCTATGATATTTTAAACTGGCAATTGCACCCATGAAATAAAGGTGGTTGGAAAAAATTTTGAGTGCCACATGCTTATAAAGATAGTAATACTTTTCAAACTTTGATAGGTTATTAATAATTTCGTTGGTGTCAATAAGTTATGCCAAATTGTGGTTCACTGACTACAGAAAAACTGACAAATATCTGATGCATCCATAATTGTTGTAGTGCAGTGTAACGATGATAGTCCAACAAGAATGGAGTTCTTAGTGCTTGACGCAGTTTAAAAATAAAGTAAATAAGTTTGCACATCTTTAATACCATCGCCACAATAATATAGATTACTAGTGTCAGCCTCATGAGCTTCACGATTATCTCCGGCACTAGGGAAAAACGGAGATGGTAACTGAGTTACATCATTAAAGTGTCTTAAAACAAAAATATATAGTAAACAATTTTAAAAACACGACATTGTATTTTTTACGTTTCGTAAAGTATACTGTATATATTATTGTTGTATTCAGATATATATATATAGAGAGAGAGAGAGGGGGGGAAGGGGGGAGACAAATTATAATATTGTGTATTGGTATTCATGGGTCAAGCGCAAAATTTGTAATTTAAAACACCAAGCACGTTCACCGCACACAGGGTAGCTATTCCAATTACATGCCAACGACTATATTATCTACTAAAGCAGCAAACTTTTTACGCTGCTGACAAAAATATTCCTGTATCACTTGAATCAATTTTATGTAGGAGCTTCGTTTCATTCAACAAGAAGTGCCAAAGATTAGTTTACATATCATATACTGTGTATTCTCGTAAGCCAAACTTTTAACATCTAAACGGGTTTAGGATTATTATAATTCTCAGCTTCTTCCTTGTGCAAAAATGCTTAAATTGCCAACCCACAATTCCTTTAAAGTTTATTTCTGTAACATGACGAAGTTTACTTGTGTTTAAAATCATTGTAGCTGTTAAATACATGTGACTATTTCAGCTTAATGCTACTGCTGTGTGTGGACAGGTATTAGATCACTGTTCAAAATCTGGGAAAATCGAGTTCTCTTCAGATCTCTTCCTCCCTAGTTTAATACATGTATTATGATTTGGATATTTTATATAAAGCGGGTGTCATATTTATTTATTTTTAGAAGTGAGCACTTAGAGCAAATTTATTTACGTAAGAGTTCATGAATCATACGTTGTAAAAATGTTGACGATCAGTTGCTATGCATTCGCGATTGTTATATTCTTACATCATGTTACTAAGACTTCCTTAATTTCTCTAAATGATGTAATTGAGTGTTATTGCATCAGAATAGCTAGTACTGCGTGAAATTTTCTAGAATTCTGTCGAAATAAATGTGTCAAAGAATTATTATTTACATCTAGAATGCATGATTGAGAATTTCACAATAAACAGCATATAATGGCTATTTTTAAAGTGAAATTATGACATGCTTTATTGTAATAACAGAGCTGAGAAGAATAATTCGCCTAGTTAGTTGTGTTCAAAAGTAATTAAACCAGACTGTGTGGACTTAGAAGAAACGTCATCTGGAGCTCTAAATACAACTGTAATAACAGTGTAAGAAACATTTTTCTTTACGTTTGACTGGTTTGAATATACCATTTCAAAACAATTGGACTATGTTGCTCTTTGTCTACTGTTGGAGCTTATCGCCAAAAAGTCAGACCCATACTGTAAAGAATCCAGAATCGAGCATACAAGACTTGACAGTAGCAACATGACTTTGGACTTCCTTTTGCAATGTCAAATACAAGCCATTGCATGTGACTATTTCAAGACAAATAGCCCTAATGCTTTATTAGAAAAATGTAAATTATATTGAAGTAGTTAAACATCACAATCAGCTATGCTATAACTGCATAAGCATAATTTTCTTTTCATCACAAAAATAGTGGGTTTGGCGAATTCCCCAATCCTAAGAGAAACTTTACAAAAAAACAGAGCAGATCCTGTAGCACAATATCCATTCTTATAAATAATCGAATATAAAAAAATACAAACACTTTTATAGTACCTAACCAAATAGATAGGTATTTTCTTCCCGTTACTTGTTCTAATAAATCACTGCATAAAGAAGTCAAGTAGCCATAGCAAATATGGTAGGAATATGTAATATGATGACATTTTTACATAAGTTTTAAAATAAAAATATTTTATTGTATTCAATAGATTATAAAATTATATCATATTGAAACAATTTTAGAGCCTCATTACATCATCATAGGCTATGTTGCCACATCTGAACAAGCTCTATCCAATGACCATGCAGTTTTGCAACAGTATTGCAACATTTCATTCTTAATGCTCTATCAAAAGACAGTCAAAAGCATGCCACACCTTCTTGCTGCTTTCCATAATCCATCTAGTATAAGAAAATTGTTCCACAGTGCTCATTTCTACAGTCTAATCAAACAACTCTTCAGGTATTGTTTCCAGAAATTGATTAGTATGTCTTTTAATACAATTACATGAATACTAATTTTATCTTCCAGCTGCTTGAGGTATGCAGCAGTAATGGGATACACAAATGAAAACCTAATACTGATAAACCTATACCTTTTATCAAATGGAGACCCCAAGCTGACCTATATCCCTTAATTTAATATTGTCAACAAGGAAATTCTAAATCCCTAATCAGAACACATCTTTATAATCTGAATGTACAACTACTTTATGTTGTAAAGAGCTTTTGCATACTCATCATAAAATCAATTAATTTTAATGTCAAAATGTAACTGATATATTCTGTGCACCAAGATTTTGTATTGGGTGTGATTATCATGTGACTTGTATGTTCAACATAAGTTTACCATAAATGTACTCAACCCTCTACATAAATAAAATGTTCTACCTCTTCTTAAATAAAACATCATTTTATATATATATATCGTAGTTTCTGTTATGTTACAAAAGTAATGTTCGGCAAACGATGAAAAGTACTTTTGAACAAGAAAATAACTATTTTTCATTCAAATGCAAGCTGCTCTAAACATGTTATGGCATGAAAAATAGAGCATAGGCTATATACAGATAAGTAAATAACAGTATGTAAACTCTTGTAAACATTCTAACAAAAAATTGAATTTCTTCTATTTACAAAAAGTTTAGACATATAATTCCATCATTTTAAACTAACATTATTTTGCCTTTCACAAATTTTACATTGCATATTTATATTATGTATATTAATTATATTGCGTAATTAACTTTTGAAATCTTTTAAACTAATGTAGTAATTGCTTCTGTTTCACTTACATATTTAATAATTAAGAAAATAACAAAAAACCAAATTCTGTTGTAAATAATTTGATTAAAAATATATAATTTATATAACATGAATCGCAGATTAAAAAATATTAAAATCAACTTTGTAAATACTGACAGGCCTCTTTAGAACCCAAAATCACACTGTTAAAACAAATCATACCAACTATAAAATTCCTTTTATTCCTCTTATTTAACAACTGGAACAAAACATCAAAAATATTTATGATTTAAGATTTAAGTTGAACAAAAATAGATCATATAAAATAAAGTTTATATACTTGCATCACTAGGTAGTAGAGAGCTCATCTTTCTGAACAACTTTATATCCACAAAGCATGATACATAGTTAGGATGGCTCAAAGGTTCAATAGTTAAAGATCAATTTTAAAAGAAAGAAATGATCAGAAGTTATGCACCTAAAAACCTCAAAATCTAAATAAAATTCTTTAATATAAAGATATAAATCTAAAATATCTCTAGAACAATCATACATCACTCTCACAACAAATTATATTTTAAGTTCTTAGTCTCCAGTTTCTATTACATTTTTATTTCATACACTGTTACAAGTATTTAACTTTAAACACTATTCTAAGTTCCAAAGCCTGAATAAAGATGGACATTGTTCTCCCCAGTTGCATATAAGTTGGATCTAAGTATAAGAGGACTGTGAAAAGAAAACTGCACACTGTTTAGCCACTCCATAGCAGTCATAGCAGTCCAACTGATCATAAGAAAATAGTTGCTTTTGTCTTATCAGAACCAAGACAAAATAGGTCTTTTTACAGGGTAGCTTTTTCCAGACTATTATATTGTACATACAATAAACTGTAACAAATAAATGGAATTAATATGTTTCATGTGTTTGCAAAAATGTGCACAAATCCCACAAATGTTAAGATGGCTCAAGAAAACAAACAAAACAAAATTTCAACACTACTTCCCTGAGAAAACAAAATACTTTTTTTTACCAACACATAAGCATATTCTTACAATTAGCTGCTATGTCATCATTCAAGTAAACTGTTTCATCTGGCTGTGTTCAAAACAGTAACTACAAAGAACAGAGATACACAAAAATGGGAAGAACTGGTTATTTTTTTCTTCAGAGTAAAAAAAAAAACATCTTTTTTTGTTCCTCTTTTTTTTCTCCTTCAGATTTAGCAGGAGAAGTCTGGAAATGAGAAGACCAACCAGAACTTTCTCCTTTTCCACCAGCCACTTGAAGCTTCTGAACCCAATTACTCATCTCCTCCTTTAATAAAGAAAACAGTTAAGTTTTTCAGTTTGTAACATAACATGACAGTTATACATTAATATTATTTAGGAACAACATCCACGTACTTCGGAACTTATTTGAGGTCATGTCATATGTCCAACTTGAAAACAAAAATAAAAGAAATTAATAATGTGGTAAAAAGATTATATAAAAGCAGATTTATCTTGATAATGTGATAAAAGAAATATATAGAAAATATTTATATTGATATGTTTTAGGAAGAAAATTAACTTTTCAAAATATTTTTGAAAAATTGAAATATTACTATTATTTTAACATTTTGTTCAGATTTACAAAAGTTAATATTTTCATATGCTGAAAAAGTATTTCTAATAGATACCCGTCTCCACTCACGGTTATGTCTATTCAACAGCTACTCATGATTCAACTGTTCTCTACTACAAACTTTCACTAACCACTAGCCTTGAATGCCCACCTAATTCTAAAGGTATTCCACCTGGGTCAGCTGTAACTAAGCAAGCAAATTAGCAATATGAGCATAACACACCCTCCTATTGTAGCTGACTCACTATATATAGTTGACCTAAATCTTCACTTCAATCAGTTATGTGGTAGGCACAAGAAAACAACACCAGAAATGAGAAGGATGGACAAGAAACATGAGAGAAAGATTCTATCCAGGCCACTGGCACCAGATAGAACTAAACCAATCCCCAGGAGGAGAATCCTCAACCATTCACTTCAGGTATAGGAATGAGAATAGAAAAGAAGCCTCCATTCCAAGAGGCTATACCAACATGTGTACAGAATCAACACAATCTAGAACAAAAAATCCCAAGAATATAATTCAGACAACATCAGGAAGGTGGAAGTGGCAGGTGGAGGGTCAAAATAGTTCATAACCAAATGGCATTGGAGAAGTAACATCCAGTTTGTGGTAAGACAAAGTTTGCAACCTATTAACACGAGGAGCTATGTTGACTGGTCTAGCTCCAACTACACATAGTCACCAAGGAACTAACATCCAAGCAGCAGATAGGATGGTAAGATCCCAGCTGGAGGAGAGAATGGCAAAACATGTGGAAATATCCAGTCCAGACTAGCTGCATTTGGAATACAACATTAGACCTGCAGCTATAGAATACAGCTTCTGCCTTATATACAGGCAAAATGTCACCACCCTACTCTCAACTGAGTGGAAATATGTATATTCAGGAGAATTCCTCAATGATACACCATCCCAGTAAATAGGAGCTGGAAAGTGATAAAGGTTCCCATATTCTACTGAAAGGAGATGGAAATAAATGTGTTGGAGAATCTATAGAAACACATCAATGGATGACCATGAAACCCTGTTGTAAAAAGCAGACCATTCCTGATTCTAGAAATGTTAAAGATAGGAAACAATCTTTCTTTCTGTTGCTCATGTTAATCCATGAGTGTACAATCTAGTGCAAACATTTATGAGGCAGTATACCATGAGGAATAACCTGCAAACAGTCTTGGAAACACCCCCAGCCAAATGGTGAGCATGGTAGACTTTACAGATCTCACAGTGTAGATTTTGGATTATGGGTACCACCATACTTGAGCAGGCACCAGTCACCATAGAGAGGAATCCTAAACATGTTAAGAAAGACTCTGAAAAACAAACAAAACTAAAACTTACCCACTCAGAGATGTACCAATGTATGGAAAATGGCTATAGACAGTAGATTATATCCAGTTGAGTAGGAAACCACTAGATGGTGCATATATCCTGACACCAAGATGTGTGAAGTGGTCCACATATCAAGCTGGATATTTTCCTCCAAAAGAACAACAAAAATGAGCAACTAAGAACATTAGGAGATGAAAGATCATATGAAATGATACATAAAACAATTTGGCAAGATTCAGGAGAAAGGGAAGAAAAAGTAATATGGTTTGTTTTCTTTATAATTTTCCACAAAGCTACTCAAGGGCTATTTGCACTAATCATCCCTAACTTATTAGTATAACATTAGAGAGAAGGCAGTTTGTCATCACCACTCACCACCAACTCTTGGGCTACTCTTTTACCAATGAATAGTAGGATTAACAATCACATTGTAATGCTCCCACTGCTGAAACAGCAAGCATGTTTGGTGTGACAGGAATTTGAACCTGCTACCCTTGGGTTACAAGTCAAGTACCTTAACCACCCAACCACAGATAACCTGACAAACCCAACTGGTAAGGGTGATAAAGAGAAATATAATGAAAAATAAATGGAATCCAATAGATAAGCAAATAGAAGTAAAAAACATAAAAAGCTTTTGTATATGACACATAACATAAAGCACATACTATACAAGGTCGAAACATCCTTCTGTAATTTATTTTAATTAAAGTTCCAATACTTAAATCCAGCCATCTTAAGAATACAACAGGTACTCCATTCTGACAATGAGGTGTGTGTCCAGACATAGCCAACCCTCTTCCCCCATATGCACAAATTGTCATTTTGTGCCTGTCTAACCACCAAAAGATAGCAGAATAGAGGGAAGCTGTAAGATATATCCATAAATCCAGTGGGTCTGTGATGAGGTACTAATGAACTTGTAGTACCCACTGCAAGGAATGAATGTGGGCCTAGTCCAGAGGGATAAGAACCTCCAGTGATGGCCAAGTCTCCAAAAGAGACAGGACCTCTTATATAGGAGAAAAGAAGCTGATAGTGCCCTTTAACCAAAAACTCTATGCATTGCAGACAAGGAGGAGAAGGTTGGGCTCAACTGAGATGCAAGTTCAAATAGTTTACACGATGCCCAATTCAGTAAAGTAGTCACCTGTAATGCTGATGTCACATAAAGTAACAGGGCATCTGTGAATAATACAGCATACAAACATATTCTAGAAAGAAGAAAGATGGGAAACAGGAAGTTAGAAGTGTGCTATCTACCAGATTCAACATGAAACTCCAAGATGTCTGGAAGCCTACCAGATATTGTAAATTTGGGGATGGCCAAAGATCTTGCAAGGAAGTCAAGAAAATATTCACATATGTCAACAAAATATTCTTACCCAAGAGTTCTCAGTAAGACAGAAATCAAGTATGAAAGGAATGGGCAGAAGACAATCTAAAGAAGTTGGTGTGCAAAAGAATATAGGCTTCTGTCAAAAATCCATCAGAAGATAACAGAAAGCTTTGATCAATAAATAAATGGAGTATAACTAACAATGAAGTGTTATGAGGGAAAAACAGAGGCAAGAAAATTATACAAAAGAAAAAGACTAAAATATTGGCGTTTGAATCCCAAAATCCAGTTGTTGTCCTTTGAGAATGGATTTGCTTAACAACATTTTGTACGTGCATGAACCTCTGCAGTACCTGGGTGCAAGATGTCTTAACCCTTGAACATAATTGATCTGCAGAATGTTCAACATGAACCCAATATCATGTAAAGGAGAGAAACAAAAACTCAAGTCTTTTTGCTGCAGTTAATAAGGAAGGGGAGGTATTAAATGACATAAGTGGCAAAGATAAAAAGACAAATGCTAACTTGCATGTTTAAATACAGCAAGTGGGAGTTCAAGGCTAGTGTTAAGAAAACAGTTGCACACTAAAGGGCAGTCAAATTTGGAACAGCTGTAACTGTGAGAGGAGAGGTAAATAACTGTATTGGAAATCACAATCATATAAAAAAAGAACCTATGTTCAAATTCTGCTATTAATACAAGTAAAACTTGTATAGACCTGATCAACAAAAGATTGATTCATCGATTTAGTGTTTTATGGCACAAAGCAACGAGGCTATCTGCGCCAAACAACCGGTAAAAATGTAGTAAAAGACATAAATGGAAAAGATGGTAAAACAAAAAAGTATAAAACCAATGTTGACACCTAGTCTACAACGTTAAGATAGAAGGCAGAGTGTAAAAAGTTGTAAGGTATTTACTCTAGCAAAAAGGTATAATCATAACCCGCCAGGAAGACTAACAGGCAGGTTCAAGACCAACCGTCAGTCACCTGAAGTTGGTCTTTCCAGTCCTGGTTCTGGGTTATGTGTCATAGCAACCAGTATCAAAATGTAAAAGAATAGAAGTATTAAAAGACAAAGCAAAATCGCAACAATGAGTAGCCAAATGTTCAGTAAAAAGAGAAAAGTCACGTAAATGGAGTAAAATTTGTAAAAGTAAGTGAAGGTAACAACAAAACAGCAATTAAAACAGAAAATGGTGGAAAACCAATGGTGACATCCAGTCTTCAAAGTTATAAACTATTTACTCTAGCATAATAATAATGATCGTAACCCGCCAGGAAGACTAACGAGTAAGTTCAAGAACCACCGTCAGTCACCTGAAGTTGGCCTTTCCAGTCCTGGTTCCGGGTTACGTGTCATAGTAGCTATTATCAAAATGTAATGGAATAAAAGTTTTAAAAGACACTTAGCAAAATCGTAATGAAGAGTAGCCAAATGTCCAGTAAAAAGATAAAAGTCAAGTAAATGGAGTAAAATGTGTAAAGGTAATTGAAGATAAAAGCAAAATGGCAATTAAAACAGGAAATGGTGCAAAAACCAATGTTGACATCCAGTCAACAAAGTTGTAAAGGACAACCTGTAGCAGAATGGGAATGATCATAACCCACCAGGAAGACTAACAGGTAGTATATAAACCACCGTCAGTCACCTGAAGTTGGTCTTTCCATCCTGGTTCCGGGTTATGAGTCAATATGGCCAGTACAAAAAGGTTGTAAAAGTGTGAAATGATATGCAGCAAAAGTATAATAGTAACTCGCCAGGAAGACTAACGAGTCGTTCAAACAGAAGCATTAGTCACCTGAAGTTAACCTTTCCAGTCCTGGTGTCGAGTTATTTAATGTTCTGGCCATTGTTTAATGTCACATTGAATGAGAGATTAAAACTGTAAAAAAAGGAGCCACAATTAAAAAGGTGTAATGAATAAATATACCACACTTAAATGAGATTAAAAAATTAAAAACGTTATTAAGGTGGACAGAGTCACCATCACCCATAACTCTGTCCAATGTTACACACTGACCCTGGGAAAATATATGTTTAAAGTATTGCCGTCGTTGAGAATTGTAACGATGGCAAGAAAGTAAAACATGGCTGATAGTGATTTGAGTGTTACACAAACTACACATTGGTGCATCAGTTCCAGATAAAAGAAAATGATGAGTTAAAAAACTGTGACCAATGCGTAGCCTAGCGAGAACAACTTCCTCCCTCCGAACTTTACGGAAGCTAGATGACCAAACTCCAATTTTGGGTTTGATTTGAAAAAGTTTATTGTTGCGTTGTTCACTCCAAGTGGACTGCCAACTGGCACGGAGCCGAGCCTTGAAGACAACATCATAGTCCATGTACAGAATAGGCATAGGGATGATGGTGCTGAAGCAGACATATTTAGCTGCCATGTCTGCAAGCTCGTTCCCACGAATACCAACATGGCCTGGTATCCAGAAAAACTGGATTGAAGTAGCTGGTAATGAGAGATGGGCCAGTCGGTTTCGAATATCTGCGAGAATAGGATGTGAGCTAATGTGAAGCAATTCCAAGGCAAGTATAGAACTAAGAGAGTCAGTATACATAGTGCAGTTGGAGTACTGCTCAGCTGCAATATGATCCAGGGCAAGAGATATGGCATACAGTTCAGCAGTGAACACAGAAGCTGTAGAGGGGATTCTGCACGCAACTACTGACCCAGAGCAAACCATAGCAGAGCCCACTGAATTACCTGATTTGGAACCATCTGTATAAATGGGAACTGAATGATTGTTTGAAAGATATTCATTGAATAAAAGATGGTACTTCCAGTCTGGAGTATCTGCCATTTTTAGGTGACTGAAAGAAAGGTCACACTTGGGGGCTGTAATAAGCCATGGTGAGATGCGTCAACCTGTGGAATCTGCAATGTTATCCAAGGACAGACACAATTCATCCAATTGCGCCTGGATGCAAAGGCCAAACGGAGCAATGACAGATTGTCTGTTCTGAAAAAGTACTGCCCACCGAGGAAGGAAAACACATTCCCAGGTGGGATGCTTTGTTAAGGAATGAAGTTTCGAAGTATATTGTAAAGATAGTTGCAAACGGCGAAGGTGTAGAGGAGGTTTATGAGATTCAATGTATATGCTTTGAACTGGAGAGGTACGGAAAGCCCCAGTGCAGAGTCAAAGTCCTTGGTGATGAATGGGGTCCAACATCTTTAAGGCCAAGGGTCTGGCAGAGCCATAGATCATTGATCCATTGTCAAGTTTTGATCTAATAAGAGCATGATGTATCTTTAACATTGATCAGTGATCTGCCCCCCAACTGGTAGAAGAGAGGACATGGAGGATGTTCAATGCTCTTGTGCATTTGACCCGAAGCTGCTTTAAGTGTGGTATAAAGGTCAGTTTATGATCAAAGATAAGCCCCAAGAACTTTGTCTCTGGGACCACTGGCAGCAAAACTTCACCAATATGAAGTTCAGGACCATCTGAATACCTCATCGACGGCAAAAGTGCATGCATACAGTTTTTGAAAGAGAGAAATTAAAGCCATTCGCCAGAGTCCACTTCCGTACACGATTGAGGGCAGTTTGTAGTTGCCACTCAATATATCTCATGTTTGACGACTGACATGAGATGTGAAAGTCGTCAACATACAGCCCATTCGTAACGGTGAGAGGGAGTTGTTCAGTGATGGCATTTATCTTTATACTGAAAAGTGTGACATTCAATATACAGCCTTGAGGGACACCAAGTTCCTGTACAAAAGAACGGGAAAGTGCCGAACCCACACGAACTTGGAATCTCCTGTCCATTTAAAAGTTTTTAATAAACATGGGTAGATGGCCACGTAACCCATAGGTATGGAGGTCTCGCAAAACACCATACCTCCATTTTGTGTCGTAAGCCTTCTCTATGTCAAAGAATATCGATACAAGATGTTGGCGGTTGAGAAAGGCCTCTCTGATAGATGTTTCAAGATGAATTAGGTGGTCTGTGGTGGAGTGCTGTCGACGGAAGCCACACTGGCTGGGCGAGAGGAGGTTGTTTGATTCAAGGAACCAAACAAGACGAGCATTAACCATCCTTTCTAAGGTCTTACAGAGACAGCTCGTCAGAGCAATTGGACGATAGTTTGAAGGAATCTTCGGATATTTCCATGGCTTAGAGAAAGGTAAAATAACAGCCTGGTGCCAGGCATCAGGAAAAATATTCTCCTGCCAAATCTAGTTGAAGATAATGAGAAGGACATCAAGAGAAGCATATGATAGATGGTGCAGCATGTTATAATGAATATCATCAGGTCCAACAGATGTACTGGCAGACCAATGAAGGGCCATGTTTAGTTCCACCAGGGTAAAGGGACAATTATAGTCAAAGAAACAGTCAGTTCGAAAGGAAAGAAGTGATTGCTCTGCTCGACTCTTGATGGCCAGGAAGGTGGAGGAACAAGCAGAAGTGCTAGATACCTGGCAAAAGCTTTCACCTAGAGTGTTAGCGATGTTCCGGACATCAGTCACCTCCTGATCATCAGAGAGTAAGATCGAGAGGGGAACAGAATTGTAGTGCCCATTAACCTTTTGAATCTTGTCCCATATGATCTTGGAACTGGTGGTAGAAGATATGCTGGTTGTGAACTTAATCCAAGATTCCTTCTGGCTTTGATGTCTTACCCACCTAGCATGTGCTCGGGCCTGTTGAAAAGCAAACCAATTTGAAAGTGTAAGATATCTACGAAAAGTATCCCAGGCCCGTTTTTGAGCCTTCCATGCAAAGTGGCAAGCAGAATTCCACCATGGACGACGATATCGTGGAAAACGTGTCGAGGTTTAGGAATACACTGAGCAGCTGCATGTATAATACAATCAGTTACCGCTGCAACACAGTCGTCTATTGATGGCTGATCTACGATGACAGGATCAAGTTCGGCGAGAGCAGTGAAAGTGGACCAGTCTGCCTGATCCAGCTTCCACTGGAAATTGAAAAATGTTTCTTGTAAAGAAAGACAAACAGGCTGGTAGGAAGCAAACAGCATTTTGATATCATCCAGATTAGAACGTAAACCTCGACAGTTCCATTGTATCAAGATAGCCATTTTTAAGAACGGGTAGGTGAAGTGGCTGGAGAACCCTTCGGTTTACGACCACGTCTTTTTTCTTTACTGTCTTTCTTCGGAGGAGGTCTATCAGCCTCCATGGATTCTGCTCTGGGTCGAGTGGGCAGGTTTTTGTTATTGGAAGAGGAATCCAGTGACTAAGGACGCGAACGAATAATTGTTTTGTCTATTGTGGTGGGAGAAAAATGATGTATCAGAAGAAATGCCTGTATTTGAAACTGAAGGACATGGATCTTGAGGTTTGTTGGAAGGTATGGGAGGAACAGAGATGGGTGTGGAAGTCGATTCATCTACTTTTTTAACCACAGAAGTCAAAAGGCTTTTCATTTGTTTTGAAAACGATTCTCTTGGAGGCACAGAGAGATCTGTCTGCACTTCCACTGCAGTTGAGGAATGGAGTGCAGCAGCATATGTCCGAGATGGGATTGTGGACAGCAATTTCCGAGCCTCAGGATAACTAATGTTATGTGTCGTTTTCAAACGCTGCACCTCTTTTTCCTCCAACCATTTTGGACAAGAATGAAAGTAAGAGGGGTGAGAACCATTGCAGTTGATGCAATGCGGGTTCATGTCACAGTCATAGGCATCGTGGTCCTTGCCTCCACAACAAGCACATGTCAGGGAACCATGACAAGATGTCTTTGAGTGGCTGAATCTCTGACATTGGAAACATCGAAAAGGGTTTGGAAAGTATGGCCGAACCCTGCAAATGAGATAACCTGCTTTGATGGTGGTGGGTGCACGTGGTGAAGTAAATGTTAAAACGAGGGTATTTGTTGGCAGTGTAACTCCATCTTTGCGAGTGGAGATGCGCCTCACTGCAGAAACTCCTTGAGTGGAGAGACCAGCGAGAATCTCTGATTCGGAAACATTCTTCAAATCCCTTTCAACAATAACTCCTCGTGAAGAATTAAAAGTAGCATTGTGTGTAACCTCAATAGGTATATCCCCAATTGCCTTTGATTTCAAGAGGAGTTCACTGTGTTGGGATGTGGATGTTTCAACCAGTATGTCACCAGATCGAAGCTTCTTTACTGACTTTGGAGAGCCAGCAAGTCCCTCTAGTCCCTTCTGAATAAAAAAGGGGACATTTGCCCTAAAGGTTTTTCTGAAAGAGAAAGCAATATCAGAAAATGAGGTACGTGTGTTACTAATGTTGAAGATTGCTGTTCTGAGTATTCAAGATGTGGTCGCTTACCCATTGACTGTCTTTCTACAATTTTATTTAAATTTTTTGTAGGATCCATAGGAAAGAGAAAATGTTTCGGTACTCACTGACCCCACCCACCATGGAGCCCTACAAGGGGACGCACTAAAAAGTCATGCAAGGACAATGCAGCAACACCAGGGTTTCGTGAGCACTATACCCAAACACCAGCATCAGGCACAATGTCCACAACACCTGTTGAGAACTTCCAACACTGGTACTTGGTTGGCTCTAGCCCAGATGGACCAGCCGATTGACCCAAGATTGTGATCAGAGAGCATCTGCTCTACAGATCGAACCCTCCCATCAATAACAGTACTTCCCCAGAGGTGATGGTGTCCATTAAAATCCCCCAGGATTAGAAATGGAGATGGCAACTGTTCAACGAGAGCATCAAGTCCTGATTGATCATATGTCTCTCCAGGGGACAGGTACAGAGAACAAACAGTGATGGTATGACCCATCCTGTAGAAGGGCCGCACGTCTACAGGAATTCGAAGCCAAAGTGGTGTGTTAGGGTTGGACCCTCAACCACCAGGATCCTCTCCTCCCCTTCACAGGTCGCCACGCACAGCAAACATGTGGGTGGATGTTTAGATCCCAGAGAAGGTAACCAGACAGAACAGAACCTTCCCTAGGAGGTCCCCTCACCACGTACAGGAATCCACTCCAAGGGAATCAACAAAAGAAAGTTAAATTTGTACTACTGTTCTATACTCAAGCTTCTCATTACAATCCTGGTGAAACAGTTTAATTTCTAATTATGATATATTTAGTTTCTGATACTGTCCTATAAGCTTAGAGAAAGACTTGTAAAATGAATGACTCTTAACACATAGAATACAAAGTTCTAAAAACATCTATGTGCCCATACATCATCCTCAGCCTGGAACAAGTATTCTGCTACACCAGGTAATCTGAAAAAAATAAAAAATTTTAATTTAAATACATGACTTTAGCTACAGAATTAAAGATATAATATTCATATTTCAAACAAACACAATTTTTTTACACCACTTAATAAGGAAAGTTTGTTCAACTCTTCAAACTGTGTTATTATATATTGTTGAAAATTTCCAGTTATTTTAAAATGTAAGAATATACAATAGAACAGATAAAAATCGTTCACAAGTTTTTTTTATTGGTTGTATAGTAAAACTTTTGTTAATTTTATTCAGTTCTTGTATAATACCACCCAAGATAATGTTAAATATACCTGGTGAAATTTGAGAATAAAAGTTTTACTAAGTACAACTTATAAATTCTTGTTTGAAGATAAAAATCATACTTTTGAATCATTTTGAATAATAATACTGTCATTTCTTAGAAGTTCACAACATCAGTTACTAGTTCTACAATAGTAACTATAATACAAAAGGGTTTTGGGTTCTTTGATGCTGTTAAATGGTTGAATTTTAAGTTATTTGAAGCTATATTTTAAGGATAACTAATGTTATCAGTAATAGTTTAGTGCTGGAACATCACTTCATTCTAGAATGTGATTAATAACAAAATCATCACTTTCATAAGACATTTTTGAATAATTATATTATATATGTGAAATAAAGGTAGACTATTCAGAAAATCTTCCAAGACATCATTGGAGCAGACATTTTTACATAAAAATGGACTAATAAAATAAATTAAGGCATAATTTCTAGAATGATTTTAATGCACTGTGATTAGAGAATAAAATGTTAAAATTATGCAAAGACCAAAACAATTCATTTTTTTAGAATAATGAAAAGACTTCACTGAAGTCTTCACTTATACATTTTAAAATATCTGCAAAACATATTTTGTCTTAATTTCCTTTCTTCAAATAGATTTTTGAAACAAAGAAACAAGAACATTCTTTATTCTACATGTATTACCCTTATAATTTTCAGTCAAAAATGCCATCAATTAGTGGTCATCAAAATTTTTAGCTTTTGTCTTGTTTTTGTTATTGTGAATCCTGACCAAGAAGTAGGTTGTAACATGTCCACCACAACAAAAACACAAATTAAGTTTAGAATTGGAAATTTTGAATGTTAATAGGTATATGAAAACATAACATAAGGAATAACATGTGTAAAAGAATTATCTGTAGTGTTATAGTTATTACATATTCTGTATGTATGTGGAAAGAAAAATTCCAAATGTTTTTATGAAAAAGCAGCCTATTTGAGCAGCAATCAAACAAGGTTTATGTATATAATTTATATATGATGTACAATTCTACAGTATACTGTTATAAAAACAAGTGGATCGGCTACTATTTTCATTTTTCATGCTCCAGCCTAAAGACACATTTCTTCTTTGTGTAATCACCAGCAATTTCAGTTCCACCTCCTGCAAAATTAATATGTTCGTCTCCATGGAAGTAATTCTCTGGTTCCTGTCAATATAAGCAGAGAAAAAAAAAGGACCAGTGTTTACTCAAACTGTGCCTCAAATTGATATAATATTATTTTTTTCATCTCTCATAACAACTGTATTAAGAACTTAAACTAACTACAGACCATTAAAATATAAACAATGAAGCATATAAAAAAAACACTTAGAATGTATATGTATTTGTATGTTTACATAAGCATATCAAAATTATTTAAATTGAAAGTTTAAACACTTTAATTATAGTCTCTACAGAAAAAGCCAACAAATATTGGTTATGTCAGTAAAAAAACCATTTATGTGCTAAACATTTTTTTGTTTTATCCAGTTTGCTCTTCCTATTCACTGATGAATCAAAAATGGTATTGACCTAAACAATATATTTCAGGTCCAAGCCAGTGCATAAGCATGAATAAATAAGGACAATGCAATACAACATTATTTATGCTACTACTTCTCGTTTGACTAAAGTCTATTAGAAGAGTACTTGTAATGGAATTTTGCTTTTTCACAGAAGTCAAAGACAGCAGACTTGAATAACATGAGTTACCTAGTAGCTAGTATCATACAGTTAATACCTTGATATAACACAAAATTTTAATCTACATTACTAACCATTATGAAGTGTTTTGGTCTTTATAAACAATCAGTGTCTTTCCTTCTAGCACCAAGTAAATTTTGTCCCAAGATCTGGTCAAAATAAAATAATTCAGAGGATTATTTTATAAAATAATGAGAATTCAAGCTGGAAACAAGAAACAACAACAATACATCAGCATGAGCAGTTCTTCTGTATAGCTAAAGTCATACAAATACTGTAACTAACCTATTCTAATAACATCTAGCATAAATATTAAACTAGAGTTTGAAACGCACACATATTCATTGACAAAAATCAGTACCAGTTCTTTTTTAGAATAATGAAAAGACTTCACTAAAGTCTGCACTTATACATTTTAAAATATCTGCAAAAATGAGTGATAAATATACATTCATTTCAATAAGAATAATTAAAAGCTTTGTCACTTGTGATGCACAACAAATTACATTACCAATTCACTAAAATTATACAGTAGATTGTTTTTCTTAAAAAATACTCTTATATCTACTTGATACATTAAAGCCATAAATGTTTTTTCTGATTCTTTCATATTTCTTACAACATTTATAACTACAATCTAATAACTCTAGCAACTGTTATCTTTATATAACTTTAAATTTTTGTTATTCTAAGATACTGCTGGATCATATTTCATTCAACTGAATTTTTCATCTTTCCAAGATGCCCGTATTATCTGAATATCAATGACTAACAGTACTAGAGCTACATCTTAGTAAGATAAATTTCTCCTGCCTTCAAGATACCCAGACTACCCAAATATAAATAATGAACAACACTAGATCTATATTTCACTTCAGTTTCTCTTGCTTTCTAAGATCGTTAGTTAATCTAAATATGGATGATGAATAAAACTGAATTTAAATTTCAGTGAATTTGATACTCTGAGGTTGCTATATCTAATTTTCCAACACAAGATTTACATTTTTATTAATTCAGCCTTCTTGTGTTTTGGGATAACCAGCATCAGTTGCATTCACTGCTGAACTCTTCTTCCTTCTCCAGCTATTTAAAGGAGATCTCAGGAGTGACCTTTGTTTTTTCTTTTCCTTATCAGAAAACAGTGTTTAAAAATCATGCTTGTTAATTGTGGCATGCAGGGTTTATGACTGTAACCATTCAAGTAAAAGGGTTAAAAAAAATTAAATGTGATAAAAGCAAAACACAGAAAAATATAAAAGTGACAAAAACAATAAATACTGATAAAAACATATGTTTAATTTATAACTTCCTACACTAAGCTATTATTTAATATATGACAGTTGACACTTTTCTACTTCCTACCAAGTTTCATTATAATATAGAAAAGTTTACATTAAAGACTGGCAGAATTTTTATGTCAAATAAAATGTCTCTCATGATATGCATGAAAAATATCTAATCATTTCAAAACTAGAGCACTAAACTAGCAAGAATTTTATCAATGAATGTATTCTTTATGATTAATTCATTTGTTGAATTTCGATAAATTTCTTCAAACAAGATTTATGACAAAACTTGTGCAAACTAAGCTAGATTAAATGGCAATTGTACCATGCCAAACTTACTTAGGAGTGAAGTAAAAGTACTAATACCTCTAGTTTCATGCAATTTTTTAAAGTACAACAGTATTTTCTCATTGTACATTATTTATTTGTTGTTGTTTTTTCTTAAAATATTCTACTCTTCTTTCCCTTCTACCCAGTATCTATTCCATTATACACTGTATATTTCCTTCACTTTAACACTGAATGTTAGTGGCTATTTTACTGTATCTATGGCAAACTTTAGCAAGCATTTAAGTTTGTTACTTAATTTATTTACATTCAACAATTTCTCTGGTAACTAGAACCACCTTTAAAAAATAACACTATTAAGCTACACCCCAGGTGAATAATAATATCCTCTACCAATGATTATCTTATACTTCTCAAGAAATAATTACTTACTACTTGGTGCAGACTGAGACTCTCTAATAACCTGAGGAGGTGCCTCTGTCACAGTAATGTAATACAAGCAACTGTCAGATTCACTTAACACAAATGATATGTTAAGGAAATTTTCAAGAAAGAACATGCAGGAAATAAAGCCAAGATCATAAATGCTAGATGAGCTTACCTGAGCCATTAAATTGTTAACTATTAACATGAAACCCAATACCAACAGAAAGTTAACAATCCTAAATGACAGATGACAACTACAAAGAAAAGGCCCTACCATACCATTTTATCAGGTAAATAGGTAAATGATCATGTAGCCAATTTAAATGGAAGTCTTACAAAATACCATAGTTCCATGCAGTATCACAAACCTTCTCAATATTAAAGAATATTAATACAAGAACTTGTTTGAAAAAGACAGACAATAAGAATCCTGTACGAGGATTTATGTTGATTGGTTCACCTCGAAACCAGGCTGCAAGGGTAAGGTGAAAACATTAAATTGAAAACTGATCTGTAATGAGTCATCTAACTCTGTTGTATGTGTCTTTTAATACCTTCTACACCAGGATAACACCACCACCTTGTTCTGAAATGAATGGTATAGTCATCTATATTGAACCCATCTAATTGTACACGTTCATGGTTAAAACATCAGTGGCTTAAAAGCCATAAGATCTCTTATAATCCACTAAAAGAACATAGGGGAAAAGAACATCAATGTGTGTGGTTGAACTGCAATACCCAAGATATTGCAATGGGTGATCATGAAATCCTATTTTTAAAAGTAAACTATACAGTTTTATCTAATCAAGGAATGGCAGGTATGGACAGCTATCCCCTGCTGCTTAACCCTTGCTGTTCAAAGATTGTGCAGTCCTGAATTGGCCTATTTATAAAGCCTATGCTATAAAGTCAGCACTTCCCCAGAGGGGATTAAGACAATTAGAGTCCCCCAGGATTAAAAAGGGAGAAGGCAACTGTTCAATGAAAGCATCAAGGTCTGATTGATCATATGTCTCTCCATGTGATAGGTAGAGAGAACAAACACTGACAATATGACCCAAGGAAACATGGAGGACTATGTAAGGCCTCCAAGGGTGTGTCGAGTGTCCACTATACCCAAACACCAGCATCAGATACAATGTCCACAACACCTGTTAATAACATCCAACACTGGTACTTGATCGACCCAAGCCCAAGTGGACCAGCTGATTGTATCTTTGAGGGTCAATTTTAATATCTACTTGTATGTAATATTGTAGTTAATCCAAAAAACTGAATTGTAGGAGCATGCTCTTTACAAATGTACATCATTTTGATCCAAGATACTTTAATCATTTTTCAAAGTTGATCATAACATTGTTTTTTTTTAATACTTTGTAAGCTGGTTGCTGTAACTATTTATACTAATTTATCTTGTGAGCAACAGAAGAAAAGGCAGACTGTGGACTGTAAATTTTGAACACATTATGGTTTTGACAGAAGTTGTTTTGGTTCATTTTCATACTACTAACAGCAGGGATATTAATTTAACTTTAAGATAGTTGTAGAAAATAAATCCAGTTTTGTTTCACATGATTTATTTCAAATAGTGATGTTTTGCTGAATTTTCTGTTTCGTTACTGTTTACTACAAAAGCATTTGTTAAACTTTTCATCAGTTTTGCATAATACAATGAATTATTATTATTATTTCTTATAAAGGAGATTAATTTAAGTAGATTGATTATACATTTCATATATGGTCACATTTATCATCCAACACTTATATGAAAGAGAAACAGTTTAGAAAAAACATTCTACAAATGGGTAAACTCTAATTTAGTATGAGCTAATTGTAAGATTACTGACTTGCAAACTAACATTAAAGATGGAAGGATGTTGATAAAACTGTTGGAGATCCTTTCAGGAGAGCTTCTTGTAAGATTTAGTGTTCTAAGCTCTACTTTTCAAATTGCTTTAAGAAGTGTATAAATGAATTACGAAGAATTGATAAAATACAAATTAAATATTTTTTGTGTTCCAGTTTTTAATAGCTTTGACTACATGCTAGATATTACCGAGTTTCACATATCACAGCCAGTTTTTAAGATCATGTAATTTTATAATTTACTTTCACATATTGAATTTTAGTTTTTACATGGAGCAGTGGAAGGGAAACTGTCATTGATACATCTCAGTTTGTTTGTAAGCCAGGAAGGTTTGTGGTGGGGCTCATTTCAAAGTTCTTTTCATACAGCTTTCTCTATTAATTAATAATATTTCTTTTTTTTTTAAAAATGTGTAGGCATGTGCCTTTTTGCTTATATGAAGTATACCCTTCCTGGTTTTAAACAAGTTTTATATACAAACTGTTTATCATCCATTTATGATTCTTGTAGTTTTAATGATTTTGTGTCAGTATATGGTTGGGTAAAGATTCACTTCAGAATATTTGCAATTATATTACTGAATGGATCAATAATCTTTTAATATATTCACAGTCAAAAGGTAAAAAACATGCCTTCTTTTAGCGAAGAAGGTAAAAACAAATATATCAGACCTAAAAAATACTTCTTTAATTTTATAAGTGAAATAAAGATCAAATGAAAGTGACAAACTTCATTTTATGTGAGCAGTGCATATATTAGTGTTACGTTACATTTAAATTTCAAGTAAAATGTAATGTATCACAGAAGAAGAAGCATGGTAGATAATAAAAGATGCATATTTATTAATACTACTTATCTCTTCATACAAGATATTTATTACCTCATGCCACTGGTAAAGTTTTATACATATATTAAACCTTGAATGAAACTTCCATTCTGACACACATTAAAGTTTACTGCACCAGTCTACGTTGCAACCAGTATTATTTGTAAGTGCTTGCCTGTATTATGGCAATACAACTTCTTTGCAAAGTACACCCTATAAGCAACACGTACATTAATAATGGTTTGTTGTTTTCAGTCTTGCTTCTTTAAGAAACTTTTTTTTCCCAGAATTACAGGATTTTCTACATTGTGCTTATTGTTTTAGTTTGAGTTAAAAGTTTATTCGACATATTGCCTCTTGATTTCACACACAGACAAAATATTCTTTGTTGTACTTTAATAACAAGAAAGAAAGTGTAAATGGTTTTGTGGGTTGTTCATTGGATTACCAATTTTCATTTTCATGTTTATGGTACATCCTGAGGTACAAATACTTCTCAATAGAAGTTGTCTTTTCCAATGGAGTGATGGTACTTTGGTCAGTGATGTTACTGCCATTATATGTTCTCAAATTCCAACCTTCTACTTTGGTTGAGCCTATTTCATATTTCAGTTTTAACCATGTTTGTTTGTTTCTGCTTCTTTTTTTCCAACAAGAACCAGGTAATTCTGCATTTGTTCTTTCCTACATTGGTTACACAGGCTGGCATTCTTTCCATTTTTACATTGTTTCTACTGAATCTTTGACTATCTTGTTGCTTCCTCCTTCTTGCTATCTTTGCCTTCTCCCTATTTTTTATATTCCTCTGCATACCAATAATTTTTATTGTACCTTTCTACTACTTCCTAGATCCCATGTCCTCTCACTTCTTGAGATGACTGAGATTATTCTACTTTCCTTGAATGTGTTATTCCAGTTTGGAATTTCCCGCTCTTTTTCTTGATTTTGCTTTCTATTATCTTATCTCAGGGATATCTTTGTTGTACCTTTTTCTTTAACATGAGGCTTTGGAGGGAGTTCCTTATACTTTAGAATGTTGAGCAGATGCAGTTGGTCGTCAGTCATCTCCGCTTGTTTTGGTTTTTGTACATTTCTCAGACCAGGGGATTCTGAAAGGTTTCATTTTTAATGAGTATTGCAAGTTCATCCTCTTTCCTGCTCTTCATCCTATTATTACTTTCCAACCTTCACCCTTTTAGATTAATTAATCTTTTTTTTTTTACCCTATCAGGACATTTCTTTATCTTACTCCTACTGCTTCTTTTTGAGTCATTCAACATAGTTTTTTCTTACCATGGGATTTCTCATAACCTCATTGGGTTAAACAATTCAATCAGCTAACTTTTTTTTATATCACCTCCCATCAAGTTTGTCATTGCCTGGCTTCTTTTCCCTCTAGCTACTGATGTCCTATGGATGAAGTATTACAGTTAGATGTATATAACATTCAAAACCATTATGCTACATTATTTACACTACATAGCAAATTCCACTTTTTCTGGTTTTTGCCAGACTGTCATCAGTCTCCAATCTTCACAGATGTTCCAAAGAGGGCAGTTATTCATTCCTTTTTTTTTGCAGTTCCTATAACCACCTAATTATATTTGTATCTCTGTATTTTGGAGACAATGGAGGCTACCATGACTTGTGATGCGTCACAGGAAATGCTTTTCTTTTCGAAAACTTGAGTTGAGTAAAGGATAGCAAACAGTGTTAAGTGACTGCTGTTCATATGAATGGTAATAACTATCACTGTGCATCTATCTGCAGATGTGATGATTCCATTTTTGATCAAGCACCTCTCAAACATTTTCTTCTAAAAAATTCTTCCCTCTTGTTCTCTTTTAATGAAGTAAAAGGAGAACTTTCACTTTCCTAGTTTCATGTTTTTGAGGAGATTGATATAGTGATTTTTGTTTGGATTGGTGTAATCTTACTAGTGTGAGACTGAGTGGATGTGCCTTTTGTGTTGTGCAGACTGCCCCCTACACTAAAACCACCCTATTCCCATTGGTTGTGCTAGTTGGATGGGTCTTGTATTCTTATTTCAAATACTGGTAAGTATTTCTCCAGTACTGTATGACCTAACATTTTGCCCTAGCCACACTGCACATACACATTCTGCTGATAATCTGTAATATACAGGCTAATTGAACAGTCTTTAATTATGCCTACCTGTGACACTTCAGCACTATGCAAAAAGTTATTTTAAATGTACCTTTTGCTCACTGTCTATTGAGTATTTTCTGCATTAGATGGATGTAATATCCCACCAAGTGATGCCTCACTAAATCATCCCTTATTCTAGTGAGTGACCATGTTTTTAAATTTTCTTTCTGGTGCTATATTATCAGAAAAGAGCTGTTTTTAATTTCTTTATTTGCATTAGTTTTTTCACTATTTTGTCATTGTGAGATTCTATTTTTATTTAGATAGATAGGTGAGTAGCATTTTTCAAATTAACATTTTTGTTTTGTGAAAATGTATTTCTAATAAATATCACCTTTCCACATATCTTCCCACCCATTCTTTCTGCTTGCATTTTGTTTCTGTTGCCTTTATTTATACATAAGGTGCTAATGAAGTCTATTGCACGTGGAGGATGTATTGCACTTTTATTGTTGGAGGTCTATGTTATAATGCAGATTACACCATAGGCTAGTACATATGTTATTATGTATAGGGGTGTATTTGAGGCTTTGCAGATAAGCACAAATTTTTTCACCAGTGGAATGAGGTAATAGGTATTTGTTCTGTGGAGAGGTGAGTATCTATTTGACAAATACTTTCAGATAGGGGAAATATTAACATTTTGAAGGCCATTTATACAGTTTATTGTGAAATATCATCCGTAAATTTGGAACCTATTATTATTCAAAATAAAAAAACAATGAACGTTTTAAGTGGGTTGCAGTTAAAGCATACTTTACTGCCTAGGAAGATGTTCTTTACATTTTATTTCCTGGTACCATTTCAGCCGAGACCTACAAAGGAAAAAATTAGAATTCATTGTCTAGAAAATGTTAACAAGACCCTCCAATTCCTTAGGGACCAAAAAAGTTTACCTTGAAAATCTTGGATCACATGTTATTGTAGATAGAATTCCGAGGCTGACACTTAGTCTTATCTGACCATTATTCTGCACTTTCACGTGAAACTTTTCTTTAGTTGTGTGAAAAGCTATTAAATTTTTCAGCTATGTTACAACACAGTTATGAATGTAAAATTCCTTCAAGTTATTTTGTAATATCATGTAAGGTTTCAAAAGAAACTAACTATTGAATATAGCATAAATTAAAGATAGATATGTATTTTGTATTGGCAGTAGAAGCAATACTATGTTAATATTACTCATTTAACATATTACTACATTTTTTATTGTGATCTGTATATAGTGATATAATTTGTAAAGAATAAACCAGTTAAAAAAATGCAGGTAAGTGCTCATTGTAGGCTTTTACTTGGCCTCTTCAAAGCATTAACTTAAATTTTGGATTAGGTCTTGGTTTATTTTCATTAATTTCATGGTAATGTATTAGTGGTTCATGATTAGATTTTCTTTATCATGATGCCAAATTATTAATATACCTTCAACATTGTGTTGATGAAAAGGTAACTGATAAACCTCTATGGTCTGTTTTATATTTTTAAGTTTTACAAATTTTAACCTGTTCAATGAAATGAAATGCATTCTGGATCATTTCTAATAATTATTTAATAAAAATTTAACAGCTTTTACATTTAATTCTGACTTTCCTATATGTTTAGTAAATGAAATAACAAAATCAACAATTTTATATTTTGAGATTTCAGTTGTATATCATCATATTGTTTGTTTTGGTTAAAAAAATATAATGAAAGGGAAATTTTAAATGTTTACTTGTTTCTACCTTATCCTAATTAACCAAACATTAGACAATGGCAAAAATTTCTATATCTTTAATTTTTCTTATTTATTGAATATTATCGTAAGTAAACAACATGCGTAAATCAGGTAGCTTATGCTTTATTGAAAAGGAGCTATATTTGTTAGATATAAATCATCTCAACAACATTTTTGCCAGTAATATTCTTTGTAATCTAGATGGACCAAGACAATGATGCCATTTTAGAAGATAAGGACAAAGGATACCAATAAATTTGCCCTTTCTATGCTTTTTAGCCATGATGATTGCTGTAATTGTAAAATAACATATCAAAAGAATTGTGTTGATAAATATCCATGCATTTCAAAGTATCTGAATATATAAAATGGAACTTTCTATCAATGACAAAAGAAATTTTAAATTGTAAGATGAAAAAAAATAATTTTTAATGTTTTAACAAATTGTGTGAACAAATATGACTGAAATAAGTTGCACAATAAGAATTTTTTAAAGCCAGATCTTGGTATAATTTGATAAGTTTGTCTTAAGTATAAAATTTCAGTATTGGCACTGCAAGAATGAAAAATTGTTCATAACTGTTCTAGAAATAAAGTTAAATTTAAATTCAAATTTGAAGTTAATATGCAACTTAATCATGGTCAGTTTACTATTTGGTATCATGAATATTGAAGCACGTGCAATGGTGATAAAGGTTGACATCAATATACAATAATACACAAAGAAATGACAATGGTAAAAGATAAAGATATGCAAAATGGGAAAATAACTGACAAACATTTTGGTTACACTTAAATTACTTTAAATTTTTGCCTGTTTTTAAAAAAAGACTAATTCAAAAGACTGGATGAGTCACAGAGTAAAAGCCTGATCAGTAATAACGAATTTTTCTTTTCATTAGAGCTTAATTATCCTTCAGCAGTGTACTGTTTATATTTTTCAAATGTTAACTTTTATTCTTATAAAATAAGTTAGATTTTTAAAATAGTAGGTTTTGTTCTTCCTTAGACCTGACTTGATACAGTATGTAATACTTTTTAAATCTAATGCAGTTAGCAACCTCAACAATGCTTTTAATGTAGCTGAAAAGAAATTAGGTCTCACTAGATTGCTTGATCCAGAAGTTAAGTGTTTTTGTTCAATGGATCATAAAAATCACTGTGTTAATTTATGCAACAGTGCCCTGCTTTTATTTGATATTTACTTATACTGATCCATTAGTGAAACTAGAACTTTCTGTGCATGGTAACAAGTGGACAATACACTATGTGGCAGGTTGAATAACATAATATATATAGTTTAAGTACATATCATTAATGAAGTTTTAAGCTTAATGAGTAATTTATTTCATGTTGAAAAAAGCAAAAGTCAGCTTTCAGCTATTCACTAGACTATGAGGAGTATCAGAAAAGTCTATCACTATTTATGTTGTAATCTTTTATCACTACTTTTTTAAAATGAAAGCAGAGACTGCATAAGGTAGAAGTGTTGGAAAGGTGCCTAAATTTTATATGATTGTGGATATTTCTTTATTTTTTATTGTTCAGTGTTAATATTTAGTTGTGAAGAGTTGTTTCCTCCATAATACTCAAAATCTTCCAGATCATGTTGCAAAGGGTCCCATCGAACCCCTACTACAATATCAGTTGTCATGATGCAGACTATTACCTTATTCTGTTAAGATCCAAATAATTAATACAATACCTTAATATGCAGCATTAAAAATAATGTATTAGTAAACAAAAATAATTTGATTTTCCTTGCAATGTTCATATATAATGCAATAAAAGAGTAATCAATGAACATTAAATCTTTTTTAAATCATGTAGTTATTCTTTTGTCTCTGTGATAGGGAAAATTTAGTTACCTAAACAGCATCTCCAACAGAAAAAAAAAATTGCTTTGTGTAAACCATTTGTTATACATGCATGTATATATGCTTCAAAAGTTGTGAACCAAACAAAACAAATAAAAACCCCAATTCAAGTTTTTTTTTTTATAATGAAAGTTTTGCTTTTAAACATTCTTCCCAACATGAACCAAGCAGAATATTCATTTATTTTATAAATAGTAAAACTCAGATGAGTTATTCTTTCTTTCTTATGCTCATATCATTAAAGAGTAACGATTTGTTATTCACTCACTAGACCATTTCATATGTATACATGTAAAGAACTTAAACTTGTACAATATATCTTTACTACTTTACGTTACATAGTAGCATACACAATGTTTAAACATACAATGTTAAATAAGTAGTACCTTTACCAGGTTATCAAAGATTCAGTTTAACCCTAGGAAGGATAAAAATCAAAAATAGTTTTCACTATATGTTTAAGTATTAACTTAAATTTACTATAAAAGTATAGCTAACATAACTTGTGTATGATGTCAGTTAAAAACCTAGAAATAAACTGGAAAATAATTCCAAAGGTATTTCAACATAGGAGTGGGTTGAAGTAGATGTGGAAACTTAAGAATGCAAACCAATATGCAGTTTTGAGGTGATGAGTATTCTTGCTAATGCCGATCTGTTACAACAATCTGATAAAGAAAACTTCAAATGAAAAGCATAAGAATAAAATACCTCATAATATCTAAGGCTTAAAGATTTTATTTGATATATATATACATGTTTTCAACAGGCATAACACAAAAGCCTAGTGAAAAACTCAATATCTTGAGATTGGCCAGTATGATATTAAACTATTTGTAAAATTTGAATTGATAATTATAATCAAATGTACAAGATAAAGCCAAAGGCTTAACATGGAAAATTAAATTTAAATTTAAAAAAATAATCCTTGTCCAACTGCAGGGCCCTCTTTTGCTACACTGCTGACAACTCCTTAGAGTCACCTCTGATGCAACAACATTCATAACTTAAACTTTGTATGGTATGGAATTTTATATTTACCATACTTTATTTTTATTTAACAGTAATTTGTAAGGCTGTACAGAGAATATTAAAAATAGTTGAAAGTGTGCAGAAATAGGTTACATTAAGATATTTCAGTTACAAAAAAACTGAAATTTTCAATTTCTTTTTTTCTAAAGAATAGAACTTATGATAATTTTATTCAAATGCTTAAAACATACTTATAAGTGTTAAGTGGTAGAATGAAAAGGCTGTAAATACAAACTTGAATAACATTTTAAGGTAAAAAAGCCTCAAATATAAACTCATTTAAAAAACGTATTTAGCAGAATTTTATATCTGCTGAATAGTTTGTCTGATGACTATGTGTGTGTGTGTGTATTTATTAAACTTTTATAGCAGTTTATATGGATGCAAAGTGGCTACATGGATGAAGCTTTGATAAATGGTGATGTGACTTCAATGAGACAAATTGTCTTCTAATAGCTTGCTCTTTATTTTTTATCTTTATCATATTATGTTAATCATGATGTAGATGTACAAAACTATGTTTTTGCTCTTCTTTCAGATATGTCACACAGGATCTTAGCAAAACAAATTTCAAGATACTTTATATCTTAATACATAGTCAACAACTGATTCATAACTGTGAAGTGTTCTTAAATTTTTCTATCAGCTTTGACAGTTTTCAATAAATATGTTTAATCATCACATGCATTTCAGCACTTGACTATATTAAACAAGATTAGAACATACAAATAATTAAGAATACGTGTGCAAATTCTAGTGCAGCTAGTATTAAGAGAAGTAATTTTGATTCTTAATTTTAGAACCTCCGACAGTAATGAATCAAGTGTGACATATTCGGAATAAGTTAATCACATAAAAATTAATGATTTAGCTATAAGTAGAACTAGTATGCAGCTAGTCTGTATTATAATTATTATGAGTACAACCTCGACCTATTCATAGGATAATAATATCAATATACATAAACCTCGTGAAAAAAACACTCATCTTAAATTTTAAAAAATTAAATGAAAACACGTTGTTTTTACATTACATTACTAATAGCTAGTTGCTTATATTAAGAATATGAAAACTAGACCAATCTTATTAATTAATTGCTTCAAAATAAACTACTTTTACAATTCATTAAGATTCTATAATTCAAAATGAGATAATATAGAAATAATCTTACCAACACGTGAGTTCGCAAAGGTACACAGAACTTAAAAACTCCCATGACTTAGAGTACATCTCTAACTAAGAGTTGTTTGGTTTCTCAGTAGCCCCTCCCTCACACGCTATAATATTAAAACTATCGACTATCTGCTTTATGTGTAGAGTTTGTTAATATGTTGAAAATATATACATGTAAAACAAGTTGTAAGTTACATACCAATTAATACGGATTAAAGATTGTACACAATAACTGTTTGTCTTTAAAAATACAAAAAATCAAGGAACTATATATTTTGAGCTATAATAATACCCTTACGTGAAAAGACTAAGATTATCGTCTGCTCCTTCTTTTTTAGTTACGCGCAAAGCTACTCGAGGGCTATCTGCGTTAGTCGTCCCTAATTTAGCATTGTAAGACTAGAGGGAAGGCAGGTAGTCATCGCCAACTCTTGGGCTACTCTTTTACCAACGAATAGTGGGATTGCCCTAACATTTTAATGCCCCTACGGCTGAAAGGGCGAGGATGTTTGGTGCGACCGAGATTCGAACTCGCGACCCTCGCATTACGAGTCAAGGTCCAACACTAACCAGTTTATAAAAGTGTTATAAATCGTTTGTATTTAACATTGTTCAAACACATAACTTCAGATAAAATCAAATCCTAAAACCTACATTTATAACAGATAGTAAATCCAAGTTTACATGAGTCTGAATGTAAGTTGAGGAAGTTGAAACTACTCAACGTCGTACTCTAATTGTCGGAGTGATGTATTCATATTAGTACTCCAAGTTTTAGTGAAAGAAAAAAGTTTCCTGACAAATAAGTTGAATAAATAGTTGTTTTTGTTTTTCATGATGGATGCACAAACTTATTGCCTTATCTCAACTTACTAAAATTCGAGTATGTTTTCTAAAATAGGCTGCTTAAGCAGAATATGTGGGAACTACTTATTTCAGATATATTTACGACAGTGTTATACATAACTAATAAGATTATATACTGAGCAAAAATATTAGCCCCACTATTAAATATAAACAAAACTTTTTGTTCGTGAAATTACATTTAACATTTAATACTGAGTGGACAACATATTCCATGAATATTCAGTTCCATCAACAATTTCCAGAATTCGTAGATTTATAAGGGAAAATTATTCTACGTAAGTAAATACAAATACGTATGCCTTAAGGAGCATGTTTCAACGTACTCATATCGTGCAGCCAGCCATACCAGCCAAAATGTTTGTTATTAAACACAAAGCTTCACAAAAGGCTGTTTGTACTGAACCCATCCAGGCTTCGAAATTGGATTTCTAGAAGTATAAGTTCGCAGACATACCACTGTACCGTACCATGTAGAAAACTAGATACTATCACATAATTTACACGTTATTAGACACTGAGTTTAGGAAATTATATTTTAGTCACTCAGTATTGTTTGTGTTTTAAGTTAATGCCAAGAACTCTGTTGTAGAACTCTGGCATTTTCTTTTACAGCATTTCTTTAGTTTCTCAATATAGAGTTTTCTCTCTTTGTCTCTTCCACGATCACTTCAAAAATACATTTATTTTCATAAACTGAATTTATTCTGTTTTTCAGGTTTCGTTGTTGTAGATGATCTTCAAGATGCCATTATTTATCCCTTCGTTTCTTCTGACGTATCTCACTGTGTATATATCGTTTGTTTTTTGTTTTTTTTTCGACATCCAACAAGCCTGCTGCCTCATTCAGAATCTGTTTAACGTATGAAAATACAGCATACAATAAATCTTATCGTTTAAAATCAGATCGTATGTTGACTTGCAAGAAATATAATCGTTTATTAGTACAAATGTAAGATTGCATTTGCATGTGGCAAACCGATCTCGATTCTTTCAAATTTTCATCTTTCGTCAAGATAGAACCTATAAGTAATATATTATATAAGAACAAATTAATGATACACATTTGTTTAATGTTTGAATTGTGCAAATGTGGTGCATCCTTGCTTTCATTTCTATGCGTTCTTTTCTTTAAAACATTTTGTAAATTCTCAAGCTCATTTCTTTTATTTTATTCATAATAAAACTTCATCTGAACCATACAGTCCTACTTGCCGTTCTTGGAAATCTGGCCATATTATATCCATTTGCTGGCGTTTGAAAAAGAAGAAAAGGAGGCAGCACCCAGTGAGTTCATGTTCACATATGGACGTAGTTTGATCAAATCACCCAATGTTGTTGATTTGACCACTCATAAAAAGGTTGATGTAATTAGAGAGGAATTTAGATATTTTGTGTCTGTTGGTTCTGTGTCTTTGATAAATGCCATTGCTAGTCCCAAACCCATACGTATTTTACGTGACACTGTGCCGACTCAATCATTCTTATTAGATTACGTATTGCCTTTAAATTCGCTTTCTGCCAATTGGTGGGTCTGTTACTGCTCAGGGTACTGAGAGTGACTTTGTTAGTACTCCTTTTCATAACATTTATTTAGCATCATACCTAGTTTCTGAACCAACTGTGGATGGAGTAGGAACTACCCTGTCAATCAAGGGTGTAACATTATTGTTGTGAAAAGATTTGGCTGACGAAAAAAGATGTTGCCAAACTCAAAATGGTTAGCGAGCCAGTTACTGTTTCATCTATGTGTGATCATTAAACATATTTATTAAAAATTATGAAAGATAATAAAAAGTTCAAGAACGCTACACATTTTGTAAATTAATTGTTGGCAATACATTAAAATTTATAAAGTACCTTTTTTTTACTAAGATCTTGTGTGACGTATCTAAAACAAAGTAATTGTTGGAAGAACAAAAACATAGTTATATACGTCTACATCATGATTAATATAATTTAATATAATAAAGACACAAGAGAGCAAGCTATCAGAAGACCATTTGGCTCATTGAAGTCACATCACCATATTATCAACGCTTCATCCATGTAACCATTTCGCATCTATATAGAGTTATTATAGACTATATTATAAAAGTTTAATAAATACACACACACACAGTCATCAGACAAACTATTCAGCAGATATAAAATTCTGCTAGATACGTTTTCCAAATGAGTTTATATTTGGGTCTCTTTTACCTTAAACTGTTATTCAAATTTGTATTTACACCCTTTTCATTCTACCATTCAAACACTTATAAACATGTTTTAGCATCTAAATAAAGTTACCATAAGTTCTATTCTTTAGAGAAAAAGAAATCGAAAACTGCAGTTTTTTTTTGTAACTGAAATATCTTAATGTAACTTACTTCTGCACACTTTCAACTATTTTTAATATTCTCTGTACAGCCTTACAAATTACTGTTAGATAAACATAAAATATGGTAAATATAAAATACCAAAAAATAGTAATATCAGCTAACAATACTATAATCTGGAATGTGGATGAGCTAAAGTGCTTGGTTGCATATTCGTGATCTGTAACAAAATTTTACATGAGTATAAGACATTTAGTTAAATGTTCTTAGTATACAATTGTGAAAAAAAATATCTATAGTAAAGTGAACATGACAGTAAGTTTAATTGTTTGTTTGGTTCACCTCCTTTTTAAGCAAAATAAGGCTTTAAGTCAAGAACCTGTTTTAAACATAAAAATTACGGTGCCACAAGGTATGTTTGAATATATGGATACAATTGAAAGAGAACAGTTACTATGTTAAATTTATTTATATGCTTGTATCTGATAGCTGTTTGGTATATTACAGCAATTAATAAAATGTAAGAGAAAAAAGTTACAACCTTTTTATCCTACATTCCTTTTATTTTCGTAGTTTATATGTTTTTTACATACATGTATTTCCATTTTATTAAACGTCATTTTGGAACAACGCTAATATTCTGGTATAGTGAAGCACTGAAGGTATTACTAAGTTGTAATAGAACGGTAAGATATAATTTCCTGATGTAAGATTTAGATTTTTTAAATTTAATTAATTTGTTAAATGTATGTTTATTTTTACTGTTATTTTTTAAATCTACCATAGAAAGTTTAAGTTATGAATTTTGTTGCACCAGAGAAGACCTAAAGAATTATCACCAGTGAAGCAAAACACGGACGGCTAGTGCAACTTGCCCTCGTGAGCCTTGCACGAAATTCAAAAATAAACAAATAAGCAGCCATAAATACAAAAAGAAAATTTCTGTGGAAGGCCTAAAACCATCAATGCTAAAATAAAATGTTAAGAGAGCACAAAAACTTAGTAGAGTTTTAAAATACGCTATACTTAATAAAAGTTCACAATTAATTATGCCTTATGTGCAAAAATCTCAAATCTTATAAAATGTATGTAATTGCTGCATATTTTTATTCTACATAAATAATGTAGTTTCTGAGAATTATGTTGTTCTTTTGAATTAAGCACAAAGCTACACAATGGGCTATCTGTGCTCTGCCCACCACGGGTAACGAAACCCGGATTTTAGCGTGTAAGTCCGCAGACATACCGCTGAGCCACTGGGGGGCTGAGAATTATGTAAAATAAATAAATTGAAACGCATCAATGAAATTAAAAAAACGTAAATATTAATTATATTTTTAACTTCATGTTTCTACAGAATTTGACGTCCCTACAAATATAAAAGGAAAAGTTTTCTAAGCCATCAATATCACAAATTGTCTTGGCATTTTCTTAAATGTATTAGATATATTAATGATATAATTTACATTTAGAAGCAAAAAAAATATTATGCATACTAATAACTCTTATTGAACTTTAATTTAACTTGTATAATTTCAAAACTCGCTTGTTTACTTTTCTGTTTGAATAACTACGTTAGCTCGTGACTAATTCCCTTCAAATTATTGTTAAATATTTCAAGTTTTTGATAAAACGTACCGCATATATTTACACTCAGTCCCTTGCTAGGTGAGTGATAAGTTTACGGAATAAAAGTGCGAAATTGTATAGTTCGATTTCTAGCGGTGAACAAAGTGAGTAACCTTATATCACCTGGTATAGGTTTCTGCTAGCCTGGCATGGCCGAGCGCGTAAGGCGTGTGACTCGTAATCCGAGGGTCGCGCTAAACATGCTCGCCCTCCCAGCCGTGGGAGTGTATAATGTGACGGTCAATCCCACTATTCGTTGGTAAAAGAGTAGCCCAAGAGTTGGCAGTGGGTGGTGATGATTAACTGTCTTCTTTCTGGTGTTACACTGCTTAGTTTGGGACGGTTAACGCAGATAGCCCTCTTGTAGCTTTGTGCGAAATTCCAAAACACACACACACACAAACCCACAGGTTTCTGCTAGAAACGAACAAGCAAACTCTCTATTCAGAGAGGTAAATTGTCAGATAAGGAATTCGAACGAATAAAGCATTTCCAAATAGGGCCTAACTTTACTTTCAGAAGAAATTTATTGACTTACTCAGCTGTCCTTTTCATAATGTACAAACAAATTCTAGATAGAAAAATTTAAATCCCCTGCCGACAAGTTTAAAGTCAAAAGTAAATTTTTCATTGTTAATTGCAATGTTCTCTCTTGCAAATTCAGTATCAAATTTATATACATAATGTCCTAACGTTAAGGAGTGTTTTTAAAGACCAAAAATAATTAATTCGAAATATTTGGTATCAGCCTATTCTATTATTTTAATATCATCGAAAAAGTGTCAAAACCTTCAAGAATCGTGTGACCAAAATGTTCAATGGCGAATATCTGGAGAGAAGACTGAGGAGACTGAAGCCTTACATCAATAATTAGTCCCACCCACATTCGCTCCATTATTAGAAAAGAGAGATGACAGTACTATTAATTTGAGCCATGTGCTTTGAGTAAATTGAGTGACATACTTTTCACTGTTACAAAAACTAAAGGATTGCACTCAATTACTTCGTTATTTATTGTATATTTATTAAAAAGTTTCTTCCTCCCCACCGCACTCCCCAGATTTCTATATCGTCCATTGGTACTCATATCTTTGATGTGTCATTGGCCTGTTGTTGCGAGAACCTTCCCCACATTTAAGGGTTGTGAATGGGTAATAATAGTAGCTTGAGATTTGATGGTAAATATTGTTGAGGCTTCCCTATAGCTTCATTATTTCAAAATTAGATAACCCTTGAATAACGTGAAATTATGAAACACAGAAACAAATTATTTGAATGCATTTAAGAATAAATACACGATGTTTCCAAATATCTTCATAAGGATTCAACATGATACAACAAGTAAATATAAATAGGATTACCTATTTTTAGCATAAATATACTCCCACATACAGATATTTATATATTAGTTACTTCAGTTTTTACATTACCGTCTTTCTATTTAAATTATATGAAAACATGATATGTTGTATCATTTATTGGTACTTTCTTCTTAATTTATTTTAGTCCTTCAGCTTCTACAAATACATATAAAGTTGATATATTATTATATTAAAACGTTATATATTAATGTTATATTTACGACGACTTTGCTCTAACTTTCATAACCTCTTTCAATTTTTCAATATAAACATTGTATTTGTAATGTAATAGAACAGCATCTAAAAACTCAGTTATTTCGTGCAGGTTTCAGCACAGTTATTTCATGGTTGTTTTGCAACTTTGGTATAATTTTTTTTTCAAAATGGTTTTGTTTGAAATTATACTGAAAGAGGTTAACTTCCGTGCTTTGTTGTTGTTTTAGGGGCTTGAGTTCTGTGCTGGGCTGTTGTTGTAACCCTTAAACAGCAAGAATGTTGTAAGTACCAGCATCAATTGATGATGGCCACCGTTTAATGGTTAAGGATTTAGTTCTGTGTTGGGTTGTTGTTTCAGGGATTGAGTTCAATTTTCGTTATTATATTAGAAGTTGAGTTACAGCTTCGGTTATTTTATTAAGGAGTGAGTTCATTTGTTGGTTTTTATTTTTTGTTAGATTTATAATATCGTTGTGAGACATCTTTCATGATTCCATCCATTATTTTCTAAATATTCAAACTAAATTAAACTAAAACTAACGTGGCAGGGGTTCAGTTTAGAGAGAGAGAAATCAAAAGAGTTCTCTCCCCAACCGGGGTGTTCAGGAACGTTGTGGTTCCTCTTCGTCCCCTTTCGTGGATTGTTATTAAGATTAAGTGGTGGTTTTTTTAAATTAATTAATTATTATTATTATTATTAACTTTTTGGGTGGAGGATGTCTCTCTAAATGTTGTCTTGGGTGGAGGCAAACGCAGCAGCGGAAAGAAAGGTTCGGACCTGTCCCGAAAGGAAGAAGTTAGGCAGATGTGAACATGAATATAATTCAAATCCAGATCAAATCAAACGGCACGATTCAGGGTCTGGCAAAAGAGTTGTCTGGGCAGGGATCTAGAAATGCAATGCCTAAAGATTTTGATGTGGGGGGAAACGGGAGTGCCGCGAGAAAACCCTCTTTCACAGGACAGGCGCCGAAAGTTTTGCCTGTCGTGTGCCCTGTATATGAAAAAAAAAAGGAACACATGTTAATGACATGGATTTATTTATTTAGATTCTTTGTTGAGTATATTGTGATTCTTGAAATATGTTGTAAGGTGAAATGTATTTTGTTGGTGCACTGGATAATTTGTGTAGTGATGCCGTTAGTTTGTTTCTATTTTCTGCTTTTAGATTATATTTGAGAGAAAGTTCTGTTATTCTATCTCTTATAGTTGGTAAATTGCTGATTTGGTGTGGATAATTTGTTGGTGTAAATGATGGTAGGCTGAATGCAGATTTTAATATTCTGTTTTGTTGCACTTGGATTTTCTGGAGTGTGTTGTTTAACATATTGTATGTTACTTGACATCCGTACTCTATTAGTAGACGGATGTAAGCCTTGTATATTTGTATAATGGTGTTCGGTGCGCATTTCGATTGTTTTACCAGTTATAGTCTTTAGATATGAAATCCTTTTTCTGATTGATGAGTGTATATTGTTTATATGTTTTTTCCATGTTAGTTTTGTGTCGAAAGTGACCCCAAGGAATGTGATGTTTTTGCTCATGTTAATGGTTGTGTTTCCAAGTGATAGTTTTATTTTTTCTAGATTTTTTCTTTGCTTCTTTAGTTTCCTATAGAAGGTGATTGCTTGTGTTTTTGTTGGATTTAACACGACTCTCCACTTGTTGCTCCGTGTTGAGACGTTGTTTAGTGATTCTTGTACGCAAGACATGGCAATTACTGGGTTTCTGGAGGTGCTCCAGATTGCGATGTCATCTGCATATTGTGAATTGTGTGTGTATGTTAGATTTGGAAAAGGTATGTCACTGACGAAAATTATGTATAGAAGTGGAGAGAGGACTGATCCTTGGGGCACTCCTGCCGTTATATTAAATGGTTTGGATATAGTTTTATTGACTTTTACTTGTGATGTTCTATTGGTTAAGAAACTTGAAATCCATTTGACTATCGTGGGATTTATTTGAAAGTGATTTAGTTTGTATATGATGGCGTTGTGCCATACGCTGTCGAATGCTTTTTTGACATCTAGGAATACCCCGATGGTTACTTGATTGTTATTGTAAGCTTTGTAGATTGATTCGGTGAGTCGTGTGAGGTGATCTGTTGTTTGTCTATTTTTTCTGGAGGCATTTTGAGATTCTGGAAGAATGTTATTCGATTCGCAAAAATGGAGGAGACGGTTGGAGATAATTCTCTCCATCAGTTTGCCAAGGCAGCTTAACAGACTGATGGGGCGGAAATTATCTGGATTTGTTCTATTAGTTTGTTTCTTGGGGATCGTTGCTATGATGGCTTTTTTCCACGTGTCAGGGTAGTACCCGATCGCTAGTGAAATGTTCATGATGTTTATGAGCTGTTGTAGTAGGAGAGTGGAGTTTTTTTTCAGAATAATATTTGGTATTTGGTCATGTCCGGGGGAAGTGTTTTTCAAGTTTTTGATATTAATTTTTAGTTCGGTTATGGTTATTTTTCTATTGATTAAACTTGAGTATGCTTCTAGTGTCTCGCCAGGGAATCGTGGTGAGAATGAAGCTTGGTTTGTATTTATGAAGTTGTTGACATGGTGTTGGTGTTGTGTGTCGAAATCTACTGAGTATATTCAAACTATATTATCATTCAGCATTTATACTTAATCCAACCTTTATGATTCAAATGGTGATTTCCTTATTTACTTATCAGCCAGGCCTGGCATGGCCGAGCGCGTTAAGGCGTGCACTCGTAATCCGAGGGTCGCGGGTTCGCGCCCGCGTCGCGCTAAAACATGCTCGCCCTCCCAGCCGTGGGGGTGTATAATGTGACGGTCAATCCCACTATTCGTTGGTAAAAGAGTAGCCCAAGAGTTGGCGGTGGGTGGTGATGACTAGCTGCCTTCCCTCTAGTCTTACACTGCAAAATTAGGGACGGCTAGCACAGATAGCCCTCGAGTAGCTTTGTGCGAAATTCCAAAACAAACAAACAAACTTATCACCCAATCACATTAAGCTGTACGATGACATCATGAGGTTGAGTGTACCAGGGGTGCGTTTACTATTCTGGGAGTACTGGAACACTTCCAAACTCGAAATCATAGGCATAATTTATCTAGTTCCTGTTTAAGAAACCAAGTGTGAAGAATAATGCTTAAAGCAAACGTAGGTATGATTTGTTGGAATAAAGTTGTTTTTTTAAAATGCAAGCCACAAAAGTGCAAGATACATAAACGTGTTATAAACGTGAGAACGTAAAGATATAGCAATCCTCATACATCACTTTCTTGTTTATAAGTATTGGTATGCAATCAACAACAGGTGTACCTGTTATTAAATAATAAAAAAGGTACGCAAGCCTTTTGTATAATAGCTGCATTGACATCGTCATTAAAACTGCTACTAAAATAAATTAATCGTGAATGTTCATGACTTGTTGGCATAACCAAATTATTGCTAACAGTTATGTAAGAAATTCTATTGAAGTGTCTTCTCATGATACTGTACAGATCACATAACATTCTAAATACAAATAGTTATTTCATAAGAATCATAAACAAATGAAACCTTTTTTCTCTTTTTCTTTTTTAGTAAATACCAAATGTACTTATGCAGCTACACATATACGCTTAAAGAATATCAAAATATATTATAAATTAAACACTTATGTTCTTGTTTGTAATTACTGGCTCATTTCTCACCGTAGGAATTAAGATGCCGAACAGGTTTTCAGGTCAGCTAAGATAAAATGAAACTACGTCATATTTATGGATCACTGAGGCAATAAAAAGCTTTTATAAATATCATTGTGCTTCTTAATTTAGAAAGTATTAAAATACAGTACTGATACATGATTACAAAAATCCACTCAGTTATCTCAGTCGTTGATGTTATAACAAACAAAATATTTTATGCATCTTTAAAATTGTAATAACATACGGCTATTGTAAATTATACACACACACAAACAAGCAAGAGATAAGTGACTATGTTTAAATTAGCTTAATAGATGGCATCACTACCATAGTTTATAGAATAAAGTAATTATTTTGTGTTGGATTTTTTTATTGGTTCATTACTGCCATACCACTCAATGGAATTTTTGCATTTGGTCCATTGCGGGGATCTTAATCCTGGATTTTAACATTGTAAGTCCAAAACTTGACCACTGATTCACTGGGGTATAACTTTTGTTCTTTAAACGAGTTAAAGTAAATATTGACTTGTTTTACTTGTCCATTTAACACATTTTTCGACCCTCTTATACGTAACAACCATTCTTTCCTATAACACTGCCAAATAACTGATACTTATTCACGAATCATGAGGTATTTAGAATCACTGATGCTCAACAGATGGTAGAGTGATACAGTCCAATACTTCACCAGAATTGCAAGTTCTGAGATAAAAACGTTATTTCAGCTAATGTTTCGTCATTGTGTTTTCATTAAGGCTAGCCGTAAAACAACTCTTCTTTTTTTGATCTTACTTTGTCATTCTATTGTCCACTCTTTTCAAGGAAATTCTAACAAAAGAGTGTAGAAACAAGTGTGATGCTTTTAAATTAATGAAATATTATATATTTACTGACAACTTTCTCCCACGACAAGCCGATATAGAAAGATTGTTCATGCTTTAGATATGATTAACAAGGCTACACAAAGGTAATTATTTGTACAATCGACACAGTTGTTGTTTTTTGGACACTTTTTATTGCTAATCAGTAAACCTTGATGAAACTGGAGTAGAATTTGGAACAGAGAAGAATGGAATAGTTCTGTCCAATAATGCATTTGCAAATACTCTTGTTTCGTCAGCCTTGAGAATGTTTCCCTTCTTACTAGGTTTTTTTTTCTGGTTGTAATACTGTGTTTTATTTTCTCTATCATTGTAAAAAAAGAAAACTCAGGAAGCTTGTTTTTCTATCGGTGGCTGACATGTTGCAAGAGCTGTCACAGGATCCTAATAATGTGTCGAAATATAGTATAAGAGTTAGAGAGGTCAATTGGAAATTTTTTTACAACAAAAGGACGATCGACGGAAAAAAATCACTGGTTCAATCCCTAATTTGCCATGTATGGAAGCAAGATTTGCACCCAAACAGACTTACCTATTCCAACGGACAGGAGATGGAAACAGGAAAAGGCTCCGACCAATCATTGTGGCTTACAATACAGGAAACTTAACTATAAGTGAATTAATCAAACACGAATTCAAAAAACATTGTTGGAGATGATGCAAGTGCATAACGCCAGTGTCTTCATATATCTCGTTGTGATGGTGTGATAGATATTACACACAAATACACAAAAAGAAAATATTCTTGGCTTTCAAAATTGGATATAAAATAATTTTGTGCGCATGATAGTACTTATAAAACTGAAATGTCTTTTTTTTCGGCTCATACGCAATGTGATAGACATCTTTCTCTCGATAAAGCCATCTCAAGAGCTTTAAGACCGGAAGTAAAGGTGTAAAATATTATGTGTTCAAAATAAAACTTGTGAGCTTTGTATAGACTACGATTTTCCCCCAGTGAATTGAAAGTACACCTAGTTCGTAATGTAAGACTCACAAGCATGATATAATGATGAGTGTGTGCGGAAATGCTACCTATTCATTTTTATCAACACGTGAAAAAGCTTTAGTTTAGTTTACCAACAGTATTATTTTTGTTTGTTTTTAAATTTCGCCCAAACCTACTCAAGGGCTATCTGTGCTAGCCGTCCCTAATTTTACAGTGTAAGACTAGAGGGAAGGCTACTTTGGCTACTCTTTTACCAACGAATAGTGGGGTTGACCGTAACATTATAATGTCCCCACGGCTGAAAGGGTGAGCATGTTTGGCGTGACCGGGATGCGAACCCACGCCCCTCGGATTATGAGTCGCACGCTTTACGCACTTAGTCATGCCAGGCCCGCCAACAGTGTTAAAATTGACATTATTTTAAGGAAAATATTTCGATTTTTACATACCGCAAAATATCTATTCAATTTATACAACATATAACTAAGTATAAGTAATTTAAACTCTATTTGTTGTTTTGGAATTAAGCACAAAGCCACACAATGGACTATCTGTGCTCTGCCCACCACGGGTATCGAAACTCGGATTTTAGCGTGTAAGTCCGCAGACATACCGCTGAGCCGCTGGGGGGTTAATTTCTATTATATGGTCACATTGATATGCAGTCTTAGTCGGAGATGAAAATTCATGTACATTTAGAACTACTCACATTTTATTCATAGAAATGTAAGCTGGATGCAGAACTTTGACACACACAAGATACTTGAATAAACTAGCATAAAGACGAAGTTTATTCTGTTATGAAAGGGTAAAGTGTGATAATTTCTTGAACCACTGTAAACTTAGTTAAATTATTACACAGAATAAGACTAGAGTGTTATAAAAGTTTTAAAACTGAAACATTTAAATTATAAAATGTTCAACAGCCGAATTTTTATTTATCTGTATGACATATAGTTCTATTATTAAATTTTTGTTTGAAAAACAATCACAAATAAACTGATTTCCATACAATATTAAAATGGTCTCTTGTGTTTAAAAGTCTTCAAACGTGGGATGATTCGTTGTGGATTTCACAAATACTCAAAACTTTCAGAATGTAAATAAGAACGTGATCCCGCTACTGCAAATTCGAGAAGAAATGTTTAACATTGTCAAATAAAACTTTTATAGTGAACATTAATTAATTTTAAATTATACTTTTATTTTAGATTTGTCTTGTTGAACTCTATATCCACAATGGTTGAAGATTAGTTTATGTTGTTGTAAATTCAGAGTGCTATATTTACTACACGTGAAAATTTTTGTAATATGATCTTTTTATGAATTTAATAAAGTTAATTGTAAAACCGAATCATGTTGTACTTGCAAAATTAAACTTTCACCAAATATAACAAGGTACAGAAAAGAATGATAAATTTAGAAGTTCAAAATAACTTTTATTTCACTACACTTTTAGAGAAATATAATTTATCTAATTGTTAATAAGAGAAGTAATTTTTGGTTCAAAGATGTATTGAATTTTCCATGACATCTAGAATTCAAATTCAAATTATTTTACTGACATTGCAACACTATAAGAAAAGTCCTAGTAATACAAATACATAATTAATGTAACTAATATTATCTATCGCAAAAACGAAAATAGAAAAATATCGCTTTCATTAATTGAAAATATATTTATTGTTACTAGGATGGAAACAGCCATTAGGAAACATCTGTAATTATACAAATACAAGAAATTAGGATTCGAAAAATTAGTCTAAAGCAAGGAACTAGGCAGTAATCACTGCCTCTGGGTGTAAATTATAATTTTCAGTTTAAAGTCTAATTCAACTGCGCAGAATAAGATAACCAGGAGTAATATCAGCTACAACTATGATAAATTTAGTCGGATGAAAAGATTTTGAGATTTTAAAATAATGTTTAACTTTACCATTTCGCCCAAAGCTACACGAACTCTATCTGCAGTGAAAAGCTAGAGAGAAGACAGCTAGTCATCAACATCCCCCCAACTCTTGAGCTTTTGTTTGTTTTGAATTAAGCACAAAGCTACACCATGGGCTATCTGTGCTTTGCCCACCACGGGTATCGAAACCCGGATTTTAGCGTGTAAGTCCGCAGACATACCGCTGAGCCACTGGGGGCCAACTCTTGAGCTCCTTTTTTACCAACAAATAGTAGGATTGACCGTCACATTATGACCTTCTACGGCTGAAGGGGCGAACATGTGGAACGGGAATTTAAACTCGTAACCCTCAGACTGTGAATTAAGCGTTGTAACCACTTAGCCATTTCAGGCTTTTCGAATAGTCCTATCTAACCAAGCTTAAGCTTTGGGCATAAGCCTGTAATTGGAGCAAAATGTCCATTATCGTACAATTGTGTATTTACTAAATTTTCTACTTACTAAATAGGCGAACACGGGTATTTTTGTGAGGATTACTGTCAAATATATTAGCTATTTAAGTTTTTAAAAAATTCTTTGTATGCTTGACACATTTTAATTTAAAAATGAACACAATTTTGTGTAAATAATCTAGATGTAACATTCGTTTATAATTTGATTTAATTAAAAGTGAAATGTTTTCATGTTATAGGAACTCGAACACTGAAAATATCTATTTAACGATACGTACGCCCACGCATAAATTGAACAGTTCTTTGGGTTTCATTGGTTATATATTCATATGATATTTGTTTTCTGCCCATTAAGGTACACAAATCTGTAGAATGTTAACACAAAGATAACAACAACGAATTGCAATCAAAGTATCAAAAGGAAATTCCAGAAAGAAGAAAAAGAGAAGTGTCACCTGGTGTTAAGCTTTAATAAAATAAATTTAAGAAAATTAAAATATTTATAAAGTGTTTCAATCTATTTTAAAGAAAACACATTTATTCATGTAATAAATATACAAATTATATATGCCCGAACACTTTCGAATAAAAGTACACAACAAATGTTACCCGACCATACAAATGCCTATAGTGTAGACAGTTCCTGAAAGGGGGCGCTTATGTATGAGTAAGCAGGTCATTTAACACGAAAGAATAGTTGGTTGTTAAATTAAAATACGCCTACACAATAGCTTTTTATCACCCGAACACAAAGAGTCTGATAAGTTAGTCGCATATCTTCTCGCTGGCTGATTTTTTATGTAAAGCATAATTAAATTATGATAAAGAAAATATCAATGACAAATATATAACAAAAAACTTATCAGTTTCAAGTCGAAAACTTTTATTTTGATAAAAACTGATAATTAAGAATATAATTAATCATTAAAAAATAACGTTTCGCTAGTGTTCAGTTAACATTATCTGTTGTGTTTTTAAATCATCATAAATACGTGATGAAGTAATTAACTTGAAGTACAAGTTTATTACTGTATTACTTGGAAGTTTAGAAAAATAATTTGTAGCTCATTACATTTTAAGTCGGATATTGCTATGTTGTTAAATATCTTAATATATTTTAGTTGAGGTTAAATAAATCCATATATCTAGTAGATAAAAACCTGAAATATTTATCATAACGTGTCATTATATATTAAATACCAGTGTTATTTCTGAAATATTTTATATTAGAAAGATAAAAGAATAAGCTTTATAACATAGATAAAATCACGAAGTGTACAGAATTTAGATAACGTCAGCTCTCTAACGTTAGTTTTCCAAGTGTATTACATTCAACCGCACCCATTCTATTAGGAATGGGACAGACCAGAGAATGATCCAGTGTTTTCTCTCAGACACCGTGGTTTATAGCTTAGTTCTCATGTCGCCGTTTAGAGATACGCGCCTGTTCATTGCTATGGCCTCCAAAGCTTAGCACATGCGCAATGCAATGCGTGAGCTTCGCTTACTATCTTTGTGAAAAATTCTGAGTATCAGAAATACTTGAAACACCGCTCTAACTAGTTGTAGTGTTGTTTTTAGAATGATTATGTAGTCACATGCGGGTTTGTAAGAAAAAGATAAAACTAATGGTTTAACAAATTTATGTTTCTACATAATAAAAATGCAGAACGAATTTTCACGCATATGCTTTTCCTATACATATTCAAATATTTAACATTTGTATAATGAAATAAAACGATTATTATCAGATGCTAAACACCGACTTTAAAAGTTAAAATATAAATAATTTACCATATTCATAAAGTATCTAGCTGGTTGTTTTCCACCCTATCCCTCCATAATGTATCGAACAATCTTTTTTGTTGTTTTTTGTGTCTGTCAGTCGGGCTATATATACTTCTGTTTATTCCTCTCATTTTCTGTAACTGTTAAATACTGGTTCCTATCAATGTCATTCTGTGCACATGCTTGTTACTAAACAGTAAATATACCTCACTGTATTTATCTGCGTTCCACCCTCCACCACGTGTCTCTTTGTGTGCTTTCTGTGTTTTATTCTCCATCATATGTTGCATTTACCTGTTCCTGTCATTTTGTGTATTGGTCTATATTATAAAACTGTAAATATTCGTGATGACGAAAAATCCTCTTGAAGAAAAAATATATCTCAAGACGTTTGGCACGGGTGTTAACATTTTTATTAAAATAAAGTGGAGAACAAAGTTTCGACCGTCTTCATTTTAATAAGTTTAATACCCATACCAGCTGTCTTAAGATACGTACAAACTGTAAATACGCCTGTTTTTGTGTTGATTGTTTTTTTTGTGCGTTGTTTTTCTCTTTTTAATGTTCTATCTACCTGTTCCTTTACTGTATTGGTCTATGTTAGGAGACTGTAATGTGTTTCTCTGTTTCCATGGGGGTTTTTTTCTGGTGCTTCTATCTCTCTTTCTATTCGATAGTATACAAATGCTTGTTCCTGACATTTTCCGCGTACGTTTATATTACAAGACTGTAAATACGCCTTTAAATATATTGGGGAACCATTTTCTTTGGAATGACTTGCCTACCTGTTTTTACATTTTTCTGTAACTGTACTAGTTACAGGACAATAAATATGTTTTTTCATACTAATGATGAATATTTCTAGTATTTTTCTCTCTAGCAATAATGTATCTAACTATCCTATGTAATTTTATGTATCATTTTCTATCATAAGATAATAAAAGAGTCTCTCTTTCTACAGAACTGTAAATCTGTGTATACATGGTTTGACTCTTGCTAGCACAAAAACTCTACATTTTTGTGTCGAGGATATGCTCTAAGTGTTATGATCAAATCTTACTGTTCAGTCATACAAGAGTTGGTGGTGGATGTTGTTGGAACACATCCTTTTAGTCGTTTTTAGATAGCGAAGCTTATTAAATAACAAATGACATCAATGCATCATACAGTCATGTGAAAAAGTTAGGACACCCAGTGAAATCCTGTGTATTTTTGTAACATATTTGGACATATAGATATTTAATCTAAATTTCAACAATACTGAGAGATTATAGTGATACAACTAAACAATTAAAAGTGAATAAAAGACTTTTCAAGATCTTCTGTAAATGTAGTTCTACAAAAATGCATATTCAAACTGAGGAAAAAGTTAGGACACCTTACTCCAGAATAGCTAGTGTTACCCCCTTTGGTTCAAATAACTGCAGTGAGACGCTTCTTGTAGCCATCTACCAGTCACTGACATCGATCTGAAGAAAGTTTGCCCTACTCCTGAATGCAGAATTCTTTCAGCTGAAAGATGTTTGAGGGGTTTTTTGCATGTACAGCCCGTTTCAAGTCACCTCACAGCATCTCAATGGGACTGATATCTTGGCTTTGACTCGGCCATTCCAGGACTCTCCATTTTTTAAGTTTTCAGTCAGTCCTTGGTGGATTTACTGATATATTTTGGGTCATTGTCATATTTCAGTGTCCATTTCCGTTTCAGCTTTAATTTTCGTAAAGATGGTTTCACATAATCCTCAAGCACCCTCTGATACACAATAGAATTCATGGTGGATTCTATGATTGTGAGCTGTCCAGGTCCTGTTGCAGCAAAGCAGCCCCAAACCATGACACCTTCGCCTCCATGCTTTACGGTTGATATGAGGTTCTTTTCCTGGAATGCTGTATTTAGTTTACGCCAAACACATCCTCTGGTGTCCAAATAATTCAATTTTGGACTCATCTGTCCAAAGGCCCGACATGGCCAAGCGCGTAAGACGTGCGACTCGTAATCCGAGGGTCGAGGGTTCGCGCCCGCTTCGCGCTAAACATGCTCGCCCTCCCAGCCGTGGGGGCATATAATGTGACGGTCAATCCCACTATTCGTTGGTAAAAGAGTAGCAAAAGAGTTGGCGGTGGGTGGTGATGATTAACTGCCTTCCCTCTAGTCTTACACTGCTAAATTAGGGACGGCTAGCACAGATAGCCCTCGAGTAGCTTTGTGCGAAATTCCAAAACAAACAAACAATCATCTGTCCAAAGGACATTATTCCAGAAGTCCTGGTCTTTGTCTACATTCTCTCTGGCAAGCCTCAAAGTCTCATTCAATATGCAGAGTAATGATCTTCTAATCATGTGCACCTGGTGTGATACACCTGTGTGTGAGTTGAGTTATTTTAAGTGGGAATAAATGTGGGGGTGTCCTAACTTTATCCTCAATTAGAACATGCATTTTTGCAGAATTACACTTACAGAAGATCTCTTTTCTTCAGTTTTAATTGTTTAGTTATATTCCTATAATCTCTCAGTATTGTTAAAATTGAGATTAAGTATCTATATATTCAACATTTACAAAAATACACAGGATTTCATAGGATGTCCTAACTTTTTCACATGACTGTACTGTAGTTTAAATGCTGCGATATGGAACAGATTGGGCGTTGTTTAATATTTAACGTACTTACATACAAACCGGAGGATTCATGGTTCGCGATCAGTAACCACAAATAACGCGTTGGACACTTTGATCAAATTCCCGTGTTTATTCAAACAGACGTAGCCCCAGAGTTGCGGTGGGTATTGATAAGTAATTGTTTTACCTCTAGTTTATCAGATCAAAATCATAAACAGCTAGCTATACACAGAGAGCTAACCAATTTTACAGCTTTGAGCAAAACTGCAATTAAAATATCTTGGAAACAAGTGTGACATTGTCTTGCATGCAATATGAAATAAAACTTATTATATAGCACTTGGAGAAAAAGAGGGGAAAATCTGTTCTCAAAACTTACAGTGGCTTATTATAAATTAGCTATGCAATAAGTGGTGGGAAATAATTAAGAACATACACTAATTTATTACGTCCTTTTTTTTCTGAAAAATATCAGAAGTTGTAATGTGATTTTGTCAGAGATCAAAAACGTTTAAGTACACAATAAACAGCTAAAACCAAACAACATAGATCTGTATGCGAAAAAACGTTAACTGCGAATATTTTTCCACATTTTTTGTTCCTCGCTGATACAGCTGTAAGTCTTCGGATTCACAGTGCTAAAGTCAGGAGCTCGATTCCTCTCGGTAGACTCAGCAGACAGTCAGACATGGCTTTGCTATAAGAAAAAAACACCCCCCACACCTGTTAATTAATTGATCTGTTATGGATTAAAAATTAGAGAAAATTGGTAAATGTGAAAAACAAATCTGTAGTTAAGGTGATTTTTATTACAAGTGTCGCTCTAATGGTTTCTAATGCTTTTACAGCTTTCGGCGTTTAAACGATATATTTATATAAAATTTTGTGTGTTTCTATTTCGCTTATTCTTTGCTTTCAAACTGAGATATATGTATATATATACGTAAATATTTATGTACGTACAGTAAACACAAAGGAACCTGATGAATAATGGTTTTTGCTGTAAAGTACAATCACTTTTATTACAAGTTATCTGTCTTGAAGAATCGAAGTTTTGTGAAGATTGAAGTTAGATATTTTTTGAACCTCTGACGATATTGTATTGATATATTCAATCTCGACCTAGAGAAAATGTCATATGATATCAAATTTGACAGTTTCATAAGTTTGCATGACAATTATAGTTACTCCTTTAATTTGTTAACTCTTTTTGGTATATATAGTGACCTTGGTAATTACCATGGCCTATGAACACTGTTTATCATAATGTGCCTGTTAGATTTTTATACTTACAAATAGAAGAAGGCTCGACACTCAGTACAAGATGGTGAATCTTCAACTGCTTTGCTTTTACTTTATCATTGCAGGAAATCATGCTTAAGTAAAGGAAAAAATAAGTGTTTTTGATAAATATCAAAATAATTCTAACAAAGTTCATTTAAATGAATCTAAAATAGAAGTGTTTCAGAATAATTCTGAGAAAGTTTACTTCAGTATATATATATATATATATATATGTTTTCTATTAATATGATAATAATTATCATCAGATAATACATATCCGTCAACTTCTTAATGACGTATAAAATTTCACCGGAAGAACAACGAACCTGGAACATTGTTTTTCCTTTTTGTTTTCTTCTGAAGATTAGTAACTTTTTTTTTTATTTTATATGCTTTAGGATCTTGAGAGCATATGATAAAGACGAAATGTCAAAGGTACTTTTCGGGTTTCTCGTTATATTTTAACTAATTAAAGTGTTTAATGAACAACAGAAATAAAATGGATAAAACGCATTAATTTTAATTTTTTTAATTTTTTATTTCTTTCAATATATAACTAAGTAACTATTATCACAAAGCTACTTAAAGATAAATTGTTTCAAAAATGTTTTTATATTTGTATATTTAAACAACTGAATGTCCATAAAAGTCACAACAGAAAAGTACTTGACACACGTATTGTCTGAACAGGCGAGACACAGTTTATAGTTAATATGCTGGACTGCGGATATAATAATCTTAAGGTTTGAGTCGTCATGTGCTAGTGAACTGTGGGAGAGATATAGCCATAACAGTTACTGAATATTAATAATTTAAGAATATATATCTTGGTGGTGGGTGTCGTTTATTACGTGATAGTTCCACTCTAGCCAGAAGTGTTTAAGTGGACCATAATTACAAGAAAATATCACACTTGTACTTATTGTTATTTTTTTGGTAGTTTGATAGTTCTTGCAAACGTTATTATTTAGTTAAATATTAAATATTTTGAAACCCATAAAGATGCTAGAACTATCCTGTTGAAGCTGAGTATCTGTTGTGGTAAAATGTTTAGCGCGACATCAGAATGTTACTACAAATGAAATCAACAAAGTTATATAAATTAATTTTATGAAAACATTTTAACAGGTAGCCGTTACATGAAAAATGTGTTAACTGTTCAACTTTGTTACGATGTAAATATTTGAGCGAGTTAGGTATTTTTCAGTAATAAATTCAAAATGATACAATATAATTTTAATCTTGTTTTTTGTTTTTGGAATTTCGCACAAAGCTACTCGAGGGCTATCTGTGCTAGCCGTCCCTAATTTAGCAGTGTAAGACTAGAGGGAAGGCAGCTAGTCATCACCACCCACCGCCAACTCTTGGGCTACTCTTTTACCAACGAATAGTGGGATTGACCGTCACATTATACACCCCCACGGCTGGGAGGGCGAGCATGTTTAGCGCGACTCGGGCGCGAACCCGCGACCCTCGGATTACGAGTGCACGCCTTAACGCGCTCGGCCATAATTTTAATCTATAATAAATAAAGGGTTCAAGAATATCACATATTTTACATTTTCAAATTAATTATACTTTCACTCGTATGAAACCGTAATATGTTTTAAGTAGATATAAATTAGTTAAATTACGGAAGTGATGACATTGAAACAATTATTACAAATGTACACTTTGCACTTTGTAAAGGTGGATGGTATTTATATAGGCAAACAATGTTGCTACATTTTCCTAGAACTGTAGTTGTTGTTTTAAATTAAGCACAAAGCAACTCAATAGGCTATTGGTGGTCTGGTATTGAAACCCGGTTTTTAGCGTTGTAGGTCTGCAGACATACCGCTGAGCCACTGGGGATTTTCGTAGAACTCCAAAGAGATTAAAACTTGTCCTAATTGATATTTTTAGTTTTCATTTATATATTTAATTGTGTTACACGCGTTTTACAAAATGTTTATATAAACAAAGAGTTTTATTAACACATTTAACATTTAGCAGTATATTATTACAATTTTCTCTTCTATTTTAATTTGTATAGATACTTTGTTGCATTTTCTGATAATTTACATGTAAAGTAAATTTTTACTTAAAAGTAAATGTAAATAGTGTAAAAAGTAAGTGTAAGTAAATTTTTAATCTTAAATAGAGTATTAAACTTTAAAGATTGATGTAAATAATTATTACTGATCAACATGGAATTAACATATACGTAGTATTTATTTTGTTAAGGTGAGCATGTTTATTCCAAATCAGTGAAAAGTAAAAGGATGTTTTTACCATCTTAACGACATTTCTTCTCCTGTAATTTTTCATAATAAATTTAATAAAACGTTTTTTTCAACCATGTTCTGTAGCTTTATGTTCAACAATAAACGAACAGTTTTTACATTGATAGTTACGAAGTTAGGTGTAAATAACCTCAGTTTGTTTATACAGGGGCGAGAAAGCGACCGGCTTTTGATCAGTCCTTAAAGGATTAGGGATTACAGCACTAAGTTGTTATAAGTTTATTGAGGGATCAGCTGCCTTTCTTGTTTAGCCACTGCGGACATTACGGAACCCTATATGATTATGAGACGTTATAATCTGATGTAAGTGTAACAGGTGTGCTTGGCATGATTTTGTTTTCCTTAAGCCACATCACTTCTTGGTGCGACAAATGGAGGTTAACTTCAAAAGCAAACAAAACACAAGCAACAGGAAAATTACAGAATCACATCTTTGAAGCAATTAAAAATACATTCTCAGATTTCATAAAACAGTACAGACGGTTTCACACTTTTAATAAAAATTGCTAAACAACACCTTATACCTCTTATTCCAACGTAATACACTTATTTTTGAGTCCATATACTATACAATTAATTACCAGAGCATCTAAAACCAAGAAAAAATGCATAAACAAAAGTCACCCCATTCCAAAACTTCACCTATACCGACCATCCATGGGTGGCCCTAAAAAGGAAACAATAAATAGAAAATAAAATAAAAAAGAATACAAGAATAAATTAAAATGGCCTTCCAGGTCTGCACAAGACCTAAATTTTAGTGATAATGAAGATAAATTGACAATATTTAAGACATTGTTCAGATCTTCTTTCGAATACTGAAATATAATAACCTGTAATATATCAAAACGCCTAACACAAAAGTTTAAAAACTATCAAGGTGATACTACCAGCCAAGCATATGTACTTTCAAAATACTCTACGCAATAAAATAACAAAAACCTCGACTCAGTCTCCAAATTACACACAATGAACTAACGCATCGATATGTTGGTATGGGTATTAAGACTTTGACTAAAAAAAGCAGAGAACGACGTTTCAACCTTTTTAGATCATCTTCAGGAGGTCAAAACGTTGTTTTCTGCTTCATTAGTAAAAGTTTTAATACCCATACCAGCCGTTCTGAGATACATTTATATCTCAAATGAGTTTCTCGTCATCAAGAATAACTCATCACTAATCATGCTCAAAATTACTATCGTAAAGCAAAAGATTAAAACTCCCAACAAAACAGTTTCCAACCCAAGTAGCTACACAAAAAATAGGTTATCATACGTGTCTCCGTTCAACTAGATCTCAAAATGTAACTATAATTTAATATTTTCTGTATACTAAAAAGTATATCTTATCCTTTTCTAGGTCCAAACGAAGAGCACCGTTTGGGCAAACTATTCAGCTTCCAAGCAACGAAAGTGTTTTGTTTTTCTCTTGATACTGATGTATATGTAACTAAAAACGTTGTCTTAAGCTTTGCTCTTAGATTACTCTTACAAAACGTAAATGAAAATAAAACATCGGTATCATTGAGTTTATGTGTTCTGATTCCTCCTTTCCTATTTTTAAATTTACCTGTCTCAGTGCCATGATGTAGGGTGTACTTGACAGTGTTTGGGGAGTATTTCAAGTCTGCAGCATTTTGTTGGAGTGTCTAACCAGAATCATATAAAGTTTTTAATGCAATATTTCTACCTTACTATCAATTCTCTACGCTTTTTGAATCGTGATATGACAATAAAAATTAATATATAGTGTTTGTTTGTTTGTTTTGAATTTCGCACAAAGCTACTCGAGGGCTATCTGTGCTAGTCGTCCCCTAATTTAGCAGTGTAAGACTAGAGAGAAAGCAGCTAGTCATCACCACCCACCGCCAACTCTTGGGCTACTCTTTTACCAACGAATAGTAGGATTGACCATCACATTATAACGCCCCCACGACTGAAAGGGCGAGCATGTTTGGCGCGAAGGGGATGCGAACCCGCGACCCTCAGATTACGAGTCGCACGCTTGGCCATGCTGGGCCATATTAGTGTTAAATACTGATTTTATCAAGGTTTATTTGTGAAGTATTATTACATTGATTTCTCTTAGCATATACCATTATCATATGTTAGCTTCTTTCGAAATAGTTACGAAACTGCATAAGGTACCATGACAGTTATTTCATACTGTAAATTTGACCAGTATTTTCATTCAAGCAGAATCCCTATAACATACCGTTGGAACAAGTATATGGCAATTCTAAAGAATGATAAATGTTCTCACCCTGGCTCATTCAGTTGTCAACAGGGATTAATTACTGAAGCATTACCATAGTGTTAAAATTTACATTTAATACTTTTAATATTAATACGTTTAATATGGAAAAATTAGTCTCATAAAATGGAAAGAATGATATTATCTTGTCTTAACACTATTGCACAGTGCTACATGTTTATGAATTTACAAGTTCATTCTACTTATTACATATCCGCTAGTAAAACAGCTGTTTGTCTACGGACTTATACTGCTATAAACCGGGTGGACGGAGCAAAGATATCCCTTTATGTATTTTGTTTGTTTTTTATTATAGCAAAGCCATATCGGGTTATCTGCTGAGCCCACTGAGGGGAATCGAACCCCTGATTTTAGTTTTGTAAATTCGTAGACTTACCGCTGTACTAGTGGGCATGTATTTTGTGCTTAGTAACAAATGATAAATTTTTACACTCAATTTTCATTTATAATAAAAGTCTCCAGGTTTATCAGCAGCTTCACTTAAAAGTTCTGTAATTAAAAATTGAAAAACGTCGCTACCAGAGCGGCTTCAGAAATATTGAACAAATGTAATTCTTACTCAGATCATCAAAAAGGCCGATGCGCTCTTATCGACACCCTCTGAACCATGACATAGCATGATCGGAGTTAACTTATTGTATTACTGTCAGGAATTATCAAAGAAACTGACAGCGGGGTCGGGGTCAACTTGCTTCCTATATAATACACAGAGAAATATATACGTCTTAGGCGCCGACACGGAAACGTTGTGTCATGTGTCAGGTCATATGTAATAGGCCTGTTATTAGCAAATGTCTTCAGTTTCAGGAGAAACGTGCTGACAAGCTGTCGAGATACATCGTTGGAAGACATCAGATTACAAGGTAAGAAAAACTAAAGCTAATACTGTAAAAATTACTCAACTTTATAAAACGACTTTTCGTTATGCTGATGTTCAGAGGCGTATTTTAAACTTCAAACTATTCAGAACATTCTTCTATGGGCCCCGTTCATATTGATCAGTTTCATAATCATCAAAATAACTTTAGATCTTTTCTAAAACTCTGGAAACGATTTAATATGTTGTTTTAGCATATATAAACTGAGGTTTATTCAGATCTGTCTTCTTTTTACTGGATAGACAAAAACTTAGTATTATTATAAAAAATATGTTTTTGCATAAAAATTAATAATATTCCTATACAGTTTAGGTGAAAAAAATAATATTAAATTCATTAAATTTGACTCTCGGATCTTGCCTATTATTATGACCCGGCTTGGCCAAGCGTGCGACTCGTAATCTGAGGGCCGCGGGTTCGAATCCCCATTGCGCCAAACATACTCGCCCTTTCAGTCGTGGGGACGTTATAATTGTGATAGTCAATCCTACTATTCGTTGGTAAAAGAGTAGCCCAAGAGTTGGCGGTGGGTGGTAATAACTAACTGCTTTCTCTCTAGTCTTACTTTTCTAAGCCCCCCCAGTGGTTCAGCGGTATGTCTGCGGACTTACACGCCAAAATCCGGGTTTTGATACCCGTGGTGGGCAGAGCACAGATAGCCCATCGTGTAGCTTTGTGCTTAATTCAAAACAACAACAACTACACTTCTAAATTAGGAACGGCTAGCACAGGTAGCCCTCGAGTAGCTTTGTGCGAAATTCAAAAACAAAACCTATTATCATTATTTTTACGGCAAAATTCTGAAAATGAGCTCCGTTGTACTTTGATTCTGACTTACCCAACTAATGAAAAAACTTCTGCAGACGTTTATTACAATGTATAAATCGCAGTATTTCTTGGTAGCTGCAAAACTATTGTATTAAATCCATCATGAGAAATAAACTATACATTAGAATGTTTCTTTAAAGTACAGATTACTGAATTGAGAAATTGTTAGAATTCTTTGTTCCCTCCACACTGGTCATTTCCTTTCACCGTAAGTAATATCATATTCCACTTCAGCAAATACATTCCTTTTCTCTTAGCCAGTAGCGAAAATGTTGATAACGTTTTTTTGTTGTTGGGTTTTTATGGTTTCCAAACTAAACTCATATTCGCTGGAAACAGTTTACGAATAGCGTATTACAAATATAAGTCGAAATTTTATTCTAAGATATTTTTTAATGTATCAATGAGCATCGAATCTATTTACATTTGAGGGAAGTGTTTTTAATTCTATTTGCGTCTTTCTCTGGGAAAATGGGTATTGTATTCTTAGTTATTTGCTTGTTTGAGAGTAAGCACAATGCTACAAAATGTTCAACATGGGTATCAGAGCTTGGAGTTTAGCGTTGTAAGTCCACAAACATTCCGCTGTGTCATTTATACTTCGATCTCCAAATACTGCCAAAAGACTGAAGCCTGATAAGAAGTACAAAAACTGGACTGTTAATGATTGGAAAAGGGTGTTATGGATGGGTGTGTTCAAGATTGCAATATTTGATTAAAGAGTAGGTTGTACGTCCCTTGGGAGAAAAGTGAAAGATACTTATCTCAATGTATAGCACCTATCCTCAAGCAAGGGGGAGGCAATGCGATGATTTGAGAGGTGGTTTTCTGCTGAGGCAACAGGAGATATTTGCAAAATAGATGAAAAAATGGGCCAGCACTATTATCATCAGATACTAATCCATCATGGTATACTCAGTGGTTTACACATTATTGGTAAATGATTCTACTACAAAGAAGAGAATGACCCAAAACTCTCATCCAATTTACGCAGAAATTACTCAGCTAATAAAGAAGCTGCTGAAGTATTCAAATGATGAAATTACTATTAAAGAGCTACACGGATCTGGAGCTTGATAGATCAAAAACTTTATGTGTCAAACTTACTTTCAAATAAATTTTATAGGAGTGTATTATGGGCAATTGGAGCAAATATCCAAAGGACGCTTTGATTAAATAAGTTGCAACAATGCCTGAAAGACTATCTGCAGTTATTAAAGAAAAAGGGTGAATTGTTTCTTTTGAATTTCGCACAAAGCTACACGAAGGTTATCTGTACTAGCCGTCCCTAATTTAGCAGTGAAATACTAGATGGAAGGCAGCTACTCATCACCACCCATCGCAAACTCTGGGACTATTCTTTTACAAACGAATAGTGGAATTGACCGTAAATTTACAACACCCTTAGCTGAAAGAGCAAGCATTTTTGGTGAAACAGGGTTTCAAAGTTGCGACCCTCGGATTACGAGTCAAGCGCCTTAACCACCTGGCCATGCGGGGTCTACCAGCTTGATAAATGTTTAGTTTATTACTTCTGAATGCTAGGCCTAACATGACCAGGTGTTAGAGTGCTGTGAAGATCAGTTTCAACTTTAAGTTTAATATACTGTTGTTATATTTGTGTGTTTCAATGCCACATAATAAGTGTGTGGCTAAGCATCCAAATTTTTCTTGAATGTTTAGAGAAACTATTTAAATGTTATAAATTCCAAGTCATAACAGAGCAGATAACGCTTAATTTGCAATTCTGTTATAGAGGACTATTGATTGATTACTTAGTTAGTAACTTTATGAGTCTGTTACAATCACGCAATTAGTCAGTTTTGTGATTATTAGGTTTCAATGAATTACTACAGAATAGTATTATACGAGCAGGAAATATTAGCAACTAAAATTGTTGTATAAGCATTTATTGTTAACTGTATATCTGTTAAACATACTGTAATGGTAATCAGTGTTATAACTTGTATTGCTTCACTTCAACTTTGCACTTATTGACATCTTACCTTTTGATTTTGAATTTCATTTTGTTAGAGTTAATGTTTTAATTCAGCTTAGTTTTTTATTTATTAATTTTTATTTATTTTTTCTGAAAGGTAGTATATTTATTTTCTGCTTAACCTGTAAAATTTCAATAACGACTCTTCAACTTTAAATATTATACTTTGATTTTAGCACACACTTAACAAGTGTATGTTCTGTATCTGTCTATTGCTTATTCCCATTCACATTCTTTTAAAGATAGTAAAAAAGCAATTTTTTTCTACTTTTATTTCTCTTTTCAGCATAGATACTATTCAAGTGACAAATACAGCTAACGTTAAAGGGATATTTTCGTATATTATTTTCTTCCTAGACAAAAGAACTACCATTACCATGTAGAAACTGCAGTTTCTTAGTTCATATGTGGTAGCATTGTATGGTACTGCAACTATCAAGAGAGCCCATTTTGATTGTAGTGCATGAGTCATTATAATCTATCTAATACTGGTGGTATGTGTGATAGTATGTAACCTTGAGATATACATATATATGGTAATATACGCATGTTGAATGTGTATGTGAGTGTTGTATGCCACGAATTAATTACACGCGTAAGGCGTACGACTCGTAATCCGAGGGTCGCGGGTTTGTCCAAAAACAAACAAACAAACAATAATAACAGAGATAAGTCTGTCAAGTAATGACTGGTGGAAAGTTGAAATGCTTATTCTGAATGTGGAAGCCCTGAGATGCATAGTGAACTGTGATTGCTGACCAGCAAAACATTATTGGAAGATACAGTGCAAACTGTGAGATTTTTTTCAGTTTTAATAATTAAAAATATAGCTAGTGCGAAACTCTTTATTAAAATGATAAGAGTAACAGGTAAACTCATTTTCTTCCTCTAAAGAGAAAACATGGATTTACAAGCTGAGGGTTAATCTGGTATTTTCAGATGAGTAGTGACGGATATCTTTGATTGGAATATATTGAAATAGTTATAAGTAAGCATGATAAAATATAAAAGCTGAAATCCACAGAAAGTAGTGTATGTTTCATACCAGACAAAACTTTGTATCCAGTGTTATTTCACTTTGATACAAAACATTCAGTTATGAAAACTACATTAATTTGTAAACTTTCAATTTCAGGTTGATCAGTCGGGGTGTCTAAGATAAGACTCTATACATAGACCTATAGTACAAGTTCAATTATATTTTCAGAAATAGCATTTGCATGTTGAATATTTCAAACTGGACAAACAAAGGCTGTAAAACGACAGCACGAAATATTCCTGTAAGCTTTTGAATGAAAAGCTTTATATTTTGACAAAAGCAAAATTTATATAAGGTTAACACTTAGAAAAATATGATTTTATCTTCTTTAAGTGTTCCGTGAATAATTAACAATAAAGTTAAACAACCATATGATGTACAACACCTAAATGAACCAAAATAACCTTTCTAAGAAATTAAGTTTGTTAACTGCACATCAGATTTGTATGTTTACAGACAGTAACTTGAAACTGATACATTGATTTAAAGGGTCATAAAACGGATATTTGAATCATGAAGAGTAATCATAGACCTAGTTTAAAAGAAATATTATTGTGAATCTTTACGATCTCAAGTTGTTACTTAATTTGATTGTACATTAATCCAGCCCTGTTAGTAAACACTTTCTGATCATCCGTTTCAAAAGAAGATATAGCTACAATTCATGATTGTATAGACTCAGAGTATGACAGAGATAGAAAGTAACACATTCAGTTAAAGTCACAGTGACTTGAACTAAATTGAATCTTAAAAAAGTCTATTCGATGGGAGATGTTGATGTTTATGAATTTCTATGATAAGAAGCTGGAGGATGGCACTTCTACAATAACTAACCTGTTTCGATTATTTGTGTAGGAATCAGTTTTTGCAATTTTACCTCTTTTGTTTTCCCCGTACTGGACTTGGACTCTGTATGGATCGATTGACAATCAGTCGTTGTTGTTGCTGTTTTGAATTAAGCACAAAGCTACACAATGGGCTATCTGTGCTCTGCCCACCACGGGTATCGAAACCCGGATTTTAGCGTGTAAGTCCGCAGACATACCGCTGAGCCACTGGGGGGCGACAATCAGTCAGTTGCGAGTATATTTTTTATATTTTTTTCTTTTTTAATGCGATCATAGATGTCTCATACGACCGATCAGAGATCTGCATATTTTGGATAACATCCATATAGCAGTGGAAATAATGCAGGTGATTTACATGAAACTGTGTTGTCTGTTGCATGAAATACATTTCTTAACCCTCCTGAATAGCTTACCCACTCAAACAGCCACTTGCATCTCATCCTTGCTTAACCACCAGTTTTACTGCAGATTTATTTTTAGCAATTAAGAAAAACTGGACGACTATAAAATGGTTACAAATGCTTCTAGTGCCAGCCTAACATTTCTGCTATAATAGTCGTTCCCAACCAGGCGTGCGAAATAGCATTCCAGGGAGTAAGAGATAACATTTGTTTTGGCTACCATCACCTTTATTCTCAAATAAATAATTGCTGTGAGGGGTGCGAGAACATATTAAAATTTTTTAGGGGTGCTGGGCGTAAAAAAGGTTGGGAGCCACTGTTCTGGAAGATGCACAGGCCATTGACAAATATGAGTTTAACTATGTATTGTCTGACATGCAGACTCTGGTGGAAGCTACAAATAGGTTAGCACTAAGTTTTCTATAATTCACTACCGTTGTTCCGTCAACCTAGAAGCTGCTAAACAATTATCACCTGCTGCCAAACAGTATTCATTATACAATACACTAGTGTAATTTAGTCTTTTGGCAAGGTGGACTGAATCTTTAGCCCTATATAAAAGTAAGGTTAACAAAAAGCTAAAACGGAAAATATCCGTCTGTGATGAAGTAATAACTGCAGAAGGCTAAGGCTAAACTAGTTTACACCGAGAACCCCTTCATCAGAGGAGAAGTAATCATCCAGAAGACCATCACTATAAGCCATAGTTCCAATATCACCACAGAATGTTTACAACTGAGATTCCAATGAGTGACATTTAATACTATATATTTTATGCGTTATTCTTTCTTTTTAAATTTTGATTAGAACTCTTAACTTAAATATTGTTAACCACCACATCATAGTAGCATTTCATATAAAAGAAATTCAACAATTTCCTACACCATGTAAAATTAGAAGCTATTGTCCTTCACATCGCGATTTGATGTACAAGTGTTTAATATAAAAGAAAGTTTGTTTGCTTGTTTCTGAATTTCGCGCAAAGCTACACGAGAATTATCTGCGTTAGCCATCTCAAATTTTCTACTGTAAGACTAGAGGAAAGGCAGCTAGTGATCATCACCCGCCGCCAACTCTCGGGCTACTCTTTTTCCAACAAAGAGTGAAATGACCGTCGCATTATAACGTTCCCACGACTGAAAGGGCGAGCATGTTTGGTGCAACAGGTATTCGAACCCGTGACTCTTAGATTACGAGTCGAGTACCTTGATCACCTGGACATGCTGGACCTAAAAGAAAGTTATCGTGACACTTCTTCGATAACCTAAGCACTTATATTTAACTAAGCATTTTGCTCTTGTGCACAAACAAACTTGTATTTGTATACCTATATGCATACATATATACAAATATATTTTAGTGAAAACAATTACATTTTAATGAAGTTAAATAGTAAAATAAATAAAATCATAAAGTTTGGTTTGTTTTGAATTTCATGCAAAGCTACACGAGGGATATCTGCATTAGCCGTCCCTAATTTAGCAAACTAAGACCCTCACCACCCAGTGCCAGCTTTTGGGCTACTCTTTTACCAACGAATAGATTGACCGTTACATTATCACGTTCTCACGCCTAAAAGGACGAGCATATTTGGTGTTACGGGGATTCGAACCAGCAACCCTCAGATTACGAGTCAAGTGCCTTAACCACCTGGCCATGCCGGGCCGAAATAATGAGGAAATGCGTTGAAAACAACAAATCCAAACGTCTGACTAACTATAATATTCGTTATTTTAACTAAAAAAACAAGCTGAAACAAAATAAAACAAACTTCACCAACTGAAAAGATCTAAGGTTACAAACTACAATGTGAGATTATAAAATGTACCCTAAGTTTTGGGGGTGACTATTGAAGTTGGATACACCAGTCTATCATTCTTAACCTCCATTCACCAGCATCACATAATAAATAAAGAACAGCAATAGATACGGAATTAGAAATAGAAGTTAGGAGAGCGAGATGTTGGTACTCAAAACCACAACGTCCCACATTTATATCGCTCTTCACTGCTTGCAGAAGCAACTTACACTAGCTTCACAATCAAACTAACATATTTTCCATTCATTGGATTTTCAAGTATAAATGAGGAGTGGTTAAGAATATTATGAAGGCAAAGAGAAGAAACAAGTAGTTTGTAAAACATATCTGGTGTTTACTACATGCTTTTGTTTTTGTTGAATGAACATTTCACACTCACTTAAAGAATATGGAAAGTTTTTTTGCATATGCAGATTTCTAGCTATCTGTAGTGTATAGGTTTGACAATAAAACATTTGACAAGGAATGTGGTTAATAGAGCAATATGTAAAGAAACACGGTGAGCTACTCCTTTGGCAGGTCAGGAGATATCTTAAGGATATGTCCTTTGTTATTTTTTATTTGAATGACCAACAATGGCCTAGGCCACATATGTATTGTGAGAGATGGCATTATAGAACCTCATACACCATGCGATCCCAAACTCAATCAGAGTCGTCTTATTCTCTGTGATATGGTTTCTGACTTTCTTCAAGCTATTATAGTTTCTACTCTTATCTTTGTGGCTATTAGTGTGCCTGAGAATACCTACTCCACATGTATCTGAATAAAATATTATAATGGACTAAAAATTTGTGCTTATAAATATAGGACGTTGCCATAATCTTTCTTCATGGCTTATGTCTCATATTTTTCTATAATTAGTATTCAATAAAAATAATTGATTTTTCAATTGATATTAAAATACTTCTGTAAAATAAGAAGGACATAGGATCTGATTTATTTAATCAAATATTTGTTATAAAAGTCAACCACTCACGAAAAAAATATGTAAAAGCATCAGTGTTTTGCAATTTATTTTCATGAGCACATATTTAGGTATCACTACACATTCTCGTGGGAAATATTTTTGCACTATTGAACATGTTAGTAGAAGTTTGCAGTGATTTTTTTATTTGGTAGGTCAAGTGATACCTTAAGAATTAACGTCTCTCTTTTTCCAAAGAGAATGAGCAACAGTCATGGGTATTTGTATAAATAATGCAATATGCTGTCAATCTGGAACAGATTATTTTAGATCTCACAGATATTTCTCGAAGCATCAATAAATGTATCATCCTTCATTAATACAATCAAATCAGAGGAATAAGATCCATTCAATAGTACATTTTCAGCCAAATCTGTTATTTCCCAGAACATACCCAATTATATCTGAGAATACACCGAATAAGTAGGAAGGAGAAAACATTGGTGCCATAACCACAGGATTTGTTTTTACAGTGTTTTACATTTATTTTGGTGAGTGCATTTCCCTGTACTCTTTAAATTTTTGTATTGAACGCTTTAGTTTAAAAAGAATGCCATTTACATGAGTTAAATATTTTGCGTCCAAGATAAAGAGTTGGTCACTGAGTTTTTAGATCGTGAAGAAGTCCTCACTTGGACAACAGACTTTTACCAATGCTGCAAATGTTTGAATTTTTCATAGTGACGCCAGAGTTGGGAAGAATAACCATCAGCATCCGTTGCAAATGAAATGGCTGATTATATTAGCTCATTGAGAATCAACTTCCATTAGCTGAAACAGTGAACATCAACTAAAGAAGCTGATGATTTATGAAGCAGTTGAGTTATACTGCCATGGAGACAACGAATTAAAGAAAAACCTGGAATAGTAGGGAAATGATGGGCAAGTAACTCGCCATTCAGCAACTTAAGAACAGAGACATAACGTTTATTCAAGCTAAGGTCACTCCTCAGTGTCTACAGAATGACGACATGGTGTTAACTGAGAGTCCATGAATAAAAACATTATGCTACAATCAAAAGTCTCCATAACAGAGCCCAAATAGATCTCTTCCTACAATGTTTCAGGGTGAAGTTCAGTAGGACATGTACTGAAGCGTTTATAGCAGGTCAAAGTTTGAAGCAGGTGGGTCAGAAACAAATTGTTCGATGCTTGGTCTTGAATCTGGATGAACCATCTCTAACTCTATTGAGCAATTGAGTGAAGACTGACTTTGAGGTTGAGACACATCAATATTTTGACCCATTGGAGAGCCAAACTCAGGTTGATTTAAAGGCTCATCAGATGAGCCACACTAAGCAATTTGCCACTTAATGAATGAGATGCGCCATTTTCATTAGGAGGCATATCCTACGATGACTTAGCAAATTTCAAAGATACTCTTTCAATGTGAAGTACCTTATCTTTTTCTATAGCAAAATAAGTGAGGAGAGGAGTTTGAAAGAAATGCATTAGACAGCTTGTGTAAAATATTTTGGTGGTCAGTCTTGCTTTTTTAGTGCTTGATATGCGCATAAAGGTACATGGGCAAGAGATAGAGTATTTTGTTGATATAGTAACTTCCAGGATACTGTTTGATGAGGCAATGGGGCCCATGCATGGATTACTGCTTCTTATCCAGAAAGATGAAAATATAACCGTTATATGTTAGAGGGGTTGGTGTGGTTAATATCTAGCTTATGACTAGAATGGCCATCAGCATATCGAGTAAAACAGAAGTGACTAAAATTACTAGTTGATTGTAAAAGTATATTTGATTCAACACAGTAATAGAAGCTTAGCGAGTTGCTAGTCGAATATGCTGATAAATATATTTGAGTGGGTTGAACAAACATTATTTGCTGCCTTGCCATCACATAAAGATAGATTATTCAGTGTGATTAAGCTAGACGATTCTTAGGAGTACCCGGAGTACTGCCAGTGCTGATATACAGTGAATTAAAAAACACACAATTATTGCAACAGAAAGATTGACAAGATTCTGTGTTAGTTTCAGTCTGGTGAATGTGATGATTTGTATTGATGTCCTTTCTCTCCCAAAGATTGATGAATGTTCGAATGCAATGAAAAGTTTCCAACAGTTTAACACTTCAGACCTGACAAGTTGAACTAATTTGGCGAGAACGGACCTAAGACTATTCTCAACACTTAAGACAGTTTGCATGATTTGATGACATGCTATTCGTATTGTGTAATGGTCGCAATGAGAAAAAAATGTATGATTATATCGGTGAATTCCTAGCGTTTGGCAGCATATTTGAATCTGCTGTTATCAAGTAGAAAGTCAAGTTCGAAGCTGAAACATCTACCTACATGTGGAATATCTTGGTCGCAGTGTGGAAAGAGATGGAGTTTCTACTAACTCTACAAAGATTATAGCAATACAAGACTGGTTACAGTCTGTAACCAAACAAGAACTACATTCTCAGTTCCTGCAGTGGACACACCAGACAGCTCAATGTGTTCTTTTTTTTCTAAAATAAATATTATTGTAAAGCCGAGCATATTACATAGAAGTGGAACATGTGTTTTTTTTTCTACTTGCAGGCCAGATGATACCTTGAGTAAATATAATATCCATTATTTTCCCAAAGGATGGGTAGATAATGAGCTCCAAAAAGGATGGCATTATTTTTCGTGATTATAATGCAGTGTTTTCTTAGTCTAAAGACCCAATTATTCATAATATCACTCATTTTGATTGTTTTGTGTATTAAATAAAGATTTTTTTCACGTGATTTTCTATATGTTCATTTTATTCTGACTGAAATGAGAGCAAAGAAAGAAATTGAACCTCTACAGAACTTACACAATTACTCTTTATGGAAGCCTGATAATACTTCAAAATACTGTTACTTCCTTATGGAAGCCTGATAATACTTCAAAATACTATTACTTCTTTATCGGAGCATTGCTGCACTCTAGCGTGAAAGTGCTCCAACTTCGTTTGTTTAATCCAAATGTAAAAGAAAATGACGAATTACACTCCAAAGCTGTACAAGATATCACTTTAAGTGAAAACGACGAGGAATAGAAACTAAGCAAAAACTGAAAGATCTGCTGAATGCTTGCATGTAAAATAAACACAAAGAGAGCTTTAGGTCAAACACTAAACCAGAAAACAAAAATTACAAATTAAACTGAGCTCTCTTGCACAAGAATAAACTTAAAGATGCAAGTTAGCTTCAATCTCTTATCATACCCAAGCTTATCTTCTATACTAGTTATCTCACTTGGATAGCAGGAGGTGTGCAGACCAGATTGTGATAGCTCTGAAAGTTATCACCGACAAGAATAGCCCAACTTGCTAACTAAATGCTGCTTTAACACTTCCCGTAAGAAAAACAGATAAATAAGCTTTCATTTTGCTTAAAACTATTAAACTGTTACTTAGGAAAATATGAAGCTAGAAACTCTCTGAGTGGCTCCCTTTATCCTCGAAAAGAAATAACAAAAAACATATTTTCAATTTTTTTCCTTTTTGAGTAAAGGGGTGATTTGCTTGTTTTAACTCAAAGCCATACTTTAGGCTACCTGTCCTTTGTTCACACATGAAATCAACCACTCATGTTAGCATAAACTTACCCCTAACTTACCGGGAAACCTAGGGAAGTGGAAAACATATAGTATTTTTCCAAAGTCTATTTGTTTCTAGTTAAGCACAAAATTACACAAACGGCCACCTGTCTTCTGCCTATCAGAAGTCTACAGACATACCACTATGCTACTGGGAGACTGTCCCCATAGTCTGGTGCAACATGGTGGGCCATAAGCTTCATATAAAGAAAAAATTGAATTATTCTATAAAAATAAAAATAAATATATATGGTGGAATACATTTTTGGCTAATAGGGTCCACGCGACACCCTTAGAAGAATCCCTCTCTCCAATTTTTGACTGCAAAAATAAAACTGTGTAATTTTCTCTCTGTCAAAGTGCGGTATTGTAAATATTCATTAGAATAATTTAGACGTCTATCTGTTTTCCTAACTTGATCCACGTTCTAATTGTTTAATGGAAAGTTCAATCTATAATTGTGAAAACTTCTTTAATTTTTTTCTGTAATCTTATATACCTGCTAATTGGACAATTACATAGACCTACGAATTTAAACTTCATGAAAATTGTTTTGGTTTTAATAACAGACTTCCGCACTTCGGTCACGCAGATTTTGAAAACGTTATTCGCTTTATTTTACCACGTAAGGATTTTGTTTTTAAATCGGAAAGAAAAAGCTCTCACTTACTTTAAACGTTTATTTCGTTTACCATAATGAACATTTTGTATTATTATGTTTGGATTCTAGAACAATTGATAAGACTTTCACTTCGCGATTGGTCTAGGGAAATCAGTAGCCAGTATAGTCAGTATTTTAAGTACAACAAGATGTAACCCGATTTCAATGAAAATTATTTACTTTTGTTAAAGTACATATAACGTTTTGTTACCAGTTTTTACCAAATGTTGGTTATTTTTCTGCTGATGTCGGGAATATATGGTATGCACCACTATGTGGTTTCGTGATTTTTTTATTCGTGCGATATTTTACTTTCGTTAGTTGCTAATACCAAATATGACGTTTTGTGAAAAAAAACAAAAAAACTTGTACGTTACGGAGAAAAATTGACATCGTTTTCGGATTCAGGGAACAGGAATAAGTGTAAAACATGTAAAATGTCCAGACATAGAAGAGAGCTGTGTAATCATTAACTAATTATTTGATGGTACGATAGATTAGTTGTTTGTTGTGTGTGACATTATTCCAAAGTAAATAATAATTGTTCTTCTTTTCATACACATGTTTTTGTTACTTTCTCAAACAACTCGGAGGGAAAATCCTCCTCCAAACTACTATTTCTTATACATCGTCGTAATGGGCCTATGAACATTTTTTTTGTGCTGAAGGAAGAGTACACACTAATGTATCTCCCTTATAGTAAAGCAGATATATGTATTACTTTATCGTAGTGTTATATTTAAAACTTTCACAAATGTAAAAGGCTGTACATATCTTTTTACATTTTTATCACAGTTGAAGTCGCGCATGTTTCTAGAGAAAACCGACATATACTAAAACAATTATTTTTAAAATCTATTGTCTTATGGCCGAGCGCGTTAAGGCGTGCACTCGTAATCCGAGGGTCGCGGGTTCGTGCCCGCGTCGCGCTAAACATGCTCGCCCTCCCAGCCGTGGGAGGTGTATAATGTGACGGTTAATCCCACTATTCGTTGGTAAAAGAGTAGCCCAAGAGTTGGCGGTGGGTGGTGATGACTAGCTGCCTTCCCTCTAGTCTTACACTGCTAAATTAGGGACGGCTAGCACAGATAGCCCTCGAGTAGCTTTGTGCGAAATTCCAAAACAAACAAATCTATTGTCTTAACCCACCTGGCCATATCGGGCCTACTTTATATTATTTTGTGTTATCTAATTTGCTAAACATATATATATGTACTATCTATTATTTTCGTTTTTTTCTTATCAAACTCGCATAACTCGTTAAGTAATCTTGACTCTTAATGTTTTCTTCATTCAATTAATTGAACTCATACATACTAAACTTAATAAGTTTCGGTGCAATCTGTTTCTCTTTGGCACCATTCCAACAATTCAAAATCTGGTTATTTTTATTATATTTATAATACAACCTTTTAACATTTATTTTTTAGTATTTCGGGCCTGGCATGGCCTAGCGCGTTAAGGCGTGCGCTTCGTAATCTGAGGGTCACGGGTTCGCGCCCGAGTCGCGCCAAACATGCTCGCCCTCCCAGCCGTGGGGACGTTATAATGTTATGGTCAATCCTACTATTCGTTGGTAAAAGAGTAGCCCAAGAGTTGGCGGTTGGAGGTGATGACTAGCTGCCTTCCCTCTAGTCTTACACTGCTAAATTAGGGACGGCTAGCACAGATAGCTTTGTGCGAAACAAATACTTTTTAGTATTTCATTTGTAAATTTATTCAGTTATAGAATTCACTTGAACATTTTCCAACATTATATTATATTATATTATTATATTAATGGTATTAATTTCTCCACTTTTTCTTTCTTCGTTTTCTTTTTAAGCTCCAATGATTGTGGAAGAATATTCTTTAGGTCATATTCTCACTGCTTGACATTAACACTATACCAAGCAAAACAAGAATACAAGTTAATACATCATAGCCTATAATAATATCATGCCTATTTGATGAAAAATTGACTATATTGTTTCTAAAATGATTCATTACCCATAACATCATTGTTTTCGTTTAAAAGCAAGATTGACTAGTTGAGTTCGCTGTTTGTTTTGAATTTCGCACAAAGCTACTCAAGGGCTATCTCCGCTAGGCGTCCCTAACTTAGCAGTGTAAGACTAAAGGGAAGGCAGCTAGTTATTACCACCCACCGCTAACTCTTTGGCTACTCTTTTACCAACGAATAGTGGGATTGACTGTAACATTATAAAGCCCCCATGGCTGAAAAGGCAAGCATGTTTGGTGCGACCGAGTTGAGTTTACGATAAGCGATTTAATTTCGAGTTGATGTAGGTACAATGTTTTGTAAAAACAGCAATGTCCGATATGAATCCGCTAAAGTTATATTGTTTGCAATGATCAAAATCTGTAAACCTTCCTGGTTTACATCTAAGGTTACCGTTAATCACAATTATAACTTTCGAGGTTTATAATACAGTAACTATAGCAAACCAATAACACATACTATTTTGGCAACAAATTTAGAGATGCTACAACGATGAGACTGCAATTTATGTTAAAGCAGAGCAAATAGAGCTTCGAAAAATGAAAATAAGAAAAGAGAAAATAAAAAGAAAAACTTTTTAGCATTTAATAGCGAAAATGTGAACGCTCTGAAATTAGCCTAAATACCAGCTGGCCAAAAGTTTAAGACATACCAAAAAGAAGTCCTAAGCAGGGTAGGAAATGCTCAACAAGAGGTCTCAGTAGTGAGTTGCACGGCCGTCATTGCGAATAACTTCAAGCATTTGCCTTGGCATGGTCGATATAAGCGTTTGCAGAAGCCTGGCTGGAACGTTATTCCAAGTGGTGAAAATGACTTCACGAAGATCATGTACTGTTTGGAATTGACGTCCATTTCTATAGACTTCTCTTGCCATCCACCCCCAAATATTTTCAATGGTGTTCAGTTCAGGCGAACACGCTGAATGGTCCAAAAGAATCACGTTATTCGCCATGAAAAAGTCCTTTGTCCTCTGGCATTGTGGATTGCAGTGTTGTCTTACTGAAAGATCCAGTTATTTCTACACATGCCAGGGCCTTCAGCCAATAAGGATGCTTTCTCCAACATGCTGCTGTTTGACGCTCCTACATAACCTGAAGTTCCATTGTTCCATGGAAGGAGAAAACATCCCAAACCATGATGGAACATCCTCCACTGTGTCGTGTAGAAAATGTTTCTGGTGGGATATCTTTACCGTACCAGTAACGTTTAATTTTTTTTCATCATAAAAAACCTTCTTCCACTTTTCTCGACCCATATTTGGTGCTTCTCACGTTTAACCGAGATGTTTCGTGGTGTGAGAGGCGTGGCCTTTGAAGACGTTTACAGTTTTTAAAGTCTTTCTCTCGTAGATGTCGTCTTATTGTTCGTAAGCTGCATTCTGCGTCCGTAAGGGCCTTAATTTGGTTCGACGATCGACTGGTGTCTTGCCGGACAACCTGTCGAGTTCTCCTACTCAACGCCGGTGAAATTTTCTTGGCCGACTGCTTGAAATTTTTGTTCCGTATCCCTCAGGGTCTTTTAAGAAATTTGCAATAGCAGTTTTACTAGGCCCAATCTCACAAGCGATGGCACGTTAAGAGAGATCTTGCTTTTCCAGCTCGACAATTCTGCTACGTTCAAACTCTGTTAATTTTTAGCCTTTGCCATGTTTTTACCCAATGTAACACAGGAGATGTTAGTGAGAGATGTTGACAACACTAATGCTTGAACACAAATGACTAAATTTCGTTACGTGTTAACCAATTAACGCTTCGTTTCAGTATGGTCTTGAACTTTTGACCAACTAGTATTTAGGTTAATTTCATAGTGTTCACATTTTCCCTATTAAATGCTAAAGAAGTTTTTTTATTTTCATCTTTCGAAGCTCTACTCAAATAATTTGTTGAGTCTAACAATGCAAAATGCATATATTTTTCTTTATGTTCATTGGCTTTAAGATTTTGGCCAGCAGTGTATGTGTGAAGAAAGGACAATGTCCAGTTAGTAAAGATATTTTAATCAATTAAAAGTATAGAAACTAAGAGCAACATCCATGGGTTTATCAGATCAAATTGTCTAATAAAACTCCAAAATAACTAAAAAATTTGAATAAAGAACAGTTTACTCTTGATAGAGGACATAAATCATAGAACAGAAAGATTTCAATTGTAAAATAAAACGATATATACCAGAAATTGCAAAAAGAAAATCTTCAGGAAATAAAAACTGCTATAAGCTTGAAAAACGTGAACATTAAATTCAAGATTTTGATGACCCAACCATTGATAATAAACCCAGGAGACAACAGCATGATGAAGAAAATACTCCACCTGCCCTAACTAGACTAAGTAGTGCATTACCGAAAGAAAATAGTCAATGAGTCAATAGGTCAACTGATGGAAAGTTTCGCATAATATTGATCAACACTGGCTCTACAATTACCGTTATTTATCTTTATATGGTAATGAATGTTGGAAAATTACCTACAATTATTAATCAGGAAGATGCAAGCAGCAATGAAGTTCCAGCAACACGAAAGCTAGAAGTCACTCATGCAAAGGTAAGCTTTTCTATGCAACATATAGGATGACTGACATTAAGGAAGGATGAATATCAAGAGTTAGTTTCTTATTAAAACACAAATATTTGATTTCAAGTAGCTTCATAGTCTGTGACCAAGAAATTCTTGTGTATTGGTTGCAGTTACAGCAACAGAGGTTGAACTTACAGTGATAAGAAGAATAAGGGTTTTATTTCCAAAGAAGCTTATCCCATAATATCACATGTACCCCTAGATGTTATTTACGTTTTTGCAGATTTGAGAGTTATTTATAGATGATAGCCTCTTATGTTGTAAAACTAGATATCCTTAAGATTGTTACTTTAGACATGCTTGTAAAATATATTTAGTAAGCTACATTCAGACCATATTTATAAGAGTGTCGCACTTTCAATAATTAAATAAAACTCTATCTCCATAGGAAAATTCTGCAAACATTTCTCGAAGATATAAACATATAAAACAAATTCTTTACAATATGTATTGTAGCAAAACATAAAACATGTACACAACATGACTTTACCTCAAGTTTTTTTTTTGTAATTAAACAATATTTCTGTTTTGCAGCTTGGGCACAGGGTAGGTAGACTGTTAAGTGCCTGTCCTGTGAAAGCGGGTTTTCTCGGAGTATTTCTGCCCCCCCGCATCAAATTTAGAGGCTGTGGATATACAGATCTATGCGAAAGGATCGTTAAAGAGTTTGCCAAAAGTTGTCGATTTCTGAAAAACAAGCATGGATTTTTTGCTTTACCTTCTTTCTCTTTACTTCTGCTTCTTCAACCCCATCATTAGACCAAAAATTCTTAATCGATTTTTAAAAATTCCGTTTTAATAAAGTTATTTCTAAAGCTAACCTTAAAAATAGGATTATTGGTGGTATATCAAAATCTCTGAACACCCCAGTTGAGAAAAGCATTTCCTTCCCACCACGTCAAAGAAAAGAGAAAAAAAAAACAGAATAAATTCAAGAAAGACAGGTGGTACAAGATAAAATATATTTTAAAACACATCAGTATGAAAATGATCAAGATATTAACAGAAGACTTCACCAGAAGTACTTCAAACTTATGCCTAATTCGTGTTCAGATAATCACTCAGAGCTGGAGCAGCCAATGAAAATTCTTGACTATTTATCTTTTCTTGAGAGGTAAAAAAAACTGATCAAAGACAATGGGTCATACCACATTTTACCATAAAGCAGATAAAAGAATACTTTAATAAAATGTGGTAACTGGCTAGATTGGGGACAGTAAATATACTAAAGAAAATAAATTGTGCTGTTTATCCACATATTTAATTAATTATTATAATGTCTACATTTGTAAATATTGGTACTGATAAGTGTTAGGAGTTACATTATGATTAAACAAATAATTTAAAGTATCATTGTTTTATTTGTGCATACTAAGATTGTTTAAGGGACCTTACAATCTAGAGAAGGTAATGTTGTAAGCTAAGTATTTTTTAAACTTAAATATTTGTATTGTTAGGACGCTCGACTCGTAATATGAGGGTCGCGGTTTCGCATTCCCGTCATATCAAACATGCTCACCCTTTTAGCCGTGGGGCGTTAAATTGTAACGATCAATTCCACTATTCATTGGTAGAAGGGTATCTTAAGAGTTGGCGGTGGGCGGTGATGACTAGCTGTTTTCCTTATAGTCTTAGCACAGATAGCCCATGTGTAGCTTTGCGCGAAATTCAAAAAATAACAAATAAACAATCAATTATTTAAATAAAAACGCGAGTAAGGCTAGAGTTGCTTTGTAAGATTATTAATTTATTATTGAGTCGTGTGTGTATGTTGACTTACAGCAAAGTCACAAAGGGCTATCTGCTCACCCCACCGAGAGGAAAATTATTGAGTCAGCCAATTGGTTGCTTCGACACTGTAAATTTTGTGTATGTTCTTTCAACAAAGTATTAGAGATACAAAAAGTATGAGAAAATTATTAAATGGGATTTTTTTTCCTTTTTAGACATTCTTTAATTGTTATTCATTTCTTCAAGTTGTTCAATAAGAATTGTGCTGTAAAAGTTATATTATTGGGAATGAAACCCTTTCATTGTAATTAATTGAATTGAAAATTACATCATCCTTTTCACCGATTAATTTAAAAATAAAAAAACCTACCCAGGATTATCCATTAAGTGAACGTTGGACAAAGTTTGTGATAGAATTTTTATTTGATGCAAGTGAAACTGTAAAAACTAAATCTAAAAAATTGGTGGGGAATTTATCAATGTTGTTTGAAAGGCATGTTGTCAGAAAGTGTGTGTGTTGTTGTTTGTTTTCTTTACTATTAATTTTTTTGTTTTAAATATTATGTTTTGACTAGATTTCAGGACATTTACGCATTCCTTTTTCAAGTCAAGTGAGTTCTCTTGTCCCACATCTTGCGACTTTTGAGTGTTGGGTGAGAAAATTCTAGGTGATCGAAGGTAAACAAACCTCCTTTGTGCACCCGCGGTATTTAGTTAATGAGAAAATAATAGTAATTAATGTAAATGTGAATGCAGGAAAAGGTGAAGAGGGGTAGAAGTAAGGGCCAGGAATGTTGTCCTTGTTTACAAACATTCTAATAAACAGCACCTAATCAGGCGCTATTAATAAATCCAAAGTCCCAAAATTTCGATGTGGGAGGAAACACGAGTGTTTCGAGAAAACCCACTTTAACTATTCAGATCCGAATTAAATTTCCAATTATTACCAGAAATGTTCGCATCTCAAGAAGAGAAAAATGATAAGAAAAAGTTAAAAACATAAAACTATCGCATATGTGAAGGTGATTACTTATGGGTTATTGGTAATGAGATTAAATGGAAAATGCATGTCTCGATAAAGTACATTTTAAACAACTTTTCAAAGATCTGACGCGTTCCTAGTTGAGGGCTCTTTTGTGATCTATTTTGTTGTTGGATGAAGATTTTGCTTTTTGCCCCCGAACATCATCAACACGTGATATTTATGGCAAGATGTCCGGTAGTAAAAGTCTTACTAAATGCTGTTTCTGTAGCAATGCATATTAATACAAGTATTATCAAAATGGTCAAAATAAATCTGTGATTTGTTTTTTGTTTTTGTTTTTCAAAGCTTTATCTGAAATAGTTTAACTTGAATATATTATTTTTATGTAAGCTAGACAGGGACTTGCTAAACATGTACGTAGAGTTAGTTATAACAAACCACATGACGAAAACATCAGCGTCCTCGTTTGGCAACCTGCCAACCTATACTTGAACGATACGAGCACACAACTACAGATTAAAATTTACGCGATTGGCTGGTTTGAGGCAATGTTTTGAAAGCGGGAATTGGTCGAAACCGACGTCAGGAGTTGACGTATATATTCAGGTCACCCACGATAGAAAATCTACCCCTTCTTTCTGATTCCCCTCTGGCAGCTAGCTAGGGCTAACTTAAAGCTGCAATCGTTCATCTTCAGATTGATTGTGTCAACTAAAGGGAACTGTCGAGGTGCGCGCGCCATGTTCTTAGGTCCACACGTTTAGCAACGATTTAGATTACATGAAAATAAGCGCATGTGTCAGAAGAGGTGCTTGTTTTGTCCTCGCAACCGTTGGACACTTGTTTGACGCCGAACCTACACATAAGCATCGATGGCATGGGTTTAGAATTCCAGCCCGTCCAATCCTTCCCTTTGGATAAGAAGGTTTTTTTTTATATTCTAGTTTGTTTGTTAATGTTTAACAATATAAATTAAGAGTAATATATAACATGTAACTGATAACGTTCATAAGAAATTACATTTTCATGTGTTCTTTCCAATTTATAGTTGTTGTTTTTTAAATACTCCGTATTATTGACTGTTTTAAGCAATTACTAGATTACCAACTTTAAACCAAAGTTTGTTCTTACCTTTGCCTTCAAGAATGAAAAACTAAGTTTATTTATGACTTACCCCGAAGCATAAAATGATGTATATAACACTAGCAGTCAATAATTCATTTTCCATCTCAAACTTGAACACTAATACTATTAGATAATATTTTCTACAGCAGTAAGCTGTTTCTAGTAATTAGTCTAGAACAATGCATTATATTTCTTCACTATTCGACACTTTTAGGTAAAATTAATAACATTATGTGGCTTATTTTTAAACTGAGTTTATAATGTTGAATTTGACCATAAGTGGTCATTTTTACACTTACGAGAAAATAATTTAAAAGGATTCATGCTGATTGGAAAGTTAGTTTGCTTCGAATTTATATCAATCCTTTCACCTTAAAGATTATATAAAACAAAAATTTGAATAAACGTAGAATTGTATAGTATGAGCTATAAAATCTATCAGAGGGTATTCGAAGAAATTGACTGTGAATAAATATTTAAAACCTCTGTTAAGAAATTAAAATTCAGTTTTAACATTATTTATGTATCTCTGCAATAGATGGCAGCACAATATGAAGTGAGAATTGAAGATCTAAAGCAATAGTTGTAAACATTTTATTACAGTGGTAATAAAATTCATATACAATATCCACACTAAAGCCATTAATTCAAATCATAATTAAGCTCTACCAAAATAAATCTAACTTTTTTACTGGATTATCATTAATTTTTTTTAAATCCATCCCAACTTTGGTCAACTTATCAATCTTCATACTAACTAGCCTTGATTTTTTGTCATTCTTTTACCTTTGACATTTTCTCTAAGCATATTACAAATTGTATAAGTATTTGTTGGATGATTTTGCTGGTAAGATCATTTATGTAGTTGTAGTTGTGAAAGGTTTTTATCCAAATAAAATTAAATTTGGGAGTGAGGTCGACGTTGCGATACACTTAGCACTTTGGTTTGCCTTTATCAAGGCCTAACGAGCATAAGTTTTTAAATATTATTTTAACAAGTGCCTAACTATCCAAAAAAGATTAAAATGTTTACATGTACTTGTGAAAACAGTGCTGTTTTAGGGATATATGTGTAATGAATTATTCACTTGAACTAGATATCTTTTCAAGGAAACAGATATTATGATTGTACTTTAACAAAACTGGTATGGCTCATAACGCACATACACGAAATATGCGTGTGTGTCCTCACGCAGATTATCTCATTAAGATAAGTGTGATTGCTTCCTGTGGTTTTGGAAATCGAACATTTTTTAATAATAACGAACTCTTCCTCGTGCATTAAAATTAACATATAAATGAACAAAATAGAGATGAGTAATTGTTATCTATTGAAAATGTATTCTTAGAAGAGTCTTTGCTTTATCGGACGAAATTTAAATTAGAATGTGCAACATCGTGAATTTTTTCTGCAGCGAAACGGGTACTTACTATATTTTCATATTTTTGCAACTGAAGAGCAGGTATGATAAACACTTGTTATTCGTAAACTACAACACAAAATTTCTCACAATGTCCCGTTCAAAGCGGGCTGCTATGCTCTGTGACGCCCTCTGTGATCCACTAGTGAACTTGTGTACACTTTGTAATTGGCTATAAATAAAAACAGTTTTATGTAATTCCACTTTAGATGAAAAAAACCGATGGAATATAAAGTGTTTTTTTTTATTGTTTACTGGGCTAAAAGTTATAATTTTATTTATTAAGTGATGTGGCAGGGGGCTTGCGACTGCCGATGTAAGTTATCGACAAATATGTTGTCATATTCCCCAAGATTATTTTATATTGGAACAGTCTTAAGCGTACCTACCTTTTTCATACTAAGCATTATTATCTAGAAATAAATCCTTCATATTCAAACATAAATTCTGGGAAAGAGTTTAGACTTAATGGGGAAATTTCTCTTGCCCTCTAGAAAAGAAATCACTGGAATATTTGTCGGTACGTCTGTGTTTATCCCCGGATGACTAAGTGTTAAGCTTGAGGGGCTTATAACATTAAAAATCGGGTTTTGATGGTCTGGACAGAGATAGCCCATGGTTTACATTTGTGCTTAAAAAACAAACAACCCTAGCACATTTTTACTTAAATATTTCTTACACTGATGTTTTCTTATAGTAAAACATATCCGCATATCTGGTGAGCTCACGGTGAGGAGTCGAACCACTAATTTTAGTGTTGTAAATCCGTAGACCTACCGCTGTACTAACGGAGAAGACAGAGTTGAATTGAAAGCTCTATAATTTCAAATTAAAAAAGTGAAAACTCGTGCAATTGACGAAAAATAGCCATTCTTTACATGCACAACCAACAAATGAACGTAATGAGTTCCTTGATTCTTTGAGTTTCTCTGCAGTTTATGTCACATTTTATTTTTGAAAATATGTAATTCTGGTGTCGATTATAAAATACGTAAAACTACTGTTTATTGAGTTTCTTAAATAATTTTTATCGTAATTATAAATATTATTATATTACTTTCTGTTTAAAGTCGGGGTAACAATGGTAAGGCAACAATGCGAGTGTTACGTGTATACCCACAACAACAGGTGAAAAATGTTGATTTTCTTTGTGGATTTGATTGAAATCCTCGTTTGTCTAAAGGGGTGAAATACCTAGACGTTTTTTGTAACTGGTGTTGTAGGAAACACAATTCATATTTTTACATTAATTATATCATTAGAAGATGAGTGGCTTTAAATGTTAAGTTTTGAACAGCTTATTTTCATAATCATACAGGGATACCAAAATCTTGTAGTTAATTATATATTCCAGTGAAAATTTTACAGTTGCAGACAAGCTGCAGTTAATACAAAGAGTATATAAATAACTCGTAGTGATCGTATAATTTGAAACCCTGCGACAGAAAACTGACTAGTATATGTGCATCCTCTGTAAACTAAACTGATACGCTGTAAAAGTGGCTTGAAAACTATAGAATTCTGTATGAATTCCTATTGTAATGAAGCTAACTCATGATAAAAACAAAAAGCTCTAGTACATATGAATAATTAACTCTATCGTTTACATTCTTGTTTAATCCATAATACAGGGTATTCGGAAAGTCACTGTACACTTATATACTTATTAACAGACACAACTGCACAGCGACTTTCCGAACACCCTGTTTATGTTAAATACATTATAGTATTCTCCATGAACACTTGTTTTGTAAATGGTTATCAGTACTTCTGTTACGTTGATTCAAGTTACTAAAAATAGCGCTATGTCTGTAAAGTGAGCTAGTGCAGTTATGGACTAAGTTATATTCGCACTAAACTTTTTTTAAGTTCTAAATTAGTTTATTATGTTGTAGCTTCAGTGACATATTGTGACACCGGAAAAACAGAATTACGTGTTTGTAATGATACTGTCAGATGTTGTTCCACAATATGGCTGATATTGATTTGAATCACACAAAAAAAGGTTATCCACTGGAATGAAAACAAGGAGATCTGACCCCTAGTAATTTTAATGGGTCAGCATATACCCATTAGTATTTTAAAAAAATGTTTCATTGAGGGGGCTGGAGAATAAAGGCAATCCTGTAAAGTTATTATAAAAACTACAATATGTGAGAGACCATAGTGGTCGTCGTTTATTGAAAAATTAATAGTACACAACTTTCATATATTTGACGCGGATAATACAACCGTATGTATATTGCCGAGGTTTAAATAGTTTGCCAATTTTCGCACCGGCCAATCGAAAACATCTTCCTACTCCATTATTATTTAGATAATTATAAATATTATTAAGATGTAATATTACACACACTACTAAATATATCATACTCTAGCAGCTAAAACATAATAAATGCACCGTAAGAGTGACGTGTTCAAATTCATATTTTCACATCTCGCTTAACTGAAACCTGTTATTTGTTGATAAAGAAACTTTCAAACGTGCATCTCCTTTTATTTTGCTCTAAGACAACCTGGATTTTGCCAAATTCGTTTTACGCATGTGTGACATACATTTTCTCCAAAATTCTGAACGGTACAACGTGTATTATTTTGTAAATCATCCTGTGAACTTCAGCAACAAAAGTGAAATCACACACATTTCCCTGTACAATTTCTTTGAAGGTTAAACACGTATATAATAGTTGTCACGTGTTTATCTTATTTGAACATTTTAGCCAATGTGTTAATTTGTTTTCTCTATAATATGACCAATTTCTCACTTGGCTATGCCGACTTGCCTCATTTCCTGAAAGGCTTTAACTGGAATTTGAACCTTCTTAATTTTTAGTTTAGTTTTAATTTTAAATTCTTTTAATGTGTAGCGAATTTTAATCGAAAAATAACCCCACTAAAAATGTACTAATGTAGAAGATCCACTTAAGTACTACTGTTGCTTTCGTAGCACAAAGCTATAGTCTATGTGCACTCTTTACACGGCGAGGAATCGAACCGTGGGCTTTAGCATTGTAAATCCGTAAACTCACCACTGATCCACCTGAAGACCCATTTCAACATTGCAACGATATAAATCGGATTTCGATATTCGTGGTAGGCAAAGCAAAGGTAGCCCAATGTGCAGCTTTGTGTTTATATATTTTTAAGAAACATTCACAACAAGATTATATACGTTTTGCAAAGACAAGTACAGACAGAGTTCTAGTAAAGATGTGTAAAACATTGCGCATCACAATCGCAGCAAAAACCAAATGACGCATTTGAAATATAATATCTGTATGCGGCATGTTATCCCTTAATTTTGACTTGTAATGGTAACTTGGTATTCTATTAAAACATACTTTTTTATAGTTTTTGTACTGAGCTTTTTCAGGATTCTTTCGGGATGGAGATTTCTCTCAGACTTTTACTGCGAATATGTAAATCATTAACCTGTGAGAACTCCTTCTAGTGGAATAGCTTTCAAAGCTCGCTAGACGGAAGACGGGATATTTGCACGTTCGAATCTGATTACTCGATTAGATATGCCTACGGATTGAATGCCGGGTCCGTCATCTTATCTCAGACTTGGTATGGATTTAACACAAGATCCGAAAGCTCGTTTAATTAAATAAAGACAATTGAACTTGTGATTATTTAGATGATATATACTCGCTTTAGAAGTATTTAAAATATTTCGGTAAAGGTAACTTTATCCACTGGATTAAAACAGGTTATCTCATAATAATCACACCTACCCACGTAGCTTGTAACCTTGTTTTTTCACAGAAAGCAAATATATTGTAAGTTTTAAACCATTCACTTGACATGAAACCTAAGTTTGAATATTGCTCGAGCTGTAGCACTGACTTGCCTGGTTGAATCAAAGACAGTATTTAAGCATTTGAATTACTAACTCACTACTTATAGGATGTAAAGTCTTGAGATAAGTTACAAATTACTCTCTATCATTTTGTATCAGACTTAATTTATCCAGAGCTCTGACATTTTTAAAACCGTTCTCAACAATTAAAAGTACATTAAAAAAACGTGTTTTCTAGGTATTATTTTATAATTAAATTCAATTCTCACAGTTGTGACTAAAGTTCCCCATTCATAAACAGTAGTCTCGCTTGAACGAAAAATGACTTATTATTTGGCTCTATGTCCAGCGAGAATTCGAACTCCGGATTTTAGCATCGTACGTCTTTAAAGTTACCACTGGCTCACAAAGAAATTAGTACCAGTGTAGTGCGTTCAAAAAATTCAAGTACTCAAAGACGATACAGAGAGTTTTACTACGTAAGACTTTTTAACTGTCATAAATTTATCATATTGATATTATAAATTTAGTGCTATCCATAATCACAGTAGCATCATTCATTTTTACAAAACTTTATATCAATCATCTGTATATAATGTAAATTTGTTTTCTTTTTCTCTCTTATTCTTTAGTTAACTAAAATTAGTTATTACTTAGTTAACTAAAATCTATAACGTTTTGAGCTTGTTTGTTTTTGATTTTTGAATTTCACACAAAGCTACTCAAGGACTATCCGCGCTAATTGTCCCTAATTTAGCACTGTAAGACTAGAGGAAAGGCAGCTAGACATCACCACCCACCACCAACTCTTGGGCTACCCTTTTACCAACGAATTGTGGGATTTACGGTCACATTATATCGCCTCCACAGCTGAAAGGGCGAGCATGTTTGGTGCGACGGGTATTCGAACTCGCGATTACGAGTCGAAAGCCTTAACCCACCTGATCATGCCATTTTAAGCTAATTGTTACAAGTGTTCTATTCGGTTATCACATGTACAATATCTAAATAAAGTTTCCATTTTTCCTAAATCTAGTTAACCCTCAAAGTATCCCCTTGTTTGAAGTTGTTTTCATACCGTTTATTGCTAGAGGGGTACAGATATTGCACGATATTAGGTTATTTTATGTTTTTGCCGGTTAAACAAATATTGTAAAGAAAGAATTCCCAGATTGTTCCTGAAAACGAAAGGTACACCTTTTGAAAGGGCTCGGGTTATATTGTTTTTTGTTTTTTTTTAATTTCGCACAAAGCTACTCGAGGGCTATCTGTGCTAGCCGTCCCTAATTTAGCAGTGCAAGACTAGAGCGCGATGCGGGCGCGAACCCGCGACCCTCGGATTACGATCGCACGCCTTAACGCGCTCGGCCATGCCAGGCCCCCCGGTAGATGTAATACAAATAAAATATTAAATATGCCACTCTCTCTCTTTAATGTCCCCCTATGGGTCAGCAGTATGTCTGCGGACTTACAACGCTAAAATTCGGGTTTCGTTACACGTGGTGGGCAGGGCGCAAATAGCCCATTGTGTAGCTTTGCGCTTAACTCAAAAAATAAAATAAATAACTCTCTTTAATTATTAGTGCATCGATAAACAGATGGGAATAACCTGAGGATTGGATAAATTATAATTTTCCAAAAAGTGGTGGAGTTGCCCTGAAATTATAAAAGTTTGTCTTATCAAGTCATCCCTTAAGTAATGTCCGATTTTAGGTTCAGATAAATGATTTCAAACGCTTTTAATGTTATTTAATCAATAATGTATGTTCTATTATTATTAATTACTTCCTGCTAACGATTCACAAGCTTCTGAATGTCACTTCTATAAAATTCTTATGGGATAACCTGATACTTTTGAAATGGAATTAATTCTATAAATCTATAAAAAGACATTTTTTCAAAATGATGTAGCAAAATAGATCTAAAATAATGTTATTTTGATGTTTAGAAAGGTGTTGGTTTGGTGTGATTATATTTCTAAGAAGCTTATCACAGGTGCAATATAAAAGGTTAACTAGGATTATCATATTACGGAGTTTAAGGAAAACTAATTAATGAGATTGTAGAATTGTTGAACGAGATAAAAGCAAAAAGATATCAGAATTAAGTAAAACTGTTCTCTTTTTACTAGTGGTGATTCTCAAGGGTTAGTGTTTTGGATTGCTTTTATTTAGAAATTACACTAATTATGGTGATAGGATCATAATTAGTATGATATAGTGAATTATATTGAAGTCTTGGGTATTTTGAACCGTATTGAGGACACATTGTGCTGATATAAAAACCACAGAACCAAATGTTCCCTTGTCTCGATACATACGTAAGTTCTGAGCATAGTAATAAGTTTCCAAATGGTGGATGTAACTTATAGTTCTTTGAGCTGTTACGTTTCGTCATCATTTATTGTTTTTTTTTTCTTTATTTGTAATTTTTGTTTTCAAAGTTACTCCTCTAAATATTTCATTCCGAATTAGTGTAATTAATATTAGCTACGTGGGTGTATTAATTTGGGTCTCAGGATGTATGAAATTTTGGTTCATTTAAATGAACAGTTAACCATATTATGCACGAAACAGGTGCGAACTTCCTTGGAAATAAGAACAATTTTGTGATTTAACAAACTAATATTTTATGTCATGGCTAACTAGCCAATAATCATATGAAATCTTGAATAAGTTCTGCAATTTTTTACCATCTGTTTTTTGTTGTTGATGGTGAGTTTATATTGAAAGTACCTTTACAAATAGCATCTCTTCCAAATCGAAGTTTTAGTTATAATTTCAAAAGTAATACTGACCTCGTAGCTTTGTTATTTATATTTAATTTTTGAAAAGAAGCTATTGTAGCAAAAACATTCGCATTTAAATGAAATAAAAAATACCTTTTCAGTTTTATCAAAAATTACTAAGACAAGATTAGAATATAGAGAATACGCACGTATTGTAATAGAACTATTACTGAATGTTTAAAACCTCTTCCAGTTAGTTGCTTCATCCGTGGTTTGTTGGTTAGGTTGACCCAATTTTATGTCCCAGTTGCACAGCGCATTTACAGCTACACGACCTAATACACGTGCTCCACCTCACACAGCCAATGAGTCGTCTAGAAACGTCATTAACGCACCTGCAGCAGTTTCGGTGTGTTACTTGTGGCTGGAGTTTTTAAACGTGTATCATTTCTCTGTTCGGTTTGTCACGTCACTGTGGTAATTTGTTCATTTCAAACAAGTTTTAACGTTTTATTTATACCTAATTCTTCACTCAATGTTCTACTTATTTTTTTGTAATTTTGGTTAAGCATATTTTAATATATTAAGTACTATTCATTGAAGTATTTATATATAATTATTATAATACATATCGAATATTTAAGTTATTTACAAGTTTGTTTTCACAGTAGATTTGTTTTCATTTCTGTAAATAAAGTTTTCAATAACTTTGCTTTCATCTTAAAATATAAAGTAAATAAGTACAACTGTGGTTGAATCTTCGGTTACTAATATCTTTAGGTATATAAACACATTAAAAATGACTGTTATACCTTAATGCCCATTCTGAAAACTTTCATAAGATATATATTTCCTAAATTATTTTATATTCTAAACCTATATAAAGCACCTTACAAATACAGGTTTATTGTAGTTGCTAGTAAAAACTAATATCAATGTATACAGTATAGTCAGTTAAGGCCTGAAATACCTTAAATATTATTTAAACAGATACAGAAATACCGTCAAAGAAAGACACAGTATTAATTCATGCATCGTTAATCCCATTGGTTGCAAAATAAAAATATTAGATTTTTAGGCCAAAACAAAACAAAAATTGATTTTTGTAATCTTCACACTAATTTGAGTCTTTCATCTGCTAGTTTGTCTCCTGGTGGCTCACTAGACAGTCTGAGGGCTTATAACGATAATAATCATATATCGAGATATCAACAATATCCATTAAATCATTAGAAGTTCTTAAAATGTTGTGAGAAAGATGGTAAATTAATGCATTATTCTAATAAACACAGATATTTCTATAATAATTGTATGAATAAGAAATATAGTTGTTTCACTGTAAACTACTCTTACAAACTACGAATTTTTCTATTAACAACACATTCAACACAAAAAATACCAATACGTGGTAGCTTTAACTCTCAAGTTTAAGGTTATAATTTGAACTTGAGTTTTTTTTTATTCGTAATGTATATTAGTGAAATACAGCACGCTAACATATTGTTCACTGTTGCAGATGGGTGATAATCTTTTACAGAATATGAAGGTTTTGTTGACATCGCCAAGCACATCCGCTCCAGAAAAACAAAACTGTAAACAAAGCGCTATGCTTTGATATAAAAATTATTAACAAACGTTTAATATTTTCAATCAAATAGAAATTTAGAATCTTGAATTTATAAATTTTCAGTTTTAGAATACAATAGTTTCTAGGGTACACACTTAACCACAAAGTTGTTGGTTTTAGCGCAGAGTTAATGAGTGAGTTATTGGTGTTCTATCCACGTGTGGATTCGAATCCAGGATTTTAGCATGGTAAGTCTGTAACCTGACTGCTTATCTGTTGGTGACCCTAATCCAGAAATCCTGCGTATTTGACACAAAAAATAAATTTGTTTGTTCTTGAATTTCGCACAAAGCAACTCGAGGGCTATCTGTGCTAGCCGTCCCTAATTTAGCAGTGTAAGACTAGAGGGAAGTCAACTAGTCATCACCACCCACCGCCAACTGTTGGGCTACTCTTTTACCAACGAATAGTGGGATTGACCGTCACATTATAACGCCCCCACGGCTGAAAGGGCGAGCATGTTTGGCGCGATGCGGGCGCGAACCCGCGACCCTCCAATTACGAGTCGAACGCTTTAACACGCTTGGCCATAACGAATTAGTTTGTTATAGTATATAACAAATTGTCAAAGAACAAACCAAAAACTTTTATAAATCTTTCGAGTATTTCATCGTTTCTGTGAAGTCATCAGAAGACGATGATTTAATGTATCTCTCTACATTAAGTAAAATCAGTATTTTGGTCTTCATCCAAATAGAGACCAGAGGCGTCACCAGACACTGACACATGGTGCCCGTGACCCGATTCTACTTAATAGTGCCCCAGATCCACACTTTATGTATAGAAAGATCAGAATTGAAAACGATATTTGATAACATACTAAAATCCCGAAATATTCCGCACCTATGGACACGAGCTCTGAATCTTTTAAGCACCTATTGACGTTTCTGATAAAAATTGTGGCTATTAGTTCACGGATAAATCTTACTTTTACGTGATCAGTTGGTACCCCATAATGACATCCCTATGCTACAGCCACCTGCCTTTTTGTTTACATTATCTCTTGTCCTTTAACTTTCACACACAGAAATTCACTTTCATTTACAACGTTAAAGGACAACATTAGGATCAATGGTATAGATGTATTGTAAAGCAGTCCCTGGTGAAATCGCTAACAGAGAAAGAAAACGCGTGAGAAGCAAGAGTATGATAATTATATTCTCATGTTATGATACTTGACCAATAGTGAAAGACAAGACAATTTTTAACTGAGACTTCTCAGAGCTGTATAGAAATAAGGGGGAACATTTTTCAGTATCAGTTGGAAATTACAGAAAATAAATACTGTAAAATCACAAAATATCAATTTTAATTTAAAGTTATTATTACAACATCAAATACTACCCTAGTCTTAAAACACAAATTCGACCTCTGTATTCCAGACAAACTTTGATACAACATTTAGTACTCTAGGCTTACCAGGTTCAATGGAAACTGTTCTAGGTGACAAGATTTTCCAGACAAAAGATAATAAATTCACCTTATTTTTTCAAAAAGGGTTTCTCAAACTTCTTTGTTAAAACTATATTTATTCAATTTCACGGTAAATTCAACAACCTTATTATTAGTGACTAATAGAGTAACGTTTTTTAGTACATCACAATCTCTTCAAAACTATTTCGTCTTCATCTTTATGTCTCAGCTAACATTTTAAGGTAACAATGTATGACAACTACTATTAGTTTAATTTCTTGTGTAGAGGGTTTAGTAGTTTATATTAAAACGATATTGAATACCCAAGTCAACGACTTGACATTGAAAAACGAAACATTATGAATCACCTTGGAGAATCAGGACCACCCAAAAAGAGTGCTTGCAACTTACAACAAGTTTTGCACCAGCATGATAAGCAAAGTAGAGAACCTCGTAACAGGTGAGATTCCACGAACACGAACGTCTGTGGCTAAAGTTGTCCACGTGATCAAGGAGGCAGTATTCAACGAAAATCAAGAATCTTTGCTTTGTCTGAGAAAGCAACAAAAGGCACGTGTACACATATTGTTTTTACGACATATTTCAAATTTGCGTTCTGAATCAGCCAGGGAATGAAATAGGTCTTCATGATATTCCATACGAGTCTAGTTATCTATGGACTTCTGTGATCGTACTGTTGAAATGGACTCTGGAAACCGTTGTCCTCGTACCTATATAGATAGCTTGTGTAATTAAGTGGGAAGGAGTAGTGCTTTAAACTTGATACTGTATTACGATGGAACCTTTTTCAGTGTAAAATACGTTGCAGAACTATTATCAAGATGCACAGTCGTCCGTTAGCGCATGACTGGACGTCATACCATGGACTGTAAAGATTTAAAATATTTTTAACATAACGCATTTGCACAGGTAATGCAGTCTTAACGTTTTTTTACACGTTCTCTATTAGGCTTCTAGTATAGTTGCATTATATTCTGTTCAATACTGTGATTGTCATACATATGGTTTTTGTTGATTCTTTGTTTAAGTCTTATTATTGCTTAAATATTTATTCTATTGTCTCATCATTTACACATTTCATCTAGTTCTTAAGTTTGAATGTTACCCTTGTATGTTAAGGATAGTTTTAAGTCAGATTAATGTGTTCATTTTTCTTTTTATTACACTTAACTCGGTTAATGTGGAGAAACCAATTTGTTGAGAATTTTATATGCAAAAACGGCTCGTTTGGGTTGAGAAAATATGTAAAATATGGTGTTGTTATTTAATTTATTTCACATCTTAAACATTTGTTTTTTTACTATACCTCCTGCTACTTGACTCTGTAGTTAAACAACAACAAATTTAACAGTAATTTTTCTCGGGTTAGTTTTAAGCTAAATTTACATCGTTTGGACCATTTGATGGATTTTCGTTGCTCACTAGTTGTTTTTAAGAGATTTATATAATGTTTTGGGTAAATTAATCTCCCACCTTTCGAAAGACTTGAAATATTAGTAATTTTTTTGGTATTTTGTTAATAACCCATGTTTCATTGTATACTTTTTGATTCATTTATAATTTATTAACAATACTGATTAAAATGCAACATTTTAATTTTCATATTATGATGATTATTTTGCTTTGTTAGCGTAGTATTTGGACTAAGGCATGACCTTAGTCATGCATGATCTCGCTATTAGTTGTGTGAAATAAAGCTAAAAATATCGTTAACAGTGATATTTATTCGACTGATAAACCAATATGGCTGAACAGCGAGGGAAGCAACTGACAAATCAATGAATTGTATTCATTATAAGAATGACATATTAAACTAACTATATCCGATTTATATAGGTAATGATAAGTTTTCGTCCTGTCATTTTTCATACACCTAGTAATAATTATATTATAAATTAGCTGAATCAGTTACTCAGTTAAATGTTTTAGTTGTAATCTTTGTCCTGGTCGATGAGGAGTTAGCGATCATTTCAGTGATAGTTTTCCCTTGTTTACAATAAAAATACAAACATACATTAGCGATATTTTGAAAACTGTTCACCAGTTAAAATAATTGTTGTTGTCAATATAGTATTGCATGTAAAAGTATATGTAAAGCGATTGTCTCTGATCCAATGTGTATTATTTGTTATTGTTATCGTGTATGTGAAGCTGTCTTTCAGTCCTCACCGTCATCTCTGTAATGTGTTAGGACTGGAACGTCATTATTTTCACTGAAAATTTTCTCACTTTTTATTAAAAGGTGTCTTTCTCAACCTTTATTCTCTTTAGATCTAAACTCTAATGTAGTTTCCTGAAATAAACTGGTTTTAATTATATTTGGTAAGATTAAATACTATAAAGTTTGTATACTTTGCCTTCTTATGAACAACAAAACAGAATGTTCATCCCACTATAATATGTTTTGAAATGATTTTTAATCTATGGACACTGCACTTTTCCAGGAAACAACACTGGAATTAAAGTACAAGCAAACTTATGAAATACCTTTGACCATTAAACTCTACTAAACGTTGCATTCGTTTTGAAAATTTCCGACCATTTTTCAACTTCAGTTCAATCGTCTCACCAATAATAGTGCAATACGTAGGTGATAGACACACACTCAAATTAATGAAGGCAGTTACGTACTTCGAAAGCTTTGAGCTCATTAGAATAGTAAGTGCTGGACGTTGATAAGTAGTATTTTATATGCAAAAACGGCTCGTTTTGGGTTCAGAAAATATTTTAAATAGAAGCCGTTTTTGCATATAAAATTCTCAACAAGTGGGTTTCTCGACATCACTGATTGATAAGTAGTATTATTGTATTTATAACCACGTCAAATGAAACTGGTATGTCAACGCGGTTTGTACGTGCATGATAGCTTATTACGAATCTCAAAATACATCTTCAACTCATGTTTCGTAGATAATAATGTAATAAAGTACTTCCACTCATACATGACGACATGAGTGATTTTCGTAATTAGTGGATGTCAGCTTGGACTAAACTTGTAAATTTCTAATTTTAGACAAAATATTTTTCTCTGTTCGTGAATAGAGATACAGTATAAGCACTGCAAACCGAAACGATTTATACCAGATTGGGAAGAGAATAAAACTGTGTGATTTAATGCGTGTCTTACATTTGTTAAACATCCGTAATCGCTGTTCATTTTATAAGTTTACCTGTGACTGTTTGTTTTGTTGCACAATCACTTTGTTTACCATTCAGTCTATTTCCTAGCCAGTTCTCTGTACTCAACATGAACATATTTATATTTTCATCATCTATTTGTTAAGGACAAACACTAACATTAATGCGACACGATAAGTGAACATAATTTAGATCCCATTAAGGCGTTGGATATACAAGATGTCCGAAAAAAATGTTTACACATTTTGAATGATTATAAATGCAATGTTTATTAAGATATATCTAGGTTTTATAATCCAAGTTTAAGAAGCAAGTGTAGAATCTTTTGAGTTATCTTAAGTGTTCAAACTGATGACTGTTCTGATCCAGGCACTACTGATGGCACGGACAGATGGAATTGCAAACTTCACGAATCATTTTATTTGGTATTTGGGTGCATAGTCTTTTAATTGCTGCTCTCAGCTCATTGACTGTTGCAGATTTTATGCTATAAACCTTATCTTTGACGTATAATAAAAAAAAAAGTCCAGAGGTGTGAGGTATGGTGGACGTGGGGGAAATTCAGTGCTACCTCTTCGCCCAATCCATCTGTTGAGCAAATTTTCTTCAAGATAGGCCTTTATATTACGATATTAGTGGAGAGGTGCCTCATCTTGCTGGAAATAAAACTCCTCATCTCCAAATTGCTCTCGAATGCGTGGCACGACAGATTCTTGCAACAAGTTCAGATAAACGAGACCAGTGACTGTGTTTTCGAAAAAAATTATGGTCCAATTACCACATCACACAGTAACCCCTGGTAACTTTATATGATGTTCAACCGTGACATGCGGGTTCTGAGATACCCAGTAGGTGTAATTGTGGCGTTTAGCTGTGCCATTTAACTTATATGTGGCCTCATCACTCCAGACAATCTTGTTTGTAAACTGTGCATCCTCGGCAAATTTTATCAGGTACCACTTACAAAATTCAACTCTCTGGTCAGAATCATCTTTATTGAGGGCATAGACTAATGCCGGAATAAAACTTTTTCAATGAACGCACTTCAATATGCAATGGACGCTCGATTTTGGGGATTCCTGTTTCACAGGCTGTTTGCCGAAAGGATTTTCTTGGAATACGATGGAGACTTTCCAACAGCTCTGCTTCTCGTGTGGTACTGGCGGACGACTGCGGTCTTCCAGAACGCTCTTTATGGACGTCTTGAACAGCTCCATTTGTTTCAAACTTATCTCTGATGCGAGTAATGGTGAGTCGCGTTGGTGGATCTGTTTGAAACTCCATTGTAAACCGGCTTTGCACATCAACTACGTTCTCACACTTCCAGTAACACTTTAAGATAAATTTCTTTTTTTCAAAGCTTAGTCTTGGTTTTGCCATTGCTTCAGATCAGTTGTACCTATAAAAAAGAAAGTTTGAGTGAGTTATAATCATTCAAAGTGTGTATACATGTTTTTGGAACACACTGTAAGCATGACTTCTATATAAAGGCTACCATGTTAGAGTCGTACATGATGCAAATTTTATGTTTGTTCGCAAGTTAAAAGACAGTAAGGAATCAAAAGCTATAATTATATCGGTTAAGCTCAAATGACGTTTAGTATAGAGAAGTTTTTGTGAAGCTTTCATCGACTAACTATATTTTCTTAAGTGTTCTTGCACTTAATGGGAAAATGCCAAGCTTTCCTTTTATATTTTTAATTTCTTGATATGATACACTTGTGAGATGTTACAGATTTCTGTTTATTAAATTTATGTTTTTAATTCGTTGATTTATATGTTTGAAATTCTGGTTTTAAGCAACGGGTGCAAACCCACCAAAGTGATTAAATTATTGAGAACTTTTCAGCTTATTCTCCATGACTTGACCTTTGTTTATGTAACTGACAGTTACTCTCTAAAATAAATGCTAAACACTTGTAAGGAACCATTTCAAAACATATTCCTCAAGAGAAAATGTATTCTCAGCTTCGCTCTCGTGGCTGTAAATTAAGCCAGATTAATTATAAGGCAGATATTTAAAGACTTCATTGCACTCCGAAAATATCTTTGTCTATCTTTTACACAAATATGTTGTTGGCTGTTAATGCTCCCACCTCGTTTGTCAGTGCAACCTTGAGGATTTACGTCACACGCATGTGTATTGCGGTCAGTGTGTCAGAATGTAAGCAAACTGAAATTTGGCAGCACATTGGGCTCGACAGAACGTTTGTTCAGCGTTTGATTGGCGATGAATCAAAATTACCTTTGATGAAGTGTCAATATATATGTCAACTTTATGTAGTACCAATCAAGGTACGAGTACCAGTAAGAGATGATATCCATTTGATAATGTCAAGCTAAGTAAGAGAGATAATGTCAGATGTTATCCATTAAGTAATATCGACTTTCTATATCCAGCCGAGTAAGATGTTATGTTGTGGGTAGTATGTGAAATGACATTTGGAAGATAACACTGACTTTAGAACCAGTGTTAATAAGTTAGTATATTACAGTATATAGTATCAATCTCAATACGAGAGTGTTAGATTATATTCTGTAGATCATATAAAATTTCTTTACCAATCTGAATAAGTATCATTTTAAGATGATATCGAACAGATATATCAACGGGAGTACTAGCATCAATGTGAGATGATATTCAGTAAATAACTGTAACTGTATAAGATTATATTCAATAGGCAGTATCAAACTACGTTTTTTCTTTACTTCACATCTTTGATGTTATCAAGAACAGAAATTCTACAAAAACGTTAACTCAAACTATGTGAAAAGAAAGCGAAATAATTTCTGTCGACAGACGCACACATAGACCGTGTGACTTACAGACTCATGTCAGAAATATTAAATACAAGTGTTATTCTTAAGTTAATTAATGTTGTTAGTTAAAAAATCACGCATATTCACTTAGGATTCATCGTCTTCGGTAGAAATGAAGGTAGGTCCGGCGCCATTAAACTTGTTTCTGCATGGTTACCTAAATTAGAACACTTTGTACTTTTCATTGGTTGTAGCATTGACAAAAATATTCGTGTGCTACGAGTGTTTGCATGGTTGTTTAAGATATTTTTAAAAAATCATTGTAACAGTTCCTTTTGACGTTATCATAAAGAAATATTTCACATAATACCTCCAAATTCCTCTAGGTAACTTTATCATTTTACAAAATATTCCAATGTAAAGGACAATTAGGAAGAAGATTTTAGTAGCTCGTCTTTTGAGCTGTGTTAAATGAAATAAAATTGCAATATTTTGTTCTGCACTATTAATTGTTAGTGAAGGATTACAGAACTGTATTTCTGGAACTCTTGTAATTTTAGATACATTTAGTAGAGCAGAGTGTGTGAAAAGATGCAGGTTGAAAGTAAAACAAACCAGCATCCTGACGAAGATATCTGGAAATTTGCTCGATGTAGACGACAATACATTGGTTAGAAATTGTGAAAGTAAGTCTGTACAAGTCCCCCGCTAGTACAGCGGAAAATCTACGGATATACAACACTAAAATCAGAGGTTCGATTCCCCTCGGTGGGCTCAACAGATAGTCTCATGTGGCTTTGCTGTAAGAGAAAGCAGAAGTCTATACGAAGTGGTCAAAGCTTCACAAGGTGTAGTTAGTTAGCGTTAATAGGATGTATAATCGCTTTCAGACAACTATTGCTTTCGCTACTTTGTTTATCATGACAGTTCTTTTGATTTAGATCTTCGATCTCAAATTCAAATAAGATACAAAAGCCAGAAGAAAGTGATAAAACTCATAAAATAACTTTTCTTCACCCTGCTTACAGTATGAATTTAATGGCTTCATGAGACACACAAAAAAGAGTTATCCGGTGCTCTGTAAAAAGATTCATACATATGAGAGATCACTAACCCATCTGGCGGAAGACCTACAAAAGATAAATCATTGTCGAAAATTCCGCAAGATGATCTCCTTCTCCACTGGATCAATGGGTCACAATAACGGCAAGTGAAAAACGCTGAGAATCAAACTCACGTGGTCTGCTTTATGTCAAACAACCAATGGTGCTCCTCTACCATGGTCATGAAGCATCTCGTTTACGATGGTGTCGTTTTCTAGAAAATGTTGATTGGTCAAACAACATGTGACAGCATGACTTGTTCATAAACAAATACGAGATTTGTGCGAGAGTTATTCAACTCTTACGGAGGAAACACTTATGTATGGTGGCGGTGACATACTGTTTTATCTGTGGATCACTACTGGTTACTGATCCTTCTATACTCCAGTCGTTCAACCATTAATATTTTCGTATGAAGATTCATTTAGTTAGAGCTTTCTTATAATGGATTATCATGCGATCAACTGAGTTATAACTTCAGAAAAGAATGACAACATCCAGTGAATGAAGATGTCAGCCAACATGCTCGCAGGAGTCAATATGTATGAGATGCTCAAGGAAAGCGTTTCGAAGCACGTGATTGAACTCCTTTTCATAACGCCAACTCTCAACGGGTTCCATATTTATATATAAAGAAACTTATGTAGTAATGTAGTAGTATTTATGTAATTATGTAGTAATCGAACATTTGACGGACGTTTTGTTTCTGTTTGTGTGTGTACGTAATTTTAGGGACTCTCAAACCATAAAAATCAAGCAGTTTGGTGCGCAAATTTAAAATGTGTTAAATATTCCGTATTAAAGTACAACTCACAATGTTGTTCAAGGAGATGATACAAACTGACTGTTGAGATGTAAAGTCTATCGTACTAAATGGACATTTGTTGATATGTAATCTAACGGTGGATATTTTCATAATATCATCTGACTGTTTGTCATAAAACTGAAATAATGGTTACCATAAATGTTAGTTACTGACAGTAGTTGTACTTTGATATAACTAAAATATAGAACATTCCGGCTATTTTGTAACTGTTTTTAGCATTACATATTTCTCACCTAGTTGTCTACTGTATGTATAAAGGCGTAGTAAAGTTTCATTTGTGTAATTAATCAGTGTGCCCGTATGTAGTTATAAAGACGTGCTATATATTTGTTTACAATTTCACTTGACCTTCTCCAATGCTTATGACATCGTTTGGTATAAAATGTCTATAATAACGTTTATGCATGGTTTCTTGTAACATTGTAACAGAATGTAATGTTATATAAAATATCAGTTGAAGCGTACAAACTAGGTCACTTTATTCGTTCATGTAAATAAATGTTTTGTGTTTTTGGAGTATTCATACAGCGCTATACCATCCCTAAATTTGAATTAATAGACCAGAAGGAAGACATCAGCCATCTTATCGTCACTCATTGCCTGAAAACACTAAGTACGATATTGAGGCATCGGAACACTAACCACTGTGTCACACCCGGTTCGCTGCTTATTTGAAGTCTCCTAGCATGTGTGTATTCAATAAACAGAGTACGTGAATATGTGATAAACTGGGTTGTGTTGATAACCCGATTTTGACCTGCCCCAAATATGAAACACTTAATAGGTCAAGATTACAGCCGTTCCTATGTGTAAATTCATTATGCTCCCGTTTTCAAATCCTTACAACAACAGTTTTTGAAAACTGATTTCTCATAAGGTTAAAAGTAATAATATATTCCAAAAGTTTGGCGGTATAGATGATGTCAGTTTGAAGTATGTAAAATTTGTTTCTGTCAATATTATTTGTGTTAAAGAAGTGTAATGTAAATATAAAACTTGCATCCAATAAATACCTCAAATAAGAAACAGTGAATCTTCAGACAGTTTAAGATGCACAAAACAGGTTTGTTAAAGTTTGATACCAGAGACTGTGGTGCGTAGATAGGTATATTTCAACAAGGTAACATATAAGATATACAGTGTTTAAAATAATGGTGGAAACAAGTAGTGGTAACTAGTTGGTAATTTTATCAATGGTGGTGTAAAACATACAAAATACATAAGAAAAGTGAGTAAGTTGTACAATGTACTAAAATGATTTGTGTGAGAACTATTTTCTTTAAACATAATTTTCATACTGTCATACATTTATCAATCTACGATTGTACATTATTGACTCAAATCTCCTATATTACTCCACACAAATTTGGCTGCCTTTCGACCTTCTCGATTTCTACATAATCACATACAAGCCAAGCATGGCTGTGAATAATCCGCCAAGAAACCTCTTTGTCGTTGTTTATATACACTTTCTGTATACTCGCTATCGTTGTCTTTGTGGAAGATGAATCCCGCGAAGTGAGCTGGTTTTCTGAGGAAATGGCATAATGGATGAACTCCTAGATGTATTTGTCACCAGTCAGGGTACCATTAGTTTTCCACAGATTAGTGATGTCGTTGGTTATGATGTATCTCCAAACTTGTATTTAATACCCCACCATTCCTCACTTTAAAGTTTATATATTGACCATGATACTGTTTTCTACTCTGTCGTTAAACCAGCTGCCATTGAATGTTTTCCAACAATTGGAATTTAGACTCTTGTGTAAGGTTTGCGTGTTCCTAGCTTTGCTTATTTCACTGTTTGTGGTCAGCTACACACTTTAACAAAGTAGTTTTGTTAGTACCTTTTAGCTAAGGTTTTCGAGCAGGAACATGTTCATTGTGCTAAATATTATCGTACTGTTCTTGAGGTATTGCTCACTCTTGTATTTATGGGAAGAATGCTAACAAGATCTGTAATTGATCATAATTTATCTCGTTAAGAATGTACTCAGAGATACTTTAGCATTATTTTTGACGAGTTTCAGTTTTATACCTTGAGAATTTATACTATTAACAGCGCCAGTTTCATTAACCATTTTCAGTTCAGAGTCTCGTATATAGCTGTTCCTGAAACATGGAGTCTTATAGCAAAGTATCCTTCACTGATTAAAATTCTAATTCTGTACGTTTATCGTACAACGCTTCAACCCTAAAATCGTTAACTAGATTCACATTACTTCTATTGGATGGTTAAAAAGCAGTTGCATGTAAACTATAGTATGTTACTGTGGTCTGGCGAAATTCGTTTTTGCACATTTATAAAATACCCTTTTTTTTCTCACTGTTTCCATTACTTTATGCCTCACATTCACGTTTAGAGCCATTCCATGATTTTCAAGTGGAAGCTCAATTTTTATTTATCTTTCCAACCAACTATATTTTTGATTCACATTATGTTTAGAATCACTTCTCTGGTTATTCAGTTACTATATTATTGTGTTTTTCTTTTCGCTTATAGTTTTGCTGTATATTTTTCTTTCTTCATCCGTTTTTAGCTCTTTCTATTATACTGTAGTTTTGACAAAATGCGAGTATGCAGTACTTTAACAGTTTGTTTTGCTTTTCAAATAAGGAAACGCGTCAGCTAAAAAATACTACCCTGTATCCATATATGTAAATCGAATCTCTAGATATTTTCTCGTAATATCTCTTCAAAGATTGCCACCGCAGCCAACATCTCGTTTAATACGTTTAAGAAAAAGAGCAATAAACAGATCTATAAATAAACGTTTGAAACCAACTATTCACTTTTTTGTACTCTAGATAGTAAGGAATAGAACTATAAGTGTACTTATCACATGGAACCTCTATTAATTTAGGCAGAACTGAATTAAAAGTAATTTCTAAATGGACCTGCAAAGAGACTCATAGTTGTCCGTTAACCACAGTTGCTTATTCAACCCTGCTTTCTTAGTTTACACAAACATCCACAGAGTTGAAATTCTGTCTTTCAGTTTCGTATCCGTACAGCCTCAGTTAAAGTGTACATGAACCAACTCCATATTAACATAGTGTTTAACTGTGAAAAGGTATATATCGGCCAAATTTTAGATTACGGCACATTAAGTAAGAAACAAGTAGAAAGTATCCTATTGCCATCATACATCACTCTTGAGCTACCTGGGATATTTAGTACCTGAAGTTGTCTTTTTTATTTCCAGGTTCCATTATAGATTATTTGCCCCTATGTTATAGCTGTCAGTTGCGCCAAAGTGTAACTGAATTGTCTTTGAATCCGATTGTCGAATAGTAAAGTAAAATATAATGCTTAGCTTTACATTCAAAATACGTTGTTTGAATAAAGCCCAAAAAACAAAACTTTCTTTCGAAACTATTATAATATTTGTTAGAAGTGTTTAAAAAACCCATAAAGAATGTACTAAATGTTATTTATGCATGAACTTCTGCAGCGTTGTGCGTTAATTTGAATGTGTGGCATCCATGTTACATTTGTCCTCATGTGCATGTATTTGTTATATCTTATGTTTTCCTAAAATATTTATAAGTTATTATATAATGGTATGTTATATTTTTGAGACAGTTAGTATTTCTTTCTTGTTAATTAATCTTCGTAATTTATAAAAGTTTTATAATGTTTTTCATGAATAAAAAACCTTGAGATGATTTACAATTTTTTATCGGAACGATGTAAGTAATCTGATAAGAAATGTAGTCAACAATATGAAAAAAATTTGTACAATGTATGAAAGAACTAGATAGTTCTCAGACATCATGGTAGTTTATGTGTCAGTACCTCATCCATACGAAAGTCGTTGTTGTTGTTGTTTTGAATTAAGCACAAAGCTACACAATGGGCTATCTGTGCTCTGCCCACCACGGGTATCGAAACTCGGATTTTAGCGTGTAAGTCCGCAGACATACCGCTGAGCCACTGGGGACTACGAAAGTCAATATCATTTGTTTGGTTTTTTGGAATTTCGCACAAAACTACTCGAGGGAAGGCAGCTAGTCATCACTACCCACCGCCAACTCTTGGGCTACTCTTTTACCAACGAAAAGTGGAATTGACCGTTACATTATACACCCCCACGGCTGGGAGGGCGAGCATGTTTAGCGCGACGCGGGCTCGAACCCGCGACTCTCGGATTACGAGCGCACGCCTTAACGCGCTCGGCCATGCCAGGCCCTCATAACAATATCAAAAGATGAAAGACAAGTTTTGTACGAAGTTAACATTACATGTCTCCTGTATTTTTTTCTCCTGTTTATCATTGCTTAATTTCAAAATAAAAAAAATAATAATTTCTCTCTCTCTTTCTGGTTTGTGTTTTATTTTCTTCAAGTTAAGTTATAAAAATATGGAAAAGACTTCGTGTGTGAGACGAGCATGGAGGGAGGTGAATAGAAGCCAATTGTTGATTTAAAAAACCCAGGGTCATCTGAAGATAGTTTGGCTGTGGCGAAAAGAGTGCTTAAAGTTCATGGCTCGTTTTATACGAATTTTGATTTTAAGAACAATGAAGTTAGTATAGCCTTGGTCAAAGTGTTGTTTCGACTATTTCTAAGAGTTTAAGTACATTTCCGGTTCCCTTGTTACGGGGAAGAGGTGAACATTTTGGAAAGAGTGCAGAGACACTCTCAAAAGTGACAACTTGTTTACGTCATCTGAGTTACACGTATAAGCTAAGCAGAACCTCAGTGTCTGTAGTTGAATTAGAGAAACGTGATTCAACTGTTCATTGTTGTTAAAGGTTTGAAACTATTACTGCCTCCCTATTGTTGGTCTTCTTGAGAATATAAAGGTTACAAATATACTAACTTGAATGTTTGATAGAATTGGTTTAAGGTTTCCAAATATGGGTGCAGATTATTCTTCGACAGAACTTTGTTTCGTCTTAAAATGTCTTAGATTGTGAAATATTTTTTGTGAAATGTATGTATATATACTCTTGACTTCGGTTCATTTAGCATTTTGTTAGATATCGAAGTAAGATAAGTCAAGAAGAATGCGGTTGAAATAAACTTTTTTATATTTAAGGATAACCCCGATAGACCACATGACTTTATATTAATTATATGTTTTATCTCATTACAGTACAATTAAAGATAAATTAAAAATGTATTTGATAACGAAATATTTGTAATAATTATAAGCTTATTTAGCAAAAGGCTTAAATAGTAGGAGAGTTTGTGTTTAACTACCCGTGTACAATTGTTGCTTCTAAACGTTACATTACGTGCTGTTATTACCACATATTACATCTTGCTATAAATTTGTTTGGTTTGTTTGTTTTGAATTTCGCGCAAAGCTACTCGAGGGCTATCTGCGCTAGCCGTCCCTAATTTAGCAGTATAAAACTGGAGGAAAGTTAACCATTCATCACCACCCTCCCTACTCTTTTACAACCGAATAGCAGGATTTATCGTCACATTATAACGCTCCAACTGTTGAAAGGGCGAGCATGTTTGGTGTGACGGGGATTCGAACCCGCGACCCTCGGATTACGAGTCGAGTACCTTAACCACCTGGCCATGCCGGGTTATTACTTTAAATATGATCTAGAATGTGCCTACTTTACCATACCCTGTACCTTTTACTGTATATAAGACTATTTCACCGTATAGTGCGTCGCAAAAGTATTCAACCTGTGCAAAGTTTCCATATTTTGTTGCCGTCTGAGCTTGCAGTCAGGAAAATTTCAAATGGGATTTAATAATTAGAATCCACACAATCTACTCCATATCGAGAAGGCTAAAAAGAAAACGCTGCTATTATATAAGTTAGATTTTCAAAGAAAATTAGAATATTCTCAATTGTATAGGTATTCAACCCATTTGCAACGATAACTCAAATCAGTTTAGGTGCAAAAAAATTAGTGAATGGTCTCTGTCTGTATGTAATCAAAGTGGTTTAACTTGATTTCAGAGTAAATGTGTCTGTTCAAGTCACAACTCACATAGTGACGCGACAAACCAACCATAAAGACCAAAGAGCTTTCCAAACATGTCAAGTGGTAGAGAAGCACAGATCAGAAAGAGGTTACAGAAATGTTCAAAGTCGTTGATTATCCCTTTGAGTACAGTGAAGGTTATTATGAGTATTCTGAGGTATCCTTGAACATTCCTGATTTCTAGAGTAACCAAAATTGTGAGATTATCCAATAAGTTCTTGTTTGTTTTGTTTCTTGAATTAAGCACAAAGCTACACAATAGGCTATCTTTGCTCTGCCCACCACGGGTATCGAAACCCGGATTTTAGCGTGCAAAATCTGCAGAAATACCGCTGAGCCACTGGGGGGCGCCAATAAGTTCTTCATTGTGATATAAGTGTGAAAAGAAAATTGCTCTACATATGTTTGAGTCACCTGGTATTCTTAATATCATTGAAAACGAGTTGTTTTTGCCTTACTGTGAGTAAGCCTCACTTCAATAGGCTTCTGGCGTATTGGCCAACCTTGTAAAATTGGTTTTTATTGCTGGATATTAACAAGACATCTGCTTAATGTTTTGACTGATTGAAATTAAACATAAAGCTACACAGTGTGCTCTGCCCATCACTGGTGTCGAAACCTGGTTTCTAGCATTGTGAGCCTGCAGACATACCGCTGTGTCGCTGGGAAACGGAGAACTTGAAACTGTAGAGGCTGTAAATATTTGGTTAATTTTGAAAACAGGTACACAGTAAGCAATAATCAACAAAGAACAATCGTCTGCCTGTGTTGATGTAGTAACACTTTAATGATGACTTTCAATATAAGTGGTATATCTATACATATTATTTGAAGTTTAGCCATTTGTAATTATTTAGCAATTAATAATTTGGAGAATTTATACCTTGTGCTTCTCTCAAAAGTAACAACTGCGACATTGTCTTGTTAGTAACATAAAAACATATTTGTATTTTGCCATAACTGTAGTATTACGACTTCTGATTCCTTTCTTCTTGTTGTTTTTTTTGCCTATCGAGTTAATTACGTTTTATAAAATTCAGTCTCAAATTTTTGTATGTCCTATACTCAAATTCTTTAAAGCTATTATGGAGTTATTCTAACAATCACTGAGTTTAATATAAACTAACGTTTGGATTACTAACATTTTCATTTGGAAGTTTATCAATCAAAAGATAAAGTCGTAAAACATCGTTTGTTCAAAATGAATCTCTAATTTGTTTAATGATCAACTTTATCTCAAGAGATGGATCTTTAATTCTGACTTGAACAAGAAAAAAGGAAATTATCTAAGTATGTTTTACCTTCTGATATTCATTTTAAATGTTGTATGGGAAAATAAAAGAAATAAGAATTTTCAGGTTATTAGATATACTAAGAGTTCAGCCACTGAAAGCAAGAAACACGTGAATGGAATTGCTAATGGTAAAAACGCATAGACCAAAAATAACTTGTTTTAAGTTAAGTGCAAAGCTATAAAATGGGCTATCTGTGCTCTGCTCAACATGGGTACGAAATGCTGATAAGTTCGCGGACTTATCGCTATACCAGTGGGATGCTACAAATTAAGTCTTAACAAAATAGTGAACATTTACACTGGAAACTTTTTATTTTATTATGCCTATGAATATTTATTGCGTGTGCCAAGCAATCACTAATATATAAAAGTATATTCTTATTATAGTTTTACTCATTATGCGAAATACCAAAAAGAAATATATTTCTAAACTTGAAATTAATAAAATATGTTCAACATCTTTATTTATCTCAGTTACAAACTTTCTTTTATCAAGTATTTGGTATTGTTCCTTCATAACTCACGATATTGCATTAGTGATCAATAGTACGTCAACAAATGCCTCCACAAATTTGTTGTAGTTTTTATATATAATATTTATACATGTGTGAATAGTATGAAATCAATAAGTAATACTTATTAACGCTTTTTGTTATCTTATAGATAGCACAGACACTCAGTGTAGATGTAGACGCCATGTTGTGTGATTCTCAAGCTCGAGGCATTAAACGCAAATATGACGAAGATAAGGACAGTGAAACACGTTCTTCGCTTTACTTCAATCAACGTCAGACAGTGTTCAACATTAGTTTGTGTAAACGGAACAGATTTAGACAGACTTTAAGTCTAAGACAATCCGTTCTTATTTGTAACACTTTGCGAAGAATTCAAAAAGAGTTTGAACAAGAAGGAGTGAAGATTAACTATGCCCCTAACAGGCACTTTTTCTTTTCACCACTGAACCAGCAGATCCTAACCCTTGACCCACCACCTCTTCCAAGTCAAACTACGCCAGAAGGATGCCCACAGGAGCTTCTACGAAATAATTTTAACCATGAAGTGGAAAAAAAAGTTACCCAAAGATGCCTTTCCTTCACTGCGCTGCCGCAGACAAATTTTGATAATTACTCTGTGATGTCTACTGTGTTAAGTGCGTACCAATACAAACCATCACCTCAGATAAAAGAGCTCAGTAATAAGCTGCAGGCTAGCTCCTTATTGAATACTTTCTTGCCCAAGACCTGCACAATAACGAAGGGGGAAGTAATGAAAAGACAAAATTGTAACGAGACTGGAGAGGAATGTGACAGATGTCTAACAGAGTTCGATACTTCGTCTGGAAGGATCACTCCTTTTGTAAAAACAGCATGCGACTCTAGTGCCTTTTGGAATGATGATGGTGACAGGCTGACCAGTCTAAATTGGAGCTCAGTACTTAACTGTAGTTTCTCGTCAATCAGTGCTACCAGTAGCGCTATGGCAATGGAAGAAGAATATGATGACAATTGTCGGTTTATAGACAGGGCTGCAGTAGAGAGTGCAGATACATCAAATAAATCATCACCTGGTGTCTCCGAAACGTCGCTCCACGTACTCCTTCCTGCCACATCAGAACTAAGCACGCTGTCAGCTATGAACAAGGCTTATGCAGCTTCTTCGAGTTGTAGTCCAAGCTCGGGGTCCACGTCCAGCTGTAATTCAGGAGATGAGATCTTTGGCGATATAGACATGTCACTCTACGATTTTGATCTTTATTCTCCCTTGTCTCCCCCTAACATTAAATTGGCCCCGGTAAGTGCTGAAGAGCTGATGAAATCTCTTACAGAAAACGGTCAGTCGTGTCCAGTATCTAACTGGACGAAAGAAAAAAATGAACGAAGAGGGAGACAGCGCCACTCTAGCAGTGTCATGATATTTTGACACTTGGAATATTTATTTATGTCAAACATTTTTAATTATGTTTTACAAAGTAACGGTTTCACATATCGGATAATTTATTTCGATTGCAAAGCTCATTGGTGAATCCAACTAAGAAGTTTCCTTGGCTAGCTGCACAATCACGATACTTGTGATAAAAAAGTAGTCTCACAACTTAGTGTTTGCGATCTTGTTTAACTTAAAATTTCAGAATTCGAAGAATAGTTCCTGTTATCAGAATTTTAAAAGTGATTATATGCATTTTTCATTGTTTCACGTAAAATATTCGTATATGTTGCTCGTTCATCGCAAGTAACCCCTAAATACAGATAAATAAATGGAACCAAGTCTGAAATCCTCTTCCGCATTTGACCAAAAGATTTTTATGCTCTTATTTCTAGGTCACATGATTTTATATCTCTTGAAAATCACTTGTAGGGTGTATTGTATTTTTAAAATCGCTATTTAATTCAACAAATGAAATGAAGTTCCGAAGAAACCACTGAAATGATGCCGTTTTAAATATTGTAATGAGTATTGTTTGAACCAAGTTTGATCAAACGAAATTATTTTACTTCAGTATAATGTCGTAAGGAAGAATTCATAACTTAAACACATCTTAGTGAACTACAATGTCCACTCTGCTTTTTCTTATGTTTATTTTCTCCACATTCATATTATCATTTTTATTTGCTTCAGGAATTTATTTCCTTTGAATGCTTAGTAGCTAAGAAAAAAAATTTCAGTTTGCAATAACCTGAAATCTGGTAGAATATTTTCGTTTATAGCTTTATGCAAATAATATTCTTTTAGTGTTGTGTAAAATTAGGGGAATGACGTATGTAACTAACAAGACTTAATCGACCAGGTTGTCAAAATACAAATGGTTAACTTCATCAGTAGTGTAGATTCTAGCAATTACCTTTCTTAAATCGGTTTGTTTGGCTAACGTACTATTCAACTTTAACATACTTAACAGGAACAATTATTCAATTATCTTTTAAACTTATTTGATGCACATGTCCGACCAAAGATTACGCTAATGGCTAGAGGTTTTATTTTTAATAATTCCATTCTGTTCTGTAGATGAAAATATATAAGTATATTTGATTGGAGAAACGGTACTGGCGGAAATAAGCAAAGAGTTATATACTTAGAGCTGTGTCGTTAACAGTCCTCTCTGACTGTTTTCAGCGAATCCGCTGTTGGCATTTTTTATGTATATAGATATGCATCATCATCTTTGAAAAATTAGCGTAATATATATATGTATATATGCTCATTCTTTACCATTTATAGTATATATATATATAAGCCATCAAGCATCATTACTCCACAAAAATGATTGCCTGTGTAAGTATGGGTGAAAACATATTATGATAAAAAGCTAGAACTATTTTTCAAGAATGTTCACTACTATTTTACGTACCTTTACGCCAGACGCTTGAAATGTACACCAAGAAAATGCCCTGCCATCGTCACGGTCATTTCTTTGCTCATACATAGGTGGTCTTTTCTTCAAATTTCGGCCACGAATATCTGTTAAAACGAAAAACTTGACTGTCATTTAAACCGGTACAAATCAAAGTAAAAACGATTTTGTGAGTTTCCTCGCGAATGAGATATGGCAATAAGCTACTGTACTATGTTGAACAGTAGATATATCTAAAATAGTGCATTGTGTTTCAGAAATAGACCATTATCAAAACAACGTGGGATTAAAAAACTGTAAAATATAAAGATACATATTCATATAGTAATGGCTAAGATTTTTATTAACAAGACATATATTATGTAGGATTCCTTTGTATATAACGAATATTGTTACCGGCTGCTTTTTTCTTGACGTCATTACCGTGAGCTGTTTTATTTACACGACTTTGCTGTTTTGTATTTAGTTGAACTGCATATTCATCAGAGAGTTATTGCTGTGTGAAATATATTACTATATAAGATTGAAGGAAAATGAGGAAAATTGTGTGATATTTTTCAATAAGACAGGAAACTTCAACATGTGTGTAAAAATTCGACAGTGATTTGATATGAGGGTTACCTAATTGAAAGTTCCAGTTATGAAAAGCATGTAAACGTGTTGTTACAAGGGTAAGTTAGGCATTGGATAAACAGTAGAGCTTTGGTTTAAACGAATTGCTCGTGTCTGTTCTTAAAGTGAAACGACGTTCCGGCTATTATAGAGAGGGCTTCTTTAAGTCAACCAGAAGGACTCAGTATAGAAATATATTTTTGTCCCACTCTAGAAACAGGCAGGAGCAGTCTATTATAGCCAAGACTCTGATATATAAACATGTAACACCTGGAGATTGGGCGAGATATGTGTGGGAAAGTTAGAAAATTGAATTCTTAAGAATGGTGTTGAGTTGTAGGAAAAGTATAATTTGCATATTGTATGTAATCATGTTCTTGATATGCTTACTGATTTGGTGTCGTTCAGGTAGAAAGAAGAATTGTAATTTATGTGCTTCTGCAATGCAACATTAGTTACAGTTTGTTCCACATAAACCGTCTCCATAAAAACATTCAGATACATTTCATCAATAAAGGTATGATTTTATCGTATTAAGTAGTATAGTGACAGAGAATTTAAAGTCTAAACTAAACATGGTTTCAAAGTCAAAGTCTGGAAAGTTATTTACCTGTCTGAGTTTATTATAAAAAAAACGATAATTTGGGAATCTAAACTGATAACTTGTAAGTGTGTCTTTGGTTAAATGTGTTTTGTAGATAATTTAAAATCTCAGTGATAAATTTCATTATGAACAAATCCACTAGATATGAAGTTAAATGTTTAAATGCACCCATTTAATTGCCGCACTCACAAAATTATACATAGTAAATATTGTAAAAAATTCTAACAAAGTTTACTATTAGTTGGTGTATTTGGTGAAAGTGAACAAAGATTGTGTTTAAATGATAAGAATCAGTTATATTAAAGACAAATTGTCAAATTACCTATGTACACAAAGTATTTTTAACAGTAAAAGTTAGTTTTACAAGTTAATGCTGGCTTCAGGTTAAAGTGTTTTTGTTGTTGTTAATCACGTGTTTATAAATCTATTCGTATGTTTATTATCATGGCGCTTTAAAGTGTATCAGCTCAAGTTAATGACTTAGTGAGATGAGGTATAGAGTTTGTACTTTCGTACGATTAATTTGATCTTCATACTAGCAGTAAATGACAATTTCAAATGACTGTTTACTGCACAAAAGTAGACAGCATACTAATCAGCCTATGTTAAGTAAGTATCTCTTATCTTCAATACAATGACAGTTATCTTTTTTCTTTCTTAAGAAGAATGTCGTTGTTTATAAATAATAACTTTAAACATATTAATTACTTTTATTTTGTTTTACTGTTTACACATGTGCGCAATTTTGTATGTTTTGTGTTTTAAGGGTCATTATTGTTATTTTTTGAATAATTATGTATAACTTCGTGCTTCTCTAACCAAAGACCAAAAGCACAATACTTGCTTCGTTAAGCCTTACTTATACATGGAACCATACTATTAGTAAACTTGACATAATCATAATGAAAGAAAATTAGTTATTCTGTCTATTTTCTTCATTATGTGTTATTATGTTTCTATTGTTTTTTTTTAATTAGTTTCATTTTGTGTGCATAAAAAATAGCACAAAATACAAAAACGCACGCTTTAAGCAAGTTTCTTACACCATGTCCCTCTGTCCAGTAGAGGGAATCGAACATCGCGTTTTCATCCAAAAACAAACCACTTTAAGCCTACATATGTTCAAGAAATATAATGAAATACGCAATTTAATGAAACACGTCAAAACTTCCATTATATTTCAATCATTGTTTGTTGTATTTTGCAGTCAGTCAAATTTTATTATTAACGAACTTCGTAAAAATGGACACATTATTGCATAATCAATCCAAGATTTAAAATTAGCTTCCTTTTTTTTCTTTTTATTTTTGTTACATTTTTCAAAAAGTTTTGTGATTTTTTTCAGACCAATATATTTACATTGTCGTTACTCATTTAAAAGGTATATTTTTCAAATTTTCAAATACCTAAATCGAATCAAGAATATTTCTTACCCATGTAATACAAATTTCTAATAAAGCTTCTTCTGGCGAGCAGTCAGATATTTCAGAGAATCACTTTTTGTGCTTTCATATCATGAACGTACACTAAGACTGATGCGAATACATTGGACATATCTTAATCGAGTGCAGCTAAAGATTCAAATATTCAGAGTTAAAAAATAAAAAATAGTAATATCAAAACAGAAAGAACAAATACACAAGATGTATTGATGAATCAACGTTTTTCCAAACGTAACATCTCAAATCAAGTTTCTCTGTGACTAAAAAAAATAAAAAAAATTGCCTCGACATTTATTTCATAGGTTTCATTATTAACTAGTTGTATTAGCATGTGGATTAATCAGATAACAGGCAAAGCTGTAGTAATTTCTTGGATCTTGGAAAATCGGGGGAGGGGAGTGAAAAGTATATAAATACGTTTTGGATCGGCTAGGGGCATTACATCTAAAATGCGTTTTGCGCTTCTGGGCGTTATAAGAGTGACAGTCAAATCCATTTATCTCAAAGTAAAAGAAGCCTAAAAGCTGGTGGTAAATGCTGTTCTAGTCTATCAGTTTAAAACTGTTTGTTTGTTTTGAATTTCGCGCAAAGCTACATGAGGGCTACCTGCGCTAGCCGTCCCTAATTTAGCAGTATATGACTAGAGGGAAGGCAGCTAGTCATCATCACCCACCGCCAACTCTTGGGCTACTCTTTTACGAACGAATAGTGGGATTGACCCTTACTATATAACGCCTCCACGGCTGAAAAGGCGAACATGTTTGGTGTGATGGAGATTCGAACCCGTGACCCTCGAATTACGAGTCGAGTGCCTTAACCATCTGGACCTGCCGGGCCCAGTTAAAAATTAGAGAAAACTTTGAGCGGTAGCCCTCTGTGCAACTATTTGCGAAAATTCTGAGGTAAATAAATACGTTTGTTTAAAAAATGCTTTGTTTCTGAAAGATTGTGTATGGTTCTAACAGTTCTGTTAAGTAGTTATTTTAATGGACTATCAATAAGGAAGGAGTTTCATATGCCTTATTTAGATATATAATCACACTTGTGGCTACAATTAATTAATCAGGAACAGAAGAGTTCAGAAGAATTAATTTAATTTCATGTCGATCCACTTTTCTGAAAGTGTCGTTCATGTGTATAATGTTGCATTAATCTACGTGTATATAATGAAGGGAGATTTTGTGAGACATGATGTTATAGCTCGATGATTTAAATCCGCAGATATACATGCCTAAATATGTTCGGTTTTACTGAATGTTTTTAATGTCATTTTTTGAAAAGTGAATAGAATGTAACTTTATAAACGTTACTGTGATAACGTTTGTTCACTGTTATTTATAACAGATCAAGTTAACCAAAGATATACTTTAACATTGGGTAGTATATTTTCCGAAATTATTATGTTTGGATTTTTTTTAAATGAGGTTATTATTTCATTTAATTAACTGTATATTCTTCATTGATAAGAAAACTGAATAGGGGAAAGTTGCTTTCACTATTTTGTTATCAGTTTCCCAGCAATAACTTCCAAAAAAAATCATAAACGGTTACCTGTAATAACTTGGCGAACCATTCAGATGTCTCAAGTATTTCATGATATGATCTTGCTCCTTATTTACTCAAACAAATAAGTGTATCAGCGACACTAAAAGTATCTGTGTTAACTTAACAAGGTAAAGGGCAAGAAAATGCACACTTTTCTTTTCTGTGGTATCATATAGAGGAAGTTGTGTGTTCATCAGAAGAGCGTTATTTACGTTTGTGTTGTGTTAACTACATGATCAGGGTAAGTGGAAAAGTATTTATTGATGTTGAACTGCAAAAAAAAAAGTTGTACATAGTTAGTAAAAGATTATAATTGTATATTGATTTATATGTTGATATCATATACAGACGGACAATGCCGTATTCTGTTTAGACTCTTCCAAATAAATCATTTTATCAAATATTTTGTGATGCTGTGTATTACTTTAAGGGCGTGGTATTCTACCAGTCACATGCAAATATTTGTACAAATGTTAATTTTTTTATATATTATGGATGAAATAAAAGTATAAAACGATTTTTGAAAAGTCACAGAAGCTACTAAAATAATTTATACATAGGGGTAATTATACCTGAACGAAACATTTACAATTCACAAAAACAACCAAGTTAGAATAAAGTCATGTAAAGATGTGATATCAAAGTAAAATATCTTACTTATATAAATGAGGAAACTGTGTATGGATATAATGATGGTCTGTTGGTTTAATAATTTATTTCTGCACCTTGATAAATATAACATGTAAATGTAAGTGTGCTTCTACTATTTTGTCATTGATGTATATCATAAGTTACATAAATTTAAAACACATAAAAATATTTTTAGCTAAGGTGAGAATTAAGCTAACAAATGACACTGGAAAATAATACTTCGTCTTTGTTCATCAGAAGACTGTTTGACTTCAGATTTTCCATCTACTCCTATACCCTAATATTAGTCTTTGTTTTAATTCAGACGGAATTTGTGCCCCTGATAACTATGGGATTCACTAACCATTTAGAGATATTAATGCCTTTTTCAATTATTATCGGCTGCATTCCCTAGTTCAATCAAAATACTTTCCTGTGATTTCCTTTTTCCCCATTTTTACGACATCTCTCACTTTGTTTTATGTCCCTATCAAGGACGAGAACTAAAAGTAGTACAGTAATTGTTTGTACCACAAATCTGTTTGTGTACAAAAGTAACATCTTAACCGGACTCACTATCGTACCTCCAGATATTTCGTATATTAAAATTTAATACGTCATGGATTATAATTTTAATTTTACATCTGATGAAAAGAAATCAATAATATCACCAAACAATTTGTCTACTGTATAGTAGCGAAAATACATTTGGTGCAATGCGGCAATATTATTCACATACCTAACTTAAATTAGTTTTTTTTTAATTCTGAATTAAAAAAAATGTTTTTGAACCCTGTTTAGCAAATTGAAATGTTTCTTTCTATGTTTTAGAATGTAAAATATTTTTCAAACAAAATTTTCAGAACGTTTTATTACATGTGTTGTTTATTTAGTACAACTATTGGCTTAAATAAAGGAACCTTTTTTTAAAGCAATTATTCCATGACTATTCCATTTAAGCATTAAAACTATGATTGTATTGGAAAAAGAGTAAGAGAATAAACGACAAAACAGTCATATTTTTTATAATTCTTTGAAAGCTTATTTTATTAATGTATAAAAATTAAAAACATTTTACTTTATTGAATCATTTCAAATGTAACTGAAAGTAAAATTATACACAAAGAAGAATTCGACTCCAGCTATTAGGGATAGTCACGAACTCAGTAGTTCCTAAAGTTACTTTCCATCTACCCCTAAGTCCTTAAGTTATCAGATTTAACATTGTGACCGTAAAGGTAAATTCACCATTAATATTATAATAAAATTATTAATATGAGTGTCACAGTTGTTTAAAACAGTACAGATGAGATGAGTAATACCTGTCTCACAAAATAGATCGGAAGCGTTTTAACTGCCATACATAGCAGGTGAGGTGGTTCATACATTATCAACAGAATAGATAGAACATATCATGTATCATACTTGGCCGTTAAGATAAGTCACACAAGTTTCATATAATAGAATAAATGTGTTATAGCTGTTTTAAAAAAATGGCATTGTAAAGGGCTATACCTGTCCCAGAGAGCAGATAGAATGTTTCATAACTGTCGTATGGAAAATCTGAAGAGATCCTATCTGTTCTGTTGAATAGATGGAATGGTAAAGCTTAGGTTGTTTATACCTATCCCACAGAATAAATTATTGACCAAATAGTATATTAACTGTGATGTAGTTTATCGAAGTAGAGCTTTAACATTTTACACGTCTCACCGTCAATTTGTCTTTATAGGTCACACTGTTATATAAAGATATGTAACAAGCGATTTTAATTGTTCTGGCATAAATTTATTTCAGCTGTTAGATTGTTTTCAATATAAAATACCAACGAATAGTAAACAACTATAAAACATTACCACCTTTTCGGTTGTTATATTGTGAAAAGGATATTCGTTAATGTCCAGATCTCACATAAAAGAAGTACTCACCTAATATAACCACACTGATTTTTTATAGCAATCTCGCTTTAGTAAATCAAGATAGTTATTAACCTCTACAGAGAAGGGATAAATATATCGCCAAATAGGTTAGAATCGTCTATATTGTTTAAAAGGTAAGTAACTAATAGGAAGAACTAAATTACCTTCAAACAGTGTGTAAATAGGTAAAATATCTATGTATCCGGAAGCAAATTGTGTAAATCGAACTTGAGGTACTGAATTACCTACATGATACATCTTACATATCATAATGAATAATTAGGTAAAACTGTTCAATGTTACAAAAATATAATATCAAACAAAATTATTATATAAAGAAATCCGTAAGTTTCATTTGGGAAAATTTCAAAATGATGAAGCCTGTTCCATTTTCAAATAGTTTCAGAGATTGTGAAACCTTCCCCAAATTAAGTAACTGGAACCCTCATACCCCCTTCTTCCCTGACCGGTACTGAACGGCGAGTTTCACAACTTATAACATCTCTTCATTGTTGAACAACATGTGGAACTATGTGATTAACAATAAATAAGGAAACATGATGTACTCTAGGCAATGCTATTTGATCTTAACAGTTTCACTCCTCAAACTGTCCTCATGCTCAGTAACGTTTTCTCACCAGCCATTTAAACAACACTATAAACTGTAATATTGTTTTTCTGCCTTCACCAGCATGCTTATTATAGTGTCACATATCCGCATAATAAGTACCTCCAATGATATTTCCAGGCTTAATGTGTTTAAGAAATGCAGTTTCTTTGCCGCGTTGTTGGTTTTTCCATTTTCAGTTTTATTCCCACATGATCTTACATTAATGTGAGTGCAAAAACATTGATTAATTGTATAATGTTAGGATAAAATACATTATTTTGAGCTGCATTATTTATTGTTTTGTAACATATGCAGTAACAGTGTCAATTATCTTAAGTTGCTTCACTTATATTAAATAATTTACATATTTAATAGCGAAATGACTCTTTGCATCTCTTGGGTAGTTATTCCTAAATCATATAGAAAAAGTAAATAACTGGTAAAATAAGATTTGTTTTGAATTTAGCACAAAGCTAAACAAAGGCTATCTGCGCTAGCCGTCCAGAATATTGCAATGTAAGACAAGAGGGAAGGCAGCTAGTCATCACCAACTTTTGGACTACTCTTTTTATCAACGAATAGTGGGATTGATCAAAACTTTATAACGACCCCGGGGCTTAAAGGGCAAACATCTTTAATGTGACAGGGACTCGAACCCGTGACTCTCGAATTACGAGTCTAGTGCTTTAACCACTCGCTATGCTGGTTTCCGGTAAAATAAAAATGTAATCTATATATTCCCTCCCTCCCACCAGTGGCACGGCAGTATGTCTGTGGACTTGCACGTGAGAAACCTGCTTTCGATACCCGTGGTAGACAGAGCACAAATAATTCATTGTGTAGTTTTGTGTTTGCTTCCAAACAAACAAAATCTAGAAATTCAGTCTTGAATAAGGATTTTTTGTGAGTTAGAATGTTAGTATTTTAATTATTTTATCCGTTGCTCCCTGCTAATACAGCGATAAGTCTACGGATTTAGAAAGCTAAAATCAACGGCTTCAATTCCCCTCGGTTGGCTCAGCAGATACCCCCATGTTTCTTTGCTATAAGAAAACACATACACACATTTTATTCGTTAATATATATATCAAAATGATTATATTCAGGACTGCATCAAAGGAAAATTAATCATTTTTGCAGCTCTCAAAATTTCATGTTGCTATTAACATCGTTCCATTAGTCTTCGTACGTGCTAAACTGCTAACCTGAGTAAAAGAAAAAAACTTATTAGGAACAAAAATATTTCTTTTTGCAAGGGAATTTTATGATAAAACTGGATTTCTTCTCTTGACTAATTTAAATAAATATTTCGAAGATAGGAACATGAACGGTTTATGTTTGTTTGTAGTTAAGCACCAAGCTGTCTGTGCTGAGTGTATCTCACAATGTTGATCTCTGCTATATTACTAAAAGTATTAATGCCCATACAAGCCGTTCTGAGATACATATTTATTTCAGATAGATCAAATAATTAACCAAGAATTATCTGTGCTCTTCCCACCACTGGCATCAAAACCCAGTTTTAGAGTTATCTTCAAACACTTCGCTGTGCTACTTGGGGGCAAGCATGAATGAAAGAAACGTATAAAGAGGTGAATGTATTTTTTGAGTTCATATTTATTATTATTCTTTTATAAATATGTATTTCATTTCGGTGTTACGCACATGAGTGAATTTGCTGCACCACGTCAAATTAATTGATTTGAATTGAATATCTCCCCTTCAACACTACAGAAACTTTGTTTGTTTTGGAATTTCGCACAAAGCTACTCGAGGGCTATCTGTGCTAGCCGTCCCTAATTTAGCAGTGTAAGACTAGAGGGAAGGCAGCTAGTCATCACCACCCACCGCCAACTCTTGAGCTACTCTTTTACCAACGAATAGTAGGATTGATCGTCACATTATACACCCCCACGGCTGGGAGGGGGAGCATGTTTAGCGCGACGCGGGCGCGAACCCGCGACCCTCGGATTACGAGTCGCACGCCTTACGCGCTCGGCCATGCAAGGCCTACACTACAGAAACAAGAAATATCGAAAAACGCTCTATTTGGTAGCAATCTTTTCTTGCACTTAGTAATATAACAAATAACTGTGGCATCCAGTGGGAAAATGCCCACTGCTACTTAACGAACTTCAGCTCTCTGTTGTTCTGGATGTACCCATTGCATCAAAACAACATTGTTGTCAACAGTGCATTGCACTCAGTTTCCTTTGCTTAACAACGAAATTGGTGCAATTTTCGTTATTGAAATAACTCATAGAATGACAGAATACAATTGTAAACAGCCACTATACAGTCATGTTGCACATACTCTGATCCAAATAATCGTATTGGCTGCACAGTTTATACTTATGCAATCAAGTTACCATTTTTGGAAATTACCGTTGAATTATTTCAAGAGGCATCAGCTGGTTTGTTTGTTTTTATAATGTCAGTAATAAGATAGAATCGACGGTTATTAATAACTGTTAGGCTTATGTTTTCGCCATGTAACAATTCGGCATGTTGTAGCGGAGATAATATAAATTTTTAATGATTTTTTTCTAGTCTCTTAGTGATTGTATAACTTTTGATGTCTTTGTTTGTTTATTTATTTTTGGTTTAGCATAAAACAGAATAGGTTATCTGCGCATGACCACTCTAGAGATAGATTCTCGAATTTTACAGTTATGAACCCTTAAACTTTAATAAATGCTATTATAAGATATAACCAAGTTTAAATAATGCTCAACAAAACATAAAACTTCAAAGCTCATAAGCGTTCCAACGAGCTCTTTTGTATTGGTATATATTTGAGCAATATTACATGTTCATGTAATGCAATAAATAGTCCAAAGAATGGCGGCAGTAAATTGAAATTTAAACTTTTTAACACAGTGATCAAGATGAATATAACCAAGCTTTGGTTGTTGATATCCAGTAAGCTTAACGAGCTATGGACTGTAACGCAAGTTTTCAACAAATATGTTAGTGTACTAAAGAGTTTATCTGAAGTAAAATATCTGACGAAACATTACACTGCAGTGAAAGAAATACACTTACCATCACAATGAACCGACAAGATTTTCATGTCTTCTAGAATAAATTATTGCAGGTAATATTGTACTAGATCCAGTAATTTTGATTACAAAATACTTGCATATCCCTCAACTCACCCATATTTTACGAAAAACTCACCTTTCTTAAACATACTTCTTACACATGCAACAGAAGACCCAAAAAATCTGAATTATAAGAACGACATTATAGTTCTTTGTTGTAAAAAGACGTTTATTTTAAAACAAAATTAACAAAGTCCTTTATTTCGAAATCCTGATATATCATTGGTGTGTGTGTTTGTAACAAAAAATCAAAACAGAAATAAGAAAATATAATTATATTGTTACAAATACTTTTTATAGCATTATGCTCGTAACTGTTTGTCAAAGCAATACGCTACAGACACATAGGATATAAACGTGCTATGTTCACGTATTGAATGCAACTAAATAGTTTTGTTATGAATCACTTATGGCCATAACTATTTGTCTAGTGACTGTCTGACCTTAACAAAGAGACTTAGAGACTCACAGACTTTAGTGTCTTTTTCGAGACTGCAAGGCGAAGAAAACGAAATAAAGCTAAAATAAGTGGAAACTCTTTTTAAGTTGAAGCTAAAGTCCGTGAAATCTGTAGGTAAATAATAGAGATGACTAGTCGTTGATGAAAACCGGTTTTTGTTTGTCTGCCTGTAATACAACTGAATTCATAAATTTCCATGTCCTAGTTTTACGGCTTACAGCTCATTGTCAGTGAATGTTGTGAAACACGAAGCTTAGTAAACAAGTATAATAATAACAAATTCGTTAGCAAGTACGTTGACCAATGAAATTAGTATTGAACTTTGATGTTTGTTTTGTTAAGCTATTGAAGAAGTAAAATAAATCCTAACACTCCACTGCAGCTCGCATCGAAACGTTTGATGTGAAGTTTCTAACTAGTTTCTGTTAGTTTAAAAGCACTTATATGAAATACTTAAATTACTCAAATATAATCGTAATTTTTTAAACACCTTTTCGGTATGTATCGACATCAGCACATACAAACACTTTAAAATATTTTAATGCAGTAATATATATTTATCATAATTTTCTCCTTAATCACATGGTGATTCTGCCAACTTAGGAAAATGCAAACATAACCAATGTTTAAAAACATGTCAATATTACAGTTATAATTCCCTTTTCTATAGGCTTCACTCATCTGAATATGTTATTAATTTAATTATGTTTACGTTCTAACTCACATTCAAAAGTCATCGTTCAAGACTGAGTATCAAGATGATCTCCTCATACTTAGAATAGCTTTTAAGTGGTTACTAACTCCTGCATTTTAAAATAATTTTTCAGTCTCTTATTAAATAGTAATTTTATTAGCTAATAATTCTTTGCTCTTTTATTCGTTTGTTTAGGCGTAAAGTACCAAAGGATTTTTAGTGTTGTAAGCCTTTAATCTTTCACCAACGCTGTTATATGGTTTAATTGCAAGTGTAAATAATGTTCAACAGGGTGAAGTTTTGTACAGGAACAAAGAGTTGTCTTTCCAAATTCATTGTAACTCAGATAAGTTGAGCTCAAAGTTCATTACAAAAAAAATGTCCTGAAAAAGAACCTGTTGAAATTATATTTAAAACACGTGTTTTGTAACGTGTGATCACGAATGAATATTCTCCAGTTTCTTTTTGTGTTACGTTTTTAAAATACTTTCCATTTAATATGTAGCAAATTTTCACTCTCAACAGTTGAACAGTAGCAAGAAATGTTTTTAAATAATATTTATTTGAAAGGCTTATAGGAATGTTAAAATAACCATAATACTTGTTAAGTCGTTGTTTTAGTGCAAATCTAACTAATGGGATATCTGTGCTTTGTCCACAAAGAAGAATCGAGCCCTAAAAATAACTTTACAGCACATTATTCAGCATATGTAGTCAAACAGATGTGAATAAATATTTTATCTCTAAACTAAATCGTAATCCACTCAAATTTCGTTATTTGATCATTAAGATTTTATGCAACACTAAAAAAGTACGTACTTCTCAAACGGAGTTTGTCAGTTGATCTAAATCACCCTACACTCTTGTAATTTGTATCTTGTCTGACACCATGTATATTGTATAAATACAGTCTTGACTACATTGTTTGGATCCTGTTCTATACTGATTTTATTGTCAACATATATAGAGTAGTTATTGAATAAATGCCTAAGTGGTAACAGAAAAAACAGCGTATGATCAAACAAGCATGTACGAGTTGTTAATCTGGTCTAAAAAAGTTGTTTTGAGAATTTTTTCGTCAACACACATATATACATACCTTTTATATATATATATATAAAGGGTGTACTTTTGGTGTAATCCTTTTTAAAACGGAACAACGCTTTATTTAGACAATTTCTCCATAATTGCTAGCCACGATCCTAAACCAGCTACGATAGCTGAGTTACAGCTCATTCTAGTGACAAATTTCGATGAAATCACTTTGAATTTTTTCGAGAACCTCTTTTACAACATGTCACGTCGACTTGAGAAGGTTATTAAAGTATGAAGATGACAAAACAAATATTGAATATATGAACTGATATAATGTTTATAATAATTTCATGTTATATCTTGTCATTATGAATGTTTTGGTAAAATTTCTGATAAATTAATCACAATTTCCGTAGAACCTACCTCATTATATACATTACATATGTATTGTTTAATATAACGTGTATTTCTAAGTTTGACAGCATTAAATGTATTTGTATTCAATCTTAATAATAACGATCTTATATTTTGCAAGATATACAAATATTTTGGCTAAGAAAGTATCAGGAACAATGATACAACAAATACACCTGATAGGTAACATATGAATTGTATTTTTATGATATACCAATTTTATTCAAATGATATATACTCTTCAAAAAAAGAAACGCAAAAGGGATATTTTTGTTATTTAAAGAGAAATATATGTAATAACGTTACAAGCTCAGAGTATGTAATGTTACACGTGTTAAGGCACTGATTGTCAGACCAAAATAACAATAAAAGTTGTGCACTTTGAAAACGTAGGAAAACATCGGATTTTTCGCCAAAACGCATTCCTGTCCAATAAATGTGTTCGAGAGATCTGCAAGTGCAAAATCCCTATAAAAGGGACGGGTTCTCGGTTTCCCTAGCTCAGTGTTAAGCCACCGACACGCAATACAGTTACGCCAAGACTGACTGAAGCACAATGCAACAACGTCATTAGTTGCTTGGAAGCAGGCGAATCTCGATCAGATGTTTCCAGGGCTGTGAAGGTCCACCCAAGCATCATCACAATCGTAACCAACAACATGGATCAACTTATGACCCTCCACGATCTGGCAGACCTCGTGTGACCACGCTCGCATAAGATCGCTACATCCGGTTACATCACCTTCAGAATAAGACCACCACTGCAACGTCTACTGCCTTAACCATACCAAGACTGCGTATGATTTCCGATCAGACCGTACGCAACTGTCGACGAGATTCTTAGGTTCCATGTGCAACCCATCATGGTGAACGTCAACGACGTTTTTCAACATGACAACGCCGGTCCTCACACAGCCCGACTCACCACTCTCCTCTTGAGACACCACAACATCAACGTTCTTTCCTGGCCCTCCCGATCACCAGATTTAAACCTCATCGAACATCTTTGGGACGAGTTGGACCGACGTCTGCGACGGCGACAACTTCAACGGTAGACTCTACCTCAGCTTGCAGCAGCTTTGCAGGCTAAGTGGGCAGCCATTCCACAGGATGTGATTCGTCATCTCATTGCTTCCGTGGCCAGGAGATGCCAAGCAGTTATTGATGTTCACGGGGGGGCATACTCGTTATTGACGCTGAATGACGTTAAACTTCAACTAGTGAGCGTGAACTTTGCAAACTTTGGATGTTCAGCAGTGAATGTGCAAAGCTTCACACATGTTATACAGAACTACCCGGAATAAACTTGTTAACAATTTATCTCAAATTTTGCCTTTTGCGTTTCTTTTTTTGAAGAGTATATATATAGAGAGATTGACTTTCCATTTCATTATAGAAAAAAAAATTTAAACTGTTGTCAGTTGATTAGGCAAAACTAAACGAAAGTGATAGGAAATATAAGCAAATTAATTAAACTTCCATAATTGTTCCTTTGGTACAAAACTAACTTCACAAGTCCAGTTTTACTTTATTCTTGTTTTCGTACGTCTTTGTGACATTTACTTAACTAATTTTATATCGAGTACAAGTTCACTCTGTCTTTTGTTTCCGAAAAAAATGAGCCATTAGGTTGTGTTATAAACCATTAGGTTCTACCATAAGCCATTAGGTTGTGCCCAAATTTATCTCACTAAAAATATATTTATTGCTTTTTTTAAGAATTATTGTTGAAAGAATGAAATGAAATTTCGCAAAAAAAGATAAGTTTTTATCGACGTCAGTAGATGTTTTCTCCATCACTATGGACCTGCCAGTGGCACAACGGTATGTTTGTGGACTTAGAATGCTAGATTTATGGTTTCGATACTCGTGGTGAGCAGAGCGCAGTTAGCTAATTTATAGCTTTGCGTTTAATTACAATGACCTTCATTTCTACCATCTATAAACGAAACTGTAAAAGCAAAAACTGTTAACGTATTTAAGTGCATTTTATTCAGTGATAAGTTTCTGATGTCGAATTAAATTAAGTTATTTATGCTGTTCATTTGTCAGGTACTAGTAGTTAGACTATTTGCGGCAAAAGCCGTAATTAATTCATAAATATGATTCAAAGACATTTCGAGGTACCATAAATATAGCAACTACGATAGAAAAAGGTCTGTGATACCGGTTTCTTAGCTGCGTGGCTATGAAATATATTATTTGTTGATTTACTCTCCCAATGACTCTAAAGTATACAAACTTTCTAATTGATATCTTCTATCCTTAAGACTATCCATTTTAAAAGCAAGTAATGAAGTCTAAGGTAAATTTTTTATCGGGCAAAATTGCAAAAAATATTTTTAATAAAAGTCTTTTTTTTTAATAATGCTAAATTGTCTGACAACAGCGAAGAAATATCCTCTCAAGCATACGTTGAAAGAAATGACTTTTTTATAGCAACAAGATATTCAAATTATAAAAACGTTTGAGAAACTAATATTGAAACAATAATGAATATGCAAGTCATATGACAACTAGTGAATATAATGTTGGGGTAGAACGGAATGTATCAGATCTACATTGTAACATTGTTCGGCGGTAGTGTGAAGTTATCGTAAATTAATAGCTTTTGAGAAGAGTATGTTAGCACTTTCTGACGCAAAATATTCATGCATTAAGATCATGAAGACGTGTTCAGATAAGTAATTTAGATTTTTCAAGGCAGAATATCCTTGCACATTGCACAACAACAAAATATGGATCAAGCTGGGAACCAAGACTATTGAAAACGAGACCTTCAACAAGTCGTATAATCCAAGCATGGTAAGCAAAGTAGATGTCTTATAACAAATAAGAATCGTCGAACATAAACGTCAGTAGCAAAAGCCGTTCACTTACCTCAGACAACAGTAAGCAAAGCAATCAAGGAAAATTTCTGTCTGGAAAAACGATACATGTACGTTTTCATCTACAACTTATCCGATTAATATAATTCAGTTAGAGAAAGAAACGGGTATCTATGTTATTCCGTACGAATAACGCTTTTGGATTTCTGTGTGACCAAGACTGTTTAAATGAGCGCTGAGAAGCAGTCGTCTTCGTAGACTAATGGATTTTGAAAAGCAAGCGAGGAGGAATCATGTGTTTTCGTCATGACAACCATACTATTAAGACTTTTATCATTGGAAATACGTTGCAAAACTATTATCAAAATGCATGGTAATCAGATAAAGTATGTCCAGACATGAAAATGTGTGTTATAACGATTATATAGGGCTTGAAAATCGTTTTAATATCTCAACTTTTGTACACTAACAACGTAAAATATTTCTGGCAGATAAAATAAAACGAAAGCAATAATCACAGATTACGCTTACCAATAGCTGGTAAAAAGTATCTGTTATTAAAATGTTCATCGCAACAGACTGTAAATGTTTAGAATTATTCTAGGGAAACTTCACTAACAAGAATATCTTCTTGATATATAAATACTTATTGTGACTCACGTATTTTCTCTTGGAATATCAGTTGATTGTTCCTCAAATTAGTATCGAGAAATAAAACAAAAATCGTGTATAAAACGTCCAACTGTACTTGCTATAAGTGCAATCCGTATATTACATAGATAAGCTTTCACACTCATATTTAGTTCTGTGTTTCAGTCACTGTCATAGATGTGATCAGGCGAAAATTTCTTCAACAGTTTGTTGACTCGACGTTATTAACAACTAAAGCAGAACATTGACAGTAGCATAGAGGTGATATTACTATATGAGACTTTTTGTACGGCTGTCCTACATATGCCGACAAAATGATAGAAAGACAATTGGTACGTTAATATGTTTAATAAAAACTATATATATATATATATTATTCTCAGACACTTTGATACACATAGAACAATGCAATAATACCAATGACAACATAGGTTCCACTATGTACAATATAACTTTACATTGTATAAAACGTAAATGTTCTCTGACATTAAAAGCTGCCATCCCAGGATTTTTAAAGTTTTATGTGTGGGTTTGGAGAATTCACGATCAATTACCAGATTATGTTTCAATGTTTTAAGTACATCACACGTAATAGATGAGAACTTTAATGACTGTAAGTGTTAAAAGCCGATTTCTCCCGTCCATTTGACCCCCGCTAGTACAGCGGTAAATCTACGGATTTACAACCCTAAAATCAATGGCTCGAATCCCTTTGGTGGGCTCAGCAAGATAGCCCGATGTGGCTTTGCTATAAGAAAACACACAGACTCCTTTTTTTAACAGACATTTCCACTGCACTAAAATTTAAAACATAATTTGAAAATTATTGTATTATGTTTTTAGTTGGCCGCTGGAATAAGTATAACTCCATGAAGCCAGGACAACAGTAAATATAAACTGTTAATGCTATACTACATCTGTACTTATATTAAATATATCTTTATTTTGTATATATGGTCTTGGCCAGAATGTTTGCGTATTTTGTAATAAATAAGATTATAATTATTAATATTAAGATGGAACACAAATACAATTAGCTCTGTCAAACGTAAAAATATATGTTATATTAAAAAGACACATTTATATTAATTTGTATAATAAGACAGGTTCTATGGACAGTGGTGTAAGAAAGAGTTGCAGAGTGAACATTGGCTAACCATACACATTTTACAATGAAAGGATATTAAAAGTATGAGGAGCTGCCTAAAGATGTCTAATCTAGAAGGGTTTGAGATTATGCCCCTTCCAGAAAATAAATAGAATTTACAGTTGCTATTTGAGTAAAATATGTAAAAATTGGGGTCTCTTCTGATGGACATCATAAACGATTTAACAGCAAACATTTTTATCAGACAGTCATAGAAAAATGTGTAATTCAGAATTTTACCTATCACAAAAAAGCTTTATCAAAACATATATCACAACAAAATATAACATGAAATTATTACAAATATTATATCACTTCATATTAAACATTCACTACTTGTTTTGTCCTCTTTATACTTAAATCACCTCCTCAAGTCGACGTGACTTGCTGTCCATGAGTTTGTCGAGGTAATTCACTATGATTTCATCCCAATTTGCCTCTATAAGGCGCTGTAACTCAGCTACCATAGCTGATTTAGGGTCGTGGTTAGCAATTTTTTCTGGCTTAGTTCTCCCCAGTAGTTTTCAATGGAATTGCAATTTGAAGATTTCGCTGGTCATGACAACCTTGTAACGTCCTTCTGGTCGAGACAGTCCTGTACCATATGTACACTGTGGGCAGTAACATTGTCATCCTGGAACACAACGTTCTTGCCAAATCTTGCCCGAGCATATAACAGGAATATTACTTCTAGGTGATGCTATAGGAGGCGCCATTAACGTTTTCATCGAAAATATAAAGAGCAATTTTCCACCATGACGAATAGATATCCAAAAATGTACTGCACAACCACCTGTGGGAAAGACAGTCTTCCCTCATCTGTTCTTCAGACAAATAATGAAAACAAATCGTAACTTTAGCTTTAAAGAGCCAAAAACATGATTTATCTGAAAAGATGACATGTCATCAATGTCCTAATTGTAAGATGACATCTGTAACGCGGCTACAGCGGTAAAATCTGGTTAATATTGATTTGCAAAATAACCTTGTTTGGTCAATCTTCTATTCACTATTCTTCTGGATATTCTGGAATGAATGTGTTCATGTTATTCCTGTTGAAAGGTGTTGCAAGACTTTATACGATCTTGGTATGTTAATTTGATCAAAGCACGGTCATCTCAGCCATGGACTTTCTAGAACAATGTCTCTTATAATTTGATGACGTTTTAGTTTTCTGGATACAGTACACTGAGGGTACCATACTGTCTTGGCAATGTCCGTATGTTTGGACAGTCAAACAGTTTCATACCCAGTAACTTCTGGCACCTGACAACATATGACTCTACATCAAGTACAGAGAAATTTTCTGAACAAAGCGTAATTCCATGATTAGACAATCACTTGGCAGTAGTTTTTTTGGTATCTACTATTAGATTTTCTGGAACAAAGTTTTCTGTAGTCCAGTGCCATTTCAGAATTTTAGATATAGTACATTGGAGGTATGATACTGTTCTGGCAATGTCCGTTTGTTTTTTACCATTTTTAAAGAGTTGAACAATTTAACATCTTTCTGGCACTTGAAGAGACATGACTCTACATCTATCCCACTTTGCTTTTTCTAACTTATAGTGTAACTCTTTTGTGTGTGTGTAGCTTTTTCATACATATGTGTAAATTAAGCATTTGTGCAATTTGACTAATTTTTTGAGTGACAAACTACATACCTAGTTCTGTCAATAGTGACAGCCCAACAGATCCTTGTGAAAGTCTACAAGTAAAAGTGAACTGTTAGTCGATAATAGACTTTCTTGTTGAAGCTGTTGTAATGCATTTTTAACGTCTTACCTTAAACATAAACGTTTTGCAGGTTGTTTTAAAGAGACTGCACTTCTCCGTCTTGAAACACAAACAAATTCACTAAAAAATGAACAAAAACCTTAAGAAGATTTTCGGTAGAGTATATTTTCCAAGAAAGTTGTTGTACAATAAGATTGGAAGTGAGAAGATGAAATAGTCAAGTCGTAAAACTTGACAAAAATGGCAAAGTAGTTGCGTCAGTTTTTGCTCAAACCTTCTAAGTTAACAGTAAAAATGTGGTTAAGATTTCTATTGTCTGAAGTTGGTACATTTAACACATTGAATTTTAAAATAATCTGGAATTTTGCTTATAAGAAAAACTATATTCTGCATAAAAAGTAAGAAATATGCTTAAAAAACATTTTAATTATGTAATACTTTTTAAATTCATGCTTAAGCATTTACTCTAATCCTAATGTAAACCTGAAGTTAAACAGTGTGAATCAGAAAAGAACGGGAAACTTAAACGGTAGCAATATCTTTACCATCTGCATTGTATCTGGATGTTCTATAACTGTATATATTGTTTATTATATCAAACAAGTCAAAGAATTGAAAATTATATTTACAATCTTTGACTTGTAGAGTTTCATTGTGTGTGGGTTTTCTTTAAACTCAGCTATTTACAGTCACGATACAGGAGCAATTCTATAAAATATTTTTATTTTTCAATATATTGGAAATCACTACATAATTTTGTTTCCTTTTTGGATAAGTTACGATGCCAGGTTTGTTTTTTTGCCATCACCTTTCGAAGGAGGTGGGACCACAGACAGACGGAAAGCTTTCTTTGATATTAAATAGTTACCCATTGTTCCAATTATCCAACCCATACTTCTCTCGCCAGAACTGAATAACTTTAAACGCTGTATTAATTAATATTTAATAACTTTTAGTTGTAGAAAGGCTGAAGGACTCTTCAAACTCTGGAATCCGAAGTATTTTTATGGTGATTTATAAAGTAGTAATCTAGAAATATAGTCATATTGTACCATAACACATCATTAGTAAATATTGCAATCTTGGCAATGAAAACTAAAATTTAATCAAGAGCAAATAACAAAATCAGTATTGAAAATTATTGTAGAACAGACGAGGTAAAATTATACAAAATTTTAATAATATGGAACTGCCACACGTCTATCATGTGAAAATAAAGTGCACTAGGATACAGTCGTACAGTAGGTTACATTGTTTTTGGTTGTCACCTGAAGAGTCATAAAGATCCGCACAAACAACTAATGGTACCCTAGCTGCTTTCAAGTCATGCAGACTTTGATCCATCACCCCATTCGTTCAAGAGCAGAACTCATCAGACAAGGATTTATCATCCATCAGAACAATAATCCCAAACGTGAAACAAATGTAGTGGGGCAATACCTTGAAAATAAAAAACACCAATAAAACACTCATAACCACAGCTTGGCTTGCACAGATTCCGTATATAAACATTCTTTAAATAATGTAAAGGACAAGAAGGGACGAAACAGCTTGGCTGACTTGTAAGGCTTAACACAAATTATTTAGAACAATATTTCACAATTGCATACAAAATATTAACGTACTGTACAAATTATTTGCCTTTGGCTTGTATTTTTTATTATAATGCTTTAGTACTATTAACGAATTCACCATGCAGTTGCCATTACTCGTTGATTGTCTTCGGATAGCTTGTTTGTCAAAACAATTTTCTCCATTAATACAGATAAACAAATCTCACCATGGCTACCAGATGTACAGGTTATAAAAACGATTATTATTCTCACTTTCCACATTTTTAACAAACCTGTCAAACAGTTTTATTACCGAATACAAATGTAACTATTATAAGTAATCGATAAACTAAATGTATCTTATATTCCTGTTGTTATTTTCAGTGCATGCGCAATGGGCTATCTGCATTCTGTCTACCACGACGACTCGAACCCAAGTATTAACGTTGTAATTTATAAACTTACCGCACACCCACCCGGTGGGAGACGTCACATATTCGACATAATTTATAACACAAAGCGCATGATAAAGCAAATTGTAACTGATAAGACCGAATAGATAAAGATGAAATAAAGGTCTTACAAATCAGTATTCAAAGATCTGGTTTTACAATATACTTTGGTTGTCTATTTTATTAGGAACTATGTACCCTTTTAGAGTTGAACCCTGACTTCAGCTGGAGATGTAAATTAGGCTAATCAAATAACGTGTCAGTTGTTCCTTCAGTACTATAAATGACTGTAACAAACGCATTTGCAATCAGTTTAACAGATATTGGAAAAGTCAAAGATATTGCAACATTCAAAAAGACAATTTTTTTTCGGAAACTTACTATAAAGTATTGATCATTTGAGTTTAGCAATAACTGAAAACGTTGAACAAAATATTTGTTTCGAAGGGGAAATTTGACCACAAAAACAAATTGCTAAAAAAAAGATAAATAGGCTAGTAAAGTCCAACTATCATAAAACACAAACTGAGAAATATTGACTGTAGGGAATTCAACATCTATCTTTACTTGTTTATTACGAGAAATGTTGGAACAAAAAGACAATGATAGTGGGAGATAATTGAGTAAAGTCATAATTCATTTAATTCAGTTACTAAATGGTGTAAAGATCGTATACATTGGACTTCTAAGGAAAGTGAAATGTCATACAGTCCATTGAAATAAGCTTTTCCCTGTTTTGCCAAGGCGGGAGATGAAATTTGCAGAAAGTCGCAAGAATAACTCATTTCTCTTGTGTGATACCAGCTGTCCAAGCCTCTGGTGTTAGAGTTGAGGTTTTTGGATTTTTTTTCTAGAATATCCTAGGCCTTTTAATCCCTTAAGAAGTAAGTTTATACACCATAGCTCATCTCATCATCATTTACGATCAAATGCATCCAGCGATGTTTCATATATACAGTGGTGAGAACTACTTCCAAGGTAACAATGCTTCTATTCTCCCTGCCCAAATCGCACATGAAAGATTCCAGTCATCTTCCATAAGCATCATTATTTCTAAATCTGAATCCAATTGTGTATTTTTGGAATTAACTTAAAAGACACATTCACAATCATTATCCTCTGTCTTTTTCACTTCATGATTTGCGTACTATTTCAATGATTGAATAAGGTGGGTCCCTCAAAATACTTTCAACACTTCGTAGATCCTATCATGGTTGTTATTCAGATAAAAGGAAACCACACGTACTAATAGGTGTCGATTCTAATAAAATGTCCATCCAGTGTATATATTGGTAATATTGGTTCAAAATGTGCAAAACATTTTCATGTATTATTAGTTGCATATCATAAATAGTGAAGCTTGTTTTATGTGGTTCATAAAACGCGTATGGACCTTCAGAGCTGCTCAAATGTTTAAAATTAATCAGGTAACAGGTATTATATAGGTGTTCCTAAAGGAAAAAGCCCAGTATGACCAGGCGGTTAAGGAACCCGACTCGTAATCTGAGGGTCTGTAGAGCCAATGTAGTTTATCAAGTAATACTTCCGTAGGATAACTCAAAGCAAGAAAAAATGTTGTTCCAAAGTGTACATATTAAAAAAAACACTATAATAACGAAACTTAGTAATCAGCATCAGTAAAAGAGTAGCCCAAAAGTTAGCAATGAGTGGTGATGACAAACTAGCTAGCTGCCATTCCTCTAGTTTTATAATGCTAAATTAGGAACGGCTAGCTCAGACAGCCCTCGTGCAGTTTTGCGTGAAATTAAAAAAACAAACAGGCATAAAGGAAAGTTTGTGGTCATGTTTTCTAACCACTAGTCTGTTCACTAGACAGTTTGAACAAGGCGGTAGAGGGCTAACTGTTTGTTTGTTTGTTTTGTTTTTTGGAAATTCGCACAAAGCTACTCGAGGGCTATCTGTGCTAGCCGTCCCTAATTTTGCAGTGTAAGACTAGAGGGAAGTCAGCTAGTCATCATCACCCACCGCCAACTCTTGGGCTACTCTTTTACCAACGAATAGTGGGATTGACCGTCACATTATACACCCCCACGGCTGGAAGGGCGAGCATGTTTAGCGCGACCCTCGGATTACGAGTGCACGCCCTAACGCGCTCGGCCATGCCAGGCCAGAGAGGGCTAACAATGCCTCGTAATGACTGCTATTTCATGAGATGGCTGTTAGGTATTTGTTTTTAATAGTTGTTTATTTTAAGAAAACAAACGTAAAAATTAGTGATTAATACTTACCACATGGTAAAGACAAGCTTTAAAATAGAAAATACCTTTTTCAGCCTGGCAAGTGATCGCCAAGGTTCTTCACTAATATTTATGATTATGATTTTTTCTACCTTGTGGTATAATATAGAAAATAAAAGGGTAATCTTTACCTTAACTCCTCCTATTACCCCACTTTCTGGGAATATAAACAGTTTATTCAGTGACCAAAGAGTATTACGCCTTTTTTAGTTTACATTCTTTGTTTTATGCTATCTATATGTTAATTGCGATAGAAGAATAATTTATTTGTTGTTTATGTCATGAAAAATTTAAGGTTGCTTTAAAATATCTAATCTTAATTTTAGTTTCTAGAGCGTATAATCAACTTAAAATGCATAAGTTGAAAATTCATTTATTTAGTAGATTCTTTATTTATCTATTTCGAGTGTGTGTTTTCTTATAGCAAAACCTCATTGGACTGTGTCCACCCACCGAGGGGAATCGAATCCCTGGTTTTAGCTTTGTAAATCAATAGGCTTACTGCTTCCCCATCGGTGGACATCTCTTTCGAGCCGTTTCCATTCCGAAATAACCTCAGCTTAAAATATCAAACCATCATAAACATATTTGAAACTTGAAAAAAAAAACTTGTTATGATAATTACAAAAAAAATGTTTATTTTTACATTTATTTCCATATGGAATATTGAAGTGCAGGCTTAGCAATAAAATACATCTCTCTCAGCGAAATTTTTAAATAAATAAAATATACTGTGAGTACGCACTAAATTTTCCAAACTTTCTGTGACGCGCATAGCCGTTACAACAGGTTTACCTCTCCTTCGCCTATACTCGTCGGCGGCAATGCGTAAATAGCGTTCTGGTCGCTATGGCAACAAGTACTGGTAGTACGCCAAGTTCCTATGGAGGACAAGATCAGCGTGGAGCTCTGCTGCCTGTTTCAACTTATCTAGGTCATTAAGGCGTGATCTTTATTTCTTTTTTCTTCCAACTGAAACAAAGTTTAGGTTTTGGAAATAATGTAAATAGTTTGGTTTGGAGGATATGGAAAAAATAAGGAAGTTAATTATCTAAGTATGCATATATTAGTGTAGATGTAACTCAATGTTTTGAGACTATTAATGTATTTTGTTAATAAAACAGAAATAACTGTTAAGCGATACTTCGTAAGGTTCCAAAGTTTACACTGGTTGAAAGTGTTTAGCAAGGTTTCCAAATTCACAGTTTACAATATACGGTAAAATAACGTAGTAAACATGAAAACTAATAACACTAACTACAAGAAACGTTTGGCAAAATTTATGGGTTTACGGGCTATAATATCGGGTGAAAAAAACAGTTAAACAGTGCACAACAAGGTTTTGCAGTTAGCAAACTATAATGCTATCTGAAAAGGCAGCTCATCAGTTTTACCAAGAATTTCAATTGAAAGTTATGATATTTTTGAAGAACAGTTAAGAAATACACAGAAAAGTTTCAAAGTTGATAAACTGCAACAGTTTTCCAAGATTTTCAGGTTAGCAAATTATAATTTCAGTTAAAAGAACAGTTGAACAGTGCTAAGCAAGGTTCTCAAGATGACACACCATAACACTGAATAAAATAACGGTTAAGCAGTGTTTAGCAATGTCTTCATGCTGGCAGGTTGTGACACTGCGTGAAAGAATAGTTAAGCAAGGTTCTCAGTTTAAAACAATTTAACGTTGGACGAACAACATTTAAACAGTGTTCAACAAGGTTCTCATTTAGGCAGAATAACCGACTGAGCGAAATATCATGTATTTACACAATGTTTAACAAGGTTCCGAAATTAGCAGACTGTAACACTGGCTTAAAGGACAGCTAAGCAATATTCAGCAAGATTTCCAGACTATTGTAACATTGATGAAAAAAACAGTTAAGACATTTTTTTGCAAAGGTCAGTTTTGTAGCCTAGCAGAAATCATTTTCATATTTAAAATTTCAGATAACTCGAAAGTAAATCTAAACATAACAGCGGAATAAGTACACAGTGTTTATTATGTTTTAGTTTTATTTAAACGCATTAAATATATTTATTAATAAAATAAACGAGTTTTGATTTTACTTTAAAGAAAAAAACACCAGTCAATAAATTTCAGTTGTAAACTTTATTTCCTTGAACTACAGCTGTTTAAAAAAATAAATAAAACGAACACTTCTTTATGAATAGCTTAATAAAGTAGTGATGAAAATGCTTTGAGAAATAAAGAATACCGTTAATTTATATTTCTTTTGCTTAATGTTAAGATACAAATTTTTTAAACATTTAACATAAGAGGTTAATCAAATCTGTAAACATTGATATCTTTTTACTGTTTTAAATGCTCAAACAGTCAACATTTTACTCATTTATTATTATAACTTATATATGGGAATTCTCCAGGTTTTTGTTTTCTGCCTCAGCTCGCTATTAAACACAATACTCACAAGCAGAGACGTATTTAAGATTTCGGCGCCCCTAGGCACAAGGTTAGATTGATACTTTTCCGCCCCCCCCCCTCCGTGCCACAACTTGCACCAAGCATCACCATCACAACAACAGACAAACACAGTTGTTATCATTCAAAATCAACACAACGTTTATTTTCTAACACAATAAAAAATGAAACATCAAAATCAATTATCACTAAATATTATTCTGCGGCTGAATATACAGGCTTTCTCCTGGCCTTCTGTTCCGAAAACATGTTTATTGCATCGTCATAGTTTATTTTACAAACAATATCACTTTCAATGGCGAGGAGTGACAGGGCATTTAGTTTATCTTCTGCCATTCTTGATCTCAAGTAATTTTTCACACGTTTGAGAGCCAAGAAAGATCTCTCTGATGTACAATTAGTTGCTAGAATGCATGGAAACATGCGCATATCAACATCCAGGTTTGGATATACAGTTTGAAGTCCTTTAGCTCGCAGATTTCTGTATACTGCTGACGCAGAAGAGTCATCATTTTGCACTTTCATACTCACAAGATGTGCGCGGAAATGTAGAAATTCATCTACGAAGCTCACTTCCAAATCATTGGGGTAGAGTTTCAACAGTGTTCCAGCTTGACTGATGACATCAGTGGGTTCAAGATTTGTTATCTTGAACAAATATCCAAACCTTGCGTGGATTTCTACACAAGCGGTTTGTCTTCGCTGTAGTTCTGACCAAAGTCTGTCAATAATCACATTGAAAATATTTACTCTAAATGCCTATCTGCCTTCTTCCACTGCCTGGGTGTCACCATCTGAAAATTTTTGCTTCCTTTTTCGCTTAATTTCGTACGTCTTCATCGCCTTGTCTTCAAAATGATCGAACAGTTCTCTTGAATCTTTCACAAACTGCAGCAAAGAAGCATAAAGCTCGACTACAAGTCCGATGTCCATATCAGCACTTTGCAACTTTTTACTGGCAGCATTGAATCTTTCCAGTATTGTTCCCCAAACTGTGGACAAAATAGCTGTTTCTAGCGTTCCTAATTTGGAAAGAAGTCCAGCGGCCTCATTCCTAGCGGCTGGTTTTTCCATAGCATTTCCCTCCATGGTGGTGAGGGCATGAAACACTTGTTGCCAGTTTCTGTTGAGGCTTTGACAAGCATCTTCACGAGCGGACCACCGAGTGTCACTGAGTTTCTTCAAAGAGAAACTTTCTTTATTTGCGGACAGGTATTTTTGTAGAATTTTCCAACGATGGGTTGAAGCATTGAAGAAAACATAGAGGCTTTGTAAGAGTTCGGAGAATGAACATGCTTCTCTGCAACATTCAGCAGCACACGTTCCTAGAAGATTTAATGAATGTGCTGAACATGGGATATACACAGCTAAAGGATTTTTCTCCATGATACGAGCCTTGAGACCACTGTACTGACCAGACATGTTGCTGGCGTTGTCGTAAGACTGTCCACGACATTCAGAAATGTCAAGCTCATATGACTGAAGCAGGCTAAGTACAACTTCTGCCAGCTGTTCAGCTTTGTGGCCCGGATTGGGTATAAAAGTCAGAAAACGTTCCATAGGTGAACCATCACTGTTCACGTACTTGATGATGAATGCCAACTGGTCAACATGGGATATATCTGGCGTCGAGTCCACGCTGATTGAGAAATATTTTGCAGTTTTGACGTCCTTTAAAATGTTCTTTAGAACAAGGTCTGCCATAAGCTGGATGAATTCGTCGCAAGTACTGAAAGACAGGTAAGATGTGGATCCCTTGCCAGCATTGCCATATCGGTGAATGTGATCAGCGAGGAAAGGGTCAAACTCCGCAACTAGTTCTAACGACATCATAAAGTTGCCGTTGTGTACTGAGCCAAACTTATCATCCCGACCTCTGAACGGAAGCCCACGTGAAGCCAATCTTTTCGCTACAGCTACCACACGAGTGAGTACATTTCTCCAGTATTTGATTTCGTCGTGCAGCTGTATGGCCATCTGGAGATCTACATGTCCCAACATGTTGGCCCTTGCTACTAGAGATAAAACTGAAGACCGATGCTCAGGAGAGTTTTCATGCTCATTAAGCCGGACAGTAGCATTTTTCCAGTCATCAAAGCCTTCGTCAGCCAGTTTGGATTTTTTTCCAAAATCAAATAAACGACAAGGAGCAAAAAACAGTCTACCTTTGCTCTCTGAATAAACCAAATATGTCCGCTTACTTTTTTCGCCATTTTGCAGTTTTCTTTCAAACATGCCTTTGGTTACAGATCTGATTTTCTCCCCGTCCTTTTTCACAGAGTTCTTGAAATCCGAGTCATCGTTTTGAAGGATGGCATGTGTGGCAATATAATATTTTGTGTAATCATCTATTATCCACTCTGCTGGATCTGAACCTACTTTCACTGAAAAACTTGCTGGAACCATTGACGTTTCTGGCACGCAACCGGCAGATCTTACTAGGCCTGCTACTGATGACGTCACTTGTTCAAGCTGCAGTTCGATATGTTCGGGTCGTTCAGATTGTTCAAAACTGCTACTGCTAGGCCGCCGATTCCGCCGACGCTCACCTGCTCCAGTGACTGTGCGCCTTTCTGTTCTGGTATTCTGGAGTCTGCCACTACCCCTTCTTTATTCTAACAAATGCCTATAATTGCTAGGGAATTTGAAGGAACTATTCTGTAAGGACTACATTGGAATCTAGACAAGCGCATATTCAATCAATCAATTAAAAATAATCAATTAAGCTAAACTGTGAATGATGAGGAAGAATATTTCAAAATATATTTTTCCAGATAATAGCCTGAAGCATATCGTATACGCTATTAGGCCATGATAAAATATTTTTTGTGTAGGCGTAGCACACTGAGTAGCAGGTAATTCATTGTTTGGTGTGTTAACATGAGTAAAAAACATGTTGGGGGTTTTGAAAAACACAAATAAATAACTGAGGTGAGGGAGGATGGGTTGATGATGCGTGGGGGGGGCGAGGCGTATTAGGTGGGTTGTTGTTGTTTAGAATTAAGCACAAAGCTGCACAATGGGCTATCTGTGCTCTGCCCACCACGGGTATCGAAACCCGGATTTTAGCGTGTAAGTCCGCAGACATACCGCTGAGCCACTGGGGGGCGTATTAGGTGGGACTCAGGGAGGGAAGGTTAGAAATCTTTTAAACTTGAAGCGACCAAACCAACGGTGTGTTGGAATAGTGAGTGTGTGTGGGGGGGACCAGATTCAAGAGGTTATTGGGGCGGCATAAATGGCAGGGGGAATTAATAACCATGGACTACATTTTAAAATGGTATCCATTCTTTTTCTTTTTTTTTTGGTCAAAATTTGCCGCCCAGGCACGTGCCGAAGCGTTAATACATCCCTGCTCACAAGCCATAAACTAATTTACATAAATAATTTTAAACATATTTACACTGATAAAAATGGGTTTTGTATTCACGACTAGATATGCTTTTCTTTTTAACATTTGGGACATATAAGCAAATATTACATTCCTAATTTTCACACTTAATGATCTCTGATTTATCTTATTTGTTTGGTAACTAAAGGCTATATATTTAAACCATGAAAGCACCTTTCTCAATGCGTCACTTTGTGTCAATATTCAGAGAATGCACATACAAGTTTCACGTGAGTCTATAGTGTGTGTTTTGTATTTTTGTCCTTTACGAAAAATTAGTCTTTGGTTCTTTGTGTAAGGAAGTTTTTGCCAATTGTACGTCAAGTTTAAAGTTCAGTGTCATCGTCTTAACTACTTTCCACAATATAATCAACAAATAACTATTAATCTCAGAGGCCAGGTTTACTTGTACCTTTGTCCATACGACGCCATGAGAATTCCTTCTGGTTCATTTTATGATAAAGAACCAATTTATTTATGACAAATAATTGTCTATATTAACGCTTTTCATATGATTTAAATCAAGTTGTTCTTTCCTTATCAGTAAAAGTGTTAATACCCATACCAGCCGTTCTGAGATACAATGTTATTTCAAGTTGGTTTCTCGTCATCAAAAATTAAATCAAGTTTGATTTCATAAGCGTATACTAAAATACGATGCGTAAAATGAGACTATAAAGTGCATTAACTTACATAGAAAAGAGAAATTCGTATACTGTATGTAATCCATACATATTGTGAAAGAACGATGAAATGAAACTGTACGTTTGTTTTAGTTCTTCAGTTTAATACATTAATGATGTTTTTACCGTTCTGGAATCGAGGATATTCCAGATATCATTTTACTAGGGAAAACTAATAAGGTCCCAATAAGAACTGAATATTTTACTGAAAATCTGATGCCAATGTGTTTATACCATAACACATAAACAAACCCTATGATGTATTGTTTTATAAAGTAGGCCCACTTTATTAAGTTATCTCACTAAAATTTGAGATAGTGCTGTAACATCCCTAAAACCTTTTCTTTGAAATGTTGATTCTCTCTCTAAATTTGTTCAAAAACCAGGCACAAAACTAAGTTCTATACTATGTAAAACCTACACTGACAAACAAACACCACACCAACATTATTTATAAAATACGATGTGATAATTGCCACGTCTTCTATATTGGAGAAACAAGTATAAAAATGGAAACTAGATTCAAAGAACACGAAAAGTCACTTTCACACGTTTTCGAACACTGCAAATCAAATAACCACAACATAACCATAGTAAACACCCAAATACTTAATAAAGAATGAACATAAACTAACACAAAATTAAAGAAGCTGTGCTCATGCAACAAATCAAGCCCAAAATAAACCAATATAAAAGAGCACCTTTATACCTATAAAGAAACAAATATAAACGAATGCAAAATTAAAGAAACCTTACTTATTTATACAACAACTAGCCCAAAATAAACAAATACAAAGAAACAACTTTATACCTACACATATATATATAATCAAACATCTAAGCACGCCCTCTACATTCCTATAATCAGTTTCACAACCTCCTTCAAACATGTGGTCAGCTATCGGTCAGTTACTTCTTTCTTTCTTTGTGAACCTGACGATGACCGAAGAAGATTGAAACGTTGTCCGCTTCTCTACATATATTTCTCTACAAGTGGGTTTTTTCATCGTCACTGATTAAGAAAAAAAACAACTCTTATTGCTTCTTTTAGACAAATATTTGTTTGCTTGTTTTAAAACACAGACACATTTGGCTATCTGCTGTGTTTACCGCGGGGAATCGAACTCTGGATTTTAGCGATGTAAGTCCATAAGAACATCTTTGATTGATATTTCTGAACATGGGTGAGTTTACACGCTAAAGAAAAACAAATAAACTTGCAAATACACGATCTTACCAAGTGATCTGAAACTGTACTTAGTGAATTATGTATTCCTTGAAATTACACCAATAAGTTTGTGTTCACTGAACTGCTCCTACAGAATTACGTTTCATGAAATTGCACCTACAGAATTACGAGTTACTTGAAAATGAATCGAAAGAAGTTCCCCACTAGTACAGCAGTAAGTCTACGACTTTCCAACGCTACAATTAGGGGTTCGACTCAGTAGATAGTATAATGTGGCTTTGTTGTATAAAAACACCCCCATGCATCAAGAAAGTAACTTGTTCCTTGAAACTGCACCCACAAAGGTATATATCTCAAAATATCTACCGTTATGAAGTTAGCATATTTTTAGCCCCCAACATTTTTGTATTACTTTATTTGAAATAACTAAAATAAAATGCTTCCAAGAAAATTATTAACATTGTAGTTATTTTCAAAAGGAGAAACTACATACTCTTTAAAAAATAAATAAGACTAAATATTTTTTAAGTAGATAAATATTTCAAATATCATATCATTGATTTGTGTAGAAATGTTTTAGTGTTATTTAATTTAGTTAATAGCTACACTTTGTTGGTCAATTCTCTTTAGATAAGTAGATTAACAGTAGAAATTTTTGTTGTTGTTGTTTAACGCAATGCTACACAATAGACTCTTTGTGCTGTAGCCACCACGAGTACTGAAATCCCACTATTAGTGTTATAAAGCCTCAGACTCCCCGCTGAACAAAAGTAGCTAAATTAGAAGTTAATACTTAAAAAAACAAAAAAAAACGTGATAATTCATTAAAGATCTCAAATTCGCTTTAACTTTCTTGGTTGAGTGGGGAAGGAGGAAAGCAGCTTATTGGTCAGTATATCAGATTATAGATTAAAAGACCCGGATTTAAGACATCATGCCACTGAGCACTTTCAGCATATATAGCAATACATACATCATAAAACTGAATAATTCCAGTTATTCAGCTTAAAGATCCAAACAAAGAACTAGTGGCGGCAGGAGCTGTTGGTTGATTCTCTTCCCTCAGATCAGAAGTTCAAAATTTAGGGACAACTGTACTTGAATCCTATAAGTCTCTATCCTGTATAGTTCCTTTTTTCCATCAGTTTATAAATTAATATTTAACACTTGTTAGCATGATTCGCATAAACGAACTAGACTCAATCACATTGTGTGATATCAAATAATAGTAAACATTATGTTGTTAAGTGTACATACAGGTATATTTTTGTTTGTTTTTGAATTTCGCACAAGGCAACTCGAGGGCTATCTGTGCTAGCCGTCCTTAATTTAGGGGTGTAAGACTAGAAGGCAGCTAGTCATCACCACCCACCGCCAACTCTTGGGCTACTCTTTTACCAACGAAAAGTGGGATTGACCGTCACTTTATAACGCCCCCACGGCTGAAAGGGCGAGCATGTTTGGCACGACGGGGATACGAACCTGCGACCCTCAGATTAAGAGTCGCACGCCTTAACACGCTTGGCCATGCCGGACCACATACAGGTATGAAAAAAACAACAACTCAGATTTGAGATTTCTAAGAAAACTGCTGATTATTAAGTTTACATTAATTTTCACTTACTTAAAAACGTAAAGTTGATTTTAGTATAATAATATAATGTATAATAATCTCAAACTTTCAATCAGTTCAGCTTCTCTGATAAAAAAGTCTGCCGATGATATACAATGACCACTAGTACTGAAGTACGTTGTCGTGGCAACTACAAATATTGACATGTTCAGCGACAGTATAAACTCTAAGTAGGATATGGTATTTCTTTATGGCTGTTTCGCAAGAGCATTTTAAACATCATGAAAGACGCAACTCAGTAAAAAAATGAGATGAAAACAATAAACAAATAAATTGATGGCAAACTGATATGAAATCTCAAGAGCTGTTTGCACAGTTTATACAAAATAAAGAGATCTTTGAAAGCATCAAAAGATAGTATGTATATGATAAGTAAATATAAAAACACAACACGCATGAAATTTTAAGATCTCAATGACAAACTTAAAAACAACACCTCCAAACACTATTTACTAAGAACGTTTTCACGACGTTTCATCTTAAGCTGTCTGGTTGATGCCATATGTTATATTAAGTTTTTTATTTTATTTTGTTCTTATTTGCTGAGTGTTAATAAAGTTGTTAACTTGACTAGTTTTTCAATCTACTAGTCATCAAAACATATGCAGTGGTCAAAAAGTCTATTTTTTCTCGCTCAGAAATAGCAAGTGTAAAACAAAATCTGTCCTCTAATATATACCTAACACATTTACTTAAAAGAAGAAAGAGATGTTTTGTATTTCTTAGTCTTAAAGTATCAAAATAAGAAATGTATATATATATGAATGTGTATGAAAAATTTATTTCAAATTAAAGAAAGTGGATTTTCTATTTATTTAATAATGCTTATGCTTTTTAATTGTAAGTAATTGTTTTAACTGCTCGCGTATGCGATGTTCTTTATGTTATTCCTACACTTTTATAATTCATATTAATGTATATTTCTTGACTTTAGAAGTCCGTTGCTGGCGGCTTTGAGCTAGTATTTTATATATACCAAGTTTTTGTGGTTATTACCAGTTTAAACAGCTCCTATGTTCTTATTGGTTTATTGAGCCATGAGAACTCGGAAATTAACCTTTACGAGTTGTTGGCTCAACATTTACACAGAAATGAAGAGAGGTCATCAAATAACAACTTTCCTTGATTAGTACACCTAAAACCAGAGCTATTTGTTTGAAATTTTGTTGTAAACTCTGTTAGTCTATATCTGGTTACGATAATTTTATTGTAATAAAACACGATTTTAGACCTCGTAAACCACACAAATCCTGAAATTTCAATATTGGAAATACAAACATCAGAAGTGATGTCTATTAGTATCACCAACTCTTAATTATCTTGTACGCTTACTCTTCTATTGCACTGGGTACTTGTTTTATTGGAAGTATCCATCATGTAACTGGATTATGCAATTGTATAAGATAACAAAAATACCAGGATATCCTGAGCACGATTAGTTACACTTCTGGCGCTATCTTTGATATTGAAGTAAGTTGTTTGAGGGTAGTTGATTTAAGTTTCAGTGCTGTAAGGTTTGAGGTCATTTTTAGCTATTACTCGGAACAATTAACCAAAAAATAAGATAACTTATATTTGCAATGTATATAGCATTTTCTCTGTTCCTTTTCTAACTCTGATATTTGTTGACACATGTCTAGTAACTGCTACTCCAATCATTGCTAGCTTTTCAATCTTCCATTGTTATCCATCACTGGTTGTTATACTTCTGTCGAATTCCATCAATATTGAGTTAAATCCCTACCACTAAATTAGTTGTGAGAGAAAGATATTTAATTCCACACAGTTAAACTAACTGTGAGTAAGATGTATTTCTTTTAATTTACAAGAAATATTGTTTTATAATTTGCATAAGTTGACCTAACACGTTACCTTCGACACAATTCTTCATCTTCATGGTCTGTAGAAAATTATGAGCGTACCAACAGTTTAACTACCTGGTAGGAATACCACAAAGTCTGTTTTGGTTTGAGTGTTCGTACAGTGAGCTGTGGTTTTGGTTTGTCTCCATACTTTTCTACCACAGTCCATTCGTTGCATTTCGTCGAACTAGACATAGAGGAAAGGGTCATCAAGGGCTTGCTGTGTAATCAGTTCAGTAAAGTGTTTTTGTTTTTTCTTATTGCGAACTTTGGCTTCTGAGCCTTGCAACGAACGACGTGTTTTTCTTTTATTGGTTATTTGGAATTAAGCACAAAGTTACACAAAAAGCTATCTGTGCTTTGCCCACCACAGGTATCAAAACCCGGTTTCTAGCGACATGAGTCCACAGGTACGCCGCTGTGCCATTGGAACCGTCTTTTCTTTTCTCAACTGAGTATCAATTCCACCATCACCGACTTCCTCAATCAGTGGCGCAACTAATAAGTTATGGACTCCGGTGCAAAAACATTATGAGCACCCATGTATTTAAAGTTAATAATATTAAAACGATAAACTTACCTTTAATAATAACTTTGCTCTTTGTGCTTCTCTTCCAGCAAATGCGGATATCATTTCATCTAATTAATATTTTGCCTGTTCATTTTCAACAAACATTATTGAAAGTCCACCGGGTCTTTCTTGTACCATTGTGCTCTTTCAGTAATTTTTAATCAACTTTAATTTTTAAAACAAACGTTCCGTACTAGCTGTGATAACAAGTATTGTTTGAAACAAATAATCACGATAAATCACGGGACACTTGAACTTAAAAGTACTATTTTTACTTATTAATAATTTTGCTGTTATAGTCATTTCTACTTTGAGATATGTTAAAAAAGAAAGCTACTGAAGAATATATCTTTTTTATACCGATAGAATAAAAGCATCATCCGTGGAGAAAATGTTCGGAAATATTACTTTGCAACTCGTGATCCGGCGTGATGATATAGTTAGAACTCGTAATCTCAGGGTCTGGGGTTCGAATCCCTGTCATTACAAACAAACTCTTCTTTTCAGCCGTGAGGGCGTTATAATGTTACAGTCAATCCTATTATTGGTTAGTAAAATAGTGGGCGGTGATGACTAGCTGCCTTCCCTCTAGGCTTAAACTGCTAACTTAGGGACTGCTAGAGTAGATAGCCCTCGTGTAACTTTGTGCGAAATTCAAAACAAATCAAACTCTAAAAACTACCAGCAACTCATTTCAAACCTTTAAATATATTTGGTATTTGAATAACGATAATATTCAAGCAGTTGTAAAATACATTTTCAAATATATTTCTGAATCAGACGTCCTCTAATCATCGCATAATTTCTCAAAATACTTTATAACATCTTCAGCGCTTGTCAAGAAATATCGGGATCTACGTCCCATTTGCTTAAAACTCCTGTGACCATTTGTTTAATTTCGTCAAAACTGTCCTTGACATGCAATAAAGATTTGATGGGATCGTGAAGTAACTTCACAGTTTTGTTTAGTTCTGTACCATTACTCTGCAGGTATGGGATCGAGAAGTAACTTCACAGCTTTGTTTAGTTCTGTACCATTACTCTGCAGGTATGGGATCGTGAAGTAGCTTCACAGCTTTGTTTAGTTCTGTACCATTACTCTGCAGGTATGGGATCGTGAAGTAACTTCACAGCTTTGTTTAGTTCTGTACCATTACTCTGCAGGTATGGGATCGTGAAGTAACTTCACAGCTTTGTTTAGTTCTGTACCGTTACTCTGCAGGTATGGGATCGTGAAGTAACTTCACAGCTTTGTTTAGTTCTGTACCATTACTCTGCAGGTATGGGATCGTGAAGTAACTTCACAGCTTTGTTTAGTTCTGTACCGTTACTCTGCAGGTATGGGATCGTGAAGTAACTTCACAGCTTTGTTTAGTTCTGTACCATTACTCTGCAGGTATTCAGAATCCCGTTAATGATTTCAAATAATTTAGTTTGAAGTACAGTTAGCAACACAAATTCAAAATTTTCTAATTCCTTCTTCAAACCGAAAGCTTCGACTCGCTCTCCGGGTTTTATGCTAAGAAGATAAATTTTTACAGTACTTTAATAATATTTAAATATCACAATCTGAAAGCAACTAGCGAATTGTGTGTAGAAGACCACCGAGTCCAGCATAATTTCTTAAGCGTAATATTTTGAACAATCTCAGATAGTGGAGCCAATTTTTTGGGCAAGATCCATCTGTTTATGCTTTGCAAAATGTATGTATAAGTCTTTTCATTTATATTGTGAATTTTTTTTACGTTCAGATATATTTTGAACAAATTTGTTAAGTGAAAGATCTAAATTATGTGCAAAACAATGAATACACTCAGTGTTTGGTTCTCTTTTTTGATGTTGTTGCTCCTATACTCTTGCCCGGGACATTTTATTAAATATTTTCCTTTTCCTTGAATATAAACAACGATTTTCAAGACAATCTGCATTTTGATCAGTTATTTGGCAAAATCCAAGAATTGATTAATTTATTGTATTATCATTAAGATTACCTTATTCATTTGATCAGTTTTTAAAATATCTTGTGTTGCATCATTAATAACTGAGAAACATAACAATGACTTAATTTTATCAAAAATTCTTTTTGAATTGTGTTGGTTAATAAATTTATTATTTTGTTTTGTATTTGAGAGATAAGCTATTTAACTAATCCTTTCCTTTACATTTTCGAAAAGCTCTTTCAAAACTGAATCATATTTAGCCATGAGTTGTATAACTGAATAAAAAGTTTCCGCTATTTGATTTATTTTGTCTTTTTTGTATATTCTAAAAAACAGATTACAAGATTTCGTTGTTAGAATTGTATTTATAATTCGTTCTAAAACACGTCGTCAAAAATGTACAACTTTTTGTATTTTTCTTTTACGTTGCGCATCTAAGATTTCATTTGAACACCATTTTGTATTACGACACAAGCACCGAAATTTGTATGTGAAGTTTCATGTAGTTTATTCGGTTAATTAGATGTCCCCGATTGTTAGATTGTTAATTCCCTTTATCCAAGCTTTATTATAAGTCGGAGAAATATAGTTTGCAAACAACTAGCATGATTTGTAATATGTACTGGCTGACGAAGACAAATAACATACTCATGTTAGAGATAAAACTAATCCAGTTTTAAGTTTCTGATTATAAAAACTTTCCGAAAAACACCGACCTGGAAGAAGCCACTTAGGAAGGCACGATTCCTTTGAAATAGTTGAACATTTTAAGTTAAAACAGGGGCGTAAATATTTTACACCCGATGGGGAGGATGATTTTTGCAACCACTTATGTAGACTTTTCAAATTGCAAATTGGTAATCTCTGATTACGTGAACCTGAAAGCTGTAAACATGTAGTCGCAAAGAAATCTTGTTGCCACGATACTTGCATATATACTTAGGCCTACTGACTGATACTTACGAACTATCGCTTAGATCAAAAAACTTAGAAGCACACGTATATTAAAGATATACATTTCGGCTACTGAAAAAGCCTACATCTAGGCCTAATTATATAATTCGATTGGTATGAACACGAGAATCACAAGAACAAACACACAATTTGTAGGCCTGTGATGCAATAAAACAATTCAACAGACCAAACTGTAGAGGGAATGATCTACGCCCCTGGAACTTTTGACTCACTGGTGAAAGAAACTATTCCATTTCTTTACAAAATGAGAGATCGGTTTCTCTTTCTTGTCTTCATTTATTCTTTCGTTGTTTTTATTAATTATTTTATTCAAGTCTGGGAATGCAGATATAACATTTAATCCGTGGTTTGCGTTATTTATATACTTGTGTTTACCACTGCTTTCTTTTCGTTGCCTTCATTTTTTTTCTTAAAAACGAGTCCAGTTTCGGTAATTTAAAAATACAATTTGATTATTTTTTCTTTAATTTGCACCTCTGGTGACCACTTCTGTATTCAGAAATAGACATATTGCTGCATTACATGATTTTTTTAAAATTTAATCTCAACATACAAATCGCTACAAGTCTAAATGGAGGCAGAAGGGTATGTAGAGTCGAGAAGTGGACTGGCGGTTAATTTATAGTTTTCTCGTTAGAGGTGCTATTCGTTTGAAAATTCATATCTTTTAAACCATACTTTGGCGAAACTTTTCGCAATTGACAAGTAGAGTTTTCAAGAGCGGTAAGTTCTAGTTGATCTTTATTACTGAATATAAGGTAGACCCATTCCCAGCAAAAAAGAAAGAAAATGCACTGCCATCTCTTGCTTCACAAGCGTTATTCTGTTTATCTTGTTAATAACACATTTTATTGTTGTCGTCTTGCAAAATGTAAATTATTTTATTTATAGTATCAGAGAATTCAGGGCACTATTGCTCCACCGTCTCTTACATGTCGATGACATCTTCATTCACCGTACCATGATGAGACTAACTTTACTCAGAATCTCCTCTACAATAGAATATTGCACATATGTATAACGTACCTCAGCCTGTTCGAGATGATTTATAAGAACTAGTCCTCTGCTAGTACAGCGGCAAATATACGGATTTACAATGCTAAAATCAAAGATTTGATTCCCTTCGATGGACTCAACAGATAGCCTGATGTGGCTTTGCTATAAGGAAAACACAAACACACACAAGTATAAGAACTTTTTTACCATCTTCTGTTTTGAGTTCTTATTGCATGTGCTTCGTAATTCGAGGGTCGCGGGTTCGCGCCCGAGTCGTGCCAAACATGCTCGCCCTCCCAGCCGTGGGGGCGTTATAATGTGACGGTCAATCCCACTATTCGTTGGTAAAAGAGTAGCCCAAGAGTTGGCGGTGGGTGGCGATGACCAGCTGCCTTCCCTCTAGTCTTACACTGTTAAATTAGGGACGGCTAGCACAGATAGCCCTCGAGTTGCTTTGTGCGAAATTCAAAAACAAACAAACAATTCAAACTTGTTAGTTCATGAATTGTATTGTTTCACTTTTCATATGATTATACCAAACAAAATAAAACAATTTTTACTTTTAGATGTATATGTAGAATTATTGATGAAATAAACTCACCAAATCAAATAACTTTCACCAAAACTGAATAGCATGCGATCTTCTTTTAAATTGCGCATTTTTATGTAGATGTTGAAGCTTTACAGCTGAAAATTTCTCTACCCAACGATCTCCTTTTCGAACTTTGTTTTACTAATTATAGATAAATGTTTTCCTTTGATAATCTTTTATTTTATTTTCGTCCATCAGTGGTTCAACAGTAAGCTTCAGAGTTAATAAATGCCAAAATTCTTGGTTATAGCCCACAGTTTGTTTGCTTCGAATTTTGCGTAAAGCTACTCAAGGACAATCTACGCTAGTCGTCCATAATTTAACACTATAAGGCTTGAGTGAAGGAAGCTAGTCATCACCACCCACCGCCAACTCTTGGGCTACTTTTTACCAACAAATAGTGGGATTGACAGTCACATTATAATGCTCCACGGCTGAAAGTGCGAGCATGTTTGGTGTGACTGGGTTTGAAACCCGCTACCCTTGGATTACGAGTCGAGTGCCTTAATCACCTGGTCTTGCCGGACTCCTTCATTTTGAAACAAGAGATGAGACAAAGGGAATGCAACTATTCAAAAGTACACATCTTTACTTGTATAATGCACTCATATTTTCCAAAATGCGGAATGCGATTCTGTGGCAATAGGATGCGAACCATGGACTCTCTGATTTACGCAACGGGTACTTTAAACATAGGCCACGTCCGATCCCAAGAACAGTAACAAATTTTAATTTTGAAAATTTCGGCTGAATACAACGCAATTAATTGTTCCTCGTAAATTGCGTAATGATTGAAAACTTTATGAATCTTCTTTTTATAAACTGGTCAAGGCAATAACTAATAAATTTTGTTCAAATTATGAAGCATCCTATTCTTTGCAAAAATAAGTAATTGTGTCTATAAAAAGCGATAAAAATAAACCACATTTTTATTGTATACAAAATTAATCGAGGGACAATAAAGAATAAACGTTTATGAGATGCTTTTCATCATATAGCAAAACTATCAATTTACGCAGCATACAATGAGCTTCATACAAATATGTAAAAACGGCTGGTTTGGGTTGAGAAAACTGTTTACGTGGAAAAGCGAACAACGAACAAGAAGGTCGAAACGTTGTTCGTTCCTCCGCGACCCTCGAAATACGAGTCGAATGCCTTAACCCACCTGACCATGCTGGGCCATATCCCACTGTGGGAGGCGAATACAACGCAGACAACCCTTTGGGTAGTTTTGCACTGAAACAAACGAATCATTTATTTCTTTCCTCTAATTTATTCACTCAAATAATCTCGAAAGCATTTAAATCAAGAAATCTACTGACATACTTTAAAGTCATCTCCAAGAAATAAAAATTCTAAAAGTAAATAACTGTTATAATGTTGCTTAAAACAGGGTCTAAACCTTTCCTTGCAAGCAGTGTTCTTTTGATAAAAAACTAATATTTTAACGCCAGTTGCCGACAGACCAGTAAATGCATTAATGTATCTTATTAAATGAACTATTTCGCAGTTTCATCTTGATTATTCACAAAAGTCTGGAGTTTATCCTTTCAAATAAAGATGCTTTGTTTTAAGTCCCCAGGTGGGACAGCGCTAAGTCTTCGGAGTTGCAGCTAAAATCAAGGGCTAGATTCCTCTCGGTGGATACAACAGATAGCCTTATGTGGCTTTGCTATAAAACACGCACGCACGCACACACGCATGTGTTAACTATAGTGATGAGAAGCACCATTTTAAGTAATCAAGTATTGATTCAGTCGTGGATGTTACACCACAAAGAGGTCAAGAATTGAAAAGTGGTTTAGGCATGTAGAAATTAGTTTGTTTAAAATACATAAATATGTAGTCGTATAATAGAAGATAAAAATAATCAATCATCATATTAAGTGTTAGATGGAAAACTGTACAATTACTTTAGTGTGTGAGGTTATGTTGCATTGTTGTATAATGAGCTTGCTGTCGATTTCATGTAGATATTTTACTCAGAAACGAAAATAAAATAAGGCATTAGTGTTTAATCCACTTATATGAGTATGATTATTTTGAAATAACTGTAACATTTAATTCGATTTCTTCTTTAAAACTCTGAAATAGTAAATGTTGCCTAGTATGTACGACATCGCATCCATAATTTTCCACTTGGAGTTAGTGACGTCAGCTAGATACACCTGCACGTGCCGCACAGACGTTTTTCGTCGTCCAACGCACCTTGCTGCCTAGCAACTGATATAAACAAGTGTATAAGCTTCCTAATTTGATCATCCTGGTGGCTTATTTTTGCATGACATGAAATACAATCTTGAGATTTTATGAGTTTATCCTAAAATTCACTTGATAAACCCCCTTGCCATCTTGAAATTTAGCTTACAAAAAACAATTTTATGGCATTTAAACTTGTAACAAAATTGACAAAAGAGTAAACGAACTAAAGGAGTAAATCTACGTACAAATGTGCCGATGTCCCGGGAGCTTTATTTTAACCTCTCTGTTCTTTAGGTGCATAAAAGCGTGACAATAGATGCCAGATGGCGTTAGTATACACGCACACACAGATTAACACACTGGTTGGATCGAGCCTTCAATTCGCATGAGCTGGTCAGTGGCCCCCATTTGCTCCATCTTTGTTCGAACAAAATAAATTCCTTGCATTGCTTCAGTCTACACATTTTCCCTAATTATGCTTCAAAACAACTCTTAAGCATCATGGTGAGGCATGTTATTTACTATAGTAGAAACTATTTTGTGAAAGAAAATTGTCTCCGAAACAGGGTTATTAAAAAAGTTGATCTGATTCAAGCGTTGAACAAATGCTATAAAAATAAATGTTGTTATTAAAAATAAACTATTACTAATATTCCTAATCTAACAATTTAGTCTTCAGATTCTTTAAAATTGTCACCCATCTTCATCAACAACTTAGTTTTCCCTCTTGTTTTGCACAATCATATAGATTTTACTTAACTCCTTGCGTCCCCGTTTGTGTGGATCAAATAACATCATATAAAGAGTTAAAAAACAAAATTAGTGTCAAGTTCACCAGAGTCTGTTTGATAAATAAAACACATTTATGATTTTCTAGAGAAATATAGATGTTCCATATCAACTGGTTCAAGTCCTTGTCTTAAATTATTTAGGGTGTGAATTGGTTGAGAATTTATTTCTTTTTTGTTTAGTTTATTGAAAACGAAACCCACTCTATTCCTTTTGATAAATGTAACAAGCCAGTGATGTAGCTTTACAACAGGGTGTGTATTGATTACTGTAAGGCCCGGCATGGCCAAGCGTGTTAAGGCGTGCGAATCGTAATCTGAGGGTCGCGGGTTCACATCCCCGTCGCCCCAAACATACTCGCCCTTTCAGCTGTAGGGACGTCATAATGTTACGGTCAATCCTACTATTCGTTGGTGAAAGAGTAGCCCAAGTGTTGGCGGTGGGTAGTGATGACTAGCTGCCTTCCATCTAGCCCTACACTGCTAAATTAGGGACGGTTAGCACAGATAGCCCTTGAGTAGCTTTGTGCGGAATTCAAAAAACAAACATGACTGTAATGTGATTCTTATACAAACTGATCAGAGATAATGTGGTTCCTAATGTTTTTATTTTCATCGTATATTAGTATCCGCATACTATTTGGTAAAACTTTATCACGTAAAAATATGAGAGATAATTCTCTAACCTATTTGTTTTTGGTAGTCTTGACCAGAATTCAAGGTAATAATGACTTTTCAGTTTATTATTTTTAATTATATTAGTAGTTAAAAAAATTATAAGCATGGGAAATCCTTCGAACTACCCTCTTATAAAGTTTAAGAAATTAGTTTATTTTCTGAGTCTCGTGAAACTATTCTCAAACAAAGTACATAAAGGAAGTTTCTTTACTTTTGTTTTATGTTGTTATGTACTGAAGATTTTTTAACATATCTAATTGTAATACATGGTAATAAGAGTGACAGTTAAATCCCAATGTAGATTAGAGTATCCCATGAGTTGGCAGTTTTGACTATCTGCTTTCCCTTTAGTGAGTGAGCCTAGTCTGTAACTCCAAAATTAGGGATGGCTAGCTCAAGCAGTCCTTGGCACGAAAATTTACACACAAACAGTGTATGATAATATCCAAATCGTTAAAACGAGCAAAAGAATACAGCTTCCTCGCATAAGTTGAATTATCCATTCTTATTTTTACCTAAACATTATTTTACTATATTTATTTCTGAAACATTAGTTCAATGAAATAGAAGTAGATTTTGTATAAAAATTAAGTTAAATCCAGAGATTATTTTAAATACTTTTTATTGCTCTTTATATTATCGGTTTCGTTACAGTTTTACCAGAGTTGAGTGCGCTGTCAGCGTTCGGGCTGTATATCTAAAAGTTCTATAATCGATCCGTGGTTTTCGCTGAATACACTTCATGCTTTTAGCTGTGATGGTATCGTAACCGTGACTTGCAATCCCGTTATACCTACCTAAGAAGTAGTTTCTGCTGATTGGTTCATCGCCCTCTTACGAGTTGTTCTAAAGCTGTGATGACTATGTCTAAGGTTTTGAAACTTTGACCTGGCCGTTTGGTCTATGCTTTTTATAAAGTGCCTTTATATTGAAAATACCAAACACTTTTGGCTTAATTAAAATTTCGATTTGAGTTAGAAAATACTTAGATTAAAAAAATAAAAATGAAGAAATTACAAATACAATCTGAAAATAATAAATAAAATCATTGTTTCAAATAAAAAACAACAACCAACTTTCACGATTTCAACTAACAATGACTAACTTTAATGACATAAAGCAATCACCTAAACCTAGTTTATTAAATAATGTTTCCTTTAATTTCGAACTCCTTTCATAACGTTAAAGAAAAAATAAAATTTCATAGATTTGTTTGTAAATAAACACAAAACTACAGAGTAGGCTATCTGTGCTTTGCTCACCACGGGTATCATAAACCCAGTTTTTAGCGTTGTAAGTTTGCAGACATGCCGCTGTGCCACTAGGGAGAAATTTCATAGTTGAGACACCATGTAGAAATATTCTCAACATAAACATTCAGTTTCATCTCACAATATTGTTTGTTTGTTTTCTGAATTTCGCGAAAAGCTACACAAGGGCTGTCTGCGCTAGTCGTCCCTAATTTAGCAGTGTAAGACTAGAGGGAAGGCAGCTAGTCATCATCACCCACCGCCAACTCTTTGACTACTCTTTTACCATCGAATAGTGGGATTGACCGTCAGATTATAGTATCCCCACGGCTGAAAGGGCGAGCATGTTTGGTGCGATTGGGATTCGAACTCGCGATCCTCAGATTACGAGTCGAGCGCTTTAACTAATTTGGTCATGCCAGGCTTCCTCTCATAATATGAAAACTTTCGCAAAAATGTTATGTTACAAAATTAATGCTTTTTAAAAGCATTATAGAGCTAGATTAGGATTAATCCATAATTTCAGAAACATGGATAACACCAACAAATATTAAACTTTCAGTTACATTAGAGCGCTTGTAAATAAATACACTTTAAAACTTGCGCAAAACTACCCATCTTATTGATTGGATAAGTTCAAGTCTTCCCCTAACTCCACATTCAGCCTCTTGGGAAGTTCGACAGTGATTAACAAAACTGGTTAAGCGTCCCATATAATTTTTGTTCCGTTGGCCCCATGAAGTAAAATGCGTCATTTCTCAAAAATTCTGTATGTTTGAATATCACATGATATGAAAGTCTGGTTGGAACTTTTGAAATGATAAAAAATAACATAAAAGTATGATCTGAAAGCTTGCATAACATTAACTATTAGTGCTTGCGATTAACATATTCCGAATATGTGAACTTACATTATAGTTCAGCGAAAGATTATTTACCACTGTTGAAACTTTCACAACATTTTTAAAATAATATTTGAGTCAAAACTTTTATATAGATACAAAGCAAGTACTTTCGAATACTTTGATAAATCTATCTACTAATGCAACAGTTTAGTAACTTTTTTCAATTTGATTGCTTACCATAAACGTTTCGGGCGTGATCGAGTTGATAGCTACCAATGTATAATTATGGCTAACAACCACAATCAAAGATGCTCAGGAAACAACTTTCAAAGGAGAGGTCAAGAATACCTTAGAATTTTATCAACACTCTGATTTTAAACTTACAATCTCTAGGCCAGGTTGACTTTCTTTTTTTCTAGCAACTATGTTAGAGTAAAGCATTACAAATTATAAATATTTAGCTTTTAAACAAATGATTATATACCAACATTTCAGAACTATATGGTGGATCATCTTATGCCTAATTTGCACAAAAACATGAAGCGAGGAGCGTGGACGTTCGACTACCTCCTCCTTCAACGCTTATTAATCTTATGGTTAGGTTAGCCTTACTGTACATACTGTGAGTTTGTTTTGTCATTTAGGTTTAGTAACGCAAAAAATATGAGCTAGAAATTTTGACGCACAGTAAAGAATAAATAAGAGCAGTTGAATCCATGTTCGTGATGGTCAAAGTGATCATTCTTCAAGCTCGTAATATTTATAAATACCTTATATCTTTCATACTTTATTTATCACAGTGTCGTTACATGTTAACATTGCACTTAAAGTCTACCGTTAAAGACGTATTTGTGCCTCACCCAATAAACTAGATGAAAAACGTTTGTTTCTATATTTTAAGAAGATAGAGGAAGAAAACAATATTATGCTTGTCATTATTAAAGTATGAAAGGGTTTTATTGTGTCAACCAAACCGTATTTGTATTCAAAACCAAGTTGCAAGGGTTATTTACCGCCGTCGCTAATTTTGAACCACTGATCAGAGAAGACTTTATTTGTTTAATTGTTTTGCTTGTTAAGCAGTAAGCTACATAATGGGATATTCGCTAGTATCTAAATCTGATTTATAGCATTATAAGCAGCAAGACTAACCGTTGAGTCACTGAAAAAACCCCCAAAGAAGAACATAACCAGCCAACAGCACCCTGACATCAATGTGAGACATTCGGTGGACTTTTTCTGGAAGCTGACTGTTTTTAATTCACTTTTATTTTCCTTTTATATATCAGAGATCCTACAAAAAAAGGAGAAAAACACCAAGCTCCTTATAAGAGAGCAAGTGTAAATGTGTACAGTAGCAAGAAAATTGGCTAAGAAAGAAAGATGTAGCCCATTACATTGGCCTCTATTATTGCATTTTTATTTAGTAGTCTGAGGCTATGTTACATTCGTATAAGGAATTAACCGTCTCTGTTTTAACACATCAGTATCTTAATGGGTTTTTTTTTAGTCTCTCGCAGAATTTTGAAGCCGACTCGCTAGCTCCGATATCAAAAAGAGATTTACCACAGAGCTAATCAACCGTATCCATAACATGCCAGACCTAAAACTAAAAAAATGATCATTTGTTTTAAATCGAAACTATATAATGGGCTATCTGTGCTCTGTCCATTAGAAAAACCTAACTACGGATTCCAGCATTGTAATTCTGTAAACTTAGTGTTCATCCTCCGAAGACAACATCAAGAATTTGTTTCTTTTAGAATTTCGCACAAAGCTACTCGAGGGCTATCTGTGCTAGCAGTCTCAAATTTAGCAGTGTAAGACTAGAGGGAAGGCAGCTAGTCATCACCACCCACCGCCAACTCTTGAGCTACTCTTTTACTAATGAACAGTGGGATTGGCCGTCACATTATAACGCCCCCACGGCTGAAAGCGCGACTGAGATACGATCCCTCGACCCTCAGATTACGAGTCGCATACCTTTACACGCTTGGCCATGCTGGGCCCAACATCAAGAATAATAATGAGAGGTTATTATCACGGTATGGCGCCCAATTTACTTGATAAAATATAAAATGAAACAGCATATATATAAAAAAAAATTCTTTAAAGTTTCGAGAAACACATATAACCAAAGACCCACATTGGCTCTGGGGTACGTCCACAAGCTCATAACTTTAAAATTCGGATTTTAATACCCTTGGTAGCAGAACACAGATAATCCATTGTATAGCTTTGCGCTTAACAGCAACAAAACCACAGTAAAATACATTCGTTAAAAAACAATTACATAAAATTAAATACTATAGTTGCATAGTTTTATTAACATAATTTGTATACACACACAGAGCCACACAAATAACTTCAAAATGAATGGTTCACCCATAACGTCATTAAACAACAACAAAAAACGTTAATTAGAAACTTTCGAAAGATGAATTATGAATGAAAAGCTCTAATTATTTGGTTCTTAGCTTGCGATACCTAATTTTTTTCCTATGAAATGTTTTAGTGTCATGAAAATATTTCATATAATACTATTGCTGAAGTGCTTTGAAAAAGCAGTTCTTATAGTTAACTACATGTTATACAAAAAAAGAGATAACCTTTTCTTTGTTTCCTCAATAAATATTGTTTGAATATTTCCTATAATCATGAATATCTGAAATCTATATATAATAAGACTTTGCTTCTTGAATTTGCCTTTTTATTTTATACAATTCATGGCAAAAGACCCGTCATCTAGTGTTATAAGTTAAAGTTTCTTCTCATTTAAAGCTTGTGTTCAAATATGCCCTCCAGTGACTCTGTCATGAGTCTGAGTGCTCAAACCACTAAAAATCGGATTTCTATACTTATGGTGGACACAGCACAAATAGTCCATCTTATAGCTTTATAGTTAACAACAAATATGTGTGTTTTTATTTTCCGTATAGCAAAGCCACAAAGGGCTATCTGCTCAGCCCACCGAGGGGAATCGAACCGCTAATTTTAGCGTTGTAAATCGGGAAACATACCGCTGTACTAGCGGGGGACCTAAACAAATATTCTGAGACAAAATTAAATTTAGGCCTCGCTCTTTCTTGGTATTTTTTTCTCTCTTTACACGATAAATATAATTTTTCGAATGCCCTTCTTCATAAAATAAATTGTGTAAAAACTCCTATTTGCTGGATTTTATTTTCTTTATCTTTCTAAGTATATTATGCTTGCATTTTAAATACCAGGTACACATATAAATCCTTTATCTAAGAAAATTAAGTTGCATTGCTGATATTTTCCTAAATATTCCCTGATATGGAAAAGTTCCTATTTTTATTTCTTATTGAAAGGGATTAAAGTTTTGAAATTGTATTAGAAAGCGGATGAAAGAAAATAAAAAAACAAACATTGTGTAATGAAATCTAAGTATGTTCAAACATAAAAAATAAACTATCTTTTCTGGATTTTCCTTGAAAAATATAGAAACTTTTTTTCGTTTTCTTAACTTTGTGGTATTTAAAAATATATTAAAGTTAAGCATAGATATCCCTTTTTGCAATTATAAAAAAGTAAATTATGTTAGGAATTTTTGTTCTTGTTCTTTGTTCTTGAACTCAGAGCTACACAATGACCCCTCTGCGCTGTGACCATCTGGATATTTATGCTTGGTTTTTAGAATTATAAGCCTTCAGACAATTACATTAGGAACTTACTTTAATTATCAAACTAAGCCCGAACTTCTGCTTTCTGGAAGTCCAAGATTCGAGATGTGATGCTGTTGAACATATTCCGCACCTTCATCTATGGATTTTAGATTATTATAAAATTGACCTTTATTGTGATTTAAAAAATCTTTGTGGTAGTGAATGCTGATGGACAGCTATCCTCATGCTGATCATATAGGAATAGATACACCTGAAGGAGTCTACAACTACTTTTTAGTTCATGTATGCATAAAATGCTGCTCAAGCTGAGCATTCTTCTTACACACCATCTTATTAACATCAGTTAGAATTAAGTCTTGTCAGTTACTATGCCTATCAACCTTCTTCACACTATCCTATTTTGAAATGTAGCAAGCTTTCAGCTTTTCAGTTGATGTTATTCTTCTTTCAAGAGCATCTTCTTTTCTTCTTCGAGGTCTTCTAGGGGATCTTATTCCGTGTGGAGTCCAATTCATAAATTCCTTTGAATATCTATATGACCATACCATTTAAACATTTCTTTCAGTAACTTCTACAATTGACGTTACATTTAATTCTTCTCTAATTTTCATACTTTTCATTCTATCAAGTCTTGTCATTTCTTTTATCATTTTGGATACTTTCCATGGACTCAGCAAATAGCCTAATGTGGCTTTGCTATAAGAAAAACACACACGCGCTACTTGAGTTTGCCTTTCAGTTTTGTTTGTTGTAGATCAAGTTTCTGAGCTATATATTAGACCCAGTCTCAAAACAGTATGATATATAATAATTTTAATATTTTTACTAATTTTGAGGCGCGGTTTACCTTTTGTAAGAAAAAAAACCCCCAAAAAACCCGTTAAATTCATCGCCTGCTTACTAGGTAAACGTTAAATGAATATATTTTATTTTTATTATGTTATTCACAAATATAGCTTTCATGGATAAAAATTAAGATTAAAATAATTTTAGTATAAAAATTGCCATCTATGAGTGAAATAAGATGTAAAATGGCGGATGATGTGCTCTTTGAATTACTGCATATGGAAATGACCATTTCTATTTTTCAACCAGATCAAAGGGAGAACAAGGTAAATAACTTATTAACCGAAGATAGCAAATAAATCTAGCAAATTTTATTCATTTTCCAATTTATAAAGATAGATGATTTGGAGTTGATCATACGTAATTATAATATAGTTTAATACAGACGAATTTGAAATTTGGTTTTTTATTTAACATTTTAAGTTTTGACAGTTTGTTGTACTCAACTTGTAGTGTTGCTTTTAAGTTTTACGGATTTGTCTTTTGTTTTTGCAAAGCAAAGATGGCATAAAAAAGGTTGACAAACAATAAATTTATGTCCAGATTTTCATCTTGTATACATTTTTCGTAAGTCAGTTAACAATGAGTACTCATAGTAGGCAAGCACCCAAAGATTCAACTTAAGTTTTAAGAGTTACTCTGGCAATATTATAACAGTTGTTTGAATCAGTTAACCTCCAATATTTGGTACACTTATGGTGAAAAATTCAAAATAAGCTGTAAATTAGAGAATATAGTCGATTGGGTATTAACAAAAAAAAACCAAGAGTGCTTTCAGAAATATGAAAATATACATTTACAAAGATAAAATACTGTCTTACTTGGAGTTACAAAACTGTTAGCATTTGTGTGTATCAAAGATACTTTTATCTTGATAGAAAAGGAGCCCTGAACTTAGTATATTTATATTTTCACAAAATGTTTGATAAGATTCTGTCCAGACTATTAACTAAGCAAATGACATCATTGGAAGTTGGAAAAGGCTATTTATGGCAATTGGATTATAGAATGTCTAGGTGAGGGAAAACAAAAAAAATATTAAATGGAGTCAAGTCAAACAGGACTTGTGTTACAAGTACTATTAGTAATAGTGTGCTTCACTTATGCCTAGATTTTTTTATTATTTACTTAGTTAGTAAATTAATAAAGTTTGCTAGTCACATTAAACTATTAATCATTTCTAGTGGTTCTTATACCAAGAAGTACATTAAATTTTTCAAAATGTACATATTATTCTCTTGCTTGTTATTAATTTGTGTGAAACATCAGAGCATTTGTTCATGGGTCCTTCCAGCTTTGGGAGATTAAAAATTATGGCAACTGTAGTGTATAGGAAACTTTTGTGTTTACTGCACTGCCTAGCAACTTCTTTCTGAATGTTTTGCCCACCCCCAGTAGCACAGCAATGTCTGTGGACTTACAGTACTAGAAACAGTTACAATACATAGGATGGACAGAGCACAGATAGATCATTGTGTGGTTTTGTGCTTAATTACAATCAGTCTAATTTTTTCATAGTGCTACATATGAAATAGTGTCAACTAAGAGAATAAGCTTTCAAAAAAAGTGTAGGTTTTAGTTTTTTATCTTATTAGGGGTGACCCTGTTTTTAGTTATATTAACATTACAATAAGAAACCTGTTGGTCTATGAAGGTTGCTCTATCCATAAAGAAAAAATAGATAAATCCAGCTCTGATCATTTTTATATTTATTGAGTTTTCTCTTAAACTTAGTGCATTCAACACAGCTGATAGCAACCCATTCCATAGGTTAAACACTCAGTTTTGTTGTATTTTTTACTCTGTTTTGTCAGTAGCTTCAATCCAATTCGTTTCAAAATAGTTTGTTTGTAGAACAGAGGTATATCTTTTATTTCATACTTTGACGAGTAAGCTATTTTTAACACAGCAAGTGGGAGGTAGTGTTGTTTGCTGTTTATTGAATAATTTGATATGCAGTATTCATGAAAATCAAGAAATCCAATTAATAGAATCTCCAAACTTTACTGCTAAAAATTACAAGGTCTACAATGTAGGAATTTATAATACTGATGCATCTTTTTAAATAATTAATGGTGAGAATTGTAATGAGATGCAAGTATAAATTTTGGAGGATAAGAGCCATATTCGACCATATTTTTCTTTTCTAAGATGTAGTGGATTTATTAAAGAAGATTAAGGAAAGACTTGAGAAGTATTTGATTTCTTTTTATTCTTTTAAGGTGAAGGGACAGCTGTATTGGAGCAACTGGCCCATTTTTGTCCTTTGATGTTAAAATGACAAAAAAGTGAAACTAAATATTTCATTAGATAAGTTCTAAAATCTGCACAACTTTAGTCATCTCATTTAAACATTATGAAAAATGCATGATTTTTCTACCAAATTTTGCTGTTCCTCTTTTTTTAATGAAATTCTTGTAATATAAGTTTTATACAAGTGCATGCTGCTCAGTACCTAAACGTGTTTTCAACATTTTTAATTATACACAGAATCTATTTTGGATTATAATGTTATCCTAAGTATTAGAATTTATAGCACATCTAGCTACATCAATATCATAATGAATTACTTGCAAAAGCTTCTACTAATTGTACTCATCCAATTAGAAAACTGACAGTTTACCATTACCACCTTTTTTATTGCGAGTATTTTTATGTTTTCACAAATTCCATAAGAATGTAATTGTTTTACCTTTTCACCAGTGTTGTGGTATTTAGTGCAAAATCATACAAGTTTTCTGAATGTTAAGATAAATAGTTTACATTATTCAAATGCAAAAGTTAAAGTTATCTTATTCAGGAGATTAACTAGAGATGGGAGTTGTTTTTTGTTTTTTTTAAATTAAAAACATTTTTTCCACATGAAGAATTGAAATGAATTAAGTTTGTTTAAATGAAGCTTGTAAAAAAGGAAGTATTCAAAACTTATGAGAATAAAACTAGAGGGCTTAGCTTACTTCTCAGCAATAAACTGCTGAATTGTAAATATCTTGTGAGAGCCTTTTCGGTTTAAAAATATCAGAATATGAGTGGACATTTTAGACTTTTTAAAACATTGGGTTGGTTGTACAATCCCTTAAACCCACCTTAGCTTTGCTTTTGCCTTATTAAAGAAATTGGTAAATGACACAGAAAAAATATCCTTTACAAAAAATTGTGTGAAGTACTGCTTTTCAGTTTCAAATTTACAAAATGAATTTTTAGATGATCCGTGTTAACAAAATCTAACATCTCCAAAACAGGACTATAAGCTAACAGATTAATCATTGGGCTCATTAGTATTCGGCTAGTCATTTATTTTCACATGAGATGACCAAAGAACATGTAATGCTAAAACTCAGACTTTGATGCCATTTTCAGCAGAGCACAGACAGACATTGTTTAACTTTATATTTAGCAACAAATATACATTGAAGGAGTATTTGAAATACTTGAATAATTAGAATAGTTGAAAATTGAAATTCCTTATTCTGATTAGTTTATTATATTTGTGAATCACTATACAAATAAATTAAAATCAACAACCATGAATGTAATCAAAAATAATTATGCAAATTATAATGACAATAGTTCATTACTGAATAGTTCAAATAATAAAAAATATTAATAATTGGAGGCAGTAATCCCTCTACCATACTTACCTCCTCTCACATAATTAACCATTCTTGTTTAGTGCTGCCCTCTATATGCAATCATCTTTATGCAGGTCATATGCTTCCCACTCTCCTCAATTGGAATTGCAAGATTCCAACATGTTTCCCTTACAAACTATCATGCAACACCCCCTTGCTAATAGGAGAATAACATGCTTATGTGACACATGACTCATTTGGTAGTGGTTGGATTCAGACATGCTCATTTGTTTGTTTGCTTCATGCCTAATTATTTCCTAATGAAATAGTTGTTTTTTAAATTACTTTGCTTTTATTCAACCTGTTTCTTCTGTTAGTTAAATCTAGTCTTATTTTCTGCACTTGAATTTGGGGAACTTTTATGTGCAGTGAATTCTCAAATTAACATTACCATTTCAGGAGTTACACCAGTGCCCAGTGTTTTTTCTTGGGCCTCAGGTGTGGGTAATTCAATAGTGTATTTGTTTGCTCTTATGTTCCAGGAAATCGAATGCTATGTGGGACAACTTTGTCCTTGGATATTGCATAGGTTCTTCTACGTAGAACAGGGTGATCCTGTACAGACTGACAAGGACTTCATTTATCTTTTTCCACCTCCAGATTTTGCCTTTCCTTCCAACTCCCAACCTAATGAGGCTACTAGGCCTATTGTGTTCTTTATGAATTTATTGTCTCACATTTGTAACATTTTATTCCTTTCCCCCACTTTTTGCCCTCCTGTTAGCACAGTGGTAAGCCTACGGATTAATGACACTAAAATAAGGGATTCGATTCCCCTTGGTGGGCTCAGCAGATAGCCTGATATGGCTTCACTATAAGAAAACACACACACACATTCTCCTGCTTTTTATGCACCTTATCCTTCTTTATTGCAGTAATAAGTTTCTCAACCATTTTTGGATTTTTCTCCACCTGATTTTCAAGTTCATATTTATCACTTTGACTCACAATTAAACAAGTGAATTAGCATGCTACCCACTCCTTCCCCAATGGACTTCAGATTAATTTGCACTTTCCTTCCACTGTGTTAACTTTCCATTTCTACACCAGGTTATGTTTCTTCTTGCCTTTTTGTGAGCAGCAGTTTTATCCCTACCAAATATTTTTTGCTTGTTTCTTACACTTACCATGCTATTACAGTATCTTTCTTCCATACACCTCCTACATGAAACTTTATGCACAAGTTTTGAAGGGGTTTTCCGTAGAAACTCTTGTCCTTCTTTCCTCTACTTTATCCTGCATATCATCTTCAACTTTGGCATTACATATGCCATAATACCACATTGGCTCAGGTCCATTTACTCTTGGTATATCCAAGGGATTTATGTTTGGCTCCATTTCTGAGGTGTTCCCATTTTAATGTCTCAAAAGCTTTAGAACCATGGGCAACATTGATCCAATAACAATCCACTTTTAGAAATATTGCGGCCCATTTGTTTTAGTTAGAGCCTAATATGCCTCCAATTACCATTTCTCATTATTTGCTTTTCCCACCTCTACCTGTTCCTTTTACTTGGGGTACTTTTTCTTGTCAATTTCCTTAATGATGCATCCAAGATCACCACCAGTACTGGTAGCTACAGGTCTGTTTGAGTTTCTTCATTGCTGGCATTACTTAGTCAATGATCAGTTGGTACTTTAGGTTCTGTCAGAAGGATTCATGGTCCAATTTTTTCCCCACCTCCAGCCTATCCTGATCCCCATTTCCTTTCCTCCTCCTCAAGGCCCCATAACCAACCAACATCTGTTGAAATTGTTTTAGGAATTGGTTTTGCAATAGACAATCAAACATGTTTCCCATCCTTTCAAGAGTTTTTATATTTACATATTTTATTCTCAAGAAATAAGGAAATTGGTGATAAGTAATCATTTTCTCCCATCTCAACCAGTATGTTACACTACTATGGAGTCTATTCTTATCCTGAGGTGGTCATTTTCTCCAGTGTTGTGGATGACCAAAATGGATGTCTCCAACAATTACCTATATATCAATATAATTTCATTCTTTTTCTTATCATATGTTTACACATCTCTGTTTCCAGACATTGGATCTTTTATATTGGGCTCATGCATATCACTTTCATCTCATTGTATGTCATATACCAGATGTTTTCAGAGTCCCACTGGTGGTATGTGGGATTGTTCTAGTTCTGTCCTTGGCTATCCTTCACCCTCTCTTCTTACAGGGATATTGTTTGCTATTTGGGTGGTTTAGTTGGGGGAATTGAGTGCTTAAGATAGACATACTTTCAATACCAGATGTCGCATTCCCAGGTTGAAAGCTTGGAGCTATTCCTCATATCATACTCAAGAACCAGAATCAGTGATGTCAAGAAACCCACTTGTTGAGAATTTTATATGCAAAAACGGATCGTTTGGGTTGAGAAAATATTTTACATAGAAGAGCGAACAACGTTTCGATCTTCTTCGGTCATCATCAGGTTCACAAAGAAAGAGGTAACTGACCGGAAGCTGACCACATGTTTGGAAGGGGTTGTGTAACTGAGTGTCGCAATGTAGAGGGCGGGGTTAGATGTTTGAATAAAGGTAACGCTATAGTAGTAATGAACACGAATGAATACACACAAAAAATGAATAACATCCTGTCAGACAGGAAGAAATTTAAACCAATACACACAAATCCAACAAAGACACACGAGACGCAACTGAACAAATTACTACTACAAATGAATAAAGCCAACACAATTTCACAAACACTTTATTCCTACCTACATAAAACCTACGACCAATTATGTCCACATATGAATCGTTTAATTACAATCTTGATAAATACATAGCATAGGCATTCTCCAAATATGTAACATCAGCCAGCTCATTCATCAAAGACTCTTTTAATTTCAAGTCTAATCTAAATCAACTTGATCATAATGCCTTAATGGCCAGTTTCGATGTTATATCCCTCTTTACAGAAGTTCCAACAACAAAAGCCTGCAAGATAGACTTAGAACTCTATATCCGAGACCCTAACCCAATTATAGACATTCCCAGTAACCAGTTAGCAACCCTCATAGAATTCACCACAATAAAGACAAACTTCATGTTCAACAACCAAAACTATATACAAACAAATGGCCTAAGCATGGGCAACCGAGTACCACCACTTCTAGCCAATATTTTTATGACACAAATTGAAACACAAGCAATTAATACAGCATTACATCCACCACTATACTGGTACAAATATGTAGATGACACGGTTGCAGGATTCAAATCTACAGAACACATACTTAATTTTTTCAATCACATTAACTGTATACATCCAAACATTAACTTCACATGTGAACAGGAAGAAAGCAATCAAATATCATTTCTGAACCTCAAAATTATTAGAACCGACACACAATTCAAAACAGAAATCCACCGAAAAATCATCCATACTGGACTATACATTCCTTGGGACTCAGCACATGAAACAAAACAAAAACTCAACATACTAAGAAACCAGATAAAACAGCCATAAAACTATGGTCACCAGATAAAATTAACGATGAATTAGACAAAATAAAACAATACTTCATCAACATCAATAAGTTTCCTCCACAAACCGTAGAAAACATTATACACACACACCTAGACAGAAAGCAAAATCAACCAACAAAAGTAAATATATCTCTGGAATAAAAAAATCACAAGACCATATACTGCTGTATGCCATATATTCCTGACACCAGCAAACAAATAACCAACATTTGGCAAAAACTAGTAACAAAATATGACATTCCAGTTAATACTAAATTTATTCAAAAACCAGGCACAAAACTGAGGTCTATACTATGTAAAAACTACACTGACAAACACCACACCAACATTATTTATAAAATACAATGTGATAACTGCCACGACTTCTATATAGGAGAAACAAGTAGAAAAATGGAAACCAGATTCAAAGAACATAAAAAGTCACCTTCACACGTTTTCGAACACTGTAAGTCAAATAAACACAACATAACCATAGAAAACACTAAAATACTAAATAAAGAAACAAACATAAACAAATGCAAAATTAAAGAAGCCTTACTTATACAACAACTTAAACCCAAAATAAACCAATATAAAGGAATGCCATTATACCTATATTAATATTATAGATAAAATTCTTCAAACATCTAACCCCGCCCTCTACATTGCGACACTCAGTTACACAACCCCTTCCAAACATGTCTTCAGCTTCCAGTCAGTTATCTCTTTCTTTGTGAATCTGACGATGACCGAAGAAGGTCGAAACATTGTTCACTCTTCTATGTAAAATATTTTCTTAACCCAAACGAGCCGTTTTTGCATATAAAATTCAAGAACCAGAATGATTCTCAATACCCTGGTTTTTAGGTTTGATGTGAAGACAATGTGACCCTGTTTTTACCCTCACAAGGATGTTGGTACTCTAAAAGCAGGTTTTGGATGTAGTTGATTTACTGAGTACAGTTTGCCCTAGCCACTCTACATCTACCCATCTTACTTATTGAGTTACAGTATATTTCAGTGTTAGGAACACTTTCTGCCACATTTTCTCCCATTCAGATGTGCTCCTTTCATTTTCCTCTCTTTTATCTTACTTATTCCATACTTGGACAAAGACTATATCTGGCTCAGAAGTGGTATAATTTCCCTTTTCTGGAGATTCTAGTGAATCTTGTGAGAAAAGGTAAGTACTATATAAAAGTTGTAATTTTCCTATATTGAAAGTGTATTTTCAATTGGTACTTAACTCCTCCCCTTCCTTCCTACATTTCTCTGGTGCTGACAACTTCTGCCAAACTTTAAAGTGACAGTCCAATAGAGGTGTGTAATGTGAGCATTCATGTTTCTATTGATGAGGAGATGATGTGGTGATTTGCACAAGAGGTTGAAGTTTTGCAATCCCAATTCTAATGGGGGGGGAGCAGAAGGCCTGTGTCATTCATAAAAGAAAAAAGTGTTCTGATATAGAAGGCAGCACTAAACAAGAAAAGCTAATCTCATAAGAAGAGGTAAGTATTTATTGGAAATACATTTTTAGTATAGGAAGAGTATAACTTTCAATGGATTAGTTATTTTAATATTAATCCACATAATCAATGCTTATAGGTCATCAATCACTCATTTAATCACCTACATACACTGTACACTCCTGAAGTTTTGTGAAATTTCCATATTCACATTGCTCTCTTGCAATAAAAATTAGAATGTAATCTTCCCAATTATTAAATAATTTGCAATTATAAAAAATTTTATGCAACCCCAAACATCAAACATAACTTTTTTCTTCAGAATAATATTCCCTTTTACATTGCTTAATAACCTTGTTTTTCTGATATATATTTTACTCTCAGCATAAGCCTAAACCATTCACCTTAAACACGAGTTCTCCTCAGAAAGAATTACATAATCTTGCTCTACATTTATAGTGATTTTTTTTTACTCTTACAAGATGACTTCAAAGAACTTTTCATGTTGCCTTTACCAATGGTAAGTACTATTTTCTTGAATGCTTAATTTCTTTCTTAAAACTCGTTTTTATTATCTAATTTGTCCACTTAGAATAAAGTTTTACAATAGCATAGTATTATGATTAAAATACCTACACTGTTTCAGTTTGTTTAAAAGAACTAACTAGGATTTCTTAGTGTATACATATTCTGAGTAACATGAAAACTTCTTATCCCATATAAAAAACATGAACTTCTAATTCATTTCTTATAGCATTAAAATTTGAATGACAGCAGGATTTGTCAGTCAGAATACAAACACACGTATACAGTTTTATAAACTGAGAATTTATGAATTTATAACATTTTTTAAACATTTTAACTTTTTATTTTCTCGAATTACTACTCGTATTTTTCACCAAGAGATAAGTACAACATATTCTGTGAATTTTTCACCCAGCATACAGTGTATGTGTTAGACTGATGAGCTTATCTGTAACAGTACAATTAAATATACACATCTGTAAAATACGTTCACAAGTAATATGAACTGACTGTGATCCAAACTTATCTTACCCTATGTACATTGCTGATTTACTTGTATGATACAGATAATAAATTATTTCTCAAACTTAAGACTGTTTCAATGCATAAGTAAAGATACATAATCACTACGTTAATAAATATGGTAAAGCAGAGTGTAGTGTGTTGTTTGTTCGTGGTTTTCACATTTTTTTATATTATCATTTATTGATAAAGAAAGAGAATCTTTCAGGCTTGAAGAAATTTCTTGTAATTCACTGGTTAGATATTCTTGTACTATTGAATGCATACGTATGTGTTGCATAAAAATAACTCAGCAACAACGATGTCTCACCATTCTAAATTCACAAACAAGAAATAAAAACTGACAAATTATTGAAAAATTTTTTTTCATTACAAAACTTCAGCAACTTTTTTTTGGACAGTGTAACAGGTAACTTTACCGTGTGAATAATCGGAACTGCTCTGAAGAAATGTATGTGTAGCACAGACTAATCTGTAGCTGAACAAGCAGGTACTTGTGTTCACTTTAGTATAACTGTGGTCTAGTGCCAGGCTATCCAATTCGTACAGCCCTGTGGGCTTGACCAGTTTTTAAATTATACAAATTGTGTTATTATGTGTAAAAATGAAATGTTACTATTCACGAACTCTGTCAGACAGCATGAGTTTTTATGTATTTGTCTTTGTACTTTTTTGTAGAGATCCAGTATTTCTAAGCTTGAGCAGATTGGGTTTAGTACAGGTTATCGTCTAGTGGAAAGGTAAATGTTTTGAAACTGCAGTTAATGTCATTAAACTTACTCATGCATGAATTGTACTATGTATATGAACAGTTAAGAAAAATTTCTAGATGTCAATAAAGATATATTATTGTCAGGGTTTCCAGAGAAAGCCAGTGAAGGTTCTAGAATTTAGGTTTTACTATTTTAGGTCCTAAAAACATTGAACAGTGATCTTTTGTTTTTGTCAAGTCATGTAATGTTTTGTAAATTGTAGTTTTCAGCAATTTCAACAAATTTCTTTTTGTTTTTAACCATCAAGATACAAGATATCACAGGATATTTCTGTGTTTAACAAATTCTGTCAGAAATGCTATATTTTAAATATTTTAAGGGAATTTCATTATTTTACACTTATGAATAATTGACAATATCAGAATTGATGTGTAAAAAGTCCTGAAAAATATAAAAGCAGTTATAAAAATTCATGAAATTTTTTTCATATGTGAGCTGTATGAATCCCATATATCTGTATATCATTCAATATAGTATCATGAAATGGCAATTACTTAGCTGTAAACATCCATACAGAACACTAGTTTTAAAAGTTCAAATTTCCATAAATTTTATTGTTCTGCATTTCAATAATTCAAGAAACACTAGGAAACATATACTAGAAGTTAAAATCTTTTAATTCTTAGCTTGAATGATATTAATTTAGCCACCAGTCACATACCCATTCCACTGTTACCCACATGGTTTTAATATATATAGGTGTTAAAGATAAGCACTTTGGGTATAGGAAGGTTATTGATGGTAGTAAAAAGATATGAATAGGGTTGTTGAAAAAAAGCACAAATCTTTCAACAGAGTATCTGAATTAGTTTATGGAAGCTGGTCACCTTCTAAAACCTGTCTAATAGAAATTGAAGAAGATTGATCTCAGTGTCCAAAATGGATAATGAGTAGGGTTGCCAAAATAATACTTTTTTTAAGTAATTTGAGTATGGTGAAAACTTAACTAGTTTAGGCACATGTTTTATAGTTGAACTGTGGTTCATATTATTACATGCTTGTCTGTTTGCACAAAGATAGGTGATTGTGACTTGAATATTAGCTGGGTACATAAGTTTTTAGGAAGAATTATATTATTTTTATCATTGTAACTTATGCTGATAGCATTAATTTTTCAGTTTAATTACATAAGCTTATGAAATATATATGTAAAAACGGCTCATTTGGGTTGAGAAAATTTTGTGCGAGCCATTTTTACATATATATTTTTCTACAAGGGGGTTTTCTCACTGATATAAGTATATGGATATGGACAGTAATATTTTGATAGTTTACTATTTAGTTTTTCTTATCTGTAGCTTAAGAACAGCATTTTGTATTGGGATTCCTTGTTGCATCTTACTCTCATTTTTTGGCTCTAAGTACATGTATATGTTGCCACTGCTTGTCTACTTTTGGTAAACATTAACCCTTAAACAGCAGAAATGTTATAGTTAACAGCATCAATTGATGATGGCTGCCATTTAAGGTTTAATGAAACCAAATTATGTATCTTTATCAATTTAGAATAAATGCTCGAAGTCAGTTTATAACATAAATAAATGCATCAAGTAAGATTAACCAAACTGACAACTTTAACTGTTGAATGTTTTGAAAAGATATTGTATGTAATAGTGTCATTGTCACAGATTTTCAGACATTTCATTGCTATGCTAAAAATTTTACAGCTGTTTATTCTTGGAACTGAATTAAATTATGTACTTTTCTTAACAGTTCTAACAGATTACATTTAAAACTTTTAAATACTGGAATTTGATCATTGAGAACATTTTTGATATCCAAATATTGTGCAAGTGAAATTTTGGATTGATTAAAGTGATAAATTTGTCAGATACTAAATTAACTGAAATTAATTAAATATAAGTAATAATAATAATAACTTATTTATATAATAAGACTTTGGTCTGAACTGTGCTTTATGTAGCTTAGGTGTTATAATTCTATGTAATGAAAACTAATTTAAATCTTTTTCTAGATTTGAACATTTATGTGTAAATATAAAAGTATGTATGTCTCATATACAGAATATGATTTTCTCAGGCTGACCAAAGACTGGCCAAGATTCAAAGATGAATTGGACACAGTGAAGTTCATCTGTAAGGAATTTTGGTCATGTATATACAAAAAACAAATTGATAATCTACGTACTAACCATCAGGTAAAATAAAAAATTGTTTTAGATATGAGCATGATAGTACATTGATTTATATCACATAAATAATAAGACTTTAGTATAACTAAAATGTATTGCATTATTCATATGAACATGACTATGAATCCACTGAAATCTGTCCATGAATCTAAAACCTTAAGTCAATTTAAATGCATTTTGGAAGTTTTAATATTATTTTACTTGTCCATTATTTTTATTGTGTTATAAAGATTAGGGGTATCATGATTACTTAGATAACTGGTTGTAATTTGTTCTTTATGGAGTTTTGTTTTGTTTCATTTCATGTGTGAAATGTATCATCTTGAATTGTGTATTGGTTCTTGTGATCTTGAGAAATACTATTTGATTAGTTTTCTTGTGTTCACAGATGAACTTAATGTTGGGGTGTGTGAAGTTATTGTGATTGAAAAACTAAGCATGTGTCCTGTAGATGTGAATTTGGCAATTTATATCATCAACATATCTGTACCAGTTTAGTGGTGGATGTAAGGCTGAGGTGATAACTTAGATTTAATCTGTCATGAAAATGTCACGTAGAACTGGTGACAGTTAAGCCATTTAATTGCAAGTAGTTTTGACCATTGAACATAAAAGTTAGTTTTGGTGATAGTGAATTCTACAAGGATTGCTAACTGATTGCTGTGGGCATGTATTAATGAGTTGGGGTCTTGGATATAAAGTTCTAAAGCTATCTTATATACTTTGGTAGTTGGAACTTCTGTGAAGAGGGAGAGTACATCAAAAATGGCCATTAAGGTTTTATGATTTAGTTGATCAAGAACTGATTTAAAGTTAAAAGAGGCTTTAAAAAAGGAGCCAGCTGATCTTACATATTTAGAAAATACCCACGCTATGCTTTTACCAAGGTTGTAGTTGAATGATTTATAGGTTGACTCATGGGTCTTGGTGGACAAGTGGATTTGTGAGGGTGCAATATAGTTGTGGTGTGCATAAGTTGGCTCTGGCTTTGCATAGGTAAGAGTAAAGATTTTATGAGATTGTTTTTTGTTTGTTTTTTTCATTTATAGTAGTATTTTGTTTAGTTGGTTTTCATGTGTTTGTTTTTAGATTTATGTGTATTGGTTAAAATTTGTTTGTATTCATGTTTTGAATGTGTTCATTTGTGCTCATTATAACTGTAGCATTGCTTTTGTCTGCTTTTAGAATTTTGATGTTGTTGTCTTGTTTGTAATCAAAGTTGTTACATATCACTTGTTTGACCATATCACTGGATTCAGTGTGTGTGTTCTTATTGGGGAAAACTCGTATAGATACTTTTGCCATCCACTGGAACACCAAACTTCTTTTCTTTTGATCTCCCCCTTCACACCTGCTAGCTCTGGCAGTAAATACATTCAGTCAAGATGGGAGAAGTTATCACACTTATGCTTACTCTCCTATTCAACTTCTTTCCAGAGTTCTATCCCTTATCCAAAGTACTATGTATCTAGTTCTCCTAGTGGCTCCATATTAGCTGGTACAACCATAGTTCCCATTGCTCCAACTTTTGCTTGTACAACCTCCCCTTCCCTTATTTCTGTCTTTTCTCTTCTCTGTTAACTTCAGTCAGACATCATTCAACTAGATGTCACCACCTTCACTCTTCATGCATGGCTTTTGTCAGATTCAATGCCTCAGCCCAGGGACTGACTTTACATATGTCTTTTGTTTCCAGATCCATAAGGCCTCCTTCAATGTTAGTGTACCAAAGGTGATGGTCTACCTTCCTTTTTTGGTCTTTTCATTGTGTTATTCCATCCTTTCCACCCTTTTATTCCTCATTTTTACAAATTTTTCATCTGGTTATTTGTATAGGTATTGGGCAGCCTTGTTGAATACCTCTCATCTCTTCAAGTTTCATATGGTGTTTACTTTCCTTTTACACCACTTTTGAGTTATTCATCCTTCATATTCTGATTAGATATTTGTAATGTCAAAGTAATAAATCTATAATTGTTTTTGAATTAGAAACCAAAATTATCAATATTTATAAGGTACAATATAAAATAAGAACCTCATATCTTTCCGTTTTGCTGAGAGGCTTATGTACTGAACCAGACATAGTGTCCCTATTCACTTCTTTCAATTTTTTGGACACAGTCCCTTGAATATGCTAACTTCAATATATGATGTGTGAAAAACCAACTGGCAACTTGGGATGTACCCACAGTGGTTTTCTCAGCTATTTTAATTTATTAGAAGGCCTTATTTTTTAAATCAAAATTTCAAGGAGGTAGGTTGTATTTTTAGTCTGTTTGATATTTCATATTTTTTAAGACAGCTTTTATATTTAGATGATACAGATTAGTTACTAAGCTTGATAAATTATAGTGAAATTATATGGTATTGAAAAAGTAATTTATGATTTTTTGGTTAATCAGCTGCATATGTAAAACCTAAAATAAATCATTTTGTATCTTCCATGTGCAAAATTGTAAAATGCTTAGCAAGCTACATCAAGCAGCAGCCAAGCTCAAAGGATGTAACAAGAAAAGATAATTGTGTACTTCAGTTCTTCATTTACTATTCTATATTCTAAGAAAAATAAGTTTAACAACTTGTTTCTAAATAGTAATAATCCATACACATATATAATGTATAATAATTGAAGTGCAATTGTATATTATGAAATATTACTAGTCTACTAAAGCACAGCGAACAGAGGGTCACTTTATAAAAACTAAATATTGGTTTTGTATTATTGGATATGTTACATAAGTGCAGTTGCACCTCATTATTGTAAGTTCTGTAATGTTAGACAGGCATGACTAAAAAGTTAGCACAATAAAAATAAGTGCAGTGGGTGGACATTTAAAAGTGGCCCCCTTGAAAATGTTTTTAATTTGTCATATCTTTTATCAGATAACAAAACAATATATGTAAAACTGTGTGTTTTTATAATTCACTCAAAGATCTGTTCATATATGATCTCAAATCCTAATTTTAACACTGGCTTTCTTAAATACCTGAACTTTTCATGATTTTAGTTACAATTTCTCATAAAAAAAGTGTAGTTTCTTAGGTCTTATTGCAATTAACTTACAAAATGATCAAACAAGTGTCTTTGCAATAATCAAATGTAAAAAGGAAATTTAAAACAACACAAACCAATTTCACAAGTTAATACTTAATCAGCATTTCCTTGGATTTCAGTACTGCTTCACACTGACATGACATGCTTTTGATGAGTTTGTGCATATATCATTGAGTGATTGACTGCCATCATTTTTGAGTACTTCAGAAAGTTTTCATCTTCCATGTTTGGCTTGTGGTTGTTCATTAATTGGTTTAACTCAGGCCGTAAATTTTAAATCAGATTGATATCAGGAGGTTGACCTGGCCATTAAATAACAACAATTCTCTTGTTTCTAAGATATCTTTTAATGACTCCACTGTTACAGACTTATCCGTTTCATCTCCTAACATAGCATCAAGAGTTCTTAAACTTTGCAGTCTTATAAGTCAAAATAATTTATATATACATACACACACTATTCTGAAAGGATTTGAATATAATAGAATTTAATTGTTTGTATTCAAATATTTTACCTTTTATATACGTATATATACAAATGTTTTAGCTTTATTTCTAATATTGTTATTCGAGAGAGTTTCTCCTTTTTATAAATACATAAATTTGACTTTAATTGTCTTTCCTTTGTCTAGAATATGAAAGTTATAGCTTAGTTAACATAACTTAGGTTTTTATGAACTCAGTATTAATTAAATAAGATGAGCTTTACTATTTTTTAAATATTTTGATTATTACCTGTTGTATTTAAAACTCTAGTGTTTAATAACGTGTATGAAAAATTACCTTTTAATTTGAATATATCTGTTTCATTCACCTTTTGTAGGGAGTTTATGTCCTGCAAGACAACAGGTTCAGGTTTCTTACCCAACTTTCCCAATCCAAACAGTATATAGAAGCAACACCTAAGGTATTTGAATTAGGGTAGTTATTTTGATGCAGCATTATTTACTATGAATTACTCAGGTTTATAGCAACATTTGAAATAATTAATTTTTATACCTTAAGAAATATAACAGGTGTATTGTGATGAATGTATAATTGATTAATGTAAAGTAATCAGTACTCTAAAACACATTAATGTCTACTTATTTCTTATGGTTTCTCAAAAGTAATACATTTATCACTGCTAAATGTATTTTCTAAAAATAATGGGAAAAAATATAAAAAAAAGCAATGAACTGCTATTATTATCTTTAGAGTTTAATGCTGGTTTTAAATATATCTGTTTTGTGTTGTTTTATAATATATACTTAGTTTTTACTTTTCTCAGAAACTGTGTATTTAAATTAAAAATTAAGTAAAAGTCAGGACATTGCTGAAAGGTTTTAAAATATTATTAGTGTACTGATAACATTTTTCAAAGAGTTTTAAAATGATTAATTCTGCAATCTTGTACTACATTAGTCATTCTGTTGCAGCAAATTCACTGAACATTAATTAGAAAAATTATCATAACATTAATGCCATATGCTAATACAAATATGTAACTTTATAGTTGTTGTAATAATTATTGCTGAGATAAAAATTCTGTGTTAGAAAAACCAGCTGTTGATTATCATGTACAAATTATACTTCTTTTCACAAACCTTTTAATTCAGAACGTGTTAAATTGCTCTAGATTTTAAAATGTTAATCATCAGTTTGTTGGAACTGAGATTACACTTTTCCACAGATGAAAAATAGAGGGTTTTGTATGTTTGAGATCAAGTATCAAAGTAGCATGTTTTTTCATTTCAATGTTCTGATGTATCTCAAGATGATTGGTATGGGTATTAAAACCTTTTATTGAAATAAAGTAGAGAACAATGTTTCAATCTTCTTAGGTCATCTTCAGGTTAACAAAGAGAGGTTGCAACTGACTGTTGCCGAGCATGTCTTAGACATGAAAATGTAAACAGATACGGAACTGTAGGGAGCATTGCAGGTGATGTTAGATTATTAATTAGTATAGGTATAAAGGTGTTCCTTTATATTGGTTTAATTTTGATTTTAGTTGCTGTACAAGTAGGGCTTCTTTGATTTTGCATTTGTTAATATTTGTTTCCCTAATGGGTATCACGGTGTTTTCTGTGGTTATACTGTGTTTATTTGACTTGCAGTGTTTAAAAACATGTCAAAGTTTCCATTTTTCTGCTTCTTTCTCCAGTATAGAAACATGAATACAAACAAGTTTTAACCAATACACATAAATCTAAAAACAAACACATGAAAACCAACTAAACAAAATACTACTATAAATGAAAAAAACAAAACAATCTCATAAAATCTTTACTCTTACCTATGCAAAGCCAGAGCCAACTTATACACATCACAACTATATGGCACCCCAAACCTCAGAAATCCACTTGTCCACCGAGACCCAGAAATCAACCTATAAATCATTCAACTACAACCTTGGTAAAAGCATAGCGTGGGTATTTTCTAAATATGTAAGATCAGCTGGCTCCTTTTTTAAAGCCTCTTTTAACTTTAAATCAGTTCTTGATCAACTAAATCATAAAACCTTAATGGTCATTTTTGATGTAATCTCCCTCTTCACAGAAGTTCCAACTACCAAAGCCTATAAGATAGCTTAAGAACATTATATCCAAGACCACGACCCATTAATACACGTTCACAGCAACCAGTTAGCAATCTTTGTAGAATTCGCTATCACCAAAACTAACTTTTATGTTCAATGGTCAAAACTACTTGCAATTAAATGGCTTAAATGTCACCAGTTCTACGTGACATTTTCATGACAGATTAAATCTAAGTTATCACCTCAGCCTTACATCCACCACTAAACTGGTACAGATATGTTAATGATACAAAATGCCAAATTCACATTTACAGGACACATGCTTAGTTTTTCAATCACATTAAATTCACACACCCTAACATTTAGTTCACCTGTGAACACAAGAAAACTAATCAAATAGTATTTCTTAAGATCACAAGAACCAATACACAATTCAAGACAGAAATCCACAGAAAAAATCACTCATACTGGACTATACAGTTCATGGGACTCAACACATGAAACAAACCAAAAACTCAACATATTAAGAAACCAAATAAACACATCCACAAAACTACACTCACCTGATAAAAATTAATGATGAAATCAACAAAATAAAACAACACTTCATCAACATCAACAAATTTTCTTTAAAAACCAGTGAAAAAATTACACACACAAACATAGATCAATAACACAGTCTAGAACAAACAAATAATAATACATTTAAAGAAACAACAAACTATAAAATCATACACTGCTGCATACCATATATTCCCAATATCAAGGAAGAAAATTAACAACATTTCAAAAAACTTAAAACATAATTTTCCAGAACATCAAATTTATTCAAAAACCAAAAACAAAACTGAAGTCTATACTATGTAAAAACTACACTGACAAACACAACATAACCATAGAAAACATCCAGATACCAAATCGGGAAACAAATATAAACAAACAAAAAATCAAAGAAGCCCTGCTTATACAACAAGTTATATCAAAATTGAACCAATATAAAGGAACATCTTTATACCTGTACTAATTAATAACCCAATATATACTGCAATGCCCCTTACAATCTGATGCCTGTTTATGCTCTTGTCCCTAAGACGTACTCAGCAAATGCCAGTTGCTAACTCTTTTTGTTAACATGAAAATGAACTAAGAAGGTCTAAATGTTCTCTATTTTAATAAAAGTTTTAATACTCATACCATCTATCTTGAGATGCATTTTTTTCTTCAAGTAGGTTTCTCGTTATCATAAAATTCAGTATTCTTGACATTTTAATCAAAGTTGTATGATTTGATCTGTGTTTTTGTTAACATCTTGCACTTTAATCTTTATTTAAAAAATGCATGAATATACTTGTAAAAACTAGGTTTAGTAGATTGATTATATGAAAAGTAATGAAGCCCTTTTTGTTACAGTACTTAGCTTTCACATGTGGAGTTGTTCGTGGAGCTTTGTCGAATCTGGGGATCACATGTATTGTCACTGCTGAAGTGTTTTCTTCTCCCACTTGTAAGAAAATGTTTTAAAATCATTATATATGTATATATACATACATACCTTTTTCTATGTATAATTACTTAATTTTAGGCTATAAAATATGTAATTGTACTTGTAAAGTTTAAATCACTGGATGTGCTTTTAATCATCAAGTCATTTTTTTCGTATTTGTTGATTCATGTCTTAAAAAGTCACTTATAAGTACATAGTTTCAAATTAAAAAATTAATACAATTGTTTATGTTTAGTTTTTATGTATTTTCTTTACTACATTTCTTTTATTTTTGTTAGATTGTGAAAAAGTAGATGTTTGTTATATTTTACTTAGGTTTGTATAAATATAAAAAAAAGTTCTGAAGTTTAATTTCCTTTACAAATATGTGTTATAAAAAACATTTTCACAGGAAAACATCTAATAATTTATTTTACAGTTGTTAAAAAAGACATAATAATGGGAACTGCTGTGTTTTAAATAAAATGAAGTGTTGCTCATCTTAATTTGTTTTTGTTTCGTTTTTAATTTGCAGGTAAATTTCAAGTTCAAGTTCAGAGAATATAAGTAATTATATTTAATAAAAAGGCTACAATTTTTTTGTAAAATATTCTGGTTTAATGTGTATAAATCTAAGATTTCATGTAAATATGGCGTTTATTGTTAAAAGTGTTCCTTTATCATTAACTTGTTAAGTTTTGTTTTTTTTACAACAGTTATGCTGTGTATTTAGTGAAATAATGAACAAATTACTTCAGGGTTTTTTAATCATTGTTACTTCAATAAATACCTTCCAAATACAACCACATAAAATAAAAATGAAGTTAAAAATAAAATAAATGAATTCCACTGTTTTGCATAAAACAGCCAATAACCACTTAAAAGCAAGTTTAATATTTTCAGTTTGTTTCATATGGAATTTTTCTTGAAAATAAACATTTTTGAATCTTGTCCAGACAGGCTGCCAAATTGCAAATATATTTAAAGCAGGTATCTCTAACCTTTCTGGCTCTTTTATTCACTACTAATTACAGTGGGCAAGGAACATGCTTTACCCTTCAGAGTAATTATCCAAGATTTATTTTAACTTGTTATTTGAAAATAAGTACTATGCAATCTACACATACATTGTTATATTACTTTTATAGAAATCTTTGATTAATCACACTGCCTAATATTGCTGAAACTTTGTAAATTGGGCCTCCAGTGTTTGAAGTTGTATATTTTCCTTGATAAAAGTAGTAGTACCAACAAAAAGGATTTTGTTTTATAGTAAAAATGTTGTATTTAGTTTACTCATTTTAATGGGTTTTTTAATACTAAAAACTATATATATGTCTTGAGTGTGTGTGTAAAATAAAGTTAACTTCCATGCAACTTCACATTTCATTTCTGTATAAAAACCATTGAGAATTACAGAAAACAATAATATTGCAAAATAATAAATGGGTAAACTTGTCATCATGTGTTCCCCAGGATAGAGAAGATAAATTGGTAAATGTGCTTGTTTTGAAGGATAATGTTATTCCACTTGCAATATAAATTTTTTTGAGGTAGTTGTGATGGTGATATTTTTCTTCTGGGGAAACTTGTATATAATTTTACTTTGGAACTAAGTTTTAGTAAAAAAATGAAGTGTATATTGTTATATATGAATGGTTTAAGTAAATTCAGAAAAAAATTCATATTTTTTGATAAATGTGGAAAAAATGTGTGCACAAGTTAACATTATATAATCTTGAATTTTTAGAAATGCAGGAAATGATATTGTGCATGGAAAACAAGATTCATATGATTCACAAAAATGTATGTAGGTATCTGTGTATAAGCCATACTTACACATGCTTATATTTAAAAAAACAGTGTCAGTAATTTGATATTTACTCTAATGTTTCCCTTTTGTAAAATGTTTATAATTTGTGATGTTTTGTGAAAGAGATTTGCATCTTTTTTTAAATTATTAGTACAGCATCCCAGAATGCATTATGTTTCAGCAGTACCATAGAGAACACATCCTGGAAATATAGTAATGTTTTATCACTTCTGATTGAATGTCTATCACTGAAAATATAACAGCTCAAACATCTTTATAAGAAAGATAAGGCATTAAAGGTACCAACTTTGAAAAAAATATTATTACATTCTTGAAAACTTTTGCTGCATTAGATGTAATGGGGATATTTAGATTGCAATATGTGAGTTTGAAAACAATATTTTCCTTTAAAATGTGATATACTTTTTTTGAGATGTCTATACAGTAATATTTTGTTGGTGGATGTGTATTGTGTTAATAATAAAAACTGATGAGAAATTAATGATGAGTGATGATAACTATATATGTAAGGTGAAACAACTTGTGTAAAATATTGTTAACCAAGCATTAGTTCAAAGATGATAAATGAAGTGTATGAAGCTTATTTCAGTTGATATTACTAGCATTAAAAACCACAGTATCCTACTCTAGTATATTGGTATTATATTATAGTATCTTTTTGTATTTGAATCACATCATAAAGTAATTTTTGAAATTAAATAACACACAGTGTTTTACCTGTTTGGTCACTCCTATACTTTGAATAACTTCTATTTTCTCTGCAATTTGTGAATTAAATACTTTATGGTCAACAACCTTTACTGTCATTGATTATTGTAAATGACTTAATTCTAATAAATCTAGGATTTAAATTTGCTCTTTGAATTGGTTTTATATTTTAAATTAACCTAAATAACTTAAATATTTGCTTTTGTGTTTTGATATTGGACCTGGCATAACCAGGTACTCAACTCATAATCTGAAAGTCACGGGTTAGAATCCCCATCACACCAAACATGCTCGCCCTTTTAGCTGTGGGAGCATTATAATGTAATGGTCAATCCCACTATTCATTGGTAAAAGAGTAGCCCAAGAGTTGGTGGTGATGACTAGCTGTATTCCCTCCAGTATTACACTGCTAAATTAGGGATGGCTCGTGCAGATAGCCCATGTGTAGCTTTACACAACATTGAAAAACAAACAGAAATTGTTTTGTGATTACTATTTTTATTAATTAGCATTGTCTATTGGGCAACAACTGAATTCATTATAGTATTTTATTATATACTAATAATTAACCAGTAAGAAAAATTTTGTATACTATGAAACTTATCTCTATAACAATACTTCTAGAAGTGATTCTTTGATGTCATAAAAAAAAATCATACTCATATTTGAGGTGGAAAAACATGGGTTTTATAATCTCAATGTCAAATTTACTTTTACAACTGAAAATTGTGTGGGTACACGTTATATTCAAATTAACAGTTACCCCTTTACAAAAATGGAAAATTAGTAGCATATAACGTTTGAAAGCTTTAAGAGAATGTATACTCAAATAATATATCAATGTAAACAATTTACTTTCTTTTTTAAAGATTCTTCAACAACTCAAAATTCAGGCTCAACTGATACATGAACTTGAGTAGAACTAAGACAACTAGAAGGAGTTACAGACAGAATTGTGCATCATTCATTGGTAAAAATACTTCAGAGTACATTAATACAGGCTTTATTTTAACAGAATTTGCTCTAAAGTAAAGGCCATTTAATGAATAAAAGTAACTAACAAACAAAACAGACATTTATGACACAAATTCCATTTTTTTACCTTCAATGAAAAAAAGCTGTAATATACAAAAAAAAATTTTGTTTAGAGAAGTGGTTTCCAACCTGGGGTGCGAGATAGCATTCCAGAGGGTGCAAGATAACATTTGTTTTGGCCACCTTCACCTTTATTCTTAAATAATTACTGTGAGGGCCCTCTAGTCTTACACTGCTAAATTAGGGATGGCTAGCACAGATAGCCCTCGAGTAGCTTTGTGCGATATTTCAAAAACAAACAAACAATGCTGAGAGGTGCAAGAACGTATTAAATTTTTTAAGGGGTACACAGCAAAAAAGTGGTTAGGAACCACTGGTTTAGAGTAAAGCTACGTTGGATTACCTGCTGTATTCATAGCAGGAAATAGAATCTCAGATTTTAAGGTTGTAAGTTTGTAGGCTTACTGCTGTCCCACCAGGAAACAAAAAACATTTATTAAATGACTGATTTGTAATATCCTATTTTCAATCAATGAGTTTAATTGTAGTGCTTATGACATTTTGTTATTGTTTTTGTTACTCATATGATACTGCCCTAACAAAATATATCTTAAAGAATCTTGGTGTTTAAGTTTTCAGAAAAATATTTTAAGACGCCAATGGTTTTTGAATGATTGACATGGTATTTCCATCCTGAACGTTATTTACCTGAACATGGGTTCATTGCTCTGATCAAACTTCTAAGGCTCAGACATAGCCATCTTTGATTTAATACTGCTAACCATAAGGAAGGAAACCAATAAGCAACTCCGCCACCTATACGACTATTTTTAGCCAAATAGTAGTACTGACCGTCACAGTTATTACATTACTTGCAGTTGAAAATATACTCTTCAAAAGAAGAAACGCAAAAAGGAATATTTTTTGTATTTTAAAGAGAAATATATGTCATAAAGTTACAAGCTCAGAGTATGTGATGTTACACGTGTTAAGGCACTGATTGTCAGACCAAAATAACAATAAAAGTTGTGCACTTTGAAAACGGAGGAAAACAACGGATTTTTCGCCAAAATGCATTCGTGTCCAATAAATTTGTTTGAGAAATCTACAAGTGCAATATGTGCAAAATCCCTATAAAAGTGATGGGTTCTCGGTTTCCATAGCTCGGTGTTAAGCCACCAATCTGCAATACAGTTACGCCAAGACTGACTAAAGCACAACGCAACAACGCCATTGGTCGATTGGAAGTAGGCGAATCTCGATCAGATGTTGCCAGAGCTGTGAATGGCCACCCAAGTACCATCACAAGGCTATGGAATCGTCACCAACAACATGGATCTACTCGTGACCGTCCACAATTTGGCAGACCTCGTGTGACCATGCCCGCACAAGATTGCTACATCTGGTTACGTCGTCTTCGAGATAGGACCACCACTGCGACGTCTACTGCCTCAACCATACCAAGGCTGCATATGATTTCCGATCAGACCGTACGCAACGGTCGACGAGATTCTTAGGCCCCATGTCCAACCAATCATGGTGAACGTCAACGACGTTTTTCAACAGGACAACGCCGTCCTCACACAGCCCGACTCACCACAACATCAACGTTCTTCCCTGGCCCTCCAGATCACCAGATTTAAACCTCATCGAACATCTTTGGGACGAGTTGGACCGACGTTTGCGACGGCAACAACTTCAACTGCAGACTCTACCTCAGCTTGCAGCAGCTTTGCAGGCTATGTGGACAGCCATTCCACAGGATGTGATTCGTCATCTCATTGCTTCCGTGGGCAGGAGATGCCAAGCAGTTATTGATGCTCCCAAATTAATATTTGTAATCACAGCAGGAAGAGATTCCAAGAGAAAAAAAGTATTTTTGACTGGTTTTATTTTCCTTGACGTACTCTAGTTTTAATATGTTTGTTCTTACATGCGAACCCCAAAATTTTACTAACTGAGGCTAATGGGTTAACCCACAAGCAGTTGCACTTTTTTAACAACTTAAATTACAAATGTATCAATAAGTAAACTAGTTAATGAATTATTTAAAAAATGAAGCACGATATCTCACACTTTCCTCAAGTAAAAAGTAATAACAGCTCATATCATTGTTTTCGTGCACAAAGCTTTACAGTGTGCTATACGTGATGTTTCCAACGTGTGTATCTAAATCCGATTTTCGAGTTATAAGTCTGCAGACATTCCACTCCGAGGAATAGGAGAGCTTGGTTTATGACACAGTTTTGATTTATCTTAATAAAAGTGAATTAGTTGGGCTTTGTCGTTACTTATTAACTTTTTTATGATATTTGTAAAATAACTGTTTAGCTCGTGAATTTTCTCACGTTATAAACTTACAAAATAAAACTTGTAATCTTATAATGTTTAGGAAATTTCTGTCATTTGAAAATTCCTCAATGACCTAGCAGTAAGCTAGGCAAAATAAATAATAATTAAAAACAGAATAAAAATTCGTCATGTTAAAGCTTGTGCTTATTTTTGTATCATCATAATATTGTGAGGTGTTTTTTAAATAAACGCATTGAGTGTATTGCGTTGTTATTTTTTATTTTTTCGTGTCTAGTGACTTTTTAATATCAATAAAATACAAGTAGTATTCATGATATTACAGATAAACAGGTACGTATATGAGTAAAATGACATAATAAATCAAACGTTTATAGTTATATATACATGTCTTATTCTGTGAAAAGTCCTGTGTTATGATCAAACAATTTGTAAGTATCCTCAAAGTTGAGCTGTTGTTTAATGATAATCACACATATAACATACAATTATAAATAGGTATCTTAAACTGTAAAGTTAAATTTAAAAGACGTAGTTAAACCACAACTTTCTTCCAGGATTTATGATTCTTCAATAGGATTTTTCATACCAATTCCATGATCCCGAATTTTCTACGAATTTTAGTAGAATTTCCGAAATGTAAAATAATTTTGACCACTTGCATTAAAATATTAAGAGAGACAGCTGTTTACATGGACGGATAGGATTAAAAAAACAAAAATTATGTAGTTCAAACTTATACTTAAAGACGAAAGTTGCATTTGTGAAAAGAGTATATATATATATGTGTGTGTGTGTGTGTGTATGCTACAGTAATTGTGTGCACATTTGCTTTAAGATATAATAATTGTATATATGTTTTAGTAAAAAGGTACACAGTAGACCATCTGTACATCACAAAGAAATCTAATCTCAGATTTTTAATGTTGTAAGTTTATGAACTTGCCACTGATTTCTCCCCTGGGTACAAATATATTGTTAAGAATTTGCTTGATGTAGAGTTATATGGGTATTCAAAGTTTATCTTTGTGTGCATTCATAACTTTTCGATTAGTTCCAGTATGCAGGGTTCTAGGATCGCTGAGGTGTTGTAATGGCTGGTTTTGGATGCTTTTAATCGGGCTGGCTAAAGAAATATGGTGCAACAATAATAAAACGACTAAAATTAATGTAATTAAGCATAGCATGAAATTAGTTGTCAGTAACACAGGCATCATTTGTCTCGGACAGTAATCTCTCCAGGCGAGGATACTCGTACAGTAATGATTTAGAATTTTGGGCAGTTGGCTATTCAGCTTCCTACTGGTGTGGTCATCAGAACAGCAAGCAATAATGTAAGGATCAGTGCTATGTCTGAAATAGTGTGGGCACTCTTTACCATGCAGTAAGGACCCGGCATGGCCAAGCGTGTTAAGGCGTGCGACCTCGAGTAGCTTTATGCGAAATTCCAAAACAAACAAACCACGCAGTAAAGCCAGTGCAGTAAAGATACGTCGTAGTAATAGGTAATTCAACTTACTGTGGATTGCACTGACGAAGGAGTTTTGGATGTGGAATGAACTGACTATGGATGGGTCTTCGTCACCAAATGAGGGGTGATGAGCAAAGAAGTGGACGATTTGTAAATTTGAATCGAGACCTTATGAGCTGGTGTTTTCCAACAGAAGAAAAACTACTCTGGAAGAATGTCTTACAATATTCTGATATAAACATCTCGAATCGTGCATGCCATAATGTTAACTTAAATAAATCTCTCAATGCACGAGAAGTTATTTCTAAAACGAACAGAACTGTATCACCTTTTTTAGCCAAACAGTCTTCAGCCTTAGTTCTGGAGTGTTGCAATCCAGTTTGTTTTATAAGTCAAACTCATTAAACATCATGTGGCAGATGTATATATAGTTGTAAAAATGTGTAAAGAAAAATCTCAACTTAAAACACACAGGAAAAACTAAAGCGTCAATAATTCTTATTTCAAAGCCTACATATGTATTCGAAATATCACACGACTATTTCTTCGAGATATCGTTAAAAAGTTGAGAATTTCACGCGGATCCGAAGGTGTTAATTCGAGGACAAAATTTTTATGTGGTAGTAGAGGGAGAGGTAGGCCTCTGTGATTCTTGACGAGTCCTAAACTTATTTCGTGTTTAAATTTTGATTTATTTTTTTCGTCTTTTACTAAATTGTTTATGCATATGGGTTTGATTTGAAGATAATTTCTATGTTAAATTAAATTGTGAATGATTTCTAATCCAGGTGTATTTTGGAGGAAACCTTCTAACTTTTGAATATCGATAGTATCTGCTAAAATGGATCAAGTTTTGAAAAGTGTGTTTGTTTGTTTTGAAATTAGCGCAAAACTACACAAGGGCGGTCTGCTTTAGCCGTCCCTAATTTAGTAGGGTAGGTTTAGCAGCTAATCATCACCTACCACTGCCAACTCTTGAACTACTCTTTTACCAACAAGTAGTGGTACTGAGTGTAACATTATAACATACCCACAGTTGAAAGTGCGAGCATGTTTGGTATGACAGGGATTCGAATCCGCAATCCTCAGATTACGAGGCAAGCGTCCCTGACCATCTGGCCATTCCGGAACTAGTTACATGTGTTTTACAATATTTTTTATTGTCCAATAAATGGGCAAAGACTTGTCCATTAGTCAGTACTTTAGCACAATGCATGGTTAATGTGTTGGTAGAGAAATAAATAGCCAGATCCAGCGCACCAGAAACTTAATTTAAACAGTCAGTTTTTCTCTTAGTTGTGCAAGGTGTTGCACCCGTGAAAATGTGCAGTTAACCTTATCATATCTAGCAAAATAACATGACAGAGCGAATGATAAAACCTATCATGCAAATGCTTGCAAAGTTCCATCGTTCAGAGTAGCTGGAAAATTTAAATGTACTTCTGAGAAAGGAGTTTGGATTTTGTATTGATACAATAAATGCTATGATGAGGTTAATCACTCAATTTTTAACACAACTTTTCTAGGAGATGTACAGTTAACTGTGGATGTCATGTTACGCAACTAGCTACTTGATATGGCTTCTGAAAACTTCGAATAGTTTTGAGGACCTTTTAGAAAAGCGTATTTAACAATTTTTCTTGAAATAGATTTTTAAAAAAATTCCATGCATTTTATGGTATGTAATTTTCTTTAAAATATATTTCAAGAAAAATAGCACGTAGCACGTGGAAAAATAGAAATAATAATTAAACATTTACTACCAATTTCATGACTTTAGGATACGTTGGATCAGATGACGTTAAAAAAATCAAATATTTGCTTTGAACTAAAAGTATTCTAAAATATCTGAGCTGAGTCCATACTGACAGATAAGAAAACAAATGATATGAAGATAATTCACGAATAAATTGCTAAAATATGTTTATCAGCCAGAGAATTTTACAGAGACATCTAGAATTAGTGATAGCTAGATTACATAGGTTTTATGCAACTTTGCGAGAAAACACAACATACACTTCTAGAACAATATTTGTATGGAACTGGCATCTAGCTTCTATTATTTCTCATCAATTGGAATTATGCATACACTTTCAAAAGCTTTTAATAAATATAAAATTTAATTGTTTATTCATAAAGCGCACAGAAGTACAACACCAGTAAAATATGTATTCCTTTTTAAAAGGTTACTTACAGATATTCTGCCAGATGAGACAAAATATATGAAAACTGTGGTTTCAAAACACTTTAATAGATACGAGTACATCAAAAATTAATCTCTTAAAGCTATTATCGATTCACTTGTGAGAAACAGCATTCACTTATGTCTAAAATAAGTTTGTTTGTTTTGGAATTTCGCACAAAGTTACTCGAGGGCTATCTGTGCTAGCCGTCTCTAATTTAGAAGTGTAAGACTAGAGGGAAGGCAGCTGGTCATCACCACCCACCGCCAACTCTTGGGCTATTCTTTTACCAACGAATAGTGGGATTGACCGTCACATTATAACGCCCACACGGCTGCAAAGGTGAGAATTTTGGCGCGAACGGGGTGCGAACCCCGACCCTCATATTACCAGTCGCACGCCTTAACACGATTGGCCATGCCAGGCGTAAAATAAATAAGTCTGAAAGAGTTTGTAATTCAAACATGCAAAGTCTCCTAACTAATAAACAGAATTTACAATACAGCCTAATGGCTTTTTTGTGGAAATGTGTGTGTGTTTTCTTATAGCAAAGCCACATCGGGCTATCTGCTGAGCCTGCTGAGGGAAATCGAACATCTGATTTTAGCGTTGTAAATCCATAGACTTACCACTGTACTAGCAGGAGGCTCTTGTAGAAATAAGCGCAATTCTTTAAATACTTAACCTGACATAATGGCATAATTACTATTTACAAAATTTCGTCATGTTTAAATACTAACACTTAATGTCTAACTTTAATATATTCTTTTAACACTTGTTGTTGATACAGTATTAAATATAAAATTAATATATCTACATATTTTCTCATGTTAACGACTATGCTATTAAAATATATTCATTTAATAAGTTAAATAAATAAAACGCTCAACATCTTTACGTGATAACATGCAATATAAAAAAGAGAGGTAAATTACAACTTTCATTACATGAGGCAATGCTAGTCCCAAAAAAAAACTATTGAAATTGCAACTACCTTGGAAACTTTCGTAACATATATTATGTACATTCTTTTACGTATGACAACTCAATTTAAATGCTAAAAATGAAGGATACGACAATACCGATGGCATTCCTTCCTCTTTCAACAATGCTTAAAAAGAGGAAACGGATATTTGATCAGCATTTTATCACGTTTTCGAGAACGAATATTAGGAACTTTGGAAACAACATTGCCTTACTAATAAACCTATACATATTAACTGTGAATATATATATATATATATATGTGTGTGTGTGTGTGTGTATGTATATATTAGGTACATGTGTGTATGTGTGTGGGTAAATATATATTTATAAAGATAAATTTTAGGTCCAGCTTCAAAAACAGATCATTTTATGAAAGAAACAGACAACATTTCCTGCTGTCTTAAGTTTGTGAGGTGAGTAAAATTTTCCTCCTAATGCTTTAGCGATGTTTGGTTACTATAAAGTTGATTTTTTCTAATGTCAGTATTTCCTCATAAAATGTAGATATATTTTAACTTAAAAGAAACGTTTGTGTTTCAGACTCATAGTCTACCTATGTTTGCCATTCATTATGACAGTATTTATAAACGCCATCTTTATTCGCTACTTTTAGTAGTTAAATGCTCTAGTGACAAACTTAGATACACAGCTGTCGTAAGACAAGCTCATAAGTAATCCTCTGTAAGCAGCTGGTTCAAGATTAATTGCCTCTCTCGCAATCGACTCGCAGTCCGAGGATCGCGGGTTTGAATCTCCGTCATACCAAACATATTCGATCTTTCAGCTGTGGGTCGCTATAATGTTACGTTCAATCCCACTATTCGTTGGTTAAAGAGTAGCCCAAGAGTTAGCGGTGAGTGGTGATGACTAGCTGGATTCCCTTTTGTCTTACACTGCTAAATTGGGGACGGCTAGCGTTGATAGCCCTCGTGTGTGTAGCTTTGAGCGAAATTCAAAACAAACCGAACCACAAAATGGATATGGCAATTTTCATTCCATTATCAAAGGAAAAAAAAAAAGCATATCTTCTTCCATTCTTTTTTTTAAGAAAACGGAGTCTCAACAATTGTTCTCTAGAATGCTGGTTAATATTTTGCTAGTAATAATAATGGTACTTCGTGTAGTCTTCTTAAGACTTCTTATTCTTCGCCAGGGCCGTTTGGATCTGGTTGAGTTCAGCTCAGACTTTGTAGAGTTATGGATTATTTATTTATGATAAAAACAAATAACTAAATAAGACTACTATACAGGAAAACTTACAATGCCTTCTGTTCAAAGAAGAAGAGTGCAACATTTTCTATCTTGTTTTTAAGATAATTTGTGATAGACTGTCCAAAAAGAAAAGTACACAACGATTGTATACAAAATACAATAGCTTCACCTCTCCCAGTGCATATGCATTACGCATGTTGATCATCTCAAAATCAAAGCAACAAAAATACGTTCTCAGTATCACAGAACTTGCCAATAGTCAAGATCATTGCCAACATTTATGAAGTATATTTAACTAAGCTTATAGGAAACTAAATGGAAAATTACCCAGCACAATCTATTAGTAGAGCAACAGAAATGTTGTCATATTTTACACATAATATTTCAGTTTTAAACCAGTATACGTCAGTGTATGCATATATGTGCAAAACAACATTTTAAATTGTAACTGAATCAAGTAATGCTCACCTATCTAAACTAAAAGAGAATAAAACACTGAGCATGTTTTGTATGATATAATGGTTCATAACCTTTGTCTATGAAAACGGATTAGCCCATTTTTACGACCTTTCATGTCCTATTTACAAAGCCGTTAACTGACTAAATGTAAAACACCAGCAAAATAATTTTGAATCACTTAGCCGAGAAAAAATTGCTGTGTTCCTTTCCAGCGACGGAAAGGTGAAGTATGTATGTATTTTAATAGGGACATATAAAGAAAGATAGGTATGCTAGTGTATTTGTGTCACGCATTGGTACAGATTTATATACTTGACGCAGTTATGTATGCATATTTATGATTGTATGTATTTTACCGTTTTTTAATGTATCTGTTGTAATTACTTTCCAATTTTGCTTGAATTTACACTTGAGTAACCAAGTTTAACAACACAAATATACATTTATAAATGCTGACAATCATATATATATTTATATACATCAATAAATCTTTCTGTGTATTTCAATTTTTATTAATTAATGAAAGAAGCTGTTGTGATTCAAACTTTGTGGCAGCTGAAAGTGGTGTTGAAAGATTCAATTCATAACTTGCTGGTCGTGATATAGAGTCTTGTTACTAGACGTAATAACCCTTTCGGCCATGGGGGTATTATAATATGAAGGTTCATTTCATTATTTCTTGCAAAGAATGTACCAAGAAATGGGAGTTGATGGTATTGATTAGCTTCCTTCCCTCTAATATACTCAAAATTAGGGACGGCCAATGCATATAAACCTCTTGTAACTTTGTTACAAATTTAGTAAACAAACTTTATGGTCTAGAGGCTAGCGTTTCAGGTTGTGAGTTAAAATGGCCAAGATTTGAGATAAGATGTTAAGGTATACCCTAGAGGCAAAAGGATCATGCTGTCTGTGGTTGCACATCTGTTACATAACAAAGAGTATCACGCAAGAGTTACATAACTGTTATGTAACAAGCATATTGTGTTGATATCTGTTATGTAACAGGCACCGGAAAGCAATTATGTCAGCAAAGTAACACTAGAATATGCTGCAGTTTTATGGCAGAGGTGACATCACAGTTTCATACCAGAGGGCCTGTTATTATAGGCAGATGTTATTATATAGGTTATACACTATAACTTATAATATAACCAGCTTTCATACAACTTTTGTACATTGCGTTTGTTAATATCGCAATTAGAATTTATATTTTTGATTTGTTTAGCATTAGGTGAAAATAAACTGTTTATCATAAAACATCACACTAAAAACATGTCACTATATAAATGAATGAATAAAGGATTCAATGTTCAGATCAAAGATTAAACTTCATCTGATTGCATTTCTAGCTTAGTTTTCTGAAATAACTTACACCCCATAAATAATAGTTTCTAACAAATATGTTTGAACATCTAATACAAGTCTCCATGTGTATTTCTCTCATGTACAACTCATGCTTGATCACAGCCCAATATGCTGTCATTGATATTGCTAAACCAACTCACAGACTTACGTATTACACATACACATTAAGATACACTAATATATTATTTACGTAAAAAGTTGCCCCTTCATTGACACAGTGGTACTTCTATGGATTTATAATATTAGAAACTGGGTTTTGATACCCATTGTAGAGCACAGATACCTCGTTGTATAGCTTTGTGCTAAGCTTCAAATAAACAAAATGTAAAAATCTTACTTTATAATATAGTGGCTTATAATCTCTAGCTTGGTCGTTTTTGATAAATTATACCCCATGAATATCAGTTTCTAACAAGTATGTTTGAACAACTAAAAAAAGTCTCTAATTATATTTCTTACATGAAACTCATTCCATCGTTAATATATACAAGCAAAATCACGTTTAACAATACTTAAAATTTATTAACAAAACTTTAAGATGTACTAATATACTACTTGAGAAAACATCTTAGTTTATAAAATACTAACCTACAGTCCAACAAATCACATTTTCATAAAAAAATATAAGAATCATTCCCCATAGTGATTCGAGCTAATTATAATTATAGAACATTTCATTTTAGAAACTCTACAAAACATATCAAACTCTTGAAATCCTTAACTAATCAGTCTATCCCCCTCATGCTAGAATATCATAACTCATCCCTTATTACTTAAAACTGACGTGTTTCACCATAGCCTAATATGCTGTCATCAATATATGTAACTAAAATCACAAACTAGTCAAGTATCAGACATATAGAAACATTTATCAACAAACTTAAAGTTAGAAAAAGATTACTTTGTGTATTATTTATGACAAATAATCTTATAATCTACTTCTGAAGTTTTTAAGAATAAAAACCATAAAGATTGTTGAAAACATATTTAAAGTATGGAAAGTATGTTATTGGTTATAAAATTTGCCTCAGTCATAAAGTGGATGAGTTAAGAGAGCACATGTGAAATAAACTGACAACTATAACAGTGATATAATAGTTGTCTCATTAAATCAGTGATTTTAGATGCAACCTTTCATCATAGGTAATTAAAGCTAGACTACAATATTGAAAATACAGGGTGGTCGCTAGAAAAGCGGAAAATTTGTCAAACAGCTATTTACTTTTACAAAGTTTTTAAAGGCATATGTTATATTACACTCATAGATGCTCAAAATGTCGTCCGTGCATTTTATTCATGATGTAAAGAAATCAAAATAGAAATGAGTAAGCACGCATTTTATTCATGATCTCATCTGACCCTCAAATTTTCCGCTTTTCTAGCGACCACCCTGTATAATCACACATTGAGACACCCTACAATGAAAACGTTATCCTATTGAAATATCTATTCATAGTAACACCATGCACCCTAACAGCACTAGCCTTAATAACGTTGTTTGATGTCTGCTTGTAGAATCTTAGCAGCATATTTTACCTAGTGACACTATCTGCCTTTGTTTAACATAGTTAAATATATAAATAAAAGCTGTAAACATAAGTTCAGACAAACAGATACCTGTACACAATTTTACAGAAGTATAGTAACACTATCTTCCTATAGAAATACCATAATATTTGCCTCACTCAAAAAATGGGTGAATTAAGATAGTACATATGATAAAAACTGACGTATTTAATTCACTAGGCCATAATAGTTGTCTCTTCAAAATAATGGTATTGGACATGTAATTAAACCTAGACATTGATCATGTAATCTCATGCTTGTTTATTTGTTTTTTTGGAATTTCGCACAAAGCTACTCGAGGGCTATCTGTACTAGCCGTCCCGAATTTAGCAGTGTAAGGCATAAAACCCTGATAGTTATGAACTTACCAATGAATCACTGGTGGCGATAATAATATAGCATAATTATTAAGTAAAGTTTTCTAGGTTACTAAAGACTGCACAAAACTTTTCCATCACAATCCTACATATTTTAACTTTTTCAATTAAGGTTCAAATATGTACATCGATTGTTTGTTTGTTTGTTTTGGTATTTCGCACAAAGCTACTCGAAGGCTATCTATGCTAGCCGTCCCTAATTTAGCAGTGTAAGACTAGAGGGAAGGCAGCTAGTCATCACCACCCACCGCCAACTCTTGGACTACTCTTTTACCAACGAATAAGGGTAAAACTCCACGGCTGGGAGGGCGAGCATGTTTGGCGCGACTCGGGCGCGAACCCGCGATTCTCACATTACGAAGCGCACGCCTTAAAGCGCTAGGCCATGCCGGACCCTAATCTCATGCTGCAACACATCAAGATATCATACAATGAGCTCATTATCTTACTGAATTATTTGCCTAACAATACCAATCTCTTATAGTAACACTATTCTTAGTAACATCATCCTTGTATAGAACCTTAGTAACGCTATCTGCCTTTATAAAACTTATGCATGTCACTATATAAATAAATGAATAAAGAATTCAATGTTCAGACTAAAGATTAAACTTCAGATGAATACATGTCTAGCTTTGTTATTTATAATATATTACGCCCATAAATCTTACTTTACAATAAAATCCTCACAAATATGTCAGCATACGCATATATGTATAAAACAATAATATTTTTAAACTGTAACTGAACCAAGTAATGCTCACCTGTCTAAACTAAAAATGAACAAACACTGAGTATGTTTTGTATAACACCCTACGAGATATATATATATATATATACACCTTGTATATCCATATACTTCTTTGTCATGCGCTGATTTCTTCAAGCCTGTTCCCTTGGCTGGGGTTTTGCTAGATAGTAGATAGGGACAGTGGGAATCTCGTTAATCCATTCATACACATCACTAATTAGATGACGAGGCATTTGGCTATCGATATCTCAAATTACCCAATTTTACGTCAGGATCGACGATACCGACAGATTCCGGATGCTGTTAAACATGAATGAGAACGTGATACGGGGAAACTTCTGACGGACTTGACGATTCCTACCAAGCGCGATGTTCTTCGTTATTCGCTTTCCATATGATGTCAAGCGTGTAGAGAATCGTTCGCCTACATAAAAATTCCTCAAAATATTTGGACTTGATGTCCAGGTCTGTTAGGAATTCTGTGTCCTCAGGCAACCAGGAATCAGAAGCACCAGTTGAGAAAAACGCGAAGTACAATGAAAGATTCACTTGTTAGATCTTTTATCTGAGATGCTAGATTTTCATACTTGCTTCTTGTAACGAATCATACATAACCTCGTAGCGAGCTGTCACGCTAACGACCACGGCTTTATTATCATGGTGGAAGATTAGATCAAGTTGCCGACGTTATCTCCTTTTTGTCTGAAAAGTGAATTCTTCAAGAGCCTTCCACTCTTTATAGGAGGTCTCTTTTACTAAATTGTCACAAATCTTATTTAGACGACGTATTCTCGTGGACTTCAATTTAGGACATTGACCACTAAGATGATTTCGGGTCTTACTCTTGTTGTACAGCCACGGCATTTGGCAGATTTCTTGTTCTTAGTGAGGTTCCTTCTGCTAAGGCTTCCTTTGTAGGATAAACATTTGCCCTTAGAGCCAGACACTTTCACCCATTGGTGGGTTTTCATACCAACTGGTTTAGGTAACCAGTGGTTGGCAGGTCTTGAGCTTTTTAAAAGCTCTACACCATGACCTTGCAGGGATAGCTAGCCTTTTCCAGTTTTTCCTTTCCATATCTCTCCAATTAGAATGATATGTTCCAGATCTCTGTTCAAGCTTAGGAAAAAGAAGTCTGGCTTTTGTGGCAATACCCTCGATAGTTCACAACAAACCATTTTCTTCTGTCAAGTTAGGTGTTTCTTTGCCAGATGAGTAAATAAGTCTCAAATACGTCTTGATATTTAAGACTGGAATAGGAGAACTCTAGCTTTATAATAGCTAAACCCCTGTCGCAGTGATGCGAGTAAAGCAAACCATCGGCCGTGCAGACCACTATGTGACACCAGTTTTTCTTGGCCTTTCTTATTAGACTCTCAAGTTCTTTTAACATTTTCAAATTTATTTTGCCCAGTTAAAGTTGGTATAAAAGCCTGGGCACGGCAAATGTACATAACATTCCGACCATCTCATCCAGTTTTAGGGGAGCACTGGACGTATTGTTTATCCACTTTTCAAGGGTAGGTTTAACAGGTTCACTGCAAACTTCTGTCCCTGGACAAACACTTGCTCCAAGGTAATAGTATGACTGTTTGTCTCCGATCATTGGGAGTGTTTCACTTTGTTTGTTTGTTTTGAAATTTCGCACAAAGCTACTCGAGAACTATCTGTGCTAGCCGTCCCTAATTCAGCAGTGTAAGACTAGAGGGAAGGCAGCTAGTCATCACCACCCAACGCCAACTCTTGGGCTACTCTTTTTACCAACGAATAGTAGGATTGACCGTCACATTAAAACGCCCCCACGACTGGGAGGGCGAGCATGTTTGGCGTGACTCGGGCGCGAACCCGCGACCCTCAGATTGTGAAGCGCACGCCTTAACGTGCTAGGCCATGCCGGGCCCTAAGTGTTACACTATTGACTGACCATGGAAGGCAGTCATTAACGGCAAAGGTCTTATTAAACCTCCTAATCAGCATTTTGGCAGTCTTAGAAATGTTCAGGCTGAACCCGTTACCTGAACGGTATTCATCTACTATATTTATCATCGCCTGGAGGCTGGCATGGTCTTTAGCTAGTACTGCCATATCATTGGCATATGCTAGGATTAAGACTGGTTCCAGTATTTTGTCTAGCAATATTTCTCTGCCCTGGAGAGACATTGAACCCCCTTGTTTGACATCTTCCATTATACATGTTCTCCACATATTGGATGAATCTTAAAACTGGCAAGGCTGGCTAATAGGTATTTATGGCCAACCATATCAAAAGCCTTGCACAAGTCTTAGAAAGCCATAGCCAGAGGCCCATGTCGTTTGGCCCTCCTCATAATAGATTGGAGTAGGGAGATGTTATCTCTACATCCAGCCTGAGGAATAAATCTGTGGTGTCGGTAATTTATCTACACTGTTTGCTCGAGATAGTATGCTATTATTCTGGAATATAGGCGAAGCACAATGGACGAAATTGTGATAGGCCTCTAGCTTTTGACATCATGCAGGTTACTTTTGGAATAAGCAAAGGCTTATTGACTTTCATACATTCGGGAATGTGACCTGTAAATTGCCAGAGATTGAACACATTTTTCAAGGAAACATCTATACCACACTTGAGATGTTTGAATAGGAACAGAAGAGTGATGTTCACTTGGCTATTGAGATATCAAATTGACCAATTTTACGTCAGGGTCGACAATACCAGCAGATTCCGCTTGTTTCCTGGATGAACCGATTAAAAAATCATAGTTATTCCCACTGCTTACCCGCACTTGGTTGTATTTCTTCACTTTGTTATTCAGAGCACTGGGCACAAAATTACCCTAGTCTTATTACCTTATTACCCTAGACCGTGCCTGTTCTGAATCGGCTGTTACTTGCCTTCCTAAGCCCATTATTTTGGATGTGGCTTCGCTAGATATTAGATAGGGACACTAAGAATTTAGTTAATCCATTCATGTGCATCATTAATTAGATGATGAGGCATTTGGCTATCGATATTTCAAATTACCCAATTTTACATCAAGATAGACAATACCGACAGATGCCAGATGTTAAAACGTGAAAGGACTTGATGCGGGGATATTTCGAATGAAGTCGACAATTCCTACCAAGCGAGATGTTATTTATTATTCGCTTTCCATAGGGTGTTAAGCGTACAGAAGTCTTCGAAATACTTGGACTTAATGTTCAGGTCTGCTGGAACTTCTATGTTTTCATGTAACCATCACCAGGGGCACCTATTAGGAGATCGTGAAAACTACGAAAGTAGCACCTGTGAGACATTTTATTTGAGGTGCTAGATTTTCATACTTTGACTCGCATGCTTCTTTTAACGAGTTATACATGAGTCCCTAACGGACCATCACATCAAAGACCACCACTTTATTATCACGATGAAAGATCATATCTCTATTTTCTAGCTCGAAAGTGGATTCTTCTTGACCCTTCCACCCTTTGCAGGAAGTCTCTTTTACCAAGTGGTCACAGATCTTATTGTGACGGTACATTCTCAATGACTTTAACTTTTGACATTGATAGTTAAGATGACATAGGGTCTCTCTCGTGGCTGTACAGCCCCAACATTTGGCAGATTCTTTGTTCTTATTGAGGTTACATCTACTGAGGGCCTCTTTTGTAGGGTATATGTTTGCCTTTAGAGCTGGACACTTCACACATTGGTGGACTATCATACCAATAGGTTAAGGTAACCAGTGGTTAGCAGATTAACAGATATTGAGTCTCTGAAGAGCTCTGCACCGTGCCCTTGGAGGGTAAGTATTTCCTAGTTTTTCCTTTCCATATCTCTCCAATTAGAATGATATGTTCCGAATTTCTGGTCTCTGCCAAGTATGATGTTACTTTGTCCAGTGAACAAATGTCTCAAATACGTTTTCATCTTTCACATTGGAATAAGAGACTCCAGCTTTATAATTGTCAGACCTCCGTGACGATGACGTGAGTAGAGCAAACCGTCGGCCGTGCAAGCTGGTAAATGACACTAGTTTTTCAGAGCCTTTCTTATCAGATTGTCCAGTTTTTTAACAATCTCAAGTTAACTTTGTCCAGTTCAAGTTCGTATTAAAGCCTAGAGACAGCAAATCTACAGAGCACTTCCACCCTCTGGTGTAGTTTGAGAGCTGTGTCCGAGATATTGTTTATTCACTTCTCAAGGATTGCTTTTACAGACTCACTGTAGACCCTTGTCCATGGGTAAACATTTGGTCCAAGATATTGATACGACATTTCAGGTCCTATCATTGGGAGTGTGATACAGTTGAATGACTATGGAAGGCCGTGATTAACAGTGAAGATCATATTGGACGCTCTTATCAGCATTTAAGCACTCTTAGAGATGTTCAGCCTGATGCCATTACCCAAACAGTATTCGTTCACTTTGTTTAACATTGCCTGGAGACTGGCATGGTCTTTTGCCAGGACTGTCATATCATCGGGATATGCTAGGATTGAGACTGGATCCAGTTTCTTGCTTAGCAATATTCCTCGGCCTTTCTCTTCAGGTTTTCGTAGGAGAAAATCCAGGGAAATATTAAACAGAATAGAAGACATTCGGACCCCTTCTTTGACACTTTTGGGTAGGCTTATTGAGTTGGCATTTTGCACACCCACTTGAAAGATTGATACATGTTCTCCACAATCCGAATGAAAAGTGGGTGAACTTTGAATCCTTGTAGCCAACTGCATCCAAGGCTTTACAAAAGTGAAGGAAAGCTATAACCAGAGTCTCATGTTACTTGGCCCTCCTCATGATAGACTGGAGCAGGAAGATGTCTCTACAACCAGCCTGAGGAAGAAATCCGATCTGTCTGGGATTAATCTGCACTGCCTGCTCAAGGCGGTGAACAATTATCCTGGAATATAGTCGAAGCACAATGGACGAAATTGTGATCAGCTTCCAGCTTTTGACGTCATGCAGATTACTCTTTCCTTTCGAAATGAGCATGACTCATTGACTTTCATGCATTCGGGAATGCGACAGGTAAATTGCCATACATTAACCACATTGGACAAGGAAACATCAATGTCATGCTTGAGACGTTTGAGTAGGAACGGAAGAGTGATGTTATTGGGATCAGCCGTCCCTTACTTCAAACCTTGGTTCCAGAATATCAGTGTTGTTTACTCCAAGAGGTAATGGACATCCATTAAAATTGACGTTATCATTTACAATACTGTAGACCTGGTCGTAGTGGTCTTTCACGTGGTCTTTACTGAGTCTACATGAGACAGTATACCGGCCATCTAATATTTCTTCAACTAGGCGTTTGCATTTAAAATCGTACATTTTCTGGAACCTTTTAAAACGTTCTACTCGTTGGTTTTCGACCAGGTTTAAGGATTTTAATTGCCTGCTTCAAGTTGTTCCAAGACGCTTATAAATTCAAAAGCTCATCAATTCATTGTTTAGTCACTATTTCAACCTCCTTCCATGTTGCTTCGTTGAGTCCATTCTGATCTCTCAACTGATTTAAGTATGGATAGAATTTGGAGCTTTGTTCAGGGAGAAATATTCCATCCCAATTAAATTCCTCAAACTATATGACATCAACAGGATCTCCACGTCTCCGGGTGGTATTTGAATCAGTATGGATGGGCGGTTGAATTTTATTGAGGTCACGGCGGTTATCTGAGACTTTTTTAGGAGTCTTACTGGATAGATGTTTTGCACAGAGAACAATGATGTTCTTTCGTCCCGAATACACTACTTCCACAACACGGAGGGTTCGTATTTCGTCCTCGGACCATACTACCTGGCGGGGGTGACTGGCGGCCCCCTGATTCCTTGTGATAATATGCACTCAGCATTTCTAATGGAAAGATGCCTATGTCTCTTATTTTGAGATAATCCTGACATTGTCTTAAATCTCATTTCATTGATTTCGTAGCCGAAGCTGTAAGATTCTGCCGCGAACGTCAAAGTTCGCCGATAAAGACACTTAGGAACATGACAAGCAATAGCGTGGTCGTTGTTATTATCTTTTCTACAGAATATACAACGTGCTTGTGCCAACGAGTTGTGTTTGTTTGCCAGGTGAGTTGAAAACTTAGAAAAAGCCGTAAGCTCATGTGGACACAAGTCACATGCCATTTTTCTTACGGGCAGGTTTACAAACACTGTTGTGCCTACCCCTTCTGTGGAGATATTTGCTCCTTGTTTTAGTTCGAAACTGCCATTTCTCTTGTTAGACGAGATATTACAACTTAAGCCGACCATCTGGGTGGTTCGGCAACTGTCACTAGTCGGGTTTGTATCATTTACCGGAGTGAAATGGTCATCACTTGCCTCGCTGTGCGAGAAAATATAACTTGTGCCATCCATCTCTGTGTTTCGGCTACTACCTCCAGTGGTAGTAATGTCAGTTGCACCAGATTCTCCTTGGGTATGTAAAGTGGTGTCGGAGTAGATATCTCTCAGTTCCTTTATTTCTGATAAAAGTTATCCTTTCTTTCGTTGCCGAGGAATCGCTCGAAAGCTACCATCCAAGGTTGGTACCAAGTAGTTTAGGTTTGGCAGCTGCCCTGTCATCTCACAGATGCTAAACCAAAGCCATTATCGAATATACTTTTATCCATTTTCGTAAAATGACCTGCTATGAAATATGGTCGGTTAGGTCCCTATAAAATGCAGATACAGGGTAGGGCTGCACCCCCCTACCTGGTACCCAAGTAGCTGACGAGAACGGTAAGTCCTCATCACGGTTTACTACCCCTGCCTGTGGACATGTGATGGGCGGCGAGTTCATCACATGGGTATTTAATGTTTTTATTCACGTGTGGAGGTTTAGTTACAGGCCGTCCTGTATCCAGCCGTGCCACTGGGAGGTACCTCCTCACGAGGAACTTGGAAATGCTCTATGAACTTAAGAAGATTAAGTACCCACTTAAGTTTATTTGTTTGTTTGGGAATTTCGCACAAAGCTACTCGAGGGCTATCTGTGCTAGCCGTCCCTAATTTTGCAGTGTAAGACTAGAGGGAAGGCAGCTAGTCATCACCACCCACCGCCAACTCTTGAGCTACTCTTTTACCAACGAATAGTAGGATTGAGCGTCACATTATACACCCCCACGGCTGGGAGGGCGAGCATGTTTAGCGCGATGCAGGCGCGAAACCTCGACTCTCGGATTACGAGTCGCTCGCCTTACGCGCTTGGCCATGCCAGGCCTACCCACTTAAGAGAGTCATAGTTACTCCCGCCGTTTAATCTGAACATAACTTGAGACAAGCTGAAATCTGTATGCAATCCAATGCAAGTATAGTAATGGTGTGTGCCTATAGCACCATAGTAACACTGTTCATCTATAAAAATACTCTCCACCTTTTTAAAATACACTATACATATAATAAGGCCATCCACTTATAGAATCCGAGTATCAACATATGCCTATAGTACCAGACCTTCTGGTATCAAATTATGTTACTCCTATCCTGAAACAGCAGCACTCTCTGGTGCCCATTTGTGGAACTATGAAGTCATTACTAGAAGTGCGCCCTCTAGTACCTCTTTGTCGTTTTCTATTACATAATAGTTATAAGCACACAGATGTATACATAATTTTCATATTATGTAATAAGTAGATAACCCTTAGATGTTGGCATAATTTGCACATTATGTAACAATTATGTAACCCTCAGGTTTGGTGTAAATTTCACATTAGGTAATAGTTACATAAATCTAAGGTGACAGTAGCCAGGATATCATCTCCTAGTTTCATAATGTGTGCGTCTGGGAATCGAAACCAGACCCAGAACATGCTCGCCTTATCAACGGTCAAGGCGTTAAAAAGCGACAGTAAACTTATTATTTGTTTTTATAAATATTTCAAGAGTTAGCGGTGGATTGTGTTAACTATCTGTCTTCCATCTAATTTAGCACTTCAAAATTAGGAACGACACGAAAATAGCCTTTGAAAGTCAACAACATAAAAACTTTGTTATCGCAGCGCCTACTGCAGTGACCTGTCTGAAAGAGAGGTAACAGTCATACAAATCACTGTGACCTGTCTGAAAGAGTCAAACAAATCACTGATCTTTATTTAGAAAACATTTCACTGATATAAAAGTTAGGTACTGTTAAAAAAATAAAAGTTTGTTTGTTTTTTTGAATTTCGTGCAAAACAACATGAGGGCTATTGTATTAACCATCCCTAATTTAGCAGTGTGGGAACAGAAGAAAACTAACTAGTCATCTTCCTCCACCAACTCTTAGGCCACTCTTTTATCAATAAACTGTGGGATTGGCCGTAACATTATAAAGCACGACTGAAAGGGCAAGCATGTTGGGTATGACGAGTATTCTAACGCGCGATAATCAAATTAAGAGTCGAAAACCCTAACTAACTGGCCATACAAGGCCATAAATTTTTGTCATTTTTGTAATGATTCTATTTGTAATAAATTACGGTATTATTGTCCTATTTGTTAAATAATAATACAATATACGTTTAGAAAAAAATACTTATTTGTTGATTGTAGCTCCGAGGTCTGGCATGGCCGAGCGTGTTAAGGCATGCGCACGTAATCTGAGGGTCGCGGGTTCGCATCCGAGTCGCGCTAAATATGCTCGCCCTCCCGGCCGGGGGCGTTATAATGTTACGGTCAATCCCACTTTTCGTTGGTAAAAGAGTAGCCCAAGAGTTGGCGGTGGGTGGTGATGACTAGCTGCCTTCCTTCTAGTCTTACACTACTAAATTAGAGACGGCTAGCACAGATAGCCCTCGAGTAGCTTTGTGCGAATTTCAAAAACAAACAAAACATTATAGTTCCGAGTATTGTTATCATACATTAATGATGCACGTGATTAACTGATATTGTGAATTACTTGTTCATATTATATTAATACATAATAATATTCTTCTTTCTCTCTAATCTAGACATTTGTAATGGCAATAATAAAAGTACAACCTTTGTCCTTATTACTGCTGATCGGAGTTTCGGGCGGATTTCTTATCGGGGTAAATATATATATATATGTGTGTGTGTGTGTGAAGCTGTGTATAGCGGTATATTCATTGCTCTCTGATTCACTTAAAAATGTTTGTAAGTTAAATATTTTTACCTTTATGTTTTGTTAGTTTTCTAATTGTTACAGTTTCGGTTACGAACAGTAACAAACAGTATGTAACAATCAGTATCTATCGTGTGATGAGAACTTAAAGTAAAACTGTATCTGAAAACGGCTGGTATGGATATAAACACTTCGTTAACTTAAAGTACAGAACAACGTTTCAACCTTCTTAAGTCACATTCAGTTTTAATACCCATACCAGTCGTTCTGAGAGTACATATCGCAAATATATTTGGTGAGAATGGACAGAGTTATGTACTATGCAGGGGCTTAGAATGATTTTTCTTAACTTAAGTGAAAACTTTAATTATGTTTTGTATTTTCTCCTTTTGTGTCTGTTACCACTAATTTTCTATGTTTGTACTATAAGTAATTACTCTTATCTTTTTTTTACTACACATGAATATACAGTTATTTTCATGAGATATCTTGTATCTTTGATGTATTTTTGTTTACGCCTTCTTTATAAAGGTGGATTAATAAAGAAAAATATTCAAAATGAAATACAATCATGAAAAATAGGTTATGCATTGAAAAGTTTTAGATGAACTTCATTGATTTTAATAAAGTCGGACAAGACCTTATTGTATGCAAACACAAAATATATATAAACATATATATATGTGTGTGTGTGTGTGTGATATATATATGTAATATATATATACAAAATTAATACTTAAACATTCAAGCATAATTTATTTGCTTGTTTTGAATTTCACCCAAAGCAACCTGATGAAGGCTATCCGCGATAGCCGTCCCTAATTTAGCAGTGAAACACTAGAGGAAAGGAAGCTAGACATGACCAATCATCGCTAATTCTTCGTCTACTATTTTACCAATGGTAGTGGAATAGATCGTGACGTTATAATGCTCTCACAGCTGAAAGAGCAATCATGTTTGATTGGGCAAAGATTAGAATTTGCGACCCTCAGACTGAGAGTCAAGCGCCCTAACTGATCAAAAGGAAGGACTATGTTAAAAACAGCAAATTCAACCCTGTGATAAGTATATAACAGCATAAAGTATGCAAAGTAAAGATTAAGAAATGAAAAATAAAACAGTAGGTATAAAAGTAATAACATCTAGAAAAACTTTAAATTTACACGACGTTATGGGCCTATAAATATTTATATATATATATATAAAGAGAGAGAGACCCTTCTTTAGATATGTTAACCGTAGCCTGATAATAATAATCTATCGAGCTTTGAATCGAATGGTTCAGGGTTCAGGAACCGATACAGATGAATACGTTCTGGACTTTGAACTCTAGACGTATTACCAAACTGATACTTTATCTTGTTATTCTTTTAAAGGACTAGAAAACTCCTTAAGTTGGGAGGTGAAGCTGATACATACCTCTCTTACCAGTACTTTAAAATTAAGGCTGATCGTATTAAAATCCTTGAGAGCTTCTGTTTTTTTGCTTGGTCGTTTTTTCCCACATGGCATCAACTTTACTGGATTTCAGTTTTTTCGATATCTTTGTTTGACTCAGTTTAACAAAAATACAATTAGACGCCATTTTAAGGTAATGAATATCATACAGCTCATAGCTCCAGATTAAAAGCTATTTCTGTCTCAAAATTATATAAAGAGGAGTCGCTAAGCACCGGCGCATGGAGTTCATGCACAGGTTTAGATGAGAGTACCCTGGATCTCTAGTTGGTGTCTTTAAAAATCAGAATAGAAAACTATGATTGAAATCATACTGAAATGCCTAGAATGAGTCCAGAATCTTTTAAGTGCCTAGCGACGTCTATATATATATATATATAAAATTATACTAGTAAAAACACTAGCATGCTTTTTATAATTCTTTAAAAGAATCATAATTCGGATAACATTCTTATGGTTTCACACGCATTTTAACGCTGCCCTCTAGCTCCGATGTCAAGAGTTCTAACTACCATAGAACCAACCTGCCCATGAGAATCATATCCAAAGAAACATAATGCAAAGCTTATATTTTGTGATATAAAAGTAAAATATCCTAAAATTTAAAAACTGATACACATTTTGTGAGTTGTGCCTGCTGTGAGAGATATCCACAAACAGTATTTGTGCTTCAATAAATATACAAAACTTGTTAATCTTGTTTAGTCAAATAATTACAAAAACAAATGTTTTACGTTACTTAATTATCATAAATATAATTAGCTAGATAACCCTTCCAGGAACGTGTTTTGTATTAGAAAGAATTCATGTTAATTAAATATGATAATCGTTATGCAATAGAAGTATCATTCTACGTGTCTTGTAGTTTAGTCGCTTTGCAACTAAAGAACGATAGCGATTTATTTTTCTTATTATTTCATTTTCATCCCTACAGATGAGAAACATCTGCATATTTTTTCAAACGACATCAACAACACAGGTATGATATTTATAGCACTCAGTAGGTGAAGCAATATGAAAGCCGAATGCGAAGTGTATATGTGTTTGTATTTAGACACTTTTGAAATGAAGAAAGATTTTAATCCGTGGTTGACAGATCAAGTCACTTTTACGTATTTTATGAAATATATATTTATATATATATATTTAAAATTTTTAAGAGGTACCATGATACATTTCAATTTAAAATTCGTAGATATTGATTTTTTTAATATCTTGCTCCACTTAAATACACATTTCACATAGCTACATTAAAAACAAAGCTTAAAGTAAAGAAGTAATCTGGAGTCACATATCCTAGAGCCAAATGCCAAAAATGCATCATGAAAGCAAAAATATCGGGATAATTTTAAATTCAAATAGCTTTTGAAATAATTTTTTTTTGTTAAGTCACCAACATTTTTAGTAAAGAACAAACTTCTTTAATCAACGGATACTCTAATTTAAGACGTCAACAAATATTTTTTCCAATTTTCTTGTCTAAATATTTCTTTTTATACTTTCATGTTATAGGCTCACGACAATATCAGAGTATACTTTTGTTGCTAAGCCTTTGTTGGCAGGAAGTGCAACCAAACGCACTGGCTTTTCTATAGATTAGTTGTTAATCTAAATAATTTTTACCAATAATTATTCTGTGAATACGCAACGGATTTATTTCATAAATGGTGTTAATTTTGATAGGCTCAAAAACGAATTTACCGATATTTAACTGTCTTGTTAAATTTCACAAAATTTATTTATTTTAGTTATCTATGAAATGTGAGGATAGGGTATATTATGATGGGTTATACACAAATGAACTTTCATAAGTATAGCAGCAAACATACAAAACAATTAAAGCAGGATTTATATAAAAAATAAGCAAGGTTTCGATGTTGTGTTTATCTTTTCTTTTACAGTGCTATGTATTAATACATAAAAACGTTATGTACTTTAATCATTAATTCTAATGAAGCCCTGTTTTTAAATGTCTTATGTGTCTTTTTGAACATTTTTCGCACTTTTTAATGTCGATTTTGTACAGTTGTTATTTTGATGTAGATTACAATAGTTTGTTATTTGGTTATCAAATGTTTTGTTGAAAGTATCTGAAAGTAACCCTTGTTGTCACGACCTCACCTTATGTATACAGATATATTTCCGTTTTGAGCCGATAGAATATTAATGAAATTAACAAACAGTTTATTTTTATGTTGCTTAATATATATTTTGTGTTTATTTCAAACACGTACTGAATGTGAAGTTTATGGCCAGCTTTCAGGATAAAAGCAGGTATTGGTTTAAAGCGTGGCCAAACACGCCAACGATAACATGGTTTTTAGTATAATCTGTTATATCAACTCGTTATGGCCTTTTAACAATATATTATAGTCCCGATGGCTTATCATAGAAGTTAATGAAACTGTTCACAAATAAACGAACGTTGCATGACAAAAGGAGGCAATATGCAAAGCTGAATAACTCAAATAAATCTTTAAAAGTTACCTAGCTCTGTGTTCTTCTGAAGTTACGTAATGATTTTGTACAAATATAAATATGGGATGTGAATCCACTGAGATTAAATGGTTTGTAAAGCTCAAAATCTAGAAATGTTCCTTTTCGAATATTTGAAGTTCACGATTAATAAGCGTTATAGCACTTCAACGATAGCAAACAATAATATACACTGTCTATTGGTGTTTTGCGTTGGTTATATTTATAGGCGTGAGAAACGTTTCTAGAAATGTCAACCTGCACATCAATACTGATGATACACCGGTTTCACGTACAGACACAAGTTGTTGATTCTTATACTCGAGAACCTTCTATAACTTCAATAAATAGATTGGACTTTCGCAATACAGAATTAACAGTATAAATTATGTACATTTCTAAATATAATAAATACTTATACAAGCATCGAGATAAAAATATGATAGTAAATCTGTCACAGATACTTTATAAAACGCAAAATAGTGAACAAAAAATCATAGATGTATTTATGGGGCAGTATAAGCAAAGAGGTAATGACATGAGATTTCTTGTAAAAGACAATGTTCTGGTTTTCTCGCTGCAAGTAAAGCATAAACTCTCTGGTCTCGAAATTATTAAACAAAGAAATGAATCGATGTTTCTTTCTGGTACTTTTAATGAAAGAAATAAGTGTATTTTCATCAAAAAACACCAACAAAAACATGTTATTTACATTAAACTTTAATAGGGAAATATCCTCCTCCGGTGGTACAGCGGTATGTCTGCGAACTCGTACACTTCAAAACTGCGTTTCGATACCCGTGGTGGGGAGAGTACAAACAACTCATTGTGTGAAATTGTAATTAATTCTAAAACAAACAAACAATATCGGATTGTATAAGTTATATAATCGTAATAATAATTCAGCGCAAGCTTAAGGGTAACTGATGCCCTAAGCATACCCCAACAATGGTGCCCCCCCTCAGCCCCTCCACTGCTTAATTGACAAGACATCAAGACTCAATAAGTGCTGAAAATGAAATAAAAGTTTGAAAATTTATAGCCTTTCTTCGGTTTTCTTCCAGGCCAGACCCCACAGCTATATTAAATAATTTTTTTTATTTTATTAACAGATTGGGCATGAATCAAAATCAAGCAATGATTGAGGGCTTTTATTTAGAAATGATGAGGGAAATCACTTCTTTGATTAATTTTAATTAAAAAGAATTATTTTTACTGTATAGTTGTTTTTACTCTGAGTTAACAATCTCACTTTGATGTTAACAAGAATGAAAAATTTGCTCAAAACTTTTCATTTAAAAAATTACCACTTTGATATTAACAATTTTTTATTTTGAATTTAAAACCTTGTAAGCAAATTATTTACTTGTACCTTAGTATTTATTTAAATGTTTAAAAGTTTTTCTAGATTTTTTAATTGCAACGTCTTTGATCAAATTCTCAAAACTAATTTGGTGTAACAAATCTGTTTCTATACTCAGCAGAGACAAGGCATTCAGCATGTATTGTCGAATAGCTGTTCTGTTGGGATTTTTAATATGCTTGAGTTGAGAAAATGAACGCTCAGCTGTGCAATTTGTGACCATTAATATTAAAAATATACGTAATGCAATGTCTACGTTTGGAAACGCACACTCAATTTTATCTTCTGAAATTATTTTATAAAGTTCAGCATGACTGAATCTGGTTTTTACAGTTTTTGTTGCACTGAACTTATGGCGCAAATATAGAGTGAAACTGCTGAAGCTCGGTAGAGTGATCAGTGTCCACGTCCTCTGGGTAAACATCATTTGTCACATCACTTAGGAAAGAAAATCTGTTTGTTATTTTTTGTACACCTCTCCTCATCTTGGTTTCTAGTTTGTCGACAATTGTGTAGAAGGTGATGATACGAAATTTATCTCTGGCATTCAGATCTACTTGTTGTGTATCTCTGTCGTTGAATACCTTCTTTCTAACACGTTTGCGTGTTTGAGCTGCATTATAATAAATTCTAGTAATTGTAATCAACATCTGGCAGTATTTCCTTTGCAACTGCTTCAAATCTTTCAAAATAATATCTTAAAGTGCGTATTCGGTCAATTCATAACCCGTACAGATCTGCACGTTTTTAAGTTCACACTCTCATTTTGCAGAACTTGACTTGCTTTATAGAAGTTTTGCAAAGTCTCATCCGACATGAAACAAAAACAAATTCTAGCTTTTACATCTTTTTTGCAATATTGTCTGCTTCTCTTCTAGTGTCTCCCTTTTGTGACTGGTCTTCAACTACACATTTTAAAGCTTCCAAAATATTAAAGAAATACTTTAAAATTGCTGTTGTTGATATAACATGTGCCATCTGGTAACAGAGGGGGATTTTAACATACTTTCATTTGCAAGTGAAGCTTTAAGAATTTTCCACCGGCTGGTTGAGGCTGAAAAAATGTATAGAGCAAATGCATTGTTGATAAAAAAAAAAACAACTGCCACTTGACAGCAGTCAATAGCACTTTGATCTACAAGATTTAGTGAATGGGCTGCACAGGACACATATATGGCAAACTTATTGTCATCTAAAATCTTTTGCTGCATCCCTTCAAAATGCCGAAACATGTTATCAGCATTATCGTAAGACTGATCTCTACATTTTGAAAAATTAAGTTTGCAAACTTCAAGTGAGTACTGCAATACCTGATTTGTTATTTCTTCACTGCTATGGGTTTTCAGTTCCAGAAAGGTTATAAATCGTTCAATAAGCTGCCAATCTTTTAAATATCGAAGTACAACACTTAACTGATCTATATGTGATAGATCTAGCATCTGTTACGTATTTTTTAATGTTTAATGTTCTTCATAGACTAAACGCAACAGAAAAACGCAGATAACAGCTTGTATAATTTATTACACTAAACTATTAACAAATATAACAGATATAACATAAATTATATGATAACAGTGACAGATATTAAGTTACAACATTCGAAATTAATTACAAAACAAAATAATACTAGTTTCAAACTTCAAAATTAATCACAATACAAAATGGTACTGGCCTGTATCTAATATAATGATCTAAAATGAAAGTCTCAAATTCCACTCTAGGGTGTGAATTTGGTCCCACGAAGAAATTCCGAAGCTTAAATGAAGAAGTTCAGGAACAGTTCACAGTTCAATAAATTCGCCGACTCTCAGCACAAGCAGTAATTCAGATGAATCGTGGAAATTGACGAAATAAAATCACAGCTTCCGTAAATCTAACTTCAGTCACAAATCCAAGTTGAATAATCACAGCAAACACTTAATCTTTCTCAAATAACTGACTCTCTTCTTTTGAAATAAAACTGATGTCTGAATCTCACTTCTCTTGTCCTTCTCTCGCATCTTCGTCTGTTTATATATTGTAGGCCTAGACCCCTCGAATCACCGCGAACTTTCTACAGATCTCCAGAGCAATCCGCGCATGTCCGTTCTTGCACGAAACTACACGTCTAGACACGAAGTCACCAGCACCTCATTTACAAACATATGATTGGTCTACTTAATTCAAAAAAATTCTAAATGTTACCCTAAATGAATAACAAAATATTAGTTTACACTTCTAAACAATAATATAAATATGGAAAAATGAATAATACAAATGAAAATTCAAACACAACACGACATGTTGTCGTTTACAAAATATTTACACATATACATAACACATCGAGTTAACTGACAAGCTAAAAAACAAGAATTTACTTCACCAACAATGAACGCGTAATTCTGAACAAGTAGGAAGAAATTCCTTTTCCAAAATTTCCATGCTTCAAAATATTGTGTTAACGAGTTAGAATAGTACAATGGTCTGAAATACTTTCAGTTGGTTTAATTTCTTCTTTTTCAAAACTTTATTCTGAATAGCATAAAAATGGCTTTACTTTCAACTTCAATGATTATAAAACAGTTGTACTGAAAGAAATTAAACTCGCGGCACAACCACTGACTGCTTGACTTTATTCAATAGTTATTAAATAATATTTATTAACTTAATATAGCACGATGTTACAATGTGGCGTATATGATCATGCGGCAACAATAACAGTATGAAATGTTTTCTTTTATTTGATAAAGCTTCATTTTATCTCATAATAAACCGATCTGCTCGATGTAATTTAATTTTCTCCCCTATCAAAAATATCATGAATAATTTTGCTCCTTTATTGAAGCATATTTTTTATAATTTGATTTTATTTTTCATGTCCTCAATGCTGTGCTTATTTTTTTCATTTCAGTGTGTAAGATGCTTCTTCTACCAGCAAGTTGTAAGTAAAACTTAAGAAAATACTTATGTTATTAGGTACTGAAATGACTTTAAGTCTAAATAAAATTGAATAAATGATTTTTATGGTTTTTCTTACAGCTCCGTAGTTAACATCATATGACAATAGATAACATTGTTTTATTAGCTAGCACTGCAATAGGAAAATATAATATTCTTAGTATTCTCACTTGAAATCTTTATTATATATATACATATATAAAGTATGTTGTAGATAAAAAAAAACTGTAACTAATATTAGGAGTTATTAAATAGACCAGAGCAATTATGTTGCCATTGTTGGTGTCTGTCATTCACTCTTATAGTTTCGACTGATTTCATTCCCAAGACAGTTACACAAGGTATTTTAATGTACATTCTCTATGTTACCGCTTGGGATTCTTATATTTTCTCTACGCTATTTTTTGATCTTTAACAGATTTTGAAGAAGCTCTTAGGGCATCCAATGGAGTAGCGTATGAGGTGTTGGTGATCATATCTGACCCCTCATAACACTCCACAGAGGCCCTTTACCTGTCTGTATGTCTACCTTTCATGCCTTTTTGTTTTGTTTAGTTTAATTTATGCAATCAATAAATCTCTTTGCTTCGGTCTCAGATCAATTTTTATTATTTATCTAATCATTTAAGCCCTTTTTAGTTCTTCATATCAAGTTCATTTCACTTCCTAGTCCTCGAGCGAAGCGAAGGAAGATTGAGCAATCTTGGAACACCCCTGATGATTAATAATTTATTTTAACAATTAACTTCATCAAAACAGCTGCCTATATGTGTTTCACACCTTCAGTCTCTGACCAATCTTAAACTTGGCATGCACCCTTATGGCTAATGAAAAATGACATATGGGATGGTTCGTCGGAGTTCGAATCTATCCTCTTATGTTACTCCCTAAGACGTCCCTTTGTCTTTCATATACATTGAAGAAGACACATAAGCTAGTATAGTAACATTTCCACACAGTTAATGAAATCCTTATTTTTTGGTATCTGAAATTACAAGAAATACCCGATAAATTATCCAAATATAAAGAGCCGATCGACAAAAATATATCTTATCTCATTTTCTTAAATCTTAATGTTTGAAACTGAACTACCAGAACATTCCAAATCGAATTCATTTATATTTATGATGTTTTTAACAAATATAATGAGGCATTTCTGTGAGCCTATATTAAAATGCAAGGCTTAAAATACTATTATATGTTATATTCATTAAAAATATGTATTGGTTCAGAAGAACAGATGTGATAAAAATTATTATGATGTAATATTACACCTATTACCAATTAAAGTTAGTTGAAGTAGTTAAAATGTATATATCTTATTTCAGTCTAACATAAATGAGTAAATAAATTTTTACTAGAATAAATTGTCATTTTTTAAGTTTAAGGGTAAATGAATGTAAGTTATAAGCGAATAAGAATTGTCACAAATGTTTAAAACAAATTAAACAATTGTCAAATTTGCAAGAGAATATTTGAACATCATTATTTTTTGAGGTTCGTTTGGTTAAAATCATGTAAATATATTAAATTCTTATTAACTTTACGGGAAATACTGTTTGTGAACATTCATAGTAATCGTGTTTTTTTCTCATTTCTTACAGTTAAATTCTTGTGTTGGATCGGTAAGTAGGGTATTGAAGCTTTTATTTAATTGCTGCGAGATGGGATACACACTTCAATAATAATCCCTTTATAATAATGTATTGTTAACTTGTAAGCTATAAATAATATCTGCACATTTTAACATAATATCTTAAGACTGTTATTATTTAATAGGAGTTTAATCAATGTCTCTTGTTAATTTTGTTTACTGCTGTAAGTTTCACCAACTAGTTAATTGCGTAAGATGAAATTTTCTATATTTTAACTCTTCTGATAATTAAATAATGTTGCAGAGCATAACATTCTACCTCTTTCAAGTTCAAAACAAATAAAATACCTTTTTACCTTGTAAAAAAGTGATGTATTAAAGTTACATTTTAAAGCGTGAACAAAAACGTAAAAATTAGTAAAAAACCTAATTCATCACAGTTTGAATGAGATCTAAGAGGCTAAAATTGTTTTTTTCTGCTTACTAAAATATTGTTAGATGAGAAATACACACACGTATAATTTTAAATAAATAAAACTGCTAGTAAAGTGAACACAAATTTCCGAAATTGATGGTAATAATGACACCATAAGTCACAGCTAAATGACATTTAAAAAGTCATTTTATAACCGTTAATAAACAGTATAGTATGTTACCTTTATAAAACGATATTTTTACTTGTCATACTATGACAGACTTAGATGTTGTTTTGACGTGAGCAATAATAAATATAACTTAGAACATTCAAAGTTTTTATTTGATAGACCAATTTTTTCTTTCTTATATTCTAAAAGCAAAGTTGAGTACGTTATATTACAGCAATTTAGAACATGTAAATCACTAAACTACGTGATAACCACAACAAGCGTAAAATCATGGTGGACAATAATGTATCAAATCTTCATTTTGACATTGTTTGATATTACACAGATAATGTAATGCTACATTAAAAAAATTGCATAAAACACCTTTCGACCCAAAATATTTGTACACTCAGGTCATGAAATTGTGTTCAGATCGAAGATATAGAATTTTCAAGAAAGAAATATTCCTTTCACTTAATAGCATTGGAAAACATAAAAGTATGAATCAACTGGAGATACGAGTTCCATCCAGAAAGAGACCTGTAAAAAGTCTTACCCCAATATGGTAAACTAAGTGTGACATTTTCAACAAGTGAGAACACAAAGCTCAGTGAAAAAACTTCAGATATCAGTATGCTACATGGTCACGAAGGTTCTTCTTTTAAAAAAAGCGATTAACATTACACCTACACAAGATGCTTCTATTGTATGTTTATTAACCTTTGCACACTTCAAGCAGCTGGAAAATAAATCGTGTATTCATACTATTCCATATGCGATCACACTACTGAAAGGGGTGCTCGATTCTAACAGATTGTGAAAAGCATAAGAGGTCTCGCACATCGGGCATATAGTATCACAACAAAGCTTTTTAAATGGAACTAAGCTGTAAGGCTTTTGTAAAATTGTATAGTCGTCAGTGAGAGTTCAAAAGAACGTTGCAACATAGGCTCTAACGATGTGGTGAAGCTTCAAAAACGTTTTAATATAGCACATTCAAACCCATTATAAAATTATAATAATAATATTTTGGAATGTAAAAACGTATATTTCTTAGACCAACCCTTTCTTTGTTAGTTTCAAACTATGAAATTGTAATTATTATAAAACAGAATGTCGAAATCTCCACTCTCTTAGAGCTATTTTTTCTTTGTAATTTTCAGATTATATGGTTTTGATTGCTACAAGAATAAATGTAAACAACTTTAATTTCATATATGAACCCTTTGTTTGTCAATTGCAGGCTGTAGAAACGTAATTGTTCTAGCTTAAAATGTGAAGATTTTTAATCTAACATACCAACCACTTCTTTGTCATTTTCAAACTATTTAGCTGTTATAACTATAAAACTAAATGTTAAGAAGTTCACTTTCGTTGTTACTTGCAGAGTTATGAAATGTTTGTATACAAAAATTACATGATACTTTCAAAAGATGCAATATTTAAATATTATATTACAAAAGTGTCCGTCAGTTAAAACAAAACATTTATATCGGACCCAAAAATAGGTTTAGAAAGATACACAATTCTATTTTACTTCGTATCATCATATATTTATTATATACTCGTTTTTGTTACAGCCAACGTTGCCTACAAACATTACCAGTGCTCAAGCCAATTGCATCATAACTAATCCGCTGTGTTTTGTGAGTTTATTTTTTTTTCACATTATAATGTATTATAACATTAGGAAAAAAAAAAACATCGAAGCTTTTTTGGTTTGAATTATAGGCCTAATTATCAAAGTTACCGAGCTTTTAACTACGGTAATCCGGCATGGTCAAGTGGGTTAAGGCGTTCGACTCGTAATCTAAGGGTCACGGGTTCGAATCTCCGTTGCACCAAACATGCTCACCCTTTCAGCCGTGGGGCGTTACAAAGTTATGGCCAATCCCACTATTCGTTGATAAAGGAGTAACCCAAGAGTTGGCAGTGGGTGGTGATTACTAGCTGCCTTTGCCCTAGTCTTATACTGCTAAATTAGGGATGGCTAGCGCAGATAGCCCTCGTGGAGCTTTGCGCAAAATTCAAACAAACAAACTTTTAACTATATATGTATACTAGATTATACAGAGAAAATTTTTGTATATTCTATCTCAACATTTCATCAGATATACCTGCCATCATAAGGTGAGGTTAACATAAATAAACTTGGAATAAGAAAATAGGCCCGTTATGGCCAAACGTGTTAAGGCGTGCGACTCGTAATCTGAGGGTCGCGGGTTCGCATCCCCGTCGCGCCGAACATGGTCACCCTTTCAACCGTGGGGGCATTATAATATGATGATCAATCCTTCTATTTGTTTGTAAAAGAATAGCCCAAGAGTTGGCAGTGGGTGGGGATGACTAGCTGTCTTCCTTCTAGTCTTACACTGCTAAATTAGGGACGGCTAGCACAGATAGCCCTCGAGTAGCTTTGTGCGAATTTCAAAAACAAACAAACAAACAATGAGAAAATAATATGCCTGTTCATAAAAATAAAACTCTTCGAAACATATAATTCTGTAATTGTATGATTGATAAAACATCTATCAGTAACCTGAAAAATTTATAGATATAAAAGATTTAAGACATGATCCTAAGCGATGTTAATGAAACAAATAACATCATACGCTTAACAAGTACAAACATCTTTACCCCTTCCACCCGAGGTTATGTTTTCACCACTCTGTATGTGTATTTGTCACTAAGACTTCTTGAAAATGGCTGAATAGATTTGGAGTAGAACTGATGTATCTTTGGACTATGTTAGAGCTTAGAAGTGATTAGTTTTTGGAAGATTAATCTCATCAAGGTCTCAAAAACGCAAATAATTTTATCAGATAATAGAGGGACCGATTTTCACACTATTTTTGCTTTATAACTCAGAAAAAAAGATCGGATTTTGATTAAATTTAGTGGGTGTATGTAGAATACTATTCCTCGCCTTTCTTCCAAAAATGACTCTTTTATGTTGATAACAACGAATACACCGACAGAGTTTCATACTGTTTGAGAGCAATGGTGAAAATATTCACCCTACTGGGTGCCCGTGTAGTTTACGTTTGTTTGAGTTGCATTTTCTTATATGAGAGAATGACAGTGGTTTTAAAATGCAAATGTTCTACAGCACAAAATGAAATGATAAAAATTGTTTAAATTCTTCTTACTTGCTTACATAAGCTGTAATATCTTGCTTACTTGTCCGTAATAATAAATTAGTAGAAACTATATATTGCTTTGATTAAGGTACTAATCAGTGTTTTGTTAACTATAATTTTGTTATTTTACATTAGTCTAGTGGTTTTGGAAAGCGAAAACGGAGTGTGGAATTGGAAACACGTGAAGCGTTCTTATCTGAAGTTTTGCAACCTGAAAATTAGAATGCCACAGACGATGTCTAACGATGATTTCCAAAAGGAAATGAAGAGAACAGTTAATTTTAAGTTATGTATGTTAGATTAACATAAGATTTTTCAAACTCTGCATGGAGGAAATACTTGTGTGTGTTTAAATGTCTATGCATTATATTCTACAGGCTCTAAGTAATAAAATAACTGTGGTGGTAAGAAATATATATATTATTTCTCTTTATTTTAAAGGTCTGACTTAATCTAACGGTCAGGGTGTTGATTCGCATTCTATTGGGATCATGGATGTGTTGTGACAGTGATGGTTAAGTTCCACCATTCAATTATAGTAGCCTTTAGTCAGGGCATGTCTTTAGTAGCCCCACATCTGGAGTTGACAATAATAAACTCTCTCTGCGGTTTCTACTCTGGGCGTTTCATAAGAGTGATATCCAATCCCATTATTTGGTGAAAAGTAGACATTTGAGATAGTGATTGCTGTTCATAATCATGCCTGAACAATAAGCAGCTCTAATCTTGTGTGCATAAGAAATCGTTCAGGTAAACAAACACATTCATTATCTCAGTCTTACCATTTTGGTTCATCATAGGAAATATATTTTCTTAGTAATTTCATTTAAAGTTCAAATTATTGTTTAAAAGAATATCTGATTTTTCAATATAATTCTCTCTTAAAGAAAAATTCAATATTAAATATCATAAAATGCTGAAAAAAAAGTAATTTATGTATCCAGCTATTCAAAAAATACATTAAAATATTACCTAAGCGAAATATTTCTGGAGTATTGCATTTCACTGAGCCATAGAGTTGTTGTTGTTGTTTTTGAATTAAGCACAAAGCTACACAATGGGCTATCTGTGCTCTGCCCACCACGGGTATCGAAACCCGAATTTTAGCGTGCAAGTCCGCAGACAGACCGCTGAGCCACTGGGAGCCATAGAGAGAGGAAAGCTTTTGAACAATTCGTAAAAGTTCACGTTATTCTGGCAATAATATAATATTACTGTAACAGACAACTAATAGGTGATACAAAGAAAAACAAAGTAACACGAACTAGAAAATTCAGGTCCTAACTGACGTCTTTACACTTTAAATGTGCTTTTGACAACTAAAAATGCATCATTATTTCTTATTTAATTCACTGCTTATTCGAAGTAACTATTTAATCCACCGTGATTATATCTTCAATAACAATTTCAATGCTTGTTCTTGGTATTTAAGTGACTTGCACACATGCAAAGATCCTTAACTGGGACAACTAGGATTTACAACGCTAAAATCAGGGGTTCGATTCCACTTGGTGGGCATAGCAGACAGTCCTTTGGGGCTTTACTATAAGAAAAACACATACCCATTTATATTTTATATAGCTATGTGACGCGTACATGTTTTAGAACTAAAAATATAATCAACACACACGTTTTTGTACTTTTTCAGCAATTATTTAAAATCAAGCCAATAAAATATAATAATTTATGCATATTAATACCAACATTAGAAACTATTTATCTTAATTAAAGAAAATTACACACTTTTGCTCTTCAAAAATTGAATTCAGTGATAGCATTATCTTCATTGCAATAATAAGAGAGGGAAGGCATCCTGTTTAATGCACCGTGTGATGTTTTCAACAACTCATCAGTTAACCTGGGAATCTCATTTCTGCAATGAAAGACTGTTTTGAGGAATAGCGTGACTACAGTTCTGATCATGTTCTTCACAAACAGTAACATGACTACACTCCTGATTACCTTATTGGCGACATCGTCATTACTGACATTTTCTGGACATTCATCCTTGTAAATTGGGAGTGTGTACTGAATGTTAATTTTTGGAAGCTAATTGCACTAGTTTGGGACACATTAACTAAAAAATGATGTTGTCATTTAAAAAAAAATATTTGACAATTTTATAAAATTCACCAAGTTTAGTGTGTCGTAGCTTCTTTTCGCTTTTAAAAATTACTTATGCTTGCGATCAAACTAGAACTTAAGTCACACTTAATTTTTTAAAGAAAAAATAATAATATAAAATTAATTGTTTAAAAAAATGTGAACATTATTGCAGAAATGCCAACTATTTCAAATGACTGAGCGTAATGATTATAAACAGACTCCTTTATCATTTGCGGCTTCTGGGCCTGACCTATGTCTCTAAGCTGTATATTATTATTATAACTATTATTATTTATTACTGCTATAAATTGCTCATTTATGACTGTGTTTTGTGTATTTAATAAACAAATTTTAAAAAATTATTTCGAAATTATGTCTTTTATTTAGTTCAGAGTAACAAACACACTGGTAAAACAAAATTGAACATGTACAAACAGTGAACAGAAAAAGCTTTTGTGTAAGGACTAGTTTATATCATCTTTATGACACTTATTGTAATAGTTTTGCAGCTGTTGCAGTCTTTTCTTTCATGAGGATGTCTCTGGATGGTTGGTAGTTATAACAACATTGTTCATTTGACTGCATACACATCTTGTGTTATAATACTGCTCAAAACTGAGGTGCTCAAGTTTGGTCTGAACTTGCTTTTGTTTATAGTCATTAAACTAAATATCCTTTCACTGTCAGCATTAGAATGGAAGATTGTAAGAATTCGAAGCGTAACCCTACACAGAATGTCATACTTCTGGTTGTCATTTCCATCCTTAACTGTAGACAGCTGAACTCAAAACTTGTCATTATTCAACTGAAGGACAGTTTCTGAGAAAGTATCAATTTGATAGTTCAAATATTGCTCTTCCAACTTGTCAATAGTGTCGTATTCATGTGTATTGACAAGGACAGGATAATTATCTGTGAAGAAGCGAAGAGAAGAGAAATCTTTGCTGACTTTCAGTTTTGGATCAGCAACCTCTGTGTGAATTAAAAGTTCATCATATAGAGGGAAATGTTTCATCATGTAATTTGTAGCTGCAATATAGTATTTCTTGACACTGGTGTAGCAGCTGATCAGGTCCAGGTCCTTTCCATGTTTAACAATGTATTCCTTGGCAGCATTTCCAATAGAAACTGCCTCATCAGATTTGTGTAAGGATTCATTGTTGTAGTCAAGTTCAGTAATGTTGGCTCCAAGATATTCTGGCCTGATGTATCTGACAAGTATATTTTTAACTTGTGTAATCAGAGTTCTATGCATAATGTGTATGCAAGGTTCTTCTCTTTGCAATATCAAATTGACTAGCTCAAATAGAGGAATTGCAGACTGAAGAAAAAGACAAAATAACAAGTTCATTTTGTTGTCTAGGAAAACTGTTAACTTATCTAACTTGCTCTGCGCATAACTTTTCTTGGTTACTTCCTTGCTAGCTTTCGTTTTCTTCTCTTTTTTTCAATTATTGTCTCTTCTTTGGACTGCCTAAACATGTATTAAGTTATATCAAATGTTTCTTTGTCTGCTTTTAGAGACTGTTGCCTTGTGTCCCTATGTGGCTGAGAAGATGTCTTGACTGTGTTCCTGTGTGGCTGGAATGCATCTTGACTGTGTCCTTGTATGGCTGAGAGAATATCCTGACTGTTAAAGTCTCACTGCCTGACTGAGCTGCACGTTTAGATCCTTTTGAATCTAGTTTTTCCTTTTCACAGTGAAAATACTTCTTCAATGGCTTCAAAATGTTCAATATCCTGTTGAGGCCCACCCCAAATGACAGCCATCTTGCGTTAACAAATTGTAGAATTTTCCTTGTTTCTTTGTCATACAATTCTTGAAACTATTTGAAATGTTGTTTTCTGCTAGCACTTTTGTCCAGAAAATAGTATATATCTATCAATATACCAGAAACTGGGCAAGGCAGTTCTGTGGAAGCTTTATAGGTAGCAATATTCATGAGGTGACAGAAACAGCCCATGAAGTAAATGCTAAGCTGTCATTTTGAGATGTGTCCCATCACACCTTTATCTATACCAGACATAACTGAGGCATTGTCTGAAGAAAAACTAAGACAGTTTTCCCATGGAATTTTCGTCTTTGTCAGTTCCTGGTCCAAAAGCTTAAACTTATTCTCTCCCGTTGAAACTTCTTTCCATTCTACCATTGTCAAAAGAAAACAAACAATTTTTTTCCAAGAAAAGGGTCAAGATATCGTAAAACCACTGGATACAGTTTTGAGTCATCCATATCTGTGGATCCATCTGTAGCGAAACTGTAAACATTGTTGGTAAGTATGCTTGAAATCATCTTGTCATCTTCACAATCCAACATTTGTACAATGGCTGTAGTTGTGGTTGTTGCACAGCCGATATATATTTCGCTATATCAGAGTCTGGGAACATTCTTCTGAATAGACGTCCTGCATGATCGACTACAGCTAAGGGTAAATTATAAGCAATGACGAATTACGTGAACATCACTTCTGCATTTATGGTTTCATATTCTGAATTCCTACTCATAAATATCGTTATCTGCATCGTTTTTGTTTTCGCCTCAGCCTTTTGTTGGTGAGATGCCGATTTTGTATATCTGGAACAATAGTTTATCCCGCCATGCGCCACAGAAAAATCGATGTGACAAACTGTACAAAACACATGATTGTCACTGATTTTTGATGCAATGATAGGATATTTTGCATTATACTCTTTCCTACATTTTTCACAGTTTAAGTCCTTTTAGATTTGCCAGAAACAAGACAATCTGGTGAACAAGGCCTCTTTTTTCAGTCTTGTGAACGATCGTATTGGTGTTTCAATGCCGCTTAGAAAACGAGAAATACCCATCTATGCGAGCGCTGATTGTCTGACAAGCACTGATGACTTAACTATGAATTCTCTCACGTACCCAATATGGAGTAGCACCGAACTCAAACTATTGGTAGATATCGGAGATATAAATATTTTTTATTTTTTCAAGCACAAACATGATTATCGCAAGCAGCCATTTGAACTATGTCTTTTATTTATTATCAAAAATTATTTGTATCTCACTAGAAATTTTCTTTTCGCCCCTTTCAAGTCCTGGTGGAACAATTTATCACTTTATTTTATAGACCTATATAATATATAATAATTTAGGAGTTGTAACAAGTCGTGATATTTGTCTGTATGAGCGTATAGTTGTAATGTATACACCAAAATCGTAGTGATTAGGATAAAATCGTAATGATTGGCATCTCTGTGTATGTGTCAGCCCTGCATGTCCAGATGGTTAGAGCTCTCGACTCGTAATTTGAGGGTTATGGGTTCGAACACCATTTCAGCTGTGAGTGTATTACAATAAGACAGTCGTTTCCACTATTCACTAATAAGAGAGTAGCCAAGAGTTGGTGGAGGGTGGTGATAGCTTGCTACTTCCCCAGAGTTGTACATGCTTCACACAACATGGTTTGGTTTCAAGGTCACGTAAAGCTGCAACAGGGTCACCTGCGTTAGCTGTTCCCAATTTAGCACTGTAAGACTAAAAGGAAGGTAGCTATTCATCATCACCATCCACTGCGGACTTGTTGGTTTTGTTCACGTTCATTTGTGTTCGTTAGGTGAGGGCGTTGTGTCCTAAACCGAAATAAATGAAAAAAATCAAATGTCGCCTGTTAGTCTGAAGCAAGTTCGATGGACAGCGTTAAGTTTGGACTTGGTAACTGTTTTCAGGAGTATTTAAATCTCTTCTGGAAAGGCTGAAGAATCCACACCACTGAGAAAGACAGAAAAGAGATTATTTGAGCTTTTGGCTGTGAAACGTTTGGCATTAATGAGGGCATTCCACGGTTTACAAAAAACAGGTAAGGTCAGGCTGAACAGAGGGCTGGAGAAAAATTTCGCTTCGTCGAAGAAATCTGGTTTTCGTCGGGCAGAAAAAGATTTTTGGTTTAAATCCATGAATGTTTTTTATTTCGCGCAAAGCTACATGAAGATTATCTGCGCTAGCCGTCCTTAATTTAGCAGTGAAAGACTAGAGGAAAGGCAGCTTGTCATAACCATCCACCGCTAACTTTTTGGCTACACTTTTACCAACGAATAGTGGGATTGAACGTCACATTATATCACCCCCAGGGCTAAAAGGGTGAGCATGTTTGGTATGGCGGAGATACGAACCAACAACCCTCGGATTTTGAGTTGAGCGCCCTAACCATCTGGCCATGCCTGGCGTAAATCTGTGTATAAAGACGATGACTTGATGCGAAATAAAATTCAAGGGAAATCCATCTAGGCTCAGTGGTGGAAATGTCAGTGTCTGAAATTCGCATTATTTAAACGACCCTGATCAGCGAGGAGGCTCATGGGCCACCTAGAGTACCAAATATGTATATATGTTAGGTAAAATAGAGCTGTTTTTAAATGTAAACATTTTTCCTATTTCACCTTATCATCAAATGTAAATTTGTATTCTTTTTCGCTAAAACCACATTTGTGTTTTATTCTCATGAAAGTGTCTCTTTACTTAATTTCACATATAGAGGATCTCGCTTTCTAGGGTATCCTGGCTTAATTTTAAACATTATGGGAAATACCCATAACGTCTGAAATGAAATGAAAGTTCTTTAACATGTGATTAGTAGAATCAATCACAACGAAGTGTGACAAATATTAACATCTCAACAGAGAAATGCATCAACGTTTTGTCAATATTAAAAATGTTATGTGTAATCACATTACTTTTGTGTTTAATTGGATTTTGTACATTCCAAAAATGATGTAATAAAATCGTTATTTTCAGTAAAATAAGTAAATCTGCAGTCCTCTTTTAAAAATATTACATTTTCTAATGATATAATGCAATTTACACACACACATATTTATATAGATATCCTTTGAATATGCCTATTATTTTTTTGTTTATTTTGGAATTTCGCACAAAGCTACTCGAGGGCTATCTGTGCTAGCCGTCCCTAATTTAGCAGTGTAAGACTAGAGGGAAGGCAGCTAGTCATCACCACCCACCGCCAACTCTTGGGCTACTATTTTACCAACGAAAAGTGGGATTGACCCTCACATTATACACCCCCACGGCTGGGAGGGCGAGCATGTTTAGCGCGACGCGGGCGCGAACCCACGACCCTCGGATTACGAGTCGCACGCCTTACGCGCTTGTTCATGCCGGGCCATGCCTATTAAACATGATAAGGACCTGTTGCATTTTTTATGACAAGAAACCACACACAATCCAATATGTAGCTATGTGCTAAACAAGAAACAAATAAACAAACTCTAATCTATATACTCTAAATAATATATATCTTCTTAAGTAAATTAAATTAAATTAAATTTTATCTGAACAAAAACTTTTTCCAAAGAAAAGATTAAAAACATTGTTTCTCAGAGATGCCATAAATATTTGTTTATCACAAATCGTGATTTTGATATCTGGAAAATAATGTTTGATCATTGTAGATGACTCTGCAGTGCAAGAAATTGGGAGAGTACTTATTAAGCTACGCGTGTGCCAAGTGTGCTCTACCCATCACAGATATCAAAACCAGATATCTAGATCTATCAGCTCATAAACTTACTACTGAGTTATCGAGGATCGATGGAGAATAAGTAAGGGTGGAGGTGTAAAAGTCCGGGTATCTAGTTTCAGTTTTTCACTTAAAGCTTGATATGGTTGTAAAAAAATAGTTGGTCAATAATGAAAAAATATGTATTATGCTGTTATTGTGATTATGTATTTTATCCATTCAACATACATGAGACTTTTTTGTCTCATGACAAGCTGAAACTGTTGTCAACAACACTATTATTACTCAACAGCCTGAATAGATTCATAACTGCTGATTTACAGTAGATTTACTTGGCATAACTGAATGACTGTCTTTGGAACTTAGAAACGTATTAAATGTTTCAGCTAATAGATGATTAGAATAAAAATAACAATATTTTGTTGTTTTTGTTTATCGTATTGTGCACTTCATAACTGATGATTTCTATGTTATTTCAAGACTATACAAACATTTAAAAAATACTTCGAGCTTCGTGAAAGAAATACAAAACTTTAAATTCATTCACATAAAAAGGCATTTTGGACTTCCATCAGAGTGCAGTCCTTAGTTCTTAACTACAGAACTCTAGCAAAATATCAGTATAAAATATTATGGTACATTCACTGTTGAAATTTAGTTGTTTTCAAGATATTACATGTGATGTGGTGTGATACATCAGAGTTATGTAAACTTTTGATGATCTGGGATAAAAGAACATATAATTATTAATCAGAACACGTGCATCAGTTCCAGGAAGTTTTAAAATAAAATTTTACATCTACAATAACTAATCAAAAACAAAAGCCAAAAAAGTAAGTGAACAAGGTATGTATATTTTACGTCTGAAATCTCGTCAACAAAAATATTTATTGTAAGCTCTCCTAAAACTCTTTCTATTTACTAAATTAATGCTTTCATGGTACAAATAACACAGTCTAGAGTTTGACACTATTATCTTAGTGATACGCACCCCAGTGGCTCAGCGGTATGTCTGCGGACTTACACGCTAAAATCCGGGTTTCGATACCCATGGTGGGCAGAGCACAGATAGCCCATTATGTAGCTTTGTGCTTAATTCAAAACAACAACAACAACAACAGGAACTTTGTGATACAAATTATACAGCCTAATGTATCTTTATGTCGTATCAACTCAACAAAACACAGAATTGAAAAAAACAGTGTTGTATGAGCACCTGGCGTAACGTGATAGGAAGGGCATGCGTCTTTTGGTCATGGGTTCGAATCCCATCCGTAAATATACTTGCTTTTTCAGCCATGATTACATTACGATGTGATGGTAAATCCCATAATTCGTTTGCAGTTCTAGACTTAGTTGTGCACAATACAATAAGCAACAAAAAAGCGTTGATTAAATATTGTCGTTTTAAAAAATACGATATTACAACTTAAAATGTAGGTGTTTTAGTGAAAATATTAATTTATAAATTGTTATTTGAAAAATAAATACCGCAAATATTTTCACCTTCAGAATTGCATAAATATCCACGTCCCATTCATATATTTTAACCTTGGTTTCATCCATTCTGAGCATTTTGTCACTAAGGTAGTAAAGCTACCACTAATCTGAATAACTGATTTGTCTCTTATTTTTAATTAATTCGCATCTAATACTATGTTTTTAGGTATAATAATTGAAGGTGTAGATTAAGTTGAAAATATTAGCATCAACAATGTTTATACACACATGTATTTGTTGAATTGAAAATGATGCAAAAACAACTGATAAATAAGATGATTTTTCCTTGTACAGTAGTACCTCGGTTCTCGAACTAAATCCGTTCCAGAAGATCGTTCGAAAACAGAATCGATTTTTCCCATAAGAAATACTGTAAACTAAATTAATCCGTTATAGACTCCCAAAATTACGCATTATGAAGCATTTTAAATGAAAATATTACTTATTTATACGTGTATAATAATACCTACATGCATTAAGTCAACCACGAAAACTATAAACACAATAAAAAAAACAATAAATAAAAATTTAACTGCACTTTACCTGGGCTGAGGAGAGCTGATGGCGTAAGTGAAAGGTGGTGAGAAACGTTGAGAGTTGAAGGGTTATTATTTTTTGGAAGGGGAGTCACCTTCCATAAAAGCATCAGGTAACTCTCCTTCTGGGTTTTTTCTCTTTTCTGTCTCTTTGCATCTCTACAACCTGCTTGAAACTCACTGGACCTATTTCTCACTAAAAACTTGTCTAATGAGGTCTGTTTCTGCCTGAATTTTAAACTTTTTCTGAAGTAAGACATGGCATTTTCATTGAAAAGGTTTATGCTGCGCTTTGTCGGGGTGAAAATTGTCCACAAAACTTTGTAACTCTCCCCATTTTCCACACATTTCCTTGATTAGTGAACTAGAAAAAAACATCCTCTCTTCCCTTCTCTCCATCTGAAGACAATTTCTCAGTTGCCTTCTATTGCTGCTCCTTCTAAAGGTTTTAGAGTTCTTCCGTGGTGAGCTCAGTGTTGTGGTCTTTCACCAGCTCCTCCACATCATCACCACTCACATTCAAGCCCATACACTTGCCTAGTGAGACAATATCCTCGACAACAGGCTCAGCCTCAAAGCCTTCAAAGTCTCTATCTGCTATTGAGTCTGGCCACAATTTCTTCCAGGCTGAGTTCATGGTCCTCAAAGACCCTTCCCTCCAGGCTTTGGAGATAAAATATAAAAGGCAACATGGATAGATGTATACTATTTTAGTACGAAAGAGTCATTATTACACTTCACTCCATTGTCGTTATTGTGTGTTAGTATAATGACCCAGTGGTTAATGACACATATTATGACTATCACGTGGGAAATGGTTTACTATATTTTGCAGGCACAAATTGCAATGAGGTCAAGTTTTAATAGATGTATTAAGCAACCTATTTATTTCAACCATACCTTTCCTGAAAAAGAAGCATAAGCTCAGGGTATAAATTTATTATCAGATCTCATACAAGGAAAATCTTTGGATGATGCTAGAAAACAATGTTTAAAAGAAAGGGCTCAAGAGTTGACTTGATATGCCATACTGGTTGCTCTACCTAATGAAAGGAAGAGACGCAAAAGCTTGGCATTCAGAATTACTAAAACCAAGAGATAAAGAACATCGAGCGCTGATATTTTTGACAAGTGAATACGTCAGTGTACAATGTCTGAATTAAGTTTATTTTCTCTCCCTCCTACACAAAACGGTGATGTTTGTTTTTGTTTTGGAATTTCGCACAAAGCTACTCGAGGGCTATTTGCACTAGCCGTCCCTAATTTAGCAGTGTAAGACTAGAGGGAAGGCAGCTTGTCATCACCACCCACCGCCAACTCTTGGGCTACTCTTTTACTTAGTGACCATCACATTATAACGCCCCCACGGCAGAAAGAACGAGCATGTTTGGCGCGAAGGGGATACGAACTCGCGACCCTCGGATTACGAATCACACGCCTTAACCCACCTGGCCATGCCGGGCCCACAAACGGCGAGTGAAGCGCTTCAGCAGACAGAATATTATCTCTTTCATCAGTGACTGACAGTGAACTCATCGAAGTTTCTGTATTAGGATCGGGAGATGGATACATAGATCTGGCACAATCGTATCAACATGTGAAGACAACGGTTAATAGTGATGAGATGTTCATTAAAAAAAGATTAAGATAAGCCTGTTCCTGTCAGTCTTTTTCTCCACTTTATTTTGTCGCGTCGACATACACCTGAATTACAGACTCATTTCTTCGTCTCACAATCTCAATGTCTATAAGACCTAGATAAAACATTGCGGAGTTATAATGGAGAAACAAAAAAATCACTTGACTATTTTTTGTCATAGCGGTTAGTTTAGACAATCTCGACTTTAAAGAGAAGAAAGCGATGGAATCAAACACTGATACATAAAAACCTTAATTAGTCAAATGTCAACATGGTTGGCTGTTTACATTTGGACATTTTTTCTAAAACAACTTTTTGCCAAATAATGTTACTTTAGAACTATACCTACACCTACATTGATTTATTGTGTGTATCGCGCCTATAACAAGGTTAACAGGAAGGTGTACTGATAGATTTCAGGAGTTTGTTTTCTTTTCCCTATAATAGACAAAAAGAAACAAAATATATTTTTTCTTTTCTGAGGATAAGCTTTAAGTGCTGATAATTATGTAGTTAATATATTGGCTTCATAAGCTACACTAATAAAATAAAAAGTGCGATAGTTATCAAAAGTAATTTAACGCAACAAATAATTTCTAATGCATATATGTAAGTGTTGCCCTCTAGCGGGTATTTATTAAACATTGTATTCTTCAGCGTATGATAGCACTGATGGTGGTGTTAACAATCAATTTAATAGTTTGTTTGTTAGAATGTACGAGATAGTTATGCTGGAGGTATGTTTAATGTACTTTGAACTTAAGGTATTATATTATACATACTAAATGTTTATAATTGTGCGTAATTGATTTTAAATCAATTTATGGGTGGCATTTTGTATTATATGTAGTCATATTTTGTAAAAATAGTATGGCTATAAATATATTAATAAAAGTATAATTTTACTGACGGTAATGACCCTGAGTCATGTAGTCATATTTTGTAAAAGTATTATGGCTATAAACTAATTTATTATAATGGTACTGACTTAGTCATTCTTAATAACCTTTGTATGGCGTTATAACTACAGACTAAACTTGACAGTAGTATTTGTATCGCACGTGTACCAAGGGATATTGTTATTCATAGTATTGTTATTACATACACAACACTAGTTGAGTCATGTTGCGCTATCAGCCTGTTAAGCCTAGTAAACAATAGGACAACAATTTCAACAAGATGTTTTGTTCATATCAGACTGATATGTTGGATACTGTGTTTATAAACTGTATATTGATTGCATAAAATTATTTTATAACTGAAAAATAGGAACAATGGAATATGCTCCGTTCAAGTTCGCAATCATAGTTTCATATATCAATTCCTAGCGATTATTTACATATACTTCAGTATACTTGTTTTGGGGAAAGGTAATCTACAAAAATTCTATCCATTTGGAATTTAAAAATGTACTCTGGTTGCAACATTTGACCAGTGGAATGACATTGACAGTTTAAATGTTTTAGGTTACATTTCAAACACACACACACACGTACATATATACATATTTATAAAATAAATTTTAAATGATTCATTGAAGTGAATTTTTCTTTTGTAAAGTTCTGAGTACAGTAAGTTGTAACAAGAAAGAATGGCTCTGCAGAAATAATGAAGAACATGTATAATCTATGTTTTGTAATGTTTTCAATCCATCTTTAGCATTCTGTTCTTATACAGGATATAAAATATCAGAAACTAGTGTTGTCAAGAAGGTTTACATTGGAAATTACACTGTTTATGGAAGATATACACAATTCAAAATATGAAGTAAACTTGAACAAATATAGTATCTCAGAAATGTAAGAGTAAATTCAGAATATTTTGTATCTACAAAATTTGATGTCTGTGAAGTATGTAGTGACAACTGAGAAATCATATAAAGAAAAGTTTTTATTAGAAGTTTGAATATGTGTATGTGAATATCTGAGGTAGATGTGCTCATAGATATAAATTATATTTAGCTTTACTAATGCAAGTAGCCTTACAGTTCCCATACATACATGAGTAAACAGTCCATAAATGAAGTGAAATTGGAATGTGGTCTTGAGAGTAATAAAAAATTCTTAATTCAGTGTGAAGGTTTATAGGTGGCTATATGATAATTTGGGTTCAGTACCTCTATAGAAATTTAGCGTACTGTTTTTTAAGCACCAAGCTTTATTTGCTTGCATTGAAAGGTTATATTTCAATCTTATCTGTTTTCTTTCAAAGTTGTGTTGTGAATGTTAAAAAGAATTAATGAAATTTTCCCAAGTTATTTTAGCAGAGCAGGCATGAACAAATTTTAAATTTATTTTAATGTTTCTGAGTTGAAACAGAGCAAAACATAACTGTGTTTATTAATAGTAAGATTACCTGTGTTAAATTTAATTAGTCACTTTCTTTTAGAGAAAGATGTAGAATTTACTTGTACAGAAACTACTGAAAGATTTCCTATTTAAAATATTGTCAATCAACCACTTCAATTTTGACTTTTTTATATTATTACTATATAATAAAAGTTCTAATAAATGTTTAAGATTTTTATGCAATTTTGTTGTCATAGTATGTTGACAGTGTGAGAGCTGTAGTTGTAGTGGCTATAACTTCCTTGTTATAAATACAGTGAGACATTATGTAATATATTTGTAAGTTCCCTGAGTATAATTGAACTGTTATTTGTCTGTTGCTGAACTTTGGTTAATGAGTTAAAGAAAAATATTTTATTCTTTTGTTTATAGGTTGTGTTTTCATGACAACCACAGAAATGACATACGTTTTCTTATTAATGTGTGCACATGTGTACCCGAAGCAAGCTATTATGAAATAAGTGTATGATACTAGTTTCTACAAGGTATGCACATCTATATACAGGTCCAGAGAAAAACATTATTTTATACAGCTGCCTGAAAATTTTAAGTAAATTAATAGAACTTAAAGGACCTCAAGGTAAGTGTCTGAGTTTTGTTTAAAAGAAGATATGATAATTGATATTTAATGATGTGCTAATTAAATTGCTTTGATTGTTTTGCTAACATTAGTTAAAGATGTTTAAATAGAAACTCCTGACAAATATTATAGTAATATATGGAATATTATGGCTTTTATTTTTAAACATATGATTTAGTTTATTTTCATAAAAAGGGCTTTTTGTGTGTTAACCTAAAAAATTGTTACTGTAATATGTGAAGCATGAACTTTTGAAACAGAAAATTAAGTAATGTAAATTATTGAATTTATTTGCTATGATGTTAGAAAAATAGAGAAAACATGTTCAAACAACAATTATTTCATAAATGAAGTTTTTATGTGACAAATGTATGGTATTTATAAGATAAGTTATAAGAAAAAAAATGTATAACTATTAAACATAACAGTATAAAAGTAAATATATGAGAATTATGAAACTTTGGGAGAAAGAAATTGTATTAGGGTCATCCTGTGTCAAATCATCCAGATTTTGGAAAATTTTCCAGCTGACCCTCAGAATGCCTTAAATTTTTTTTATGATTTAGCTAAAAATAGCCCTACTTCAGGCAACAGTTTGACCATATCACCAGTTATTCAGCCTGTTCAGATTTTTACCATATATTCATACATCTCTGAATATGATCTACAAAAAAAAATCAGGATGGTGTTCAACCTACTTTTTGAGTTATAATTTTAAAAAAATCAAGGTTGTGAAAAATAATAAATTATGAAATGTTAAGTGTCTCTGATATGTACCATTGTGCAAAGGACCACATTCAGGGCATTCAGTTTTTTCTTGTCAATCAGGAATCAGTCCTGCAGAATTGTGTAAAGTTTGATCTACTTGAGCACTATGAAAAATGCAAAACTGTGGAAGGTATTAGGTCACATCATAGCTTTATTTCCCACTCTACCAACAAATTGTATATGAGAATCAGATGATGTGTACACAGTTGTAACTGTTGGTAGTAGCAGTGAAAGTGATGCTGCAGCAGCTCAAATAGGATCTAATGATAGCAATGACAATTATCAGTCAGGGAAATATGTGGCATGCATGTACAATCATGAATGTCTGATAAGTGTACCTATCGTGCAAGGCAGTAGTGCTCGCCACTATGTTCTAAGTCAAAGTGATCTCAACATAATCAAACTCAAATTTCAGAAATTTATTCAAGCTCTATGAACAAAGCAATGCTTATTTGATGTTGTTGAGGCTAATTTATCACCAAAGCAGTTTTTGAAACATTTCATTGTCACAATTATTGCAGTTTGGTGTGAATATAATCTTTCTCAGTTATCCCCTGTTGTAGCACTGTGCTTTTTGTGTGTGATTTACCTTTGTATTTATTATATTATGAATCTTAAACTCGGTCATATTTCCATAACTGTAATACATACACAATATATATGCCAATAAACTTGTTCAGAAATGATTTAATTCTTTCTTTTTTCTTACACCTTCATTATTTAACATTGTGAAAGGCTGGTTAGAATATTTCAGTGGGATTCATAAAATTCTGACAGGTATTTTTCAAAATTGTATGGATATATTTGCACACAGTAACACACATGAACTGAATCTTTAGCAGTTTTTCATTATATTGGTAGATGAGCACATGTGAATTTTTTCAAGGCATTCTTTGGGGGTCACCTGCAGCCTCCTGGATGATTTGACATGGAATGACCCATTATCACTTTTTATATTCAAATTAGCAAACTGTTATTGATACAGTAAAGAAATGCTTGATTAAGGGTGCTATAAATTTATGTTCTAATTTGTTAGAGATAGATAGATAATATGTCTAACCAGTTCCTATTATTTTAAGTAATTCTCTAATACACATTTATATTTCTTATTGAAATACATTTTATACAATACATTTCATTAAAATGTAAATTCTGTAAAATAGACTTCATATATATGAATACATTGTTCTTTATGCCGTTAGGAAGCTTTTGAAAAACCTGGTGGTGTGCATGCCGTGTGTGTACTAGAATTCATTCTCAATATGCTTTTTAAATTATATTATCCAGATGTATGGGGTTGAAGTGTAATATATTTATACAAGAAGAATGAATGAAATTTAACTTAAGTTTTAGTAACTGCAATAATTAAATGTCACAGTGAAATCTTATATGTTAATAAGTTATCAAATTTTGAAATTAATTTCTAGTATTATGCATACCATTTCTGAAATTTGTAATATAATCATTTTAATTATTATGCCTTCCCTTTTCTGTCTTAAATTTTTAAGAATGTTAAATGTCATAACATACTTTTTTTTATTTAGCCTAAGTATATTCTCTCTTCTTTGCAAAGCTCTGTGTCAATTAACCACATAGTTGGCATGGAGCATTTGTACTGCTGTTTTATATGAATCAGTTGTTATATAAGATATTACTTTCATTCTTCATGTATTTTCTATATACTAAGATAAATATATAAGCGATGAAATTTACACTAAAAGTGATATTAAACATCTGTAAAGACACTTTGATGTCATGAAGCTTCAACATCTTATCAGGAGATTATTTTGTTCATCTATTTTTTGTTTAGTCTTTAATTTTAAATAAAATACAAATTGCAACCATCTATGGTTCATTTAAGATTGCCAGTATTGAATGTGTGTGAATTGTATGGGTTTTTAATCTGTATGTAGGTTATGGAATTCCTTGTGTAGTACCAAGTTTTGTGAAAAATTACAATAAAACTAAAGAATTTTGATTATAACTCATTTATTTTGGGTCTCTATTCAGAATGTGTAGGAGTATTTCATCTAACTTTTCTGTTTTCCATAGAGTCACCTGCTTTACTTCTACTGTAAAAGAAATTACAATTTACCAACTTTTGTATTTTACAAGTTATTAACTGTTTATTAGTTGATTCAACACTCAACTTCATGTAGTTTGTGTGATTTTTCAATTTGTTTTAACAGATGAGGCATCATTGAAATTGTATTATTCCATTTCACTACTACAGAGGGGGTGCAAATGGATCTCCCTGTTCCTCCAAAAGGATCTTTCTCAAAACAAATGAAAAGTCTTTTGACCTCCATGGTTAAAAAAGTTAATGAATCAACTTCAACACCCATCTCTGCTGCTTACATAAATTCCAACAAATCCCAAGATCTGCCCAACTGACTCAGGGCAGGATCCATGGAGGTCATAGACCTCCCTCGAATAAAGACAATAAAGAAAAAAGACATGATCATAAACAGAAAGGTTCTCCACCCAATTTGCCTACACGTAAATAAAAATGGCCATCTCGATACAATGGAACTGTTAAGGTTTACATTCTCATCTGGACACTGTTTGCTTCCTACCATCCTGTATGTTTTTCTTTACAGCAAACATTTCTGAAACCTGCTGATACAGTCACCTTTCATTGGGTTTCTTTGTATAGAAATGATAGGCTGTGTGATGGATGAGTGCATGGAGGGGTGGCACTGTTGGTTGATTAGCATGTGCCCAACCTATCTTTGCCACTCGACACACCATTGGAGACCATAGTTATCCATGTTTCCTTGGATCATACCAACACTGTTTGTTCTCTTTACCTGTCACCTGGAGAGACATATGATCAATCAGACCTTGGTGCTCTCATGAAACAGTTGCTGTCTTACTCTTTAGTCCTGAGGGACATAAATGGGCATTATCCCCTTTGGGGAAGTGCTGTCATTGATAGGAAGGGTCACTCCATAGAGTGTATGCTCTCTGATCACAACCTTTCTCTTTTCAACACTGGTTCTTCTACTTATTTTCATGCACCTAGTCAGTCCTTTACTGCTATTCATCTCTCAATTTTCTCCCCTTTACTATTCTTCCATTTTTCATGGAGGGTTGACAGTAATTCACAAGGTAGTTATTATTTTCCTATAATTTTGAGAGAGACTGGTCCTCTTTCACTGCTCTCACAGAACTTGATCCTGCCATCATCTGTGAGCTGCCACCAGATGGCTGCATGGCAACAGTAATTGACTGTATTATACAAGCAGCTGCTCAATGTATTCTTAAAATCTTGACACATATCCTTGTCTGTGGTGGAAATTCTGCCTGCCACATGGCATGGAAGGCCCAAAAACAGGCCTGGGATACTTTTCGTAAGTATCCCACACTCTTGCACTGCATCACTTTCCAGCAGGCTCATGCATATGCTCAGTGGGCAAGACATCGAAGTCAGAATGAACCTTGGATTCTCCTTCTTTCTCTACCTTCTTAGCCATCAAGACTCAGGCAGAGCAATCACCTTGTTCCTTTTGAGCTGATTGTCTCTATGACTATAATTGTCCCTTTACACTGGTAGACGTCAAACTGGTCTTTCAACGATCTGGTAGTACATTGGTTGGGCCTGATGATGTACACTATGAAATGCTGCATCATCTATCTGTTTTTTCTCTTCCTATTCATCTGATTTTTTTCAACCAGATCTGGCAGGAGAATGTTTTTCCTTGTGTCTGGAATCCTAAGATTCCTTCAAACTACTGTCCAAGTGCTTTGAAGATCTGTTTCTGTAATACCTTAGAGAAGATGGTTGATGGTCATCTTGTTTGGTTCTTCGAATCAGACAACCTCCTCTTGCCCACTCAGTGTTGGTTCCAACTATAGCTCTCCACCGTGGACCACCTTATTCGACTTGAAATGTCAGTCAGAGAAGCCTTTCTGAAATGACAATGTCTTGTATCAATATTCTTTGACATTGAGAAGGCTTGTGATACAACATGGGAGGTATGGCATTTGCCAATTTTTATTAAGAATTTTTAGTGAACAGGAGATTCCAAGTTTGTGGGCTTTCGAGACTTTCCCAATCTTTTCTACAGGTACTTAGACTCCTTCAGGGCTATGTTCTGATTGTTTTTAACTGGATCTGACAGGAGAATGTTTTTTCAGATGCCTGACACCAGACTATTGTCTTGCCTTTCTCTAAGCCTGGGACGGATCCCAAGATTCCTTCAAACTACTATCCAGTTGCTTTGATGAGCTGTCTCTGTAAGACCTTAAAGAGGATAGTTAATGCTCCTCTCGTTTTGTTCCTCGAATCAAACGACCTTCTCTCACCCAACCAGTGTGGATTCCGATGACAGTGCTCCACCATGGACCACCTGATTCGACTTGAAACATCAATCAGAGAAGCCTTTCTTAAACAACATCTTGTATCAATATTCTTTGACATTGAGAAGGCTTATGATACAATATGAGTGGTATGGCATTTTGCGAGACCATATATATGGAGTAACGTGGCCATTTGCTCATGTTTATTAAAAAAATTTAATGGACAGGAGATTCCAAGTTCTGTTCTTTTCTACAGGAACTTGGAGTCCCTCAGAACTAGGTTTTGAGTGTCACACTTTTCAGTATAAAGATTAATGCCATCACCGAACAACTCTCTCTTACCATTGCAAACAGGCTCTATGTCGATGACATTCACATCTCATGTCAGTTGTCAAACATGAGGTATATTGAGCAGCAACTATAGACTGCCTTCAATCATTTACTGTAGTGGACCACAACAAATGGCTTTTATTTCTCTCTCTAAAACTGTGTGCATGCACTTTTGCTACCAATGGGGCATTCACTCTGATCCTGAACTCTGTCTCAGTGAAGTTGTGGTGCCTGTGGTCCCTGAGACAAAGTTTTTGGGCCTTATCTTTGACCATAAACTGACCTTTATACCACAAATCAAGCAGCTATGGGTCAAATGTACAATAGCACTGAACATCCTGTGTGTCCTTTCTTCCACCACTAAGGGAGCAGATCAATGTTCTATGCTAAAGATATATTGTGCTCTTATTCAATCGAATCTCAACTATGGATCACTGGTTTATGGCTCTGCCATGATCTTGGCTTTAAAGATGCTGGACCCTATTCATCATCAAGGATGATGATGACTTTGCATTGGGGCTTTCTGCACTTCCCTGATTCAGAGCTTGTATACAGAGTCTTCTGAATCTTCTTTGCACCTCCACTATTTGCAACTGTCTTTACTATATTTTTTGAAACTTTTTTCCTTACCAAAGTATTTCACCTGGGGTTATATTTTCTTTTCTTGGTGGGCAAACATACTTTTTCAGAATGTTTGCCATTGCTTCTTTTGGTCTTTGTATCCAGGTGCAGTTGGATGAATTGAGTCTGTCCTTGGATAACATTGCTGTATTCACTGGTCAGTCCATCCCACCATGGCTTGTTACAGTCCCCAATTATGATCTATCTTTAAGTCATCTGAGAATAGCAGACACTCCTGATTGGAAATAGTGTCTGTTCTGTACTGAACATCTTTCAAACCATCCTTCCATTCCTATTTATACAGATGGTTTGAAATCAGGTGACTGTGTGGGCTCTGCCATGGTTTGTTGTGGTTCAGTGGTTGTACGCAGAATCCCCTCTACAGCTTCTGTGTTCAGTGTTGAACTGTATGCCATTTCTCTTTCCCTGGATCACATAGAAGCTAAACAGTACTCAAACTGTACTATTTGTATTGACTCACTTAGTTCTCCCCTGGAATTGCTTCACATTAGTTCACATCCTGTTCTTGCCAATATTCAAAACCAACTGGCCCATTTCTCTTTTACATCTACTTCTATACAGTTTTTCTGGATACTGGGCCACGTTGGTATTTGTGGGAATGAGCTCACCGACACCACAGCTAAATCTATCTACTCTGGCACTATCGCTACTGTGCCTATTCTATACGTGGACTATGGTCCTGTATTCAATACTGTCGACTTGAAGTGAGCAGTGTGAAAACAAACTGTTCCAAATAAAACCTTCTATTGGACTTTGGCCATATTGTTTCCATAAGGATCAGAAAGAAGTTGTCCCAACTAGATGACTCATTGGTTACAGTTTTTTAACTGAAACTGATGCACTAACATGTAGTCTGTATAACACTCTGGTCACAATAAGCCACATTGTACTGTCTTGCCATCATTATGATTCTCAACAATGGCACCATTTTATTCATGATGTGTTCCAAGGTTGTGTCCATAATGTTAGACAGTAATGTTGGTGATGTTGACATTTGACCTTGCAAATATTTTTAAAAGCCTTCAATCTTTTTAATGCCATTTAACATTTTTAATTTATATACTAAAACTTTTTAATGTGCTTCCCTTTTAAGCATTAAAATCTATCAAGTTTGATTTAAAATTAGAAAATGGCCGTAACGTCAATTAACTCGAAACCAGGACTGGAAAGGCCAACTTCAGGTAACTAACACTGCTGTTTGGACTACCTGTTAGTCATTCTGGTGAGTTATTATTAAAATGTTATTACAAGTATTTTAAAACTTTCATTACTTTACTTTTTGAAAATGACCATAATGTAAAGTAACTTGGAACCAAGACTGGCAGGGCCAACTTCAGGTGACTGACAATGGTTTTTGTACTTACCTGTTAGTCTTCCTGGCAAGTTATGATAATTACAGTTATGCTACAGGAAGCCCTCTACAACTTGTATTACTGAAGTTTTTTCTTAATGCTGTAAACTAGATGTAAGCATTGGTTTTAATGCTATTTATGTTTTAAACTTTGTTTTGTTTTACCTTAACTTTCTTTTATGAATTTTACTAAATTTACTTTAATTTTAACTTTTTACCGGATGTTTGGCACAGATAGCCTTGTTGCTTTATGCCATGAAACACCAAATCAACTAACCAACCAACTTTTTTCATGGTTATGTTATGACATCTTGAACTAAAATTTTTCAGAAGCAGAAATCATTCTACAAATGTAAATGTTGTGGGAATGTTCTCAATGGTTCAAAAGAGACATACAATTTACCCATTTTCTTTATGCTATGCTTTTAAAAATTAATCAGATTAAAGACATTTTAATATTTTATGGTTTTATGTTTGAATACTCTAAGAAGCAGTTTTAAGAAGTAAGAATGCATACAAGTATGTGAATTTAAATATTTGTAGGTATGTAATTGTTATCTCTATGAAGACCAATGTGTGAACTTGGTATACTTTGGTTTAAAAACTTTTGATAAGGCACTAAATAAAAAATTGGCCAGAAACATTACATTAGTAGAGGCTGTGGAAGGACTAGTTAATTTGATTGTAAGGTAGTTGAAACTAAACCTTTGTTAATAGAGTCCAATTGCACTGATTCCTGCCCCTAATAGAATGCCTCAGAGGTTTGAACTTAGACCTTTGCGTTTTTGTATTTACATTAATAGTATTGTTATTGGCACAATTAAGATTTTCTGAATTTTTATAGGTAAATTGAAGATGTTGAGGTACTATAAAATGACTTTGATTAACTGGCAAGTTGTTTAGATAATGCATTTGAGTTATTATAATTTGAATTGCACATTTAATACAGATGTGAAACTGTTCAGTAGCATATCTGATAGAAAAAATCTTCAAGTAGTGCTGGGTAAGTCAATCTATCCATTGCAGCTAATAAAATTTTAGATTCTATTTAAAGATATACTGATCACAACTCAGAACAGGTAATTCTTTCTTTACAAGTCACAAGTTAAGCCTTATTTTGAATACTCTACAGTTTTATTCTTAGTTTGGAATTTTGACTCTTAAGAAAGGTTCAGATCAAGGCTATTAGAATGATTCCTAGGATGGAGGGTTTTCTCATAGATATAGGTAACAATCTCTTATTTTATCTCTAAAAAGAAGGGTAAGGGATGACTTTACTAAAGCTGATGATATTGACTGGATATAAATAGAATAAAGGCTCTTAATTTGTGTGTTTTTTTTCTTTTTGATTTCTGAAAGTAAAAAGGCAAGAAGACATACATTTAAAATTTGTAAGAGAGGTTAGTCTCCATTTGAGACTTATCTTTCTAATAAGTGATTGGCTTATGGAATGAATTTAATAAAATCAAATTACATTGATTTGGAGGAAAACTATCAAGAAGAGTACATTTTCTTCTGTAAAGTTGTATTTCCTGATGGATTGTGTTTTTATTAATCCATTCATTATGCTTACTTTCATTGTTTGGAACTAAAATAATATGGATTTACCATGCATTCCCAATTGGGAAAGTCAAGTGAAAAAATTAAATTCCTCAAGCAAGGTTAAATTCATCAGTAATGTGAAAATGTAATATTTCAGTCACTGTAAATAAGGAATTAAACTTTTTACTTTCCTCACAGTTGAATTTATATGTAGTGATGACCTTGAAAAACCAAATGGTCCCTTGCATGTGCTGTTTTAAAATATTTTATTTTAATTCTTCATATTTTTTAAGATGCATGCTATTCCATAACAGATTTTTGTGTCCATTTGAAACAGTTATGAACATTGTCTAGTAGCAGAAGTTATTTAGTAGACAATGCATGCTGATAGTGAAAGTAATGTCAATGTGTAGATGTGTTTGTATTTATGTGCCTCTTTGTGAATCTAAATGTTCAATAATAGTTCTTTCCATGATAACAGATATAATTAAGACAGTTTCAACTGTTATCCTCACCTCGTTAACTTTAATTTTGAATGACTGTATTATCACAGCTTTTGTTTTTATATTTTCTTGTAGAAATAGAATGAATTCTGATAACTAAATTGATGGGAGTATATTTAATTCTGAAAATTAAATTATAAGAGGTAATGTCACACAATTTAGATTGTTCTAGCCTGGGTGTAATGAAGTAAGCTTACTGAGTTCTACATAGGGAATTAGTAATATTGTGCTGATCACACTAACAGGAGCATAATTTATTTTATTAATAGCTATGAGTTACTGCAAGGTTGCATAATTCTGTTTATGTAAGATTTTTAAAGTAATTTGCAAACCAAATTATGTATGGAGTGATATAATATGATTTCACAATGTACAACTTAAAAAAAGAAAAAAGAAAATTGACTCCGCTTTTCCAATAACATATCTTCAAATTGAAATTGATTTAACTCAAACATTCTTCTTTTCTATTACTTTATGAACTTGCCAGTAAGCTCTCTAACCATTAATAATCAAGCTGTGAAATATTTTAACAGTGAACACTTAATTTGAAGGTTATGTTGAAGTACTTTTATCATTTAGCATCATTATGATTTCATCTTTTTTATAGCCACTCCCCCTTCATGTTGAACTATCAAAAACTATAAGCATCTATTACATACTTGTTTCAAATTTTCAGCAGTACATACTAAAGTAAAGCTATTACACATTTTATAATCTGTTTTCAAAATTTCATGAGGCTTAATGTGCATTTTGATGATATCCAGAGTTTAATTACTTTTGTTTCAAAGACCATTAACTGGAAATTAATGAAAATTTGTGTATGCTGGAATTGGTGTTACAAATAACAAGGAAAAACATTAACATATTTCTTACAATGGCAAGATTTTCTATGCCATGAAGTCTTCCAGCTTCTATCAAGGGACCTAAGCAATAAAAATGTGACTTACATTTGAAAACCCCTGAATTAGTTAACCATTTTGTTCAAATGCTTATTTGTGTAAGATTATCAGAGTAAGAATAGCTTGAAGAAAAAGGTTTATAACTTCTGGTTCCTGGACTGTAATCCCTTTCAGGGAATCTGAATGATAATAATTTGTTGAAAATAAGGTTTTGTGTAAGGAAATTTCTAAGCTGAAAGAGTGGGAAAGAAAAGTTTAGTAAATGCCTTATCTATATTATAAAAATGGTGTTCTACAGATATCATTATATTTTTTAATTTGGTGGAAAGAGTCTTTTCATAAAAATAAAATTAAAAAGCATTTATTATCTTTTGATGTGTTTCAAAAAATATTTGTGTGCCTTGATTATATTAAATAATTATACTGTGTCCCAGTAACTGCTTTGAAGTTTGAGTTCATGACCCAAATACAGGTAAAAGGTCACTAAATCAGATGTTGTTAAAGTGTGAATTTAATGTTTGAAGAAAATGTTCACAAATTATACTAAATTTATTTTTGTATTTTGGGGAAAAGGTAACTGGTTTAAAGTCTGTGTATATGAATTTCTTAACGGATTTACAAATAAAAATATTTTAGTGTCAAGTGCACTTTAATGTTTACTTACAAATTCATGATTTATTGTAGTAGATTGATGCAAGACGTTTAGAAATAATGGTATTCTCAGATATAACATTCAAGTTAATTGGAGTGCTTATCTTTTGTCTTATGAGTTCATATTTTCCTTTTGTAAGACTTTGTTAAAGAATAAACAAGTCCGTATAAGAATTTTACAAAGATACGGGAATAGAAAATGTATGTATTCTTTGGATCTCGCTCAACGTCACCGTAATCTGTGTTATATACACGTAAAACTTAGCACATGTATGCTTGTGTATACACTACACTCATCGAGTTGATTAATCGATATTCTTGGTGTAGGTAGAGATGTTGGCCTCTAGTTGGTAATAAATTCAAACCTCAAACAACTTTATGTTAATAACAGAAGTAAGCTCTTACTTTAAACATAATTTTATGAGCATGTGTGCACAGCACGTATCTAAACTAACATTGAGAGAGGAAATAATTGTTGAGACCTTTCATATTTACTTTGCTTATTTGTGCTTAAATTCATGTCAGAAACAGGTACTCATTATGTATGCGTATTGATTTTGCAGAAAAATGTTTTTGTTTACTAGTTAGTATTATAAAATTGAATATTTTCTCGCCTTAAATATTGTACTTTTGTGTTTTGTATTTCGTGATATGAATGATATGTTGCTACGGGAAACTACAAGTCTAACTAATAGACGCAAGTTCAGTTTACCGTAAGTTATAAGAGTTGTAGAAATATATATATAGTTACAGTTAATTTCAGTAAACTTTATTTGAAGCTTGATCAGTGATGATGAGAAAACCCACTTGAAGAGAAATATATGTAAAAACAGCTGGTTTGGGTTGAGAAAATTGTTTATGTAGAGAAGCGAACAACGTTTCGACCTTCTTGTTCGTTGTTCGCTTTTCTACGTAAACAGTTTTCTCAACCCAAACTAGCCAGTTTTTACTTATTTGTATGAAGCTCATTGTATGCTGTGTAAATTGATAGTTTTGCTATATGATGAAAAGCATCTCATAAACGTTTATTCTTTATTGTTCCTCGATTAATTTTGTATACAATAAAAATGTGGTTTATTTTTATCGCCATTTTATAGACACAATTACTTATTTTTGCAAAGAATAGGATGCTCCATAATTTGAACAAAATTTATTAGTTATTGCCTTGACCAGTTTATAAAAAGAAGATTCATAAAGTTTTCAATCATTACGCAATTTACGAGGAACAATTAATTGCGTTGTATTCAGCCGAAATTTTCAAAATTAAAATTTGTTACTGTTCTTGGGATCTAACGTGGCCTATGTTTATGGCCGTTGGGTAAATCCGAGAGTCCATGGTTCACATCCTATTGCCACAGAATCGCATTCCGCATTTTGGGAAATATGAGTGCATTATACAAGTAAAGATGTGTATTTTTGAATAGCTGGATTCCCTCTGTCTCATCTCTCGGTTCAAAATGAAGGAGTCCGGCAAGGCCAGGTGATTAAAGCACTCCACTCGTAATCCAAGGGTAGCGGGTTCGAAACCCAGTCACACCAAACATGCTCGCACTTTCAGCCGTGGGGGCATTATAATGTGACTGTCAATCCCAGTATTCGTTGGTAAAAGAGTACGCCAAAAGATGGCAGTGAGTGGTGATGAATAGCTGCCTTCCCTTAAGTCTTACATGGCTAAATTAGGGACGGGTAGTGCAGATAGCCCTCGTGTAGCTTTGTGCGAAATTCAAAATAAACAAACAATATTTTTTTACAAAAATTAAAAACAGGATACAAATACAGCGAATGATTTTGTTTTTAATTAGGCATTTATAATAGGGAAATTATATCGTGCTAATATAATCACTGGTTTACAAATAATTTTTGTTACGTTATTAATACTTGCAAATATCCAAGAAATGCTTCCACATATTACAACTTGAATACATATGCTACAATATTGACCATAAATACCGACTTCTTGATGACGAGAAACCAACTTGAAATGAAAGGATAACTTGAAGATGACCTAGAAAGGTCGAAACGTTGTTCTTTGCTCATCAATAAAAGTGTTGATACCCGACGTTCTGAATACCTAATTACCGACTTGTTTTTATACCTTTCGTTGTCGGTGCCGTTCACACACTCTAAGCGTCTTATGTGTTTGTTGCAAAAGAAACTGTCAAGAACTGACAAAAAAAAATAGAGGCGGTCAGTTATTTTCTGTATTTAATATGCATACAAACAGTATTAAGTAGGACTGATCCCAGTATTACATATTGTTTTTCTTGACACTTTTTGTTTGAGTGGTATATTATTAGGAACCATGTAATCAACAAATTGATAAACTGAGAAGCAATTTTGGTGCACAAAAAATTAAACAAATGTGTTTTTTGAAAAACCGGTCCATAGACGTTGTCGTTAATTTTAGAAACACTTTTTACAATAATAATAGTAACCCGTTGATTTGATGGAAGTATAACGTGTCTGGTTTTCCCATTAATGATTTTACCTTTAAAGAATTAATAATATGCAAGGTTAAGAATATTTTTGTTGTCGAGTAATAACTGCGTAAATTACACGAGACAAAAGGATTAGGTTATACTGCAGAGTGTTTGTTTTCTTTATTTGCCTTGTGTACAAAATGGAAGAAATTGGTGAAGACATGTTTGAATGCATATAAATAAACTGATTGTATTTGTCTTAGATTAGAATTTGTATATCTACAAGGGCTTGTACAGTATGATACTAACAAAGGGGTCTACGCACTTTAGTGTGGTTGTGTGGATACGCATACCTGCCTGTGGAATAATGTAAAAAGTTTGTTTTCTTTTTAGATCTGCATGATAGTGAAAAAGTATGAATGAAAGAAGATACAACAGAACTGCATGTAAAGCTATAAGATTACATAATTTCCACAGTATGCTTGTACATAAGTAATATTCTTTGTTAGATTTGCTTCTTTCATGGTCGGGCTTGGCTTGGCATGGTTCTGAATCCGACGGTTCCCTGTTTCACACCCTCGTTGCCAGAAAAACGCACTCCGTACTTTGGGGTCTTAGTAGTGTTATCAGAATAACTTTCATATTTCACCATTTAGTCAGGCCCAGTATGGCCAGGTGGATAAGGCACGCGACTCGAATCCCCGTCACACTAAACATGCTCGCCCTTTCAGCCATGGGGACGTTATAATGTGACGTTCAGTCACACTATTCGTTAGTAAAAGAGTAGCCCAAGAGTTGGCGGAGGGCGGTGATGACTAGCTGCCTTCCCTCTACTCTTACATTACTAAATGAGGGACGTCTAGCTCAGATATCCTTCTTGTAGCTTTTCGCGAAATTCAAAAAAAATAATTTAATTAATCAGCAGATCACAAACTACAAAGACACGATCCTAACGAAAGAAATATCCATACATGAACTTCTTTAAGCAATAAAAAACACAAAACACAAAGCTCCGGGTGAAGATGAGATACAAGCCATCCTTCTAAAAAGGGCACTCTGAAATTGTTTTACCACCTAAAAACACTTTTTAACTTATCTCTATCCGCAGGATACATACATATATTAATGTCCCATAAGGAAGGAAATCCAGCAAATAAACCTAATAGCTACCAACCAATCAGTTTGACCAGCTGTGTAGGCAAAATTCTTGAAAGAATAATCAGACTCTCCATATTCTTGGAGATAATATCAAAATTACCAGAAAAACAAAATTGATTCAGAAAATTTAGACAAACAACTGTCCACTTAATCAGACTAACCGAAGAAATAATAGATAGCTTTAACAAAAAAATGCACTATCGCCTGCTTTTTTGACATGTAGAAAGCATTTGACACTATGGCACAATGGTATACGGTTTTGTATGAATGAAATGGGACTACCGCGTGAAATTATTCGCTGGTTATCTAACTTTTTGGAAAATAGAAAATGTAGAAAATACTTTTTCTGAATACTTTACTTCAGAAGCTGGTGTCCCTCAGGGAGGGGTGGTTAGCTGTATACTCTTCATCATGTATGTAAACAATATGCCATTGAAGGATCCTAATCATGAATTCTCCTCACAGTTCGCTGATGATATGGCAGTAGTACCACAACACCAACAATAGCAGCTACAAACATGCAACTGTTACTAAATAGAATAAGCGAATACTCTTAGAAATACAGCAAAAACACAACTTGTCTTTACAAAATTGACAATATACAAAAAAACTACAACCTGAAATATATACGAATGGATCACTACTTCAGACTGCCACATCGGCAAAATTTTTGGTCTAACTTATGATTCAAAATTAACGTGGATTAACCACGTGAACGAAATTAAAAGTAAAGTTTGGCGAAGAACCAACTATGCTGGGAGTCTAACTGGCAAGAATAGCGGAGCATCAATAGATATCATGCTAAAAATTTACAAAACATACATTATACCAGTTATCGACAATGCAACTCCAGCAGGGATAACTGTAAGTGACAAAATAGTTAAAACCAAGCTAAAAACAATTCAAAACACACTCCTCACAACAGCATATAGAGTTTCCAGAGCAAAATCATATCAATTTATACATAAATATTCAAACATACCAACCATACTACATAATACAATAATGTGCGTTGATAAGAATTGGATGAAAAATGAATTGTTATGCGAGCTAGACAGGTACGTCATACATGATGATTATAGTCTTCAGCACTTCCCCCGATCAACATATAGTTTAAACATAAAAATAAATAAATGAAAAAATAATAAAGATATAAATAAAAAGTTATATATATATATTTAAAAAGGGCCACCATCAAATTAGAAATCTTATTAATAGGGCAAAAGAATATCTATATATGTTTACGAGTACATGGACATTGTCCTGAAAAGGGTCGGAATAATTCAGCTCACTCTGATCCAAAAAGCAGTAACTAACACCATCAAACACCCCATGACTACACAAGTTAAGTAAGGAGGAAGAGGTCAAAGAGTACCTGACCCTCCAGGATACGTACATATACCCAAATCCGAGAGAGAGAGAGCAGTGTATGCTGTTTACTACCCGCCTTCCATTTAGTTTGTCTGTTAAAAATTGTGGTGGTTCTGCACAGATAGCCGTTGTGTATCTTTATGCGAGAATTATTTTAAAATAAACTTCAAATTTAAATTGTGAAATTGTCCTGACGTCAGCACATAATGTATTTTAATTTGTTTTTATGAACATTCAATTTTTGCAAGATATATTAGGAAGTTTGAAGATTGTCCCCAAACTGAAAATTAAAAGCTTCGAAAATTTATCTTTGAATGTGTTGTTATAGTGTTTCGGACGCTGTCAGGTGTATGTTTGTTACAAAATGGGTCACATAGAAAAAACGTTTGGGAAACGGTCTATCAGTTTAAAACAAGGGGTAGTTGACCACAAAAAACGTGTAACATACAAATATTGCCGTGAATAATGTATATTACTATTTTATCTTGTAATATACTTCGAATTGTGTGATTTGTAATATTTTTTGTCTGTCTAAAAAAACATGCTGTATAACACCCATAACAAGACTTCATGTGAAAGTTTAGGGTGCAGAAAACATAAGTAATTACTAATAAAAAGACTGTGCTCAAGTTTATAATTTTCGCTATCTGTCAAAATCTGAGATTCTGCGCACGACAGTATTTAATAATTTTAACCTAATTTTCAAGTACTTTTATTATTCGCATATTTAAATGAAACGTTTGACAGCGCGTATCAGTGTGATATTACTTAGCTGGATCAGAATAATGCATAGAGTGAACAGCCAAATACGTTTAAAAGACAATATTAAATTGTTAGCGAATGTTATAAAACATATTGCGTCATTCTTGTTACTGTATGGAACGGTAGATGAATAAAGCTAACTGTAACATGATTATGTTTCAACGTTTTCAATAACATTTTGTATTTTATTTATTGTGTTATTATTATTACCAATTTTAATTGAGTGTGTGCTTTTCGTTTTGTGTATGCGTGTATATTTAATACAACCCTAAATTCTGATGAAAGTTTCGAGTTCCCACAAACCTTGTAAAGTCGGAAAAATTGTGCTCGTCCTTTTTTTCCGTTCCACCCTCACCAGAACCTGCACACACTTTTGAGCTATGCTACATAATAGCACGAATTATTTGTAGTATTTTAACTGTTCTTGTTTTGAGAGGGAAAATTGACAATATCTTCAAAGATGGAAAGCACGATGCAGTTATGACGCCTTGACATATTTTTAATATATTCAGTGTTTCAAATAAGTAATAAAATAACAGCTTTTGTGAACATATTGCATTTCGTTTAATATGCAAACTCACATAAACGTAGAACTTTTATTTTTCAGATTTAGGTTTTTAATGCGAAGGAATGAATGGTATTAACCGATAATATTGCATAGAGCAATTGGCAAAATCATGGTGTCATTTCAAAACACTTATTTTAAGAACTCCTAGAAAATATGTGTCCTTCATATTAATATACCATATTCCATTCTAACCAAGGTTTTTGTCCAGTACCAGGGCTCATCATGGTGGCTGGGATATTTAGTATCCCATTTAGTATATCATTAGTTTTCTTGACAACACTGCTAGGGTGTGCAGCAGATTAAGCAAATGAATTGTATTTACAAATTTGATTTGAGTTATTTACAACTCATAATTTTATGGTAAGAATCAAAAACACAACGTTATTGTTATTAATTATTATTTCAACACAAAGTATTTATTTTTAGTGACTACAGTAAAATAGTAAATTGACAAAAATGTTTTATAAGAATAATACAGTGGTTTATTTTGAGGAATATACTACTTGTTACAACAAAATATTACTTTGTCTTCTTCAGAGAATAAAGTGCATAGGTAATTCTAAGAACCCATGAGGGAAAGCAAAGGAAAATATAACATGTCAACCAATGCTACATCTGCCATATCCAAATCTGATGAGGTTTTTGTGCTCTAAATTTCTGTACCTTCTTGCTTAAGTAGCATAGGGTTTGGCTCTTAAATATCATTGTATGGAGACAAAACGTTAACTGTTCAGAACTCCTGTACATTTTGAAAGGGCAGGCAAGTGACATCAAGCCAGTGGACTGTTAGAAATGGCTGCCGTTCTTGAAGTTGGTATGCACTGGTTAACAAGATTAACAGATACTTTTGTGGAAATGCTTCACTGGCATAGAACCTAATGGTGATCAATGATACTTGTAACTGATAAGTAAGTATATCTGTTGTTTCCACCTTCTAGTAACAGGGTGTTGTGAAATATTGTTTTCATCTTCCATGTGATGATCTGTCAATCTACCCAGTGTGTATGCTCTAACGTTGCACACAAATAGATTCCAATTAATCTTATTTTTTACCTCACACTTAATTCTTCATACACCAAGCTATCTTCAACATTAATAAAAATTCTGTAATTGTGCTTAAAATTCAATATAAGAGTAACTCTGAACTATTTTATGCCTATAACTGAACATATGATAACACTGTTTGCATTAACAAAATACATATACTGTGTACTTTAAGCTAAAACATGATGACTATATAAAACATACAGTTGGTAACTGAAATGTACTTTACACTATATTAATACTTATAACTTGCATATGTTAACCTTATAATTATAATCATCTGGTAAATAAGTAGCTATTAATAGTTTTAAGAATCTTACCAATGACTTTCAGGTCATCAATAAACATTGTTTTAATTAGCTTGATTATTTTACACATTAGTAGAGCTTAGAAGTGCCAAAAACAGGCATTCCTTTTGCCAGTAAAGGAGTCCTAATGTATTGTATTTATTAGAGTACAGTCCAGTTAGTGATGCCATTCCTAATCCTGAAACATTGTTTACAGGAAATCGTGGCTCAAAACAACCATTTTTCTTATATTATAGTCTCTTCAAAGATTCATTGAAAAAAACTGTTATAAAATTTATACATGTACACTTTGCCATTTATATATAAATATCACAGTCATAATCATGAGTATTTAAAGGAAAGGGGTGTGGTGTGTACTGAATATAATGGTAATAATACTAAATGAGGGTACGTAATAAAATTATTACATTTATAATTCTAAACTTTTAGAGCCTCATAATTTTAATCTGTTTATCTGTGAAATTTCAAACTTTGCAAAAAATATTTATCACAGAATTAATTAATCCTTGTTTTGAATGCCATATAAAATGTGTATTATTGTGTAATTCAATTCAAGATTGGACACTTTTACTAATTGCAATAGTAACTTTACAAACAAAATATTTTTTTACATAAACAATTACTAAAGCTAATCTGATTCACTGCTATAGATGTGTAGGTAGGTGTTGAAGAAATTGGAAGACTTCAAGCGAGGAAATCGTAAAGGAAACAACATAAAGCAAACTTAATTTCTTTCTTACAAAGTCAAAATTTGCTAATGAGTAATTTAACTCCTCTACTAATAAAACAAGAATAAAATATACTAAAAACACTAAAATTAGTATGTGTTCTTAAAATAGTAGTAGTAAATTAATCATGATGTATTTTTTTGAAGAGAACATTAATAATCAATTATTCATACAATAACCATTACTATGTAGTTAAACCTGGGTAGGTGAACAATAAATTGGCTTATGAAACACTGGTTCCCAAAATATTCTCAATATTCTTCATATATGAGGGTCAGGCATAGCTTAAACATTAACAGACTAAAATGTGAATCTTAGGGTTCATGACTTATGACCCTTTGCCAAAAAATGCCCTAAATAATTTTAGGGCTGTAGATGTATTATGAGAGTTACAGTCACATTCACTGGCAGTATTAGACAAATGCAACCCATGAAATTGTTTTTGTTTCCTGCTGTTCCAGCTCAACTAATTTCTGTATTTGAATAATCCTGGCAACAAATTCAAATCAACCTTTTTTTCTTATAAACAACACACTTATCAAGATTTCTTCAACATTTTTCTGCTCATCCCAAAGCATGGGTTTATAGCTGATAAAATACTATCATCACCTGCAAATATGATTATCTTTATTTTGTTTCTCACATGATTTTCTTTATTCATTGGTTTTATTACTACAACTAATTCCAATTCTTGATTTCTGTATATGTGAGCTTGTTTTTTGTTATTAATTTAACAAAATGAAATATTAGGTTGGAAGGAAAGTACTGTCATTTATAAAAAGGACAAAAACCATTCTTCAGTTACAAATTTAATCAGGATAATATTTGCTGTCATTTTGTATGACATAATTACATCTTTTATGTAAGTTATAGATTCAAAAAACAATCTTAAGTCAGTTTTGATTTCCTTGTTATTTGCATACCTTTTTCCATCTAAGTAATGCTGTAAGGATCTGAAAAGATGAAAATCAGATGGAGCAAATCTAACAAATAGGTTGAATGAGACACAATTTCCCATTCCAAGGCTTGTAGTTTCCTCGGGTCATTTTTGCAGTGTCATACAAAATCATTGTGCCTTTCTGATTGAGTAATGCACATTTTTTTCTTATCAGTGCTTGGTGTAAGCACTCCAACTGATGGCAATATCTTTCAGCCATGATTGTTTGATTTGTATTCAAAATTTCTTGATAGACAACACCTCCCAAATCCCACCAGACAGAAAGCAAAACCTTTTTTGGACATAAGCCAATCTTTAATGTTGGAACAGGTATCTAATAGGAATTCAACAATCATACCTTATACTGAATGTGCTCATAAAGAACCAACTTTTTATCACCAGTAATGATTTTTTTCCAGAAATTGTTGATTAGCATGTCTTATTCTCAAATATGAACAAATGGTGACTCTGTTGGCATATTGATTATCTGTTAAGTCGTGGAACTCATTGTCCAAGTTTCAAAACTTCCAAGCTCATGGAGGTGGGTAATGATTGTTGTTCAGAGCTGTTGAGCCATTTCTCATGTGGTCAACTTTGGATTTGCCCTAACTGTGCCTTGTAAGACATCTTTATCAATTGATCTTGGCCATTCAGGATGTGGAAAATCGGTGAAATAAAATTCTCCTGAGCAGAACTTTGTGAACCATTGTTGACATATCCTGATGTTCAATACATTTTTTTTATAAACTATACATATGTTTCTTGTAGCCTCTGAGGCTTTCTTACCTTTTTTAAAATTCATTTAGCATACAATATCATATGTCTGCTTTGTTTGTACTCATTTCTCAGGTCTCTATAGGTTAAAAGTTTGTTCCAAATGTCTATCAATTATTCTGAAATAAAACTAAGGTTTATTAATGCATTGACATTGAAAAAAAGACAAACTTGCAAGTTCTTTTCTTCAAAATCACTGAGAACATTTTTTTTTTATTTTCAACCCAATACATTAAATTGTCAGCACTTATCAGGATGTATGTTATCTTATTGGATAATCATAGTCAGAACAGTGGGAATAGAGGCTCCATAATAGAGCTTCGTGTGGGGCCATTGAGGAACAGAAACTGCCTGTTGTGCAATTCCACCACTCAACTAAAGTGTTCCTAGAGTTGTTGATGGATGTTTTCTCTCTGATCTATCAGCTTAAAATTAGGAGCGGCTAGCAAATATCCAAAATAAAAAACATTGTTTGTAACAATGTTATCATTATCAGTTTGGTTTTTAAAATAAAAGCCAGCTAGGCTTATAAAAGAAAACAGGAGCACTTCATAGAGATGATGTTGAACTGAATATATTTCAGAATTATGTATAAGATAAGAAATTTATCCATGTGGTTAATTAATTTTTCTCATGATCTGTAAAAAAAACCTTTATAATAAGCTGGAAATTATTTTCACTGAAAATCTCGTATTCTTTCCCATGCTTCTCTTTGGACAACAACAAAGTTTATTGCAGCTGTCAAGTTGGACAACAAATTTGACTGATCACTCATTTTATGATTAATATTTTAAATTATAAAGGAAAGAACAGTGATTTAATTATTCAGGCTTTAGTTTCAGTTAATAACTCTAGACTTTTTTCTTTTAACTGTTTCACAGGTGGTGTAAGTAATATGTGAAAGTTACTAAATGTATTTGCTTTCATTATTATCTATACATTTCAAATTAAATAAAGGATACTTATGATATGAAACATTTTAATATAGATATGAATGCTGCTAAAAATCAGTTTCCTGTTTTTTTGGTATGTTTTTTTAAGAATTACAAGTTGTAAGAAATTATAATTTTTTCACTTAATTTCACTTATGACTTACCTTGATTATATTTTATGTATTTTATTTATAATATTGTTTCAAAAAAGTAACACTTTATACATGGCTTTGCTACAGGACTCTCCTTAGACACTGGACTACTAATTATGTACTTTGTTGGCTTCAAAGTAGCTTCTCATATTTCACTTTTTATGCCACATGTATCTGTTACTAAATGTCCTTCAAAAGCAAATTTACATATAGAAGGGGTAAACTGAATAAGCTTGTTTTATGCCATTATTACCTTAATGCAGGATGTCATCAGTCATGTAGCTTAAAATTTTACAAGGGTTTTTGTAGGCAAGCAAGAATAGCACAGGTGGTCATATTTTGTAATGACTGGTTAAGTACAAGTACATACTGAGTTTCAGTCTCTTAAATTATTAAATATTTCAAGGATGATGAAACACTGTTAATAAAATATGTTACTGTATCAGTAAACAGCTGAAGTCATTTCAAGCATTCAAAGGCACAGGAACATTACAATGATTGTCATTTATGCTTCTGTATGTGCATTTGATAACATTTATGAATAAAAGAATTGTTCTATATCTCAGCTTCATTGAATCGGGGATAGAGCTATTAACACATCAGCAACACATAAGAATATCATCATGTTATTTTCCTAGGGCAACAAGCATTACTTATGTGACAGGTCATCCCCATCAGAAAATAATGGAGGTCATAACCTTGAGACATCACCTGACCTTCCATTGGAATATACTACTGTGTATTTTCATACATGCCTTTTGGTAAAACAGATAATCCATTTCTTTAATCTGTCAATTAACAACAAGCTTTCATAAATAAACACAATCTTACAGCTGTCTATCCCATGGGCAAACAGTGTTACGTGACACATATCAGCAGATAGCTGAGTAAAAGTAACTTTACTTTGACCAAGTGTTATTTGAAAACTACTCATATCTCAAATAACAAGTCTGAAAAATTTTACACAAACAAAGGGAAGAACAAGTATGATATACTGTACAGTTTTAAAGGTATGAAATAACTTTATTAATTACAAATTTGATTATATAACAGTTCTTAAATCCTACTTATCACTTTTGAAGCTCCATTGTTTTCAAACAAAGATATCTCTCAATCAACTCATAAGTTTACTCTTTGTTTTAAAACTGCTCTAATTATGATATCAATTAATGAAACTTAAGCCTGTTGCACTAACTTGTTATTTTATAAAAAAAGAAATTGGGCATATAATTTATAGAGTTATGATCTGAAGAACTCTTACATTTTTATGGGCTTAATTTAATATTTTCTAGCTTACTTGTGGTAAAATTAAATGTATTTGGGCTTGAACCAGCAAAAAGCCTGAACTGAAAATAAAGTACATGAAGAAGCTACATTGACATAAAATTTAGACTTGTTCATGTAGTTGCCTTTCATACTAGTTTCTAAACCATGATGTGTGAACCAGGGATATCAGAAAGCGACCATGTGTTTATCTGAAAAAAAATTGCATGATTATAAAGATAATCAGTAAATGCTGTATTGCAAAAGAAAAGTTATCATTTATCATCATGACTATATAAAGTTTACCAAAATAATAAATTAAAAGCTGGGTTGGTCAGAAGGCATTTTTCACATAATTACACCTCAGGTTATGTGCATTTGATAAAACTTGTGTCTTGGATTAGTGGAAATTGGCTACAAAGTAGTGAGAAAATAAAGAGAATTATTTATTATATAATTAATAAAGGTTTTAAACTTTGCTTTTGTGCATTATGCTAACATCTTTTGTAAAGAATAAAATGAAAACAGCTTGTGGAAAGTCCTCTGTTACCTTATCATTTTATAATGTTTATTCATACAACAAAAACCAATTAAATTATAAGATACATTGACAATTTTGTATTGTAATAGTAAATGAGTTTGTGTTGAGGAACCCTTAGAGAAATTGTATAAAGCTACATTAGAAATTAGGATATTTACTCAAGAAGTTGGAAAATAAACAGTTGTAAATTGTTTGGTAGAACCCTCCTTTGTCACCTCTGAAGGCTTCTGTCTTCTGTACATGTTGTGTCTGCATAAAACTGGGAAAGTGCTGGACTGATTCTCACCAAACATGGTATATAGCTCTGTAGCCTTTGTGTTTCTCTTCATTGAAGAGATACATTTATTGATGAATAGTTGTAAGTATATGAGCAGAAACTATTCTCATTTTTGTGAGTATATCAAGCATTATGTTTGTAATACTATAGTACTTGCATACACACACACACACATGCTGTTATAAAGTAATCAGTATGTAATTGATGTTGGTGGTGTAGGTGTCAGATTTAGTATATCATGTAGTTCCTGCACATGGTTTGAATGTGGATGTGTCAAAATTTTATTTTATAGTTGATGTGTGTGTTGTGTGTATTAAAGGATATATTTTAAATGTGGTGTATTTTTTTATTTTTTGTATTGTTTCAGAGTGTTATTTTTCTGTGTTTAAAAATTGTGCATGTGACATATGTTACCCATAGTTAATAACTGACATAAATATTTGTGTTTGGTAATTGGGCTCGAATACAGATTTGAAAGTTGCTATTTAAAGACAAATGTGGAATTTATATGCTTTATATGATAAAAAGGTTAGATCTCTTTCATAGTTAGCAATTGTTTTCAGTATCTTAACAATTATTTTTTAAAGGTCACAACCTGTTAATGAATATCAATCATGGTAGTACTGTTAACACATTAGTGTTTGTCATGGTAGTACTCTTACCTTATTAATAAATGTCAATAATGATAGTACTCTCACTCTGTTAAAGAATGCCAATTGTGGTAGTACTCTCAGCATGTTAGTGTCTATTGTAGGGTGCTCTTAGCTTGTTAACTAATGTTTGTGGTTGTGCTTTCAACCTATTTATTAATGTCTGTTTGTGTATTTTCAATCAGGGTTGAATATTTGACTAGTGAAAAGAAATATCAGTCAAATATTTATTGGTTTTAAATCAACTATGTATACTGGATTTGATAAGATTTCAATTGTTTAATTTTATATTCTGACATCTCCCAACTCCACTGATATGCCAAGTCAAGTTCTGTTTCAAAACATTACAGTGGTTTATTGCAAAAAGTGGTCAAAGCCCAAGACATCCAAGTACTTTGATGGAGCTTTATGACAACATAAACATTGTTAGGTAGTAACTAATACATGCTTTAATAATTACAACCCAGCCTAAATAGACATTACATTTTAAGTTTCTAGGGTTTATTTTGAACACAATTACAAATATTGAAAAATCATTATTAATTACTACTTGTAATAATTTTAAACTAATTAAAAACTTTAAATCAACTTCACAAAATATTGTACAATTGAAAAGCTTGCTATTTAACAAATAAAGTTATATAAAATAGAATAAAAAATTACATGTTCGTCTTCAGCACTCTGGCAATAGCAAAACCACTGCTGTATGTGACAACATATAGTCCATTATGTAGCTTTTTTCACTTAACAAGAAAACTGTATAAAGCAACATCATTTTGATGATGTGTATCATAATAAATAATGTGAATAGTCATTGTATTAAACAACTATCTTTTTTATATATGCTGTTGGTTTAATGAAACTGCTTAATGACAATACAGGATGATATAACGTCACTCACCTGTAAAGGTTTCAACAGATGAAAAGGAAATTTGTATATTTACAAAATATGTAAAAATATCAGAAATATTAATCTCTGATAAAAGAAATACAGATTTTGTTGTTTGGATTGAACATTCGGTGATTTTGAAGTTCGTTAGCAAGGGTGTGATTCCAGAACTCGCCTATAAGCAAAGGGGAGAAACATCAGTAGAAACAATTCTATGCTAATACGTGGATATTCACGATATTTAATATAGATTTTAATGTATTTGACCAGGTTTTCCTTAGGCAACTAACCAATTTGCTAATCCAGTTTTTATTAGGTGAACTTCACAAAAAACTAGTACAGAACTTTATTTTAGTGAACTGTATACAGTGATATTTAATCTTGTTATATGCAGTGCGTAATTTCTGTCGGTTTCCCTGATATGAGAATCGGACCTGTGCTGGATTTTCTTTTTAATTTATTTATCCAGTGGCACAACAGTATGACAACTCTAGAAACTGAGCGCAGATTGCCCATTGTGTAGCTTTGTGTTTAGCTTCAAAACAAACATCTTAATTTAAAAGCAGAAACATTAGAACCAATAATGCCTCGGTTACATTGTGAATTGACACGTGACTAACATAATCAACAACAATACTCCATCGGATTTCCAGCTCCCACTAAGATAGTATAAAAGACCATATGGTTTTCAAATGTAATATATTAAATTAGTTTTCTTTTTGCTTTATCACTTTGAAAAGGAAGTACCTAATAGCCTGTAAGCAAAGAGGCAGGTGTCTAAGGGAAGTAAAGTTAGAGTGGGTAACGTCTGTTGTCCTTGATGTAAACTGAATATGTTTTACTTTGTATACACACAAGTGATTTGGTATTATCTGCTACATGACTTTATTTTACGGTCGAGGGAACAGGAGTGAGTAAGACTCAGTCTAGACAAACTGGATTAACCATGCCAATAAAATAGTAAAAGTGAACCGTACAATATTTGTTTCACACATGCCTCGTCTAGACGGAGCGTGCTAAAGTAACAGACAGAGTGAAAATAGTAAAAATAAACAGAACCTATTCCTCCTTTTATACAGAGAGCAAGCAAAAGATCGCCATGGTAAAAGACAGGGTCAAGTGGCGGCCAATATATGGTATTTAAGTATAGCAATAAACGCCGTTGGCCTTGGCCCGGTTATCGAAACATTTGGAGAGTGGTGGCTCTGGGTGCTACTGAAATAAAAATAAAGCTTTACCTGTAGCACGTGATTTAGTCCGTGGTAGTGTTAAAGGCATTTGTTGTAACAAACAACGATAAGCTCTACTGTTGCCTGGATCAAGGAACGCTCTCTAATCAAGCATCTGTTTGCGGCGACTTATTATGATCAGCTGTTCGGTCGGTTTTGCAGAGTGTCTGTCTTATCAACGGAAAAGAATATGGCGGAAAGTTAGTATATTATTTACCCTATTCGGTACCTTAAAAAGTACAGTTTCAATGTTTTATTTGTTTATTTTATTATGGTTGTAAAGCAAAATTTGCATCAGATCTATATTTGAAATTTTTATAATATTCCAATGAAAAATTTAAAATATTTTATATTTTTGTTGTGATATATTACCGTATATACAGCTTACCCAAGAAGTTCGGCTGATGAAAAGGGGTAAGTTTGTGAGTAAAACCGAATTGATAAGAAAAACTTAACCACTGAGTCTTAATGAGCAGTACTTGTTATTTTGTTTCGTTTTTAGTTTCGTTTGTCTGGCTAAATCTGTGTTTTGTTCTCTTACCTCATCAGTGATATTTACATTTTGCATAACGAAAACTGGAAGAAATTTATCAAGCTAAAACATTATAATGTTTTGTAAAACACTGAACTATATATGTGTATAATTTAAATGTAACTTAGTAATTCACACAGAAATTCGCAGGCCTACGACTTGGACGCTATATGTCCTATAGAATAGTCTGAATATCAATTTTATTATCTTAGATAAACGACAGGATAACTGGGAATCTTGTATTGGTACACCCACTGGTGAATCTATGGAGAGTGGAGGATTTTACTCTCCTTTTCCTATGTACTGCAAACTAAAGTTACTCCCAGACTTAATAAAGAAAGCGAATTTTTGAAAGGTTTCATGATCTAGTGGAAAAGAAATTTAACTTACCCAAAAGAATCCTAAAAACCATAACTAGTTGGCCTTGTTTCCTTATAAAGCCAGTATTTCTTTGTAATATAGGCAATCTAACTCCTGAGGCCCGGCCAGTGCGAAATTATCACTTCTTTACACTTTGGGTATGTTTCATTGATTCCTGATCACCATATGTAAAATCAGCCCATTTTTGGTGAGCATTGTCAAGCGGATGCGTGTATGGGTGGGAAATGAGGACTATATATTGCGCAGCCTGAATACGTTTGATATACATATATGTAGTAACTACAAAATACCATGATATCGGTATGCTGGAAGGGGATGCGAGCCACCAAAAAGTTGTATAGAGAATGGGATGCAATCAATCGACTATTACAAAGCCGGTTAAGCGCCACAGTTTGACAGACTCAGTTGATAACCGACAGAATCAAAGACAGCAACACGTCACTATACAACGTCAAGATAAGCTATCCATCTGATGCACCAATGTGACAAATTTCTGACTGGTAGTAAGATTGGACGTGATTCACCAGGATTACTTGACCACTGACTGACTGTACATTGCCACCTACATCACGAGGGTTTTGACCTGACAGAGGCCTTCAATACATAGCCACTGTGCTATAGGCAGCATAAAAGATGGATCCAGAGAGACTGGAATACCGTACTCTTCACAGACGAGTCACGCGTTTGTACTGACAGGGCTGACGAATGTCAACGTGTCTGGTATGAGTAAGGCGTTTCAGACAACCACAGGACACTTCTGGTAGTCAATGAGGACAACTTGAATGCACGTTAACCACTTAACAAGGTCTTAAGGCTTCATGTGGTTTCCTTCTTTAGAGACAGCCGTAACGTCACTATTTTGCAGCAATACAATGTTCGTCCACATTCAGCAAATATCACCATGGAATATCTCCAGGCAGAATACGTTGACATAATGCCATGGACACCAGACTTCCCTGACCTCGACACCTTTGAACCACCTATAGGATGAGCTAAACCAAAACGTCTCCAGAAGATCCCCTCAAACCACATAACAGATAGTAGTTAATCCAGACATTGCATAAGTTGCAGAGGATTCCCCGACACATAATCAGACGCCTGTTAGCCAATATAAGTGGGCTTGAATGTTCATTACAATAACCTTAGCTCTGGAACATTGTGATGATTATTTGTGTAGAGTGTCTGCATTTTCCACTGACCACATATTCGTAAATGTAATACGTACTTCTGAATTTATACAAATTGACTGAAAATTACAAATATATACAGCATAAAAAATATGTAATTTAATTGATTCAGTGTATATCCTGAATATCTTTCAAAATCATTTTGCGACATGCTGTCTTCAACCTTTGGTGTGTTTTTTTGCTATTGGCAAGTAGAGAATGACACGACACTTTACTGTTGTCAAGGTATACATAGTTTCGTCAAGTGTCACCACAGTTGGTCTTATTTTTTATTGTATGTATTGTGGAAGCATTTTGTGTATACATGATTTGTTTAGTTTATCCAGACAGTGAAAAATATTAATCCGTGATGACGATGAAATTAAATATTTAAAAACGGCTGATATGGATAGAGAAGACACTAATAGAGGAGCGAACAACGTTTTGACCTTCTTCGGTCATCGTCTCGTTCACAATGAAAGAAAGAGTAACTGACTGGTAGCTGACCACATGTTTGAAGGCGGTTGTGTAATTGAGTGTAGGAATGTAGAGGGCGTGCTTAGATGTTGTATACATTTATTAATATAGGTATAAAGGTGTTCCTTTGTATTGGTTTATTTTGGGTTTGAGTTATTATATAAGTAAGGCTTCTTTAATTTTGCGTTTATGTTGTTTTTATTTAGTATTTGGGTAAAAAAATGGAAACTAGATTCAAAAAACACAAAGTTACCTTCACACGTTTTCGGACACTGCAAATCAAATGAATATAACATAACCATAAAAAACACCTAAATACTAAATAAATAACAAACAAACAAAAACAGACGCAAAATTAAAAAAGCCTTACTTATACAGCAACTGAAGCCCAAAATAAACCAATACAAAAGAACACCTTTAAACTTATATAAACAAATATACCCAACATCTAAGCATTCCCTCTACATTCCTACACTCAATTACACAACCGCCTTCAAACATATGGTCAGCTACCGGTTAGTAACTCTTTCTTTCTTTGTGAACCGACGATGACCGAAGAAGGTCGAAACGTTGTTCGCTCCTCTATTAGTGCCTTCTCTATCCATACCAGCCCTTTTTAAATATATAGTGAACAATCTTCTTTACATTGCATACTGTTACACACCCATCCAAAAGGCAACCAATTTTTGTTGGTAGCACGCTACCTATTAGTAGCGTCAAACAATGTCAAAATGTTCTGATATATTGTGTTCCTCGTGATTGTATATCGGTTTTGATTATCGTGTGACTTGTTGATTAACATGTTCAAAATACTGTATTATAATGTACTCAACCTTCTATATATTCCTTTATCGCTTATTTTACACAGTAGTTGATAGTTGTATACCAAGAAACGGAGATATAAAATAGAGGGAGAATATGACAGAAAATACCGTTTATTTGTTAGTCAAATGCTTTGTAACAATTGTATTCTGGTGTTGTATTTATAATTTAAAATTTCTGAAAAGTCTTTTAAACTAAATTGGTAACTATTTTGTATGTAATCGTCACACTACCTCAGTATGACTGAACTAAAAGTAGATTTCTCAAGTCGTTAAAATCGAAAGTATATGGAACTATTTGCATTTCAGCTTAAATGTACACATTTGTGATATTTGTACATTGAGTGCATTAGCTTCAAAATGTATATTGCGCTTTTCATTTTCAGTGTGTTTAGAAGTTTTTAAAGAAACGTAATTACTCTGGAAATTCATAAAAAATGGTAATAAAATATCAGCGTAAGAATGCACAAATGAGTAAAGAAATGAGAAATACCTGACTAGTTTCGATAAGTCAAGTTTTTCTCGTTACACTGTAATAAGTAGTCTGAGATACCCGGCCTACCCAGAAAAGGAGACATGTCGCAAATTGTACACAGCCGTGGTAAGCAAAGTGTGGCGTCTTGACAGTATCAATAAGTGTTAACGACAAAAGCCATGTGCGTACCTCAAGCAGCTCTTGTTGGGAAGGGGTTGAAAAATCAGCTTTAGTATTCATGTTCACATAATTAACCACAAAAGTAATTTCGATCAATCAAAAAGTATTAATGAACTTAAACTATTCTATCAACGTAACAAAAAAATATCAATAAAAATATTTAAAAGTTGAGAAAACTTGCTTAACAACAAAATAATAAAACTTCTAAATAATGAAATGTTATCTTAACTCAACCCTATGTGGAAATTTTTTGTATGTATTAGTGGACGTTGACTCCAGGAGTCATAGCTATCTATCTACATGTTACGACCTGAGCGTTCTCAGGTTCTTTGAGAATTAAAAGGATGATCAGTTGAAACTTGCTACTTATGTAATCATATTTGCGTTATTTGTTTTTGTATTTCGCGCAAAGCTACACAAGGGCTATCTGCACTAGCCATCCCTATTTTAGTAGTGTAAAACTAGAGGGAAGGTAGCTAGTCTTCACCACCTACTGCCAACTCTTGGGCTTTTCTTTTATCAACGAATAGTTGGATTGACCGTCATATTATAACGCCCCCACGGTTGAAATGGCAAGCACGTTTGGTGTGACGGGGATTCGAACCCGCGACCCTTGGATTACGACTCGATACTGGGCCTAGCGTTATTTGTGTTATTTATTGATTTTTTTTCTAAAGTTTTGCAAAAGATTTATCCGAGATTGATGTAATGCCGAATGGGTAACTGATTTAATACATCGTGCACCAAGTCAGAAGAACAATCAATAAGATTTGTGTAGTTTATCTACTAAATTTCGTTGCTGGAAGGTAAAATGCTCAGATCAGCAACCCCATTTGAGATTTAATTGGTGGTGGGGGAGATCAGTTCCTAATGAGATCTAGGGCCCATGAAATATCAGAGGTTTTTAAAAGGGAACATGCAAACATTCTTGAAGATTGTTATTATCTGGATGGGGGTTGTTGTCCCAATTTACTTTAGTCTCTCTTGTAGGCCCCTCACACAGTGAAAAATGCACAGTTTATTAAAGTTGGCTCATTTGCTCAATATTATAGGTCCCTCACTGAGAAGAAGCTGGTGCCGCCCTTGTTAAAATAAAAAGTACCTTTGGAAAATTCTGCTTTGCATTTTTGAATAATGTGGAACTAAGGCCCAGCCGCAGGCTTCAAAGTTGTATCAGCAAAACTATATAGGATTATCGTTAACTGAAGAGAGCCTTAAGCGTTAAACACATTTCCTACTCGAATTTAACAACATTAAAGTTAAATGAATGAAAGACCACTGTACAGTATTCAGCAGAATCACCATCCGAAAAGTAAAAAACATCTGCCTTTTATATCTGTTAAAAAAAAATCATTTCTGCTACAAATGATTATTGCGCACAGTACAAATAGTGGTCCATTGTTTAGCGTACCAGTGGGAAATTCCAACGTTCGAACCTCGATGTGCTGCCTAATTCACTCAGAACTTTAGTTGCAAATGCATTCAAATTATAGCAATCAATCTCGCTATCTTGTTAAAAGTAGCCATTCAAACGGCGGTTGCTTTCCATCAGATCAAAGTTCTAAATTAGGTATGGCTGGCTATGCCTGAACCTCGGGGTCTCTCTCTGTAAGACCGAGCTGTCAAGTCCATATATTGAATAAAAATGCTGTTGATGTTTATAATATCTGTTTAATATTTGAATGGGACTTATTTTGCTTACTTCTTGTATTTTACTTTAATGTTCAGTTGTAAAATGGGTATTTTTTCAAAGCTACTGTACGCATATGCTTTTACTTTAGTGTAAAGTATTTATCTACTTATGTTACTACATATTGTTTTAATTTAGTTTGTTTTCACACGAACTTCTCCCACAATGTTGGAGGTACCTGGATCAGATTTGATAGGCTAGTAAAGAAAAAAAGAATACAAGGTTATTAAAAATTTAAAATGACTTGTTTACCTAAACACGTTGTGTTTATACGTTCACTTTGTATGTTTAAGTATCTAATCGTATGATAAATTATAGCTCCAGAACAGTTACGGTAGATGTAATCCAATGTTTGAATAATGAGTAATTATTACTGACTTTGCATTTTAAGAGAGAAGACATAGTCCATCAACAGCATACATACTAGGTGTACTTTCGCAATATCTTCAGGTGTGTTCTGCTTCAAGAGTAAATAAAGCCAAAATTAAGAGTAACAGAATGTTTTTATTCCTTGCATTTTAAATCCATATATCACGTTATGTTGTAGCTTGCTGAGTACACAATTCTCGCGATTGATGTCGGCCTTGCATTTTACTACATCTACGACAGTAGAAATTGTGACATAAAGAGCCCTTTATAAGACGTCATTTTAGTGTCTTCTGATTGACTGAGAATACTTGTGCATAGAGGTGTGAGTAGTTACAACAGGTAGCCCCTTCAAGCTGCCTACTGCTTCTTTTCGGGGAAGCAACATTGATTCAATCCCCCCTAAAGGTAGTTTCCCCCTAGAAGCCCATTACACTAATATTGGTATTTTTATAATCCTTTATACCTTTTTGAATTTTAATTTCTTTTAACATTACATTTGCTGAACCCTCTGCTCTAGGTGCATAATTTGGTGTGTCCTCTTGTTTTTTAATGTAACCTCAGTTTATTGTTATACTGGAATTTTAAACAGGTTATGGCAGCATTCTAACTGTGGAGTAACTTGGGTTGTGTTACTCGCAATTAAACACGTGCAAGGAAAATGGTACGTTAGTTCTGTAACCTCTGTTAAAACATTATATTTACAGAAAAAAAAGTTACGTGATTCTTGTTCCACGCCTGTCGGGATTCTTGCTAGACTACCTGTGCAACATGGTGATTATTAATTCCCTTACATATGTGATCACAATACGTTCGTACTGGCATTGCATTTTTACGCCTGTTGGACTTTGATCGTTTAAGAATGGCGAAATTGATTAAGACTGACCACATATATATATTATGACTATAACTTTTGAAAGTCTGTTTATAGCATTGTGTGGTATTCAGACCAACAAATATCCTTCAGGAAGTTAGAAATATCAACAAAACGCAATTTTTGGAAATATTAAATGGGATTTAATTTCAAACACAATAGTAAAGGAAATATAAATATACAAGTAACCAATATTTATTTGCACAAATAAAATATGTGCGTTTAAGCTTATGACTGGTTAGCTGGTTCTCCTTTTACTTATTGACTTTAATTGGTTTATAGGGTAAAGAGGAGGCTTCGAGAATATTTCCGCGCTTGAAAAAGAGATAATGGCTAGGGAGTTGCGGGTTCGAATCCCCTTCCCACAAAGCATGCTTGCCTTTTCCTTTGTGGGGGCATTCTAGTATGACGGCCGATCCCACTATTCATTAGTAAAGGAGGATTTTAAGAATTGGCAATGGGTAGTAATGACCAGCTGCCATCCATCTAGTCTTTCACTGCTAAATTAGGTATGGCTAGCGCAAATATCCCTCATGTGACTCTGCACTAAATTTAAAACAAATCATAGCAAAATCCTAGTAAGGTATCCCACAGTACTTAATTATCAACGTCAACAATCATTATAAATAAACATATGCAAAAAGAACGCCAACTCATACTAATATGTACATGTCTGTATAGACCCATGAAATGAGTGTAACCTCATTTCAGAGTTTGACACAGAAACAGCGTTAAATAAGTATAAGCTCTACAGAATTATATTATGATGTATAACTTTTACTTAAGCGAGTTTACATGTAAAAAAAGTGCATGAAAGTTTAGAAAATGTACTCGAAAATACCTGAAGAAGAACAGAATTAGCAGTTTTTCAACTGAAACAGAATTACAGATAAATTGACCTAGAGAAAGATCAGTTTCTATGGTAGTTTGCTATTTGCTGTCTGTATCTATGACACCAAGAGAGCCCTTTAATTATAAGTGAATGCAGTTTATGTTTAGAGTAACAGCGAAACAAATTTATTGTATAAACTATAGGTAATTCCGTAAGTTTCCTGAGAGCATTCCGTTTCAAGAATAAATGAAACGAAAATTAAGTGCAAAAATATTTCTATTTCTTGCTTTTAAAATCTAAATGTCATGTCTATAGAATGCATACATTTTATCGTGATTTATGGCATGCTCACGTTTTACTAACGTCACGACAGTAAAATGCAATGTTTAGAATTATGTGAGATTATTTTAGTGTATACTCGCTGACCAAAAACAAACTACTATAGGCCCGGCATGGCTAGGTGGTTAAGGCACTCGACTCAGCCGTTGGGGCGATGTTACTTGACAGTCAATTCCACTGTTTGTTGGTGAAAAAGTAGCCCAAGAATTGGCAGTGGTTGGTGATGACTAGCTGCCTTCCCTCTGGTTTCACACTGCTAAATTAGGGACAGCTGGTGCAGATAGCTCTCGTGTAGCTTTGCTCGAAATACAAAACAAACAAACTGCTGATTAGTGGTGCAAATAGTTAAAACAGATGACTCCTCTAGACGACTTTTGGATCCATTTTGGGAAATGAAAAGTCGGATAAAAATGAAAATATTGTTGAAATTAACTTAAATAAATATGGTTGTCATTTGTATTCCGCCCCACTTCACGTATGTCTGTGCATTAAATGTCAAACTCTGTCTGTTGCAGTATATGCAAGTGTTCCGGCATAAGTGATACAAGAGTTGAAAGATAGGAGATACAAATTATATCGATTTTCATTCATCAGAAACCAATTGAATGCCGAATTTAAAGACAATTCTGCCATATTAATAGATTACAGTAAATACCTTTCATTTATTTATATATGCATACAAGCATCCATACAAACTTTGAGCATTATAATCTTATAAGTTTAAGAGTAAAAAATAATCTTTATTTGTGATTCTGTTATCTACCTAAGTATCGCAAATCAATTAAACCGATTTCCTTCAACTTGTGAAGACCTCAATTTCTTTTGCACTTATGTTAAGAACTATTTTTCTGGAACAATACCAGCGTTACAGAATTTACAAAGAATTTTAATAATCAATCAAAAGGGGTCAAGGTTGAGTGTTGTTTCACGAATCTATCGTTAACAGAGCCTTTTAAGCACAGTTTATTGGATCAGTTAATGAGCTTATTTGCTAAATAGGTTCACCAGAAATATTGATCTTATTATCAGTTACTTGTTTAGTTTTTAACAGGGTCGGTGAGTAGTTTTTCTTGGAAAGCTGATTTGTTATGGTTGTACCTCTAAAGAGCTGCTTTTAAGGGTAGGTTCGAGTATTTTCTCCGTAATTTGTGTTGGCCTAAGGAGATTGTTTATACTGTGTGTGTATCTTCAGTTTATCCTTGGGTTTCATTATGAAATTGTTGTGAGACACGGTTTTATACATGACGCACCTTTTTTTTCTTTTCTGAAGTTTTTTTGAGAGTGCCAGCTGACAAATTATGAATACATTGCTCATGAATATTTTCTTAGTGCTGTGTTAATAACATTTTTACAAAATGTTCATACGTACACAAACATGCATTCAAACTTTGAATATCGCAAACAATCTTGCATACCTAAATGAAGCCAAGGTCACTACAAGGTGTAACTGAAGCTCTGTCTGGAATCTTACTTCACAATATTGCATCCAAAAGCTTAAATGCATTTAGGTTTGTGTTTCCCTAATTGAGCTGTTTGTGAGATGTGCACTTCGAACTTGAATTTTCTCAGATAAAACAAAGAACGAAGGAATTGATAATGAATGTTGCATACTTAAGCACTGGTTCCTAACTTGTCAGAGGCAGACATTTTCTGGTGATGTCTTAAATACAATTATTAAATTCTGTGGTACTTATTGCAACTTATAATTATACTATACTTTTTCCATGCTATAAAAATTAACAATTTGATGAAAAGTCATGTAATATGATATACAGATGATTTGGTCATACAGCTATTTTGTGTATAGTCGTATTTCACAATCTTATCTTGGTTGTCACTTTGAAAAACATTAAAAAAGTAAAGTTATCTATATTGTTCATAAATTTTGGCTAAACATCTAAGAAAACATGTAGTGTATCATTCATCTTAAGAGTCACAGAATGAATGGATGCCAGCCAATCACAGAAAGCTGCTGCGTTAAACCAGTAGTGCATTTGCTAGATCATTTTTAAAGGGCAGCATTATCCACAAAATAAAATGACTGTGCCTGTCGACTATATCTCATAAGGTACCTGTTTCAAAACTGGTTCTGCTAGTTCATATCCACAAATGGATTTCTTTTAATTAAGCAGACAGAAGTTTCACAAATCTGTCAGCAAGACACATATGATGAACGTTCTTTTCTGTACATCCCAGATAACAGTTTAATTATTGCAATATATATTATAGATACTTCATCCTACAATCCTCTTTGCTGTCTTTTGCTAGTACACTTAGCTCTAACTTCAACGTAATGAATAAGAAGTCTGCCCCAACTACTGACATACTCTTCGAGGATTAGAGGGAACTGACACACTGATAGGACTTCAAGCCTGTCGACTACTTACGAGATTCGCATGAGAGAAGCATTGCATTGTATCAAGTATTATTCTAGACAATCGGATTCAGTAGGGACAGTTCTTTCAGTGGAGTGATTCAAAATACATTTGGACACTTTCAGCATGTATTTAAGGACGCAGAATTGGTATCGTGCCGTTTTGCCGTTCTGGTAATTTTACAAACTCGTAAATAGTGGATATACAAACTATATCACACGTGCTATACATTATAGAAAACGGATTTATTCTTTCTGTGACCAATTCAACACAGACGAGTGTTATTAAATGAAATGTTTATCAGCTCAAGCAGTGATTTGGAAAATAAATCCAAGACCGATAGGCACAAACTTGGAATTAGCGTCAAGCCAGCTTGCTACATGCACATGATGATGAATCGGGATTACAAAGTAAACTGTATACCGGTTATGATCCCGGCATAACGTTCATACACAAAAGACCGATTTAATGATTAGTACCTATCATCAGTTAATATTTCTGTATTTTATTATGAAATTGACTATTCGCTTATTAGCTTTGTTAGGTTTCGTGTAGGTACTTTTCATCTGTACAACAGCGCAGCTGGTGAAGCATGAGACTCTTAAGTAATTAGCCCCCCAGTGGCTCAGCGGTATGTCTGCGGACTTACACGCTAAAATCCGGGTTTCGATACCCGTGGTGGGCAGAGCACAGATAGCCCATTGTGTAGCTTTGTGCTTAATTCAAAACAACAATAATGCACTTAAGTAATTAAATTGTGCTATGAGGTAGATCTGAAACAAATAGGCTTTTTGACTAATTTCGCTCCCATTTTCTTGTTTATAAAAACAGGGTTGTTTTCGTTTTTTAACGAGTTTCGCTGTTTGCAGATAATTATCACAGTGTGTGAAGAAAGCCTTGTTTTCTACTTGATCCAAGCTCACCAATTTTTATAAATAGAAAAGCCAAGTCAGCTCGTAAACAACCAGTTGTAAATATTTAGTTATTATTTTGTAAGACAGTATCATTACTCATCAAAAATCTTGAATTTTTCTGAGAGTGGCCAAACCCGTAATTGATACAAAGTTGTTAGGGCGAGTGAAGTAAGGCGCGAAATGCTGCACAACAGTGTTGATAGTGCTAATTTTTATCTGTGATCACCCACAGTGATAAAAATAACTCTTATTTGGCTGTCTGGCGAATAACCTCGACCTTATTTATATTATTTCATATATTTGGATTATAGTAATTGATGCTGACTCGCACGGTGTATAATAGATATAAAAATGAGATCAATAGGTGCAAAATGTACACAGTAGATGTTAACCTAGTTTTGATTATTTTGTGACACACCTCTTGGAACCACTTATTTACTGGTAATATTCAATTAATGGTGTATATTTTGTTGATTACAGTGTCACTGATATATGGTTAATGAAAACAAAACGCCGGTTTTTGCATATTTAACAATAATAAGATCCTAATCTTGTCTGATACGACAAAACAATAAAGAAAAAACCCTTTGTATTAAAACATTAACAACAGGAGATTATTCTTAATGATGTGGATGTCGTGAAGTATGGAATATTGCTTTATATCTGTCTAACCCATTCTTCTCTGAGATTTGTTTTTAAGAAATTTTGTTCTTTTCACATTCACCAATAACCAGGAACTACAATAAGAGTTAGGTGACACTTTTTTTAGTCCACCAAACAAGTTAACAAGAATGACGCGCACACGTACCTTGCTAAAACCCGATTTCCCATAATCCTCTGTGCTGGTGTTGTCATAGAGGTAGAACCACTATTGAAATCAAATATGAATCGTAGAGGTACAAAGGCGCCTCTGATAAATGTTCGTTTACGAGTGTGGTCAGAATAACTAGCTTTTACATTGTAGATCATGTGACAGATAATGAAATGCCTGATTTTCTTAAACAACAAACTACGGACAATAATTTATACAATGTTATGATATAGATTTTACTTATTCTTAGCTAAGTACCATGAATATCCAGTTATCTATAAATCATTGTATGCGGTGGTTTTGGCTTCGTGATTTACTATTTAAGACATAACTACACTGGCAATCAAAGCAGTCTGCCATCAACGAGTTAATAAATACGTTAGCAGGTTCTGAATTGTGATTAAATGGTAGGGATACATTTGTATTTTTAAATTGGTCTTTTTTTAATGCCCCCCAGTAGCACAGCGGTAAGTCTGCAGACTCATAATGCTAAATACCCATAGTGGGCATAGTACTGATAACCCATTGTGTAGCTTTGTATTTAACTAAAAACAAACCTTCTCTACTTGCTAATTAAAAATCTCAAATAGTCTAAATTATTTCTATATGCTAAAACAATTAAAATGCCAGTCAAAACACAACAGTAACAGTGAAACCAGTGAACCATATAATTACGTATTGGGATAAGAAGAATAAAGTTTATTACAAAAGAACGTTTATTAAAGAGCACTATACTGTTTGTTAAAATAGCAATTAGTACGTTATATTAAAATAGTTTCAGAGCCTCACTACGTTGTTACAGTTCATGTCGCTACTTCCAGTCGTTCTCTGTATAGCAGTTGTGCATCGAACTTTTTAGCCTCGGCACTCGTAAAATGGCTGACGACTTCAAGCTAAAGTACAAAATTTTAGTTCATATCTCCGTTTCCTGGTCCATTTGAGATTTAATTACAGTGATGTATTTGACCAAGCCCACAGAGGATTGTTGAAATGGAGATCATTGACTTAATGTTGCAAGTGATGTACCACAGAGCTCAATCTTAAGCATTGATTTTTATTTACGTTAATGACATAGTTGAAGGAATGGTCAATAAATTACATAAATTTGTTGATGTTATCAAGGTCATTGATGTTGCTGGCCCTGAAGAAGATGTTGCTGCTTGACAAAATGATTTAGGTCATTTAATGAGTTGAGCAAATAAATGACAGATGAATTTTAATTATGCTAAATGCAAGATATTGCATGTGGGTTATCATGATTTGAATTATTACTATAATTTGGATGGGAATAACCTTCACATGAAAGAAATCTGGGTAAAATGGTTGATCAATCTTTTAAGCCATCCAAGTAGTGTGATGTTACTAGTGGTAAGACAAATATGATTTTAGGCTGCATCTATAAAAATATCAAATACAAGTCTAAAGAAGTTATAATTTCATTGTATAGGTCACTGGCTAGGTCACATTTGAAGTATTGTGTTCAGTCTTGGGCTCCTTACCTCAGGAAAGACATTGAACTACTGGAAAAAGTTTAGAGAAGGGTTACTAAAATGCTACCTGGGATGGAGAGGTTATCGTATGAGAAATTAATATCCATAAACTTGTTTTATCTTGAAAAACAAAGAGTTAGAGGGCATCTAATTGAAGAGTTTAAGATTGTAAAACAAATTGATAATGTTGATATATCAATGTTTTTCATATTTAACAGAGAATTATAGAACTAGGTAGCAGAAATATATATTTAGGCAAAGTAGAAACCATTTTTAGCTAAAGCAATTTTATTTTTATTATAGGGTAGTTGGCTTATGGAATGTGTTGCCTTCGAATACATGGAGGCAGTAAATTTGAGTGAGTTCAAAAGAAAGCTTAAAAATATGAATGATAAGGGCAGGCTTTAATTAATTTATTTAATTGTTTTAATTTGGCTTAGAAGATGGGATAGCTGAGATGGACAAACAGGTCATTTGTTGTGTGTGAACAATATAAACACGTCATGTTTGCTGTGAGTTTTATTTGTGTTCACAATAATGCTAGTAATTTTAACAAACTTGAATCTTTGCTGTAGGCAACATAAATGCTTTTTCACGAACATGTTCAACCATATTAATTTTAAATGTTTATTCAGTAAAAAGTTGTACAATTAGCATAGATTGTTGATTGTGCATGTGGAATTAGAATTGTCTATATGGGGTGTGGTTTATCGTTTTCCAAATTAAATTACATTTATAGCCATTGTCCTGCCTATCCAACCTGGAAAATATTTATACAGCACTTATTTGGTATAGTATTTTCTATATTTCACATTGTCGTTATCATGTTTAATTAATTACGAATAACATTATTTGGGTGGGAATTGGATGATTCGAATGGGTGGACAGAAAAATGTACAAAAATACGACCCCTTCAGGAATTATGCCTCTAACTTAGTTTATGAGTGTTGTTATATTATGCCAGTGTATTTATAAAACAACATTTCAATTTCAAAGCTTGACCACAATTGTAAAATTGACTTGAATTTTATAATCTAAAATTGATTTTTTTTTCTCTACCTATTTTCGAGATTGTTTCTATACCATGTGTGAAATGCTCTGTTTGCTGCAAGAGGATAAAATCAGAACATTTTCATCGTAATGTTTTAAAATTTAATTGAAACTCCCGTCCTATTACTTATTTTTCATACAATATTATCCACATTTGTTAAAAGCATGTGAGAGAGGAAGAGATGAGAGTTTTTTTGTTGTACATCTAACAAATAATTCCCCTTGGATAATTTTAACTTTCATTTGTTAGTCATCTACGGTTTTGTGCAGAGGTGCACCAGTGATTATATAACAATCGGTTTTATGTACTAGCTTGTTCTTATTACAGTTGTAGTGGTTATTTTGATGTAGGACAATAATTAGGAATTTGCTCTTAAACTATGGCTGGGAGAAATCTGGGTAAGACAAAGGGGTAAAAAAGTTGTACAATGAAAAATATAAAATAATATGATACGGAAATTCTTGTTTTCAGTTATCTGACCTTTTGTGCTATTCATGTATTATAAGATTAGTGAAAGAAATGATGGTATTTACTCCCCTTTTATTTTTATAACTCACTTGAGGTAAAAATTGAGGTTTTATTCATGGTAGAGAATTGGTTTAATATTTATAACAAGAACAATTTCAAAACAACACAAATTCAGAGCCATGATAAATTCATCCACTGGATAATTGTGAGGCTAGAAAGTCTGAAATTGCATATGCATAAACAGTTTTAAGTTTACCCTCCCTCTCTTTACATAGGTTAAAGTTCAAACATGTCTTTATAGCTTACTAGTTGAGTTTCACTGCTCTATTTTGAAGCATACATAGTTTATATTTTTTTAAATTATACCACTCTACAATCAGTTGTGGATAGACAATATTTGGAGCTATTGATAGAAACTCATGTGTGACCTATGTACATGACAAAGTGTTTATACGAAATGTGAACAATTTACCTATGAGCAAGTAAATTATATTTTCTTATAATTATTGTGGTCACTTGACTATGTTCCATTGGTTCTTTCACTATATTTGTCTCTCTCTGTAGTTACGTTTTTGGTTTGAATTTGATTGGAGTTTAAAATTGCAATTGAAGTTTGATTGGAGAATTGTTTCAAATGCAAAAAGAAAAAGAGAAAGAAAGAAGAAAAATCAGTGAGAGGTTGAAGGAAATAATTAAAGAGAATATTAAATTATATTTAAAACTTTTTCCTTCAGAATTATTGATTTATCACATTTTGTTTCAAAAGCTTATAAAAGCTAAGAAAAATTAGATACTGTTAAAACTGCTAAAGTTATACAATATAAGACAGTAAAGGTAACATTTGAAAAGTTGTGATACATATTGTTAGTGTGTTACAATCATTTTAAAATCACAAGTATAATTTATAATGACAAACGTCGTTAATGTCTCACTTATGTACAATTCATTGTTGAAACAAATTAAATTGATTTTTAAATGTACATTTTGTGTAGCAAATGTAAACTCATTTAAACTAACATATATTATTAATACATTTTATAAAATTTTGGAACATTTTTTTTCAACATTGGAAAGGTTAGTGCAACAAATATGTTTATTCCATGTATTATTTTAGGCTTTTATTATGGAAACACCAGTTCTGAAGGTTCCAGGTGAGATATCTTTCTTCCTCCAAGCAGGACTAGTGAGAGACATTGTTACAGTTGATGTTGGTGAACTCAGTCTGAAAACACTCAAAGACTTAGCATGCAAGTTCATTGATAGGAAGGTTAGTTTACTCTTTGTGATAGCTTATATCCAGACTATTGTTCTGCTCTTCATAAAATCTTATACAATTATACTGTAAGGGGAAAAGGAGTAGAAGGTAATTGTACCAGTTTTTTATAACTAGTTAATATTTAAAATTTCAAATTTTATAACACCCAGTAATATAGACTGATATTAAATAAAGGATAACTATGGTAATTTCTGATCTTATATCACTAAGTAAATGAAGAGAATGATTGTCTTTTAAATTTCAATCAACATGCTGCAACAGAAAGACTTATTCAAAATTAAAATGTTATGAATAATTATTACAAATAAAAAGAAAGTCAAACGAGTAAGAATGGCAACATTTTAATTTTGTTATAAGCTTGTATACTGGTAAATTATTGATTTGTAATTCAGGAGGTTATGTGATTTTAACTTTTTATAATTACAGGCCAAGATAATTTCAGACTGAATAAAGTTAAAACTGTTGATTGAATAACTGACATATTTGTTTGTTAAGGATACCAGCAGAGTCTTTAGCTCAATTCCATTCAGTTATAGTAGAAAAGTAATACACTTTTGCTGAGTCATTTTCATGTATTTGTGCTTCCTGTTCTATTTGCTTTAATAAAACAATCAGCAGCAATTTGAAATATAACCTCCAGTCACTGACTACCGCTATTATATAAATAAGAAAGTTCAGCCTCCAGGAAACTGAACGGCCTACTCAGTAATAAAACTGTTAGAATATAATTCAGAGAGATTCCTAAATGTCACATGGTAGAAAAAATTAAATATAAAGAATATATTATGTGATAAACAATAAATAATACTTAAAGACACCCATCAGCATTGTTCGAACACAGTTTTTGTGTTGAAATATCAGTTTAAGAATTACATATTACAAAATATTATGTGAACTAATATGTTAGTTTGTTTACAAGTCTAAGAACTGAAAAATTAAATTGTTGCAGGAACAAAGCATTAGAATGTTTACCTTTCATATTTAGATACACATACACATTGTTATAAAGCATATCTTTTTAGCATATACTGGGTGTGTGATAAGATGTTTTCATTTTAAATAAAGTATAATCTACTATATATACACCAATAATAATAATACAAGGAAAAGTTACGGCTTTAAAATGCTGTTACATTTATGTTTGGAAAGTGTTTTTATAGATTAAAATTAACTTACCAGTTATATATATATATATGTAGAGTCCTGTAAATTAGTTAATATTCAAAAAGTTTGAGCTAAATTTTATAATTTCAAGCTACTAACCCAAATTTGAAATAAATTCCACACACTGCATATCTCTGTGTAAAAAAGTCACAAGCTTTACAGCTCAAAAAACAAAAAAAGTATATGCATATATATATGTGATACACACGCATACATACACACACACACACACACATATATATATATATATATATATAGTATAAGAAAAGGCTAGTTATGACTGTATTTGAAGTTTTAGCAGTATGTTTCGAAAAATATACATTTAACAAAATGCATAAAATAAATTTTATACATGTAGAAAGGCTTATATTTATGTGACATAGAAACCTACAAGCATAACAAAACTCATGTTAAGAAGTTGTTGAAATAATCTTTTTATCACTAAAACTCTAAATTATTATTTATTTATTTCATTGTGAAAGATGTTATTATGAAGAAAAGTGTAGCTATGTTTACAACTTAATTGTAAAAAATTTGTCAGTTACAAAATAATTTTGTCAAGTATAACTTCATAATAAGAAATGATTGATTTGTTGACCACTTTTTAAAGTTCCCTGATCATGGCTTGAATCGTCTCAGCGAGCGTCTTATTCTACTTCGTCATGAATACAGCTCAGAAAACATACTGCTTCCAATCAATGTAGCTTCTGATGTCACAGATAATGCTGTTGTTGAAATTATCCTGTCAGGTACTGTGAAGTTTATTTTGTGATCATTAATAAGTATTAATGTAGAAGTAATGCTTGCAGACAAGAAACTAGTACTGCAAGACTGAGTAACAAAAAAGAAGTGAGAGACATGTTTTATTATATCTTGAAGTAAGAGCATGTTAATGTTAGAAATTATGCTTTAATATGTGACCAAGAAATAATGTGTAATGTTTGAAGATGTTTCAGACAGAACAGTAAGTTAGGCTAAGAAACTGAGTGAAAATAAAGTATGATGTAAGGGAACATGTCATTTGCATTATATCTGCCATTACCAGAGCTTATCTGGTTGGTTTTGATATGACAAGCACAGTTATTTATATTTTCCACATTTTTTTCAAGTGCAGTCTTTAATCTTATCAGGATTATGATATTCCATTGAGTAAAATATTAAACAGTAAAAAATCTTTGGTAATCAGGAGGTAATCATTATTATTATTCATAATATTTTTTTAGAAGCTTGATGGTTTCTCTCAGTGAATTGCTTCATGAAGTAAATTTTGTGTATTTAACTGATGACTGATAAAGAAAAATCATTGCTTTGTATAATTAATGATATTTTTTACTTATGTGTAGTCATTCAGATTACTAGTGCAAGGAAAGAAAATGTGGTATTATTGTATTGTTACATTATAAAATAATTCATGCTGTTTTATTTGTGATAAACTAGTATTCAAGACTGTTATCAGAGATGCTGGAACCAAGCAGAAAGTAATGGTAATCTTGTCAGTTTTTTAAAAAAACAGTAATTGCAGATCTTTTTGAATTAAAATTTTTATTTTTCATATTTAATGGCAATGAATGCCTAGTAAATAACAATGTGGGCCTGGCATGGCCAGGTGGATTTAGGCGTGTGACTTGTAATTCGAGGATCGAGGTTTCACATCCTTCTCATGGAGGTGTTATAATGTTATGGTCAACCCCACTATTCATTGGTAAAAGAGTAGCCCAAGAGTTGGCGGTGGGTGGTGATGACAAGCTGTCTAGTCTTATGCTGCTAAATGAGGGATGGCTAGCGCAGATAGCCCTTGAGTAGCTTTTTGCGAAATTCAAAACAAACAAAATAACAATGAGTATCATAACATAAAATAAGATCTAAAGCTCTATAACTAATGTTTGTTTATTGTTTTTTCACAGTAAATAATCCAACTGATGATATTCAGATCCGACCTCACAGCTTGATGGTACATTCATACAAATCTCCAACTTTTTGTGATTTTTGTGGAGAACTACTGTTTGGATTAGTTAGGCAAGGGCTTAAATGTGAAGGTAAGGTGCATTTCTAAGTCTTTTTCACAGACCAAATTACACAACTAAAGTGTTTAGTACTGTATTACATTTATGTTTTTTGTTTGTTTACTTCTACAATTCTCTGTCTTTTTATTTTTGGATACTTTTATTAGTGGTAAATAGGAGAGTGAGCTGTACATAATTATATTTGCTGACCAAATTGTTTATTCATATCAGATTAATATTTGTACCAGAACCTTAGTTATTGTTTTCAGTCAGCTGTATTTTATATGCAAAAACGGCTCGTTTGGGTTCAGAAAATATTTTAAATAGAAGGTCGAAATGTTGTTCGCTCTTCTATTTAAAATATTTTCTGAACCCAAACGAGCCGTTTTTGCATATAAAATTCTCAACAAGTGGGTTTCTTGACATCACTGATAGTCAGCTGTATGTTTGTGGCATTTCCACATATCCATTTTCAAAAATGTTATTCCTTATAAAACTAAGGCAAAACAAACATTTGAAGCAAAAAATTAATCTGCAAGTACTGTAATGAAGTATTTTAACTAAATCTTTTGAGAAGTGTGGTAATAGTTAAAAGAAATGGAAACAACTCAGCAGAGGATTTGTATTTCTGATTTTAGTTTGGAGCACTAGATTAGCATGTTTTGTGCATCATCTGTGTCAGCCATTTTCACTACATATATAAAATTTCTTTCTTTCTTTTGTCTTTTCAGTTTGTACGTAATCATGATACTTTTCATGTAGAAGAATATTTTTTAGGAGTATTAGTGAATATCTATACAGATATATTCAATCCTTCTATGTGGTATTCTATATTATGATACTCTTTGATAAATTATGGCAGTCTTCACTTTTTCTCAAACTTTCAAAGTTTTAATACTCAAACCTAATTCAAATTTGGTGTTTAATATATTATAGATCAACCCATACAACTTTCTGGTGCTAAAATCAGGTGTTTTTCTTCATGTTTTATATTCTTTTGTGTTATAATAGTATATTACTCTAACACAGTGGATTTTGAAATAGACATTCATTTTGTTGGCAATATTTTTACTCTTTCTGTATTTATTGTTATTGTTGATCATAAAAATTACAGTGTCTAAACCCTTTAGTTTCACTGAAGATTAATTAATTTAAGTATTTTTATATGTGTATATGTATAGATTTGCTCCTTGTAGTAATAACAATAACTTTAAAGATTATTTTTCATAGATTGCCACTTTTGTAACTTTACTCAAGATAATATTACTTTAGAAAACATATTTGTGTATTTATAAGTAAATCAGTTACGTTTATGTTGTGATGTACTCTTCTAGTATCAAGATTAAGGACAAAAACTTAATGGTTGTGTCAGTACGTGGATTTAATTTTATTACTCTCTAGTCCTTGTGTAGGAGACATTGATAATAAAGAGAATCTGTGTCAGCATTGTGAAAGAAACCACAATGTTGATATAGCAGAGTGCTTTAGAATTTATTTTCAGAAAGGTTACTATGTAAAATTAGTTGAAGAAAAACTTTGGCATTTCCTTGTTCTCAATAGACTGGATGAAGGCTTTCTAGTATAGATCATGATGTGTTACTTGTTATATTTTACTTCAGGTTTTGTTAATTATTATGCCTTTTCCAAACATTTTGGAAAAGTCTAAAAGTTAAATATAGAAAAGCAAGTTTCTAACAAATAGGTTTAAACACTGTAATTAATCCTCAAAGGTGTACATGAAAGAGATTAGTATAAAAGTCAGAAGTTAAGTCAGGCTTCTTAATGGAATGAAAATTAACCTTTCTCTTTGAAATATAATATCTATCTAGTTGTTAGTAAAAATATTGTCCAAGTTGTTACTTAATTTTTGTTTTCAGTAAGCATCATAATTACTGGTAACTGCTTTTTATGATGTGCAATAGTTAAGATGACTCTTTTCGTGTATGAATAAATTAACAGATCTTTACTTTATTGGATTAAGAGTTGTGACTTCTTACAGGTTCTGATTATGTATCAAACATTTTCTGAACTCTCTTGTTTTACCAGGGTGTGGTTTGAACTTTCACAAACGCTGTGCTTATAAAATTCCAAACAATTGCACGCATACCCGTAGACGCAGATCTTCGACATATCTCTACCCCAGAAGTCCAACAGAATCTGTACATAGGACAGCAAGCAGTGGACCAATATTTTTAGATGACATTTCAGTAGGTTGCTGAAGTTAGAATATGTAGGACTTGTGACTATTTTAAAAAGCATTTTTATAATAGTCCAAGGAAGTATCTGTTACTCATATTTTAAAATGACTATACAGTCATTGCAAAATACTAAATAAATCACAAAAATACATTCATATTGAAAGAACAACCTCTTTGTAATCATGTAGTAATTGTTACATCACAACTATTCAAAGAAATTGCATATCCCTAACTAATTTTACTATATTTTTATTTTTTGTACACAACATAGAAGTAATAAATTAACTATTAGTTACTGAACTTGTTTGTTTCACTTTACAAAATTCCTTTTTGTAATGATTGCTAAAAGAAGTACAGAGGTAATTTTTATAATGAAAGTAGGGTAAATGCTGTCTTGTTTAGTTTCAGTAATATATAAGATGTTGTAAAGATTCTTTCAATGAAGTGAGAAAGAACATGGCTTCATTAAGTATTATTACTACTAAGCATGTTTGACACCTACCTTTCTGGTTATTTGCTACTTATAATGGCATAGTTTACAGCTGTGTCATGTCGTGACTTTTATTTCATTATATATTGTAAATTTAACTAAGAGAAAGCTAATTTAAGCTCAGAAATAGTTAATATTTAACATGCTTTACTTCTGTGCTGCAAATATAATAAATTTATTGTTTTTATGGAGTGTTTGAAATAACAATATATGGTAAGTGGACTGGAAATAATTAAAATATAAAACTTATAATCCATATAAGAATGATAGGGAGAACCTCAACCATAAGTTCTAAATAATTCCTCTTTTCAGATAATATATTTATTATGTTGTTAGCTTTAGCAGTTAAGAACTTATAAATCAAAAAGTAAAGTAAGTTGAATTGATATTTTTTATGCTACCAACTTCAAATATTTTTTGTATATCTACAAGTTTTTATCTAAGTTGATAGGATGTTTAAATATTACTACTCATCTGAAACAAAATACAGTTGGATGGTCAAAAATCAAAACTTGGGTTAGTAGTTAAGATTTTGCTTTCCAAAACAATTTTCAATAAAATACATACCATGACAATGTCCTAAATGTGAACTTACCCTCATAAAGCATACGTGATACTCGGCTGGAAAGGGCTAAAATACTTGTAAAGTTAGGATCAGTATTCATACCTTAACGTTCTCTAACTTCTTCTGTTTAAACATTATATTTATTTCTTACATTTTTTACATGTATAATCTCATTTGTAATTTCTTTTATATACACTTGTGTTAAATTGTATGTGCAGATGGGTGATATATGACTTTGTTTTTTTAAAGTTGGTACCAGCATCACCCGGTAAAGAGAAAAGATCTTCAGTCAACATGGGCAGACCACCTTGGGTAGACAGAGAGCTGGCTGGAAGGATTAAAGTGCCCCACACATTTGTTGTACATTCATACACCCGTCCCACAGTATGCCAGTACTGTAAGAAACTTCTAAAGGGTTTGTTTCGGCAAGGCATGCAGTGTAAAGGTAATAATTTTTAACCGTTATTTCCTTAATTTCTTTATCTTATTTCAAATCTAGTTTTACAATGTACATTGCTTCTCAGACTTAGCAGCTTTCTAACTTAAATACATAAGTACTTTATTAAGAAATGTACAGAAATGTAGTTTGTTTATAATTTAAACTAGGATCCTGAAAATTAATAATTTAAGAAGAACTGGAGATATTTTTATGTGTAATGAGTCTGGTTGAGCCTGGAAAAATATTTTACCTATACAGAGTTCTGTGTTAATTCTGTTATGTCTGAATGACAACTTCCTGCTTTGCATGGAAAATTGCGCCATTAAAGTAAAAAAATCTTAGAAAATTTTTCTTCCACACATGTAAAATAAAATTCTTCAGTTAAAATCTGTTTGATAAAACAAATAATTTAATTAATTTTAAGCATAAAAATCACAAACTTTGATTTTAAATGATTTTGTCCTGAGCATAATGTGACACTCAGTCTCCAGGACATAAGTCAGAGTAGTCTTGAATAAAATAGCATTAACCTGAATTATGCAACTTCAATACAACTATGATTTTAGCAACTTTAGCTAGCCACTAATTTTCAGATTCAGTTGTCATGACATAATGTAATTGTCTATACTTTAAGTCTGAGAGATGATAAATTTGTTCTTAACACATGATGAATGCTTTTTTTGTTCTCTTCAACTGTATAAGCCAATATGGCTTCCAGTTCAGTAATGACAAAACCTTTGTTTAGTAATGTGTTACTAGAAGAAAAGATGTTTGTGAACAGCTGTTGCGACAATTATAGTCTTAATTTTTAAAGCTTGTGGAAAGTGTTTGTTCCTCATTTTATACTTCATTTGAATTAAAATGTTGCCTTTTGATAAAAGAAATGTTCTTCATGAAACAAGAAAAGGTAGACTTGGTTAAATCATTTTAACTTGACTGTTATGAAATAAGAGAATAAGAAAGTTTAACAAGAATGTTGGAAGGCATGAAAATCTGTTATTGAAATAAGAACCAAAGGAAGCATTTTTAATTCTTTCTTGAAAAGACATCACAGTGGAATATTATGGAATTTTCAAAGCTAGAAATTTATTCAGATGCTACATATAAAAAAGTTTCATTTGTAGCTACAAAATAATCTGTAAAAAGTTTGATCTTGAGTTTCAAACAATTTGATTCAATAGTTTCATTTGTTGTTAGATAGGGTTCATAGAAAGGCTACTAGAAAGATTCAAGGTATATAACACTACGTAACACAAATTTTGTTCCTGGATAGTATGTGTTATTTTTTAATTGCTTATGTTTTAAAGTTCAGAACATGGCTATTATTCCCTTCAAACTTTGTTTTTGTGACCTGGATAAACAAATTTCCACATTTTCATTTACATGAGGTCTGAATAAAACAACATATGAATCAATATTTGCATGTATTTATACTAAAGTTTTACAAAAATGAACAAAAAATGTTTATAAGTGAGTAGTTTTTTAAGATTTGCAACTGTAATGTAAATCACTTTGACATATCAGTCCCCAAATATAGTCTCACATTGAGTTTTCATTATATGCTCCTTGGTAGCAGCATTCAAAGTCCAGTATATCTTGGTGGAAGCTCTCACCTTGCTCCTCTGATTATACTTCCATGTTCTCCTTGAATTTATCAAGATGAGTGTTAAGGATATGGACTTTCAGGGTCATCCTGCAGCCCATTTTGCCGTAGTTCTTTACCAGAGCCTCAACCAGTTCCACAAAAGTTTTGGCCTTGTGATTGCCCAAGAAGCCCTGAACCACTGCGACAAAGCTGCCCCAAGCATTTTTTCCTTTCTACTGAGCTGGAGGAATTATGTGCACTCCAGGATCTTCTTTATTTGTGGTCCAACAAAGACACCAGCTTTGTCTGAGACAGCTTAGGGAAGAAGTCTTGAAGGTACCTGAAGGCTGCAGGCTCTTTATCAAGAGCTGTGACAGATGGTCTCATGAGACCCAGTTTTATATGCAATGGCAAGAACAACACTTTTTGGTGGTCCACTAGTGGCTCACATTTGACATTGTGTCTCCTCATAGAGAACTCGGTCAGTTTTGACTAGTGCTTCCTGTTGTAGTGAGCTGCAGCGTTCCTGCTGTACCAAAAGAAAAGATAACAGGGACACTTGGTAAAGCCTTCTTGGATAGGCCTATGTGATCACTTAGGCAGCTAGAACTAAACTGAAGTGGTCAGTGGTGAGCCCCTGTAGATATATATATATATTACTATGGAAAGTTCTAGAAGGTTCTTGAAAATTCTCTGTCAGCTACTCAGCACTGAATCTACTTGGAATATTTGGGAAATGGGTAAATTTGAAAATTTGTATTACTCAGATCACAAAAGCAAAGTTTGAAGAGAAAAATAGGTCTTTTCCATTTACTTTAGGCATAAACAATTGGGAAATAACACTTTCTGCCCAGGAACAACAAAAAGTAAGTATTTTGTTACATAGTGTTATTTGGCCACACTTTAACTGAATTACATAGGATTTGGTACAAAATATTACTTGCAGATGTCATAGAGAGTTTTCTGTTTTTTCTTCATTTTCTTGATGTCATGTTTGAATTTTTCTGCAAATGCTGGTCTCTTAATTTTTTTATTCTGTTTAATTATTTACCAACTGATTTTACTTTCAGTAGTTTTCTACTGGTATTTAAGCTCTTTGAGCTTTGCTGATGGTGTTTTGGCAAATCACACTTCTATTCTTTTAATGAAACTGCTGTGCTCTTTAATTTTTCCTTACAAGTCACATTCTAATAATTTTACACAAAATAGTTTTCTGTAATTCTAAGTTTTTGTGCTAACTGTGAACTGACTTTAGGGTGATACTGATAAAATTTTGAGATTCTATAAACTTTATGCTGTTTTTAATATAACCCTATTGTTATTTCAGTAGTATAAAAGAGAGTTTATCATTTTCAGATTGTAAGTTGAATGTTCACAAGAGATGCTCTGAAAAAATCCCCATGGATTGTACTGGAGAAGCTCCAAAAGAATGGCGTATGTGTCCTAACCATCAACAGTTTTGAACCTTTAATTGCTATTGAAGAAAAATCAGATGTGTGTACAGAAAGATCAAATGAAAAATTATAAATGTGCTCTGATGCTGTTTTTCAGCAGTGTTCAAGCATATGCTGAAGTTTTTTTGTATACTTTTATAAAACTGATATTTGTTCTTTAATAACATGAAATGTATAATTACTTGATTTAATCATAATTTTGACCACTAAAAATAATTTTGAGTGTTTTCTCATTGTTAAAAAATATTTTCCTAAAGGTAGAGTAAAAACATTGTTCAAGAAATTATGCTACTGACAGTCAGTATTGGTCCTTGTTATATGATTCAGTTGTAACTTAATATTTGTTTGATTTCATATTTCGTCTATTCTTACTTTATAAATTACTTCATTTCATGTTACTTCTAATAATCAAATGTACTTTACTTCATGATTAACATTTTTATAAATAATAAAATGTTAACATCTGTGTCTAATTAGCAGAAGGTGGAGAAAGTCTTGACAGTGAGAATGGTGGGGACAATCTGGATGGACAGAATGGAGTTGAAAAAGTTGATGATGACGATTCTGATAATGAAAGTGAAATGTGTTCTGAAAAAGGAGATGATTCTAAACTCCCAGTGAAGTATGTTCTGTTACAGATTTAAATTAAAACTTCATAGTAGTTATTAATAAAAACAAAAAAATGTTTGATTATGTCCTTGATGTTGAGAAAACCCAGTTGTAGAGAAATATATATGTAAAAATGACCCGTTTGGGTTCAGAATTTTTTTTTACGTAAAGGAATGAACAACATTTGAGACCTTCATTGGTCATCGTCAGGTTCACAAAGAATGAGAGAGGTAACTGACCGTAAGCTGACCACATGTTTGAAAGGGGTTGTGTAAATGAGTGTCAGAATGTAGAGGGTGGGCTTAGATGTTTGAATATATAATTTTATATTATTTATTTTGTTATTATTATTTATTACATTATTATTATTATTATTAACACCTTTATATTTATATTTAAAATAATATAGATTCCTCTACATTCCGACACTCAGTTACACAACCCCTTTCAAACATGTGGTCAGCTTCCGGTCAGTTACCTCTCTCTTTCTTTGTGAAACTGACGATGACCGATGAAGGTCAAAACGTTGTTCACTCCTCTTTGTTAAAAAACAAAAAACGAGCCATTTTTACAAATATATTTTATTATGTCCTCATTGAACTTGTGTGTAGTTTTTAGAATAATTTTACTAAAATCCTAGCTCAGTTTGTGAAACATACATCATAAGGAGGTAGCAAGTTTATCGTACTCAGCACTTTCTTCACCCACTTAATTAGAAACACAAACACTTGAATAGTTACAGTTTTTATAAATTACTTATCCTTTAGAAACTTACTTGGCTCTTCTGCCAAAGTAATGAGCCATTGACTTTGAGAAAATTTCTTAAAATAGCAAAATCAAAGTCTGTGTCTGTTGATGAAGAATTTCATTTAAGTTGTATAACATTAAAACAAAAAAATCATGCATAGTGTTATATTTAAAATGCCACTTAAGATTACAGAAAAAAAGTAAGTCTACTACCATAAATTATTTTAAAAATGTAGTCCTAGCCTACTTGTACTAAACGCTCACCAAAACACTTGTACTTTTGAAAAGTCTACCCTTTCAATAAAATAGCAATGATTTAGAGCTCTTTTTCTTCAGACATTTTGTTTTCAAAATAACATTAGTAAGCATGTCAGGAAACAAACAGCTATTTGGGCAGTTTCTTTTAATTAAAGTTTTTAAACTAATGTATTTTATCCAGCTGTAAATACAAAAATACATGCTTTCAGCTCTGTATGGCCAGATTTTATTTAACTATGCTGAGATAGCTACACTTAGTAAAAATGTGGGTGGCATATTGGAATGTATTATACTATGTAAAAAAATTTTTACTTTTTCTTGTCCCTGGGCAGAAAGTGTTGTTTCCCAATTGCTTATGCTTAAAGTAAATGGAAAAGACCTATTTTTCTCTAAAGTTTGCTTTTCTGACCTTGGAGCATATAAAGAAAACATGATGGGAGATTATATTTGGGGGTTGATATGTGAAAGTGATTTATATTACAGTCGCAAATCCCATACAAACTACTCACTTCTAAACATTTTTGCATAACTTAAGTATAAATATATGTAAATCTTGGTTTATGTTGTTTTATTCAGACCTTATAGAAAATAGGTTAGTTTCTAAATTTCATAATTGAGGTCACAAAAGCAAAGTTTGAAGGGAAAAATGGCCATTTTCTGTACTTTTACAACATAAGTAATTGAAAAATAACATATACTATCTAGGTACAAAATTTGGGTTACATAGTGTTATCCAAAAAAGGCTAATAATATCTATTAAATGATAGTCAACTGGATAGACAGTTCTGTGCATGCAGCATACACATAAGTAGAAAATTCAGTATTTAAATACTTTAATTTATACATATTTCACACACAGATGTGCCTGAAATTGCACACAAGATTGTAAAAGCTTTAATTTACGTATGTTTTGGAGAAGATGAGGTGCACAAAAAAACTAGTTATTTTTCACTGAATCATGTATTTCTTTAGTAAGTGACTTGAGCTCATAACTGAACATATTTTGTGGTGTAAAACCTTGTCTGTTAAGGATTTTTAATGTTTAATTCTGAAAAACAGTGCTACAGTAGGCCTGCATTTGGAAGAGGTCCAAGAATCCCCTCTGGGAGTTTTAGTAGTGGTTCAAAAGAAATTTCAAATCTAAAATAAAAAAAATGTGTAAAGTAAATGCTGATGAACAGCTGATTCCACCATGAAAAACGACCTAGCAGTTTATCAGGAAGAATTAATCAGTGCCTTTTGATTAATGTTTCTGGTAATTATTGTGTGTTTGATGAAGTTCAGATGGGAGTAAAGTAAATACAGAGATAAGAGAATGTGTTTGAATAATCGTAAAAAGATAACACTTTAGGATAACTGTCAGATTCTGGTAAGGCAGAAACATTGCACATAAGATGATGTAATATTTTTGTGATGATGTCATTTACTAGCCATTATCTGTTTGTTTAGCAATTAATAAATTATCTTATTAATAAAACCCATCCAAGTGGTTGTTAGTGAGTTAAATTAGATATCCTTAAAATGAGAAGAAACTGATTTTCTGAGACTAATGTAGTGACTTAATATTTCATTGTTGACTAACATGGTACTGTAGAATTGTTTTACAATCACTTTTGAATTAACACGGCATGAGGACAAAAATAACTGTACCTAATTATGTGTGATTATTTTTAGATCTCTATATCAGAATGTGTAATGATGTTGCAAAGTTAAGATTGATCATTCTAATCTGGTTTGAGCTTTCTCTTACTGTCTACATGTACACCCATTTGCCCTGTACTTCATTCTTTGTCAGAATGGTTTTAATAAGTCTGAATATTTGACTGATGCTGAGGAAAATATTACATTTTAACTCTAGTTGCACAGGTCTGCAAATTGAAACTTCATGAAAATTGTTTTGGTTTTAATAACAGATTTTTCGTAATTCAAATACAGATATTTCGAAAATAATAATTGAGGTGAAATAAAAACTTATTTAGATCAAATTATTTTCTTTATCACAGTTAACATATTTTATTGTTATGCTTGAATTCTAGATCATTCAATAAAACTCTCACATTGAGGTTGGTTCAGAGAAATTTGTAACTAATATTTGTCAACATTTTAAACATAATGAAATGGGATTCAATTGCAATGAAAATGATTCACTTTTGTAAAAGTACATATGAATGTTTGTGAAAAATCTGTATGAAAATAATATAATGTGTAACACCTTATAAAAGCTATTGAATTTTAATATTAGATTATTTGCTCCATACATCATAAACATAATATTTATCTCAGCATGGTAAACATAATTATGGTAACTTTAAATACCTGTGTGGTAATATCATGAAAATGTGAAACATTTATCCCTTCATTCTTGATTGCAGTGGAACAATCAGCAACAACATTCCACTGATGCGAATAGTACAGAGTGTTAAACAAACAAAACGGAAAAGTTCAGAAGTGCTCAAAGAAGGCTGGATGGTACATTATACAAATAAAGACAGTATGGTAAGTCCTATAAAATTATGCAAAAGTATTATTATCAACATACAACTTATTCTAGGAGTCAGTGATGTTGAGAAACCCACTTGTTGAGAATTTTATATGCAAAAACGGCTCGTTTGGGTTGAGAAAATATTTCAAATAGAAGAGCGAACAACGTTTCGACCTTCTTCGGTCATCATCAGGTTTACAAAGAAAGAGGTAACTGACCAGAAGCTGAGGACATGTTTGGAAGGGGTTGTGTAACCGAGTTTTGCAATGTAGAGGGCGGGGTTAGATGTTTGAATATATCATTTTATCTATAATTTTAATATAGGTATAATAGCGTTCCTTTATATTGGTTTATTTTGGGTTTAAGTTGTTGTATAAGTAAGGCTTCTTTAATTTTGCATTTGTTTATGTTTGTTTCTTTATTTAGTATTTTAGTGTTTTCTATGGTTATGTTGTGTTTATTTGACTTACAGTGTTCGAAAACGTGTGAAGGTGACTTTTTATGTTCTTTGAATCTGGTTTCCATTTCTCTACTTCTTTCTCCTCTATAGGAGTCATGGCAGTTATCACATTTTATTTTATAAATAATGTTGGTGTGGTGTTTGTCAGTGTAGTTTTTACATAGTATAGACCTCAGTTTTGTGCCTGGATTTTGAATAAATTTAGTATTAACTGGAATGTCATATTTTGTTACTAGTTTTTGCCAAATGTTGGTTATTTGTTTGCTGGTATCAGGAATATATAACATACAGCAGTATATGGTTTCGTGATTTTTTGATTCGTGAGATATATTTACTTTTGTTGGTTGATTCTGCTTTCTGTCTAGGTGTGTGCGTATAATGCTTTCTACGGTTTGTGGAGGAAACTTATTGATGTTGATGAAGTATTGTTTTATTTTGTCTAATTCATCGTTAATTTTATCTGGTGAGCATAGTTTTATGGCTGTGTGTATTTGGTTTCTTTGTTTGTTGAGTTTTTGTTTTGTTTCATGTGCTGAGTCCCAAAGAATGTATAGTCCAGTATGGGTGATTTTTCAGTGGATTTCTGTTTTTAATTGTGTGTCGGTTCTTATAATTTTGAGGTTAAGAAATGATATTTGATTGCTTTCTTCCTGTTCACATGTGAAGTTAATGTTGGGATGTATAGAGCTAATGTGATTGAAAAATTAAGTATGTGTTCTGTAGATTTGAATCCCGCAACCGTGTCATCTACATATCTGTACCAGTATAGTGGTAGATGTAATGCTGTATTAATTGCTTGTGTTTCAATTCGTGTCATAAAAATATTGGCTAGAACTGGTGATCCTGGGTTGCTGATGCTTAGGCCATTTGTTTGTATATAGTTTTGGTTGTTGAACATGAAGTTTGTCTTCATTGTGGTGAATTCTATGAGGGTTGCTAACTGGTTATTGGGAATGTCAAAACAAAAACTCAACATACTAAGAAACCAGATAAACACAGCCAAAAAACTATGCTCACCATGTAAAATTAATGATGAATTAGACAAAATAAAACAATACTTCATCAACATCAAAAAGTTTCCTCCACAAACCATAGAAAACATTGTACGCACACACCTAGACAGAAAGCAAAATCAACCAACAAAAGTAAATGTATCTCACGAATCAAAAAATCATGAAGCCATATTTTGCTGTATATCATATATTCCTGACATCAGCAGACAAATAACCAATATTTGGCAAAAACTAATAACAAAATATGACATTCCAGTTAATACTAAATTTATTCAAAAACCAGGCACAAAACTGAGGTCTATACTATGTAAAAACTACACTGACAAACACCACACCAACATTATATATAAAATAAAATGTGATAACTGCCACGACTTCTATAGTGGAGAAACAAGTAGAAAAATGGAATCCAGATTCAAAGAACATAAAAAGTCACCTTCACACGTTTTTGAACACTGCAAGTCAAATGAACATAACCATAGAAAACACTCAAATACTAAATAAAGAAACAAACATAAACAAACACAAAATTAAAGAAGCCTTACTTATACAACAACTTAAACCCAAAATAAACCAATATAAAGGAACGCCATTATACCTATATTAAAATTATAGATAAAATGATATATTCAAACATCTAACCCCGCCCTCTACATTGCGACACTCAGTTTCACAACCCCTTCCAAACATGTGGTCAGCTTCCAGTCAGTTACCTCTTTCTTTGTGAACCTGACGATGACCAAAGAAGGTCGAAAACGTTGTTCGCTCTTCTATGTAAAATATTTTCTCAACCCAAACGAGCTGTTTTTGCATATAAAATTATTCTAGGAGTATTTCAAATGTACGTAGTGATATATAACTAAGACTGCAATGTTATGAAACTAGTTAATTTTAGATTGTAAGTTGTAAGGTAACATACAAATGTTTTTTTTGTATTTACACTGCATGTTATGCCTCATTAAAATGTATTCATCTCATACATTGCAATTTATTCTAAAAATTTTTCTGTAACCATAGTAATTTTTGTTTAGTTGTTGTCTTTTTTTTTTAATTATGATACAACAGAGGAAGCGACATTATTGGAGGTTGGATACAAAAGCAATAACAATGTTTCAAAATGAAACAACTTCTAAGTATTACAAGGTAAGTCACCTTGGTATTTAAATCAGTTGTAACTAAAAGTTAATATTTACTGAAGTTCTGAAGCTATGATGTTTGTTATTACATTTAAAGTGTTTTTGTTTTAATAAGTCATGCCTGTGCTGCAGACATATTTTCTAAAGAACTTTTCGTTTTCAAAAGATTTTAATATATCACCATGATGTTTTCATAGAGTTTTCTTAGTAAATCATAATTGTTTTATTCCTGTTCATTGTTCTTGTTTTCAATAATAGCTCTAGTTTAAAGTCTTCAATCCTTGAAACTTGAAAACAAGACTACAAAAGTATTTTCTGGAACAGATACAGATTTTTAGAGTTATAACATTTTTAAGAAGTTGGTTTGAAATAGTTACCTTTATTAAATGGAATATGGAAGAAACTCTTAATTCACTTAAAGCAACTTTGTGTGCCAAGAAAAACATTGCTGGTTAATTCTGTTGCTGTGAGCAGACCAAAATATATGTTGTATGCCCATTTACAAATCTACATTCAAAATATTAAATTTATTTAATTAATAAATAACTTTATTATTAGTTTGTTTTTATATTATCTATTTTAATTGTGTAATTCTAAAGGAATTTTTGAATTTTCATTTTTTTTGTACTATATGACCCATCTGAGCTCTTCGTTCTTTGCTCTGAAACTGATAACATCTAAAATAGGCTATTGAACTTTCATCTGATTAAAAACCCAAATTATATATAATTACAATCAAAAACCTAAAATTTAAACCTCTTACCTAATGCTAAGATATCAATAAATATGTCGAACCCAGAAGAGAAGCTGCTGACAAATTTGTTGCCAATTGAAAGAACAATTTACAACATTTGATAATTGAAAAGTGCTTGATTTGTGTTGAGCAGTAACAGAATGTTTGTAACCTATATGTAGCTTACTTAGAAAGCTTGATAAATTATTATAGTTGTGAAACTGATATATTTTGTGTTCTAAAATGCATATTTTAAAAGATATATCAAATCTTTACTGGCCAACCAGCTTACTGATAAAAAAAATAGGCTTATGACAGTTATGCCATCAAATACAAAATTATATTCATTTTCTGTGCTCTTTGTGAGAAAGAGTAAGCTTTTGTTATAACTTGTTGCTCCTTTGGTTCAAAGTTAGGTCATAAAAACATAAAATTAAACGAATAGATGTGAAAAGGTTTATAGATTAAACTGGGAAGATAAAAATTCTAAATATGAAATGAATTAACTATTCAACAATGTAAAAAAGTATTATTTAATGTATTTTCTGTTTATCAGATTTGTATTTCACTGTATGTAGATAATTTTGCTGAAGTTAACATTAGAATAGAGAAAATAAGAAATAACATAGAAATTTTAGTACTTATAAAAAATGTTCTAGATGTTGGACAAATAAAATGTGAAAACAAAGATGAAAAGTAGTATTTTTATTCTTAGCATGAAAAATTACCTTTTACATAGACTGTCAGTAAAGACTTCATATATTCACAGACAAATCCTTTGCAAAAATTTTTTTTATTAAAAAATCTGATTTTTTTGGAACAGTAAACAGTTTACTAAAAACTTCCACCCAGTGGCACAGCTGTATGGTTATGTACTTACAATACTAGAAACCAAGCTTCAATACACACTGTGTAGCTTTGTGCTTAACTACAAACAGATACTAGGAACTTGCCACCTTTCACAGAGATACATTTAATACTTTCAGAGTTGTGTATAGTTTCATGGCTTCGAGACAGTTCCAAGATAAATCAAGTTGATCAATTTCATAGTGAAAGTATTAATGTGATATGGCTAATGTATGGTTACATAAAAATGCACACATCATATCACAAGCAAAGCTTATGATCATTCATTGATGGTGCCTATTTATAAGTAGCTGTTGGTGGTCTTCAACAGTATTTTATCATACAAGAAATAAAGTGAAGTTTCAAATTTAATTTACAGGGGTTTGTCTTATAAAAACTTTTTCTTGTGATTTAAGGAAATCCCTTTATCAGAAATACTGGCTGTAGAAACCACTAAACATACACTAAATGCTGAATTATCCCGAACCTCCCATTCTTTTGAACTACGAACAGCCAATGTTGACTACTTTGTTGGGGAAGAGCCAGGCAGGGATCAAAGCTGGGAATCTGCTATTCGACAAGCTCTAATGCCAGTAGCAGTAACTCAAAATAATCATGCATCAGGTAGGGAGACTTTTATGCTTTTAAGCTGTTACTAGCTTACATAGTATAGTTTCTACTTTGACACCATTTCATATTGCTTGCCATATATGATTATAAGTTGATAGGTAGTGTCTAATGTACATATGTATGTATTAAAACAAATGAACGTAAGTGTGCTCAAAAATATAAAACTTGTTATTAACAACATAGTGTTATATTACAAAAGTGGCTGAGTCTTTCTCTTATATTAATATTGTTTGAATGCTGAGGTAAAAGATAGTAAAAAATGCCTTCAAAACTAAAGTACGAGGGAAATTTAGGAGAGAAAAATCTAAAAATACCCAATATCAGTACTGTAATAAAGCAGACTTAGATTTATCACAAATCTGCAGGCTACATACTTCTGCTAGTGGTCTATTCATAATTTTAAGTTGTACAGTTTTCTATACTTCCTGTTTAAGGAGCTACGTTTCAAACATACACCCAGGAATACATAGATGTTGTCTTGAATTTAAGATTGTAGTATATATTATTTACCTGTGTAAAAAGATTAGCATGTTTATGACCTTGAGATATCTGATTAGCAGTATTGTTTAACTACATACAGATACTGTGTAGAAATTTAGAAAAATATAATATGACTTCACTGAGTAAAGATATATTCTACAATATTTATGGGGAGGCAAAATTCATGACTATTTCACTCATTCAACAGTTTACAAGTCCACACTACATTATTGGACCTCAACATGGCTTTATAGTGAATAATCTCTGTCATAAAAGAAACATGGAAGTTTCTTTTGAAATTTTATATATAAAAATAAACTTGGAGAAAACATTAACCAAACTTGCGTCTCTACCTAACTAAGCAGATATTATATGCTGAAGTTGTATTGAGTACAGTTTTTCATTCATGGCATGTAGTAATTTAAACTTGCTTTCATTTTTGTTGTGTTTTCAGTATAATTAAAATAAATCACTGTGAGCTATTCACTCCAACAAAGCTCAAAAGTCATAGTTATAAATGTAATTATTTACATGAAGAAATATCCCTGAGTTATATATGATTTTTTTATAAACATAGCTTTGTGTTTCTAGGTTTAATCTCGTTAGTTTTGTGAGGACAACAAATGGTGGGGTTTTCAAAATACATAAGCATTTAAAACTAGAAATTCAACAGTTTTAATTCAGTTCAGTACTTTTTTACATTACTTCCATATTAATTATGGGATGCTATTTTTTAGTTTGAAAATTTTGTGTGAAATACTTTGGTAAGATTATTAGTTTATTGGTCCAATGATAACTATAGTTAAAAAGTCTTTTCATTTTTCAAAGACATCACTCAAGTGTGTGTGAAATCATCATCACTCTGTGTCATCATTTCTTTGTTAGGTCAAGTATGTGATGGAGAGAAGCAAGTTGAAAATGGTGACTACAGTAACAAAGTAAGAGATAACATCTTATAATCCTCAGAAAGTCTGGTGTTTTGATGTAGCTTATGACATGAAAATAAAATGTACTGCTTGAACATGTTGAAAATGTAGAAAAGTTCTTTTTTTTAATTTAAGGTTTTGAAGAAAACGTATGAGTATAATGAAACAATCAGGAAAGATATGTGATTAATAAACTTAACTAGTTTTTATATACTAACAGGTATTTAATATACTTTTTTTTTGTTGCTTTTACACATGATAGTAGGTCCCTGTATGGCTTCAGCTCCCACTCTCTGAAATATTCATCAAAGCCCACTCAGTTGTTCAAACATTAAACTAATAAATTTTTTCCTTAGTAGGCTCCATGTTCCTTTAACATTCTGACTATTCTTGTTAATGTTTAAAGATACCTTTGTTTCTCTTTCCTGATCCAGATTGTTAGGTTTAGATTGGTAAAGGCTTTTTGAGCATGTATATGAGGTGTAAACATTTTCAACTTAAAAAGAAAAAGAAAATATAAAGCAATGTCAGAACTTCAAACATTTGATATTAAATAAAAATTGTACAGATTACTAGAACATGCAATACAGATTAGAACTCAAATTCTCAACAAGTAAAACTCAAGTGCTTAATAAACAAAATCTTAAAACTGAATCCCAAACAGGTCATATAAATTTGGAACAAACACAAACCAAACTCATGTCCCTTCCAGTTAAGAAGGTTTACTACTCTAGAGTCATTTAGGGTACAATTTTTCACTCATGGCATGAGAGTAACTTAAACTTGTTTGAATTAAAACCACTAAAATTTCAATTTCAGAGAAGTTTTGTGTGACACTATAAAAACTAGTATTTCTGTAATCCAAAGCATCTGTTTGTACAAGATGTTCAGTTTCCAGGATAGAATGTTCATCTCTTAGATTTGTTTTAGGAAGTTTCTTTTTAGCTGTTATGTATTGTTTGCTTATTGGAAGAAGATCCTTACCAAGTTTAGTCATTTGACATCTTTCTCATGCTCTTAACATATGTAGTTGATACACAGATCCAGGCATTCGATATTTAACACGTGTTAAGATAATTTCAAAGGCATTTCACAGCGTAATAAGAACTTTACATTGCAGAATATCTCCTAAACAAAATTTAATTGGAAGGTACTTCTTTCTTAAAATGCTAACAGTGAGAAAAACAAATCTTAAAAATGTTAATATTAATTTGTTATATTCATACCTGGTATTTAATACCGTTTCCTAATTTGATATACGGTTTAAAGGAAATGTTAATAAGATCTTGAAAATGAGCATTTTTTTAAATTCCTTTATATTTTGTTAGATAAAAATCTCATTATATTACAAATTTCAAATCAGTTTTAATACCAAGACCTTGTGCGGTTAAAATCTAACAAGAGAAATATTTTAAGTTTTGTTGACTACTCTTGAAAAAAACTGTACTCATCTCTAGTTCTTTGTGATAATTAAAGAATACATCATTGCTACATATTGTATACATTTCTTAGTAGGTCATAGTTATATTCTAACTATGGATCTTAATCATGAATACTCTTATTATGTATTAAAAAAAAAAAAATCCAGTTGGTGTACATCCTATCGTGATATAAGAGCTTTCACACCTTTATTTCCTTATTGTTTAGTGGAATATTTTATCAGTTGGACTTTGATTTATCACATTCTCTGCATAACCTTATCATTTTGTGCAACAAGTATATTGTTTTTACAGCCCTCAAATTTGCATTAAAATGCCCTCTATACATATATCAAGACAATGTTGCCTTTATTATTTTACTTGTTTTCTCGACAAGCATGGACTTAACTAGTTTAATTAGTTTTCTTTCTCTGGCTCTCTTAACTAAGGTTTAATTTTTTATCTCTGCTGGGCAGTAACTTTCATAATGATATTGCATGATTTAAAATCTGTAATAGCAATTAAGATATTAATTTTTTGAGAAACAAATATTCTTAAATTTTAAATATCAATTTGCTTTTGCAAAAGAAAAAAAACGATTTAAATAATTGAAATCAGTTTTAAAATGGAAATTAACCAAAATACTTAAGAAATATTACTGTTTAATCATACTGATTAAATTTAGATATTTATGGGTCACAGTACCAAGGTCTTACTTTTTCTGTAGCTTTTTGCACATTGAGACATTTAACAGTGTATAATTATTGCTTTTCTAAGGTGAATATTCAGAATTCTCTAGTCCTACCAAATGAGTTTCTTGGTTTAGTGCAGTTTAGTGTTGTGTATAACAGTTAATATTATGATTACTTTTATGAGCTAACTCTATTATTTAAACTATACTTTCTAAGTAATTTTTTTTTCAATATTCCAGGACATTAGTCGGATGTACCAAATCATACCAGATGAAGTTCTTGGCTCAGGACAGTTTGGTATTGTGTATGGAGGTTAGTATAATTGGTACTTTTGTCAGTGAACTTTCCTATTCAAACTATGTTTATTAAAGTACTTTTGAAAGTGTGGAAGTAGGGACTGACTATCTTGCAACTACTCCCTTGTTTTAGTAATAAGTTTTTCCGCTAACATTTTTAACATTTTTATGATATAAAATGTAAGAGGCTGATGCTTGTAATTTTAATAGTTAATCTCATAAATTTAATTTTGCTCTTTTGCTTTAAAGTTTCAACATGAAGTAAACATTTCTCTTAGGAGCACTTCTGATTTAAACTCTTGTTAATTTATAAGACTTCTGAGGTACATTAATGTCTTCAAATAACAGATGAAGGTATATGTATCAGAAATAAAAATCATACATTTCAGTATTTAATTTGTCTGTTCCATGTTTTTCACCTTAGGTGTACACCGCACTAGTGGAAGGTCTGTTGCAATCAAGGTAATTGACAAGACCAAACTCCCAACAAAGCAGGAAGCACACTTGAAGAATGAAGTTATTATACTCCAGAATATTAATCATCCTGGTGTGGTTACTTTGGAGAAGATGGTAGAGACCTCCAGCAGAGTAAGACTGCCAAAGTGTTGTAATTAAATGAATATTCATTGTGCAAAATGATGATGCTCTGAGAAATAGTTATTGTTAACTTTTGCATAATTTCAAATTTTATATACAAATATTTGTGTGGTCTTATTAAAATGTTACCTGGACTTCCAGGAATTTACTGTACATTTAATTTATTTCAGATATTTGTGATAATGGAAAAATTAAGAGGAGATATGCTAGAAATGATTCTGTCAAGTGAGAAACGACGATTATCTGAGAGGATCACAAAATTTCTTATATATCAGGCAAGTTAATCATCATCTTCATCCATGTGCAGAAGTTTTCAAACAAATATAATTCAGCTATGATCTCGATAAAAGTGTCTTGTGGTGTACTATTCAGTTTTACCTAAAAGACCACAAAAAATGAATAATATTGTGTTAGAAAGTGAATTACGATTCAACTTGAATCCTTTAGAGATCTACTATTGTTTAATAATTACAAATACTTCAGGCAAGTGTCTTAGCTAAAGAAACAATGTAGGTTATTTTCTCAACTGACAAAAGTGTTTTTTTACACATCTTGTAGATATTTAAATGAAGTTGTGTTCGTGTTGTACATATCTCCTTGTGTAGTTATTGAACAAAATATTCTTTTAGACAGGAAAATGTGATAAAATATAGAAGTCAGGCTTGGAAAGCTAGAAGACAGGTTAAAACAAGAAAGGTGCTTTTAGGTGACTTTTGATGTAATGTACTGTCAAAAATCATAATCTGTTGAATTGGCTTAGTTCGAAATTATATTCATATTTGAAACATCATACTTTTCAGCCTAAGATAAATAATGCTTTGTCAACTTTTGTAATATGTCTGGGTATTGTGATCCACTTCCACTAATGAGTTCTGATAATGAGGAAAAGTGTTGATGATTATTTTTACAACAAAACAAAGTCACATTACTTTTTGACAGAACCAGTATTTTTCTTAAGTTTAAAATGCAGTGTTGAAACAACTAGCAGCCTTAATGTAATAAGTTTTTGCTATATAAGTGTCTTTGATAAAAAATTTCACAGTTGAACATGTATCTTTTTAATAGATTCTAATTGCCTTGAAACACCTACATTTCAAAAACATTGTTCACTGTGACCTCAAGCCTGAGAACGTTCTCTTATCTTCAGATTCAGATTTTCCCCAGGTGAGCACTATGAAATAGATATAGTTTTCCTTGGCAAGTATTATTTCATGGATTCTTCCAATTCAGAGGTAAGTACCATTTGATGGATTTAGACTTTTCTTGGGCAATTACTACCAAATGAGTTATTCAAATTCAGGTGTAAATTTGATCAGATGTGTTCTCCTGGTTTAAACTCTTGTCTTGATACGTATGTTTTTTTCTAATTCAGAATTTCTTTTGGTGCAATATCAGATAAATTCTTCAATAATGGATTAGAATTTTTTTGCAAGAAAATTATATCAGGCACATTTTCTATCCATTATTTTGTTAGATACCTAATGTGAGATAACTTTTTTTTTAAGAATTTTCTGAAGATAGTATATTACTATCAGGTATTACTGATTTAGCTTTCCTTCAGGTAATTAAAATTGGGCAGATTCCATAGATGAATAATATAGAATAGTATTTTTGAATTTTTTTCAATGTCATTAGCATAAAAACGATTTTTGTGATTCGGACAATTGTTAAGTGGCTAATTCCAGGCAAATGCTTTTGATTCAGACCTTTTCTGAAGCAAATAATATAAAACAAATAAGTTACTGGAAAGTAAAGTATTGTTTTGATAATCTAGTTAAGTATCAAATGTTACAAACTGTGAAACAAACTTTTACTTGGTTTGACTGAGTATTTTAAATTGTGAATTTGCTACTTTTGAACAACGTGTTTGTGAGATTTGAATGATTTTTAAAATAATTTAAAATCAAGTTCTTTTCAGGTAAAACTTTGTGATTTTGGATTTGCAAGAATTATAGGTGAGAGATCCTTTAGAAGGTCTTTGGTAGGAACTCCTGCTTACTTAGGTAAGTAATGAAGGAAACTGCTGAAGTAGTTTGTTAACTGATTTTTTTTTTTAAATGTAGAACACGACTTTCTTTATTGTAACAAATCCTTTATTGGAAGAAAAGTATCAACCCTTTCAGAGTGAGTAGATCAAAGTGTGAATGTTAAAACCTATTACAGAGTTACATTTAAAATCTAATTAAGCAACTTTATTATCAATGTATATGAATAGACAGTATGAAAATGCAATTAATAAATCAAATTTCAATATACAATAAGTTTCTATTTTTATAAGAGAATGTTTTAAAAAATCCTTTATCTCTCTCAGTGTGAGAATTGCCACATTTGCTCTCTCGGTCTTCCCTCTTCTTTACTTATCTATCACTCTTCCAAAAAATTACTTATTATAATATTTATAATATAAATATTACTCAGGCAAAGTGTAATTTCTCTAACCTTTAATCTTATTTGTTTACAAAGCCATGAAGTAGAACATTAGACTTCCTTATCATTTCCACCTGGCACATAATCTCTTTCAGAAATTGCCAGTAGTTTTGTCTCTTATGTTTATATTGACAAGTATCAAGCTGAAGTTTTAATATATCAAATAAAATATTATATTGCACTATTTTCTAGGAATGGGTGTTGTCTTTTTCATCATTCAATGTATAATTTTTTCTCACTGGAACCACACTAATGAGATTAGCTGAATTTTCAAAGAACTTTTATTGCACAGTTAGAAAGCCAGAAAAATTATGGTAGTTGTAGGACATAATTTATTTTTATGTGTTGTTATTCTAAGTTCTTGGATGCATTATTTAATTAAAAAAATTATTTAGTGTAGTAGCACCATTAGTATAATAAATATGGTTAAATTTCGACAGTCAACAGAAAAAAAAAGAAAGATAAGTACTATGTTTCTTGATTTTCATGTGTATTCTTTCTTCATTGTTAAAAAATAACTAAGTTTTAAAAATTAGAAACTTATTAAACTAGAAAGCATTAGATTAGGTAAAGTAATGAAAAATAATATTAATAAGCATTCTTCACAAGATATACTCAAACAGTTAGCATGGTGTTTAATTTGATATTGTAACATGAGTTGCATGTTTGCCAAGTGATTTACAACCTTAGTGATGAGATTATTGGTCAAACTCAACTTAAATGTCAGTAAAATTAAGTATAAACATATACTGTTACCAGTTTTATGCTATTCAGGATAAACATTTATATTTTCCTTTTACAATTTGCAATCATTCAAGAAAGAGAAAAAGGTATTTTAGATTTATTGTGTAATATTTATTGTGGCAACAAGAAACCCTGTATAAAATTATGGTACAAAAATAACAGATGAAATACAAAATATTTATTATTTTTAATAGGTTTTAAAGCTTACATAAATTAAAGTTGACAGTTTTCTGCTGAATAAAAGTATTTTTCATCATAACATGAAAATTACTTTGTACTTAGCACATTCAAAACTTTGATTTCATTATAATTATGGAAATAGTTTTTAGTAAAAATATTCGGTTAAAAATTATCTTTTGTATACAGAATGAATTTTAATACGTAAACTTGGGCCTAAAAGTTTTACCTATATATTCCTCAATTTGACAGTTCATTGATAAATTACTTTATTAAGTTTGCAGTTGCTTAGTCACATACTTGTAGATTAGTATTGTTATAGGTTCTCATTTCTTTTTTAAAACTAATTTCTGTTAGCTTTTCTATATCTCACCTGATGACACCAGTTAAACCTTGTGAAATGTGAACAAAATAAACAAAAGTTTTACTGTGTACAACCAAAAATAAACTTATAGAAATTAAAAATTCTAATTTTTTGTCTACAAAGAATTTGCGAACTCCTGTGAAATTTCTTTAAGTATTTGTTCCTTCTTGTTTGTGTGATGGTTATAAGGTTATGTAAAATACACAAGCCCGTTGTGAAAGGGTTAAATAGTACCTATACATTTATGAAATAAGACATAGGTTTTAAGAAAAAAAAATGTAAATGTTTTTTATAAGATTAGCATATTAAATGTGTGTGTTTTATACAAATATTTTTTGTTTTTTAAACAGCAGAAACAACCCATTATGCATCTTTTTGATTTACAGCAAACTGAAAAATCCAAGCATTTCACTTTTAGTTGTCATATACTGATTACTGTTGCAGAAATTTTAATATTTTGAGTTAAACTTAGCTTCACTTTAATTTTGATGATAGAAACTTCTATTGTAAATTACTTGAAAGAAGGATTTCATGTTCTAAACACTCATCTAGCATATGAAATGTTAAAAACAAACATTATGTAAATAAAAGAAGAAATTCAAAGACTTGTGGCAAATTTAATGGCACCTGCCATCAATATACTATATGGGAAACTTATTTTTTTAATAATTACTTGAGAATATTACCTTCAGGAAACTAATAAATATCAAATGACTTCGTATAGTAATTGTATTTATTTTTCACCTTGAAATATTCTTAACTACAGCTCCAGAAGTTGTGAGAAATAAAGGATACAACAGATCTCTTGACATGTGGTCAGTTGGGGTCATCATTTATGTCAGGTTGGTTGTCCAAGTAATAGACTACAATTGATACAGTATCATTGTACCTACAAATTAAACATTTGAAGTAGGCCGAGATCCAACTTTTTTTCATGTTACACTGTTTGCTCAATGGTGATCTTGTTACTGAAGATTTTTAACTGTTTGTGTAGTTTATGGTAAATTCTTCAATTAAACATAGTCAGTATTTTGTATGTGTAGTCAAGTTGATAAAATATTATTCATTCAATTCTTTGTATTTTTCTATTTGTCCTATTGAAATAGTTCATGCACAGTAGTAACAAGTAAGATAAAATTTTGTACGTACATCATGATAGTTAGTGTTTAATGTGTAGAATATCACTGTGCTATGCTATTATCCACTGTGTTTTTGACAGTTGAATGTTCAGTATTTTATTGTACTAGATTTTAACTACTTTGTATTTTTAGAAATAGCTAATGCCAGTAACTTGCTGTTTGGCAAAAAAGTACTTAATATTTCTAAAACAATTTTACATGTTCATAATAATGTACAACAGTAAAGCATAAACCATTTTTCTTGCCAGATATAGGAATGTAAGACTTAAAATGTTATGAAAGTAACATCATATTAATAATCAACCAAATATAATTTCAAGTTCTTACCTTGAATGACAGATATATTAATAAAAAATAAAGACAACTTGTACTTTAATACTTGAGAAGTGCATTAAGCCACTGTTCAGATAACCTTTGATAATATTTCATTCCTTAACCAGGAAGTGAAAAGCAAAGTTTTTCTGCCTTTTATTAATACCATTGTTTCTAGAAATAAACTTTAAATACAATTTGATTTTCATTTAGAGAATAATTTTTAATATGAAATGGATTTAATGATATATAATTTTAATAAGAGGAAATGCTCTTTTCCCTAAGCCTTTAAAGAAGGGTAGATACCTTATTTTGTTAGCATTATATTAGAAATGCCATTAGTTTTGACAATGGTTTTAAAACACAAGAATTAATGTAAACCCGAACTTGGAATATGTGTACTTCATTTAATTTTGGTATTCAAAACTTGATTAGTAGAAATATTCTCTTTATAAAGTATTAAGACAGAAATATATTTATGTACTAAAGTAACCAGCAAGAAGGTATTAAATGTATTATTATTTTTTCAATTAATTTAGGTTATTTTAAAAAAAGAATTAATTTCTGAACTTGTAAGGTTAACATTTACTAGTATTTTACAGCTTAAGTGGAACTTTCCCATTCAATGAAGAAGAAGACATTCATGACCAGATCCAGAATGCTACTTTCATGTACCCCCCTAATCCATGGAACGAAATATCTTCTTATGGTTGGTTACATAATAAATATTATTACTAAAATTATTATGATATGATAGTAATAAATATTCACTATTTGGTATCTCAATCATAAGTAATGGTGTATGTTATTGTTTTAATTTTAGCCTGTTTTTTATGTTCTTTGGATATGTGTTGAGAATTTTAATCTATTACAAGTAAATATTTTTTTAAATGTTGAGAAAATATTGTTTATTCCTTACTTTTCTGATAATAAGACTCGGTTATACAGCAAGAATGTGTAATGCAGACAAACATGTCATTATATTGATGGGATAGAATTCTGATAATATGTTGATTCCCTCAAATATTAAGTTAATTTTTAATCTAAATCAAAATTTCTTCTCTGTTTTTAGTTTAAAAATTGGAAGATATTATATAATGTATGTATTAGTTTATCATATGATTTACCATGTTTGTTGTTTACTTTCCACAAAGTATATTGCACAAATTAATGAGCTCATTTTACCTGTAACTGTTTGTCATGTAATGTGTGTGAGTGTGACTGTTTGTGTAAGCAATAATATAATGAAATCTGAAGCTTGATTGTTTATGTAATATTAACCTCTAACACTTGTAGTGCTTTAAAAGTGACACCATAGAAGATACTGTCTTAATAATACTCTAGTTGCACATAAGCATGAAATTAACCTCAGTAGGTTGTCAGTTATGCATTTTATATTCCAATAACATGATATGAAAGATTTGGTAAATTGGGGATTAGAATTGGATGGCAACAACTGTAAGACAGCAAGCAGATTTATGCATTCCAACACAATCATTTGTGTTCTTTCCACACCAATAGGTTAGCCTTTATGCATTAACTGTTGCAACAATTGGGTTTTCACTATAAAACTAGGCATTATCATCACTATTCATCACATTCTCCACACAAAAGTTTATTGTAATAGTTTATCTTTTTCTTTTATGTGGTTCTTAATGTAACGGTTCTCACATTCATTTCTGTTGTATGTATGGAATTAATAAGTAAGGTTTGCAGAATTTTTTATGAGCATATCAACTTCTTTACCTTTGGTGTCTGTGCTAACAGTTACCTCTTATTGCTGAATTTGTTGTTTTAGGTAGTGATATATTACGTTTTATGATCAACTGAGCTGTTTTTATACTGTTTCAGAACTTTCATACATTGAGAAACTGGAAAATCTAATGGTTGCGATAGTTGTCATCTCATTTGCTCAAAGCTATTTCAATTTTCCAAAATTTGTAAGAAAAGACTTCATTCCAATTTTATAATAAAGCCCTGATATCCACACCCAGTGCATATGTTTAGAATTTTATTTAAAACTGTTATGATAGTATTTTTCTATAATTCAAGTATTTAACTGACATTTTGTGTGTGTGTTTGAACTGAAAAATACTGTAGTATATTTATTACATGTGTATTTGTTATAGTGATTACTAAATTTAGGATCTGTTATTGCTAAACCAACCCAATTTTGACTATATTCAGCTATTAACCTGATCCAAAACTTGTTGCAAGTGAAAACAAGGAAAAGATACACTGTGGATAAGTCCTTATGCCACCCATGGTTACAGGTTAGTTGTAAAAAATATTCCTGTGTTCAGGCTTTAGTACCATATGAAGGAATGGACTTTTGTCAGAATGTTTAAGGAAATTTTGGTTGTGGAAATAAAGGTTACATGAAGTGTCAGGTGCATAATTTTGTTTATTGTAATTTCATTTAAAGATACATTCATTTTGTTAAAGTCATGTCTTTGGCCCTTCAAGTTTCATAAATATAAGTAGCATTAGGCTTACTCTAAATGTGTACATAATATTGGAGCTTCAAACTGTTTCAAATTTTTATTCACTGTCATCTGCTCTGCCAATTAAACTCCTTGTTTGTAAGATTATATTTTTAAATCTAAGTTGAACCCTTAGTTTGATGGCAGAAAATATATACAAATATGATGGACATGTACATCTTTGTTAACACTTTCCTTACTGGGAATACTTCTAAAGATAGTCAAAATTGCATACAAAAAATTCATTAAAGAATGATATTATTGTGAAAGGGTTAACAGTTGGAAGTATATTATGACCATACATCAAGATATTTTATAACAATACTGTCCTGCTGTAAAATAATTCTTCATTTAGTGTACTGTCATTGTAACTATCAAACCTGAAAACTTACTGTAATACAGGCCTCTAATTGGTAAACTAAACCATAATGATATGTCATATGCTTGTATCAAATTGATATTGTACTTTTTGTAACTGAAAATATTTGGTACGATAGGCATCTAGTTTCATTTGAATTAAAAAATGACCATAACATCAAATAAGACCAGAACTGGAAAGGCCAACTTCAGATAACTAATGCTGCTGTTTGAACTATCCACTAGTCATCCTGGTGAGTTATAATAATTAAAATTTTGATACAGAAAGTCTTTTAAAACTTGTATTACTTTACTTTCTGAAAACAGCCATAATGTCAAATAACTAGAAATCAGGACTAGAAAGGCTAATTTCAGGTGACTACTGCTGAGTTTTGAACTTACCCATTGGTCATCCTGGTGAGTTATGATAGTTAAAATTATGCTACAGAAAGTCCTTTACACCTTGTATTGCTGTAGTTTTTCTCTTACCACCATAGATTAGATGTAAAAATTAGAATTAATGCTATGCTATTTATGTTTTTAATTCAAAAATTAAACTTTGTTTTGTTTTACGTTAATTTTCTTTTATGAATTTTAATAATTTTAACTTTTTAACAGATGTTTGGTGCAGATAGTCTAGTTGCTTTGCATCATAAGACACCAAAGAAACCAACCAACCAACCTCTCTTCCACTTCTAGGGGGTGGAGGGTGGATCAATGTTCTATGCGGAAGATATATTGCTCTCTCATTCAATCAAAACTGGACTATATGGCTCTGCCAGGACCTAAGCTATGAAGATGCTGGGCCCTGTTAATCATCATAAGCTTTGGTTCTGTACTGAGGCCTTCCACACTTTCTCAGTCCAGAGTTTGTACATAGAGTCTCATGAACTTCTACATCTCAGCCTTTTGCCACTGTCTTTACAATATGCTTCAGAACTTCAATCATTACCACAACATTTTACCTGGGGTTGTCTTTACTTCCTCACTGGTCCATGCTTTTTAGAAGAGACAATCTACTATTGTTTCTTTTGGTTTTCATATCCAGGAACAGGTGAAAGAATTGGATATGTCCTTGCGTGTCATTGCTGTATCCACCGGTCAACCTATTCTGCCATGACTTATTACCTTACTGTGAGTCATCTGAGAAAAGCAGATACTCCCAATTGGAAATACTGTCTGTTATTTGCTGAATATCTTTTTAACCATCTTTCCATTCCAATTTATATGGATGGTTTGAAATCAGATGGCTCTGTAGGCTCTGCCATGGTTTGTTGTGGTTTGGTAGTTGTGCACAGAATCCCCTCTACAGTTTCTGTGTTCACTACTGTACTGTATGATATTTCTTTTGCCCTGGATCACATAGAAGCTAAGCAGTATTCAAATTGTACTATTTATATTGACTCTCTTTACTCTCTACTGGCCCTGGAATTGCTTTACATTAGTTTTTATTGTCTTCTCACAGAAATTCAAAACCAACTGGCCCATTTCTCTTTAATATGTACTTCTATTCAGTTTTTATGGATACCAGGCTACATTTCTATTTGTGGGAATAAGCTTGCTGACACTGCAGCTAAGTCTGTCTGCTTTGGTACTGTCATTCCTGTGCCCATTCCATACATGGGCTATGGTCCTCTATTCAAGGCTTGGCTCTGCACCAACTGGCAGTCGTCTTAGAGTAAGCAACATGTAAACAAGCTTTTCCAGATAAAACCCTGTATTGGACTGGCCATTTTGTTTCCATAAGAATCAGAAAGAAGTCGTACTTTCTAGAGTATGCATTAGTCACAGCTTTTTAACGCATAATTTTCCTTTGTCTGGAACTGATACACCAGTGTGTAGTTTGTGTGATACCTGGGTTACAAAATTCTTAATTTAATATTATACCATCATTACTACTCTCAATGTTGGCACTGTTATAGACATGTTTTGTCTACAGGTTTACCCATGATATTGGACAGTGTCATTAGCAATGATGACACACTCCACCTTACAAATGTTTTTAGTTTTTTAAGGTCCATTGGTATTTTTAATGCAATTTTTAAGTTTTCAATTAAAAATTGTACTTTGTTTTGTTTTAACATGATTCCTTTTCACAAATTTTAGTAATTTTACTTTCAATTTTTTTACTGATTGTTTGACACAGATAGCTTAGTTGCACCCTAAAACACCAAACAACCAACCAACCAAAACAAGTTTTATCTCCTTTATTAAAGCTATTCAGTCCTCTCATTGTACTTTTCATATGTTTGAATCTTAGCACTATTGCTTCTTATAATTCTTACTTACAATTTAAAATAATAGATGATTAAACCAGTTATAATCTCTCTCTGTTTCTTTCTACCCTTCCCTTTGTTTTTGTACATTGTGCTATTGCTGTTTAATAAACTGTTAATTTAAAAATAATTAATTAAAATATTTAATAACAGTTACATAAAGGAAATGACAAAGCTTAGTTGATTTATATCTGTATTATTTAACTTAATGAGACAAGTACGATAACTGAAACTAGACATGTTTGTATTTCTGTTGAACCTTAACATAATTCTTGCAGTTTGATCCAGGAATTCTACTTCTTCATCCTAATTGTTTAAGTGAAATAAATCTTCACTATATAACAGAAATTAAAGAAACAAAGTTAGTTTCAAATTTCTAAATACTTTCAAAAGTGAATAAGGAATTAAGTTTCTTACTTGGAACTTTATAAAATATCTCAGTTAATTTAATGCTGGTTTTAGAATTTGCAACAATTATAAAATTCATGTTTGAATTATTTAAGCTATTAAAACTGTTTCATAAATTGAGAATGTACAACACCATTTATTTATCTCTGTTAACTTTATAAGTCAGGGCACACAAATAATAGGTATGCATTGTGAATTAACAGTAACACTAGTATGTGATAAGAAATACAAATATATAATTTTATGATTAGCTAATACTAAATTTCCACTAAAGTTACTAGAATTGAAATAAAGGTAGCAGGAAATATACAAGTAAAAGGTTATTATTATATGAAGAAGATGCTGAACTACTGCATTATTTCATATTGTTCTACAATAGGTCTTTAGAAAAAAAATCATTTAATTGCTAACATTAATGTACCTGTAAGTTGGAAACTTCAAAATAATATAAACATCGTAGATATATTTTAGATATATTTTACTAATTGGACTAGCAGCACAAATTTACTCTAAACTCAACTTAAATCACAAATTTTGTCAAATGACACATTTTAGATTTGTATATACTTATATATTTTATCTTATAAAGTTTTTTTATCAGTTTGTAACTTATTTTCCAAAAGGTTTGAATTTTTAATTTTATAGAAGGTAAATAAAAAAACAAACACTAGGCCATGATGATGTGGCACTCTTTATTTTATAAAAGTTTATTATTACATATATGTGTATCCTTGCCTATTGGTTTGGCATACCAGTTTTTGTTTTGTAACAGTGCCTTTCCAGGAGAAATTGTTAGTTGCTGGCTAAAAGTAGTTTTATTGAATACAGTGGTTTCATCTTTAAGATGTAGTCTATTTAAAATAGTATTAAATACAGTTAATCCAGGACTGGTATAAGAATGCTGAATTATAAATTGATTCTTATTTGCTTGATAAGGTTTTTCATTGTTCAGTTATCCTTTTTAGGGAAGAAATGAGCCACAATAATATACAAACACTGATTGTAGAGTTTTCATAGCATACAAATTTTGGATAATTACTGTGGTTTTCCCATTCAAGTTAAAAACAGCAATATGCTAATTATTGTTAATTAAGAGTTTCTTTATTTAGAAATTATTTACAAAAGTATGATTTTTATTTTAGGACTACCAATTGTGGTGTGATTTACGGGAACTAGAAGGTCAAGTTGGTACTAGATATTTAACACACGAATCAGATGACGCTCGCTGGGAGATTTACCGTCAGGAGCATAATCTTCCAGTACCCAGTTATGTCACGTTTTTGACTCAAGAAAATCAACAAAGTTCCATCTTTGATAACCAGTGGACAACAACAAATTTGTTGAACCTCACAGAAGAAGTAGCATCAGTGAAACTCTGAAGAATGCATTTGCGATATCTGAATTATAACTTTTCTGACAATCGTTACGTTGGAATGATATATGTACATTGCAGTCATGTAAATGCTTTGCTCTTTTCCATATTTTTTAATTAAGAAAAGTAAATAAGACTGTGGCCAAGACAATTAGGAAAAAGGTTTTTTTCACAGACTGAATGTTACAGAATGAATTGGTAGTTTAAGTGCCAATTAAAATTTCAAGTTCAGTGCTTACGCACTTCAGATAACTATACCATAGTTTTCCCATGTTAAATTTCCTGTATAGCCTTTTTTTTATTATTATTCTCTGAGCAGCTGTGACTATTTTGACAAATATAAAGACAATGGTAGCAAGTATTAAGAAATGAGATTGATTTTAAAATCAGAGGTTTGTTTAATATTTATAGGTATCAGTGTGTGTATCCCTTTTGATTACATTGCAGCATAGGGTACAATTTGGGTTTTTAGAATATTTATTTAATTTTTTATGAAACTTGCTGAAGCTTTTGTGATAATAAGCTTGATTGGTGTTGTACATGATTTAATCACAGCATAAAAGATCTGTGTTGATGGAATAAAAGTACAAATACTAAATAACAGACCTTGTAGTCATAAAATTGTGCATCATAGAAATAGTATCTAACATTTCTGTGTTAACATTTATTTGAATGGCATGTATGATAAAATGACATAATTCTATTACCATGAAGTAACTCTTAATGGTACATATATATTAAGGTTGTTATTTAACCTATGCCTCAGCAAGCAACTTATATTGTGCAAGTTTCATTCATGGGTTTAATGTTTAAGAATGAAGTTTGGACAGTGTAAAATTTTATATCTGATTAACTCAGTTAATAGTATGATTTTGTGTAGAGTAAATGTAGTTTGGCAAGAAATTGCCATGGTAAAAAACAAGTATAATGAATAAAATCAAATTTTAGTGTGTCATCAGCACGTTCTAAACCAATGAAGAAAAAAAAACTTCAAATAGATGTATGTGTGCCTATATATGTATATATATAGCATGAATTTCTGGACTGTTGCACACAATATGGACTGAAGGGTTTGATCAAAAGCTCAAAGATTTTACTTTAGAGCTGACAGGAATTTTTGTTGTGCCATCTGCCTTAAATTACAGAAGCTCACCAGTGTAGCAATTGTGATATATGTGGAGTTCATTCCAATTTGCCACTAATTACCATCAATACAGTGTTACATTTGAGTTTAAAGCAAGTTCTGTATGAACATTACATCAATGAACAATTAAAAAAAGCATTATTGTTGAGTCCAGTATTACATACACAGAAAAAAACGTTTTGTTTTTATTCACTATTGTCACTAGTTTGGTGTCTATGCCATGAAGGTTTTGGTGTTCATCTACTGTGGTATTATTGAGATTTTAATGCTGAAAGTTATTGATAACTGATTCTGAAATCTGATGTATCTACAAAGTTAGTATTTTATTTATTATCCTCAGAGCAAAACAGCGTACTTTAAAAAAATGTTTCCAAAATAGAACCAGTTTTTTGTTAAAAGAACTGATACGTTATATTTGTAGAATGTATAAGGTTATAGATGATTTGTATCTTAATACATAGTTCATTGGTTAATTACTGTAAGTTGATAGGTTTAAAAACCATGTTTATGTGCCATTTTGGAGAATCTTTCATTAAGTCCTAAAGTGTTTTGTCATAATAAGTTTTGAATTTTCTGAATTTTTTTCACCTAAAATTTTAACATATAGGTTACACCTGAAGTGGTATATCAGTTATTGACTGAAACTTTTTGTGCCATGCTAAACCAGTTCTAAATTGGCATTTGTTAAATGCCCATTTGATATTATGTAATCTCTTTTTTTTTAATGATTGATAAAGAGAAAGCTCAGCAAAATTGATTTTAAAAAAGTCAAATTCAGCTTTACCTTAGTGTAAACATTGTGAATTTTTTTATTTTATGTTTAGGAAAACCACCATGAGTTTTTCTGTTGAAGTATCCTGAAAAAGTGTGGCACCATGCTGGAAAGTAGACTGATTTTGTTATTTTTAATACACAGATTGTATTTAAATATATTTACTCAAAGTATTAGGGAAACCTTTGGTATACCCAAAAACTTTTATCGATCATCCCCCAAATTTTCCATAAACCACTAATTGTGCTGGTCATACTTAATTTGATGACTTCGTAGTGTTTTCAGATATATATCAATAAAGAAAGTGTAATGCAACACAGTGCAGTACTACAAGTACTTGTTATTGTTGTTGCTAGTCAAGATGTGATGATAAAATATAGCAGGCACATGTGAAAGAGACTAGAACTTTATTCACCAGAAAATAGTTTAAGAATAAACTATACCAGAAGGGAAACCTTACACATATATGCTTAAGTATTTGTTATAGGTCATTTAAAGTCAGTTATAAGATTCCACTGATGAAAAACAAATCTTCTGTTAATGTCTTAATACACGTAATTGCTTATTGTTCATTTTTTGAACTATTGTATATTTTATTGTGACAATCATGTATTTGAGAGAAGCCTGAGGATGATATTTCTCTGCTGATTTTCCATGTTTATTTAATCAGTTTAAATGTCATCCTCAGAATCAGTGTAAATTTGGTGATAAAATGAGAGGGGGTCAGTTAATGTTTGAGAAGGTATTGTAAGGGGCCAAGTCTAATATTTTTGTTTATCCACAATATCTAATAGTTGACACACAAAAATGGAATTTCTCAAAATGTTTCATAAACTGTTGAAAGAATTTGAGAAGTTCATATTGCTAGAAAGGCCATATAGAACTTCTGTGAAGATTTAAGTTATGTTAAACATTTCTATTAAATTAAAATGACTGTTAAAAAGTACATACAATAACAGAACACACCTGAGACCATCCAAAACCCAATATCCTGATGGCTCACAGACTTCCATATCTTTGGGATACATACTATTTCTTTATGACGACATTCTATGGTTATAAACTGAAAGTTAAAAATTATAAAAATTCCAAGAAATATTAGAACTAATTTATCTGATCATGTTAAATACCTTGAATATCTTGTGATTCTTCTGTTACATTCCCTGTTTTAAACTTGGAAATTCAGCATTCTTTTTTTCATAAGTTTTTTATGGTCTGTTTAATCTAAATAGAAAAATAGTGCTAGAGTCATGGTATGCTTAAAATGTTTATAAAAAAGAAAATTTCGATGTTTTATTAAAAAAATTCATGCATAACAAGCCTTCATGTACCAGAGTTTTTGTTTTCTTTGTGAATGCTGAGGTACAAAGAAAGTGTATTCAGATAGTTACATTGTAATAATATTTGTGATATTTGCTTTCAGGGGTAACTTCAGGCATATGTTTAAGTGACATAATATGTAGACATTTGCATTATTTCAGTTTATCGTCTGATAATGGGAATGATATATATATATATGTGTGTGTGTGTGTGTGCACGTGCATTTAAGCATTATCTTAAACAACCAAGCAAACTTAAATGTTCTTCAATGGCTTCAGTAATAATAATTAAAAAGAAAAACACATGGTCATTATTTACTGGTCTTACATTATTTGTTGTTCACTGTAAAATTTGTGCTTTATTTTTATCAAATATATCAATTAAGATTTTCTTATGGTAAACATTTAGCCTCATTTAAAATATGTTTTTCTCATCCATTTGGTGCTGAGTGAAAAGGTTTTATTTCAATATCTCAGTGATAGGATCAAGTGCACAAATTGTTAAACATTTATTAAGAAGTTTTAATAATTAGTTTTTTAGCACTAAATTTGCTCATAAGATGAAAACATCTCTCTTATGGCAATCATAAGTAACATGATGTGTAATGAAAATGTCTTCTCATTTATGTTTCACAGTTGTGACTCCAGATATTTTTGTCAAAAAATAAAAAAACAATAAATTTCAAGTAAAAAATTGTGTTATCCTTTGTAAGTACATGAATGCATAGCTAGTCAGTGGACACAATATGGTAAATCTTGGGACAAAGACATACTAGAAACCTGGAGGAAAACTTGTGTTAACCAAAAGTAGTATACTTTCACTGAGACATTTTACCATATATTCCAGATGTTACACCTAGTGGGCTTTGAATAGAATATATTTTAACTTCTTGTCTTTGTAACTATTTTTCCGTCTCTTCTCTAGTAATGTTGTATCCATAAGTCTTTTGTAGTGTATGTGTAAAGCACAATAAAACATGTATATACAAGGTTACCTTCAGCTAATTTATGCTCTTATTATCTGTACAATTAAGTACATATTTGACAAAAATAACCTTTGCAAATTAATATTTCTAAAATACTTCAAAAATAATGAATGATTTTGTTTTTCATATATTTACTATTAGGTCATCCCATACGTAATGTCTGAAAATTTAATACAGAAAGTGCATCATCATTTCTGTCTTTGTAGAAGGCTTTAATGACTAAAATATGTAGTAGGACATGTATAAAATTGTTCAGACAAATAAAAGAAATTAACCCAACTCCACTTTTTTAGGTCATTAATGAAATAAATACTTATTAAGATGGGTGTGTCTGAGGAGCACATTAGACATATGTTGCTTTATGACATAAAAAAAAGGCAATAGTGCAACAGAAACTACATGAAACATTCCAGGTCTTTATGATATGGAGTGCTCAATGAAAGAAAATGTCAAAGGTGGTTTCAGAAGTTCAGATTAGGTAACTACAAATTAAGTGATGCACCATGTTCAGGTCATGCTGTTGTGTTTAATAATGACTTGCTGCTCGCTACATTTGATGAAGATTGTGCTGTAATATTTGAAAAAACTAGCACAGAAGCTTAATTCAACCCATTCAACAGTTCACCATCATCTGCAACAGCTTGGAAAGGTGTCAAAACTTGGAAAATGGGTCATCTGTGATTTTACAGAAGCAGACCCTTAGACCAATAGTAGACATTTGCATTTCTCTGCACTCTTATGAATGTAACTCACCATTTTTGGACAGGTTAGTGACTGGAGATGAAAAATGGATATGTTTTAAAAATCTTGCATGTCACAGATAATGACTCAGTGCAGATAAACTGGTTAAAGCACAGCTCAAAATGTATCTCCACCCTAGGAAATCTTGTTAAGTGTTTGGTGGGATATTGTTGGTGTGATCCACTTTGAATTGCTGCCACTTAATGTAACAATTACATTAGACTTCTATTGTCAACAGTTAGAGTGCTTGAATGTTGCACTGACAGAAAAAGGTCTGCTTTGATCAATCATCAAAGTGTTGTGTTACACCAGGATAATGCATAGCTCCAGAAAGCAAGGATCACATCTGCAAAGATTGAAGAGCTAGACTGGGAAAATATTCCACACTCTCCTTATTTTCCAAACCTTGCCCCATCTGATTATCATTGATTCCAAAGTTTGCAGAACTATCTTGATGGAAAAAAAGAGCTTGGAACATAAAGATATCAAAACTATCCTCTCTAAATTCTTTTCCTTCAAACCCCAAAATTTTGTAGAAGGGGCATTCAGAAACTTATGAATTGTTAACAGGAAGTAATTAATAATAATGGAACATACATTTTTGATTAAATAACATTAAAAGCATTTGAAAACCGTTCTCTTTTTCTGAATCTAAAATCAGACATTACTTAAGGGATGACCTGATATATGGCTTCTTTTCAGATACACCAGCTTTCAATCAGTGATGTCGAGAAACCCACTTGTTGAGAATTTTATATGCAAAAACGGCTCATTTGGGTTCAGAAAATATTTTAAATAGAAGAGCGAACAACGTTTCGACAAAACGTCAGGTTTTGTGAACCTGACAATGACCGAAGGTCGAAACGTTGTTCGCTCTTCTATTTAAAATATTTTCTGAACCCAAACGAGCTATTTTTGCATATAAAAAACCAGCTTTCATTTTAACTTCTGCAGTATATTGTTCATTACCAATTTGAAAAATGAAAAAAAAAAGAGTGAAATGTTAACTCGTTTGTATTTTTTTTTTCAGTGTTAGTCAATAATAAATTTTAAGTGGTCGTTGTAAATGTGGCAGATTGAAGTATTAATTCCTTATGTGACATAACATAGGTAACTAAACTTGTTCATATACATACTTAAGCTATCTATCAAATATACAACAAACTGCTATTTCCATAAACTTAAGAAATTTGAGCCTATGCACCAGTTTTAAGAGAAAAATGCTAATTTGCACAAGTAGAAATGTAAATATGTCTGTGATAATCCTAAAACCACTATTGGATATAAAAGTAAAGTTTTATATTATGATTTATAAGCATTTAATATTGTTGCAATAAAGATATTGTAAGCTGATTATAAAATATTTCTCAAATTGTGGGCATAACAGTAAGACAATGTATGATATTGTAAAGACTGAGCAATTTTGCAGAAAATCAGTCGAGTACACTTTGTATTAAAGTTTTAACTTTAAGGTATTTATTAATTCATGGGTTTTCAATGGGCCAGTTCTACTAAACAGGATATGCTATTTTGGATTTAACACAGCACCTTAATATGGCATTAAATTTCAACTCAAAATGTGAATGCCTTGAAATTAAGACGGGTTTTAACAAACCAAAATAGTTAAAATTAATTTTAATTGTTTTTTATTGTGTATATGTTTTTGTAATTTTATCAACTGGTACCAATCATAGAACACTGAAAAAATAATTTTAATTATTCACCCAGTTTTCATTTGCTGCAGACATTTTACTGCCAAATTAATAAACTTAACTGTTCGCTAACAGATTATAGTAAAAAGATATTGTTTTAAACAAAATAAATAAACAATTGGAAATTTAAGAATCTGCAAATATGGATTGTAAAAACAGAAAGCAAACAAAGATGAAAATACTGCATGTATTATTTACTCCACTACAAATCCCTATTCTGACTCCACCAAATGTAATTCCAGGTAGCAGCACAGAGCCAAAATAAGGATTTGTAGTTTGAATAAGTAATGTCTACAGTATATCCAACCTTGATTGCTCACATTTTTACAAAATTTTAAATTCTCAATTTTTATTAATCGTCTTTCATAGACTGTTTAGGCAGAGGATTTATGACGAAACTTTGTAGAATGGATTGCAACTGCTTGTTGTGGGAACACAAGTGTAGAAGACAACATTTCAAACATCTTCCACCTTTTGTCTTCAGGTTAGTGTGTTTGTAAGGTGTTGTCAGTCTTTTATAGCATCCTGGTGGATTGTGTGTTATGATTGGCTGGGTTATCACTGTTTCTGATTGGAGGAAAGATTTCCTGTAGATTCAAACAACAGTAGCCACAGGTTACTCATCTCTTATCTGGAATTTCTGTTCAGTGAAGGTTCAGTAATGCTGATTCTTTTATTTTTTATGTCTTCCAGAATTTGTCTGTCTCAATGATTCTAGTTTTCCCCCTAGTTAATTTTGTGTCTAGTTGATATGGCGTGCTCTGCAATGGCTGAATTTTGTGTTTTCATGAGTCTTGTACTGTCTGTATATTTTTTTATTCTTGTTGTGAGTTTTCTTCCCATTTCTCTAATGTATGTATTGTTGCAGGAACACACAATTTCATAGATGACATTTTTGGTAGGTTGCTGTTTGTTTTCCAGAATAGACCTTAAGATGTGGGATTTCCACCAGACTTGTAATGTCAGATTTTTTGGCTGTGTTTGAGATTTTCACTGAAATGTTGCAGTTATGGTAGGTAAATGGTGGTGACTTTCTGATCTTTTCTTTCTGTCGTGGTCTTGATGAAGGAGGAGGTGTAACCATTCAGTTTAAAACTCTATGAATTTTTGACATTCCACTTCAATCGATGTCTTATTGCAAGTTTTTGCTGCTCTTTTGTTTAGGCATTCGATTATACCATGTTTTATTGAGGTTGGATAATGGGACTGGAAGTGTAGGTATCTGTTTGTGTGGGTGGGTTTTCTATACACAGTTATGGTGATATGTCTTACTTGGTGGAAGACTTTTGAAATGTCTTTCTGATAATACATATGTTGGAGAAACAGGAAAAACTCATGACAAGAATAAAAGAACATATAGATAGTACAAGACTCATGAAAACACAAAATTCAGCCATTGCAGAGCACTCCATGTCAACTGGACACAGAATCAACTGTGGAAAAACTAGAATCAGTGACACATACAAATTCTGGAAGACAAGTAAAATCAAGGAATCATTTGAGATCAACACAATTAAACCTTCACTAAACAGAGATTCCGGATTAGAGGTGAGTAACCTGTGGCTACCATTGGTTGAATTTACAGGAAATCTCCAAACAGAAACAATGATAATCCAACATTCATAACATGCTCTCCACAATCCACCAGGGCACTATGAAAGATCACCAACACCTACACACACATGCTGACCTGAAGATGAAAAGTGGAAGACTTTCAAAACGTTGTCCTCTACACTTGTGTCACCACAACAGGCAGTTGCTTTCCATTCTACAAAGTTAATAAACTTTGTTTTCTGGCTTTTTTTATGCATAACTATGGGCAAAGGTGTTATTTGATATAGTAGCTAACTTTATACATTGTAATGATGATAAACATGGCAAGCTTGTTTATCTGATTCATGGTGATTTCCTGTAGCTATTGACTATTTGATCGCATTACTTCAAGATTAGTAAAATATTAAGCTGAAGATGGAGATTGTTTGGAGAATATAGTAAGCATTCATAGTTTTGGTGTAACCAAATGTTCTAAGTATTATGCACAACAATGGGCAAATATATGCCTAAACTAAGACACAACCCACACTAAGTTCATATACAATTTTACTAGTAATAAAAGCATTTTCAAATAAAACATGTTTAAATAAATCTACTCATCTTTCCAAGTATTGTGTGCAATGAAATTTAATACTATGTGTATTAATTTTCTTTACTCCTTCACTTCATACATAATATAGGAGTTGGTTCCCTATTGATTATAGTGTACAAAGTATTTGATATTTACATGTTACAGGCATCTAATATTCATATATTATTGGCTTGTAGTTCCAAATTCACTTTGCACTTGAGATTTTTAAGTAACACTATATATTTGTAAACAAGCTAACTTCAAGATGTAACAATAACATAATTTACACTAGAATTATGTTTTTTCAGCTTATGGAAAGTATACAATAAATTGATTTTTTTTTACTATTCCTATAATCTGCATGATGCTTTATTTAGTATTCTACAAAAGGTTTAGGCATAACATGTAAAACTGTTTTAGTTGTAAGCTGGCAATAGAAGAATAATTGAGCAAATTATCTTTTCATTTGAACATAGTTTTGTGCATATTGTGTACAGCTTAGCAATCAATAGTAAATGTTTTAAGTCATTGTTCCTTACTATTTAAGGTGTTTTCTCCCAAACATTCTGTTAGGGTTTTATGTAATTAATTGTGATCCCTTTTATGAATCATTATTGTGGTTCACTATAATAGAATGAAAGCACATAAAATACAACAGCAGTACATTTAGTGCCCCCCAGTGGCTAAGCAGTATGTCTGTGAACTTACACGCTAAAATCCGGGTTTCAATACCCGTGGTGGGCAGAGCACAGATAGCCCATTGTGTAGCTTTGTGCTGAATTCAAAAAACAAGCACATTTAGTTATGTGGTCTAATGCTTAGTTAAAAAAAAAATTATTTCATGCTTTAATATATTCAATGTGTTTAGTCAACCAAATGTGTGAAGCATGAAGCATCCATTCTCCCACTGCTCTTCACTGACTGGGTAGCTTTGACTCTGAAGACTCCTATTTTAAGTCATATAGTCCTCCTAATTCACTGACTATCCGAGAAATGACCAAATCATGGTCAGCAAGGATGATTAAATGTGAAATGCCTTACTTTCATTTGTGAACCAGTGATTTAACAATAATATATATGATTGATGGATTTAGTGTTTTATGGCACAAAGCAGTTAGGCTATCTGCACCAAACGTCCAGTAAAAAGGTAAAAATAAATTGAATGTAGTAAAATACAGAAAAGGAAATGAAGGTAAAACAAAACATCATTGAAAAACAGAAAAAGCATAAAACCAATGTTGACATCTAGTTTACAATGGTAGGAGAGAAAGCAGAGTAAGAGAAGTTGTAAAGGACTTACTATAGCAAAAAAGTAATGATCATAACCTGCCAGGAAGACTAACAGGTAAGTTCAAGAACCACCATCAGTCACCTGAAGTTGGCCTTTCCAGTCCTGGTTCTGGGTTATATGTCATAACAGCCATTATCAAAATGTAAAATAATAGAAGTTTTAAAAGACATATAACAAAATCATAATAATGAGTAGCCAAATGTCCAGTAAAAAGATAAAAGTAAAGTAAATGTAGTAAAATTTGTAAAAGTAAACAAAGGTAAAAAAAAATTGCATAAAACCGATGTTGATATCCAATCTATAAAGCTGTAAAGAACTTCTGTAGCAGAATGATAACGATCATAACCTGCCAGGAAGACTAACAAAGTACCAGAACCACCATCAGTCACCTGCAGTTGGTCTTTTCAGTCCTGGTTCCAAGTTATGTGTCATTATGGCCAGTACCAAAGGGTAAAGTATTAAAAGTTTAAAAGACATGCAGCAAAATTGGAACAACAACTCACCAGAACAATTAACGGGTAGTTTAAACAGCAGCGTTAGTCACATGAAGTTGGCCTTTCCAGTCCTGGTGTCGAGTTATTTAATGTTCTGGCAATTTTTCAATGTCAAATTGAACGAGAGAGAATGAAACTGTGAAAAGGGAACCACAAGTAAAAAAGTGTAATGAATAAATATCCAACACTTAAATTAGATTAAAAAGATTAATGGCCATTAAAAAACAAAAAACTTTATTAAGCTGGACAGTGTCACCATCACCAATAACACTGTCCAATGTTACAGACATTGGGAAAAAACAAGCTTAAAATAGGTGAACGCTCTTCCCAAGTCTTGATGGGCAAGAAGGTGGAGGAACAAGCAGAAGTGGTAGATACCCGACAAAATCTTTCACATAGAGTATCAGCGATGCTCTGGACATCAGCCACCTCCTGACCATCACAGAGTAAGACCAAGAGGGGGGACAGAATTGTAGTGCCCACTGACCTTTCGAATCCTGTCCTATATTACCTTGGAACTGCTGGTAGAAGATATGCTAGTTGTGAACTTAATCCAAGATTCCTTCTGGCTTTGACGTCTTACCCACCTCGCATGTGCACGGGCCAGTTGGAAAGCCACACGATTCAAAAGTGCAGAATATCTACGATTAGTATCCCAGGCCCATTTTTGAGCCTTCCATGCTAAGTGGCAAGTAGGATTCCACCACGGACAAGAATATCGTGGAAAACGTGTCGAGGTTTTAGGAATACACTGAGCAGCTGCTTGTATAATACAGCCAGTTACCGCTGTCACACAGTCGTCTATTGATGGCTGATGGACCAGTCTGCCTGGTCCAGCTTCCACTGGGACATGCGGGTAGGGTGACATCGACGACAGCCAGTCTCTCTCAAAAGTAGGAAAATGATCACTGCCTAGTGGATAATTGTCAACACTCCATGAAAAATGGGAGAATAATAAATGGGAGCAAACTGAGAGATCAATAGCAGTAAAGGACTGACTATGTGTATGAAAATAAGTGGACAAACCAGTATTGAAAAGAGAAAGATTGTGATGAGAGAGCATACGCTCAACAGAGCAACCCCTCTTATCAATAACAGTACTTCCCCAGAGGGGATGAAGTCCATTCAAGTCCCCCAGGAGTAGAAAGGAAGATGGCAACTGTTCACACGTCTCTCCATGGAACAGGTAGAAAGAACAAACAGTGATGGTATGACCCAAGGAAACACGGATGGCTATGGCCTCCAAGGGTGTGTTGAGTAACAAAGACAGGGTGGGCACATGCTGATCAACCAATAGTGTCACCCGTCCATGTTCTCGTCCATCACACAGTCTGTCATTTCTGTACAGAGAAAACTGCCGAATGGTGACTGTATCAGCAGGTTTTAGAAATTTTTCTTGTGAAGAAAGACATACAGGATGGTAGGAAGCAATCAATGTTTCTACATCATTCAGATTAGAATGTAAACTTCGACAGTTCCATTGTATAAAGGTGGCCATTTTTAATGATGGGTAGGCAAAGTGGTTGGAGAACCCTTCTGTTCACGACCATGTCTTTTTTCCTCACTGTCCTTAGTCAGAGGAGGTCTATCAATCTCCATGGATCCCACCCTGGGTTGATTGGGCAGGTCTTTGTTACCGGAAGAGGATTCCAGTGACTGAGGATGCGAACGAATGATTGTTTTGCCTCTTGGTTGGGAGAAAAAGATGTATCAGAAGAAATGCCTGTATTTGATGTGGACCTTGAGATTTTTTGGAATAAATGGAAGGAACAGAGATGGGTATAGAAGTCGATTTATCAACCTTTTTAACCACGGCTGTCAAAAGGCTTTTCATTAGTTTTGAAAACGATTCTCTTGGAGACACAGAAAGATCTGTCTGCACTCCCACTGTAGTTGTGGAATAAAGTGCAGCAGCATATGTCCAAAATGGTGTGGCGGGCAGCAATTTCCGAGCCTCGGGATAACTAATGTTATGTATTGTTTTCAAACGCTGCACCTCTTCTTCCTCCAACCATTTTGGACAAGAACAGAAGTAGGAATGGTGAGAATCATTGTAGTTGATGCAATGTGGGTCCATGTCACCTCAACGAGCACACGTCAGGGAACCACGACATAATGTTTTTGAGTGGCCAAACCTCTGGCATTGAAAACATTGCAGGGTTTGGAATGTATGGTCGTACCCTCCAAATGAGATAGCCTGCCTTCATGGTGGCAGGTGCACGTGATGATGTAAATGTCAAAACGAGAGTATTTGTTGGCAGTGTAACTTCATCTTTGCAATTTACATTTTATGTAAAATAATTTACACTTCAAGAATTTTTTTTCAGAATAAAAATTTCTAAAGTCCATGATAATCATTTTAAAACTATTAAAATGAAATTTTAGCATTAAAATAATATGAAGCATTGTTTTATTAGTTTAGGCTGATACTCCAAAACATAGTTATGGTTACATATTTAAATAATATACAGAAACATTCGTTTGTTGTATTTGCACTAAAACAAAACACTAATTAGTGGAATAACCATTACTTTAATCTTTTATAATTGGAACATACTTTTTTAACCAGGCCAAATACCTCCAAGTGGCTCAGTAAATTTTGAAAGCTTATAACTAAAAAAATATGGTCCTGTACCCAGAATGACAAAGTGCAGATAATCTTGAGTTTAGAAACAAATTAGAACCAGGTTTATTCTCATTCTTTAAGAAAATGTTTATGCCAAGAGATTGAAAATATTACTTATAAATATTTTGAAAATATAAAATTCATTAACCAATTATTTTTTGTTCAGGTGGAGATAAGAAACATATCTATTTTGCGATTTCAACCTGAAGAAAAACTTGTAATTGGGTAAATTCAATTAACTCGCAATTTGGTAGAAAATCTTTTCACACATGAGAAAAGCAACTACTACTATAATCAATAAACTCTTTTAATGACTTTCTCTCACTGAAAAACGTTAAGTAATTAATAATTATTTTTGAAGAATCAACAAAGTAAATTGTATGTATATAGAGAAAAGACAAAAGCAAATTCTAATTTTTGACTAGAAAATAACATCTACACAAAAAATAAAAAGCCTGAGTCCAAAAAGAAGTAGAAAAAACAATACAATAAAAACCTGCAAATATGGAAGTCACGGGTGGTAGAACATTAGCATGACCCTTCTTTGTAATATTTTCCTTACATAAACTGGGCACCATTAAATGGGCTTGATCTAATGTTTTAATAATTTTTCAGTTATGCCTTTATTTTTTCCACTATTTTTTAAATCATTAACATTTGCTTAAATCTATTTACTAAAGGCCGACATCACTTAAATATTTTGCAAATTTCAAAATTGCTTGAACTAAACGATGAAAAGAATTGTGGAACTAATCAGAGAAAAACAAGTACATACAACTGCTTTGTGTAATGAAAATTCCACAGTATACTGCTTTTCTGAGAAATCCAGCTCAAATAATGTTAAGAACATTTTACTGCAATTGGGAATTTATCTCAAAAGATGGATGTAAAATTTCCAAAGAGGAAGGTGTAATGTCATTCAAAGAAGCTCAACATAAAATCAATTCAAAACATAGAAATATAAAATATGCATGAAATTTGAATCAGCAACAGAATTATTCAAAGGCAGTTAGTTTCACAAAAATGGCATTCATGAAAAAATTCCAGCCAAACAATCCTAGTTTTATATGTAAGCAAAGAGTGAAATGTGATGGGTGGATCTGTGTGGCAGTGTTTTCTGATATAAAAGCAGAATATACTGCAGAAATTACAGTTATTATGGAAATAAAAAAACACAGCACAATAACATTCTGGTTGTCAAATAAATCTCAAATGGATGATGTTTAATTGGCTGGTTTTTCATTACAGAATGATAATGATCCAATTCAAATTGTTCTGCTAAATAAGAAGCATTTTGAGAAAATTAAAAGAGCTGATAACATGAAATTTTAAAATAGCCAGCTCTAAGTTTCAAATGCTAATCCAGTTGAAAGTTTGTGAAACAGTTGAAAGTAGCATTATCAAACAGAAACCAAATAATCTACAACAATGTTCTGAAACTGGCTATAAACACTAATTACTGAATTTCAAAATGAACTTGTTATGGCTAATATTGTAATACCAAATGTAAATGTAACATCTAAATTGAGACTTTTCATACATACAGTAAAAATTCTAAGTAACAAAAGTGGTTTTAAATTTAAATATAAATGTCAGGTCCAAACTAAGAAAACACTAAAGAACTGATACCTTGGACTCAGACTTTTTATAAATACTGAAAATCATCTAAACTTATCTGTCTGTTAATTTAAGTACTATGCACGATTTAAAACAAACTTGAAATTGATTATGAATTCAATGAAACACAAACAGAAATTCAGTTTTAATATAATTTTCAAAGAGAAATTTCACACCTTGTGAAAATAACACATCAAACAAGAAACACAAGATACATGAACAGTAACGTTTTGGTTAGTTGTTTAAACATTTGTCTATATTTAAGTTCCCTACAATATATATATAATAATAAATCATGGTGACATTAAGAAACAATGGTGGCTTGCTACAAAAAGTTGACTATTTTCAACACATTAAACGTTCATTTTTTATTGTACTTGCATACCATTATATAAACAGATTATTACACATTTCTTGAATATACTTTAACATTTATGTTTATAAAAGTATAACTAAAAGTACAATTAACACTTCTTTTGTTAAGTTTGTCATCATATGGTAAAAGTGAAGTTTTACACAAGATTAAAAAAAGATTTCATAGTAATTACTGAATTTACTTTCAGATTTATAAAAAGCAGAGCCATTAAAAATTTAAAATTCTGTAAGAAAAAAATCTCAGATCATAACTGAAGTATTAGAAGAAAAATTTTAATTTTTAACCCACATTACAACTAAAAAATTGAGAGTTAATATCTTAAGCGAGAATTGTTCACATTCTCCTTTCAGTAATTGTTGGAATTTATAGTCAGTGTGTTGTTTGAGCCCTACATAGTGGTTTGACATTATTTTTTTAGTTACAGTTTACTGGATATTACAACCACTTGTGTTCTTGGGGTCCTTGCTAGTGGGCTGAACATTAACTTCTTGAACAGGAGGAATATCACCTTCTGCTTTGGCTGCTGCATTCTAGTATAAAAAAAGCATTTGTGACAATTACTAAAGGCTTAATAAATTCCATTTAGAAAATAAAAAAAAGAATTTTGAATGTACTGAAAAAAATTCCACAAGTTTCTTCAAACTAAAAACTATTTGACATAAACTTCCAGTTTATAACTTCAGTGCTTAGAACACAACAAAACCAAATTATATATCTCACCATGAATATGTAATCATCAAAATAAATCAGAAAAAAAAATCAAAACATTTCTCGGATTTAATAACTAACTGTGAATAATAAGCACAGATTTATAAATTAATTCATTAATTAAAGCAAAATAAATAATATCAGTTATAATACTGAAGCATATCAACTAATATGTACGAAAAATTACTTAATCTTTTACAATGGTACTTGCCATCTTGACTTGTGAATGTAAAAGTTACTTAAAATCACAATTTATGTTTGGAAGTATCTGTATTTCTGTACTTAAAATGCCTGTTCCTATTTTAAATAGCAAACTGAAAAGAGATACACAACATAAACGCTTCAGAGTTGACAAGTTATTTTGAAAACGGCTCATTCAAATTATATCCATTAGTCAAACACCACTTTTTTTTACACAAAACCAACACACTTACAGAATTAGCAGGATCCAGTGGATTAATCTGGGAAACATCAAAGGCTGCATAAGTAACTGGAGTCCACATTGGACTAATCGTTGGCAACTTGAACTCTTCTGGGCTAACAAGACCATAAGTTGCTTTTAGTTCTAGTTCTGGTGGGTCATACGGAACACGCTGATGGAATCTATAAAATGGAACATCTTAACAATCAGAAAACTCATTTAAATCTTCATACTATTAGCAACATCTTCAACATGTGTCAGTATCATATGTTAACAAAGTGGAAACTCCTTGGACATAATTACGGTTTCAACTAAATTTTGCATTCCTTTTAACTACCATATTATGTTATCATAACCAACAGCACAAGTAGCATTATTTATACAAAATGAAAAGAAATAGCCAATTAGGTGAAGGAATTAAAATTTTTTAATGCCATAATAATTATCAGAGCAATAGCAAAAAATGGTAAAAATAATTAACTTGCTATATTCAACTAAATAGGGCATTTTTATCCTAAGCATTTTGAATAATTACATATTATTACTTACATAAATCCATTTTCACGTTCACATTTATCTAATGTTCGTGTAACTATTGGTCCAAGTTTTCTGAAAAAGAGGTGTTGCTCTGGTTTGGCACTAGTACCAGGTCCTTTCATCTGGGCATATTCTTTACACAGCTTTCCAGTTAGTTTATTGTCTTAAAATACAAATATTATTAATTTTCTGTTTTAAATGCATGCTTTAAAGGATATTTTTATGTCCCTCTCTGTATACATACATATACATGCCTGCTTAATTTATTCTAATAATCACCAAAGAAATATTTTATCTTGTGACTAATATCTAACAAGTATGTTTCCTCCCAAGACCAAAGCAGGAATTTTCTATGACTGTTCTTTTTATCAAGTAAACCTGCATTCAACTGCCACAGCTAAAAACTGTCCTTTTCTTAAACCTATTAACATTGTCTTGACTATATAAGATAAAATGTCTTTTCCAGTAGCTCAATAACATATTTTAACCCCTATCACAGTTAGGAACAATTACATTTAAGTCCAGGGATACTACCATTAAATACATGCTCTGAAGTCATCATCTGTATACACAATAAACTTGGGAAAGCATGTAAATGGTGGTAACAGTTATCACAGCGTATTATGCAAAAGCTTCCTGTAGTGGAAATTGAGAACACTGGTTATCAGTCCAGGCCATCATACGGATCATGACTATTGGCAGATGAAAAGCTGTAAGCCCTAGCAAGATACTCAATTTTGTATCATCACCATTGATCACAAATAACCTTTCATATTTGACTGGAAAAATCAATATAATTTTACAATAAAGCAGTAACCATGTATATTATACAATCGCATATAACTTTACACAATGAGGAAGAAAACTGCTTATGTCACAGAATAATGTACAAAACGTTTTAAAAATGAAAGCTTCTGATTAACAATTTTGAATTTACCTCTATCATTTTTTTTTACCCAATCCTTTTTTCTACATCATGCCACTACTGACAACCACAAGCTTAAAACTTAGCTCAGAAAATCCTTAAATCCAATTTTAAGAACAGTTCAAACTGAGAAAATTATACAAAATTTCAGATCCGCCTTACATTCAACAACTAAAATTCATGTTTTGTCCTTTCTTTGCATTTTCACAATCAAGCATGTTGTGGCAGTGCACTTATCTTCTGGTTTTTTAGCTTAACAGCAAGAGTTTTTAGTACTCTAATTTGGAATTATTTCCAGGAGAGTAGAACGATACAGAATAAACTGACAGTTGGCACATCATATTCACTTAGCCTGGTTGCTAATACTACTGGTGTTTAGGTTTTAGCATTACAGTGTTCTTTTATTCAACTGCAAAGTTTTCTGCTGGTTGATCCAATATATCCCTGATTATACCTTGAATATGTAAACTCAAATACCACTAGCAAGGTATTCAGTGTATGCTGTTTGTTTTTAAAAGTTGAACAGCCCCACTAACCAAACTTGTGAATATGGATGTTCAGTCATTTTCCTAATTTTATTCTTGATATGAAATACTGTCTAAGTATGGCATAACTAAAGTTAAAGTTTTCTTTGGAACATCTATGAGAACAAAATGAATTTAGTTTCTGGTTTTTGCATGGATTGTTCAATTTAGGAATAACACTAGAGAATAATCTCTTCTAAGCATTTTTTTACTGTTTTAATTTCTGCTTTGAAAAGGATTTGATATTTTAAACACTCTGTAAAACAAAATTTCAACCACAATGTTTTTTTTAATGTGACTTAAGTCCATTAAAAGTGGATTTATGATACACTTACTTCAGCAGTAAGTATACCCTGATTATCTGAAATACAAATATCTCAAACAAGTTTGTCATTCTGTTTATTTTCAATATTATACTTTATATTAGAATGTTTACCATTTTAAAACTGGAGAAATTCATTTACTAACTCAATGTTGTCACCCATCACAAAAGTGTAATCAACTTGTTTCCTATAATACACAGGCTTAAAATGTTTATGAAAAGTATGTAACTAAACTTTTTTTTTATAAAAGCATAGAAAATGCTCAGGAGCCAATAGCCACTTCATCAAACTGTTCACAGATTTTTTTACAGAATAGTATAAAATGAAATAATTTTGTCACAAACCAAGAGAACCAACCAAGTTACTTGAAATATATTGTGGTTGTCTTTCCTCTCTAAAACAGTGTTAAGAACTTCCTTTATATTAACATCATGGAATCCAGATTAAAAGATCCCATAGACACTTAGTACAATCATCATTATTTACACTAACTGCTTAAGCTGACGCTAAATGCTCTTTAATCTTCTTACTGCAAACATCCTTTGTTTTGAAGAACAAAAGGTTTTATTGACTTACATTCAAACGTTTATGAAACTACTTTTTATTTATACCAATCAGTATAGCACAAACACTTAGCTAATAATCCATAACATAATAGAGTATATGTTTTAAGTTCTTAGTTTTATAAGACAATATTTAAAAATATTCTGAATTTCTCCTAATGTGACTCACACAACACATTTTCTCTAAGTATCTTCTCGTCTCTATCCACCATCCTCAAAGAAACAACAAAATTAAATGTAAATTACTCACTATAAAATCATCATTGTTCAGACAAACCACAATCTTTGTAGCCTTCAATTTTGTTTGGTTACAGAGCAATCAAGTAAAAAATAAAAACCCTCTTGCTACACCTACCTATCACATCCTCTATTTCAGGATTTATTAATAGTTCTCTGTTACATTTAATAATATATATTACCTATAACCAACAGAAACTCAAGGTATTCATCTATAAAATTATGTATTGTTTTACAGAGTGTTCCAAATAGATAAGTGTCAATTTCACTTATAAAACAATTTTAGTTTCCATAAGAAACACAACAACTAGCTTGGATGAATTTGTAATGGCTCTGGTTGCATGACCAGAAAACCAGAAAAATTGGGATTGTCAGAGAAATTTATCTGCTTTTTTGCATTTTATATGTTCTCTGATGCATTATTTAATTACAGAAAAATACACTAATACACTACTATCACTAGTATAAAAACATGGGGTTAACTGTCATTTACAATCAATAGTAAGAACATAAAATACTTGGGTAAGTACTTTCTTCCTTTTATATCATGTTTATTTTTTATTTATTATTATAAAAGTAACTACAATGTAAAAACATATCTCTAATTCTCTCCATGTGGGCTCAGCCAATCTGACCTTTTTGTACTTGTATAGTCTTTACAGAGATTTGATACTACTACGTTTTGATATGGTGTGTGTGTATATCTTCACAAAATGTAACTGTCTTTCAGTAAACACGATAAGCTTTCCACATACAAAAAATCATATAAACAAAAAAAAGTCCTTGAATATATCATCAAGTATTTGTTTTGAATAATATACATGCAAAGTAATTTTCATGGTAAGATTAAAAATACTTTTCTTCATTCAAAAATCCAAACTTTCTAAATACATTTCAAATATTTGTTTCAGTAAAATTTTATATTTTATCTGTTATTTTCTTTATTCTAGCTCTTTACACGGTTAGTCAATTTGGCTGACCTCATAATCCTCCTTTCACATCTAAATAAATTTAAATTACACTCCTTTTCTTTCTACAATTACTTCAAATGCATCATGCAACTACGTTCATTTATCCTAAGTAACTTTAAACTCTTAATAGTATTACATCTATTTGTAAATAAATTGTATTTCTTTATTGACTTTTGAACCATGTCTAACTACTATTCATGCCATTTTAAGTTGTAAACCACTTAAGGAATGTGCAGCTTATGTTATGCCATCAAATTATATTACCCACAAGCTACTCCAAGCTTCTTGCATGTGTGCCTCATGAAATATTTTTATTATATTATTGTTATTATTTCTTTTACCTAATCTAACTTTAACTAGCTTAATTAGAAGAATTTCATAAAGTGTGTTACAAATTTGCACTTAAAAGATGGGAATAGATAACATCTGTCCAACTGTATGACTCTTGAAAACAAAAGCTAGAAACTCCTAATTTAACTTGTTTGGCCTAACCAACACTAATATATCTGCACTTCCTTAAAAGTATGTTGTAAAGATCTATTTGTTTACAAAATTTGAAAAAAAAATGCATGAAAGTATGTCTTAACATCAAATAAAGCTTCTGTTCTTTTGGTGTGAAAAGAAAAACAAAAGAGGATTGTTTGTTTCTTTGTCTTCAATTTTGCACAAGGCTACATGAGGGCTACCTGTTCTAGCCATCACCATTCACGTCTAACTCCTGGGCTACTATTTTACCAATGAATAGTGAGATTAACTATCACATTATAACACCCTATGGCTGAAAGGTTTACAGAAAAAAATGTTTGATACTCATTTGAGAGGCTCTAGAAGTTATGAAAATTACTTTTGAAACCTGTAAGATTAAAAAAATATATATATCTAATGTTAAAATGAAAAATCTGTTTCTATGTATCCACATACTAATCTACAGCAAAAATACTTAATAAAAAATCTGATTTTTGTGTTTGAAAGACTTTTAATATTTACTAGAAGCTTAACAAATTTACAGTTACTGCATTAAATATTATACTAAATGTACTTTCACAGTTACCTGGTACTTACAAGGTTGATCAAAGTGACTGAGTCCATAAGAAAAGAGTTAAGAAATTAAATAAGAGAGACACATTTCCTAATATAATTGTGTTCACAAGGTAAAAACTTTCGTTTTGAGGAACCCAAGGAATAAATTTTGGTTTAAAGAACCAAGCTAGTATAATAGTAGTGCAGTTAAAACTCTCCTGTTTTTTTTTAAAACAACAACAATAATAAAAACTTGAAACCTTAATCTGTAGTTGTGTAAAACTTCTGTCTTGTACACTACAGTTTCAAACATCAATACATTATGTTATTTGTGTTATTTTGCTTATAAATAAAGTAATAAGCCCTCAGCATTAAAAAAACAAATTTAAGTATATACAAGTTTGAGAGACTTGGAAAAAAAAGTATTGCTTTACTTATTTGTCAACTCTGGGCCTTACATTTCATTTCACTTAGTTTATCTGTAGTAATTTACTCACACTTATCACTTTCTTGCAAGGCACGTATTGCTTCACCACATTTCTCTTGGGTTAGAAGATTTTCTCCAGCATAACAGTAGGCCTAGAAATAAATATAAGAAAAACCTAAAATAATTCTAATACATTTTTATAAAATTTTATTTACAGAAAAATATGTATATACAGCATAACAACAAAATCCATTAATTAATTCCAACAACAGTGACTTTCAGCATTTTTCACAAAACCATATTTCATATTAACACAAAAAGTTATAAACATATAACCACAGCTTTGGCATTTGAAAAATTGGTAAACACAACATTATAATTCTTTAAAACAGATAAATATATGTTAACGAAAATGTTAACTCAGTTTCTTGAAAATTTGGCTAAATAATAATAAGACAAGCTTAACACATTTTCAAAAAAGATGATTAACACAAAACAGGTGCTACTGGAATGTACTTTTCTGTTTTCCCTTGAAATCTTCACTCATGTAAGCACACAAAGAAAAAATATTGCAGCAATTAATGTTTTCCTATTCTCTAGGTGAACTGTATGTTCTCAGTAGTACTAAAATTTCAATCTTATTTAAAAGCTGTTTGTTATTGGCAACTTAGAAATTGGTATAACCCAACTTTTACCAACCCGCATGAATATCATTGTATGTTAACTCTTCTTCAATGCAGTATGAATTTGAAATTTTTCAATTAAAGCAAAATAATACACTACAAGTTTAAGAAAATTATTTTAAGTGAAATAAAATTAAGGTTTACAAATCACTTAGTCAAAGGTTAACAAATGTAACCTATCACATTGATTTAAAAAACTCTAACTACAGATTTTTAAAAACTACAGTGTGAAATGTCTTAATAACAATACATGTTAATTGAAAATATATCAAATTTTTACCTAACACTTTTTAAAATACACATAATAATTTCAGGTTTCAAAATATGACAAACATAAAATATTGCAATTGTACACTTATAAATTTAAAATGTATTCAAACAAGTTGGAAAACATTAATGATAATTGTCTCTAAGGCCTAAACCTTTTACAAGTTGATCATTCGACTAATCATTCATATTACACTAACAAATCACAAGGTATGGTAAAAACCATTGTATAAGATAACACAGTTTATAATAAAAGTGTATAATAAATTAGATACCAATTTATTACCTTTTAATCTGAATGTGTGAAAAGTACACTTATAATTTGCATTATCTTAAAACTGTGATATAGTATTAAATCTTAATTATTATGAAAATCTCAGATTTTTTTTATATTCCATACACCATATGTGCATAACTTTTAATCAAATAAAATCTGAAAACATACATTTTTCAATACAGTAATAATTCAGTTAACCTTTCTGAATAATTACAATATCTACCTTATAAATTTCTTAACCTCAAATATATCTTATCAACTTACATAAGCCAAGTAGAAAATAGACTTGAGCTGAAAGTATTTTTTCCATTTTCCAAATTTGCTCGGATCAAGACTGTTTATTGTATCAGCTAGGATAAATGCAGTAATAAAATAAGAACAAATAAAATGATTCCTGTATGTTTATGTGTAAAAAATATATGTGCAAAATTCATAAAAACCACTTTCTGCTGGCAGTTTTATTTTTTCAAACAAAAGTGTGATATTTTGAAAGAAATGTACAAAAATGTTTTTATTCACATTGTTAAATTTAACCTTATACTCACATACACACACAAATTAGATACTGCCAAATTTAATCAAAATTTCAACAAGGAAAAATCAAACACATAAACCAAGTTACAGATTATCAAAAACAGTATAAAAGCTACGATATACTTTTTGCTTAAAACATTATAAATTTATTCATAATCACTATTATGCCCCAGAAGGCACTGACTGGTAAAAATAGACTACTTGACTCTACCATTCAGAATTAACTTCAAGACTTAAAATCTATGAAGTGTGAAAAAAGATACAACTGTATGCAAATCCAAAGATAAGCAGCATATACACATTTCACTGTAGAGGCAGTTTCCTTTCTTTCTATGTTTATGACCCTGGAAAATCATTTTACAGATTTCACTTATGAATACATTTTCTCAATCAGAAGTTTTTTTTCAGATTGTATAACTGGATTACAATTATGTTGTATTACACCTCTAATTCACTTTTTGGCTTTGACATTTTTTTTTCTAAATCTGGGTTGTTTTTTCATGACTAGTGGCCTTAAATTTTAAATTTGTGGGGAAAATTTGAATTACTTAAATAATTTCTAACACAACTAAACAATAGTTAGAAAAAACATTCTTGTTCTTTTATTTTCATTAAGCATGGGGAAGGGGGGTAAGTGAGTTTAAATTTTTAAAAAATTCACCTGATAATTTGATGAACTTGAACAAAATTTAGTGCCAAGAATAAAGCTAGCTAGTTTTATAGGAGTGTACCAAAAATATGATGTAATGGAATATTGCATTTTTTAGAAATTAAATATATTTCAAACACGTGCTTACCCCTGACAAACTGAAAGCCTTTCTATTTGTTAAGTTTGAGCTCTCAATAAAATGTGACCACATACATCTCTTATCCTTAATATTCTTCTCTCCCACTTCTACGTGACTTACTGTGAAAACTCCAGTGAATTTTATAAAGCTCTGCTTTCCAGCTATAATTAGGATTTTATTTAAATTTGAAATTATAATAACTTTTAGTTGTGAGAAGGTTCTATGGAAAGTATTTCAAAGATAAATACATGTTGGAAATTGATTTTATTTCTAATAATGTAAAATTTTCTGAAGGCAAAAATGTCCATGTTGGAAACATAATGTGAAATTATGAAAATAAAAAGAAACTGAAAATACAAAACTACAAAGTATAGGGCAAGAAAATAATAAACATAGCCTACAGTTGGTATGTAAACATGTACATTCTGAGTACAAACCAGGACCAGAACATAAATTATAAAATTACATAAAACAAAGAATGAACAGAGCAAACCAGCATTATAAAAAAGGCTGAACCACTTAGAAAGAAGAAATCCTGCTCAATTGAAGATCAAAGGGTGGTCAGAAGTGAAAGAAAAATCTTGATTAAATTATTTTGAAGGTTGTGTTATACTTTATCCCACAGTGAAAAAAAAAGTGGGAATTCCTTGTCATTTCATAATCCCAACTATGTCTTTATCCATGATAACTTTTAATTCAGAAAAAAGTGGTCAGTTTTGCAAGTATTAATGATGAGAGTTTAGTATATTCTGCCAAACAATGGGACAAAGGTGTTGGCATAAACAGAGAGGAGGAATATTATGCCCTGTAGTGGAATGTTCTTGGCAGTGTAGCCCAGACATGTTATATAAGAATATAATGCAAAAGTAGTTTCCCCTTTACATCTCCACAAAAAAGGGGCCAAAGAGTCACACAACTGGCTAACTCTCAGCATTCAGGGAGAAATGAAGAAAAACCCAAACAGTCCTCAAAGATGGGCTCAATAACATGAAGGCAATGCTACAGGAACATTAAAACATAAAGAAAAAAATATAATAAAATAATAGCATAAATGATTCCCATCCTGGTTGAAGCTGAGACATCTAGTTGTAATGGTAGTCTCATAACTGACATCTCAAATGTCATGCAAGGATGTGCATGCAGGGATAAAAAGTGCCTGCCAAGGCATCAACAGCCACCAGATGATACCCGATTCATTTTAAAAGGGCAAAATCCTTTTTTTGAGTTCCAGTATAGAAGTTGGAATTTTAACTGCATAAATGTATAAATATATGGCAACATGTAAGTCTTGACTGTATGAATCTGTATACAGAATATAAGATAAAAATGGATCATTTCATTGTGTGTCTACAACTCCAATAATTAACACTTAAGTAAAATAAAACAAAATCAAAAGAAAGGGCCTTGTTAAAAACAGAAATTACAAATCTCTAAATAGGAATAATTTGTTATAAAAGATCATAGTGATATAGGAGTGGAACACAGTGGCCTTGAGCACTCGCAACTTGCTCTTTTAATTTCTATTTCACTTGATTATTTAATTATTTTATTCTTCTTGTGAGATTTGGGAACAAAGGTTAAGACTGACTGATGGTGTATCCCCACCACAGTGGGGTCCTACTTCCCCAATCACCTCCAAAACCTGGGGTATATTTTATATCCTACATTATAGCCTGTACCATGAGAATCCTGGTCTTTGTTTAAAACAAATTAGCATTAATCAGAGGTTTGGATTTGCTGTTTTTAATGCAGTACTTTCTTTTGGTTTGGTTTTAGTTGAATATTCAAGCATTGATGTTATATATATAATTAAAGAATATGATTTGTTGCTGACTATGCCACACTTTTCCATTATATTGTTCAATCTTTATGCATTGTCATTGCCTTAACTAAAAGACATATTATGCAAACTGTGATTTAACCTTGCAATGTGATTATAGTAATTATATTACTGCTAATGTTATAAAATGTAATAGCAAAAGATTTCTGACATATCCTGTTCTAAGCACTTTTCATCCTAATACTTATATAAATTTGTTCTGTAAAATAAAAAATGTTATTTATTTATTAACTAAATGTTATACGAAATATGTGTGACAAGCTTCAAATCCATTATATATATACATATAAATTTGCACACAACTCCAGTTAAAAACAATTTAATGAATTCCTCAAAATTAAAGCATTCAGATTTGACCCTTTTACCTCTATTAAGAAAAGTACACAATAATTTTTTTTAATATACCAACAGACTTCAATGAGAGAAATTCTATCTTTTGAAATTAAGATCATTATATCTTTATGGATTAAATTAAGAGTTTAATAACTCTACTGTTTTGAATTTGAGTAATGATTACTGTATTGCTATTTTTTTCTTTATACATATAATTCTTCTTAAAGTAAGGAAATATGATGTGAAAGAAGCATAAATTAAAATGGGTTGACTTTTTTAGAATTTTGTAGTTTACACATTTTTATTCAACTTAAGTGTACATAAATTATTTTTCAAAAATATTTATCAACTTAATTTACCTAAAATAAGAGCATTAATTAATATAATAAAAAAATTGATTTTCAAAATGATCATGCAAGGTACTTATTAGATGTTATAAAATATCAATTAAAAATAAATTATATTTACCAAGTTTTGAAAAAGAGAAACTGCAAATCAAACCTTCCTATAATTTCACACAAAGTATACAATGTTTTTAAGATTTCTAAGATTATTCATCAAACAGAGCAATGGCAGATCGTCTGGTCTGAAAAAGTACGACCCACTGAGGAAGGAAAACACATCACCAGGTGGGATGCTTTGTTAAGGAACAAAGTTTCGATAAATACTGAAAAGATAATTGCAAACGGCAAAAGTACATAAAAGGTTCATGAGAATCAATGTTTAAGATTTGAACTGGAGAGGTACGGAAAGCCCCAGTGTAGAGTCGAAGTCCTTGGTGATGAATGGGATCCAGCAGAGCCATAGACCATTGATCCATAGTCGAGTTTTGATTGAATAAGAGCATGATATACCTTTAACACTGAACATCGATCTGCTCCAATTGTGGTGAAAGAGAGGACAAGGAGGATGTTCAGTGCTCTTGTGCATTTGACCCGAAGCTGTTTTAAGTGTGGTATAAAGGTCAGTTTATGGTCAAAGATAAGCCCAAAGAACTTGGTCTCAGGGACCACCGGTAACAAAACTTCACCAATATGAAGTTCAGAATGAGGGTGAATACCCTGTTGACAGCTAAAATGCATGCATACAGTTTTAGAGAGAGAGAAATTAATGCCAGTCCACATAATCCACTTCATAACACGATTAAGGGCAGTTTGTAGTTGCTGCTCAATATATCTCATGTTCAATGACTGACATGAAATGTAAAAGTCGTTGACATACAGCCTATTCACAATAGTGAGAGGGAGTTGTTCAGTGATGGCATTAATCTTTTTACTGAAAAGTGTGACACTCAAAACACAGCCTTGAGGGATACCAAGTTCCTGTACAAAAGAACGGGAAAGTGTCGAACCCACACAAACTTGAAATTTCCAGTCCGTTAAAAAATGTTTAATAAACATGGGTAAATAGCCACGTAACCCGTATGTATGGAGTTCTCGCAAAATGCCATACCTCCATGTTGTGTCATGAGCTTTCTCAATGTCAAAAAATATTGATACAAGATGTTGGTGTTTCAGAAAGACTTCTCTGATTGATGTTTCAAGTTGAATTAGGTTGTCTGTGGTGAAGTGCTGTCATCAGAACCCACACTGGATGGGCGAGAGGAGGTTGTTTGATTCGAGGAACCAAATAAGACGAGCATGAACCATCCTTTCTACGGTCTTACAGAGACAGCTCGTCAAAGCAATTGGATGGTAGTTTGAAGGGATCTTTCTCTGGCTTAGGGAAAGGTAAAATAATAGCCTGGCACCAGGCATCAGGAAAAGCATTTTCCTGCCAGATCCAGTTAAAGACAATCAGAAGAACATCAAGAGAAGCAGGAGAAAGATGGTGCAGCATGTCATAATGAACATCATCAGGTCCAACAGATGTACTGCCAGACCAATGAATGGCCATTTTCAGTTCCACCAGTGTAAAAGGACAATTATAGTCAAAGAAACAGTCAGTTCAAAAGGAAAGAGGTGAGCACTTTGCCTGAGTCTTGATTGCCAAGAAGATGGAGGAACAAGTAGAAGTGCTAGATACCTGACAAAATCTTTCACCTAGAGTATCAGTGATGCTCTGGATATCAGCCACCTCCTGACCGTCAGAAAGTAAGATCAAGAGGGGGACAGAATTGTAATGCCCATTAACCTTTCGAATCCTGTCCCATATGATCTTGGAACTGGTGGTAGAAGATATGCTAGTTGTGAACTTAATCTAACATTCCTTCTGGCTTTGATGTCTTAACCACCTCGCATGCGCACGGGCCCGTTGGAAAGCCACGCATTTCAAAAGTGCGGAATATCTACAAATAGTATCCCAGGCCCGTTTTTGAGCCTTCCATGCTAAGTGGCAAGTAGGATTCCACTACGGACGAGGATATCATGAAAAATGTGTTGAAGTTTAAGGAATACACTGAGCAGCTGCATGTATAATACAGCCAGTTACCACTGCCACACAATCGTCTATTGATGGCTGATGTACGATGGCAGGATCAAGTTCTGCAAGACCAGTCTGCCTGATCCAGCTTCCACCGGGGCATGCGGGTAGAGTGGCATCAACCACGGCCAGTCTCACTCAAAAGGATAGGAAAATGATCACTGCCTAGTGGATTACTGTCAACCCTCCATGAAAAATGGTTGAATAATGAAGGGGAACAAACCGAGAAATCAATAGCAGTAAAGGACTGATAAGGTGCATGAAAATAAGTGGACGAACCAGTATTGAAAAGAGAAAGATTGTGATCAGAGAGCATATGCTCTACAGAGCGACCCCTCTTATCAATAACAGTACTTCCCCAGAGGGGATGACGTCCATTAAAGTCCCCCAGGATTAGAAATGGAGATGGCAAATGTTCAATGAGAGCATCAAGGTATGATTGATCATATGTCTCTCCAGGTAGAGAAAACAAACAGTGATGGTATGACCCAAGGAAACACTGATGGCTACGGCCTCCAAGGGTGTGGTGAGTGACAAAGACAGGGTGGGCACATGCTGATCAACCAACAGTGCCACCCCTCCATGTACTCTTCCATCACACAGCCTGTCATTTCTGTACTGAGATAGCTGCTGAATGGTGACTGTACTGGCAGGTCTGAGAAATGTTTCTTGCGAGGAAAGGCAAACAGGATGGTCAGAAGCAATCAGTGTTTTGATATCATCCATAATAGAACGTAAACCTCGACAGTTCCATTGTATCAAGGTGGCCATTTTTAATGATGAGTAGGTGAAGTGGCTGGAAAACCCTTCTGTTTATAACCACATCTTTTTTCCTTACTGTCCTAAGTCAGAGGAGGTCTATCAATCTCCATGGATCCTGCCCTGGATCGAGTGGGCAGGTTTTTGTTATTGAAAGGGGATTTTAGTGACTGAGAATGCAAATGAATGATTGTTTTGCATCTTGGAGTGGGAGAAAAAGGTGTATCAGAAGAAATGCCTGTATTTGAAATTGAAGGATGTGGATACTGAGGTTTGTTGGAATGTATTGGAGGAACAGAGATGGGTGTGGAAGTCCATTCATCAACCTTTTTAACCATGGAGGTCAAAAGGCTTTTCATTTGTTTTGGAAACACAGAGAGATCTGTCTGCACTCCCACTGTAGTTGTGAAATGAAGTGCAGCAGCATATGTCTGAGATGGAGTGGTGGGCAGCAATTTCCAAGCCTCAGGATAACTAATGTTATGTATTGTTTTCAAACGCTGCACCATTTTGGGCAAGAACAAAAGTAGGAGAGGTGAGAACCATTGCAGTTGACGCAATGTCGGTCTATGTCACATCTAGGTATCGTGGTCCTTGCCACAACAATGAGCACGTATCAGGGAACCACGACATGATGTCTTTGAGTGGCCGAATCTCTGACACTGGAAACATCAGAGAGGGTTTGGAATGTATGGCTGAACCCTACAAATGAGATAACCTGCCTTGATAGTGGCAGGTGCACAAGATGAAATAAATGTGAAAACAAGGGTATTTGTTGACAGTGTAACTCCATCTTTGCAAGTGGAGATGTGCCTCACCGCAGAAACTCCTTGAGTGGAGACACCAGCGAGAATCTCTGACTCAGAAATGTTCTTCAAATCCCTCTCAACAATAACTCCTCATGAGGAATTCAAAGCAGCATGAGGTGTAACTTCAATAGGTATATCCCCAATTGCCTTTGAATTCAAGAGGAGTTCATTGTGTTGGGATGTGGATGTTTCAACCAATATGTCTCCAAATTGAAGCTTCTTTACTGACTTAAGAGAACCAGCAAGTCCCTATAGTCCCTTCTGAATTGCCGAAAGGTTTTCCAAAAGAGAATGTAATATTAGAAAATGAGGTTCGTGTGTTACAGATGTTGAAGATTGCTGTTCAAAGTCTTCAAGACGTGGTCGTTAACCCATTGACTGTTTTTTCACTGTTTTATTTAAATTTTTTGAAGGAGGATCTATAGGAAAAAGAAATATTTCGGTGCCCACTGACCCCACCCACCATGGAGCCCTACAAGGGGATGCACTACAAAGTCACGCAAAGACAATGCAGCAATGCCAGGGTTTCGTGAGCACCATACCCAAACACCAGCATCAGGCACAATGTCCACAACACCCGTTGAGAACTTCCAACACTGGTGCTTGGTTGACTTTAGCCCAAGTGAACCAGCCGACTGACCCAAGGGAGGACACCCAAAGGCTGCCCATCTACAGGAATTCAAGGCAAAAGGGGTGTGTTAGGGTTGTACCCCTCAACCACCAGGATCCTCTCCTCCCCTTTACAGGTCACGACACATGGCAAACATGTGGGTGGATGTTTAGATCCCAGAGAAGGTAACCAGACAGAACAGAACGTTCCCTGCAAGCACCCCTCACCACAAATAGGAATCCACACCAAGGGGGAGATCTTGGAAATTATAAAACAAACTATTATGTGAAATACTTAAAAATGATCAAATACAGAATAGCCACAAACAGTAATAAGCAAAATATTCTAAAATATTTTGAAAACAATACTGATGAATATATTTTGAAATGTAACTGTATTATATTTTATCCACCTGGACGGGTTTTAGAATGCAAGTTTTATGTGCTTAAAAAAAATTTAAATTATCCCATGTAAAATTAAAGAAATGCCATATAAATATATCATTTCATCAGTTAAAAAAATAAAATTAAACAATAACAAGATAAATGTGTTATAGTTCCCTATGATAAAGCTAACTGTAATTTTGATTTTATTTGTAAAAGGTTACATGCATTAATTATGATGAAAGAAATCAGTAGTATACAAACTTTTAAACCTATTAACCAATCTAAAGATATGGTAATTAATAATTTCATTCAAGCTTACAAAAAAAAACTTTATTCTGAACCATATTCTTATGTCGATTTATATTTTCTTTATGCTATTCCTAAACTCCATAAACTTCTTATAAAATTTAGATTTATTTCTAGTTCAATAAAAATAACTGTTAAATAAGCAGCCATTTTATTTTATACAATTAAAAATACAAGTTTTAACATCAAGAAGAAACACATTTTTGATAATAAAAAATAATCAACCTATTTTAGAATAGCTAAGAAATCATGAACAGGTAAAGAATATTTAAACATTTGATTTCATTACATGTTATAACTCAATTCTATTAAAATATTTAATTTTTATTATAAATCCATTTATAGAACAATTCTGTTATCCTTTCACAGTACTTTCTAAAATATAAAAGATATATTAACTTTCTGCATTTATAATAATTATAGATTTTTCAATAACCAGGTTATTAAACAAATAATGGGAATTCCAAATATTCTACTTGCACTCCAAACTTGCATCTTTATTTTTATGAGAATACGTTTGTTGAAAATTACATGAACAGATATTTTTACTTTAACTTACCTATATACTGATTATTTAATTGGTGTAAATAATCTTGAAATAAATAATGTTGTTAGCATTATTTATCAGGTAGAATTAGAAATTGAAAATACTCCAATATCTAATGTCGAGGCACATTATTTAGGTATAGAATTTTTAAAAAGTGATAATGATATAAATCTAAATATTTTTGACAAAAGAAAATTTTGTTTTTCCAATATATGGTTTATCCTCTTTTAATAGTAATGTAATATACTCTTCTGTTATAAGCGTTATAGCTTCACAATTATTCAGATTTTGTAAAATTGGTTATAAATTATAATGTTTTATTATCAATGTTGATACATAAGTACAAAAATTAATATTTAGTGAATTTAATTAAGAAACTCTAAATAAAATTATTAAAATATTCTGTGATATAAATAAGAAAGTATTAAATAAATATAAAGAAGCAAACATTAAAGAAACTTTACTGAAAATTTTACTTTTAGCTGTTAATAAAGTTATTTAAACAACTTGGCACCACTTTATGTGGATGAAAGCCTTATTGCATATAAAGGATTGTTTAGAGTCTGAAAATTGGTAGTTACAGCACACTTAATAGTTGGTAGTTGAGAGTTATTTTATGTAACTGGTTGTGACCCTTTATACTACTATAATTTGTCTACTGCATTACTAATTAGTGCCATAACACCATAATTGGGGCTAAAAGGTAAGTTTCTTTAACTTATTTACCCCCAACTGATGGTTTTTTGTTTTTTTTTCTTCTTTACTTTGGAGAGCAGTCACCTTCCCACAACTGTCTGCAGGAAGTGAAGGGTGATATAGATGAAGGACTTTGTGAGCTTTAGCACCCACATCTCACTCTCCTAATTTATATTTATATTTCTTTTGATTATTTTATTATTTAGTTATTTTATTCTTTGTGTGAGACTGGTAAACGGAGGTTAAGACTGATAGATGGTATTTCCCCACTGCAATGTGAGTCCTATTTCTTCAGTCACCTCTAAAATCTAGAGTACATTTTATATTCCACATTATCACCTATACCCTGGGGATCCTTTCAGTTAGTGTAGTGTTTCTGATTTTTGATTGGGCTTGAATTTGTTTATAACAAATTATATATACATATAACCAAATTTTTTCTTCATCTCTGGCACCCCTAGATTTCTGAACATGTGTGCTGTACAATTTGATATGTTTGGAGCAAATGCAAAGATCACAGAAAATGTGCAAGAGCCAACTGGATGAGTTGATATAAATACAGAAGCAATACATAAGAAAAAACTAAATTTAATTATTGTAGCTATTATTTTCTGTATTTTTGGTTTTGAAGTCAAACTTATTCACAATCCTGAATCATGGAAATGGTCAACAATGAATGTTGAGCAGAATGTAAAAACAACTCATCAAGCCTTGAAGAAAACAAAATTCTGATGCTGAAGATACTTGATGTGAGGAAGGTAAAACAGCAAGAAAGTACTCAATTCCTATATCAGCCTATTCCTTTAGGGGATAAAGAAACCAGCAACTTACGACCAAAGTTAGAACCCATCAAGGAAACTGTCTGAGTACTTGTGAGAGACATAAAAAAACACTTTAAGCAAAAACCTCAAAACAAAAAGTTAGGCCAACAGAAGCACATGGTTTATGTGGTAATTAAAAACTGCTGAGAGTGCAGCTCTGTTACCACAATAAAACAAACATACAGGAAGAAAATTATGCAAGCCACTAAGGAGTTAGAGAAAAAGACAAGAAACCAAATTCTACAGGCATTAACTCTGAAATACAGACCAATGAGACTAATATACTGCCAAGAAGGAATTTCTGAAAAAACATTACAAAGCCAGCGTCACTAACAAAGGACAACATAACAGCCACAGTCATTGTGGAATATTTATAAAACAACTATGGATCTAAATCTCTCTGAGACAAACAAGAGTAGCAGCAACTATGGAAGTGTAAGTCAGTATTAGGCAATAAGAAGAACTGGATAATGGGATCCAACCTACCATGGTCAGTACCTAAAAACAAAAGATTAAGAAAAGGGTAGGCAAAGAAAACTATCTTACAAAAGGCTAAAGACATTCTCTGCTAGAGAAGCTAAACCTAAAATGGAAAACTAGCAAATCATCAAAAAAGTGATGACTGTCTTCACAAATTAATCAAGGATAGGACAATCAAACCATTGACACAACCAATAAAATACCAGCTCATAGAAAGACATAATGTGAATGTAACCAAAATAGTGGAAAAACTGCAAAAAACAAAGGTTGTGTGTTTTATGTATACTTCCTAAACACATGTCAAAGCACCTGTTTGTATTACAACACAAAAACTGTGTAACATAAGCAAGAAGTTTCAATATTCATGTGGAATGGCCCAAATCTCTAACAGAATAATGCCAGAATGGCTACAGACCCTAAAGACACTGATCCTAAAATATATCACTTTACACCTGGAGAGAGGCAATGGTAAAAATATTCTGAGAAGAGGTGAAAGGAAGAGGAAACCTACCACAGAAAAATCACTTATGAGCCACATTTGAAGGTAACCAAGAGAACTGTAGAAATTCCAACAGTTAACAGACCTGAGAAGAGACTCCATGAAGGGACAAGATCCTAATAACAGAATCTGAAGTAAGCACAATTATTGGTATTTACCAAATGAATAGAAGCCACTCTGTTATCCAAACAGACAGGAAATTTCTGGCAGGTGGAAAAGTATGTGTAACACAAATTCAAGGGGACTGTGAAACCAAAGCAGATAGGTGAACAGTTACTAGAAGAGTATTTATTTGAATAATCCCACAAAAAAAGCGATCTGGAAGGTCAATTCAGTGTAAGGCAATCACTGAGCAAGAATCCCTTGATCATCCAGCAATGACAACAGTTGACACTAAGTGTGTGTGTGTAAAAGACCACATAATGATTTGACAGCATATGTGAAAACCCAGAGTGTCAAAAACATACCAAAAATAAAAAAGGAGGGGCAATAGACTGAAAAATCACTCCACTGTGTGAAAAACGAAGAGAGATGCATTGAGGCATGCTTACAAGCATCTTTGATATCCCAATTCTTCATCCAAAAACTTAGGAACCACCATTAGATTCTCAAAGGTTCCAACTAGAGAAAAGGAATATTTAGATAACAAATGAGATAATAAAGTCTCCTTTTGTCTCCTGTTGTCTATGACATTACAAAATAATAAAAGTGTTTGTTTTCTTATAGCAAAGCAGCATCAGGCTATCTGCTGTGTCCACCAAGAGGAATCAAACCCCTAATTTTAGCACTGTTAATCCAAAAACGTACCTCAGTGAAAATAAATCCTAAATAAACATGAAATATGACACTCTTTTGCTCTGAAAAAGGTTTGAAGTTGTCATATCCAAAAACCAAACAAAAACTGGAAGTGTCAAATTTGGATAATGATTGAAAGATATAAATAAAAATACCTGATGAGCCCAAAATACATAAAGCAACATTTACATTATTACAAAATATCTAAGATGACCTACAAATGCTCAAATATAGGTCATCAAGAAGAGTCAATGAGTGAGTCACAAAGACCCACAATATTTGCATAAACATTGTCATACAATAAATGAGTAAAATGTAGCAAACATCAAAAAACATTATACTGTATTCTAAAAGAGAATGATGACCAGAAATTAAAAAATAAGTGCCTTGCAATACAGCCTATTGGGAAAAGACATCAACAAAAGAGCATGTAAGCCACATGGTGAAGAAGACATCAAAACAGACATGTAATCCTGATTAATACACAACAGAATGAGAATAATTAATAAAAGTTTGAAAAAGAAAATCTCAAAACAAGTCAACTCATGGAGCATAGGGCAGAAAATTGATGATGGATAAAAAAAAAACATCTTTCATCTTCCAAGAACTAAACCGAGGATCAAAAATTTGAGAAAGAGTAGAAGGGAAAGCATGCCACACACACACACTAATGAAAATAGGTTCAATATTAAAAATATATATAATGTACCTCAAGATACTGAAATACTATGTAGAAAAAATACTAAAGACAAAAGGCAGAAGACTTTCAAAACATCGTCTCATACACTTATGTTTCTACAACATACATTTGATGACCATTCAACAAAATTTCATCATGACTACTCTGCCTAAACAAGCTATCAAAGAATATCAGAAAAAATTAAATGAGACCAGCAGAAGTATAATTAAGATTAGAGCTAGTACTGCAGCAGACAAATCCAGCTCTGCAAATTCTTAAGATGAATAAAACTGACTAAAACATTTTACGTAAATTAAGGACACATATGATTGTGATACTCACCAAAAATATCAGCCTAAAAATTCACAATTATGTTGAAGAATCAGAACTAATATAGCAGTTACAATTTCCCATGTAATGTTACAGTAAAAAACAGAAAAAAACTTTATCACAGAAATTCCAATAGTGGAAGAAAAAGTTACATGAGAAACTATAAAAGCAAAGTTTACTGCTATTCTGTTAATACGAAAATCTAATTCATTATGGGAAAGAACTGTTTATATAAGTCTTTCATGTTCATGCAATAAGTCATGTGGAAGATAAAAGAGTGAACAAGTATGGATGACACTTGTTTACAATTCATGAAAGATATTGAGAAATTTTTAATCATGTGGTTTTCTGACAGCACAAGTTTAATATCAATAAGGAAAGCCTTTCAATATTTCACAGGTAATTCTATCTGACATCATCTTAATATTCAGCTTTAAAAAGTTTATACCATTCAAATGGGAAAGTTAAAGAAATATAATACAATATGGGATGAAAGACCAAGTATATAGACATTTCAGTCATTAAGTGGCCATCAAAAGACAAGGGTGTCATGATGGGTTTTATCACATACTAGAAGAAGAGGTTGACATGATGGTTACACCACCCCACCAGAAGATAAGATTCACATGATGGTTACATCACCCCACCAGAAGATAAGATTCACATGATGGTAAAATCACCCTACCAAAAGATAAGGTAAACATAATGAGTTATATATCACCTATAAGAAAATAAGGTTGTCATGATTAGTTATATCATTTAGCAGAAGGTAAGGATGATGTGACTTAGTAGTATCACCTAGAAGAAGATAAGTTTGATGTGGTGGAATATATCACTTAATGAAGGTCTTTAAAAGTCAAATATCAAAACTAAATTTCTTCTGCTTCTAATAAACCTGAACAAATGACAATGATATTTAAACAAACACATTACCAGCAGCAGTATATATTTTGGATGTTTCATTTGATAAAGCTGATATCAGACTTGGCGAGTGCTTCAGCTCAATAGCTCGAGCAATGGTCACTACAAGAAGTAAATCATATCACATTAATCAAATAAATGTCTTTTTATTTAATAATTCAAAATGTAGCATTGTTATTTACAATAAAAAATATGAAAAAAGAGTTCTAATCATTTTTACATTTATCTGAAATTGATATAAATCATAATTTAACATACAGAACTTCTATCATTTGGAAACAAATAACATAAATGTATTAAAATGTATTTTGAGTTTAAAACGTAACATAAAACTGACACAGCATCGTTCAAAAGTTTCAACTTGCTACTTGAATTCCTACTTGATTTTTATATTTGTAATTAGTTTTACCAAAAAAAATGTAACATTATTATTATTTGATGCATTGATGTTTCTCCATCTTCAAGAACAAAATGATGCAGTAAAGAAATAATTAAATTAGGTACATGCACCTGTGATTACTCTGAGACTGCTACTAAAATAAATATAACGTTTCTTTTAAAAGATTAAAAAAAACTCACCTTCTTGAGCTTCTGCCGTACACTGATTTATATAGCATGTTATGACACGTGGGTCTAAGTCAGAACCTGGTTCTGGTTTCTCCATCAGCTGTGGGGCATACTGTTCCTATATGTGTTAAAGTTAGCATAGGTTTTATGTTATCTCATATGTATTTGAAACATTTTTTTTCACATCTAAATTACATCAATCTATTGTATTTCATTCGAGTTCTCACATGAATTTACAAAACTAAAAACACTAAACTGTATCTTTAATTTGACTTTTTTTTACATTGACTATGTTGTTAATCATTTTAAAATATCATAATTATAGTACTAATCTATTTTTTTATATTTACATAATGGTATAACCATTTCTTGGAATCATACAAAATATTAAAAATTACTTTTCAAACCAATTATTCTTAAAACTTGCTGTTCACAACATTAAAGTGAAAGGTCTTCAAAGAAGTAGTAAAACCTTGAACTGTAGAAGCAAAAGTAGATGTGGCTAATGAGAAAGCCCAAAAGCACTTCCATTTGATACCTGTCTGTTTTCTTTTTTTTTCAAAAACAATTAGTATTTGGACGAATGAATAACCACTGTGTTGAAAAATTATGTACTGGTTTATGTTGAATAGCTATATATATGTGTTCAAATTAAGCTACTTAAAAACTGAACTTCAGAGTGAATACATATTAAACTAATTCTAACATAAGTGGTGAGAAGTAAAACATTTATATTTTAAAGCTTTTAACGTATCATATTTTGTTTCAAATAACACAGTCAAACTCTAAATATTTTGTTATTAATATTAAACAAGTTCTACATAAATTATAATTAATACCAGTAAAAACAAGTATTTAAAAATTACACACAAAAACAAAAATGTCAGATACACAATTTTAAGTGAAATACATACAATAACTGGTTATTCCTTAAAGTTATGTTTTCTATTATTTTTAGTTCTGTAATGTAACATTTTTAACAATTTATGTAAGCAGTGATGCACATCAAAATGAATCTCAAACAAACATAAAATACAAGACTCAATACAAAAAAATATAACTGTGAAACCAATAACTAGAGAACAGGAAGCTAAAATGTATCTGAAAATGTATTTCTGATAGATACTCGCCTCTAAACACAGAATAGCTTAATCTATTGCATATATGTTTGTGAGATTTTCATGACATTAATCTTGAGCTAACACACACCTAAAAATCACGTATTGAACATGAACTGCACTACTGCATGATGACCTCTTCATGTGATAATAGCCCTCCACCAACAGTAGAATGACACAACTTCCTTGCATAGTAACTCCCTTTATGTACTTGCACTCTAAATAATGTCACATTCTTAAATGGTGCAAGACAAAATAACACAAGAAGTGGGGAGGATGGGTGGGAATATGTGAAGAGGTGATTATCAGAAATGCATTTTCAGTCAATGAAAATATTATCTACTGAGACAATACCCCACCTCAGCATGCAGAATAGCTAGAATCCTACAATAAAATGGTGGAGGGGCCAGTGCAAATATTAAAACTATACGTGTTCCCTTCAAAAAGAGCCTGAAGGAGAAGGAGTGTGACACTTGATAGAAAAGGCTCCAAAGGTGCACATTAATAAGAGACCATTTTGTTTAGACCAGGGTATACTCTTTACCCAGAAGAAAACAAAGAGAAAGGAAAAAAAGATGAAAGTGCTGCAGTGGTTGGTGATCCATGTAGTGTAGTGTTGTTAGGGTGCAATGCACTGTATGATGTGTCTCATGTTGACTCAACTGGACAGATAGATTCTCACTTGAAGATTGATCCACATAAGACAGAGAGTGCCATCACAACCCTACTTTCTACCAGTGTTCTGTAAGATCAACCACCTTAACAGCAAGGAACAAGTAAGTGGCAAGGGTCTCCAATGGTCCACAAGACAAAATAAGTAAAGATCCACAGATTCTCAATGGACACTTGCAAGAAAAGTCTCTTACCAAAAACAGTGCAATGGGTGACAACCAGCAAGCATGAACCAGAGAAATAGGGAGTCATTTCCCAGGTGTCAGCTTTTTAAATAACAGATCAAGAAATTGAAGAATTTTAATACCATAAGGATACTTCTAATGGTCTTGTAAAACATCCTACCTAAATAGTAAACACTGATAGAGAAATATGGATAAGTTAAGATCTTTCTATTACCTCTTGCTCAATGCAGACAGTGGGAAATAAGCATTTATGGGAAGGCAGCACTGGCCACCTAGCAGAATCTTATAACAGGGAAAAAGAGTAACTAAAGAGAAAATGTGTCACAGTATATAAATTAACTGAAGAACAATGACTTGAGAGAGTCAAAATCCTACAGGAGATAAAACAGCCAAATGATGAAGATACTGAGAGATGAAAGTGGTAAGAATCATCTAAATACCAGCCTGAAGAATGTTGTCCAAAGGGCTGGTAAAAATAAAGACACAAAAGTGTGATATTTGACAGCTCTTGAACAGCTGAAGTTCTGGGAAGAGAGGTCCAAACAGGATAGAGAAAGAAGTATGGGGAAAAGAGAGTATCAATGGTATATACCTCTAACAACAGCAACCAAAAGTACAAAAAATAAAATATGTCTTCAGGCAAAGAAAGTATAAGTAAAATGAGGGCAACAGTTCTGATGGAGCATGTGTAAGAGTATTTAAACCATGTCAATGTCCAAGTTAAGCATGAAGCAGGATCAGGATGGTCAGTGAAGAAAGAAGGATCAGAACAAAGATGAGAGAAGAAGAAAACCTTACACTAACAGGAAAGGCAAAATATAGCTTAGAAAACCAGCTGAGAAACAGAACCAATGGAAACTGACAATCCATGGTAAAAAAAATATGTAAAAAACACCAAAATTTATGCCACAGTAGGATGGCTGATAGACAAATTCCAATATACCTGCAACTTCTGTTGATAGATGAACAGAGTTGAAGGATGATAGAAATGGGATAAGAAAAAGGCTACATGACTGGAGGGGCCAGCTCTTTATGCAATAGACTGGACAAAAGCCCACATGTAAAGATAAAACACAACTAGAGCAAAATGGAGTGAAACTAGAAAAAAAAAATCAGGGCCACCAACTGATAAAACAGAGGAAATCAGGGTTATGACAGTCAAAGAAGCACCACCAACAGGACACTACACAGAATGTCACACATCAAAGCAAGGACATGAGGGAGAAGAGGAACAGGAGGATAAGCACAAAGAAAAAGGTGAGACTAATCATGACTGAGAGCACTGACAGAAAGGGCCAATAGATGATGAAGTGGGACTTAAAGAAAAGTCTGACGTTAAAAATGGAGAAGGAATTGATGAGAGGCATGCCCACCTGAGCAAATCCAATGACTGGATGGTTGGTTTAGTGTTTTATGATGCAAAAGGTTAAAATTTTTAACATTCATAAAAGAAAATTAAGGTAAAAGAAGGAAAAGTTTAATTTTTGAATTAAGAACATAAATATCATTAAATCCAATGATTACATCCAGTCTACAGTGATAAGAGAAAAATTACAGTAATACAAATTGCAAATAATTTCCTGCAGCATAACTGTAGTTATCATAACTCACCAGGATGCCTAATGGGTAAGTTCAAAAATCAGCATTAGTCACCTGAAGGTGGCCTTTACAGTCTTGGTTTCGAGTTATTTGACGTTATGGCCATTTTCAAAATGTAAAGTAATATAAGTTTTCAAAGACTTCTAGCAAAATTTTAATTATAACTCACCAAAATGACAAACAGGTAGTTCAAACAGCAGCATTAGTCACCTGAAGTTGACCTTTCCATTCCTGGTTTTAAGTTATTTGACATAACAGCCATTTTCTAATTTCAAATTAAACTAGATGTACTTTGATTCTTAAAAGAGAATCACATTAAAAAGGTCTCATGTATAAATTTAAAAATCTTAAATAACCTTAAAAAGATTAACTGACTTTGAAAAACTAAAAGCATTTACAAGGTGGATGGCCTCACCATTGCCAATAACACTGTAACATTATGCATAAACCTTGGGACAGAACATGTTTAAAATGGTGTTGTTGTTGAGAATCATAACAATAGTAAGACAGTAAAATGTGACTTATTGTGACCTGAGTGTTACACAGACAACACAATGGTGCATCATTCCCAGATTTAAAAAAAATGATGCATTAAAAAACTGTGACCAATACATAGCCCCTTTTTCTGATCCTTATGGAAGCAAGATGACCAAAGTTCAATAGAGGATTTTATTTGGAAAAGTTTATTTTCACATTGCTCACTCCAAGTCAACTGCCAACTGGCACAGAGCCAAGCCTTAAATATGGGACCACAGTGCAAATATGGAACAGACACAGTAATGATAATGCCAGAGCGGATACATTTAACTGCGGTGTCAGCAAGCTTGTTCCCACAAATACCAACATGGCTTGGTATCCAGAAAAACTGGATAGAAGTAGATGTTAAAGAGAAATGGTCAGGTCAGTTTTAAATATCAGCAAGAACAGAGAGTGAATTAACATGAAGTGATTCTAAGGCCATTATAAAATTAAGCTGATGAGTATAAATAGTGCAATTTGAGTATTGCTTAGCTTTCATGTGATCCAGGACAAGAGAAATGGCTTACAGTTCAGCAGTGAACACAGAAGCTGTACAGAGAATTCTGTGCACAACACCGAACCATAAAAACCATGGCAGAGCTAACACAATCACCTAATTTTGAACCATCTGTAAAAACAGGAATGGAAGGATGGTTCAAAAGATATTTAGCAAATAACAGACAGACAGCATTTCCAATCAGGAGTGTCTATTTTTCTCAGATGATTTAAAGATAGGTAACATATGGGGACTATAATAAGCCATGCTGGGATGGGCTAATCAGAAGATGTAGCAGTGTTACCCAAGGACAAATGCAATTCATCTAACTGCACCTGAATACAAAGGCCAAAAGGACCAAAGGCAGATCATCTGTTCTGAAAAAGCATGGTTCATGGAGGAAGGAAAACACAACTATAGGTGGGATGATTTGGTAAAGAAGGAAGTTTCATAGTATATGGTAAAGACAGTTACAAATGGTGGAGGTGCAAAGAAGGTTCAGGAGACTGTGTATATGCTCTGAACTGAGGAAGTGTGGAAAGTCCTAGTGCAGAGCCAAAGTTCCTAATGATAAATGGGATTAAACATCTTTAAGGTCATGGTCCTGGAAAAGCCATAGACCAGTGATCCATAGTCTAGTTTCCAACGAATAAGAGCAATGTATATCATTAGCACAGAACAACGAACTGCTCGCCAAGTGGTGGAAGAGATGACAGGGAGGATGTTTGTGCTCTTGTACATTTGACCTATAGCTGCTTGATGTGTGGTATAAAGGTCAGCTTAAGTCAAAGATAAGCTTCAAGAACTTTGTCTCAGGAACCACAGGCAGTACAACTTCACCAATACTGAGTTCAGGATTAGTGTGAATAGCCTGTTGGCAGCAAAAGTACATGCAATCAGTTTTAGAGAGAGAGGTTAAAGCTGTTTGTTATGGTCTGCTTCAGTAAATGACTGAGGACAGTCTGTAGCTGCAGCTCAATATACCTCATGTTCAACAACTGACATGAGATATGAAAGTTGTCAACAGAGAGCATGTTTGCAACAGTAAGAGGGAGTTCTTCAGTGATGGCATTAATCTTTACACTGAAAAGTGTGACACTCAAAACACAGTGCTGAGGGACTCCAAGTTACTGTAGAGAAGAATGGAAAAATGTCAAACCCACATGAACTTGGAATCACCTGTCCATTAAAATATTTTTAATAAAAATGGGCAAATGGTCATGTAACCCATATAAATGGAAGTCTTGCAAAATGCCATACTCCATATTGTATCATACACCTTCTCAATGTCAAAAAATACTGATACAAGATGTTGTTCTTTGAGAAAGGCTTTTCTGATTGACATTTCAAGTTGAATCAGGTGGTACATGGTAGAGCATTGTTGTTGAAAGAGGAGGTTGTTTGATTTGAGTTACCAAACAAGACGAGCATCACCCATCCTCTCTAAGATATTACAGAGACCTCCACCTATCAGAGCAATTGGACAGTAAGTTGAAGTAATCTTGGGATCCTTTCTATGCTTAGAGAAATGTAGGAAAATAGCCTGATGTCAGACATCAGGAAAAACATTCTCCTGCCAGATCCGATTAAAAACAATCAGAAAAATAGCAAGAGAAGTAGGAGGTAGATGGTGCAGCATTTCATTGTGTACATCATCAGGTCCGACTAATGTAATACCAAACCAACGAAGGGCCAGTTTGAGTTCAAAAGGAAAGAGGTGATCACTCTGCCTGAGTCCTGATGGCTAAGAAAGTGAAGGAAGAAGCAGAATTGCTAGATACCCAGCAAAAACTTTCACCTAAAGTATTGGAGATGCACTGGGTATCAGCTACTTTGGTCGACATTGGTCAGCATCGTAATTCTATCTTTGCAAGTGGGGATACATCTAACTGCAGAAACTCATTAGGTGGAGAAATCAGTGAGAAACTCTGACTCTGGAATGTTCTTCAAAACCCTCTCAACAATAACTCTTCATGATGAATTCAAAGTAAGTATATCCCTTATTGCCTTTGAAGGTAAGAGGAGTTCACTGTATTGAGATGTGGATGTTTCCACCAATATGATAAAAGAGCAAAGCTTTCTGACTGGCTCTGGAAAGCTGGCAAGTCCCTCTAGTCCCTTCTAAATGAAAAAATAAGACGTTTGCTTGAAAGGTGTGTCTGAAAGAGAATGTAGAATTGGAAAATGTGGTACAGATGTTGAAGATTGAGCAGCAATCTTCAACATATGGTTGTTTACTTATGGACTGTTTTTTCATTATTTTATTTGAGTAGTTTTGTTAGGAGGATCCAATGTAGAAAAATAATTTTTTTGGTGCCCACTGACCACACCCACCATGGAACCCTCCGAGGGGATGCACCACAATACCATACAGGGACACTGCAGCAATGCCAGGGTTTCATGAGCAAACCCAAACACAAGCATCAGATACAATCTCTGCAACACCTGTTGAAAACAATCAACACTGGTACTTGGTTGACCCTAGCCCATATGGACCAGCCAAATAACCCTAAGAGGGTCAACTCCAAGGCTGCCCATCTACAATAATTCAAGGCCAAAGTCATATGTTAGAGTTAGACCACTCAACCACCAGTATCCTCTCCTCCCCTTCACGGGTCACCACGCACAGCAAACACATGGGTGGATGTTTAGATCTCAGAGGAGGTAAACTGAAAGAACAAAACTTTCCCTGGGAGGTCCCCTTACCACATACACAAATCCACACTGAGTGGCAAACCCAATGAAAACCTGTAATAGTGGAGAAATCACATTATGGTTGAAATCTTTTCTGCCAAAGAAAGGCATTCCACTACTAAGTTCAGAGCCCTTGAAACATGAAAATTCATGAGATATACCTAATAGGAATAAGCCCAAAATAATAAGTTCAATGTGTTAAAATAGAATCCTGAAATGGATAGCCCCAATGTTAGACATAAGAAATGACAGTGGAATTGTTAGAACAGATCACAATGAATTAATTCAGGAGAAAAGAGAGAAAATGGGATAACATGCAAACAACAGCAAGGAGTTAAAAACTGTTGATGCACTGTAAATGTTCTTTCAGAGCCCTCATACCCAAAGTCATACAGTCATACAGAAATGCCCCCTAGCATGACAAAGAAGTAGTTATAAAGATATGAAGGTGTAGTTGGGGATAAGTAACATAATACCTACTATGACATTGACAAAGTCAAGCAAACAAAAAAAGTCCTTAAAAAGAGAAGAAAAGAGGTACACACTCAAGAGCCAAAGATCCTGAGAAATGTTCCACTAGTCCCATAACTTCACCTGAAAAAGACAAGTGTGTCCAGCTTAAATGAGTAAGTGATTCAGTGATGTCGAGAAACCCACTTGTTGAGAATTTTATATGCAAAAACGGCTTGTTTGGGTTGAGAAAATATATCAAATAGAAGAGCGAACAACGTTTCGACCTTCTTCGGTCATCGTCAGGTTCACAAAGAAAGGGTTACTGGTCGGAAGCTGACCACATGTTTGGGAGGGGTTGTATAATTGAGTGTTGCAATGTAGAGGGCGCGGTTTGAATATATAATTTTGTCTATAATATTAATATAGGTATAATGGTGTTCCTTTATATTGGTTTATTTTGGGTTTAAGTTGTTGTATAAGTAAGGCTTCTTTAATTTTTCGTTTGTTTATGTTTGTTTCTTTATTTAGTATTTTAGTGTTTTCTATGGTTATGTTGTGTCCATTTGACTTGCAGTGTTCGAAAACGTGTGAAGGTGACTTTTTATGTTCTTTGAATCTGGTTTCCATTTTTCTACTTGTTTCTCCTATATAGAAGTCGTGGCAGTTATCACATTGTATTTTATAAATAATGTTGGTGTGGTGTTTGTCAGTGTAGTTCTTACATAGTATAGACCTTAGTTTTGTGCCTGGTTTTTGAATAAATTTAGTGTTAACTGGAATGTTATATTTTGTTACTAGTTTTTGCCAAATGTTGGTTATTTGTTTGCTGATGTCAGGAATATATGGTATAAGGCAGGATATGGTTTCGTGATTTTTTGATTTGTGAGATATATTTACTTTTGTTGGTTGATTTTGCTTTCTATCTAGGTGTCTGCATATAATGTTTTCTACGGTTTGTGGAGGAAACTTATTGATGTTGATGAAGTATTGTTTTATTTTGTCTAATTCATCATTAATTTTATCTGCTGAGCATAGTTTTATGGCTATGTTTATCTGGTTTCTTAGTATGTTGAGTTTTTGTTTTGTTTCATGTGCTGAGTCCCAAGGAATGTATAGTCCAGTATGGGTGATTTTTCGGTGGATTTCGGTTTTGAATTGTGTATTGGTTCTTATAATTTTGAGGTTAAGAAATGATATTTGATTGCTTTCTTCCTGTTTACATGTGAAGTTAATGTTGGGATGTATAGAGTTAATGTGATTGAAAAAATTGAGTATGTGTTCTGGACTAATATAAAGGAACACCATTATACCTATATTAATATTATAAATAAAATTATATATTCAAACATCTAACCGCACCCTCTACATTATGACACTCAGCTACACAACCCCTTTCAAACATGTGGTCAGCTTCCGATCAGTTACCTCTTTCTTTGTGAACCTGACGATGACCGAAGAAGGTCGAAACGTTGTTCGCTCTTCTATTTGAAATATTTTCTCAACCCAAACAAGCTGTTTTTGCATATAAAATTCTCAGTAAGTGATTCATAGGAAGCCAGAGTCTCAAAAGCAAAAGAGCCTTGTTTGCAGAGCAGATTAAAGAAGGAAGGCAGTGAAGGTTGGGTCTAACTGAGATAATAGTTCAAGAATATGCCCTGATACACCAATTGCAAGGCAATCCTAAGAAAAGACTTGGAAGGCTGGACAAGCTAGCCAGCCAAGCAGACTAACACAAAAGATTAGTGACATGCGAGAAGTCCTCCTCTCAAAAAAGGTATGAGTAGTAGTAATGAAACTTTAGCCTCAAGTCTGTAAACAAGACCAGCAAATTCATCCAAGATTCACATAAAGACATACAAATCAGAAGCAATGCCAAAAGGAAGAGCATGGAACTGGAAAACATTCATATCCTGATGGACAAAAGAAAGAAAATGCCTGGAAGATATGACATTTACAGTAGAAAGTGGGTGTATAGTAAGTAAAAAAAGGCTGAGAAGCTGAAACAGGAAGAAAAGAGGTGGTTTCAAAAACCTAGGAACAGAACAGCGATGTTGAGAAAGCATACTAAACAATGAAGACCAATGCATTCAGGGTCTCTAGTGAGTCAGAAACATGTAATTAGCCAGTTTTATTATACAAAATCATATATACAGATGTGGTCAGCTGGTTCTTTTATACAAAATTATATGGATAATTAAGTGGTTAACTGATTATTTCAAATAAAAGCATATAAATAAAGATATGGTTGGATGTTTCTCTTACACAAAACCAGACAAGACATTGGCCAGTTATTTATTTGGTAGAAAATTGTACAGAAGGATAACAAATAAACAGTTTATTTTGTATTGTAGACAGTTATACACATAGAAAAGTGACTGTTTATATCATCACTTTTTACAAAAGAAATGGAGCTTAACAAAGATTACAAAGAGAAATGTAAGGGAGGTGTACATTAGCCAAGAGCACATCCTATCCCAACAGTAAATGAACCAAGTAAGGAAAAACAGAGTAGAAATATGATCCAATGTGATGAAAAGAAGAATGCAAATCTCTCTAAAAAACCCCTCCTGAATTCAATGAAGTTCCTCAGCCATAAAGAGAAATGACAAAAGGTACCACAAAAGGGTGGTAAGAAGGAAATGGAGATGCAAAAATTTTGTATTAGAAAATGAAATAAAAATGAAGAAGTCCACTTCCCAAATAGATAAAAGAAACTCCAAAGACTTGGAATCAAGTAACAAAAATGAACAAAAACTGTCAGACAGGACAATACAGTCAAGCTTACAATAAAGTTAGTACAAGAGTGCAGGTGTTTGACAAATGAGTCTGCAGAAACCATAATGATAGGTGATGGAAAGAAGAGAAACAGAGAAATCTTGAGTATGGATTTCATATAGTAATGCAAACAAGGAGTTAAATACAATGGAAAAAGTTTGTTTGTTTGTTTGTTTTGAAATTTCGCACAAAGCTACTCGAGGGCTATTTGTGCTAGCCCTCCCTAATTTAGCAGTGTAAGACTAGAGGGAAGACAGCTAGTCATCACCACCTACTGCCAACTCTTGGGCTACTCTTTTATTAACAAATAGTGGGATTGACCATAACATTATAATGCCCACACGGCTGAAAGAGCAAGCATGTTTGGTGCGACCTGGATGTGAACCCGCGACCCTCCTATTACGAATCGCATGGCCATGCCAGGCCCAATGGAAAAAGAGAAAAAAAAAGAACATACATATGAAATCCTGTCAAAGTAGAGATTACAAAGGTAAGAATTTTTGTATATAGATGAAGCTGTGAGTAGAGCAAATCCTGATGGGAAAGACAGCCTGTTGAAACCATTATCATCCTGATCATGTTCAAACTGGGTAGAAGGAACATTAACTAAATGGATGAGAGAAGGAAACCAATATGCATGAATGAACCCAAAACACATTGAGCAATGGCTGTCAGGTTCTCAGCTGACAAAAAGCCCTCTGTAGCCACAACAGAAACAGATCCAGTAACAGTTGAAAATTCATAATGGGAGAGCAGGAAGAATGTTTTTTTGTTCTAAAAATAAACCAGCAAATCTTAAACATTTAAGTTTCTTAAATATCACAAATCTCATCTAATTGATTAATAATGTCAAAAACATAACTATTCTAAACAATACTGAGGAAAAGAATGAAGTTATTTTGAGTGCAAATGCTCAAGAAAGGTTACTGCACAAGGAGGTTGTATCATCCTCTTCTTGGTGGAGGGCTATTGTCACATTATAGTAGCTATCCACCATTATGGAAGTTAGCTTAAAGCTAGTGGCATGCAAATTTCATCTGCAGATATGCAAGGAATCAAGTCATTCTGTGTGAGAAGTGAGGTATTGTTTTGGAAAGAATACACATGCAATCCCAAGAACAAACAACTGTCACAAAGCCAAAAATAAATACAGTCACTAAGCCAAAGATAACAATAAACACTAGTATACAAGAAAGCATGAACACAAACAATAACCTCAAGAACAAACACCACTATATAAGGAATAGTGGCAAATGAACAAATATAACAACCATTGAACTACATACAAATACTAATAATTTTGAGTCATGCAGACACAACCATCTAATTCAAGGAGAACAATAAGCACCACTGAATCAAACACAAATGGATCAAGAAAAAACACAAATATCATAGAATTAAAAATACACATAACCACCACTACTACTGAACCAAAAATAAATACAACCATCACAGCCAATACCAAATACAAACACCAATAACCTAAAAAAGTTTGTAAAGAACCCATATTCTATCAGATGTTTAAAACTGTTGTGTCAACATTGACAAAAGGCTTACAGTAGTTTGTTTATCTATGAGTGAAATACGTTAATTTCATTAAATTACTGTACTTTTTATGCATCTAAAATTTAATATTCAAAGCTATGTGTACACAGATTAAATACTTTTTGTGGTTTATTCTTCTAAAGCCTAAGAATTCTGAATTAGAGAGTTGTATCTATTTTATTAAACATATTGAAATTGCTTCAATTTTAACCATTAGTAAGATAAAACAAAACACTTAATAGTCACAGACAAACCATAATTCCATTAATGGTTCAACCAGAACAGAAATATCTGCTTTCTTACCTTACCAAATTGAAACTTATGTGGACAAACTACAACAGTGTTTCCACTGAATAGCAAAAATATGAAAATCAGAGATTCCAAGGCATTAATGTATAGTACTGTAAATGTTATTGTAACTCTGCAATTTTAACACATTGTATTTTCAAAAATCATGACACTTGGACAAGCATCTATTTACTGTTTATGTGTACAAACAATCTTTTTCAGGATATGTTTAAGAAGTGTTATAAACAATGTCGATGTATTTAGAATATTTCTAGGAACTACAATATCAGCCAAATAAACATAACAGATATGACTATGATAATGGTAGAAACTGACTAGCTACTCTATCAGCCACTGCAAGTGAACTGAACGGATTCAAAAGACAACACGAATTTTCAAGATAATGTCAAAATTTGATTTTAAAAACACTGAAAACATTTTATGTCACACTAACAAAATACACCCAGTTATAAACTGAAAACAAATAACTGTTTGGGTTTATGGACAAATGAAATCAAAGCATGAATTACCCAGACACTTCCACCCATTTACCTTTCAGCATCCAAAGAAGGTTTCTCGTCTTATAACATTCCAATATATGGAATTACACCCATATGTCATTTGAATAACCGAATTTGGAGTGTAATTATGCAGTCTTGATTACCCCTCTCACCATGAGCACTTATACATAGCTTCACCAGGTTTCAGAAAATTACATTTAGAATTTAATTAAACTACTTTTTTATCATGATGTACCAATAGATACAGCATAAAAACACAGCTAATTATCCATATATAAATAGTATACAAGTTTTAAGTTCTTAATTTTACAACGCAATAATAAAAAAATCCAGAATTTCCCCTAGAATGGAAATTGTGATTTTTTTCTTTCTAAGCATCTACTCTTTAATTTATTTACCAACCCTTCTAGAAGTATGAAATTTAAAGTAAATTATTTATTATAGTGTTGTTATCATACAGGTAAATTACAATTTTTATAGTCTTCAGTTTTATTTGTTTATCATCAAACAGAAAATCTGAACCTTCTTGCCACACCTTCCTGTCACATTATCTTTTTAATAAATTACCAATAGTTCTCTCTGATATTTAATATATCATTTATAGTCAATAAAGAGACAAGCTTTTACTCTGTAAAATTACATATCATATTATGTTGTTTTCTGTAAAGACAATTTTCTTCCAGTTCAAACTTTAATCCTGAAAATAACACATCAACAAGCTTGTCACATAGTTAGAAAGCCAGAAACATTGTAATAATTATGTGACTTATTTTGCTTTTTTGCATGTTATTATTCTGTGTTCTATGGGGCACTGTTTAATTAAATAAAATTTATTAAGGCTAATTGTACCATCAGTATAAAAAAATAGAATTAAGTATCAATGTATGTCAACAGAAGAAAAAATGCTTAGGTAAGTACTTCATTTCTAATGTTCATTTTATAATTATTATTATTATATAAGTAACTGAAAGGTAAAATAAAGAATAATAACAATACTTTTTCAAAAGCTGCTACAAAGCAATCCATGTGTTAGTTAATTTAATACCATAATGGCAACTACACATTTACTACATGATTTACACCCTTATATAGCACAAGTATTAAATAGACACAGGTCAAATGCAATATAACAATAAAATTTAAATATAAATAGATGTATACTGTTACAAGCTTAAAGTTTTTAAGATAAAACAGTTTCAGGTTACAAATTGAAGTCATTCTAAAAAGTAAAAAGGATAATTTAAATGCCTTTAGATCTCTGTTTTTAATGGTTACAATGTTGATTAAATTGACTATCCTTCTATAGAGTTAGGATAGAGAAAGTAACAGTTAAAATATAATTTTGTTAAAAGACAAATCTCTAGTAAAATACTTTATTCAAAAATATAATTTTTTGTACACAAAAGAACCGTAATGTCTACTGAAAGTTTGCCAACTGCTATGGAGATACACACACTGTAGTAAAAATCATACTATATCAAGTACAAAATGGTTATGAATTCAGTCAAGCTGACTGACCTCATAGCAAGAGTCAAGATACCAGCACCTTACTTCAAACCTATAAATTCATTTGAGAAATATTTTTTTCAGTTGCATTGCAGTCCATCCAAAGTACAAAACTTATTAGTGATAAGTACATGCACACTGTGATACATTATGACTAATATGTTACTGTTATTTATTTCTGAAATGTGTGTAGACCTTGATTTAATATGCATACAATATATAGTATAAAAGATGATAAAAATTCAGCATATTTCTACCTTTTTGGAATCAGAAATCAGCTGCTTACCTGCATAGAGTGAAAAATTCCTGCTGCCTTACGAAGACACTTGTGAATTTCTTTAGCTTCTTCCATTGCAACTCTGAGATCAAAAACAAACATATTTATACATTGTTTTAGATAAAACTTCACTTACCAGATTTATATAAAAATATTCAAAAGAAACAATGGGAAAATAATAATACATTCACATTGTAAAACAGATTAATGTAATACAGAAAATAAAAACATTTCACAATACCAAATGACATTACAATTCATCAATGTCACCTGTTATAGCACAAAAGGTGAAATGCAGTTACAGTTTCAACTGTTTGTAAAATACCCATATTTTCAAAATAACACACAGTTTAACTGTAGTCTTCTAGTACTTTGAGTAAAAATTTGTTCATTCATTATTGTACAAAATTACATAATATTATCCTCTTTGGATCACTATGTGAATAGTTTATTTTGGTAGTATTTTATTAGTACAATATCTTATTTTGCTAAGATATACTCTTCATTTAGAATATCTTTCGTGTTACTGTGTATAGGATGACTATGATATTGCTTTAATTTTTTTCTGTTCTGGGAAATGCAGTTAATGTAACTATTAAGTTCTCAACAAAAATATTTTTATCAAACATTAAACCATGTTAAAGAAGGAAGTTTTAGCATGTAGTTATACATCACTAACTGTTTACTTGAACTCAGGCACATTTGAACCCTTTACCTATAATAAAACAAGAGCAGTTTATAAGTTTTGAATGCTAATATTGTCTCAATTTAATCATCTTACAAAAACAATTTAATGTGTAAAAATTTCATATCAGTGTGGCCAAAGCTATATTATTCACATTTGAATTACATAAACAATGTATAAGCACCTTCTTAAAATCATATGTAATATGAAGGTTTCTTCATTATATCATCATAAATAGAGCTGATATTAAAAACTCATACAGCCATCCAACTGTATGCCAAGTTTGAACCAATATCTTTTATATTTTTCATTAGATATAATATCCTGGAGAAGCAATGTCAGTGTTTAGAAGTAAAAGGTATCAGAACATAAAATAATGGACAATTAACAGTAAGAAAACAAATACTATCAAGCACCAATACTGAAGATGCTTTCTGAGAACACATTAAACAATTTAGTTTAAAAACTAAACAAACATTACCTTTTTCAACTTTAATGGTCCAATAACTGTCAAAACAGTTATTTACATGCTGAACACTACAATACCATGTTGGGAGATTATTATAACAAATCCTAAGGAAATTAAAAAATAAAAAAAGCTGGCCTCTGAACAAAAAAATTCAACTTCCTTTGCTTTTAATGCACGTGTGTGTGTGTGTCTGCCATCTTTTAGTTTCCAGTGATTAAAATACTGGAAACAGAAATAATTTATCAAAATACTAGGCATGATATTTATTATTTAAACACATCTGTCATGCAGCATTCAGCTTTCAAGTTTTTTCAGTAATAGGCTGATGGATTGTATATTACTTGTATGATGTTATTTATGTAAGAGAAAATATAGACTGATTAATTGCCAAAATGTAATTTTCTGATGTTATTTATCTAATAGCAAACAAACTGTTTGATTGCTTGTTATAATACAGTTTTATGATGTTATTTATGTGAGAGGAAATACAGCCTGTTTCTTTAGATATTTGAAGTTTTTCTGATGATATTTATCCAAAAGGAAACATTGGCCATTTGATTATTAGAATATCATTTTCTGGTGCTGTTTACATGACAATATACATAGTTGTTCATTTCATTATTAGAATATAATGTTGTAAACCACATTTTTGACTATATAATGTTTTATTAGTTAGAGGGAGATGGAAGTAATAACATCAGATAGTCCTAGAAAATTTCAGATTTTACATCAGGTTTTCTAGTACAATGAAACATATATTATAAATATGAGATAATTCTGAAGATACTACAGTTGTTTCAAGATAGTATAGTCATCACTAGACTTATAGGAGTGAATTAGACAGGTCTGTTTTTTTTTTTTTGTTTCAGCCATAAAATGATACAAGTAAGTTTATTCTTTATGTTGGCACAGTGCATCTCTAAACATGGTCTACAGCTGTTTACAGTGATGGTAACTTGTAAAAATGTTAAGGAAGAAGTACACAAATTTACTGTTTACTTTGACTGCACTCTGAATTATTTTTTCAACAAATAGGTTAAAATAATCCACTAACAAAAACAACATTAGTTTTCTGAGGTTAATTACTTGAAAGTAAATGCAGACTGTTTTGATTGATTAGTGGAATATAATTTTCACATATTATTGACCATGTGACAACAAATATTTCATTAATTACTTGAATATATTTTTCTGAATCTATTTATCCAAAAGTAAATATATTGTTTGATTGATTACATAGGCTTGCAGTTTTAATCTTCATAAAAGTTGTTTTGGTTTTAATAACAGATTTTCCCTAATTCAGCTATGCAGATATCAAAAATATTTTATTTTATCATGTACTATCATTTCCTAAGATAAAATTATTATTTCATTTACTACAATGAATATTTTTATATTATTATATTTGTTAAAAAATACAAATAAACTGAAGAAACCTGATATCAAATGAATATGCATTCTCATTTATCCAGTTTTTTTTTCATAAAATCTACATTCTTTTTTTTCAAAACTACACAATTGGTCTTCCTTTTATGTAATACATCTGGATCATGGTTTTTACAAACTGCTTTATCAAGCCTAATTTTATATAAAGTGGACGTAATAGAACTTTCTTTTGTCAAATAAGCTTTCACACTAACTATTGTTTTATTCTGATATCTGGCTGGCTCTGCATGACCATTGATTCTGTATCAAGTGCTCATTTCATGATCTGCCATCCCACTGACATAAAAAAACATGCAAATTTTGTTTAACTGGATTGTTGACCCAAAAGCATACAAAGAACTTTAAGTCTCTACAAAATAGCCAATGATGTTCTCTGCATTTGACCTCATTAGGAAGTTTGAGATTTTCATATTTCCTTCAAGTGAACTGAACCAGCAATGTGAACAAATGCATTTGTGACTTCTGGATGTCTTTTGGAGAAATAAATGAACAATCACTGCTTACTTCATTCATAGACTGCAACTCTTATCACTGATATTAATTCAACAATATTGTTGCAATAAATCAGTGAACCTTCTTGTGAAAAGTATGGTATAGATTCCTCCTCACAATTTTTGTACCAGTAAAAAAAAATATCCCTGGAGAAAATAAGTTCTTAGCCCAAAGTATGGACCCTAAAATCTATGAAGAATGCTATAAAAAACACAAATCTCTCACCAAATCATCAAATTCACCATGTGAAAAATTGTGGTTAACTCAATGATTCAGGATAAAAACAATCATTATCACCATTTCTAATGACATCAGATTCAGAAACAGATGAAACTGCATCAAAAGTTTCCAGTGGAGTAGGTACAGGAACATCAATTTCATAAGCAACAGGTCTTAAATTAGATTGAAGATTCAGATAAGAAATTTCCTTTTTGAATGTTTTAGCCTTGCACTCTACAAAAGCAAAGACAGTCATCTCCATGGTTTCTAGGCTCATTCCAGACCCTTGGAATTCCAAAAGACAAAAACTTTGTCTCAACTCTTTGACACAAATGGTCCAAACTTTGTGCAGAGCCAATGATTTGTCTTGGTCCCAAATTTAATTACAAAATACTCATAATACATATTTTTGACAAATTCTGTAATGTTTTGCCTTTGTTTCTTTAAAACAAATTTACCACAAGTAGAATATGTTTGAATCATTTAAAAAAACTCTTGTTACCATAATGATGAATAAATAATATTGAAAAGAAAAATAAATCTCACAGTTCATACACAAATACTATCCAGATATGACATATCATGCAGCCTATTAGCCATTTATATACTAGCAGTGTGTTTCTTGCGAGTTCTAGAATGATTGATAAGACTCATAAATTACACTTGGTCTAAGGAAATCTACAGCCAATGGTTGTTAGCATTTTAAAGATAACAAAATGTTACCCAGTTTCAATGAAAATGATTCACTTATGTAAAAGTACATATGATATTTGGTAAAAAAAACCTGTACATGATGGAGAAATGGGTATCAGTTTTGGATTTGGCATACACGAATTACTTTAGAACATGTAAAAACTTCAAGATAATAAAACCATCACAGGCCTATGCTATGAGAATATAGATATATGATAACAAAAAGTTTGATTAATTATTAAAAAATAATTTTGATTTTATATTAATTTGATTAATTTCAAGAATATAGTTTCTGATTTTATTTGTGAGAGATCAAACATAGTAGGAGCATTAAATAAACACATGATATCTCATATCAGGATTATTACTATCATATTAAAACCTAAACTGCCATTTTAAAGTTTTCAATTCATTAATGTAAGTTTATTTATCAAAAGTGCAATTTGAAAACTCAACATGTATACATAAAAAGCCTACATATTAAACTTTGCAATTATGGATTTGTATAGCACTTGACTTCCAAAAGTTTGAAAGGATTTGTATTTTAATATCAGTCATTCAGAACTAAGTAAAAAAAACTTGTTTTGAACACTAATACTTTCAAGTAATTTTAAGTATTTTATTTTTATTTCAATATATCAAAACCCAATTTTTAGAGGTAAGTCCACATACATACCACTGGGGCCCATTTTACATTTACTCAATTGCCTTTCTAAGAAACAGAAAATTATTAATAAATGTCTTATTACAATAACATATTTTACTGAAATAGGTTAAGAAAATTAACTAAATAATAATAAATGATAAACTCAGGACAAAGCATCATATCATGTGGTTCACTTGTACTTCAGTTGGCTGATATCTATTATTTTAAGAAATCTTTAAGACTATTGGTATTGGATAAAACATTCTTCATTGTTGATATTTTAACATTTAAATGCAGATATTTTTCAATTTTTTTAACTGTATTAACTTGTGTTATAAAGTGATGTTAACGTTGGACTGCTTGTATAATAATTGTTCACATTTTACTTACTGAGACTGTTAAGTTCCTTTGAAAGTGATATTTCACACATTTTCATCTCAGGGATTTATTATAATAAATACATTTCAATTTGTACCTGTTTCATCATTCCTAATCCAGTAAGGTTATATGAAGTACAGATGTGAAAATATACCTTAGTATTAATATGTAAGATATAAAGTTTTAAGGATATTCTAACTGCATCTTTATACTTTAAAATTAGTTTTGAAAAATTAAGAAAATGGTACTACTACAGTTTGCATCACATTAAAATATTGCCAATTACTTGATTGGCCATTTTCCTAGTATTACCTGACAGTTATCGTTATGGCCAGTCATTTTCACCAAAAATGTATTATTCTCTGCAATGTATTATTTAACAGATTTAAATGTTTATAAAATGGCAAATAGTTTACATATATTTTCATTGGGGTTTCAAATGTCTTGATGCTGAAAATGTCATTAAGACCATGTAAATTCAGTTTATTTCAAGAAGAGGTCAATTTTTGCTTTCAATATGTGAGCACTCCACATCTATAAGCACTATTTATTGCTTAAGCACAAACAAATAAAGGAGTTAGAATTATCCTGACTGTAGCTTTGAGGTCTATGGATGTACATGGTTTTGTACTTGCTTTTACTCTAACATTTTTGTGTCACAGTGATAGTCTTCAGATGTTGAATTAGAAGAATCTTTGAAACTGTTTAAAATAAATTCATATTTTAAAATCCTCACTGCATGGTAAAAACTTTAGATTTTATAGACAATCCAAACACAACCTGTTCTAAAAACCAACTACCCTGTTAGAAAACTAAGTTTAAGATCACTCCTACCCTGCTAAAAATGTGTAATTATGCTCTCATATCCTTCTATTAAATAATTTTTAACACATCAATTGTATCTCTCACTTAACACTTTACTGCTAATTACTTTTTATATGTTTCAACCATTTAACATATTATATACTTCTCCAGGTCTCAACAAATCCTGAGTGTCAGGCAACCACGGCAACTAAACATTTAATAATGACATCTAGTATTTCCCCCATTTTATTCATGTGCAGAACTATACTAAATAAAACTCAATTCTAGAACCTTTCTGGGCTCTTGGAACTACAGAACTATTTTTACATTCTTTGCATCCTAAAATGAACTTTGTTTCTAGGATTTATTGGTAAATTCAGCATTTCCCGTTTTTCCTCCTTTTTTTTCACTCAATTCAACCAATCAGTACATGTTTAAACTCATATAGGACCAAAGGCAGTAAGTTCAGGTAATACTATCAAGCAGTTGTTGATATCATGTGGTCATTTGCATGCACTTGTTGCTATGAATGTACTTAAATATACATTGATGCTTCAATTACTTGTACTGGTCTGAGAAAAGCAAAAAATCTTAAATAATAGAATCAGTGGGAAATTGGCACATTTTTTAATCTAAATATTTTATATGTTTAAGGTACTTGTTTTAAATCACCATACTTTTATTATCATTTAATCAAATTATCTTGAAAAATTATAAAAGTTATCACAATCACACTCATAAGAGACACATGCCGGTTGATCGGTCACACTTAATTTCTCAGAATTTTAATCAGTTAAACGAGTCCAATTTCATCTTTTCTCCTATAATTCTTCCTCTTTTTGATCACCCATTTATGTTTTAGTTTAATTAAATTAAATTAAAATAGCTCCTATATTTCAATACTTTTTCTGCTATAGACACAGAAATGCTTGTGCACCTAACCAATGGCCTTGAAAAATTAGCATTAATCTGTGCTTGAGAATTATCATGAAATATCCCTTGTTAAAACAGACTGAAAATATTAATTATCTGTAGGGAAGAGCACAATGCTTAATGAGTCAACAACCTGAACATGTATTAGTGGTTAAATGACACCCACTATGCAACATAAAACAGCAGATGACAACTGATCTTGAATGAAGTCTTTAAGAAATCTTAGTGTACTTTGTGTGATTTTAATTACTTAAAGTTAACTGAACTACAAATATTTGGTATTTCTGTCTTAACAGCTAAAAATAAAAAAGACAAGGTTAGGTTTTAACTGACTGACTTATGATTTGCACAATGTCAGATCCTGTATGCAAAAACACAGAATATCATCTGAACTTTTACAATTGAAATTAATTTCTGAGAGAAAATTTATCCAAAACATGTAAATTATTATCCAAATTTAGGAGAATTATTTTGAGAAAATTTTGGGAAAATAAAAAAACAGATAATCAAGGATCACTGATAACAGAGGAGTGGGTAATCGAGGTAGCCCCATTTTCCAGTATAAACACTACTGAAGTTGGGTTAGGAAAAACTTGGGTCAAGACTTTTGTGGCTGGCTTCTAGATCTGAAAGTATTGTTTAGGGCCTGTATTTTTCATTTAATAATTTAAGCATTATCTGCATTCTTTAATTACCCCAGGTGTACAAAAAATGTTATTTCTATATGTTCATATTTTTGTTTCCTAGACAATAAAAGTAATTCCACAAAAAAGCAGAAATTTTATGATCTACAAGTTGCTTCTTTTAGTATCAATTTGTACTTAGATACAGTTCAAGATTCTGTAATCATTTGAATAATGAGAATGTTCTTACTTTTGCCTTTTTGTCATCTGGAATAAAATTGTATCGCTTTTGTTTTGAGAATGAAGTTTCAAATTGAAATTAGAATTGACAGAATTTAGTTTCCTACAGTAACAGAATATCAACATACACACGACACATATATAGATTTCTGCAAGACAAAAAATCACAGCAAAATTACACTTTTTTTTCATGTAGTGTATAAATAATTATTTTATAATCACATCAACTGAAAAAACATACTTACATGTGAGCCTATAAATTCTGATTCTTATATTTTGAAATTTAATATTAATATAAAAGTACTCACTCATCTTTTCCTGCATTCACAGCAGCATGCTTCATTAACCATATGGCTGTGTTCTCACACACAGAAACCAGTTCAAACACCACATCCTGCTGAGAGCTAAAACAAACACAAACTACCATGTACTTTTTCAAATTCATCTTACATGCACAATCAAGTAGTAAGTTAGATATCACAGAAGCCAGTATGCACATCCAGAAATCAATAAAAATAATATGATCATACATTAACATAAAAAACTTGTACTTAAAAGCCTATCTAGTTTAACACTGCAGAAAGTAAAACACAAATAGCACTGGCACCTGCTAATGTAAAAATTACAAGCATTTTTAAGATGTTCTATAATTTTAGAATAATGACTGATTTCTATATTTAAGAGTAAATATATATTTCGAATAGAAAAATGTATTTCATGAATAGGTCTAACAATGAAATGCATTATACAATAACATTACCAACTTTAAGAATCCAAAGAAATAAATAGTATTTTGAATATTTCTCTCAAGATTCAAGCAGCTCAGTGCAATATTTTTTTCTGGAATACACATAAGACAGCATTTTAGTCACTTGCTACTCACATTTATTTAAAGCTATTTAAAGTTATTTTGTGTAGCAATTTTTGTTTGGTAAAATTTTTGAAACAAATTATATTTTGATTTAAATAAGCAATACTATTTCCACTAAATTCTAATGGGCAATAACACTACTACCCTGTTGAAACAGAAGAGAAGAAAGTTAAATAGGCTAAGAACTAGTTAAGTTGTATAAGGCAGATGGTTATTATTATTATTATAACCATCTGTATTTTTCATGCAAGGTAGCAGGTGCATAATATTAACATCAAGTTTGTTTGTTTGTGAGAGAAGACCTAGAATATTCAAAATTGGTATCATGGAAACATCGGATCTTTACAAAACATATAAAACAACAATTAGACAATTTTAATTCAGCCAGTCAATATGCTAGACACATGTATTTTCAGTGAAATATCTAGTCAACATGGTAGATTTATATTTTCAGTGAAATATCAAGACAGACAATGTTTTCAACCCAGTAGAGTGAATCAATCAGAACATTTATGAATCAGTGTTAGCTATCATTAGCTATTGTGCATATTGAATCACTTTATACAAGTAAATTGTTTTTAATGAGTATAGTTCACGTAACATGGCTGTAAATATAGGCCAACAAGAAGTTAAAATGTACAAGTGTGTAAAGAAACACTCATGAGGAAACAAAAGTAATTTGTTTTTATTGTGTGGACTGAATCTAGAATTATCTTCACTGGATAATTATAAAAAAAACACCAATGCCAATGAACAAACAACATCATGGCATTATAAATGGGGTGAAATCAAAATGGATTGATGTTACAAATGATGTATCTCAGAGCTCAATGCTACATCTTTTTTCACTCTCATAACCTTAATTAATCAATAACTTCATTCTGCTCTACCTTTGATGAAATCATTGCTCAAGGATAACTGATTATATCATTTAATCAATTAAATTGCCCAGTTCTTCCTATATTTCCAATAGAATATAACAATTGTTAATCTTTTCTTTTCTGAAATTACTTACAAACAGTTAACTATGATCACACAAATGTACACTTACCTAGGAGTACTACCAAGTAATGAATTTGTCCACCTGAACCGAAGTGCATACCTTAACTTGCTTTCTCCTCCCCTCTCATCAGGAGCAATAAAAAGACCCTGAAGTAGTGCCATGTAGTTGTTCAGTGCAGTTTCTACAGCAGTCACAGTATGACTTGGGTCACATAGCAACTCTAATAGGCTGTTACGAGCTTGTGTCAACTCACTATATAAGCATAAGATTTATTTATTTATATCACAAAACCTTCTTTTTGTACATTTAAAAATACTGACAGTTTTGATATCTCATCAATAAAGCAATATACTAGTCAGTTCAGTATAGATTTTGTTTTTAAACACAGAACATAAATGGGCTAATGAGAATTAATAAAGACTGAAATGCCAACTCTTAGTTTGTCATAATATGGAACTCATCACATATGACAAACAAATGTTTTATATAACAGTTAAATGATTTGATACCTTTTCTATGATTGCTTTTTAGCATTACAGTTCATTTCATCTCCTGATTCCTAGATTTGAGAAAAAACAACATTGTAACTAATAGCCTACAACAGAATAAATATTTATGAAATTCTAATATACAGTATTAGTTCACAAAAATACACTGAGCCAATTAGGAGTGCAGCATTCATAACTGTTGTTTCTAAGTTATATCATACTTCTTTCACTCAAAACTGCTAAAATCCATAATTCAAACAGCATACAACTTACCTACTCTAACGTGCATGTAGGATTAAGAATTTTTTACATCTTTTTTTTTAAATACTAACATTTTAATTTGACAGTTTAAACTACTATTACTGATTCAATCAAGTTGTATTATGCAGCCACCTAAGAGACTCAAAAGTTGGCTGTTTAAACAGGTGGCTTCTTATTAGAGATTTAAATAAAGAGAAAATTATTTCAGTTAAATGATTTACTTACTTCATGTAAACTAATAGCATAATTACAAATATTAAAAGACATATCAGTTACATTAAATTATCACAGTGAGTACTTTAAAGATTAAAATTAAAAACACATGTAACTGATACTTCAATAAAATACTTTTTATAAAAAATCAGTTATGTCTAACAGCACAAATGGGATATTTTGTCTAAAAAGGAGACTGTATAAACTGCAATTTTAAGAAATTCTGTATAGCCATGCTTCAAGGAGTATTTCTTTATTTCTGTATTCTGATAATGGTGCATCTTTTTCTTCTTCACGTCTCATTTCACCATAACTTACATATAAGAACTTATTAGATCTTAAGCTTGTTGACAATAATTTGTTGGAATGGATGTTCCATTCAATGACTGATGACTTCCCCTTAGGTTGCCAACCAACTTTTTAAATGCAACAAGTTCTGTGAAACTACAACCAAAATATTCATGGGCTAGTTTAACCATTAAGAATAGCACATTATGATCTTGAGCTGCAGGCCAATCACAATTATTTACAGAAATTGAATCACAAGTACTGAATTCTGTTTTGTTAAAACATTTCACAATTGTTCAATAATCAACTTCCTTCCATGCTTGTGAATTGTGAGTTGATGCAAAATAACACTGCTGTTAACATTTTATTGTTTGTCCATTTCATTAACCAAATGGCTGAGCTGCAAGCAAATTTGATAATGAAATAATTTTTCATGTCAAAACAAAAAATGAGAATGTAAAATAAAATAAGTTAAATTGTTCAATTCCAGTACAAAATAATATTTTCTGATGAAAATGTGTTATAAAATTTTAGTGAAACATCTTACCTGTCATTTTCTAAATTTCAGCTTGATAGCTGGTATGATGCCATAACTGAAACTGTAGCTTTACACTGGCTGTTTATATGTTCTGGTGTGATGTGGTATTGTTCACAAAAAATTTCCAATTCTTCCAATTGATCTTTCTGTCTAGATACCTTACATAGTAAGAAAAAAATGTCACCTGTCATCCAAGCTTTGTTGTTGTGATTTTCAAATTCTTAAAAGCCTTTGGTTCTCTTGATTTATCAATAATGGTAGGCTTGATCTTTTCTTCAGTCATTGAACCACACACACACAAGCAATTATTCTAAGTTTAGAAGCCTTTCCACTGGCACAGTCTTCATTTCTGAAATGAAATGTTTTCTAAGTTTAGAAGCCTTTCCACTGGCACAGTCTTCATTTCTGAAATGAAATGTTTTCCTTCTCACCCCCTTCCAAAAAAAAGACCAATTTCATCTCTGTTGAAAATAATGTGGTTCATAACCTCCACATTTTGCTAGTTTGTCTTTCAAATCTGCCACAAAAGTTTAATTAACATCACCTTTTTCTCCAGATTATGAAACATAAGAAATCTTCTGCTTCTTTAAAAACACTGGAGCTGTCTGTTAGAAGCTTTAATTCCAGTTTGTTCAACTCTGAAGTAAATTTCAAAGCATATTCTTTGATGAGAAGACCATTAACAATAAATCTATGGCCAGTTGCATCCTTAAACTATTCCAAACAAAGTTGATTAATATCTTCATTACCTGCAGCATGTCTCTGTCATTTTCTTGAGAATGGAGCTTTGCTTCAATAATCAAGAATTTCTACTTTTCTATTCAAAATATTATGGATTTGTGTTCTTCCCACTTGAAAATACTCTACTAATTTGTTGGATGATGATCCAATTTTTGGCTAGTTCTAAAACATTGTATATCTCATCCAAAATTAACACTTTACAATTAGGAAAAGTAATTCTGCATGAAATATAGTCTTTAAAATATGGTTGGAAATAGTCCTTTTAAAATATGTAAAAACATGAACTGTTGTCAAAAACAACAGTTTAAGTAAAAATAAAAGTTTGATTAGCAGTGCTCACATTCCAAATAATAGGTAATTTCAATCTCAGTTGGTTCTAACAGATAAGACTGATAGTTTTTATGGTAACCAATCATATAAAGATGCTTTCAAGTCTCGCATAAACTCAAAAGAGTGATATCAACCAAATTGCACAGAATCTCAATGAAACAATTTCTGGTGTTAAAACATAGCCATTTAATAACATAACATAGAGTGTTTTGACAGAAAACTAGTGGTAACTTATTTAAGGGTCAATATATGGGAAAAATCACTGGGCAGTTTTAAGCTGACTACACAAGACAGGGGACCACTTTAAAAAGGTGGCCTCTTGGACAGGTTCAACTGTAATAACATACTACATTGAAAATTATTATATTTTCCATTTCTCTTCCCTTAAAAAAGTCAATTGAAATGTTAACCAAAAAATTTCAAACATTTTCTGACATATAAATGGTAAAAGCTTTCAAAATAACAAATATGCCTGCTGCAGCATTGATTTTATTTCATATGCTAGTTGTACACAATCAAGGTATACGTCCCCATTTAGATACTTTTCAGACACTTTTCATGGAGAATGTTGGAGATTTATTTCCATATCTTGTATCTATGTTCTTTAGCTACGTAAACATTTACAATTGGAAATACCTGGAATGTCAATTCTCCCTACTTCCAACTGAGATAAGCAATGATGTAGGTAGAAACTACAAGAGATGTTCTAATTTAATTCTCTCAAACTCAAACAGAATATTTAGAGATAACTTGAGAATGTAAGAAGGATTTTAATATCACTTTTTGAAATACAAAACCACTTTCCAACATTAGTGCTTTTAACTTCTTATTGTTATATTAAACAGAGATTTATTTTACTTTGTCCAACATTGTGGTCACAGGGTTTTCATCTAATAAGAAAATGAAATTTTTTAAACCTGTTACAATACACCTCAAATGTTTCAGGAGACATTTATGATAAGAGGAGAAAGAAGCAAGAAGGGGAGTTGGGAGACCAGTTTTATCCTTGATACCCACATCTAAATAAAAATTTATATGATCAAGCAAATGATTAATTTTAAATATTACCTCTATTTTTTGTAAGAGTTAATGTTAGTTCAGCATTATACATGTAAAGTGTGTCTTTTTGAATTGTCACATAAAAACATGCAAGGGAAAGCTAAACCAACTCACCATAATTTTTTATTTTAGCAATATGTATTAAGTCATAGCTATGATATTTTATAAACCTGCATATGGTGAATTTTAAGTGTACCTGGCATAAGGCAAGTTAACCTATGTTTTGTGTTTTACAATGTCTACTTTTAAAATAGTTCTAATAACCTAATTTACATGATATGAGAATATGAGCAGCAAAATCATTAGCGATATAGAAACTGTCAAATGTTTTATGTCCGGATTCAGATAAACATTCTATAAACTATAAACCAGGACCACAGATGATGGTTATTGATAACTGTAAATAGGTACAACCAGTACGGAGACAACTGTAGGTTTGACTTTTGCCAAAAAATCTTGTCATATTAATTATATTTTTCCCATATTAGCCTACAATCAGTTTTTGGCAAATATAATGGGCAAGCACAAAGTTTAACTGTACCATTTCAGCATAGGAAAAAGTATGTAGTATATCTACTTTTATTTATTAACTTTTATTACTTTGAATTTTATTTTTAATGTTTGTTACTTTACCTTAATAATTATTCTAAATACTTCTGGTTTTAATTTCATTATTTTTTGTCAAAAGGGTTATTTCACATTGTTAGCTTAGCTTATGGATCAAGAACTAAAATTAACATTTTTTAAAATTGAAATGTAGTTGCAAATAATACTTATTCTTACATTACAGCTATTACTCAACTGATAACACCTGCTGCTAGTGGGAAAAAGGAGCAGGAAAAGGTGAGATGAGGTAAGTATTACTGGAAATACATTTTCAATTTAAGAAAATGTTAAATTCCAAAACACACTTAGCACTGCTCTTACTACAGCTAGAATCCCACACGGAGAAGGTGGAGGGGCTGGTGAAGGCATTAGCCATACAGAAAATGTCTACAAAGATAATGGGTGTGCCAATAGAAGATTAGCACCCTAGTGAGAGAACCACACTACAGAATAGGTATGATGTTCACTCACAACTTAATTCACAGACTGTTGGTGGAATTTTGTGATTTATCATCACTTCTGACCATACCCCCACAAGATAGCCAAGTTTCCACTGTACAGGTTTGAAATTATAGGACCATGGTCTCTATTTCCCAAGTTAGTGACTAGAGCAGTTGGATCCCAATATATACACACACACACACTTGTGAGTGGATCCTAAACTGTACTCATAAAGATAAAATCTGAGCCAACAAAATCAGGATGAAAAGGTAAACAGCACCAAAGTGAACAAACCTTCTCCACAACCCAATGAAAGACAGAAAGGCAACACCACAAACTCGGAAAAACAGGATGGTATACTAAACCTGAGGAAACAAATTTTTTCCTGTCTCATATTAAGAACACATCTTTCTTCCCCAACTGTGTGGACAAGGTACATTCCTCTAGCATCTGGAATGATGGGTAGAACATGGAACAAATTGTGCTCAACCAAATACCCAGAATGAGACCACTTAGCACTTGAAATTATGAGGAGACAACAGATCCTCTTCCATGAATTATTTACTGAACCACTACTGATCAAAAAGATGAATCACACTCAACCCAACTGGATAGCCAAGCATCAAATCTGAACTACTATATTTGTAAAAATGGTTGGTATGGGTTGAGAATTTTCTTTTTATGTAGAAGATAAAAGAAAGAGGTAACTGACCAACAGCTAACCACATGTTTGAAGGGGGTCGTGTAATTGAGTGTAGCAATGTAGAGGGCATGCTTAGATGTTTCATTATACTTTTTAATACAGGTATAAAGGTGTTCCTTTGTATTGGTTTATTTTGGGCTTATACTTGTTGTATAAGTAAAGCTTCTTTAATTCTGCATTTATTTATGTTTGTTTCTTTATTTAGTATTTGGGTGTTTATTATGGTTATGTTGTGTTTATTTAATTTGCAGTGTTCGAAAATGTGTGAAGGTGACTCTTTGTGTTCTTTGAATTTAGTTTTCATTTTTCTACTTGTTTCTCCAATATAAACGCTGTGGCAGTTATCACATTGTATTTTATGGGATATATGTTATATCCCATTTTAAGAAGGTTGAAACGTTGTTCGTTCCTCAATATCCATACCAGTTGTTTTTACATTTATATTTTTCTTTCCAAATAATTTTCTTGTCATCACGAAATCTAAACCACTATTATGAGCGGGCTCCCATATAAGCTGGTGCTTCTCCTATCAAGATCTAAGAAAAATCATCCTGGTTTATAGGTAAGAGAACCTCCACTTTCACCATCTTCTCCAAGAATGGAGGAATTCACTTGAAAATTCTGAAGGAATAACCTCTGTTCCACTATCCCAGTGACTGGAAACTAAGTGTGATAAGGACTCCTAGCAGAATGTGGAAGGTAATGCACATCAGGAAGCTCTGAGGAGCAATGACCTAGAAAGAGTGCAATAGCTGAACCAAGTTTCCTAAATTTTCAAAAACTAACTAGCTCCAATTTATTCAATCCAATGTTCAGCAAGGAGAGGTATGACAAGCTTATGTTTTACTCGTGATAGTTCAAGAGTAGAGGTCCAGCATAGTACAGTAGTACCACCCTGTCAGCTTCCAGGTAGTCTTAACAAATACCTCATTTCTACAGAGCCTGTTGCTACTTGGATAAAGTCTAAAGAATTAGTGGTTGTTAATATGGAATTAGTTTGATAAAAGTATATCTGCTTGAACAACACTTACCACAGAGTGGGAATCCTTAGAAAACGAGGTAAAGGACCCTTAAAGGTAAAGAAGATACAAGATTAGCAATAAAAATACTCATCCCTCTGTATGAACTAGCAGATGTGGCTAAGATAGCTGCAAGTGGTAGTCAAAACCCTCAAAAGAAACTACTGCCAGATAATACAAATAATATGAAACAAAAGAATTGGGAAAAGTCTCACTATCAGTCCCTACAATATTCTACAGCAGGCAATTCGATCAGGCTGCTAAGAACATAGAAATATGAAGAATCTGATGAGATATGACTCACACTCACATTCTCGGAGAGCCCAGACTAAGCATACCCACCCTGTCAATGTTACTGGGGCTAAAATCTGTAAAACTGAAATATCCCAATGAATAAAATATTGTTGTCTACCACCTATGAAAGCATTAATGCAGACAACATAATGCTTTAAGACCCTAACAAGACATAATAAATAATCAAAATCTGATCAGTCATAAAAATGAAAACTAGTAATTGGATGAATCACTGAAAAGAATTTAACCCCTTCCCAAGCTGCCAGTGTCTTAAGGAAAAAACACTAGTTTGAAATGTTAGATAAAATGATGAAACATCTTGTGTACAATCAGCACAAATCATTCCAACCAGAAGCAAAAAAAAATTAAGTGTTCAGGAAAGCGTTATGCATGGTACACAAAACTAAGGTCTCAAACATTTTACTAACCAAAAAGCAACTCAGAAAAAAATCTAAAAAGTCAAATACTCAATAAATGAATTGAAGAAAATGAGCCTGAGCTAGCTGATCCCAAAATGACTTCCTGAGAAACCAAAAAAATAAAAGAAGGTGCAGAAATGCTGCATCAATATACCAGTAAAGTAACTGAAATTTTCCTTTTGGATGAAGGACCCAAAATGACATGAGGAAACAGGAGAGCAGTTGGGATTCAAATAATTAGACTCAATTATCAAAACATAGTCAATAAGGCCACCTTATATAGGGCAACTGTGGAAGATGCAGATCAAAAAACAAGTTATGGTTGATTGGTAACATGAAAAATGCTCAAAGTACCTTCAATGACTGTACTACAATGAAACTCTTTTATTGAACATTGTGTCAAGAAAAAGTGATAATACTCTCTGAATGAGATGTTCATACACAGTTCCACAACAGAAAGGGCACTGAAGTAGATGGAGTGTCACATGACGTATATCACCAAAAACAGCTAAGTGGGGAATAAAAGACTGGAGCAGGTAAGAAAAATTCAGAAGTACAGAGGTACCCAAGTGATGGAATAGGGTATTCTAATCATAATAACTAATATCATTTGAACATTACAGTTAAATATCTGTGCTCATTACTAGGTATATATTTTTATTTGTGATCTGTTTAGGTGGTTTGCTTTGACCAGAAGTTTATATTAAGCACAGTTGACAATATACACAGTAGTTTTCACTTCATAAAAAGACAATTTTTATAACTCAGAGCCCCAATTCTGACTAATCACAAAATTAGAAAGAAAAGTGTGGGTTTAATAAAACATCATTCAATTTCAGGTGGAAATATAGGTGAGGAAAATCAACTAGGATGAATAAGCATTAACCTTTAATATTTATTAGATATTCATTCAAGCATATGAATTGCATGCTGGAAGTTTTTTGCCCTGAACAATACTGATTGGCATTACTATATAAGTAAGTATTTTTAATTGAGATTTATCAGGAAAAAATATCCATCCTCTTCCGATTATTTCTGTAACTTAGGAAAAATTCAAAAAAGTGTTTTAGATACTTTTATAAAAAGGAATATTATGAATTACTATAATAATGAATATTGCATTTTCTTAATAAACTCCCTAGTCAATTTCTTTTTTCATTCAATTATGCCAAAAAAATTACAATTTTAATTCCATGATTCTCATCCTGTCTGTTCCTCATGTTATTTGCAGTTACTATCCTTATCCATAACTAGTATAAAACAAATCAGTGATTCTGAAAATATCCCCACACTAAAAGTAGTAAAACAGTAGTATTTCTAACAAATAAAATTTCATTTTTATAACAATTGAAAAATAGGGCACTCTTCTAGTACTAATTTATAATAATGTTTTTCAAAGAGAGACTGTGCTATAAATAATTATATTTCAATTACTCACCAACACACACCGTGTTACTGTTAACATATTTATATATGCAAAATAATAACGATAAAAGTGCATAACTATCGACTGATAGTGATGGTCAGTGATAATGATATTGTTAGTATCAATAATTAAATTGTAATCACAATAACAAAAAGAAACATCCCGTTACTTACCACAGATAATCTGTGGTAATTATAATGTTATAGTCCACTCTCTCAAAGAAGTTTAAAACGAACTTTTAAGTCAACGTATTAGTTTAGTCTTAAGCCTAAATGTTAAGCTTTATTTTCTTTTAATAAATAAACATTTGAAATTAAACATCAGCTATTTTCATTCGAATGCCAGAAATGCATACCTGCATATTTTAAGTGCTTGGCCATCATTAGAAAATACTTTTATAAGAAAACGAACATTAGCAGTTGCTTTCAAAGGATTACGATGAAACCAATGCGCCATAATTGTTTACGTATGACATCATCACGAACTGATGTGTATATTTTATCATACCTTCTGTGACATCATAACGTTAAAGAAACATGGACCGTGTGGCCTTCTGTCACATAATTAAAGCTTCTTTCTGTTTTTATTTCAATCAATAAATTAAGTTCAATAATACTTTAAATTAATATCAACTACTTATATTCAAATTTTGTAGTATTAAAAGCCACTTAAGATGACCTAGGAAAGTCGAAATGTTGTTCTCTTCTTATCAATAACGTCCCGGCGGGGCTACGTAGATAAGGCTCTCGACTCGTAATCGAAGGGTCGCGTGTTCATATCCCCGTCACACCAAACGTGCTCGCCCTTTCAGCCGTTGGAGCGTTATAATGTTACGGTCAAATCCACTATATGTTAGTAAAAGAGTTGCCGGTGGGTGACAAGCTACCTTACCTTTACTCTTACACTGCTAAATTAGAGAAGGCTAGAGCAGATAGCTCTAGTGTAGCTTTGTACGAAAATCAAAACAAACCTTATCAATAAAAGTGTCAGTTACCATACCAGCCGTTCTGAATGGAAAATTTAAAAATACTTCAGTTATATCCTTATATACACATATTTTTTTCAGACATAAAATCAACTGGTTTCTTACATTGGGTAACAATGGCGAATGAATAATAAAAGTCTAAAAATGTGTTTGCATGTAAGTATTGTGTAATTAATAATAAATATTTTGAAAAATTTATATCCATAGCAATATACCCCAAGATTGCAACATTTTTTCAATATTATAAATTTTCTTCGTATGGAACATCAAAAGTAAAACTAATCATTGGCCAACTAAATTATACGCGTATGTGTCTATTTACTTCCTGGTTTAAAGACTTTTGCCACCTTTCCTATAGATAAAATATATATATATATATATTTATAAGCGTTAACTATACTTCCAGTACAGGAATCATTTCTAAATCAGGTTTAACTGTTATACATTTGACAATCAATTTGGGGTTCAATTCGACATAAAATAAAATATATCAAACAATGCACTCTTATTACTGGAATAGAAATTTGTATTTAGCAAGCAAGTAAGAAGCTAACTGCAATTATTATATGGCTTTTTGTATGGTGTTTCAACTAAAATTGTGTGTGTTACAACCAGTCATGTAACAGCCATAGGTTCCGCTATGCAATGAACCAGGACACCAAACAGTTATGGACAACAGAAATCAGGGAAAGTTTTCTTAACTCTGTACTAGGACTGCTAATTACTATACGATACGATTTATAAATTTTAGAGTTAAAATGGTCTAAACTGCATCCTCAAAAGAGCCTGTAACACAATCGGCCTAATGATCTCTGGTATAAAACAAAGTGATTCGTTGTAAGCTGTGCTTAGTAAATGGTTAATTTAATCAGATATACAACTTTTATTGGAAATCCATATTGGACTAGAAAATGAGGATATGATTATAATTGTTTGTGGAAATGGGCGGGAGGTTTATTTTCCTATATATCAACACAAACAATGATATTGTTTTAAATTTTCAACTTTCAACAATTTGTTTGTTTTGGAATTTCGCACAAAGCTACTCGAGGGCTATCTGTGCTAGCCGTCCCTAATTTAGCAGTGTAAGACTAGAGGGAAGGCAGCTAGTCATCACCACCCACCGCCAACTCTTAGGCTACTCTTTTATCAACGAATAGTGGGATTGACCGTAACATTATACACCCCCATGGCTGGGAAGACGAGCATGTTTAGCGCGAACCATCGACCCTCGGATTACGAGTCGCACGCCTTACGCGCTTGGCCATGCCAGGCCCTACTTTCAACAGTAAAGTATGTTTAATACTGCAAATTGACAACCTTTAAACCTCACATTTGTTCTTTGTTTTTAATTGGACACTCAACATTTCGCTTTTGCATATTCTTCAGAAGTGTTCCATTAAAACACAATTCGTAACTGACAGTTTCTTTCTTTTTCTCTCTATGCACCATAGTTCCCTGCTGGTACAGCGATAAGTCTACGAATGTACAATGCTAAAAGCAGGTGTTTGATTCTCCTCGGTGAACTCTGCATATAATTCGACGTGGCTTTGCTATAAGAAACACGCATACTTTCTCTATGCACCATAACTAATCAGAGCACAGGTGACCATAGTTTTCCATAAATCTCTTCTTCTTGAGGCACAAATAATTTCTAATATCGATACATTAATCTACTTAAATCAACTCTTAACAAAGTCAACCTTTGATTTCAACGACCTCTACTTCTTTCAGTTAAAATCAAACATTCCGTTTCTTCTTTCCTCATAACGTGTCTGAGAAACTTCAACTGTCTTTTTGTAATGATAGTCAACAACTTCCTCCTGTAACTTACTCTTAACAAAATACCTTTATATGAGGTGTGAATTCTCAAATATCTCCAAGATGCACCTTCAGAAACAACCCAAAGCTTCAATTCTCTTTTCTATTCATGGCGCTATATGTGAAAACTGTTGTAGTATAACAATGCAAAACTCTTAACTTCACTTTTGGGGTAATCAGTTTTTGTTTGTACAGCCTTTCGGAAAAGTTGATTGTATGTAAGATAACATACCATTATCCCATAATATTTCATGGTTATATTGGTTTGCGTGTATCGCCAAAGATGATTTAACAATGTTTTCTGAGCAACATCACATTTACTATTTTTGTTATCAGATCGACCTGCATTCCCAATATGGGCATCCTCCATATCTTTATTTCACATTAGGCATGTTTCTTTTCGTTCATGAACTTGCTTCACGAGGTTAGCGCAAGAGGACGAGGATTAGGGGTGCTGAGAATGCATAAGCATCCTCTAGTTTGACACATTAGCCTGCATGGCCTAGCGCGTTAAGGCGTGCGCTTCGTAATCTGAGGGTCGCAGGTTCGCGCCCGAGTTGCGCCAAACATGCTCGCTCTCCCAACCGTGGGGGCGTTATAATGTTACGGTCAATCCCACTATTCGTTGGAAAAATAGTAGCCCAAGAGTTGGCGGTGGGTGGTGATGACTAGCTGCCTTCCCTCTAGTCTTACACTGCTAAATTAGGGACAGCTAGCACAGATAGCCCTCGAGTTGCTTTGTGCGAAATTCAAAAAACAAAACAAAGAAACAGTTTGACACATGCGTATATCCTATCAGATATGAGAGTTTCGATTTTCATTTAACAGTTGCACACGTGTGTTTCTCGTAACGTGCATGAGTTACGATTTTGTTCAGTGGTTTACAGCACTTGCACAACAAAAATTCTTACAGCATCAATGGGTTAGCGTTGATCAGAATCCTACCTTATATCTGTACTTGCCAAATATTTTGTTATTTTTTTCGCTAGTAGCTGGAATGTATGATAAAAAGATAATGTGAACATTGAATTTGAATAATATATTTTTATTTCACTGTTGTGTCTCTCATTTTAGAACATGCGTTTTTATTACAGCAAAGCCATATCAGGCTACCTTCTCTGTCTACCGAGGGAATTGAATCCCTGATTTTAGCTGTGTAAACCCTAAGATTTATCACTGTCCCAGTAGGGCAATCTCAGTTTAGAACGGCTAGACTGAAGTATTTGTTTTGCAGTTTAAACGCCGAAAGCTGGCGAAGCAAAAAACAGATAGATTTAACAACATTTATGATAGAAAATCTCCAGTTTATGCCATTTTTATCACAAACTTTAGTTTAATTTGTGATTTAATTGGGTTTTTTTAACAAACAACTACGCAATGCTAATTATTTGGATCAAAACCTGATTTTTTAGCGTTATAAACTCTCAAAATTACCGGAAGACTGTGATTTAGAGAAATATAAAACAATTAAAACACATTTATACGAAATTAAAAATCCTAACACGAACAAGCCGCCACCACCACGAACAATTAAGGAACCCACTCCAGAACCACAAAGCACAATTACACAAACAAACACTTATGCTGCAGTGGTTAAAAACTCATCATCCGGACAAGAAAAACCTTTACCACGTGAAGAGGTACAACCCACACCACCTCAAAACACACAACCAACAACAATAGAAAGCACACTGGCATCTGCCATAACTTCCACTCTCTCGGAAGTAATGACAGAATGTACAAACCCCACAAACACAGACAGTCTTACAGACATATTAGTCAAAATCATTTTGAAAAACATATAGAAATTCTTGCCGCAAATTTTAACCTCACTTATAAACACTACTAAACATGGATAACTTCACAGTCCTACATATCAATATCCAGGGTGCTCTTGCTTCCAAGAAACATGAGATTGAAGGTACAACAAACTCCATAAAACCTGATGTAATTTTAATTAGTGAAACTCTCCTATATAACTACCATAGATTTAAGTTAAGTGGCTACTCCATTATTAGGCATGACAGGAAGGATAATAGAGATCCAAACAGAGGGATTTTATTATTGTATAAGACTGAACTTATAGTTCAATAACTTAGTATCCCATCCAGTAATGAAACAATAATTATTAAGGTAAAAATGCAAAATCATACAGATGTTACTGTGGCGGGAATCTGCTGCTCGCCTAGTACAGTGTTAGATGTAAATTTACTGAATATATTATATAATAGCAATAGTAATCTTATTATTATAGGCGACCTAAACAGTAAACATATAGCATTCAACTGTCGCAGTACAAACGCAAATGGTAACCTACTTTATCAATTTTTGGATGAATCAAACATGACGTTATTAAACGATGCAACTCCGACACATATATCGTACGCACACGGCACCAGTGAAATACTGGATCTATGCCTGTGTTCGTCAAATATGAGTCACAAATTTGTAAATTTTCATATTGGTCACGATTTAGATAGTGACCACCTTCCAGTCTGGTGTATCTTCAATCTCACCCCCACTTAAACAAAATCATAGCTAAAGACCAACTGAACTACAAAAAGGCTAATTGGCCAGTTTTTCAATCTATTTTAAATGAAACCTTACCTCCCGAGATACTGCATATAGCCGCGGACGCATCGGATATAGATGCATACTGTCATATCATCTCTGAGTGTCTAAAAAATGCAACAAACAGTTCGATACCGAAACAAAAACACTTCACAACATCTCATTCATGGCAACCGCATAAAGACATAATACACTTAATTAAAAACAGACGTATACTCCGCAGACAATACATTCAAAATCGCAACCCCACACTCAAAACTCAGATAAACACAATAATTAATAAAATACGAAACTTGATCAGACAACAAAAACAAGAAAACTGGGATAACTTCTGTTCCAATCTAAATCACAAAACTGATCCTAAACAATTCTGGACACACTTGAAAAGATTTACAAATACAGGAACAACAAACACAGTATATCCACCACTGGAACTGGATGGAGAAACAGCATACACTAACACAGAAAAAGCCGAGTTATTTAAAAAACACCTGGTCAACACGTTCAAGACACATCGTGAACCACACATGAACAGGTATTTTTATAATACAGTTACAAACTTTATTGATCAAAACAGAAGCATTTTTACACCTGTATTTCCAGTCAACACAATTACACACCAAGAAAAAGCAAAAGACTGGAGCACTCAACAACAGATAAACCATATCACTGTAACAGAAGTCGTAACGGCTATTAAGAACACTAAAAACAAAGCCTCTGGAGAAGATGGTATTCAAGCTATCCTCCTAAAACAAGGCACTCAGAGATTATATGAACACCTAACAGCATTATTTAATCTCTCACTATCAGCTGGATATATCCCCGTTTCTTGGAAGGAAGCAACAATATTAATGTTCCAGAAAGAAGGAAAGCCAGCGAATAAACCAAACAACAACCGCCCAATTAGTTTAACCAGTTGTATTGGCAAAGTATTAGAGAGGAAAATTAGTAATCGTCTGTCAGTTTACTTAGAAGAAAATTCAAAATTACCAGAAATACAAAACGGATTTCGAAAATACCGTCAAACAACAGACCACCTGATTCGACCTACAGAATCAATTACCGACAGCTTCAACAAAAACGAATGCACTGTAGCTTGCTTTCTCGACATTGAGAAAGCATTTGACACAGTGTGGCATAACGGTTTACGACATAGACTACTAGAAATGAAATTACCCCAGGAAACTATTCGCTGGCTCTCCAACTTCCTGGATAACAGAATGTGTAAAGTTAATGTTAATGGGGCCCACTCAGGGCCGTTTTCACCCGAAGCAGGAGTTCCGCAGGGAGGGGTTGTTAGCCCTATACTATTTATCATGTACGTGAGCAATATGCCTCTGTCGGACCTAAATTTAGGTTATGCATCACAGTTCGCTGACGATGTAGCAGTCTGGAAAAGTGCCCCCACTCCATCGATAGCAGCAACGAACCTACAGCCAGTCCTAAATAGCATTGAAGAATACTGCCAGAAATACAAAATCAAAATCAATATTCCAAAAACCCAAGTCATATTATTCAGTCTGCTGAATAAGCTGAAAAAAGATCCACCAAAACTATATATGAATGGATCACTCTTACTGACTGCTACTTCTGCTAAATTTCTAGGTCTAACCTATGACTCAAAATTAACGTGGATACTACATATCAAAAATGTACTGACACGAATCTGGAAAAGAGCAAATTATGTAAGAAGTCTTTCAGGTAAAAACCAAGGAACATCACCAGCAAACATACTTAAAATCTACAAAACGTACATTAGACCAACAATAGAATATGCATCACCTGCATGGATTAACATAGCACCTACACATATACAGAAACTTCAACGTATACAAAATTCAGTACTAACTTCAGCATATAAAGTATCCACGTAGCACCTCAACCACATTCATGCACAAGTATGCAAACAGACACAATATCTGAAAGACTCTTGCATAACACTCTAAAATATTTCGATAAGAATTGGCATAAAAATGATGGCCGAGCGCGTTAAGGCGTGCACTCGTAATCCGAGGGTCGCACTAAACATGCTCGCCCTCCCAGCGGTGGGGGTGTATAATGTGACGGTCAATCCCACTATTCGTTCGTAAAAGAGTAGCCCAAGAGTTGGCGGTGGGTGGTGATAACTAGCTGCCTTCCCTCTAGTCTTACACTGCAAAATTAGGGACGGCTAGCACAGATAGCCCTCGAGTAGCTTTGTGCGAAATTCCAAACAAACAAAACAAACAAGGCATAAAAATGAATTAATGTGTGATCTCGACAGATATCACGTACATGATGTAAATAGTCCTAAATACCTCTCCCCCTTTAACTTATATTTAAGTAATGTAACTCAAGCTGGCCACTATGCACTAGACTCTTAGTCCTTGATTATTATTTATCATACAATTATTGAATAATAATTATTAATATACTTACTTTTATTTGTGTGTGTGTGCGTGCTACTACAAGTAGTAATAGTAGCATTCTTTCTTTGAAAAAAAATACAAAAAAGGGAAAAAAACCACAAGAGAGAATTAAAAAAAAAAATTCTTGTTCGTCCATGCATGGTCTGAGCCCTGAAATGGGCCTGAGCATCAAGTTATACTTTTACTCTGGCCCAAAGCAATAAAAAATAAATAAATAAATAATAATAAAAAAAATCATTTTTTTTTGTTTTTGATGCTATTAATGTTCGGGAAGGAAGAAGAGGTCAAATGTACCTGACCCTCCTGGGTATTTAACAACAATACTCAAATACCGACACATCGGAACGAATCACTGACGAATAATCGCCAATTTCTTAAACAATGCCCCATAGCTGTGCTTATTCTAATTGCACAAATCAGTGTTAAAAGGCCTCAGGAATCTCCTTCCATTAGTAAATATTCACATTTATGTACTTTTCTTTCAAAATGAAAGGCCCCCCCAGCGGCTCAGCGGTATGTCTGCGGACTTACACGCTAAAATCCGGGTTTCGATACCCGTGGTGGGCAGAGCACAGATAGCCCATTGTATAGCTTTGTGCTTAATTCAAAACAACAACAACATCAAAATGAAAGGCTTCGAAGATCGAGCAATTGCAAACTGTTGTCTGTCTAGGGCTAAACTGTATTGTAATGAACTAATTTCTACTAGGCTATACACGGCAAGTCTAATTAAGATATTGGACGGCAGAATTTAGTTTGATATGGTACTGATTTAGACTGCGGTATTAAATAAACCAGTATTTAGGTATGAATAAGCGATCAAGCAACCAAATCATTAATGGCAATGGCCGCTGGTGAAAATTAGACGCAGTCTAAGCACGTTTTTGGTCCCTTTGCTGTTTTTTATTTGTCCGATTTTAAAAATTAAAAATATTTTAAATAGATATAGCGTAGAGATGTCGGAAAGTGTATCCATTTTTAGGTTCACTTCCAATGAAGCAGTTAGTTAACAATGACGAATGTAAGTCGTGAAGGATTTCAGGCATCACAGGGTGTGGAGTGAACACTTTCTGGCAAAAGATTGTATGAGAGGTATTCAACCACTTGGACAATACTATTTAAAATATTTTCTGAACCCAAAACGAGCCGTTTTTACATATAAAAATACTGTCAATACTTATTAATAATTTTTTAAAAGAAAACTTATACATTTATTTTTGAAAAATACAATCAATGACTTTATAACAAACGTAAAATACACAATAATGACAGCCTATTTTTTTATTACTGTTTATAGGACATATATCTTTAATTTCGGGTCTGTTAAAAAATAAGATAACTAAAAACTACTAGTGGCCTTCTTTGTGAAAACCTGCTACAATCACAAAACTTTAAAAAAAATCATTTATTTCCAGGAGTACATCCAAGAGACATAAAAGAAGATGACATCTTGAAGTATGAACTTAAACCTCTGGTAGTGCCTACAATCTTTCCAGGTCATCAAGGAAACATTCCCAGTACGTGCCAAGAGGAAGAAAAAGACATCAAGTGTCGAGGATTTATATTGTTCAACTGTCTCAGTGAAAGATCAGCTTGAAGCAGCTAAGGACAAGTCAAAAACTCACAAAACGATTTGAGTATATGCAAGCAAAAAAATGAAAATGAAAACTGAATATACTGTATCGCAAAACTGCTACAAATCCTTAAAGAAAAGAATTTTCTCACTAAAGCACAAATTGATTTCATGTCACTAAACTTTAGTGATAAAACTATGGGTCTTATTAAGAATGAACTGAAAACATGTGAGACTGATATCAAGGGAATGCGTTATTCAGATCATCTTAAGCAATTTGCAATCACAGTTCATTTTTATCGCCCAAAAGCATACGAATTTCTACGAGGTTACCTCACACTACCGCATGTGACAACAATTAGACAGTGGTGTTCCAGTATCAATTGTGAGCCTGGTTTTCTCAAAGAGACTTTGAATCACTTGAAGGAAATTAGCAAGGATAATAGAGACTGTATGTTCCTTTTTGATGTCATGGCAATCAACAAGGAAGTTGTTTTCAGCCCAGCTACGAACAAATACACAGGATTTGTTGATTGGGGCTACATTCAACTATCTTGTAAGGACCCCCTAGCAACTGAAAAATTATTTTGTATTTAACATAAACAACATTCACACATATAGGATGTACAATATAGTCATCATATTTGAAACAAATACATGCTTAATTAGCTATGCTGTTGCCTTATTAACATTCAAAATTACAAAAATAATTTTTCAATAATATAGAATTATATATATATGTACTATATATAATTATAATGTATGCATCTTTTTTAATTTAGCTGTGTTGTCACATAGGTGTTTCTGTTGTTCTGAAGGTCCGTTCATTCATCTGTAATTTATGCAAATTATTTCCTCCTATATGGCTATTCTGAAATTAACACAGCATAATTTAATACATTTTTGACATTGTAAACATATTATGGCTCGACATGGCCGAGCGCGTTAAGGCGTGCGACTCGTATTCTGAGGGTCGCGGGTTCGCGCCCGCGTCGCGCCAGACCTGCTCGCCCTCCCAGCCGTGGGGGCGTTATAAAGTTACGATCAATCCCACTATTCGGTGGTAAAAAAGTAGCCCAAGAGTTGGCGGTGGGTGGTGATTACTAGCTGCCTTCCCTCTAGTCTTACACTACTAGATTGTTTGTTTGTTTTGGAATTTCGCACAAAGCTACTCGAGGGCTATCTGTGCTAGCCGTCCCTAATTTAGCAGTGTAAGACTAGAGGGAAGGCAGCTAGTCATCATCACCCACCGCCAACTCTTGGGCTACTATTTTACCAACGAATAGTGGGATTGACCGTCACATTATACACCCCCATGGCTGGGAGAGCGAGCATGTTTAGCGCGACGCGGGCGCGAACCCGCGACCCTCGGATTACGAGCGCACGCCTTAACGCGCTCGGCCATGCCAGGTCACACTACTAGATTAGGGACGGCTAGGTGCAGTGGGCTAACAACCTACTCACTTAAATTCTTGTAACGGAAACCGCAGTGATTGCGGCACTGTGTTCCTTAATGGAATCGAGTGGATGATGATGATACATATTATGTAACTGATGCTAGTTGGCATACCTTCCGAATAACAGTGCATATTATGACTTATTTTTCAGTAATGTACTTGTAAGTCTGATTATGTATTCTTCACTGTTATCTCATGAAATGTATGAGATGTAATAAATTGAATATGTAACTCAAAAAAATGATTGAAGATTTAAAAAGCAAGAACTATGACACGCTAAATATTCCGTCTGATCAAAAGTTAAAATTATCCTTTGCATCATTCTGTTCCAGACATGGCAGGTTTTCAGTCTAAGCAAGATTTCCAAGTCATAACAACGAAGGTCAAAACAGCACTGGCAGCATATTAGTCTTTATCGTTTTTTATTTTTATGTCCATTTAATATCGGCTTCTACAAGATAAACGGGAATTCGCTCGCAATGAAAGGAAATAGCGCCCAGTCGCACATTTTGAAACTTACGAACCACAGGGCCTAAATTCGTCACTGGGCTTATAAAAGTCTGCAGATGAGAGCTTTTAGCGTGAAATATGAACATTTTTATATTCCAGACTTCCTACAATACTTTTTAGTCACAAAAGTAGGGGAAATTTATTTGTTGAAATATATATAACCTCACTGGAGAATTTATGCAGTATGGCTCGTACTCATACGTGAATATAAAATAAATTTCTACGAATTCAGGTACGTTATGATGCCCACCGGGCGTTATTCGACAATAAAGCTGGCAATTAACCGCGCAAATTTACTTTATGCACGTAATTTGCTTCATGATTGCCATAATCGCAGACACGTTTAGTCAATTATATAGTCAATTTTCAGGAAATTCTCACCCCCTTCGAAACTCACATGTTTTAGTGTGTTGTTGACATTGTTCCCGTTTCGTTGGTCATTTTCAAACCTTCATTACGTCCCAGTCTGTGATTGGTCTTACTCCAGAACCTGGTGTCCCTCAGGGAGGGGTGGTTAGCTCTATACTCTTCATTATGTATGTAAACAATATGCCATTGACAATCAGTGATGTCGAGAAACCCACTTGTTGAGAATTTTATATGCAAAAACGGCTAGTTTTGGGTTCAGAAAATATTTTAAATAGAAGAGCGAACAACGCTCTATAGGTATAATGGCGTTCCTTTATATTGATAGCCTTAGAACTCTATATTCGGGACCCTAACCCAATTATAGACATTCCCAGTAACCAGTTAGCAACCCTCATAGAATTCACCACAATAAAGACAAACTTCATGTTCAACAACCAAAACTATATACAAACAAATGGCCTAAGCATGGGCAACCCAGTAATACCAGTTCTAGCCAATATTTTTATGACACAAATTGAAACACAAGCAATTAATACTGCATTACATCCACCACAATACTGGTACAGATATGTAGTTGACACGGTTGCGGGATTCAAATCTACAGAACACATACTTAATTTTTTCACTCACATTAACTCTATACATCCCAACATTAACTTCACATGTGAACAGGAAGAAAGCAATCAAATATCATCTCTTAACCTAAAAATTAATAAGAACCGACACACAATTCAAAAGAGAAATCCACTGAAAAATCACCCATACTGGACTATACATTCCTTGGGACTCAGCACATGAAACAAAACAAAAACTCAACATACTAAGAAACCAGATAAACACAGCCATAAAACTGTGCTCACCAGATAAAATTAACGATGAATTAGACAAAATAAAACAATACTTCATCAACATCAATAAGTTTCCTCCACAAACCGTAGAAAACATTATGCGCACACTCCTAGACAGAAAGCAAAATCAACCAACAAAAGTAAATGTATCTCACGAATCATAAAATCACGAAACCATATACTGCTGTATACCATATATTCCTGACATCAGCAAACAAATAACCAACATTTGGCAGAAACTAGTAACAAAATATAACATTCCAGTTAACACTAAATTTATTCAAAAACCAGGCACAAAACTAAGGTCTATACTATGTAAGAACTACACTGACAAACACCACACCAATATTATTTATAAAATACAATGTGATAACTGCCACGACTTCTATATAGGAGAAACAAGTAGAAAAATGGAAACCAGATTCAAAGAACATAAAAAGTCACCTTCACACGTTTTCGAACACTGCAAGTCAAATGGACACAACATAACCATAGAAAACACTAAAATACTAAATAAAGAAACAAACATAAACAAACGAAAAATTAAAGAAGCCTTACTTATATAACAGCTTAAACCCAAAATAAACCAATATAAAAGAACGCCATTATACCTATATTAATATTATAGATTATTATATATTCAAACATCTAACCGCACCCTCTACATTGCGACACTCAGTTATACAACCCCTTCCAAACATGTGGTCAGCTTCCGATCAGTTACCTCTTTCTTTGTGAACCTGACGATGACCGAAGAAGGTCGAAACGTTGTTTGCTCTTCTATTTAAAATATTTTCTGAACCCAAAACGAGCCGTTTTTGCATATAAAATATGCCATCGAAGGATCCTAAAAATGAATTCTCCTCACAGTTCGCTGATGATATGGCAGTAGTACCACAATACCAACAATAGGAGCTACAAACATGCAACTGTTACTAAATAGAATAAGCGAATACTCTCAGAAATACAGATTAAAAATAAATACAGCAAAAACACAACTTGTCTTTACAAAATTGACAATATAAAAAAAAAACTACAACCTGAAATATATACGAATGGGTTACTACTTGAGGCCTGACATGGCCGAGCGCGTTAAGGCGTGCACTCGTAATCCGAGGGTCGCGGGTTCGCGCCCGCGTCGCGCTAAATATGCTCGCCCTCCCAACCGTGGGGGTGTATAATGTGAGATATAATAAAAACCATGGACGTTAATATCTGTTCAAAAGAGTTTTGAATTTCGCGCAAACTATCTGCGCTAGCCATCTCTAATTTAGCAGTGTGAGACTTGTGGGAAGACAGCTAGTCATCATCACCCACCGCTAACTGTTAGGTTACTCTTTTACCAACGAATGGTGGGATTGACCTTTACTTTATAACGCCTCTACGGTTGAGAGGGCGAACATATTTAGTGTGACGGGAATTCGAACCCGCAACCGTAGAATTACGAGTCGAGTGACTTAACCACCGGGCTGTTCAAAAGAATGAGATACATTCTTAGTCACTCTTTTCTTCTATAAATCAGGCCTGGCATGGCCGAGCGCGTTAAGGCGTGCGGTCGTAATCCGAGGGTCGTGGGTTCGCGCCCGCGTCGCGCTAAACATGCTCACCCTCTTAGCCGTGCGGGTGTATAAAGTCACGGTCAATCCCACTATTCGTTGGTAAAAAGAGTAGCCCAAGAGTTGGCGGTGGGTGATGATGACTAGCTGCCTTCCCTCTAGTCTTACACTGCTAAATTAGGGACGGCTAGCACAGATAGCCCTCGAGTAGCTTTGTGCGAAATTCCAAAACAAACAAACAAACCTATAAATCAAGGTAGTTTTGAGGTTCCTGTATCCTTTACATCCTAAGTTAAGTTCTGTTTGACCATCAGTATAATTTTGTTTCTGATATTATGTGTAAATTAAAACGCGACTTTTTTTTCTTTCCTTTATAAAAGTGAATTATGTGATCGTAAGTTCATTTCACCTGTTTGATATACATGCATCTGGTGAATTGAAATAAACCTATAAAGAGCTTATTTGAATTTTTCTCTGGGTATAATGATATGATGGGGAAAGAGATCACGAAATATTAAGTTGATGGACAGACGTCTCACGTTCTGTTCGGGGTTTTTAGGTCCTTGAGAACCGGAAATAGTTAAGTACATTTTCAACTTCTTTCTCCCTCCTGCCCCCCAGTGGCTCAGCAGTATGTCTGCGGACTTACACGCTAAAATCCGGGTTTCGATACCCGTGGTGGGCAGAGCACAGATAGCCTATTGTGTAGCTTTGTGCTTAATTCAAAACAATAACAACTTCTCCCTCCTGAATTAATTATTTAAGAACTGTCAAATGGTACTGGTAGTATTGTCTACCACAGAACACTAATTCAGCTTCTATGGCTTTTCAGGACTGTGTCCTTGAATATAATGCTAGTTTTATCCAGTGTAATTTTAATTTTTTTCGTTTAGTCACAAATATTTGCAATCAATTCATATTGTAGTATTTTCTTAATTTGATTGTGTAAGATAACAAACAATTCTGAAATCAAATTACACTTGTTCACAACAGATATTTAACAATGCGTATTGTACAAAAATTCCCTTTTTTAAATTTAACCATGATATCTGACTCTTGGTTAAATAATTTTAATATCTAGTGCAGGTGGTCTCATTTCGAACGTGGAAATTTAATGGTGAGAGGTACTCAGCCTCATGAACATTGTGTATGATACGGCGTTTAGTTTCTGTTAACAGTAATTTGTGTACAAAATTTTATCAACGTAACAGAACGAGTAGTCATTACCCTATTTTCACTTGAAATGGGTGCGCATAATAATGTAAAAATGTTGAGTTTGTGAATTTTGGTACTGTGAAATCTATGGTGAGTAATCTCTATCTATATCTCTATATCTCTCTTTCTGGTGTTTGGGTATATCTATTTTGTATACCCAGGATGGTCAGGTACACCAGACTTCTTCATCATTCCATTATATTGTTGGGATGGACTGATTAATTTGTAATAATATCAACTTTAAACTGGTCCTTTTCAGGGCAATGACCATTTATATTAATTTTTTTTAACAAACCTAAAACGTAAGTGGCCTGTTTTTGTTTTAGCTCTATTTTATTAATACTGTTATTATTATAAATGATTTTATCTTAATGATCTGATGTACAAATTTAATGGGGAGAGGTGTTTAGGTCTTTCTTCATCATATATGTAATATCTGTTTAATTCGGCCCCCCAGTGGCTCAGCGGTATGTCTGCGGACTTACACGCTAAAATCCGGGTTTCGATACCCGTGGTTGGCAGAGCACAGATAGCTCATTGTGCAGCTTTGTGCTTAATTCTAAACAACCAACCAACCAACTGTCTAATTCGCATAAGAAGTTATTTTTTCGCCAGACTTATCTGGTATTGTTTGTGTATTTGAGTAATTGTGCATGAACTTTGAGTCGGTGGTTTTAGGTACTCTGCATGCTGTTGTAATTAATGTATTATTTAATGTTTGAAGTTAAGTATGTAATTGTTTTTACTTATATTGATCCATGCAGGAGCTACATAGTCTATTACAGGTCTAATATATGTCTTGTATATTTTAATGATGTTTTCTGGTATTGTTCCGTAGTTTTTACCAGTTAGACTCCAAGCATAGTTTATTCTTCGCCAAATTTTAGTTTTTATGTTATTCACATGTTTTATACATTTAAGTTTCGAATCATATGTTAACCCTAAAAATTTTGCAGACGTAGCAGTTTGGAGAAGCTTTCCGTTTATGTAGATCTGGGATTGAACTTTTTGATGTTTTGTTTTTGTTTTGGAATTTTGCACAAAGCTACTCGAGGGCTATCTGTGCTTGCCGTCCCTAATTTAGCAGTCTAAGACTAGAGGGAAGGAAGCTAGTCATCACCACCCACCGCCAACTCTTGGGCTATTCTTTTACCAACAAAAAAATGGGATTGACCGTCACATTATAACCCCCCCACGGCTGGGAAGGCGAACATGTATGGCGCGACTCAGGCGCGAACCCGCGACCCTCAGATTACGAAGTACACGCCTTAACGCGCTAGGCCTTGCCAGGCTCGATGTTTTGTTGATTTTGAAAATATTACCAATTGTGTCTTTGCAGTATTTATTTTAATTCTATATTTTTCGCAACATTCACATAATCTATTTAATTGTAGTTGTAAGTTAGAGGCTACTATTTCTGGTGTGGAGGCACTAGTCCAGATTGCTACATCATCAGCGAACTGTGACGCGTATCCATGGTTTGGGTCTATGAGTGGCATATTATTTACATACATGATGAAGAGAATAGGGCTAACCACCCCTTCTTAAGGGACGCCAGCTTCTGGAGTGAAGAACTCCGAGAAAGTTCCATCTACGTTTTCTCTACATATTCTGTTTTCCAAAAAGTTGGATAACCAATTTCACGCGGTAGTCCCATTTCATAAAAACGGAACCGAAGACCATTGTGCCATACAGTGTCAAATGATTTCGCAATATCGAGGAAGCAGGCGACAGTGTATTCTTTTTAATTAAAGCTGTTTATTATTGTTTCAGTTAATCTAATTAAGTGTTCTGTTGTTTGTTTATATTTTCTAACTCCGTTTTGTTCTTCTGGTAATTTTGAATTAATCTCCAAAAAATGTGGAGAGTCTATTGTTTATTATTCTTTCCAGAGTTTTGTCTACACAGCTGGTCAGGCTGATCAGTCGGTAATTGTTTGGTTTATTGGCTGGTTTTCCTTCTTTGTATAACATTAAAATATTAGCTTGCTTCCAAGAAACTGGGATATCTCCAGAGTATAGAGATAAGTTAAATATGGCTAATAGGTGGTCGAATAATTTTGGAGTGCCTTTTTGAGAAGAATTATTTGTATTCTATCATCCCTGGGTGCTTTGTTTTTTGAATTTTTGATTACTTGTTCAAGTTCATTTAGTTTGATTTTTTTGGTGAGTAGCTGGGTATTTTAACCATGTGTATTATTAGTGTTGCTGTTTATAATGTTGACTGGAAAGTGTGGTTTATATTATTCTATGTTATTTGTTACGTGGTTGTTTATTTTATTGTAGTAGTAGTTGTTCATGTCCGTGTCATTATGTGTTTTAAATGTGTTTTGTAATCGATGTTTGAAGGCTTCTGCTTTTTATCTGTTGGTTTGTGTTAAGGTGTTGTTATATTCCAGTGTTGAGTATTTTCTTGTCGTAGGTTCATTTGTGAATCTTTTTAAGTGTAGCCAGAACTTTCTAGGGTAGGTTTGTTTGTTTAGTTGGGAGCAGAAGTTGTCTCATTTTTCTTGTTTTAGCTGTTTGATTTCTGTTTTAATTTTATTTTTAATGTTGTTGAGTAATTATTATTTTAGTTTTCTATTTCAAAATTGGCGCCATAGACTGGACTTACTGGTGTAAACCCCGTGTATGTTTGCTAATATCAAGATGGCGTTGTGTCGTTTGGTAATGTGAGATAACTTTAAGTTCATGGTAAGATAACAAAATGCTTTTAATAAACACAAATCTAGTGTTAATTCATCCAACAGAAGCCGTACAAATAATTATTGTTAAATTAATATAAACAAGGAGGATATCAGTTTTGTGACAGGGGTTATCGAATGTATTGTAGACAGTAGTGTCATTGATTGTTTGTTAGTGTTACTGTATACAGTAGAGTATAAATAATGTGTATTTTCAGTAAATAGAAGTTAAAACTTGTTTAACAACAGTTACTGTAGCCAGGTTAGCACAAGCAGCAATGTAGGCTGTAGTTTGTATTGTGTTATTACTTTCAAGTTGAGAGACAGATCATTATTTAATGTTTTAGCATTTTATAATGCACTAGCGAGTTGTGACTTTTATTATATTTGACCGATCTTGTCTGTGGATGATAAACTAGGCCTATTCGAAGTAAATTTTGTAATACAAATAATGTTGCAATCCTGAAACTAAACAAAACCACATTAACTTAAATAATTACGACATGAAATCTGCATTTTATATTAACGTTGTATGATAACGTTTTTACAGTTAACTTACAAGGGTAATGAAAAGCTTAAAATTTACAGTTAAAGAATTTTGGAATCTCTTTGTGATAATGATATTGATAATGACTCACCCAGCCTTGCACGTTGGATAAGGTATATGATATAGTTTAGAAATAACATTATATTGTTTTGTAATGTAGCAGTAGTTTTAACATTTACAGTGATACTTTATTATTGGTTGCTTTACTACATAGTGACATTATAAACCAGGCAAAGGCTAGCATATTTTATCTGTGAATTGTCAATGAAGCTTGATGAATTTTCATTATTAATACACCATCTATTCATACTTAGTGATTCTATTTTTAAGTGGTAGTTTTTATTTTGTATTCCGTGGTATATATCTTCTAAAAATTGGTCCATTATTATTCTTTATAGAAAACATCTGGAAATTTGAACGTGGTATTGTTTTGAAAACTTTTTATTCCAATTTGAAATTGATTCATTTGTAATTGCATATACTCAAAGTTATTGCTAAAGTAGGTGATAAGTGTGAAAAAAAGTTATGTGCTACAAAGCTATTGTCAAAACTTTGCTTTATTAAATACACAAATGGATCATAAATATAAGAATTGCCAGCTGTGGAAATGTGTATGTTCATTCATGACCTAACATGCATTCCAGTGACTCAGCAGTAAGTCAGAACTTATGACCATAAAATTAGGGCTTAGATACCTGTAGTGGATACAACATATAGCCCATTGTGTAGCTTTGTGCTTCACATAAGTATTTTGCTATACTGTATGTACAAAATAAGAAAGTAAATATAAAGTTATGGACCACTCTGTGCTCCAAACTATAGACTTTATCAGGTAACAATGTAAACTGCTACTACACTCATGTGTTCATTTTTAAAAGAACTTTGGGTTATCTTGAACTCAGAATTTGATAGTGACAAACTTGAAGAATTGAAAGGAAAATAAAGGTTGTTTTTTTTTTTAATGGTCAGTAGTAGAACTAACATATAAAAGAGCTTTGATCATTTGGCATTTAAAGGTAACAGATTTTCTTTTTACCATGCACAATACATAAATGTATTGCAGAAGGTGTAACTGTTACATTGAAACATACAGTGAAACTTTAGGACTGCTTAAGCTCTTTTTGAGTAAAAAAAAATTCAGCTGAATTGGTAGGCTTAATCTTATTCATTAAATGGTGAAGTGTCAATTTCTTGATTATTTTAGAGAGAGAGAGAGGAAGGTAATTTGTGTATGACTGTCTTATAAGTACTAGTTTGAATGGACTAATGGTTTGGTAAATTAATATATAACCCAAAACTGTTTTCAGTGATTTTCTGCCACTGTTTAGTGGGTTTTATTTATATTAAAATATGTGACTCAAGTTATGGTAACCCAAATGCATTGTTTTGCACATAATATAAATAAATGTCATTTGCCAACCAGTATACTTACCAATTGATTTAATTTATTCTGTAGTACCTCAATATCATTATGTCTATGAACTGGTATTACCTAAGAGCTTAATATTATCAGTAAGCATATCTAATTAGAAAATTATGCTTCCAGTAGTTGAGTGGAGGCCATTACTTTCTTGAACAATGAATGGTGGAATTGAATTTTTCTTAAAGGTAGATGTGGCAATCTCTTGCTTTTGACATCTTGTGAAGAATCCAGTCATGCTTTTAACATTTTTTTACCTTTTAAATGCTTAAAAATCCTTGCTATTAATTTCAACATTACCAATTAGTTAGCTCTTACAAGTTCTTTATATTTTCTGAATGTTTTTCATTAACAGATTTGTAGCTTTTCTATATTTATGTATAGTTTTCATCCTGTCTGTCAGTTTTAGATATTTAAACTTGTAGTATTCATGTCTGAATTTTTTTTACATCCATAATAAGCCACTTAGATCTTCTCTTCTTTATTTCTTTTTGGGGAACATGATCATCTTGAATTATTTATTATTTTAAAAAAATTACAAATATGTCTGACATTTGTCTTTAATATCAATTTATTAAAGATATATTTTTTCTTATGGCTTCAGAATTGTCTTTCTGAAAATTAATAAAATATTTAATCTTAGCATATAGCAAGAACTAACCTAGTTAAGCTATGATCATTGTTTTTCAGTGGCATAGCTGTGTGTCTGTGGACTGGCACTGCTAGAAATCAGGTTTTGATACCCATGATGGGCAGAGCATGGATAGTACATTATGTAGCTTTGTGTTTAATTACAAACAAATAAACAAACACATGCTCCTTCCAACATACTTTAACTCTGGTGGGACAGAAGATAGCTTGTTAAATTAAGGGAAAATTAAAGAGGATTGTAAGAGTAATTTTATAGATGGAAAGGCTATCATACAGGAATGATTAAGCACTTTTTTGTGCTACTTTTTTAAATTAAAAATAAAAGGTGATTTTATTGAAGGTTACCAGTTTATTCAAAAACCTGATTTTTTGTGCTAGTCTGATGATCATAAGATGATAAACATAAGTTAAAGATTTGGAAAAGACAGGCTAGGCTACATACAAGACAGTTTTAATAACAAGTTGATTCATTTATGGAATGAGTTGCTGATAGCAGTAGTGAAAGCCAGCACTTTACAGAAGTTTAATGGGAGAATCAATATTTTCCAGCTCTCTGCTGGTTTCTTTGTTATTTGCATTCTCATCAGTGACATTGATACAGAAATAACCAGTAACTTGGTTAAATTCACAAGCAATTTAATTGGCAAGAATAGTGGATGCTAACCATGGAATCAATCTTTACTTTAGATAAATTGTTATATTTGCAGCTAATTTAAGTTGAGAATTTCAAAATGGATCAGAAGTACTTGGACTGTTTGGCTAATACTTGTCGCATGTCTTTTCATTTTCATAAAATTATGACTGTGTGCTTATTGATTACTGCAACATTATTGTTATAACCTTTCAGAGGAAAACCTTGAGGAAAATGACCTGGACATAGTATTAAAATGTTTGTTAGGTAGTTTAAAAAAAATTGGTTTATATAAAAATGAGTACAAGTTGAAGATAATTAGTTCATTTTATGTGTGTTAAGTTTCAGACATCTTACTTAGAAAGGATGTTAAGTTGTTGGAGAGGGTTCAAAGAATAGCTTCTATGATGATTTCAGGTTTTAAATACTTACATAAAGGGATAATTTAAAATAAATTTTACATTGTTTGCTGGTGAGGAATAAGGCTCAGGAGGGCATGATTATAGTTAAGATTGTTAAAGCTAATAGACCATAAATCCAGAGAGCATTTTCATTTAAAAACTACAGGCAGCTAGAGGACAAAAGTTCAAGATGTGAGAAATAGACAGTTAAAGCAATGGTATTTTATTAATAGGGTAGTTGTATAGAAGAGTTTGCCTTTATGTGTTTTATGAGCTTTGGCACTAAAGAGTTTTTATAAGGGGTTTGGATGAATATTTTAGAGAGATGTACTGTGTATACTGCAGTAGGAAATGGGATAATCTGGCAGTGAAGTTTAGGGTGATGGTGCTTAAACTCAGTATAAAAGTGTTCTTATGAAAGATAACTTACAAGTATGCATTTAAAGTTAAGATGCATGATCATGTATATGTTGAGTGTTATTTAGAAATGTATTACAACAATCTAACGGTACAACAGTTGATTTGGGCTTTTGTTGCTTCAGAGTTTTTGTGGGGTAGTTTATATGTTCAATTGGGGAAAAGTAAGATGAAATTATGTTAAACTTGGTATGGTTTCCAAAGCCATTTCTTTTGTAGTTGATGCTTTTGAAAGGTACAGTGGCAAACTTTAAAAAAAAAAAAAAAAAATTAGGAAAATAAGTTTAACATTTTGAAATCTACTTGAAGATTTATATTTTTCTTGATTCTTAGTAATAATTGTGTGTTTATCTTTGTAATGCCTTTTATGTATCATTCTTAAACAAATTTATTTTATATTTTTTTAAAATTATCTTGTAATTGAGACTATTTTTGTGTATAAGAGTAGCTAGAATTCTCAGATCCTTGTTCATCAGCATTTTCATTCTCTTATACAACTACATTTTCAATTAAAACAATTCAGTACTGAGAACAATGTCTGAAATAGCAATTTTTTATACTAAAATATGTAATGTGTTGGATGAGAATACTTTTTGTGATTTTAAGAATTTGTTAAGATCATATGAAAACAGAGTTATGGAAATAATTTTCCTAAAATTAAAGTGTCTTAATAGTAACAGAGATCCCAACTATTTCAAACGACTGAGCTTAATGATTGTAGACAGATCCCTTTATTATTTGCCACTACTATAACTGACCAATGTCTCTAAACTGTAGTTTTAGTTCTAGCACAGCCATATTTTTTTGCTGTATCAGAGTCTGGGAACATTTTTCTGCATAGATGTCCTGCATGATCAGCTACAGCTAGGGGTAAATTATAAGCAATGATGAATTGCATGAACATCACTTCTGCATTGATGGTTTCATATTCTGAATTCTTACTCATAAATGTCGTTATCTGCATCGTTTTTGTCTTCACCTCACCCTTTTGTTGGTGAGATGCCGATTTTGTATGTCGAGAACAATAGTTTATCCCGCTATATGCCACAGAAAAATTGATGTGACAAACTGTACAAAATGCATGACTGTCACTGACTTTTGATGCAATGGCTGGATATTTTGCTCTATACTCTCTCCAAAATTTTTCATTCACAGTTTTAGTCCTTTTAAATTTGTCAGGAACAAGATAATCTGGTGAGCGAGGCATCTTTTTCCATCTTGTGAATGTTTGCATTGGTGTTTCTATGCCGCTTATAAAACGAAAAATACCCATCTTCGCGAGCGCTGATTGGCTGACAAGCATTGATGACGTAACTATGGATTTTCTCATGTATCCAGTATGGAGAAGCACCGCACTCAAACTATTGGTAGACGTTAGAGATACAAATATTTTTTTATAATTTCAAGCACAAACATGATTATAGCAAGTAGCCATTAGGACAGTGTCTTTTATTTATTATCAAAATTTATTTGTATCTTACTAGAAATGTTCTTTTTACCTTTTCAAGCCCAGGAGGAACAATTTATCACTTTATTTTATAGGCTTATATAATATATAATAATTTGGGAGTTGCAACAAGTCATAATGTGTCTGTATGAGGGTATTATAATGATTATGCTCAAATCGTAATGTTTGGCATCTCTTTAGTAATCTGTCTCACTGTAGGTACTGCGTATCTTACCTGCTTGTTGTTATTCTTGTTAATATAAAATATTTAAGTTTGCTAGAGAAAATGATGCATTTTCTCTTTTCTGTTAGAGGCATCATATAATTCATATTTTCTGCCAAACTCATAGATATAATTTAATTCCTAAGCTTTCAACCAATTTTTGTTAGAAACTTATCCTATATCTTAATTTATTTGTATGTGTTGTAAGGAAAGTCTTAAATATTTTTTTTGTGTCTATTTAATCAAACTTCAAGAACAGCTGATAGACAACTAGGGTCCATTTGGTTCTTAAAAGTTCTCTATACATCCACCATTCAGAAACCTAGAAGTGTATTTTTCACAAAATAATCAATTCCATTCTTAGAGTTTGTGAAAAGCCAACCTCCATTACTTGCAACAGCAACTCATGCCGCAAATTAGTGAGACAAATAAAGCTGTTTTAGCCCTTCTTGCAAAAGATGGGGTTCAAGTGTATATGCCACAACCTTTAATAGAGTGCTATTCATCATGGTACCATGTATTTGATGTTAGTGTTATCAATTGTTTATTTTACTCTACACTGATGACCTAGCAACAGTTTATGGTAGAATATTGTAAATAGTAGATAGATACTGGAAACCTGCAATTTGGAAGCTGTGGAAGTTATGCAGTATAAAAACTTCTTAGAACAAAAGCACTTAATTTTCATATGATCACCTTGGTCATTTTGACTTCTCAGAGTCTAAGTCAGACTGTCATTAATTCACAGATATATCTTGAATACAAATATATTTATAATGCATCTGATTTTTGTGCACAGCAGACTTGTATATTTTACCAAAAGTATTCTACATTTTATGCAGGCATACCTAAAAAATTTGGAATTATAGTCAGTATTTCTTCTGTATTAATTTTTGTTAACTGAAGCTTAAAAAGTTTTTCAGTATCTTAGAATTTGTGTCCTTTTTGTCTTGTTTTCAAAATAGTTCAAAGATATTGAATGTCTTTATCCCATTGATATAACCAAATAGTCTTGTAAACTTCAATCCTGTGTTTTCAAAATATTGTGAAAAGAAAACATAGGCTTTTATCTTATTGATCTTCTAGAGAATCTTGTAAATTTTAAGAGCTACTCTACTCCTTTTCTCAAGGGGAAAAAAGTTAAAGAAATCTTTATTTATCCCTATAAGGTAACCATTACACTATGTAACAGAATTTTTACTTTTTCTTGTTCCTGGGCAGAAAGCGTCATTTTTCAATTGCTTATGCTTACAGTAAATGGTAAAGTCCTATTTTTCTTTTCAAACTTTACTTTTGTGACCTGGGAGTGTTTTACAAAAACATGATGAGAGACTATATTTGGGATTGAAATGTGAAAATGATTTACATTACAGTCACAAATCTCTAAAAACTACTCACTTCTAAACATTTTTGTTCATTTTTATATAACTTTAGTATAAATACATGTAAATCTTGATTCATGTTGTTTCATTCAGATCTTATGTAAATGAAAATGTTCAAATTTGCCAATTTTTACATAGAAAATAGGTTAATTTCTAAATTTCGTTATTTAGGTCACAAAAGCAAAGTTTGAAGGGAATAATGGCCATTTTCTGTACTTTACAACATAAGCAATTAAAAAAATAACACACACTATCCAGGAACAAATGTGTGTTACATGGTGTTATAACCCTTGAATTCTCCTAGTAGCTTTCCTAGGAACCCTGTCTAACAAGGATATATTTTTAGATAAGGAAACCAAACCTGTATAGAGAATTGTGAGGCCTAACTAGTGATTTGTATAGAGATAATTGTCTTTTTCTCCACAGTCTTATAGAATGGCCATTTTAAAGTGCAAATTTCAACTTACTTATCTGATTTGAGATCTAATTACAATTTTGAATTTGGGAAGTCATTCTTTTGATCAGGTCTCATGGATTTATTTGCTCTAATCTTGCCTAAAATAATTTCAATTTGATGGTAGGCTGGTAGAGGTCAAGATAAATAATAAACTTGAATTGGGTATATGTGCAACCCACACATTTTAGTGTTATCACACAAAAATATATCAAAAAGGAAAAGTCTCATAGATTAATTTACTTCAATTTTGTCTAAAAGAATTTCAACAACTGCAGCTATTGAGGATTTCCTTTGGTTTTGAGTTTTGGAATTAGTATGTTTATAAATGCACCATAAATTCTGTTGGCTTTATAACTAATAACAGAGTACTACTTCTATAACTTTACTGGGTTGATTGATGTGACTGATCTCATAACTACAAAACATCCATTGGTTTACATACTATAGCTTTTAATGTCTTGTGTATCTTTGCAAAATTTGGCTAGCTTTTAGTAAGCATTACAAGTCTTGCACACAAAGAAATCAGATTTTCCAAAACATGTTTACCATCTGCTGACACTAGTTATTTCTTGACATTTGTGTATCTAAGTATTGATCTTGCATGCTTTAATCTTTCATACCCCAACTTAAATGCTATTGGAAATATCTGATTTGCAAATCTTTTCACTTAAGTCAATGTGCCCTCTATCCTAGTACTACATGTAAACACTTTACTCAGATAATATATTTTTTTCTCAACAAAGCCTTAGTCATGGTATTCTCTAACAAAGTTCTGCACCTTATTTCATTATAGACTGCAATATTTGTATTGTCTTGTGGATTTAAGTATAATTTCATTTACAAGAAAATTGTGATGTTTGTGAGTTTGAATTTCCATATTATTATTGTCAGCAAGGTGGATAACCTGACTTCCCTTATTTCGTCGTTATTTAGCATCTCTATGTAGTTGAGGGTGGTCATTCTGAGTTAACGCTGTTTGAGTTTTGAACTCTTAGGAGATGGAGACATACATTTGGCTCTGGTGTGTGTGTGTGTGTATGTATCTTTTCTCCTGGGGCTTTTGAAGTTGCTTTTTCATGTTCTTAGTTATTCTGTGTAGAATTTACTATAGTCAACTTTTCACAAGTCCAACATGGATTAAACACCTTCTAGTCCTTTTCTTCAATTAGTCACTTTAGTTTTAACATTTTGGGGATTTGCTCTGTGAACTTTGAGTTTTGAGTCTTCTCCTCCCTTGTTGAGGAGGTACTGTTTAGTTTTCTTTTATCACCTGAAATTCTTGGATTATGCTGGGAAATTTATTGCTTTTACTCTTGTTTGCTTGCTTTAGCCTTTCACCTCCTGGTGGATGTATATTTTGATTCCACAAACTAAAATTTCTTTTTGGATATATGGGGTTCCAGGATGGTTCATGTGATCACTTTGAACCAGTTATATTTTCTTGTATTTGTTTGATGCTAACTCCCCCCCCCCCCCAAATAAATTGTTGGCAGCTCATCAGTGGTCTCAATGAATGGAGTCTTTTGCTGACTTTTATCTTGGTCACATTGACTTTTGTTCCTTCTTTAGAAATTCTTTGTATTTTTTTATCAGTTGGTGTTTGTGGGTGTCCCAGAGTTGTTTGTATCATGAACTGATGTCACCAATTTGCTTTTTTTTTTCTCCTACTTCCAGGTCTTCTTTGGCTGTAGCAGCTCAATAGATTCAGATCTTACTTTCAAGGCCTTTCCGTTTTGGCCAACCAATGTCAATGGATTTGGTGTCTTTATAGATGGGGGTAGGGTCAAATTGAGTGAGATTACAACTATTGATGGAGACCTGGTATTTCTTCACTATGGATCCATGGATACTTCAGGCTGTGGTAACAAGGTTGGTTTTTTCATTTCATTCTTCACTTTCATTATCTTCCCAGTATGTTTTTTTTTCCACCCCCATATGAACAGTAGGTGGAGTGGATTTTTGTTTTTTGGCTGTTAAATTTACTGCTTCAGGGTGTGATAGTAACAGTTAATTCTATTCTTCCAAGATGTTATTTCTGTTTATTCATTGTGCCTGAGACAAGGGGAGATTGGTGGATGATTGTTGTACTTTGTTATCTCAACCCTTTCTTTGATTCTTTCAGGTCCACAATGGTGTACTTTTTCACACAACTTTGGTATTAATCACCAGACCTGTCTATGTTCATGTTTGAGTTTGCTAAGACAATTCTTCCTATTCTCCTAGTGAATTCATTTTGCCTTTCACCACATTTTGTATACAGGGTTCAGGTTCTACATTTTAGGGATCTAGCCTTTGCTTGGGTTGTACAAGTTTTCACCATGTTTTAAGCTCAGCTCAACCATATTCCATCTAGCTTCAGGCTGTGGAATGGACAGTCAGACTCTTATTCTTTGGATTTGTGGCTTCCTTTGAATATCTAAATTTTTGAGATGAAAATACATGCTATCCATTCTGTATTCTCTGTAAGGCTAATGGATTTGCAACTTCAGTTCACTGGATCTTCCTGTCTCTTTTATCAAGAGCAGCATCTTAAATTTTCAGTGGTGATTGATTTGAATCAACCCTGCCACTAGTGTGTTTGCTTATGTATGTGTGTAGGGCAGTTTTATTAATGGTTTTAATTGTTTATCTCGTTGGAGATAATGACAAACAGGTATGTACAACTATTGACTAACTAACTAACCTATTGGACAGCTATGGAAAATTAATTTCATCATTTGACAGTCCTGTTATTTATGAATATACATAGTTCCAAGAAGTGACTTTAGAGTCAGTTGTATTTCAAGAAACATGATTGCTTCTAAATGAGAAAAAGTAGATATTTTAGGTATTTTTAGTAGGATGCAAATACTTGAAGAACAAGAATTGTGAAGGGAGGTATTTGCATAATCAACTGCCCATTGCATCTGTAATTAACAGAGGAGTGTGTCTTTTTATTTACAGTAAAAGCTGATATTTAGTGATTTTAGACATGTTAAAAATGACCCGATGTAAGTGCTGAGATTTGAAACAGTTGATGAAGATATGTGTGTTGAACTGGGAGGTAACAAATTTTAGATAATTCAACCAGCATGATGTGGGTGTTTATCATAATCCATTTAAAGTTTATTATTATGTATGCAATAAAGATACATTTAGGAGCATTTTTTTTATAAAACTAATTTAAATAAAAATCTTTCAACAACTGATTTGTAGATTCTCCTTATGAATAGAAACTTTCAATTGCTGTCACTTTATTTGACATTTGGTTGGAATGCTTCATGTGGTTTAGCAAGTGGTTTAGGTCAAAATTTTTAGAGTGATAACAAAGGTCTTTGAACTTGTGACTGAAATTGATGAATTTGATTGAAAGCAGTAGTTATCTTTATAAAAGTTGAAATAATCACTACATTTTAAATTTTGTAAGTGAAAATTTGTGTATCAGTTCCATAACACTAATACAGAAAACTTGAACACTGGACAAATTAATGGTATTCTTAATGGAAATGGATTTACTTTGGATACATATGCATTCACAGTAACAACATTTGTGGATTATACATGACATGAGACTTGGGTCATTCCATGTCAAATCATCTAGGGGGCTGCAGGTGACCCCCACAAAATGCCTTGAAAAAATTCACGTGCTCATCTACCCATATAGTGGAAATTTACCAAAGATTAGATCAATATCTCTAATAATTTCTGATTTTATAGCCATGTAAAGTTTAGTTAATTTTTTTGGCAAATTGGGCCTGGCATGGCCAAGCTCGTAAGGTGTGCGACTCGTAATTCGAGGGTTGTGGGTTTGCGCCCGCATCGTGCTAAACATGCTCATCCTCCCAGCTGTGGCGGTGTATTATGTGACGGTCAATCCCACTATTTGTTGGTAAAAGAGTAGCCCAAGAGTTAGCGGTGGGTGGTGATGACTAGCTGCCTTCCTTCTAGTCTTACACTGCTAAATTAGGGACGGCTAGCACAGATAGCCCTCAAGTAGTTTTGTGCAAAATTCCAAAACAAATTTTTGGCAAATTCATTTTTGGGCAACTTTGGCTGTGTAAAGCTGCAAGAGTAATGGTAGTAGAAGGCTAAAGTTTGGAACACTGACTGAATTAATCTCACAGAATTTAAAAATGGTCTCAAACCAATTTTATCTCTCTTAGGATTTGCATAGTAGGCAGTAAAATCTCGTGAAAACTCAAAATCATGAAAAACATTGGTTTATTTAATAAACTATAGCTCTAAGACTTAATATGCTCTAAAGCTGAATTTTCTTTACTAATTTCTTATAAAATATCAATTGATAAATCAGGAATTGTTATAATTAAAAGTCTGTTAGATCTGTAAAAAATGTAGCTGCATGCAACTTTTTATGATTTAGCTAAAAGTAGCCCTACTTCAGGCCACAGTTTGACCATGTAACCAGTTATTCAGCCTTTTCAGATTTTTATCATATATTCTTACATGTTTAGATATGATCTACACAAAAAATCAGGATGGTGTTCAACCTACTTTTTGAATTATATTTTTTTAAAGTATCCTTTGTTCATATGTTTTTTACATAAAAAAACATTCAGTGCAAGTGTGTTACTGTGTGCAAATATATCCATACAATTTTGAAAAATACCTGTCAGAATTTTATGAATCCCACTGAAATATTCCAACCAGCCTTTCACAGTGTTAAATAATGAAGGTGTAAGAAAAGAGAAAGAATTCATTTCTGAACAGGTTTATTGGCATAACTTGTTAGATCATATAGCAATACAAATATATTGTGTATGCATTACAATTATGCAGATATGGCTGATTTAAAGATTCATAATATAATAAATACAAAGGTAAATCAGACACGAAAAGCATAGTGCTACAACGGGATAACTGAGAAAGATTATAGTCACACCAAACTGCAATAATTGTGACAATGAAATGTTTCAAAAACACAGAAAAAAAGATAGGTGATTGGTGATTTGGCATTCATCAAATATTATTTGTTTGCAGTGGAATTGTTTCTTTCCTTTCAGTGACTTTTTTTTTTTTAACACAGTTTATGGATGTCAAAATTCACATTCACCATTATCTGGATGAACTTCATACTCAATTTCTGCAATCAGAAATTGTGAGAGCTGGGCTTCTTATTAAAAAATATAAGTCTGTTCTCATTCCAGCCTAGTACCTCATCCAGTTAGGGTGATTGGTGATTTGGCATTCATCAAATCTTATTTGTTTGCAGTGGAATTGTTTCTTTCCTTTCAGTGACTTTTTTTTTTTAACACAGTTTATGGATGTCAAAATTCACATTCACCATTATCTGGATGAACTTCATACTCAATTTCTGATAGGTGATTGGTGATTTGGCATTCATCAAATCTTATTTGTTTGCAGTGGAATTGTTTCTTTCCTTTCAGTGACTTTTTTTTTTTAACACAGTTTATGGATGTCAAAATTCACATTCACCATTATCTGGATGAACTTCATACTCAATTTCTGCAATCAGAAATTGTGAGAGCTGGGCTTCTTATTAAAAAATATAAGTCTGTTCTCATTCCAGCCTAGTACCTCATCCAGTTAGGGTTGTTTTTCAATTCTAGATTAAATTGGGCTCATCTGTCTCTTTTATGACTTCAGGCCATGGAACACTGTTTCCTTCTCTATTACTGTGTTTAGTTCTAACTCTTTTGGGGGATGTGTGCATTCTTGGAATAATTCTTGGACTGAATAAATTGGGATTAATTTACTTTTCAAAACAGGGAATGTGATTCACCTGTAGTTCTGTTTCATGGAGCATGGGAGTTCTTACAACCCCCAGTTTCCAGTCATTATAGACACAGGTCTGTTTCTCCTATGTTCTGTTTAAACACTTTATTTCACTCAAAAAGAAGAGAATAAAGCCAAATATCTCCCTGCTTATAACCCTGGATAATTTTCCCAGATATCTGATGTGAGCAGGACCAGTTTACATGGGATTATTTCTTGTAATTCTTGGTTTAGAGTTGACACTTTGTTTTATGATTGTGTTGAGCATGGCTCTTCTTTTCAGCCATTATATTACTTTCCAGGATCATAGAAGAAAGGATAATTCTCGACTCTTTGTAATCTCACACAAGGAGTGTCTAGTTTTGAGCCATTGGTTGAACTTTGTTTTACCTCCTCCTTGCAATTTGGGGGCAAGAGGTGTTGCCTTGTCTCTCATGTTGGGAAGTGAGAATTTAGGTTTGTAATCTCGGGTTCTTCAGGTTGAATGGTGTGTCATAGGTCCCATATTTCCAGTCTTAGTTTGCTACATTTTGTGCTGCTTCTGGTTCAGGTGAGGGTTTGTGCACTTTTAATATCATATTACTATAATACAGTGATATCACACTGTTCCCATATCCTAACCATTACATCTTGGATCTAGCCTTGGGTCCACAGCCTTGTAATTCTAGTGACAAGATACGGGGCCTCACCTGTATGGCTTGGGCCTGAATGAACATGTACAACATTTCCAGACTATGTGATTCTAGTTTCATAGGAGGAACCAATTTAGCTTTTTTTCCCACAGTTTTATGGTTTCAAATGCTGTGGCCATTAGGCTGTTACTGTCTGTGGTTTAAATTTTGTGTTTTCTGGGCAAAGAGCATAACTGTTTCAGAAGTAGTGTGGACCCTACTATCATATTGCAATTTGCATGTTTTCTGTGTGGATACTTTGTGTAAATCTGTCCTCACTGGTCTCTCCACCTAATGAATGTGGAATTTTAACTAAAGTGTGAGAGGATTGATCTGTTTCTTGGAAGTGTACATTTTTCTGTTTTGAAAACTTATTTCTAGCAATACTTGCCTCCTTCTATATTATCCCACCTTTCAGTGACTAGTGTTTGGGTCTTATAATTTTGCCAGTCTCAAAAAAAGCGAGTAAAAAGTAACAAGGAATTTAGTTACAGATCTGGTATGGAGGGTACACTGATGTAAGAGGAGATAGTTGCAAAATTAAGATTGCTATGGCTGATATAGTGTGTTGTGAAGAATAGAGCAATTAAGTTATATTTCTTACCAATGCTTAGATGGGCAAACAAGAAAACTTTCATTGGGATAAAGTGCGAGTAAAGGTCAGTATTGTTAGAAATACATTTTCAGTATAGAAAAATGTAAACATGAATTGAAGTAGTTTTTCTGTCAAGTGTCTCACAACAAAATTTTGGAAATTTCATAAAGTAGTTCTATCATTTTTCATGACATAAAAATGGTAGAAAAACTGCTTCATGAAATTTCCAAAATTTGTTTCAGACTTTTGATAAACAAAAAATATTTCATTTTGTTTTAAAATAAAATTATTTTCTTTGTTGTTCAGAAAGCTTTGTTTTATATATCTAGTCATGTTCAACTTTACTGATTTTTATTAACATGTTTTGAAACTATTTTTCAATTACATTAGTTAACAGTTCTGGCTATAAATAATATAAAATGCAGCATAAGCTGACAAAGATTTATTAGTGCCCTTAGACATGATCTCTTAAAATAGTTTGTTCTGACTAGATATCAGTATTCTTAGTTAAAATCAATCAAGGTAGTTAATACATAATAAATAAACCTCAGTAAGTTATAAGTTACTTATAAATTTGTTTGAATACAGGGAACTTAACAACAATATTTACTTAATTCAGTTCAAACTAGATTGTGTCACTTTTCTGTGAAACTGTAAATTGTTTTTCACATCTCTTTATTCGCTGTGTATTCACATAAACAGTTTATAATCTATGTATAATATTACTTAAACTTTGGTATTTTACATTTTTATGTCTTTATACCATCATCTTCCGCATAGAAGTATTTTCTAAGTGTTCCTTCATATCTGGTCTTCCTGACCAGTTTTCTTTTCATGGCAAAGAAATACCTGGCTCAGATTTTGTGTTGTAGCTCTCCTCATATTATTTGATTTGTACCTCTCTTAGGGAATATGTCTGTGCTCTCCTTACACTTTTCCTTCTACAGTTTTAATGTTGGAGTCAAATTAGTCTTGGTAGTGAAGAGAGTACTGTATAAGAAGTTATAATTTTCCTAAAAGAAAATATATTTGTGATAGGTACTTTTTTTTCTCTTACACTTCCCCACACATTTTCGACACTTGTATTTTCTATGAAACTTAAAAATGAATTTTCAGTAGTGGCTCACAGAGGAAGTCATGAGTCATGTGATAGACTACTCTCCCATTGGTGGAGAGGTGACATGATGATTTGCATGATAGCTGTGTTTAATATTTGTATTCTAGTACAGGGATGATGAAGGCTTGTGGCATGCATTCAAATAAGTTTACAAATAGAGGGCAGTACATTACAAGAAAAGCTAATCGTGTTGTTGGAGGGTTTGTGTTTTTTTCTTATAGCAAAGCCACATTGGACTATCTGCTGTGACAACTAAGGAGAACTGAACCCCTGATTTTAGCATTGTAAATTCATACACTTATCGTTATCTTAGTGTGGATGCGATGAGAGGTAAGTACCTCTCAGAATACATTTTTCTTTAGGAAAATTATAACTTTTTTCTATTTCTCATTTATAAGTTATTGTTTGATTTCACCAGAATGGATCTTATGTCTTTTAGGATATCCACTGGATGTCTGTGTTGAATTTATTAAGATTATTTGTTTAAATATTTCACTGAAATTTTGTAGGTAGGTGAGGTAAATGCTATTAATGGTAACATTTCCATTTTCTTTCTGTTGTGGTCTACTTCAGGGAGTTGCTGAAGGAGGAGGAGAAGGTGCAACTGTTCTGTGTAAAATACTGTTTGATCTTTTGACATTCTGTTTTGATGGATGTCTTAAGGTAAATGTTTTATACTCTCTTGGTTCGGCATTGGATTATACCATGTTTTGTTGTGGTTGAATGGTAGGACTAGAAGTGTGGGCCATTTTTCTTCAAACACTTGTGGTGACTTTTCTCTCTCTTGTCTGTTGATAAATATGTCAAGAATAGGTATTGTCTTCATTCTCTATTTTCATGATTTGTGTGTGTGTGTGTGTCTGTATAATTAAGATGTTCTGTGTTTTAATGGCTGTGGAACCAGATAGTGAATGTGTTGTCAACGTATTTGTGGAAGGTTGATTTTATATTTGTGGGTGAGAAGGCTCTTCCAGATGGTGAATAACCAGAATAATATAAAGACTGACAACACCATACGCTCACACTAACTTGAAGATGAAAAGCAGAAGAATTGAAACATCATCCTCTACTTTTGTGTTTCTACAACAGGCAGTTGCTGTCCATTCAACTAACTTTAATTATTAATATATTAATGCTTTGCTCAAACAACCTATCAAAGAATTGTCAATATGTATTATTTGCAATGTGGATGATATTTTGGAAAGACAATTCTTTGTAATGGGAATTTTAATTATTATATATATATATATTTGTATTATTAAATATTTTTAAAATATTTGTTATTTCTTATAACAAACATCTATTTCTTATGAATATGTGATTCACTAATCCATAAATTATTCCATTTGAATCTAACAGTGGTCAATCTGAACAGGAAATGTGATAATTACTGCACTCATGGGGTATTCTGGTTTACAACAGTATTTCTGATAACAATTATCACTGGGATGAATAGTTTTGCAATTTTTTTAGGATGGTTTTCAAAGTATGGATCTATCTTATGTAGGTGCCTAAAGGTCATCAGAGTAATAAATGCTACAGACAAGTCTCAGTGCTCCAATATTACAAGGTTTTATAGAAACATCAGCAGTATTGAAATGTGATGTTTGTTTATACAGTAAAGTTTTGTGTGTACTAAGTGTAGTTGGTATTGTATAAGTATGTCATTGTTGTGAATAAAATAATGATTTGTATTTATTATGATGACATAGCATGCCCCTTTGAGTATAAAACCTGTATAATTATTTGTGTATAATAAATAATGAGAAGTTTATTGTACTTAATTATCTATTT